>CM062819.1:1980204130-1981453861 GCA_031772625.1 Pinus tabuliformis | reverse complement strand
TGGGGGTCAAATTAGTGAAATGTCAGGTTGTCTCAAGGGTTGGTCACCTGGAAGGGTTGGTTCGCTCCTGAAGGTTTTGTAGCATGTGTGGAAGGTCAGATTGGTTTTATTTTGTCAATTCCACTTCCTTAACTGAACATGGTGATTTAAATCACATCATAGTAGTCTCTCGTCACATGTTTACCCTAGCGGACTGGTTAACTTAGGTAAATGTGGGAGGCGGGTGTTAAAAACATAACTAGGAGGTCCTTGAAACCAGATTCACTTGATTTGTGCATGAAAATCATCAAACATTCATGCTCCCCTATCTCCATGCTACACTTCCTTTTCTCTCCCCATTTGACATCAATGGGAAAGGGTGTCTTATGTCTATTTCCGCAAGAGTAACAATGACGAAGAAATATATTTTCATATTTGGAGAGTACGTTGATATTCTGAAGTTTTTTTCCTTGGAGGAGGTTCAATCCATTGTTGGTCATCTTTGTGATGGATGTTCTTAGGGACATCAACAAAATTTCCTGAAGCAACAGATTCTACTTTAATTTTCTCATTTTAAGGCTTGTAGCTTGTGTCTTCTTTGCTTGATGATGCACTTGTATAGCCAAGACTAGTTTTATTATCTAATGGTCTTTAGTAGGTTAGAATGATATCCAACATTGGTGTGTTGTTTAAGTTCTTATTGAGCTTATCAACTTCAACTCTCAATGACACAACTTATTATTCAAGCTTCTTATACTCTTCTTCCTTTGAATATTCAACACTTCCTTAATTCTCTTTGATTCTTCAAGATGGACCTTTAAATACATATTTTCTTCATCACACTTATGAAGTAAGTTTTTCAATTCTTTGTTTTTATTTCTAAGCAAGGCATTTTCATTCTTACTATTCTTCAACTTTTCTTGAAGATCTTCATCTTCCTGTCTAGTCTCTAAATCTTTTATGAGTCCCTAAAATAAATCTATTCTCATATTTGGTTCTTCATCATCTGAATCATTGACCTCTTCATCATCACGATCATTATATTGATTTTCTTGGATGAAGATAACTTCTCTTTCATGCCCCTCTTTTGTGTCACTTTCATATGAAGAACTACTATCTTCTTTAGAATATATTTTTTTTCTTATGGAAGCTTTTTTTTTCCTTAAAAGGAAACTCTTAGCATAATGAGTTATTCCACAATTGAAACATATAAAAGATAACTTATCTTTATGTTTTATGTAAGCTTCCTGGTTAAATTTGCTTCTTCTCTGTCTGATTCATCATTTGGATTTCCTTCTACATTTAGTACTTTGTTTCTTGTCTTGTTTGTGGCTATAAAATCTACTTTTATGGTTGATGGTCTATATTTTGTATCTATTCTCATTTCATATGCTATAAGAGTACTATGTAATTATTCCATTGTCATCTTGGTCAAGTCCTTCATTTATTTTATGGCAGATACCTTGACATAGTATTTTAAAGGAAGCAATCTCAGGATCTTTTATATGGTAAAAGGATCTTCAATTTTTTCTCCTAATCCTTTAATGGAGTTGACAACTTCATCAACTCTAAGTAAGTCGCAATATCTTCTTTTTCATCCATTTTTCAGATGTTCAAATTGAGCTCTATACTTTTTGAAATTTGAATTTCTTTACCTTATCATCACCTTCATAAAGAGCTTTAAGTTTATCCCAAACTTCTTTGGATATAGTGGAGGACATCACCTTGGAATTAATGGTTCTTGACATTCCAACCATGATGGTATGAAGAGATTTTGAGTTGCATCTAAATAACTTCTTCTCATCAAGATCAGTTGGAGGATTGTTATGAACTTTGTAGCCATTTACGATGGAGAGAAAAACACCCACTCCTAAAGCCTTCAACTAGGTTTCCACACAACTACTCCATAGTGGATAATAATTTTCATCAAACAACATAATTTTTCTTGAAGAGATGCCTTCCATTTCCCTATCTGCTCACAATCTTCCCTCTGGAGATTAAACTGTTAGTGGGTAACTTTTTGTGATCCCAATTGTTGGAAATACTGAGAGGAGGAATGAATCAATATTTCATAAACTTCAATAATTTAAGTATCAAAATAATTAACCAATAACATCACATCAAAGGAACAAACGATATATATGAAAAATATATTTATATTATAAGGGAACCTAAAACTTCTGGTTTACTAGCCACAACTAGAAGGGCTAACAACCCCAAGATTTACCAATTCCCACTGGAATCAAGTAACAACCTCCTAAAGGAAGCTACAACTTCCTTCCCTAGCACACCCTGCCGCCGTTTAGAATAAAAGATAAAAGAAAATATACTTGGCTCTCATACCAGGGATAATGACCCAATTAAAACAAATTCAATCACTACACAAGTAAGCCAAACTTCATACCTCAGATAAATACTACAGATGCCCTTACACCATTCTTCACAACTTGCCTCAAGACTTCTTTCAAAACAAATATGAAATTATTCTCAAGAATATGTAGATAACTATCAAGGGTTTGCTACAAAAGTTTGCTCCAAGAATATTCGACTTCTGCTACAAAAGTTTGTTCCAAAATATTCGAGGTTTGCTCCAAATTATTAAGGTCTACTACAAGTGTCAAAATTTGCTCCAAGAAGGGGTCTACTACAAAATCATCAATGCTTACTCCAAAACTTCTACAAGAGTTTCTTGAGAATTTCTTTAGGACAAGTGTCAAGAACTATTTAAGAACATGTGCAAGAGAGGAATGAAGACTCTGCTTCAATTCATCAAGAGTCTGCCACAAGTCATATATCAAAGTTTTCTCTCAAGGTCTATTTTTATAATTACCAAATTCTGCTACATAATGTTTTTCCTCAAATACCTCGAATGGCGAAACCTTTTCTCAGGAATGTGAGCCTCAAACTGGCCTTAGGTTCGTTGTTGTGTGCCTCAGATGAAATTCAGGTATGTTTTGTGTCTCAAACCATCCTAAGGCTAGGCCAAATTTTGGGTTTGTTGTGTGCCTTAGACTCGCCTAAAAAAATCAACTAAAAGAACATTACAAATTAAACATAGGAACCCAAATTTAATCCTCATACAATCCTCTAGAAATTTTCCTTTGCCAACAAATTAACAGAGAAAAATATACCATGAAACTTCTTCAAAATCGAACTTACTCTCACAACTAGGTGTGACAATGCAGGGCCTCGGATATTTTCCTCAGAGTGATCCTTAATTTCATATGGATCACTAAAATCTTGCACCCTAGTATGCCAAAAATTGGGTGTATTTATAGTGATAGGGGGATGCCTAATTTGAAGCCGACCTGAACTTTGAAAAGACATTACATTTCATTAGAGCCAACCTATACTTATATCAAGCCAAATTGTTAAGATAGAATTTTGACAATTAAAACAAAATCAAATTGTTGTATTTCATAGGCTCTCCTTTCAAGGTTGATTTTTGGTTAATTTAAATTATGATTTTGACTTTATTTAAGGGAAGAAACGATGTTTTAAGGTCATAACTCTTTGGGGAAAAGGCGTTGGTGCAAAACCCATGTTTAGGGGATCAATTCTCAAAAATTGAAATATTTTCAATCAGGAGGACCCACTAAATGTGCCACCTATTGAACGGAATGGCAAGACAAGGGTTACCAAACTAGGAGACCCTTGCAACTAGATTCACTTGAGTTTTGCATGCAAATCATCAAACAAATGTTGGCTCGATCACCCTTTGACATTAATGACAATTTTTCCAACATATAAAGCATAGGGGAAACATTTGGAGGATGTTGCCAACTGTTTGACAAAATGACTAAAAGGGAACATGGAGTATCGAGACAAGTATGGTTTTAATTCATAAAAATAGGGGATTACACTTTGATCCATTCTATCCTTGAACTCTATCAAGTATTCTTTATATTTGATTCAGGTGGGGTAAATGAATGCAATTCTATTGTTACGTAATTTATGGGCTTTCGTTTGTGTGTGTGTGTGTGTATGGGTCAGTGTGTATATGTAATTTCATATTAGGGTTATCTTATTTTCTATGTTGTATTTGGCGATATTCTATTGGATTTCAACAAAATGAAACTTCTAGTTGTAAGTGAAAGTGGCTACAATTGCAACATAGGCATTGTTGGATAATTTACTTATGAGTTAAATTACTTGCATTAAATGTCAATCCAGGGTTCATGAACTTGTGAAGTATACTTGCATTATATATGTTGGGTTATCCACTTTCAATCAAAGGAGACTATTCTAATTGCAAAATGAAAGATGGAACCTATTTATGACAAGATATTAGTAAGCATACACACACATTCTATTCTTATAGGCCTAGAACAAATTCAAGACTTGGAAATCAAATGAATTCAAAGCAAACTATGCTAATGTAAAAGCTTCAAAATCTATTCTATGAGACAAGGAATGAAATATTATTGTATTGAACTGTAAAAGGTTTGTTTTTTTTAGTATGATTTCAAAGGAAACTTAATTTACTTGACTTGAAAAGAAACCTATGCTATAAAACCTTGAAACAAATATATTCTATGGATGTATTCTATGGAACTTTGAAAGCAAGTTTAATCTAGGCGACTTTGAAAGAAAATATAAATTAACAAAACATGAAAGCAAAGTTGATTAAAACCTATAATACTTTGGAATGAAAATTATTCTAGAAAACAACGAACAATGAAATAATTCCAGAAACCTCAAAAGATTGTTGATGTGTGCATTCTGAACTTGAGCTAGTCATGATCTATCAAGCATAAATATGAAACCAAGTTAAAAATTAAAGGAAATATTTTTGGTGTTTTTGATTTAATGTCAAGTGCTTGACTTGTAAAGAAATAAAGAGAAATTAGTGCAATTCTACTTTCAAAGCAGAGCATTGAAATGAAACTGAACATCTAAATAAATTGAACAATTTAATGGAGTGAATTATGATCTAATTACAAAGCAAAATAAATTGAAAAATAATGAAACACAACTATAATATTTATCACACATCCTTAGGAGGCCCTCCTGGTGAGTGTGAGATGCTTAAAATCTCAGATAACCAGACTTTGAATCGCCAACACACTCACAAATATGCCATGAACAAAAGTTATATTACTTGAAATAAAACAAACTTTACAATAGGAAATGGTAATGACAATTCTGAACTTTATTGACTCCCCTTCATCACAAAAATTACATTATTTATAGAGATCTGAAGCAACAAAAAATTTAGAGTTTAATTGTTATAATTCAGATCATGAGATCTTTATAGATCAATTTGAAAAACAAATCAAATATATTACGATGGATTTTTGGATCAAAGTTGATCAACTCATATCTGATCAAAGTTATCTCTATGCTAGGAATTTGCTAAAGAACAATTTGTTCGAGCCTCTTTGTTGATTGTGTATTGAATGACACATCAAAAAACCATTTGCCCACACAATTTTCAAAAATGGGGTTTAATGAACCATGGAAATATCCCAAACAGTAACAAATTAGAGAAAATTGCTTCGCTTGAAGCTGATTGGGCTCATTTTGAATAAAACCCATGTTTTCATTTGTGCAAAAAACAAGTTTGAATTTGACTGGTCAAAACTGCTGCGTATTTCCTTTGATGTCATGTTGGAGATTCACATGTACGAGTTGGGTGAACTTTGACCAACACAAATCCATCTTGGAGGTTTTCGAAACAAAGTCCATGTGCCCAATTTCCTTCTAGAATGGTGCTACTACCTCAATCACAGAGATAGCTACAAAAACTTGAACTGAGATAAAGAAATTGATTTGACAAACTATCATTAATAGAATCCAAACATAATTCTTCTTAATTTATTAAAATAAAGGAAATAGTAATAATAGACTATGTAAACATGTATGAGGAAGTTTTGATGTATTTCCAAAGAAAAATGTTAAAAATGGTACAATAGGTAAGTGGAATGATGTGAAAATGAATGGTAATATTAGGACACTTTGGAGGCTCAACAGGTATGTGAAAAACTTATGCTTCTTGAGGTTGCGAAGGTATTTTTCAATGTTGGAGGAGGTCTTATAAACGTTAACACACCTAATACCCTCACATGGAAAATATTGACAATATGATTGCACAATTCTCTTTTATAAGAACACTGAGACTTTTAATGTTAAGGAATGTACAGTGATGGTGAACTTTTTCAAGGTAGTGTGGGATGGGATGCTATGTGAATATCAACCACCACGATGATTACAAAGTGTTATCTTCTTAAATAGGTATCTACCAAGCCTCAAATTTCTTTTTGGGGCCAAAACCTCTAGAACAAATGGGATTATGTAGAGGAGGGGCATAACTAGGCAAATTCTTGACAATTCATGAAAAATTTCCTCGTTTGTGCACAAGGCAGTATCAGGGTTCCAAAGGGAGGGAAACAAGAGTGTGGATCCCCCCTCTCTCGCGTATGTCATCAAGGTACCCCCCCCCACTAGCCATGGATTCAAGTGCATATAGTTTGCACTGTTGGTTTAGGGGTGCAAAAATTCCATGTGGAATTAGTCCGTTTGGAGCAATCATATTTCATGATTGGAGATATGGGGACATATGATAATAATTTAAAATTTAAGATTCCAGGGTCATTCATTGAATATAAATGAATATTTACATCAAATAAAATATGTATTTTCGGATGAGTCGAGTATTATAGCAAAGAACAAGATGGAATTTTGTAATGCAAGTATTTATGTGATGGAAATATGTGTGTGTGTGTAGGTGTGTTTGTTTACTTACATGCAGTAGTAGTTATCACAACAAATGTGGAGAGGAACATGTAAAAGTAGCACACTTGGTTTCAAACACAAGTTTATAACCAACTTATAAGTAGAATTATGATAGGTTTGTCATAGGTGTGTAACAAGTTCATGATAGGTTGTAATAGGCTAGAACAAGTTTATACACAGGATGTCACATGTCTGTGACAAGTTATGACGAATTTTGTAATAGGATTATGATAGGTCTTGTCACAAGTGGGTGACAAGGTTACAACAGGCTTGGAATAAGTTATGATAGGTTGGTCATGAGTTGGTGACAAGTTAATGACATGTATAACAAGTTATAACAGATCTATAATATGGTATAACAAATCTATAATAGGCCTATAACAAGCTATAACAAGTTTGTTGATGAGGCTCATCAATAGGTAAACTATATGGGTCTTAATGCCACTCTCCAACTTATTAAAATCAACTTTTCTCACATTTACTTACATATTTTATTATATTTTGCTTAGTGAGAAGGGTAAAGGTGAGATGTTATGTCATGTGGCCTAATATGCATTAATTGCAGGAATTGGAGTAGTTTTGGGCTAATTTAAGTGTAGGAACTCGAAGTGGACAAGCAAGAGGGATTTTAGGAGATTTGTCTCCCTCCTTAACTCCTCAAATCATTCAAATATTCCTCCACCATATCTCATTAGCTCGGAGTTACAAGCAGCCAAGCCAACTGAGTTCATTGGCAGCCAAGCCAGTGATAGTGAAGACAAGTCATTCTTGAGTTTGGGAGCCAAGTCTCCCTAATTTTTAGGAAGTTGTTGGTAGCTTCAGTTTGTATAAATAAGAAGGCCAAGGGCCTCATTAGGATTCAATTTTTTGTTGTAGCCAAGAGGCAATTTAGAGCTGAAACATTGTGATTGTTAATCTTATGTTGTATTTGACATTTTGATGATAATGAGAAGGTTTACCTTGATCCAACACTGAGTTGACTCAGAGGGATGAAGCTCTTGGGTTAGGGCCCAACCCTAGCAATAAGGTTCCTCTTTTTGTACATGTATTCTTAGATTAAAATCATAGTTAGTTGCTGAAGTTATTTCTGCTTTGTTTAGTTTAACAAGTATTTGAATGATTGTTTAGTCTTGTTTCCATTAGTTGAAGAAGTAGATCAGTGGTATAGTAGTGAGAAATAATACTTCAGAAAATCTTGTGACAATGGCCTCTTCCTCATCTCCCTCATGGGATCATGGTTTGAGGGCCCCACTCTCACAACCCCAAAAACATATTTATCTTTTGATCATTGCATAACTTAGGGTTCATTGTTGAATAGATCACTGTTTATGATTTCTTGGAAGCACTTGCAGTTGTCATTTTGTTTCTTGAGTTTGTTGTAGTTTAATAAGGCATTTCATTTCATAGATCTAGTCATTAGCCATCAATAAATCAGTTTTCTCAAATTCAACTCATATTTTCCCTATTTATATGAAGTTATGCATAAATGTAGAGAAGAACATGTTTTGTTGTAGGGATTGTTATTCTGCAGTGAGAACCTTATCCCACCAGACTCATCTAAGTCTTCTCCTCCTTCTGCCAAGGCCTACCTAGCCCTAATCCAAATTCCTATTTTGTAGCCACTGTGGACAACCACCTTGGGAAAATCCAACCATCCTGAAGTGTTGAGGTGAGCCTTGGGTAATGTGCACCTTCCCTACCCCTTATTTCACCATCAAACATCTTTCCAGCACTTCATTTCACCTTCCCTACCTTCCTATGGTCGTCAACTAACTTCCTGTATAAAACTAGGACATCCAGTAGCAGTTCTTGTAGTAGCTACAAGATCTCCTGTAGCAGCCTGTTTAAACCTATTTTGAGTAGAAATGATAGTCTGAGCATAAGATAGGCCATCCACTTGACTTCCATGCTTCTTAGTGCCATTTTAGACCAGCTCTTCCATGCCTTTCTACCTTGCAAAAATCATATTGTTTAAATTAGCATTTACATTTCTAAACCAAAAATAAAAAGATTTGTCTTTTTTGTTTTTGTTTTTGTTTTGTTTTGTTTTGTTTGCTTTGCTTGTTTGTTTGTTTGTTTTTTTTTTTTTTTTTCCATTTCAACATGAGATAGCTAGTGCATGCATACATCAATCATAGAGTGATAGGATAATTTCCCATGTCCACTTAGTCCAAATAGTCAGATGATAGAATGTAGGGTTAGATTAGTTCTTTTCTGAAAGTAACATGTGTCATTTCTTAGCTAGATTATTTCATGGAATTTCATAGCACTTTCCATTCAACACTTTCATTTCCACAATAAGCAAGCATTTACTTTCTTGCATTAAATATTAGCTTTAAATTAACTGTCTGTAGTCAGACTCCTTCAAGACAATAGAAGAATGGTTTGAAAACCCTAGTGGTCTTCACCCCAGTTGAAAAGTGACAAGAGTAGAATGTTGCATCGACTATGTATATAACACTGTCACCTCCAAGTTTGTATGAAACCTCAGGTTGATAAGTAAAGTTGGTAGCCCTAGGAGTTGCAGCATCCTTGCTGCAATACTGAGTCTCATCAATTTTTGGCGTTGTTGCCGGGGAGGTGTCTATGTAGATATAATTTCTGCTTTCCTTTCTGTTTTACATTCAATAGATAGTTGCAATTTCTGATTTCTTTCTATTTTGCAAGTAATTATGAAAAAACCTAAAAATAAATAAAATATTTCATGCCTCGTACGAATAGAGACAATTTAGGAATTTTTTTTCCAAATACAGCCACACTATCAAATAGCCAACCTTCCCTCTTTTTTAGTGGCTGTCATCTTCCCTCTCTGACTATAGGGGAGATGGAGGACCCATTAGGTGAGCCACAAGACATCTTTGAAGAACCTATTGGGGTAGAAGAAGAAGAAACCATTCCACACACTTACAACATGGATGCAAACAGAAATGAAGGTTCTTTCCCCATTAGGGAAACTAATGGAGATGCTAGGATGAAAAACATAAGCCCCTCTTCCCTTCCTCACTTCCATGGCTTAACCTCAAAAGACCCTGATACCTTTTTGTTTGAGTTTGTTGTCATCTGTAGAACCTATGACTATACCTCTGATGACCAAAAGCTGAAATTGTTCCCATCCACCCTTAAGGATGCAACCCTATGCTGGTTCATGGGTTTACCTAGGGAAAACATCACTACCTGAGCTCAGATGCAACAATCCTTCAATGACAAGTATAGGGACTACTGTAGATCCAAGGATACCAAAGAAGAAATCTTCAGAATGACCTTGGGACATGATGAATCCTTGGAAGATTATGAGGAAAGGTTTCAAATCAGCTACAAAAGGGCCAGATGCACCCTCGATCCTGAATCACTCAAGTTAGTCCTTCTTAGAGGGATTAGGGAAGATATCCTAGAAACCCTAAACATGTTGTTCGGAGGGGACATATACCAGCTATCTTATGATGATATCAAGACAATTTTCAAAAATCATTCTAGGGCAGCTAGAAAGAAGGGTAGGGTTAGTCAAGCTTTGGCTAGTTCATCCTCCTCCAACACATCCATCAAAAGTGAAATTGGGAACATGTTGGAGGACTTTAAGAGTGAAATGTTGCATACCCTTGCTCTACAAATGGACACCATGCAGATCAAGAGGAAGCAGGAGGAAGCAAAAAGATCCTTAGATGTCTTTTTCCCTATATGCACCAGGAGGCGTCCTAGAAATGAATGTCCATTGAATCTTATAGATATCTGCTCAATCTATGAGGAAAAACACTCCACGGAGAAGTTCCCTTCTCTACCTGGATTGAAAGTTGTGTATCAAGGAATTGAAGGTGTGACTAAACAACTCTGTTATATCAACCAAAGGAGGCCTAAAGGACCTTGTCCTACTCATCCTTCATGGTCCACACCTTCTCCCTGGTCTTATGCACCTCAATAGCATTCCCAACCTTCCAATCAATCATTTCAACCATATGCTCCCCCACAACCTCAGTGGAATACCCCATCACAGGGGTGGAGGCCCCCATTCAACCAATCTCCAACCTTACTGCCTCCACCTCCATCTCAACCACAACTACTTCACCCTCCTCCACCTAAGAAACCTTAGATGCCTTCTCAGCCAAATTCGAATTCAAACAATAAGCAAGCACAACAAGTCTATAGTAGAGAGACATCTTACCCTGCTTATGTTGTGGAAATTCAAGAAATCAACCTCAGGTCTGGAAGAGTTCTTCTAGATAACCAACCTCCATCTCCACCTAAGGAGCTTGAAGAGGAAAAGGAAGAGAGTGTTCCTGAATCCAATCCACCTCCTTTTCCTAAGATACTAATCCATCCTTGCAAGCACACCTCATAAGAGACTAAAATTCGGGGTGAATTGAAAAACTTGCGTGTTAAACTCCCGCTCCTCCAAGATATCAAGGATGTCCCCATATAAAATAAGTTAATTAAGGATAAATGATTCAAACATCCTGGGAGGAGAAAGAAATACATCCCTACCATTAATGTCATTGGATAGCTATCTGACTTAATGTTGGGGAGAGTGATTTTCCTTAAGTATCTAGACCTTGAAAGTCTTGTGGTAAATGTGCCTATTGATGGCATCATTGTCCTCCATACCTTGATTGATCTTGGGAATGTGATGACTAAGGAGAGCATGCTTAAACTGAATCTCCAAGGATCATTAAGGAAGACCACAACATTATTGAAGCTTGTAGACAAATCCATAGTAGCTCCTGACGGAGTCGTTGAGAATGTGATGGTCTCCATTGATTCCTGGGAATACCCTACTGACTTCTTAGTTCTCCAACCTAAGACCAAATTCAATGGTTACCCTCTCATCCTTGGAAGGCCATGGCTAGACACTGCTGATGCTTACATAAGTTGCAAGGCTAGGAATATGACCATTAAAAATGGCCATTTGTCAAAACAATTGGTCTTGTACCCTCCTTCTCAACCATCTCGAGAGCATGACTTACCCTTATGGTTGTGTTGTGCCCTACAACAACCCCCCATTTCATATCATATTTATTTACTAAATCAATATATGAAATGGGTCCCTTTAGAAGTTAGTTGGTATCAATACTTCATCATTTGAAAAAGGTCTGCAAACCAAATGAAGACATTATATAAAACCTTTTAAAAACCCATTTTTGGTCAAATAAAACAATCTTTTATCATTGCGATAAAGCGATCGCAAGATCGCATATCGCAATGGCATAGAAAACACAAATAAGTGGCACATTGGTCTCCGCCGATGCGATATCGCTATCGGCAATACTCTATGCACATTTTAAAGTGCCTCATGCCATCATCCCCGACGCGATGCGATATTGACGATCGGCCATTGGCGGTAATCTTTACACAGTATTAAAACACCCCAACTCTTTCACCCCGATGCGATGAAATATCGCAATCGGCAATCGGCAGTATCCCATGCACAATAATAAGGCGCCCAGGTCATACCCCCGATGCGATGCGATATCGCAATCGGCAATCGGCGATACACTATTTATGCACATTGTTATGCCCATTCACCCCGATGCGATGCGATTTCGCTATCGGCGATCGGGATTTCAAAATTGTCAACGTAAGGATTTAAGTGTTCCCGACGCCCGATTACGATATAGCGCGGATTTCAAAAAAGCCGTTAAATGGAGGGATATTATGATTCATTCATATTTAAAGCTTGATCTTTTAAGCAATCATTCACCCGCGCTCAACCGCCAAAACGTCCACAGCACGCTTAAACGGGCCATTCGGCCGAATAATGGTATAATGAGCATTTAAGGGGTGGCAGGTCTTAAACGGCCATTTAATGTAATTGTAAGATCCTCCCATGGATTGTGTCTGCGCCCATTTTTAAAGCTAATCCCTTATTACGCATTTCTCAATATTTCTCATCACTTGCAAGTTTTCATTGCTATTTCTCTGTGTTACGTATATTTGCGCCTCTGTGCAGAATTCATCCAAAGGAGAAAGCTCAAGCAAGATGGGGAAGAAATCCAAGAAGACCACAGGCGCTTCCGCTACACCAGCTGCAGGACAAGCTCTCGTGGACAAAAAGAAGGGCTTGATATCTGATACTACATGTACAGGTCTCGTCAGAGTTACTTGGCAAGGCACCTACAACCTGATTGAAGCCGAAGAACCAACAAGGACAATAGTCGAAGCTACTGTGGATCCTACTCGGAAGTCTGAATGTACTCTCAAGGATTTAGCCGACTCTTTCCTTCACAGAATAGCGGCCAGGGAGCAAATTCTCCCATACACAGACGTAGTGCGGTGGGCGATTCAAGAAATCCCAATCTTGGATAGAACTTTCAGCACTAGAGACGGAAGAATCTTCGGATCGTTCAGGGCGGATGATCTAAGGCAAATGTATCATTTTCCCGAGCCAGAGAAGATATATAATAAGGCATTCCTGGAGAAATTCGCAAATGAAAATGAAGTTGAATCCGAACCCATCCGGGATTGGAGACAAAATCTGGCCAAGCACAAACACGAATCTTCTGGTAAGTACTCGGTTGATTCTCTGGCTTCTCCTTATTGCTATGCTGGAATAATGATGTGTAGACTATGGGGATTGCATGACTCTGCTAATTTTACCATAGAAATGGTTGCTCTAATAGAAGCAGCATGCAACAGTATAATCATGGATTGGGCCACCATCCTTTCTGACAAATTAGCACAAGCTGTGCTTGATTTTAGAAATCAGACTGTCGTCTCTGAAAGGAAAATTCCCCCATTCTATTACAGTGCATATATTTTAGATACATTATGTTTCAATTCTGAATTTCCCGTGCTCGGCTGGAGGTGGACGCCACAAGATCCTACGGCTATACACATATACCATCAGAAATTATGGAAGTCCTCTTACAAGCACCATCTGTACCAAATCTGCAATGGCTTTATGGTGCCTATTCATTATTCTATTTTTGATAAACCCATTCCCAAGATTTCCTATCAAGCTTCGTTTGATATAACAGCGGTAGGGAGTTGGTTTGGAGAGGAGAGATTTACCTACATAAGAGTTTTCGGCAGCCAAGCCAACCCACATGTTCTCCCTTTGTACATACCAGATAAACTACTAGCAAGAGAAATTGCTTATGAGATTACGGCTGAGAGTGTTACACAGATTCTCAAGAAAGAAAAGAAGAGGGGATGTCCCTCTTTTCCCCTGAGGTGTGGTGTCTATACTCTGCATGATCTCAAACATGCAGAAAAGGAAGCCACAAAGATTCAATCCTTAACTCTGGCGACTATCCCAAATAGGCCATATGATCCAAAGAAAGTTGCCTACAATGCACTAGAACAGGCCAAATTGACAAAATTTGAGCACAAAGAAGATATGTTTGACGACCTATTCGTTTCAGCCGAATCAATAGGTCAGGCTAAAGAATTCGCTCGAATGAAATATAATGATGAAGGGTTGACTGAGTTTAATAAGCTTAGAGAACAGAGGTTGCAAACTCTGCCTCTAGATTTACTAGCAACAACCCCGGCGACATCATCAAGCGAGCCTGGTCGACAATAGTCAAAGGAACCTCCGGTTGTAACAAAGGATCATAAGAAGGAACAGGAGGAAAGGCAGAGAAAAGAAAAAGAAGAAAGGCAGAAGAGAGCACAGGAGGAGAAACAGAGGAAAGAGAAAGAGGAACAGCAAAAGAAAGAGCAAGAGGAAAGGCAAAAGAAAGAACAAGAGGAACAGCAGAAGAGAGAGCAGGAAAAAGTGCGGAAGGAGTCCCAAGCTGAAAAGGAAAAAAAAACCACCATTGATGTCAATATAGATACTCATATTGACCCTAAATTTCTCCAGGAGTGGAAGCAATTTGACTCTATCATCAGTGGGTTGGAATGTTCCAAGGATACAGACACTTCCAAGACAAACGATACACAGGACATCACTTCACCTCAGGTTCTAAGTGGAACCAGCGGCCCACCCATTTCTAAGGATGTTGAGGTAATACCAAAAGACCCCTCCGACCAAATCATTCTCCAGGTAGAAGATATTCCTCCCCTGGATGTTTTCTACAGCCCGAGGCATAAAGCAGTGGTAAAACGACAAAGGAAAAGAAGGAAGATTGATCAACCTCCCCTTTTCCCAGAACAAACTGTTACGGGCAGCGTGGTTTGGAAAGAGGAATTCGACCCCTCCGATGACCTGAAAAAACTGTCGCAGTATGCGGGAGCCTATTCGGCAACGACAATCGATAAGGCATCAGAGGTAAGTCTTCTACTAAAAACCAAGGATCAAGAAATTTTCGCATTACAGGCAGAATTGGCTAAGACAAAACAGAAGGCAGAGCAGGCAGAGCAACAATTGTTGACACAACAGCAAGTGAACAGTCAACTAACTCAACAATTGCAGGCAGAAAAGCAAAGGGTCGACCAAAGCACGATCCAGAAACAGAAGGAATTATCAGAGGCATTGGCACAATTAAGGGCAACAAACGAGCAAATGATGAAAACAAAGGATGAGCAAATCGCTCAATTGTCATCGCAACTCGAAAATATAAAGGGCGCTCCACAAGTGGCTGAGTTCAGAGCAGAAGCATTACAAATAAACACTGCATTAATATCTCAAATTAGGCTTCTGTGTCAACAAATCGCTCAGGCAGAGCCACTCTGTGAATTGATGACATCCATAAATCAACAGGTAGAAAAGACCAGAAATGAATTAGATCAAGCCGAAGAGATCATAACTGCATTTCTTGACTGGCAAGATTCTGATCAAGGGAGAGAAGCAAATTTTCCCAAGATTTCAGAAACACATAAAGATATACTTTTCACAGAATGGCACTCTCAGATGATGAAAGCAGAAAGGGCAGCTTCAAGATGTAAATCAACTTCCAGCAATTTGGTTGAACTAGTCAACAACACCCTCTACTTATCAAATATGATTTCCCAATGTACACCAGGAAAGTTGACAACAACAAACACATTGGAGCAATCATGCTATCCTGATTTAGAGGAAAAGGGGAGATTAATCGCTGGGATTAATAGTTTAACTATGGAAGCATATTGGCTCTTCCTGGTAAAGCCGCATACACAGAGAGCCGCCCTTAAGTGCCTAACAGATGCGATCAGGTATATAATTCCCGATATTCAGGATGCCACCTATGCCGCCCAGCTCAGTTCGCGCCTCAACAAACCTCCTGAAGTAGAGCCAATGCTTGCGATAAGTCAGCTCAGATTTAAAGGCAAGCAACCTACCTGATGAATCATGCCGCTGATTGCCAGATCGCTGAGGAAAATCTGGATCAAAATTTATTGATACCGATTTAGTTGCATTTCAGTTTAATAGATGATTAGATTAATTTAGTATTTATAGACCCTTTCATTGTTTTGGAAAGGGTCGTAAAGTTTTGTACCAGACTTAAAGACTGAAGTTTGCACTATTGTGCTTCAGTCAATATTCTTTTATGAAACTGGACCAGTTGTTCTTAATTCAACAAGGAGGCTTTTTATGCAATTGTGCACTATTGTCTTTGTTGAGAATGTTTCTGCGTTGAAGAAAGAATTACAAGTAGCGATTGATATCGGGAGTGTCAAAGCAGCTCATATGGTATTTTTATCTATGTCTGAAATCATTCCTGTTATGTGAATTGTTATTTGATTATCCTTGCTATTGTTGATTATATGCATGTGCTGTAACAACAGATCTACATTCATACCACTATTGGATGTTTTATGATATGCTTTCCTTTTAATCATGTATATGTCGATAATATAAATGATGAGTGTGGTAATATCGCTGTAATCGTTGGGCTTAACTATTTAGGCACAGTAATCTTGAACGAATTAATATCTATGTCTGTTAGATGGAGTCATCTATATGCCTGTCTTTAGACACAGACAATTAAACACTGCACTTAAAAGTTCAATAGATTCCCGGGATAGGTTATAGTTCTTGTATTCTTGTTAATAGTTTAGTTATTCGCTTACCGATAGCTTAGTTTATAAATCATCCATTCATCCCGTTTATCCACTTTTGGGAAACTGGTCCCGTTATCCCCAGTCGAAGCCACTATTCCAAACGGAAAAGGAGCTGTACTAAGGTCCGGACCAGGTGGTTATCCCCGATGTTGTTGCAGCGATTTTCGAGGCATCAACATTTTTGGCGCTAGAAGGAGGGCTTGAACCTCCGTGAATGGCACATAAGCCAAAACCTATAAACCATTCTAAGAGTAATCCTCCCTCCGAATCCCCTCGATCTTCCTATTTGCATACTGGTTCACCGGTATCCAAACAAGAAAAAGAGGAATCAACTACCACTGCTCAAACCCAGCATACTCCAGAACAATTAAGTCTTGAATTACCTGAAGTCCAGTCTCTTATCCACAAACTTCAGAGCTTCTCGATTTCACCACAGAAATCTGAGGTATCACAAAGCAGTGCGACTTCGCAGTTCAATTTACCTCACCCTCTCACCAGACTTCAGAGCGAAAAGCTCGGTATTGAACCCACTGAGTTCCCTTTACCCAAAAGGAAAAAGGCGAAGAAAAATACTGAAGGATCTGACAGTGAAGAGCTTTCATCCATATCCTCCATTGCATCTTCCCCTCTGCAAAGTCAACCATCCACTCCCCCATTACATATTGTTGTTCACCAGGGATTAGAAGCTTCAACATCCCAACCTGCCCACTCCTCAGCATTATTTCCTTCCCATACATCTGGAATTCCAACAGTAGTATCAACCACTATTGCTATTACAATGGCAGATCCATGGACCAGACCCGGTGCAGTCAATATGCCTGCGCCATTGCATCCATTACCAGATTATCCTGAAAAATGGCTACCCAAGTTTAATCTAGATGATGGAACCCAAGCTGAAGAACACATCAATAATTTCATGTTAGCAGTCAACTTGAAAGGAGTAACAGAACAAGATGTTGTTGTTAGACTTTTCCCTTACACCTTACAAGGATCAGCAGGATCCTGGTACTTCTCTTTACCCTCTGGTTCCATTACCAGTTGGAACACTTACCAAGAGCAGTTTCTTACCAAATATGGAGATGATAGGTCTTTGGAAACTTTAATAAACGATCTCTCCAATCTGAGAATAGAGCATAGGGAACCAATTAAGGAATTTAATTCTCGTTTCAATAAACTCCTTAACAAAATCCCTACAACTTCCAAACCAAGTGAACAAATTCGAAGCGAATGGTATATCACCGCCCTACCTGCCAATATATCCATTTTTGTAGATAGGGCTGGGAAACCCACCTTAGCCGAAAACATGAGAGAAGCACTTGTTGTGGAAAAGCGCATCAATGCTCTAGAGAAGAAAGCTGCTCTGGAAGACATAAAAGACAAAAAAGTCTCTTTCAAAGATGACTCAAGAAAGAAAACCCCAAAAGACCCATACGACATGGAGGGTTTACAAAAAGTCCTAAAAACCTTATCAAATGAAATGGTTGAAATAAAAAAACAAGTGGCCGAAACCTCAACCAAAAGACCCTTTAGGACTTATAAGAAAAATGAATCAAAGCCCCCAAATGTCATATCTAATGCAGACTCAGAGCAAGAAGAAGAAGAGGAAGAGGAAACAATCGCACCGACCGATGATGAAGAAGAAGTAGTAGAATGTCATGGAATGTGGGATTTTATACTCCCCAATTCCGATATTGATAATGAAGAAGAGGCGTTCCCGGTCACTACTAGGAGCAAAAGTACTTCTGAACCTGTTCAGGTATCATCAAAGAAGAGGAGTGCAGGTGCCACTACAACCAAAGAAAAAACACCTGCAAAGAAATCACCTGCAGCAGTTCCCCAAAACCAGCCTTCAACTTCTAATACTCCTTCAACATCCAAAACATTAGTCATATCCGATTCAATGGAGTATAACATTGTTGATGACATGAAGAAAACTAAAGCAAACATTACTATGTTTGAGCTTAGTAAATTAAAGCATCAACAGAAATTACTTCTTAAAGAATTGAATGTTGTTCCCTCTGCACCACTTCCCAGTGCAAAAGCCGCTAATGATTCAGGCCAACCTCCTCCAGGTATGGTTGAAGCTACCGATTCAGTTCTAATTGGAGATAGATCAAATTCTCATACTCCACCCTTCCTGCTAACCTATGAGATTTACAACAGAAACCTGCACAACTGTTTAATTGACTCAGGGGCATCATCTAACATAATGCCAGCTTCAGTTTGCTCTAAACTAAACATTGAACCCCAGAAGTCTACTATTCATATTGTACAGTTGGACAGGACCAAAGTGCAGGTTGTGGGAGAAATTAATTCCGTAACTATCAGGTTGTCTGCTGATCCCAGAGTAGTACAAAGGATTGACATCCTAATAGCCGACATACCTGAATTTTACGGTTTAATTCTGAGTAGGGATTGGTCCGAAAAATTGCATGGGTATATTTCCACTGATTGGTCACATATGTGGCTTCCCTACAAGGGCAAGCCAAATCAAATAAGGATTGATCGAGAGAAACATATGACCCATACAGTGACTGAATTTGAGCAAGAAAACCAACCCGTAGCGTTCAACAACAACATTTTGGGGAATTATTCGTCAGAGTCATTCTTTGGCAACTTTGTTGCCCAACCATCTCCTTTTTCAGTCAATCATTTTACATCTCAGATTGAGAATTTTTCACAAACTGATAGGTCTAGATGTTTCAATGATGCTGAGAAAACTGTAAATACGTTTGTTAATACCTCTTTATTTTGGTCTTTATATTTTGATGGCTCTAAGTCCAACGAGGGCTTAAGAGCAGGTTGTATTTTTGTTAGTCCACAAGGAGAAAAGACAATGATGTCCTGTAGGCTGGAATTTGAATGCACTAACAATACAGCTGAATATGAAGCCTTAGTCCAGGGACTGTATAAAGCGATCGGTCTTAAAGTGCAATATTTGAAAGTATTCGGCGATTCTGAAATTATTGTTAAATAGGTGAGGAATGCAATCCATTGTCTTTCAAATCACCTCAAGCACTATCAATCGCTAGTACAAGAACTTACTTCGCACTTTTCCGCTTTGAACATTTCCTCCATCCCCAGGTCTCAAAACTCGGCAGCCGATCTCCTAGCCAATGTAGCTTCCAAGCTTCTACCTTCTGAAGACTACAGCCTAGATAGATTTTCCGTAGAATTTCTTTTTAGGCCTTCAATTCCTGACAATGTCACTAATTGGAGAGTATTCAACCATGATGAGGATATTTTACAATTTCTAACATCTGAAAAGTCCTATGACGATCAAATTATTGAGGAAAATGACCATGATCTACAAATGAAAGAAACACCTCAGGAAAATTCAATTCCTAAGCCAGTGGTAAAGCTCGAAGATCTTTATGATATCAAAGACAGGTTTAAACCTGTAGCTAATGCAAAGCTCCAAAGTTCTACCCTTAGGTTTGAATTGATAAATCTAGGTACTGAGCATGCTCCTCAAAATATTAATTTAGGATTAGGACTTTCCTTGGAAGAGAAGGAGGCATTCATTAAACTGTTAAGGAAAAATAAACAGGTTTTTGCCTGGAAATATGATGATTTGAAGACTTATGATACATCCATTATCCAGCATACCATTCCTATGCTTCCCGATCAGAAACCGATTCAGCAGAAGTTAAGAAAAATACATCCAAATTTGGAGAGCCAGATAAAATCGGAACTTAACAAACTCTTGAAAGCCAAGATTATTTTTCCTGTCCGACACTCAAACTGGGTCTCTAATATGGTGCCAGTCAGAAAGAAAAATGGCGACATTCGAATTTGTATTGATTTCAGAAATTTGAACAAAGCGAGCTTGAAAGACAATTTCCCATTACCTACTATGGAGCAAATACTCCAATCAGTAGCAGGCTCTGAATTGATGTCCTTTCTTGATGGATTCTCAGGATATAACCAAGTTCTGGTTCATCCTGATGACCAACTTAAAACCACATTCAGAACAAAATGGGGAACATATGCGTATCAGAAAATGCCTTTCGGACTTATAAATGCAGGAGCGACATTCCAAAGAGCTATGGACATAGCTTTTAGAGGGTTGATTAATAGAACAGTAGTCATCTATCTAGACGATATTACTGTATTCTCTAAGGAGAGGTATAATCATTTGCATGATCTAAATCAAATCTTTCAGCGTTGCAAAAGATATGGTATTTCTCTTAACCCTAAAAAGTCTTTCTTTGCTCTTGATCAAGGAAAGCTCTTGGGTTTTATTGTGTCCAAAGATGGCATTTATATTGATCCTGATCGGATCAAAGAAATCTCTGAAATCCCTTTCCCACACAATAAAAAATCGATGCAGTCATTTTTAGGCCAGATCAATTTTGTTAAAATATTTGTCCCATATTTTTCTCAAATTATTTTGCCACTTCAAACAATGATTAAGAAAAATTCAGTCTTTAACTGGGGATCAGCAGAAAAGGAAGCTTTTGATCTAATCAAGCAATCAATAATCAATGCCCCAGCTTTAAATACTCCAAATTTTTCCAGTCATTTTACATTGTATACCATCGCATCCAACTTGTCTTATGCTGCAGTACTCACGCAACTAAATGATCACAATTTGGAAGCACCCGTTTCATTTTTTAGCTCAAATCTTCAGGGTGCTGAATTGAATTACTCCGATGTAGAAAAACAAGCCTTTGTTGTATTTAAAGCAGTCAAGCATTATAGACCCTTCCTTTTGAAAACTCATACAAAAGTTATAGTTCCTTTCCCAGCAGTTAGACAACTATTAATCCAAAAAGAACTGGGTGAAAAAAGGGCAAATTGGGTCACAGCGCTTCAAGAGTATGACTTAGAAATTAGGCCAGCAAAGATTGTTAGGGGCCAAGGTTTTTGCAGGATATTGGCAGGAGCATCCAACATTCCAGAATCAAGCGATACAGAGCCAACTGAAGAAATCAATCAGATAAGTGTTACTGATTCTGAATCTCAATATGCAGATTTAATCTTTTATTTAAAGAATGGTTATGCACCTCCAAACCTATCTTACAAGAACAAAAGGGCCATTAGGTTGAAAGCAAAGAATTTTACAATTATTGATGATGTGCTTTTTAAGCAGAATTATGATTCCATCTTATTGAGATGCCTTGAAAAAACTGAAGCACAAAAGGTTTTGCAGGAGTTACATGATGGACCAACGAGAGGACATTTTGGAGCTGATACAACAGCTCACAAAATTATTCATGCTGGTTACTATTGGCCTACTCTGTTTAAAGATGCCCACGAGTGTGTAAGGAAATGCCTCAATTGCCAAACTTCTAGTGGAAGACAACGTAAATCAACTTTCCCTCTGCAACTAGTCAACATTGAACAACCATTTGAGCAATGGGGATTGGACATCATTGGGGAGATTACTCCACCATCTTCCAAATAGCATAAGTATATCCTTACCGCTACCGATTATTTTACTAAGTGGGTTGAGGAAATCCCTTTAAAGACAACAAATTCTGAAGCAATCATTGAATTCATAGATCAATTCATCATTACCAGGTTTGTTGTCCCAAATGCTCTTGTTTTTGATAATGCATCTTACTTTTCAGGCAATGCTATGTTTGATTTCGCTATTAAAAGAGGATTTAAATTAAAATATTCTGCTAATTACTATCCCCAGGGTAATGGTTTAGCAGAGTCTACTAATAAAAATATGATCAAAATCATTAAGCGAACTATCGAACAGAAACTTAAAAACTGGCACAAATCTTTAGTGTTTGCATTATGGGCTGATAGGATAACACAGAAAGCTTCTATAGGATCTTCTCCGTTCAATCTTGTGTATGGAAAAGAAGCAGTACTACCCACAAATCTTGTTCTTCCTTCTTTAGCCCTAGTACAGTTCATTGAGGAAAGTCCTTCCTCTTCTATTCAGCTTAGACATGACCAAATTCTAAAATTAGAAGAGGAAAGAGAAAAAGCCAGGGTTATTCATGCCAAACATCAGCCAGTCATCAAGGCAGCTTTTGATTCAGTCTCATCCGGTTCAAAACAATTCCAAGTCGGTGATTTAGTTCTGAAATGGGACAAAGCCCATGAGGACAAGGGCAAACATACCAAGTTCCAGAAGATGTGGCTTGGACCGTTTCAGATCTGTGAAAAGATAGGCCATTCGACCTTTATATTGCAAGACTTATCAGGGTTGAGAGATTCTCTCCCTGTTAATGGCCTTACCTTGAAGAAATTCTTTAATTGAGGAGGTAACCCCTTCTCCTTCTAGTTTGATAGATTTTTGTAGTTTGTAGGATTTGCAGAAAATAATGTTGTAAGGTATCTACTATTGACCTTTGCTGTGTTTGAAAATTTGATCTACAAGAGTACAACGATATTTGCTTTTAAAATAATAGAACTCTTAACCAAAAGGGATAATTTCTAGGAAATTAGGTATCATTGTATTCTGAAACTACAGTTCAAGTTTTGTGAACTCCTTTCAAAGTTTAAAAGTATTGTAAATCATTCTCTGTTTTCAAATTGGTCTCAAAAGGTTATCAATATCAAGATAGAAGCCAATCCAATTTCAGCATCTTCAACTCTTACCATGTCATCCATTTACTCTTAAGGAGAAGATTGTTCATCCCATTCACTAAAGTTTATGATTACTCAGAGTGTAATTCTAAAATATCTGATATTAAAGATAAGAGGTCTTATTACAAGCCTGCTTACCATGTTCATAGGGAAATAGTTTAACCGACATTACCAATACTGCATACCAAAACAGGGTAATGGCTTGAAATTATAAGACAAGGGGTCTCATCAAGAGCCAGCTTGTTCGGTTAGATTACTACCAGTGAATGGCATTGTCAATAGCTGGCCACCAAACCAGGACAATGGCTTTTTATCTTATCAATAACAGAAAAAGGAAATGAAATACAAAATATGAAAACATGTTTTGAATTCATTCTGTTAATCACACTCTTAATTGGATGGAACAATGGACAATAGCATGGTTAAAAGGTATCCCTGTCGAAACTATGAACGTTTGCTGGCAGCAGAGGCTCTACCTATGACGGAGGAGTTCACTTTAAAAGCTGATTTGGAAAGGTTTTCTGTTTTATCATTATAAACCAATAAAGGCCTATTTAAAACTTAGAATGTATTTATTTTCTTAAAAAAAGAAAGGAAGTTAGCAAAATAGTTTCATCTTACTCGGAATGCATATATACCTAGTTATATTAGAATCTTCCCCTTTGACTAGAACTCTATTGTGGAAAAAGTTTAAGTATTTTTATGCTTTCCAGAGATAACTGGTTCTTCCAGCGAATCGCCAATTGTTGTGCCCTACAACAACCCCCCATTTCATATCATATTTATTTACTAAATCAATATATGAAATGGGTCCCTTTAGAAGTTAGTTGGTATCAATACTTCATTATTTGAAAAAGGTCTGCAAACCAAATGAAGACATTATATAAAACCTTTTAAAAACCCATTTTTGGTCAAATAAAACAATCTTTTATCATTGCGATAAAGCGATCGCAAGATTGCATATCGCAATGGCATAGAAAACACAAATAAGTGGCACATTGGTCTCCGCCGATGCGATATCGCTATCGGCAATACTCTATGCACATTTTAAAGCGCCTCATGCCATCATCCCCGACGCGATGCGATATCGACGATCGGCCATCGACGGTAATCTTTACACAGTATTAAAACACCCCAACTCTTTCACCCCGATGCGATGAAATATCGCAATCGGCAATCGGCAGTATCCCATGCACAATAATAAGGCGCCCAGGTCATACCCCCGATGCGATGCGATATCGCAATCGGCAATCGGCGATACACTATTTATGCACATTGTTATGCCCATTCACCCCGATGTGATGCGATTACGCTATCGGCGATCGAGATTTCAAAATTGTCAACGTAAGGATTTAAGTGTTCCCGACGCCCGATTACGATATAGCGCGGATTTCAAAAAAGCCATTAAAAGGAGGGATAATATGATTCATTTATATTTAAAGCTTGATCTTTTAAGCAATCATTCACCCGCGCTCAACCGCCAAAACGTCCACAGCACGCTTAAACGGGCCATTCGGCCGAATAATGGTATAATGAGCATTTAAGGGGTGGCAGGTCTTAAACGGCCATTTAATGTAATTGTAAGATCCTCCCATGGATTGTGTCTGCGCCCATTTTTAAAGCTAATCCCTTATTACGCATTTCTCAATATTTCTCATCACTTGCAAGTTTTCATTGCTATTTCTCTGTGTTACGTATATTTGTGCCTCTGTGCAGAATTCATCCAAAGGAGAAAGCTCAAGCAAGATGGCGAAGAAATCCAAGAAGACCACAGGTGCTTTCGCTACACCAGCTGCAGGACAAGCTCTCATGGACAAAAAGAAGGGCTTGATATCTGATACTACATGTACAGGTCTCGTCAGAGTTACTTGGCAAGGCACCTACAACCTGATTGAAGCCGAAGAACCAACAAGGACAATAGTCGAAGCTACTGTGGATCCTACTCGGAAGTCTGAATGTACTCTCAAGGATTTAGCCGACTCTTTCCTTCACAGAATAGCGGCCAGGGAACAAATTCTCCCATACACAGACGTAGTGCGGTGAGCGATTCAAGAAATCCCAATCTTGGATAGAACTTTCAGCACTAGAGACGGAAGAATCTTCGGATCGTTTAGGGCGGATGATCTAAGGAAAATGTATCATTTTCCCGAGCCAGAGAAGATATATAATAAGGCGTTCCTGGAGAAATTCGCAAATGAAAATGAAGTTGAATCCGAACCCATCTGGGATTGGAGACAAAATCTGGCCAAGCACAAACACGAATCTTCCGGTAAGTACTCGGTTGATTCTCTGGCTTCTCCTTATTGCTATGCTGGAATAATGATGTGTAGACTATGGGGATTGCATGACTCTGCTAATTTTACCATAGAAATGGTTCCTCTAATGGAAGCAGCATGCAACAATATAATCATGGATTGGGCCACCATCCTTTCTGACAAATTAGCACAAGCTGTGCTTGATTTTAGAAATCAGACTGTCGTCTCTGAAAGGAAAATTCCCCCATTCTATTACAATGCATATATTTTAGATACATTATGTTTCAATTCTGAATTTCCCGTGCTTGGCTGGAGGTGGACACCACAAGATCCTACGGCTATCCACATATACCATCATAAATTATGGAAGTCCTCTTACAAGCACCATCTGTACCAAATCTGCAATGGCTTTATGGTGCCTATTCATTATTCTATTTTTGATAAACCCATTCCCAAGATTTCCTATCAAGCTTAGTTTGATATAACAGCGGTAGGGAGTTGGTTTGGAGAGGAGAGATTTACCTACATAAGAGTTTTCCGCAGCCAAGCCAACCCACATATTCTCCCTTTGTACATACCAGATAAACTGCTAGCAAGAGAAATCGCTTATCAGATTACGGCTGAGAGTGTTACACAGACTCTCAAGAAAGAAAAGAAGAGGGGCTGGCCCTCTTTTCCCTTGAGGTGTGGTGTCTATACTCTGCATGATCTCAAACATGCAAAAAAGGAAGCCACAAAGATTCAATCCTTAACTCTGGCGACTATCCCAAATAGGCCATATGATCCAAAGAAAGTTTCCTACAATGCACTAGAACAGGCCAAATTGACAAAATTTGAGCACAAAGAAGATATGTTTGACGACCTATTCGTTTCAGTCGAATCAATAGGTCATGCTAAAGAATTCGCTCGAATGAAATATAATGATGAAGGGTTGACTGAGTTTAATAAGCTTAGAGAACAGAGGTTGCAAACTCTGCCTCTAGATTTACTAGCAACAACCCCGGCGACATCATCAAGCGAGCCTGGTCGGCAACAGTCAAAGGAACCTCCGGTTGTAACAAAGGATCATAAGAAGGAACAGGAGGAAAGGCAGAGAAAAGAAAAAGAAGAAAGGCAGAAGAGAGCACAGGAGGAGAAACAAAGGAAAGAGAAAGAGGAACAGCAAAAGAAAGAGCAAGAGGAAAGGCAAAAGAAAGAACAAGAGGAACAGCAGAAGAGAGAGCAGGAAAAAGTGCGGAAGGAGTCCCAAGCTGAAAAGGAAAAACAAACCACCATTGATGTCAATATAGATACTCATATTGACCCTAAATTGCTCCAGGAGTGGAAGCAATTTGACTCTATCATCAGTGGGTTGGAATGTTCCAAGGATACAGACACTTCCAAGACAAACGATACACAGGACATCACTTCACCTCAGGTTCTAAGTGGAACCAGTGGCCCACCCATTTCTAAGGATGTTGAGGTAATACCAAAAGACCCCTCCGACCAAATCATTCTCCAGGTAGAAGATATTCCTCCCCTGGATGTTTTCTACAGCCCGAGGCATAAAGCAGTGGTAAAACGACAAAGGAAAAGAAGGAAGATTGATCAACCTCCCCTTTTCCCATAACAAACTGTTACGGGTAGCGTGGTTTGGAAGGAGGAATTCGACCCCTCCGATGACCTGACAAAACTGTCGTAGTATGCGGGAGCCTATTCGGCAGCGACAATCGATAAGGCATCAGAGGTAAGTCTTCTACTGAAAACCAAGGATCAAGAAATTTTCGCATTACAGGCAGAATTGGCTGAGACAAAACAGAAGGCAGAGCAGGCAGAGCAGCAATTGTTGACACAACAGCAAGTGAACAGTCAACTAACTCAACAATTGCAGGCAGAAAAGCAAAGGGTCGACCAAAGAACGATCCAGAAACAGAAGGAATTATCAAAGGCATTGGCACAATTAAGGGCAGCAAACGAGCAAATGATGAAAACAAAGGATGAGAAAATCGCTCAATTGTCATCGCAGCTTGAAAAGATAAAGGGCGCTCCACAAGTGGCTGAGTTCAGCGCAAAAGCATTACAAATAAACACTGCATTAATATCTCAAATTAGGCTTCTGTGTCAACAAATCGCTCAGGCAGAGCCACTCTGTGAATTGACGACATCCATAAATCAACAGGTAGAAAAGACCAGAAATGAATTAGATCAAGCCGAAGAGATCATAACTGCATTTCTTGACTGGCAAGATTCTGATCAAGGGAGAGAAGCAAATTTGCCCAAGATTTCAGAAACACATAAAGATATATTTTTCACAGAATGGCACTCTCAGATGATGAAAGCAGAAAGGGCAACTTCAAGATTTAAATCAACTTCTAGCAATTTGGTTGAACTAGTCAACAACACCCTCTACTTATCAAATATGATTTCCCAATGTACACCAGGAAAGTTGACAACAACAAATACATTGGAGCAATCATGCTATCTTGATTTAGAGGAAAAGGGGAGATTAATCGCTGGGATTAATAGTTTAACTATGGAAGCATATTGGCTCTTCCTGGTAAAGTCGCATACACAGAGAGCCGCCCTTAAGTGCCTAACAGATGCGATCGGGTAATTCCCGATATTCAGGATGCCACCTATGCCGCCCAGCTCAGTTCGCGCCTCAACAAACCTCCTGAAGTAGAGCCAATGCTTGCGATAAGTCAGCTCAGATTTAAAGGCAAGCAACCTACCTGATGAATCATGCCGCCGATTGCCAGATCGCTGAGGAAAATCTGGAACAAAATTTATTGATACCGATTTAGTTGCATTTCAGTTTAATAAATGATTAGATTAATTTAGTATTTATAGACCCTTTCATTGTTTTGGAAAGGGTCGTAAAGTTTTGTACCAGACTTAAAGACTGAAGTTTGCACTATTGTGCTTTAGTCAATATTCTTTTATGAAACTGGACCAGTTGTTCTTAATTCAACAAGGAGGCTTTTTATGCAATTGTGCACTATTGTCTTTGTTGAGAATGTTTCTGCGTTGAAGAAAGAATTACAAGTAGCGATTGATATCGGGAGTGTCAAAGCAGCTCATATGGTATTTTTATCTATGTCTGAAATCATTCCTGTTATGTGAATTTTTATTTGATTATCCTTGCTATTGTTGATTATATGCATGCGCTGTAACAACAGATCTACATTCGTACCACTATTGGATGTTTTATGATATGCTTTCCTTTTAATCATGTATATGTCGATAATATAAATGATGAGTGTGGTAATATCGCTGTAATCGCTGGGTTTAACTATTTAGGCACAGTAATCTTGAATGAATTAATATCTATGTCTGTTAGATGGAGTCATCTACATGCCTGTCTTTAGACACAGACAATCAAACGCTGCACTTAAAAGTTCAATAGATTCCCGGGATAGGTTATAGTTCTTGCATTCTTGTTAATAGTTTAGTTATTCGCTTACCGATAGCTTAGTTTATAAATCATCCATTCATCCCGTTTATCCACTTTTGGGAAACTGGTCCCATTATCCCCAGTCGGAGCCACTATTCCAAACGGAAAAGGAGCTGTACTAAGGTCTGGACTGGGTGGTTATCCCCGATGTTGTTGCAGCAATTTTCGAGGCATCAACAGGTTGGAAGAGGAGGAAGATGAAGTATACCATGCCACATCCTACCCAATATGTACACTAGGTGTTATTATAGGAGGGGGGCAACCTTATGAAGATGACCTGATTGATCAAATCCTCCAGAATCAACCCCCCAACACCATGTCTCTTGATGAGTTAGTAAAGAAATATGAAGATAACCCTTGGATTGATTTGTGCCTAGCTGACTCAAGTCCTACTCATGTCAAAATGATATAATTTGGTCCATATAAAACATTGAAAATCAACCCCTGTCTCTCTGCACATTAGGAAAAGGAGTTATATGACATGCTAAGAGAGCACCTTGATGCCTTTTCCTGGAGTTATAAGGAAATGAAGGGAGTGCACCCTTCGATGTGTACTCGCCACATTTACATCAAGGAAGGTTTCAAGCTAGTGCTCCAACCTCAAAGGATAATGAACCCAACCCTCAAAAACATAGTTAAAGAAGAACTGCAGAAGTTGCTGGATGCAGGGTTCATTTTCCCCATCTTAGATAGTGAGTGGGTGTCTCCTCTAGTTCTGGTTCTAAATAAGAATGGAAAATGGAGGATCTGTGTGGGCTAGAGACAGTTAAACAAAGCCACTAAAAAAGACCATTTTCCTCTACCTTTCATTGATCAAGTCATGGATGGTCTTGCAGGAAAGAAGCTCTTCTATTCGTTGGATGGATTCAGCGGTTATAATCAGATCCAGATCAGCCTAGAGGACCAAGATAAAACCACCTTCACTTTTCCTTGGGGTACCTTTGCTTATAGGGTCCTATATTTTGGATTATGTAATTCCCCTGCAAATTTTCAAAGGGATGTCATGAGCATATTTGCAAAGTTATTCCATGACTATGTATAAATATATATGGATGACTTCACTCCCTATGGGTGTGACTTCCCGGAGGCTCTCTCCAACTTGGGGAAAGTACTAAAGAAATGCATTGAAATGAACCTATCCCTTATCCATGAGAAGTGTGAGTTCTTGATGAATGCAGGCACTGTTCTCGGTCACTCAATATCCCAAGAACGACTGCAAGTGGACCCAAATAAAATTGCTATCATAAAGAGGGTCCCTACTCCTCAAAAGCAGAGGGATGTCAAAAGTTTCTTGGGCTTAGTTGGATACTATAGGAGATTCCGTTATAGATCTGATAACAAAATATAAATATACCCAAGAATAACAAGATAGAAATATATAGAAATGCTTCTTTATTATCAAAACCCTTATGGTAGGGCAACACCATACATTCACTCCTTAAGGAAGGAGAACACTCCACAAGCCATATGCCTGTTCATACAATAATCCTTCACTTCTCTTCATGTGGAGTCTCTAGCCTCTATATAGGCCTCACACATACCATACCATGGGTCATTACCATGGTTCCCTCATACCATCAACTAATACCATGGGCCCATTACATTATTATTAACTACTTGTGGTCCCTTACATGATATGGGTTAACCACCTTATTTATTACTATGGCCCATCCCATTATTACATTATTACCTTGGGTACCTCCCTTGGTACCCCATATTATCCCCCCTAGGTATATAACACTCCACCCCCCTTAGCATGTTTCGTCCCCGAAACATGGGAAGAACACAAATAATAAGATCTACTCAAAAGAGTAGTCCACTGGTACCATGCACGTGCATCTAGCCATCCAAGAGAAAGGTGAACCCTCGATCTCGCTGGTCCCTCGCTCGCTTGAGATGGAAGTTGACCATGGCAGCTCTTCTGTGTTGATGTGTAGTAGGTGGATCTTCGCTCCTCACTATCTATCATACGGGGGTTGTTGTCCTTGTGGCTAATTGGTTGCCATCTTGTTGGTTGTTTTCTTGCGGGGTGATGTGGGTGATGATATGTTGAAGTTTTAACCCACAGCGTCTTTTTCTTTAATTCACCCTGCTGTGGTGCCTGTTGTGGTGTCTTCTTTTCCATTATGACTTCAACCACTGAGCCTTCCTCTGATGTATCAACACCTGTAACCTTTTCTGCTTCAGCCTCTGTTTGTGTTTGATTGTCTATCATCACTGGCTCATCATCTAATATGTCAGACCCTGGAACATCTTCTCCTTCAGCCTCCTTGGACTCTACCTGTTTATTAATGGAAATATCCTGTAATGTAATTTTCTTCTTTTTATACCAGAGCTTCAGGAATTTCTTCTGCACATTAATATTGATAGTACCCGCAGATTCCATCCAAGGATATCCCAAAACAACATCCATATTATCCATCTCTAAAGTATAAAAATCACCATGCAACACATACTTATCCATAGAAATCTTCAAATCCTTATACACTAGAACATCCTCATTATCCACTTGTGTATTTTAATTGTGTTTTGCTAGAATTTTCAATTTTTTTGCCAAATTAACATTGATGAAATTATGCTTGCAACTAGGATTTATAGAAACAATGATCTTCTCCTTCTGAATCATTCCATGAACCTGCAATAAGGATATACCAGTAGGAAATAGACCCACATGTTTCTGCTTATCTTGTTTTTTAGCATGAAACCATCTATCTAAAAGGAATTTTTCAAATGCTTCATCAGGCAGGTTGTAACACTTCGTTTTGTTAAGTAATCCCCACCATGTGGCCGCCTCATCTCTAAATTTCTGCACTACCCACCATTTCCAATTGTGTCTAAATAACCTCTTGTATTCATTTTTGTATTCTTCAATAGTAGGACCCTTATCATTCCCTGTAAAAAATTCGTTGCTAGAAGCCTTGAAGCTTTGGAAAAAATTCACTTACTTGGCGAAAATTTGAAATTGTCACAGTTTAGTCAATATTGCTCAGAATCCCTATTATGACCTATTTTTTGAAATGGAACAATCATTCTGTATCTGCCCATGTGATAGAAATCTTGATCCAGGCATTGGAATTTCAAATCCGCGCTGCAACTCTCCTGCCGTCACCAAAATTTCTGCAAAAAAGAGCTGATTTTAAATTAGCGATATCTCCCTCATCCGGACTCCGATTCGACTGATTTTTTTTTTTTTGAATTTAGGTATTTTTTCATAAAGATTCCAGATCTACCATTAGATTTGGCAGATCTTGCACTAGGACATCCAGATCTGCGCCGCAAACTCGCTGCCCTGAAAAATTGTCTGCAACCCCACTGATTTTTAGATCAGCGATATCTCCTTCATCCGGACTCCGATTCAACCGATTTTTTTTTTTGAAATCGGCTATTTTTTCACAAAGAATCCAGATCTGGTATTAGATTTTGCAGATCTTGCAGATCTTGCACCAAAACATACAGATCTGATCTGCAAACTCGCCGCCCCCGAAATCCTGCAAAAAAATTAAAAAAAAAATTCTCCACTGTTTGCCCAAGAAAGTGCTCTAATACCACTTGTTATAGATATGATACCAAAATATAAATATACCCAAGAATAACAAGATAGAAATATATAGAAATGCTTCTTTATTATCAAAACCCTTATGGTAGGGCAACACCATACATTCACTCCTTAAGGAAGGAGAACACTCCACAAGCCATATGCCTGTTCATACAATAATCCTTCACTTCTCATCATGTGGAGTCTCTAGCCTCTATATAGGCCTCACACATACCATACCATGGGTCATTACCAGGTTCCCTCATACCATCAACTAATACCATGGGCCCATTACATTATTATTAACTACTTGTGGTCCCTTACATGATATGGGTTAACCACCTTATTTATTACTATGGCCCATCCCATTATTACATTATTACCTTGGGTACCTCCCTTGGTACCCCATATTATCCCCCCTAGGTATATAACAGATTCATAAAGGACTTCAACAAAGTAGCCTCACCATTGTTTGGACTACTGGCCAAGGACTCTGAATTTTGCTGGTCAAAAAGCTGCCAAGAGGCCCTAGAAACCTTAAAGGACAAGTTGACTACTGCACCCATACTCCGAGGCCCAAATTGGGCTCTTCCTTTCCACATCCATGCTGATGCCTCTGACAAAGCTATAGGAGCAGCTCTAGGCCAGATAGATGACAAGTTGCCTTATGCCATTTACTTCATTAGCAAAAATATGTCCAAGGCTGAATTGAACTATACTGTGACTGAAAAAGAGCTCCTAGCTGTTGTCCATTCCTTGAACAAATTTAGACACTACATCACTGGTTACTAGACCTTTGTACATACTGACCATGCTGCTATCAAATATTTGATGAACAAGCCTGATGTGAATGCCAAAATTATTAGATGGTTTCTTTTATTACAATAATTTGATCTAAATATCATTGATAAGCCTAGTAGAGAAAATGTTGTTGCGGATTTATTTATTTATTTTTTTCTAGACTTGCTTTTCCCATAGGTGAGGAAGGTGTTATCACTCAGGTTGTCCCTTTTGACTCCTAAAGGGATACGGTCGAGGTAACCACAAACCAACTTTGGACTGCAGGCCCTAGCCTACCTGCAGTCAGAGAGGGCTCTCTCTTTATGATTTAGCTTTGTTGAAAGGGATGATTTTAGGCTAGATATGATGCACAGGGGTTTTGATTGAGTTTTGGTGGGAAAACTGACACTTTCAGGTAGAGAGGCAGAGTATAGTCTGAATTTTTCAAGCCATTGGGCGTGGAGTCGAGGAGGGGAACTGCTGGCGCGTTTTCTTAATAACAGTGAAGGAACATGGAGCAAGATAATTGAGGTTTGAAGCAATCTTCAGATTTAAGGGATGAACTGAATGCTAAAGAAAGAGAGGCAGTTAAGAATCTCTCCAACAGATTAGCAGAGAAAGTAACAGGGCGCTACCTAGGGGCAGTTAAGAATCCATAGATAATTGGCCAACACAGGTGAATTGGGGTAAACATGAGCCGGGAGGAATTCAATGTTCATAACCAATTCTTTTAGAGGAAAACATCAAGAAACAACAGAAATTGAGCATAGAGAGTATTTAAACTAATTCTAGGCTATTCCTTTTTTCTGCTATTTAGATAATGGCAAACACATAAACAAAGATAAGAGGCACTTATTGCTTCAGGCCGCAGCACAGGAATTCCATCTTCAACTCTTCAAAACGTTCATCAACAACAGACAGTTCGCTCTCCAAGCTTTAAGCAATCTTTGATTACAGAAAAATCCAGGTATACACAGCGAGTCTCTAGTGAAAATTCTCAATTGACCAACCCTTAAAACTATACAGAGGGTGGTATATATAGAGCAAAAACTCTCTGCAGAGTTCCTTTATTACATCTTGACCTAATTAGGTCATAAAAAATGACTACTTGACCTAATCCTATCCTGAAATAAATACAAAAATATCTCGGGTCGTGCTCAGGGCCGATGTGTCAAAACTGAATAAATGATGCTGTCCTTGGTGGCTTGCTGCAGTGCTTTCTTCAATAAATGAGTATGGGTTTCTGCTTCCTTGCTGTCCTGGTGCTTTGAATGCCTTAATGGTGATTTGAAGGCAAGGATGGGCTGATGCTTATTGATTTGACTTTATGGAGGCTTCATCAATGTTCAGGTGCCTCGAGCCCCTAAATAATCTTGACTGATACTCTCTGGTGTCTTTTCTTCCACTGATACTCTCTGACAAAATCTGGACTGCTGATCTGATGTGCTGCGGGTCTAATCACCAGTAAATGGCCGTTGTTCGGCCTCTGTATCATCTGGAATTGTCTTCTGATCCTTTTGGTATGCTCTGTGAAGAAAACAGATCATTTTTGCGCCTTTTCGGGCTTCCTGGGGCCGCATGGTGAGAAGATTCCTTAAAGATTCCCTGAAGATTCTCCATTTCGGCCTAAAAAATGCTGCGATGAGCGATTTGCGCTAGAAACTGCCTCAGAATTGGATTCTGGGGCTCCGAAGTGCGACTTTTGCGCCTCTGCGTCCAAAAAGAGCTGATGACGTCAGCATTGTACGGCGGGTGACGTCAGCATGACATCATCACATACGGACGATGACGTGGCAGGTATGGTGGCGGGGACACGTGGCAGTGACGTGGCAGGAGTCCACACAGGCAGGTGACTCATCGGGTGACTGGACAGGGGGTGACGTGAGCATGACTATGCAAGGGGTGACGTAGGTGATGACGTCACCGGGCAGGAGGCAGTAAGCGGTATGTGGCGCACCGCTTTTCAGGGATGGTGGTTTTGGAGGGAGGGGCTCCGCCACAGCCCAACGCCTGACGCGTGGCGGGAGTACGGCAGCAAAACCGCCGAACTCCCGGATGTTAAAGGCCGGGCGGTTCAGGGATGGGGCGGCCCGCCCACCATCGATCTGCGGGGCTGTGGATCGGACGACTGGCGGCGGACGCGAAGGGACGGCGGGTTAAGTGCGGGGTATATGCGGAGTATATTCGATTTTTAATATTTGCGCAGGTGGGTTAAAAACTTTAGGAAAACGGGTTTATGTGGGCTTTATAGGGGCAGGCTTAATACTTATGCACAGAAACTTTGGATTAGGGGCGAAATATGGGTTTTTTAGGGGTTTTTTACGGTTAAGGGAGAGGTTACTAGCTGACCAGATGTCAAACTAGTTCCTTAATGACTCGGATGGGCTAAAAACAGCCCCAGATGGACTGTGATTTCCCGAACTTGTAGAGAATATGGCTATATTGCCAGGGAGGGGTATTTACATAGGGGAGTTTATATACATGATTAAAATAGGGGAAGAGGGAAAATTGTTAGGGAGTTATATAATAAGGGTGATGAGAAGAAGGGAGAGGTTAGTGAACTCCAGCCTGAGTACCTCCAACTGAAAAACTGCCACGGACCGAAAAATGGATTGTTTATCAAAATTGGAACACAGCAGTGGCCCTTAGACTAGCACACTCTTATGGACACTTCTTTGGCCATCTGTAGCAAATATGGAGCATTGCAGCATGGATAGTATGACATATTTGGCATGTAAAAATGTCGATCATGAAAGATGATTAACCTGCTGCAGCAGGAGGCTAACAGAAGGAATGGTTGATGATCAACTTCCAGACGAGCATTTATTTTCTATTTCAGTTCTCTCTCCATGGTTTGCTAACATAGCCAACCACCTAGTGGCTGCACAGTTCCCTCCAAATTCTCCTCTAAGGAAAAAAGAAGAATTCTAAGGAAGAGTGCCCCATTCACTCGGAATGGGGGAAACCTCTTCAAGCTAGGCCCAAATCAAATTTTGAGGAGATGTGTCAGGGAGGAGGAAGTCTTTGACATCCTTCTAGCCTTTCATGATGGGCCCTGTGGAGGTCACTTTGCAGCCAAGAGGACAACCTTCAAGGTACTGCAAGCTAGCTACTACTTGCCCACTCTTCACCAAGATGCAAGAAGATACACCAGTCGATGTTATCACTTCCAGACAATGGGGAAACCTACTCCCAAGGATTAAATTCCTTTGCAATCTAAGGTGATTCTAGATACATTTGACAAGTGGGGCATGGATTTCATTGGGCATATTAATCCACCATCATGGCAAAACAAGTACGTAATTGTATGCACTGATTATTTGACAAAGTGCGCTGAGACCAAGGTTGTCAAGGTAGAAACATAAGAGAAGGTGGTTGAGTTCTTAAGGGAGAATGTATTTTACAAGTTTGGGTACCCTAGAGAACTAGTCACTGATCAAGGAGTTTAATTCACATCAGGCCCGATTAAGAATTTGTTGATGAAAATAAGATCAAACACAGGAAGTCAACTGCCTATCATCCTTAGGCCAATGGACAAGTAGAGGTTACTAACAGAGCATTGGAAATCATCCTCACCAAGGTTGTGAGCAACATCAGAAAAGATTAGGCTGACAGATTAGTGGAGGCCACTTGGTCCTATAATACAACCTGGTAGACAACCACTGTCTTCACCCCTTCTGATTTGGTCTATGGAAAGAAGGCTCCGCTCTCCATTGAGTTTGAGTACAACACATTGAGAATGCCAACACAGTTGGATTTGGCTGTTACAAAGGCACAATAGGAGAGGCTGCTCTAACTCAATGGTTTGGATGAATTCAAGATGCAGGCCCTCCTACACATTGAAGTTATTCAAGTATAGAGAAAGGTTTGGCATGACAAAAACATCAAGGACAAAGTTTTTCAAGAAGGAGATTGGGCTCTGCTATATGACTCCAGGTTCAAGGACTTCAAAGGAAAATTGATGACCAGGTGGCTGGGCCCATATCTGATAGAAAAGTGCCATGACAATGGGGCTGTGCAAATCAGGACCATTGATGAAGAAGGTATCCCCTTGCTTGTCAATGGGTACAGATTGAAAGCCTATAAAAGACCTCTGTCAAGGGAGGAGTTCATCAGTATCAGTAAGGAAGTGAATGTGATTGGAAGTGTCTCAACTTCTAGCTCACCCAATTCTTGAAGACTGTTTTTATTTTTGAAAAAAAAAAACAATAAGGGACCTAGGTGAAAACCTCTATGAGGCACCTGAGGCCAACTCTTGGGTTGAAAACCTCCTTGAGGCAGCCCAAGAGTGAAAAAAGGAAAATAAAAAGATCCTTGGGTGAAAACCTCCCTTGAGGCACCTAGGGTAGGCATATAGGTTGAAAAACTCCTTTGGGGCAACCTGTGTGTCTTTCAAAAAAAGAAGAAGAAAGAAAAAACAAAAATGCCATGGCAGGGACCTCAAACCTGCCCACTAATAAAATTCTATGATTTTGTAGGCTTTTAAAGACAACAAAGGACTCAAAGTTCCAAGGATAGAAATCCAAGTATCATCTCAATTCTTCCTCCATCCACTTCATCTCATGCATGCCTACCATGTTCCCATTATCCATTTCCACTTTCAGGCATCAAAAACCAAATTTTGAGCAGTTTTCTAGCTTTCTACATGATGTCCTGTAGCTGCGACAAGAAGATCATGTAGTACTACAGGATGTCCCGAAATACTATAAGAAAGGGGTCTTGATTAGAAAACAATGATGCAAGCATATTCTGGGTTAAAAAAAAGGACCCTACACCTCACCATCTCTCACCCAACATCCACTCATATCCATACATACTCGTGTGTTCATAAAAAATAAAATAAAAGATATATATACACAAAAAATGGGAGAATCTAGAGGACTTGTCATCATTGGATTCATCCACCCATCACTACATCTCCTTCATCACCATTTCTCAACTCCTACACCACCACCCAACCTCCCTCTAAGTGGAAAAAACAAAAAATGATGAAGAAAAGGCAGTGACAGGGTTTCCTGTAGCAGCCCGTGTTACAACTACAACATGCCATTACTGTATTCTCCTTCACCACAAATGTAAATAGGGGGCTCCAAAATCTATACAAGCCTTGTGCCTCCTATTCAAAGCTCAAAAACAACAATAAGGATACCAAACACCTACACACAGGAAACAACCAGAAGATGGCTAGATCAATAGGAAGAAATCAACAAAAAATGACCAAAGGAGAGCACTCACCTAAACAAGAAGCACAACAAGGTCATCCTCCAACATGCATCGACTAGCAAAGGTAGGCACATGTATGGAACCTCATCCAAACTCTTCCCCGAGTACGATATGCTAAAAGTGTAAGGAATGTGAAAAAGTATTTTTATAAGTTGGAGGTGGCCAGTTAACTTGGCCACCCTTAGCTCGAAGACAAAAATTAAACTCCCAGTCAGCATGCCACATTGGAATGTCACATCAAGGAGCATCAATAAAAAATGTGGTTGATTTAGTTATGTGAGAGTGGGTGATAATTACGAGGGGAGGTTGCATGATCACCAACAGTGAGCCAACGATCCCAATGAACAAATCCTGTACTATTGCCAGCTAACACAACGCTCCAAAGAATATACCATAAAAAGAAAAAATTGCAAACGTTCATGCACCCATTATTCATTTCGAGATCAGAGAGACCCGGACCACCTTAGAGAGCCATCGAGGAAGCAAACATTGTTTTGGCCACCCTACAAGAAACAAAGCTACAAGAAACTACAGGAAACTCAGGGAGCTATAGGAAGAACTGGAAATTCACAAGAAATATGCAAGGGGGTGCCTAGGGTCCAGTTGGTCAACAATTCTCATCATCCATAGCATCACAGTAAAATGTAGGTGGCCCATCTATCCTGTGTTTTTGACTTGATAACTAGGGAAGAAAGAAAGGGACAAGTCTGAAATTTTCTAGTAATTACAGTGGGCCTGGGGTTTAGATAGAGTTTTGTGAAGTTTAAAGAAAATTGTGTGGAGATAGGAAAGGGTAAAAATTGTAGTCATCCACCAAAAATTCTAAACTCTTAGTCACCCTGAACTCACACTAAGGCTAGCCTACAAAACCTCCTACAGTCAGCTAACCAGAGAAGAGAAATGGGAGCAGGATTCAACAGAAGGGAACCCACAGACACATCCAGGATCCACCTTCATCCCCCTGTGGTAGATATATTTAGGAAGCATCACTGGTTGGGATTCTTTGAGTTTCTCAGAGGGTATGATGATGATATAGCTTAGGAATTTTCCATGGCACTCAACCCTCAGGCTAGAACCAGTGCTACTACTGTGGTGAGGGGGATGTCAATTACAATCAACCTTGAGGTGATCAACAAAGTCACCACACTTCCTCAAGGGGTGCAATGGATAAAGGAGGATAAGGTTAGAAACACTTTTGCTTATAAACCTTTTTCCTAGATGATGAAGAGCCAATTGAGGAAAAAAATAGGGTCAGAAGGGAAATCCTTCCCTATCCTTGGAATGAGGTGAGCTATCACATTCTCAAATAAATTTCTTGTGAAGGGAGGCTCAGCGTAGGCTATGGATACCAATTTAGACTCATCCATGAGTTGAGATTTGGAGAGGATCTACCCATAAACCAAAGGCTCAGTGTGCCTTATTTCCTGTTGCAGTCAATGATAAACATGAGCCAAAAGGTACAAGAAGGGAAACATAAGCAATTGGCACATCATGGACTCATTAAGATAATACTAGAGGATGCCTTAAGCCAATTAATAATTCCTATTCTATTGCCCACATGTAGAGACATGGATAGAGAGGATGCAATTGAAATCCAAGCCCTTGAATATGATAGGGACCCAACCTCTAGTGGTGAAGAGGCAGAAGAAGAAGAGGAGGCAGAAACAGATAAAATAGAGGAGGAAGAAGGAAAATAAGGAGAAGAAGAGAAAGGTGAAGAGGAAGAGCAGAAGGAAGAGGCAAGCCCTGAGGAACATACCAAAGAAGGGGAGAAATCTCCAAGGTTGGCCCCTAAGCCCACTGAGAAGGAGGCAACTGCTGTCTTGACTTCCCTAAGCACAACCATTAAGTCAAAATGGAAAATATAGAGGCAAACTCCCCTCTATTTCAAAACAAGAAGAAGCACCAAGATCAAGCAGGGGAGGCCAAAAGTACCCACAAGGGCTCCCATCATTATTGAGGAGTCACCAAAAAAGCAGGAAGAGCTAGTTTCCTTGGGAATGAAAGTTGAATAGGGCACATCAAAAAAAGCTACCCCAAAGCCTCCCATCACATGTTTTAGGAAGACTGTTGTTGGTCAGGTAAATCCCCTCTGCGGACAGAGGCGATCCCACTAGCCTATAACAGAACTAGCCATAATCAAACCACGCTGCTACGCAAGTTCCTAGTTATGCATCAAAGGTGAATCAAGAAGACCAACCTGGAGTCCAACGCTATGATTAAAGCGAAGTCGATATCCCCGCTCCCTTGCTCCAACAGATCACAAACGAACACCTGCACATGCAAAGGAAGAGACAGATACCAACATAAAAACTACCAAGGCACAACTATATTTCAGTCAGAAAGGAAATAAATCAACACATCACCATAATAGACAATGAGATTGGAACTATAATAGCAGTCGCTCATCAATTAATAAACAGGAAAAGTTACAACCATTGTTCTGACGTTGACCCTTCTCCTGGCTGGGCGAGTAACTATATGTGTCTTGCAATGCATCTCCTCTCCGGCAGCATAACCTCTGTAGCACTCACTAGCATTCCTCCAAGAACTCAAGAACTCAACATCTAACACTCCATGACCAATGATTATCACTACTATCACTCCTATCACTAAATCACTAGCACTAGCACTAGCACTAGCTTGTCCAATGCATAATGACAAGCTTATATAGATGAAGAAGGGAGGAGGATACGATGAACCGGGACACCTTTTGTGGATTAGCATTATCCTCGAAAGCCATTAAGGATGGATATAGGATAAAGCTCGACAAAAGACTGATTTTTTATCTTCAGAAAAGCTCCATGTAATGAAGGAAACAACAGTCGGACGTGCGTTAAGGCAAAAATAACGACTAAATTTGGTTGGCGCAACTGTTGCTCTAAGACAGAGCGCCAATGGTCGTGCCCTCTTTTGAGGATCTCCATCATTGGCGCGGGTAGGATACTGTGGACTTGCGCCAATGGAAAAAGAGCACATTTCAGGGATAATCTGCAGAAGGTGTCTTCAGGGAACATGGAGTACATACTCAGGGGAATATAATGCAAGTGTTTTTAGACTTTGTCACTTCTTATAACTCCCGGGATGGGTCCTCCAAGGTACGACAAGAGGAGTAACAGGGATGGTGACAAATAACTGTGTAACAGATGCCCCCTAAAGCATGAAGTCCGAGAGGTGGAGAGGGGTGAAATGCTTTACACATAAGAACACACAAGAGCACATATAGTTACTGCCGCCGAGGATCTGTATTAAGAGACATGACTGATAGTTCAATTACATGATGCACATGGTATGGTCGCAGCCATCCATAAGAGAGTACATAAATAATCTGGATCCATAGTATGGACGCAGCCATCTGGTTAGGATCAATGAATTGACTCAGGTATGGTCGCAACCATCCAGTGAATGAGTCAAGTATGAAGAATCACGCCTGGATTACAACAGACACAATCCAGGGTCTTGCGCTCCATCTCGACCCGAACAAGAGTACAAGTTCAAGCATGTGAATATATGAGCTGAAGTCGAACATGCATGAACATCGCCTGATTACCAGTCAATAGTGGAAACTGTTAACAGACGCGAGAGGTACCACCAATAATGACAATGGCCCTCAAGGTACTATAGGTACAATCTACGGCGTGTGAATCAATGATCTGAAGTCAAACACCCGTAGAATCATTCAATTGGAGGCCAATGATGAAAACCTCAAGTCGAACACGAAGAACCTGCCATTGAGGCATGCAGGCTCCAAGGCACCGGAAAGGAGTCTCCAGATCAACTTCTTGGATAATGAGTTGAAGTCGACGGGAAGTGACCTTGATCGAAGGTGGGCCGTAATGTTTCCCACATAATCGACACGAGACAGAGAGATAATGTTGTGAATCAAGATTATGCGAACTATCAGAGGGAGGTTGTTTCTTTGCAGAGGTCAACTTCTCTTGAACATATCGGCGGCACATTAACGGAATTGGTAGTATTTGACATCAATGTATCAAAGGTCATGATGACGAGGCAATGAGTGGATGAGAGGTCAAATAGGGTACCCAAGTCCATGGAAGCAAGTGAAAGATATGAGATGAAATATCCCCACCCCGGACACGAAAGCAAAAAGTGCCATGTTCAAGAGCGACATACTGCCGTTACGGTAATAATTATGGTTCAAAAATTTTCTTTTCCCCCTGCCATTTCTGGCGAGTACCCCAGTTATTTTTAACAAGCTTGATGGGGATAGCATATGCTTGTGTTGTGACAAAATCCGATGTCATTAAGTTTTAACGAGTCTGACAAAGGAAGAACTCGACGTCTTTTCATGTTTAGAGAGTTTGAAAAGAAAGCAGAAAAGGAAACTCCAGGGATGTCCTTTTTCGTAAAGTTGTGTCTCTCGGGCCCGAAAAAGTATAAAATAATACCCGAAAGAACCGCCCGATCATTACGATCGAGGAGTACTTTTCATGATTAGTGACTTCGACCTGAAAAAGTAAAAAAGCGGTCAAAACCACGTCGTTTCGTAACCACTAACGAGTTTGAAACGACAAAAACCCGGTAATCTTTTTATGTTTTAACGGTCGACAAAAAGAACTTAAAACGACCGCTCCTTATCACCATTTAACGAGTCAAGAGGAGCGGCTTGGCAATCTTTTCCTCTTTAAATGGTCAGAAAAGAGCTGAAAGCGGACCTCCATTTTTATTTTCTTTAACGAGTCAAAAAGGGAAAAATACTCGGCAATCTTTTCATATTTTACGAGTCAGAAAAGAGCGTAAAGGCAACTCGTCCTGAAGGAACGAGTGGTATAAGGGATAGCAATTGGTTCCGGTAATGGTGGAACTCACTCGAAACACGTAAAGGTTAAGAGGCTGGCTAATAAAACCACTCATCGTTGCGGTTCCTCAGGAAAGGAGAAATACCAAGTGAAAGCATATGATCGGCCAAAATGATGGTGGCGATGGAATGAAACAACCAAGGCTCATCTAGCAGGATTTAGCGGATAAAAGGCAATCACGGGATGTAAATGGGTTCATTTTTACACAAGCTTGAACCATGGAGAACTTTGCTTGTAAAAAAAAAAAAATTTGTTACATGCCCCCAGCATGATCATACAAATCGAGGTACATGCCCCCTAAGCTTCATGGCATTCACGGAGTGGATGGAATGAAGGTTTACTTGGAAAGACTCGACTTTGAAGGAGGATGCATGCCCCTTGGGCTTCAGTCACGCGCCCGGGTGAGCTGCCGTCATCAGAATGACGGGGTGGGTGCTGGGGCATTTCCTGTGGAAATAAGACCATTTAGGAATGTCAGATGACTATATGTGAAGTGTGAACCGGGGAATGAAAGTTGGTCTACGACTTTGATCGTTCTTCCTTCATGCGGAAAACACATCACTCTGAAGAGTGAGGACACAATAGCACGTATGCGATAAATATAGTCTCGCCCAAGGAGTAAATTGTAATCTAACGGACCTTGGACTACCATGAGACCCATTTGGATAGTCTTCCCTTCTAACGTGATAGGTACATGGGGAAGAATTCCTAAAGGTTGAGTGATTTCTCAATGGAAACCTATAAGGTTTCTCATCTCAGGCAGAAGCAGTGGGGAACCAAGTGCTTCCCAAGCTGTTGAAGAAAGGATACTCACAGGAGATCCCTCATCAATAATTGTACCAGCCATAACCATGCGATAGACTTGGACTATAATTCGAAATGGTATGGAGGCTGGTAACCGAGGATTGACTAGTTGATCCCAATTAAAGGAAACAACTAGGTTGCTTGGAGGTGGGACTGGATAGACAGCCGGATATGATTCTAATGGACTTTCTTCCTGGTGTGAAGGAATGAGAGGGACGCTCACTTGATCATTAACGTCTATGTCAATGAATAGAATTTGGACGGTGGGTTCTTCATTCTTGGCAGTGATAACATCATCTGAGGAGGTAACTTCTGAAGGCGAAACCGGGTCACTTGTAATCCGGACCGTTTGACTGTTGTCTGGTTTGGATTCAGATGTAGGATCATCTAGGGCTGGAAGTTCTGAAAGCAAAACCGGGTCACTTGTAAGCCGGACCTTTTGACTTTTGTCTGGTTTGGATTCAGGTGTAAGAGCATCTAAGGATGGAACTTCTGTAGGCAAAACCGGGTCACTTGTAAGCTGGACCTTTCGAAAGACCGGGTCACTTGTAAGCTGGAACTGTGGACTTTCGTTTGGTTTGGACTCAGGTGGTTCATCTTTGATGATCAAGTGGTGCGTAGATGATGAATATAAATCAACACTCGTTCCGACCAGGGACTGGTCTGGAGCAGGCGGAGCACAGGTAGGTTCAGGAAGAGAAAGCTGGACCAAAGAGGAATCATGTTTGATCACTTGGTTAGTGGAGAGATGCTCTGCAGTTGTAAAAAGACGCTGATATCCAGCGGGTAGTTGGGGTAAGGGATCCGACAGACTTGCCAAAAGACGGGAAGCTTCATCCATAAGTGGACAAAGGCGAAGGAGATGATTACCTTCACAAAGTCGACAAGGGAAACGAACCTTCCCTTTTCTGTTACCAACTAGTAAGGTATCGTCGATTTGCGACAGCAAGGGGCGAGTCGGGTCACGGGACCATATATCTAGGATCCTGGGAATGCCAGGACAATCAGAAAGAAAATGGTCCCCTTTGCATAATCGACAAGGAGACCGAAGCTTCCGCGGAGGAGCAGAAGGTGGTTCCACTTCTGATAGCTTCGTGGTAGATACGACCTTTCCCTTAGGAGACTTCTTCTTTTTGGTCTTCTTCTTCTTCTTCTTAGCCACCTGGTTAGTGAAATCCAAGGTTTCACCAGGCGAAGTAGAAGATGAGGACGCAACAATAGGCGAAGAAGGGAAGGGGTCCACCTTAGAATCAACATGGTGTTGTTCGGGTGGAGGAGGTGGTGGCGGGACAGGAGTCATCACACTTGAGACCACCGAGTTTGAAAACAACCATACGGGTAAACCAATGGTCAACCCAGGCAAAGACAATGTTGCGATATACTGAACACCAACATTTCCAACAGAAGGAAATGGGCGAGGGTTCCTATCAGGAGGAACACCTTGGCCGGTGGGCACCGGAAAGGCTACCATTGAACGAGAAATAACCCTACTCAAGCTAACACAAACAAAATCTAATTGGGTAATGTTATCGTGGCCAATAAATTTTAAGACACTGAACTTAACCTTTTCATTTTTTAAGAGTCGAGAAAAGGATAAAAGATGACTCTAGTCTCCTTCGAATATTTAATGAGCACGAAGTGACAAGACGCTCACAGGCACCTTTTCGTTTAGGGAGTCCGAAAAGGATCAAAAGTGACTGCTCTGGAATTCTAGGTAGAAGGTGTGCCAAACTTTTCGCAAAACCACAGAATACTTTTTAGGGTACGGGTGGTCAATCTTCGTGAATGCTGTGTTCACTGCATTGCGAATCGTAGGGCAGCTGACACGGCTTCCTATGGATAAAGGCTTTATTCCTATAGGGGTCTCCCAATATATACTCGACGGTACGTGGGAGCACAGTCCGTATTGGCACCTATCGTTTCATCGTGGAGGAATCACCCTACCACTCGACGATAAACTACCAGGTTTAAAGACGCCGGAACACGTCTCTAACCTAGATCTCTAGAGTGTTTGCGTTATGTTCCAATGCGTTGTTATGTTCATTGAGTTCATTTTAAAGTTTATCTTTGATTATGTTTCAGGTTTTTGGTCCTACCGTATGTGATATCTCAAAAACTTCTTACATGCAAACTATATGCCAAAATTAAATCATTTGATTCGATGAATTCTATCTACAGGAGGGTTGAGATCTTTTTCACAAACGAAATGATCACCTCAACAAACAACAAAGATCCTAATGCAACTAATAACAAGAAATGAAATTTTTTCTTTTTCTTTTTAATAGCAACAAATAACAATAAATGCTAACTACTATGATGCAAGAGATTTTTTGTTTTCCTTTCCTTTAAGATGGCATGATGCATGTAAACAAATTCTAAGAGATATGCACAATCCAAGTTCAGCCAATGAAATAGAACCAATTCTGAAACACCAAAATGAACCATGCAAGCAAGGAAAAACACAAAGACTAGTGAACTCCAAAGAGGCTAGAAGTGAAGTATTCAGAGTATAGAAGATCAAGCTTTACCAAAGTACTGGATAGGTGCAGAACACAACCAACAAGCTGACTGGATAATCAAGAGATCGAAACTTCCCACAGAAGGCTAGACATGCAAAGTCACTAGATATCCTAGGGTTGAGACGAAAATCAATAGAAATGAGCAAACAGCTGAGGGATATAGGCTAAGACCAGTCAAGCAGAGGTTCAACACAGTTCCAGAGGCTGTAAGAGATATAAAAAGAGACTGAAAGAGCTTTCCACACACACACAGGAAAAATTTACAGAGCTGGCGCGACTGTCAGCCTGCAACTTGCGCTACCACAGGATTGGCGCGAGTTGCCTTTGAGCAACATGCGCCAACTGGCGCGACTGTCAGGGAAATAACCGCGCCAATTAAGCTTGCCAACTAGAAAAATAAATGATACGACCTCAGGTCGGGTTGACAGTGCTCAGATGGGTCAAACAGTAAAGAATAAACTCAAAACTGACTCAGGAAGCTCATTCACTCAAGCAAGCAGAAGAAAATTAACATGCAAGACAAAAATGAAATAGCTCCTCCCCAGTGGAGTCGCCAATTTGTTGGTCAGGTAAATCCCCTCTGCGGACAGAGGCGATCCCACTAGCCTATAACAGAACTAGCCACAATCAAACCACGTTGCTACGCAAGTTCCTAGTTATGCATCAAAGGTGAATCAAGAAGACCAACCTGGAGTCCAACGCTATGATTAAAGCAGAGTCGATATCCTCGCTCCCTTGCTCCAATAGATCACAAACGAACACCTGCACATGCAAAGGAAGAGATAGATACCAACATAAAAACTACCAAGGCACAACTATATTTCAGTCAGAAAGGAAATAAATCAACACATCACCATAATAGACAATGAGATTGGAACTATAATAGCAGTCTCTCATCAATTAATAAACAGGAAAAGTTACAACCATTGTTCTGACGTTGACCCTTCTCCTGGCTGGGCGAGTAACTATATGTGTCTTGCAATGCATCTCCTCTCCGGCAGCATAACCTCTCTAGCACTCACTAGCATTCCTCCAAGAACTCAAGAACTCAACATCTAACACTCCATGACCAATGATTATCACTACTATCACTCCTATCACTAAATCACTAGCACTAGCACTAGCACTAGCTTGTCCAATGCATAATGACAAGCTTATATAGATGAAGAAGGGAGGAGGATACGATGAACCGGGACACCTTTTGTGGATTAGCATTATCCTCGAAAGCCATTAAAGATGGATATAGGATAAAGCTCGACAAAAGACTGATTTTTTATCTTCAGAAAAGCTCCATGTAATGAAGGAAACAACAGTCGGACGTGCGTTAAGGCAAAAAGCACGACTAAATTTGGTTGGCGCAACTGTTGCTCTAAGACAGAGCGCCAATGGTCACGCCCTCTTTTGAGGATCTCCATCATTGGCGCGGGTAGGATACTGTGGACTTGCGCCAATGGAAAAAGAGCACTTTTCAGGGATAATCTGCAGAAGGTGTCTTCAGGGAACATGGAGTACATACTCAGGGGAACATAATGCAAGTGTTTTTAGACTTTGTCACTTCTTATAACTCCCGGGATGGGTCCTCCAAGGTACGACAAGAGGAGTAACAGGGATGGTGACAAATTACTGTGTAACAGATGCCCCCTAAAGCATGAAGTCCGAGAGGTGGAGAGGGGTGAAATGCTTTACACATAAGAACACACAAGAGCACATATAGTTACTGCCGCCGAGGATCTGTATTAAGAGACATGATTGATAGTTCAATTACATGATGTACATGGTATGGTCGTAGCCATCCATAAGAGAGTACATAAATAATCTGGATCCATAGTATGGACGCAGCCATCTGGTTAGGATCAATGAATTGACTCAGGTATGGTCGCAGCCATCCAGTGAATGAGTCAAGTATGAAGAATCACGCCTGGATTACAACAGACACAATCCAGGGTCTTGCGCTCCATCTCGACCCGAACAAGAGTACAAGTTCAAGCATGTGAATATATGAGCTGAAGTCGAACCTGCATGAACATCGCCTGATTACCAGTCAATAGTGGAAACTGTTAACAGACGCGAGAGGTACCACCAATAATGACAATGGCCCTCAAGGTACTATAGGTACAATCTACGGCGTGTGAATCAATGATCTGAAGTCGAACACCCGTAGAATCATTCAATTGGAGGCCAATGATGAAAACCTCAAGTCGAACACGAAGAACCTGCCATTGAGGCATGCAGGCTCCAAGGCACCGGAAAGGAGTCTCCAGATCAACTTCCTGGATAATGAGTTGAAGTCGACGGGAAGTGACCTTGATCGAAGGTGGGCCGTAATGTTTCCCACATCATCGACACAAGACAGAGAGATAATGTTGTGAATCAAGATTATGCGAACTATCAGAGGGAGGTTGTTTCTTTGCAGAGGTCAACTTCTCTTGAACATATCAGCGGCACATTAACGGAATTGGCAGTATTTGACATCAATGTATCAAAGGTCATGATGACGAGGCAATGAGTGGATGAGAGGTCAAATAGGGCACCCAAGTCCATGGAAGCAAGTGAAAGATATGAGATGAAATATCCCCACCCCGGACACGAAAGCAAAAAGTGCCATGTTCAAGAGCGACATACTGCCATTACGGTAATAATTATGGTTCAAAAATTTTCTTTTCCCCCCGCCATTTCTGGCGAGTACCCCAGTTATTTTTAACAAGCTTGATGGGGATAGCATATGCTTGTGTTGTGACAAAATCCGATGTCATTAAGTTTTAACGAGTCTGACAAAGGAAGAACTCGGCGTCTTTTCATGTTTAGAGAGTTTGAAAAGACAGCAGAAAAGGAAACTCCAGGGATGTCCTTTTTCGTAAAGTTGTGTCTCTCGGGCCCGAAAAAGTATAAAATAATACCCGAAAGAACCGCCCGATCATTACGATCGAGGAGTACTTTTCATGATTAGTGACTTCGACCTGAAAAAGTAAAAAAGCGGTCAAAACCACGTCGTTTCGTAACCACTAACGAGTTTGAAACGACAAAAACCCGGTAATCTTTTTATGTTTTAACGGTCGACAAAAAGAACTTAAAACGACCGCTCCTTATCACCATTTAACGAGTCAAGAGGAGCGGCTTGGCAATCTTTTCCTCTTTAAATGGTCAGAAAAGAGCTGAAAGCGGACCTCCATTTTTATTTTCTTTAACGAGTCAAAAAGGGAAAAATACTCGGCAATCTTTTCATATTTTACGAGTCAGAAAAGAGCGTAAAGGCGACTCGTCCTGAAGGAACAAGTGGTATAAGGGATAGCAACTGGTTCCGGTAATGGTGGAACTCACTCGAAACATGTAAAGGTTAAGAGGCTGGCTAATAAAACCACTCATCGTTGCGGTTCCTCAGGAAAGGAGAAACAACCAAGTGAAAGCATATGATCGGCCAAAATGATGGTGGCGATGGAATGAAACAACCAAGACTCATCTAGCAGGATTTAGCGAATAAAAGGCAATCACGGGATGTAAATGGGTTCATTTTTACACAAGCTTGAACCATGGAGAACTTTGCTTGTAAAAAAAAAAAAATTTGTTACATGCCCCCAGCATGATCATACAAATCGAGGTACATGCCCCCCAAGCTTCATGGCATTCATGGAGTGGATGGAATGAAGGTTTACTTGGAAAGACTCGATTTTGAAGGAGGATGCATGCCCCTCGGGCTTCAGTCACGCGCCTGGGTGAGCTGCCGTCATCAGAATGACGGGGTGGGTGCTGGGGCATTTCCTGTGGAAATAAGACCATTTAGGAATGTCAGATGACTATATGTGAAGTGTGAACCGGGGAATGAAAGTTGGTCTACGACTTTGATCGTTCTTCCTTCATGCGGAAAACACATCACTCTGAAGAGTGAGGACACAATAGCACGTATGCGATAAATATAGTCTCGCCCAAGGAGTAAATTGTAATCTAACGGACCTTGGACTACCATGAGACCTATTTGGATAGTCTTCCCTTCTAACGTGATAGGTACATGGGGAAGAATTCCTAAAGGTCGAGTGATTTCTCGATGGAAACCTATAAGGTTTCTCATCTCAGGCAGAAGCAGTGGGGAACCAAGTGCTTCCCAAGCTGTTGAAGAAAGGATACTCACAGGAGATCCCTCATCAATAATTGTACCAGCCATAACCATGCGATAGACTTGGACTATAATTCGAAATGGTATGGAGGCTGGTAACCGAGGATTGACTAGTTGATCCCAATTAAAGGAAACAACTAGGTTGCTTGGAGGTGGGGCTGGATAGACAGCCGGATATGATTCTAATGGATTTTCTTCCTGGTGTGAAGGAATGAGAGGGACGCTCACTTGATCATTAACGTCTATGTCAATGAATAGAATTTGGACGGTGGGTTCTTCATTCTTGGCAGTGATAACATCATCTGAGGAGGTAACTTCTGAAGGCAAAACCGGGTCACTTGTAATCCGGACCGTTTGACTATTGTCTGGTTTGGATTCAGATGTAGGATCATCTAGGGCTGGAAGTTCTGAAAGCAAAACCGGGTCACTTGTCAGCCGGACCTTTTGACTTTTGTCTGGTTTGGATTCAGGTGTAAGAGCATCTAAGGATGGAACTTCTGTAGGCAAAACCGGGTCACTTGTAAGCTGGATCTTTCGAAAGACCGGGTCACTTGTAAGCTGGAACTATGGACTTTCGTTTGGTTTGGACTCAGGTGGTTCATCTTGATGATCAAGTGGTGCGTAGATGATGAATATAAATCAACACTCGTTCCGACCAGGGACTGGTCTGGAGCAGGCGGAGCACAGGTAGGTTCAGGAAGAGAAAGCTGGACCAAAGAGGAATCATGTTTGATCACTTGGTTAGTGGAGAGATGCTCTGCAGTTGTAAAAAGACGCTGATATCCAGCAGGTAGTTGGGGTAAGGGATCCGACAGACTTGCCAAAAGACGGGAAGCTTCATCCATAAGTGGACAAAGGCGAAGGAGATGATTACCTTCACAAAGTCGACAAGGGAAACGAACCTTCCCTTTTCTGTTACCAACTAGTAAGGTATCGTCGATTTGCGACAGCAAGGGGCGAGTCGGGTCACGGGACCATATATCTAGGATCCTGGGAATTCCAGGACAAACAGAAATAAAATGGTCCCCTTTGCATAATCGACAAGGAGACCGAAGCTTCCGCGGAGGAGCAGAAGGTGGTTCCACTTCTGATAGCTTCGTGGTAGATACGACCTTTCCCTTAGGAGACTTCTACTTTTTGGTCTTCTTCTTCTTCTTCTTAGCCACCTGGTTAGTGAAATCCAAGGTTTCACCAGGCGAAGTAGAAGATGAGGACGCAACAATAGGCGAAGAAGGGAAGGGGTCCACCTTAGAATCAACATGGTGTTTTTCGGGTGGAGGAGGTGGTGGCGGGACAGGAGTCATCACACTTGAGACCACCGAGTTTGAAAACAACCATACGGGTAAACCAATGGTCAACCCAGGCAAAGACAATGTTGCGATATACTGAACACCAACATTTCCAACAGAAGGAAATGGGCGAGGGTTCCTATCAGGAGGAACACCTTGGCCGGTGGGCACCGGAAAGGCTGCCAATGAACGAGAAATAACCCTACTCAAGCTAACACAAACAAAATCTAATTGGGTAATGTTATCGTGGCCAATAAATTTTAAGACACTGAACTTAACCTTTTCATTTTTTAAGAGTCGAGAAAAGGATAAAAGATGACTCTAGTCTCCTTCGAATATTTAATGAGAACGAAGTGACAAGACGCTCACAGGCACCTTTTCGTTTAGGCAGTCCGAAAAGGATCAAAAGTGACTGCTCTGGAATTCTAGGTAGAAGGTGTGCCAAACTTTTCGCAAAACCACAGAATACTTTTTAGGGTACGGGTGGTCAATCTTCGTGAATGCTGTGTTCACTGCATTACGAATCGTAGGGCGGCTGACACGGCTTCCTATGGATAAAGGCTTTATTCCTATAGGGGTCTCCCAATATATACTCGACGGTACGTGGGAGCACAGTCCGTATTGGCACCTATCGTTTCATCGTGGAGGAATCACCCTACCACTCGACGATAAACTACCAGGTTTAAAGACGCCGGAACACGTCTCTAACCTAGACCTCTAGAGTGTTTGCGTTATGTTCCAATGCGTTGTTATGTTCATTGAGTTCATTTTAAAGTTTATCTTTGATTATGTTTCAGTTTTTTGGTCCTACCGTATGTGATATCTCAAAAACTTCTTACATGCAAACTATATGCCAAAATTAAATCATTTGATTCGATGAATTCTGTCTACAGGAGGGTTGAGATCTTTTTCACAAACGAAATGATCACCTCAACAAACAACAAAGATCCTAATGCAACTAATAACAAGAAATGAAATTTTTTCTTTTTCTTTTTAATAGCAACAAATAACAATAAATGCTAACTACTATGATGCAAGAGATTTTTTGTTTTCCTTTCCTTTAAGATGGCATGATGCATGTAAACAAATTCTAAGAGATATGCACAATCCAAGTTCAGCCAATGAAATAGAACCAATTCTGAAACACCAAAATGAACCATGCAAGCAAGGAAAAACACAAAGACTAGTGAACTCCAAAGAGGCTAGAAGTAAATTATTCAGAGTATAGAAGATCAAGCTTTACCAAAGTACTGGATAGGTGCAGAACACAACCAACAAGCTGACTGGATAATCAAGAGATCGAAACTTCCCACAGAAGGCTAGACATGCAAAGTCACTAGATATCCTAGGGTTGAGACGAAAATCAATAGAAATGAGCAAACAACTGAGGGATACAGGCTAAGACCAGTCAAGCAGAGGTTCAACACAGTTCCAGAGGCTGTAAGAGATATAAAAAGAGACTGAAAGAGCTTTCCACACACACACAGGCAAAATTTACAGAGCTGGCGCGACTGTCAGCCTGCAACTTGCGCTACCACAGGATTGGCGCGAGTTGCCTTTGAGCAACATGCGCCAACTGGCGCGACTGTCAGGGAAATAACCGCGCCAATTAAGCTTGCCAACTAGAAAAATAAATGATACGACCTCAGGTCGGGTTGACAGTGCTCAGATGGGTCAAACAGTAAAGAATAAACTCAAAACTGACTCAGGAAGCTCATTCACTCAAGCAAGCAGAAGAAAATTAACATGCAAGACAAAAATCAAATAGCTCCTCCCCAGTGGAGTCGCCAATTTGTTGGTCAGGTAAATCCCCTCTGCGGACAGAGGCGATCCCACTAGCCTATAACAGAACTAGCCACAATCAAACCACGCTTCTACGCAAGTTCCTAGTTATGCATCAAAGGTGAATCAAGAAGACCAACCTGGAGTCCAACGCTATGATTAAAGCAGAGTCGATATCCCCGCTCCCTTGCTCCAACAGATCACAAACGAACACATGCACATGCAAAGGAAGAGACAGATACCAACATAAAAACTACCAAGGCACAACTATATTTCAGTCAGAAAGGAAATAAATCAACACATCACCATAATAGACAATGAGATTGGAACTATAATAGCAGTCGCTCATCAATTAATAAATAGGAAAAGTTACAACCATTGTTCTGACGTTGACCCTTCTCCTGGCTGGGCGAGTAACTATATGTGTCTTGCAATGCATCTCCTCTCCGGCAGCATAACCTCTCTAGCACTCACTAGCATTCCTCCAAGAACTCAAGAACTCAACATCTAACACTCCATGACCAATGATTATCACTACTATCACTCCTATCACTAAATCACTAGCACTAGCACTAGCACTAGCTTGTCCAATGCATAATGACAAGCTTATATAGATGAAGAAGGGAGGAGGATACGATGAACCGGTACACCTTTTGTGGATTAGCATTATCCTCGAAAGCCATTAAGGATGGATATAGGATAAAGCTCGACAAAAGACTGAATTTTTATCTTCAGAAAAGCTCCATGTAATGAAGGAAACAACAGTCGGACGTGCGTTAAGGCAAAAAGCACGACTAAATTTGGTTGGCGCGACTGTTGCTCTAAGACAGAGCGCCAATGGTCGCGCTCTCTTTTGAGGATCTCCATCATTGGCGCGGGTAGGATACTGTGGACTTGCGCCAATGGAAAAAGAGCACTTTTCAGGGATAATCTGCAGAAGGTGTCTTCAGGGAACATGGAGTACATACTCAGGGGAATATAATGCAAGTGTTTTTAGACTTTGTCACTTCTTATAACTCCCGGGATGGGTCCTCCAAGGTACGACAAGAGGAGTAACAGGGATGGTGACAAATTACTGTGTAACAACTGTCACCACGTCAACATCAGTAAAGCAAGAGAAGGCACTTGTGACACCATTACAGAGAGGAAAAAGTCTTCTACAGGATCCTCAGGTAGTCCTACAGGAAACTTTGTCAGTCCTACAGGAAACATAGAAAAAGCTATAGGAAGGACAACAGGGGCAGACGAAAGGCAAGGAATCAACACCATAAGTGCAGGAGAGGGCAACTTCTCCAAAATCACTTGAGAGGGAATTCCAAGAGATGTAAGAACCTAGCCCACAACCAAATTTGAGCTCGTAATACAATTTCATTGAGGGAGGAAGAGTAATACCACATAAATTTGCAATCCCTTTCTTCTTTGAGCTTGAGAAAGAGAGAGGAAGGACACATCACTGGATGCACTTGCCAAGTCAAAGAAGGTAGAAGATGTGGGCCATATGGAAGAGAAACTCCTAGATATGGGCAGAGAGTTGAGTGAGATGAGAGACATGGAAGAAATTATGAGATCTCAATTACATACAAAAAACACATGGCTAAGGAGGCAGTTGCAGGAAAAAGAGAGCCAATTGGCCACTATGGCAAGCCTCTCCATGGAGGCACGTCAGTGCATGATGCCATCAAGATCATGTGCACTATACCTCAAGGATCAATGGCTGAAATTTTAAATCAAGGAACTATCACAACAAGGGACTATGCCTTTCCAAGACTATAGATAGTTCATTGAACTATGCGACAAGAGCACCTTGGAAGACAAGGCCAAGATATCTGAATTTTACCCACATAACTTGGCCTTAACAGATTTGAATGTGTGGGACCCGAATGCAAAGTTGGGGGATTTACAACTAATGGCCCTTGCATCATGGATGAGTCATGAGGAGGCCAGGACTAACGAGGTGAAGAGAATATTGGAAAAAGAGGAAGGGGAGCCTTTTTAGATCAGAGCAGAACAAATAAATTCTAGGGCTGTCATAAGAAACCACAACATCATCTCCAATGATGCCCAACTTGCACCAAGATACCTAGCTACACAAGAACGGGCCATCACTCACTTTGAAAGCACCTTGAGGTTCTTAAGAAATGGAATCTAGCAAGCATGCTAGAGGAGATGGAGCAACCTACCACACAATCTAAGGATCAGAGAGTACCATTCCCCTGAGAGTTAAGGATTGCATAAAGTACCCCACTGTATAAGAATGCCATGCTGAGACTAAAAATTAATTGGATTGGTTTGAAACTCAGTCCACCCTTGTTGTGGGTCTGTTAGAACATAGGAAGCAAGAGGAGGAAAGAAAGCAGTGAGAACAAATAGAGAAACATGTAGGGTTCTATCCTCAAGAAGAAACTCCATCAACAGAGGCCTGGGATGTCAGAGAGGCCACAAGAGATATGAAATATATGGACATATACTAAGTTTCTTAGAGGATGAGAAACACCTTTAGTAGGGGGTGATGACGAGGCTCATCAATAGGTAAACTATATGGGTCTTAATGCCACTCTCCATCTTATTAAAACCAACTTTTTTGACATTTACTTACATATTTTATTATATTTTTCTTAGTGAGAAGGGTAAAGGTGAGATGTTATGTCATGTGGCCTAATATGCATTAATTGTAGGAATTGGAGCAGTTTTGGGCTAATTTAAGTGCAGGAACTCGAAGTGGACAAGCAAGAGGGATTTTAGGAGATTTGTCTCCCTCCTTAACTCCTCAAATCATTCGAAGATTCCTCCACCATATCTCATCAGCTTAGAGTTACAAGCAACCAAGCCAACCGAGTTCATTGGCAGCCAAGCCAGTGATAGTGAAGACAAGTCATTCTCGAGTTTGGGAGCCAAGTCTCCCTAATTTTTAGGAAGTTGTTGGTAGCTTCAGTTTGTATAAATAAGAAGGCCAAGGGCCTCATTAGGATTCGATTTTTTATTGTATCCAAGAGGAAATTTAGAGCTGAAACATTGTGATTGTTAATATTATGTTGTATTTGACATTTTGATGATAATGAGAAGGTTTACCTTGATCCAGCACTGAGTTGACTCAAAGGGTTGAAGCTCTTGGGTTAGGGCCCAACCCTAGCAGCAAAGGTTCCTCTTTTTGTACATGTATTCTTAGATTAAAATCATAGTTAGCTGCTGAAGTTATTTATGCTTTGTTTAGTTTAACAAGTATTTAAATGATTGTTTAGTCTTGTTTCCATTAGTTGAAGAAGTAGATCAGTGGTATAATAGTGAGAAAGAATACTTCAGAAAAGCTTGTGACAATGGCCTCTTCTTCATCTCCCTCATGGGATCATGGTTTGAGGGCCCTGTTAGTGTCTAAGAGTCACCAATGATAAAATGTACTCTTTCTATGTGGTTGATAGGGTTATTAGGTCAAATTATGTTAGACCCCTATACTACTAGTGTAACCCCTTATTGTTATTAGTACAACCCACTTATTATATTGATGTACCCATGTAGTGCCCATATTGTTACTATTGTGCCCCATAGAAGCCCACTATTGTTAATATTGTGCCCTTACATTATTATTGTTATGTCGGCTCTAATTATGTTATGACCCCTTAGACTCCTATATATAGAAAGGAGGTCTTTTCATTTGTATCATCCAAGAATTGTTCATTTATGTAATGTAAAGGAGGTTGCCCCCTCGAAGAGGCTGAATTCTAAGGCGTTGATCTATCTTTTCTATCTTTTCTTGAGCTGGTTCATAACATTTGGTATCAAAGCTTTGGATTCTAGGGTTTCGCTGATCCAAACAGGTCATCGTGGAATTTTCGCTATAACTTTTTTTCTGTGATGTTTCAGAAGTTGCAAAAAAATCCCATTTGAGAAGAAATCGCGCTGAACCTTGGGTCCGAATTTCAGAGCTTTTCGCGCGATATTTGCGGAGATATGATCTGAGGAATTTGGTCTTTTTGCAGACTCCTGAATTACATTCCAAACAGGTGACCTAGGGAAAATCGTCATAACTTTCTCTCTGGGGATCGGATTGAAATTTCGTAAGAAGGTACAAAAAGAGGACGGACTGTAGATTTTTGTATATATTTTTTAGATCAAAAGGTCAAAACAGTGACACGTGGCACTTCATACAAGTTCGCTCTTCTGGAAAGGTCTATAATCAGGTCATCTTGGGAGATTGTTCATAAATCTTTCTTAGAGAATCCAATTTGGATCAGATTGGTGGCATTGGAAAGAGGACACAGAGGGCTACCATAGGTTGCAATTTCAGAACTTAAAGATCTGAAAGTACAGATTTATAGTCATTTCAAGGTCGAGCTCCTAAAATCAAGAAAAAGCAAGATGAGGAAGTTTGATGGCAAGGATCCGGTAAATTGGATACTTCAGATGGAGCAATATTTTGATCTACATGGTGTAAAACTATTACAAAAGGTATGTATTGAATCTTCATATTTAGAACCAGATCAATTTTTATGGTACAAAGGGCTTTGTTCTCGTAAAAAACTTGTTACGTGGTCAATTTTCACGGAGGAAATGATAGCACATTATGAGGATACAAAGAGCAACACCTTCTTTAGAGCAACACCACAACAATTGGAAAAAGTAAAAGGGCTTTGTGACATAGTGGAAAGCAAAATTATGGAAACCAGGAAGCATACCCCTCACAACTATAAATATGGAAGTGTTGTTTCTCCTAGCCTTCCACAACCTACAAGGGTTACACCACAATAATTGGAAGAAAAAAGAGAAAAAGGGCTTTGTTACAATTGTGATAGCAAATGCATTAAAGGTCATAAGTGTGCTGAGAAGAAATTATTTTACATAGAATATGAAGAGGAGGAAGAAAAGGATCAAGAAACATCAAAAGAAGAAGATATGCGCCAGGACCCCACCCCAAAGAAAGAAGAAATGAATCAGACGATATCTTGTAAAGCATTGGAAAGAATTACCACTTCTCAAACTTTCAAGATAGAAGGACATATCAAGAAGAAAAAGGTGCAAGAAGTGAAAGATCACATCGAGAAAGAAGAAAGGAATCCAACCATATCTTATAATTCATTGGTCGAAATTACCACTCCTCAAACTATCAAGATAGAAGGACATATCAAGAAGAAAAATGTTCAAGAAGTGAAAGATCACATCGAGCATCAAGAAATGAATCCGACCATATCTTGTAAAGGATTGGAAGAAATTACCACTCCTCAAACTCTAGAGATAGAAGGACATATTAAGAAGAAAAAGGTTCAAGCAGTGAAAGATCACATCGAGCATCAACAACAAGTTCTCCAACTTTTAAAGGATAACGCCACTTCGGTGCAAAATCAAATGAAACAACAGGTAGATCAACATTGTAGTGAAAAATGTTTTGATGTAGGTGATTGGATATTTTTACTGCTACATCTCAAGCAAGCTATTTATGAGAAGGAAATGTTGGCAATACTACATGCACTTAAAAAATGGTGACCTTACCGAATGGGAAGACTCTTCAAAGATGAGGATGTGGAAGCATTGTTTTGTGCTATTTCTATTATCCAACCAGATTGGATAAACGAAGCAAGGGATGAATGGAAGAAGGATGAAGAAGTATGGCCACTTATTCAAAAGTTGCAAAAGATCCCAATTCAAACAATATTGCCAGAAATTGAAGAGGAAGGAAAAATCATATTGGAACCTGGAGCAGTCACAGAAACAAGAACTCGACAGCTACAAAATCGATCAATTTCATAGTATCTCATCAAGTGGAAGAACTTACCCGCTGAAGATTCCACATGGGAGGACAAGAGTTTTATACAGAAGCATCAAGAACTACTCAAGCGTTGAGGACAACGCTTTTTGAAGGAGAGGAGCATGTTAGGCCCCTATACTACTAGTGTAACCCCTTATTGTTATTAGTACAACCCACTTATTATATTGATGTACCCATGTAGTGCCCATATTGTTACTATTGTGCCCCATAGAAGCCCACTATTGTTATTATTGTGCCCTTACATTATTATTGTTATGTCGGCTCTAATTATGTTATGACCCCTTAGACTCCTATATATAGAAAGGAGGTCTTTTCATTTGTATCATCCAAGAATTGTTCATTTATGTAATGTAAAGGAGGTTGCCCCCTCGAAGAGGCTGAATTCTAAGGCGTTGATCTATCTTTTCTATCTTTTCTTGAGCTGGTTCATAACAAATTGTTATATTTTCAAATAAAATTTGATACCTCTTGGTTGTCAAATGGTCATTGGTTACTGTCTAGGTCATTTCTACTCTTTCCACTTGCTTAAGGTCACCATCACCAATCATGGTCATGTCATCACTCCTTGTGATAGGGCATCAATGAGTGTCTTGGTTATCATTTTTGTCATTAAGTCATTCACATCCATACTTAAGGGTTCGAAGTTCCAAATCATGGTTAAGATATGCATTAGGTGTCATCCTTTTCTCATGTCATCAAAATTTACATGGGAGTCATGTCATCACCATTGTCACCATCATGGGAGTTAGTAATTAGGGATAAGTTTGTTAAAAAGGTATCAAAGGTACATTTGCCCCACATGGATATGTAAACTTTCCAAAAAGAAAAATAAAGTTATGTCATTTCTCAAAGGTACATGTGATGTCACACCATCACCAAAAGAAAAAATCGACTTTCAAGCTATAAAGAGACTGTCTAAACTTTCAAACAATTCATTTCATCTTCCTAGAGCTCTCCTCCACCATTGAGTTTCACCTCACCCTTCAAAAATTTGATTTTTCAATCACCAAGCCCTTTCTAGCAAGCACGTTGCGCTTCTTGACAACTCGTTGCGCTTTGGGTTTGGAGGTTAGAGGAAGCCACAACAGGGTTAATTCAACAATCTATAGGTTCCAGAGAATCTCCAACAAGTAAGTATAGCCTCTCATCAATCCTCATGCAGTGATTTTCCTTCAGAAAATGATGAAATCCCTCTCCTAGGGTTCTTCGTTGCGCTTTTGGTTTTTTTTAGTGTTTGCTTCATTTTAGTGAAAAAATCCCTATTTTTCCTACCTTAACACCCTTATACACACTTAATACACCTCCCTGAACCATTTCCCACACTCATCTCCTTCATTTCCATCATTTTCCCAAAAAACCCTAGCCCACACTATGCTTTTGCTTCATTTCTGGGTGTGGACTGTGTTTTTGACATTTTCCCCTCTTTTCCTCACCCATTTCAATAAATTCTACTTCCCAAGTATCCCTAACATCTACCCCTACCCCGACAATAACATACATGGGTGGAAGGCGAGCTCTGGCGAATGGAGGGAACGGCGCTAGGGTTTCGGTGAGGCCCCTGATGCACTCTGACGGCAGGGCAGGTTAGACCCCTGTCACGGCACAGACGATCGTTGGCAAGGAGGAACAAAGTGGGGGCAGGGGGACTTATACAACGGGTTACTTGCTAACTTTCTTTAATCTGAAAGGAATCCGCGGAGAACCCACGGGAGGGAGTTTTGAGCGGAAATAATGGCAACGGAAAATGGGGGGGGAGAGATCCCCTCCTACAAAGAAGTAATAACAGGAGAAGCTCGTAAGGAACGACAGAACGGGGACGGACGGAAGTACGAAGGAGAATCCTCAGCCGCGGGAGCTCAAAGAAGAACTGGCATACCAAGCAAATGTCTCCCAAGGGCGACGACCAGACCCAGGTTTGTGATTCCATCAAACTCACTAGAAGATTATAGAAGCTATATGAAAGATTATGCTTTGATTTGTAAGTTCATAGGATACTGGCCGAATGAGAGAAACCTCATAAGATGGATACAGCAGAAATGGAAACCAAAAGGACATGTAGATGTCAAGCTGGGGGCAAAAGGTTTCTTCACAGTCATCTTCTCAAATCTAGAGGACAAGAATAAGGTCTTTGAGGAGCAGCCTCACTTCATGAATAATGCGGGCCTGTTCATAAGAGAATGGGTAGAATGCTACAATCCAGATAAGGAAAAATTACTAGCGGCCCCGGTGTGGATCCGTCTTTTCGGCCTCCCGTCAGAGTTCTGGAAACCAGACATCCTTCAAGGGATTGGAAACTCCATAGGATCTTTTGTGAAAGTGGCGGAATCCACTAAGAGAGGAAAATATACCACATTCGCTAGAATCTGTGTGTATATGAATATCACTGAACCCCTGCCAGATTCAATAGAACTGGAGTACCATGATGAAATATGGAACCAAACCCTAGATTATGAACACATCCCCTTCCGGTGCAGACGATGCCATGAATATGGCCACCTGCACAGAGACTGCCCCATCACGATAGCTGAAAAGGAACGAGAAGAGGAAAATGAACGGAAGCGGAAAGGGAGAAACGAAGACAAAGAAGAAGATGCCTTCCAAACAGTCCACAGAAGGAACAGACGAGGAAACAACCAAGGACAAAGAAGAACCCCGAGAGAAGATCAAAATAATGAAACCACAAACAAGTTTAAAGTATTGCAAGAAGAAGGACAGGGAACAGAAGTAAGCGAAGAGGAAGAAGTTGAGGAAATGGAAACAGGAGAGGAACAAGCCGATAAAGAAAAAGAGAAAAAGGGAGGAAAGCAAGGAGATGATCCAGAAGAGGTAACGCAGGAAGAAATAGGGGAAATAGGGGAAATGGAGATGGATCCACCGAAGGAAATAGGGGATGAAGAGGAGCAGGTAATGGCAAAACTATTACAGGCATGGAAAAGAATTGATGAAAGATTCATACCAGAGGAACAAAAACAGAGGTACAAGGAGGCATTTCAAAGGTACAAGGAGAAAAGAAAAAGAAAAGGAGACACAGCAGAGAAAGAGAACCAACAACTCGACAAACAGGGCCTACAGATACTAGGAGTGGGAAGCTCTGGCAAGCCCGGGAAAAAGAGAGGAAGGAAAACATTGGGTGAAATACTCCAAGAAGTGGGAGAAGCACTGGTCAGCTCAGGAAAAGTGATCCCCTTATCGGATGTATTCACTACCCACACAAAATTGTTAAGATGATAATCACAACCTGGAATATAAGAGGCCTCAATAGCAGAGGCAAACAAAGATACCTGAAAGAGAGACTTAAAAACGAAAAGCCGAGTATTATGATTTTACAGGAAACAAAAATTAGTACTGAAAAAATGCAGGAAATTCTGAACCGAAATAAAATTAGATATGAGATAATGGGACAGGATGCCACTGGCTGTGCAGGAGGACTAGTTATTTTATGGAACCCAGATGAAGTTCTGATCAGTAACTGGATAAGCTTCCATCGAATACTAACAGGAAAAGTAAATATTCTAGGAACGAAAGAGGAGGTCTTCATATCAGGGGTATATGGACCTCATATCCCAAATGAAAAAGATAAGTTTCTCCAAAATTTAAAAGCACTTAGAAGCCTAATCTCAGGAAAACAATGGATTATCGGAGGAGATTTCAATCTTATCAAAGAGATAGGGGAAAAAAGAGGAGGAGTAAGAAGAATGGACAAAGAAGGAGAACAATTTAGAGATATGATAAGTGAACAAAAACTGATTGACATATCAACCAATAACGGAGTACACACGTGGAACAACAGAAGAGGCGGTGAGAAACAAATCGCATCTCGCCTAGATAGATTCTTAATCTCAGAACAAATAATGATGAAGGATGTCTTCATTGAAGCAACCATTCTCCCAGTAACCGGTTCGGATCACTGGCCGATCAAATTAGAAATAGATCTGAAACAAAGACCAAATAAAAAGCCCTTCAGATTCGAGGCCTTCTGGCTAAGATGTGGAGATCTAAAGGAAAAATTAGAAGGCTGGTGGAAAGACAGCAGGGTGACAGGAAAGAACAAGACCCATAGGTTTCAACTAAAACTGAAGGAAATAAAAGCTCAGATAAAGAAGTGGAATAAAGAAGAATTTGGCAACATCATGGAAGAGAAAATCAAGCTAGAAGGAAAAATGACAGAATTGCAACAATTAGATATAACAGAAGGCATACAAGAGGAAAGATCCAAAGAAGAAGGCAGAATATTATCCCAGTTAGAGGAAAGAAGAAAACAGGAAGAAATACTCTGGAAGCAAAAGTCAAGAGTGCAATGGCTCAGGGAGGGAGAAAGGAATACGAAATTCTTCCACAGAGCAATGGTACAACACAGACAGTGGAACAGAATCTTCTCTCTGAGAAACCAGGAGGGGAACAGAATCATCCAACATGAAGATATTGAAAACGAATTGTTAAAGCATTTTAAAACAATTTTGAAAGAACCACAAGCAGATAGAACAGAAGACATAGCCAAGATACGAAGGGAAATACCGACTATGGTAACTAGAGATCAAAACTTGGCCTTAATGCGAAGGATAACTAAAGCAGAGGTGGAAGACATTGTCAAAAATATGAAAAAGAACAAAGCCCCAGGTCCGGACGGTTTTACTGTGGAGTTTTTTCATGTGGGATGGCATTTCTTAGCTGACGAAGTCGTGGAAGTGGTGGAAGAAGCCAGAATAAACCAAAAAATCTGGCCAGGGATTAATGCAACCCTTCTGACCCTTATCCCTAAAACTCATCAGACAGAGCAGGCAGAGGGCTTCCGTCCCATAGCACTCTGCAATGTCATATATAAAATCATATCCTCAGTTGTGGCTCAAAGGTTAAAATCGATATTGCCAAGCATCATCTCGCCAGAGCAAACGGGCTTTGTGGAAGGAAGGCAGATATTAGATGGGCTAGTGGTGGCCCAGGAAGTGATTCACACAATGAAGACGAAAAAAGAGAGAGGGATGCTCATCAAACTCGACCTCTCTAAAGCTTATGACAGGCTTAACTGGAAATATCTAGAAACGATCCTCAAAGCTTTCGGTTTCAGTGACAGATGGGTTAATTGGGTCATGAGTATGGTTTCATCGCCAAATTTCTCCATACTGTTGAATGGATCGCCAACACCCACTTTTAATGCCTCAAGGGGTCTGAGACAAGGAGATCCCTTATCTCCCTTCCTCTTTATCATAGCGGCTGAAGGATTAGGGCGACTCTTCAAAAAGGAACTTGAAGAGGGGAAAATTCAAGGCCTCAAGCTTTGGGGAAATCAAACGACTGTAACTCATCAGCAATTTGTTGATGATATAATGATCTACTGCAGAGCAATGTGGAAAGAGGTGAAAAGAATAAAAAAAATACCGGAAACATTTATGAAAGGCACAGGGATGGAAATCAACAACGAAAAATCTAGAACCTTCTTCTTCAACACCGCGGAACCGGTGGAAAATCACCTAACCCATGTTTTAGGCTACAGGAAAGGAGACCTCCCAACCAAGTACTTGGGAATAATGTTAGATTCATCCTCGAGGAAACTTGGGAATTGGAAACACATTCTGGAGAAAATATCAAAACGATTGGATAACTGGACCTTTCGTACCCTAAATCTGGCAGCGCGGGTGGTGCTCCTGAAAGCTACCATTCAGGCCATCCCCATATACTCGTTATCAATAATGGCAGCCCCGAAGGGAACTTGTAATAAATTGGTTGAGATATACAGAAAATTCTTATGGGGGGGACCGAAGCAACAGAGAAAATGGGCCCTGTGCTCATGGAACAGCCTTACCCAACCAAAAGAGAAAGGAGGACTGGATCTCAAGGACCCTTGGATCTTAAATCAGGTGCTGGCGGCCAAGCTTCGGTGGAGGTGGATTCAGGGCGGGCCAGATCTCTGGAAAGAAATCTGGTCATCCAAATACAATATGCCTCGCACTCCGGAAGGAATCCTCAGAAAGCAAGAGATGCCCCGTGGCTCGGATATCTGGAATTTAACCATTCAAAACAGAGACCTAATTGACCAGCATATATTTTGGGAAATCAGAGGGGGACAGGTAGCGAAATTTTGGAACGAAGCCTGGCAACAGAGGGAAAAGCTCATACACAATCAAAATCTGGGCGACATACAGAGAGACGGAGAGACAAGTAACCTTATTACAGTGAAGGATTATTGGGCTGAAGAACAAGACGATCAGGAATGGCGAAGTTGGAAATCGACAGAAGTTTGGGCAGAGAACTCCACAGAGGAACAAAGAGCGAACTTCAACAAAGAAATGGATTCGAGACGGATAAAGAGAAGAGAAGGTAGAGATATCCTCCGATGGGGCACAGAAACAAAAGGAACTTTCAATATAAAAGAAGCTTATAAAATAAAAACCTGGGTGGAGCAAGAGGAGGAAAACCTAAACTGGAAAAAGCTATGGAAAACAAAATGGTGGCCTAAAATAAAAATGTTTGCTTGGTTGATAGGGAGACAACGGATATTAACCTGGGACAGAATTCAAAAACGAGGCTTCTACGGACCCTCAAGATGCTGTCTATGTAATGAAGGAGAGGAAGATCAAGAACACCTCCTCATAAGATGCCAGACCGCCCAGCTCCAATGGGAAAACACAAGAAAGCTCTTCTCGTCTTCAGAAAGGAATCATCGGGATATCATCTCAACCCTGATTGAAAGAGGAGAAGGAAACTTCAATAGCAAAATCGTAGGCCGGGCTTGGAGCCTAGTGGCAGGGTTTAATGTATGGAATCTGTGGAAGGAGAGGAACAGCCGTATCTTCATGGACAAAGTATCTAAGCCTGAGGATATATGGGAGACAACAGTAAAACAAGTTAGGGAATCTCTCTTAGCAGAACACTGGAATGAGGAAGATTGGACAACATCAGAAACAGAGATGACAGTGTTGAGGAGACTAAACTTAGAGCAAGGGATGACCTATCAGCAAACAAAGCAACCACAAAATCACATGGCGACTCAGAGCCCTGTTAGGTTCCAAAAACCAGCGGAGGGATTTATGAAACTAAATTTCGACGGAGCTGCGAAAGGAAACCCTGGACCAGCGGGATATGGAGGCATTTTTCGTAACAGTCAGGGATCAGCAGTATGGATATACGCAGACCATGGAGGTACAATGACCAACAACGAGGCTGAGTTCATGGCAGCCTACCAAGGTATTAAAATAGCCAAAAGACTTGGTTACAGCAAGCTGGAAATTGAAGGAGACTCCTCCCTAGTGGTGGAAACGATTAAAAAACTAAATAAAGGGAAGAATTGGGATAAGGTCGCCACAAGCTGGAGAAACGCAAGTATCATCCAGGATATTGCTGAACTTCTAAAGGATATTGACTACAAACTAGTGTCGCATATCAGAAGAAATGGAAATCAACCTGCAGATTGCCTGGCGAACTGGGGATGTAAAGACAACACAGAGAGCATTGACGACAGCTGGCAGACCCAGGCAGCGCTGGCAAGATGGGATGGACTGAAGCAACTGATTGATAATGACAAGAATCATGACGATTAGAGGTAATTATACTCTTGAGTGGAAAAGAAACATGCGAGACAGGCTCGCAATGACGACAAGTCAGAAAGGTCAGGAAACAGGGGAGCGCAGTACTACATCTGGAGGAATTATGGTCTTGAAGGTATGGCAAGGACGGGGCCCAAAGCAAAAATTGATTCAACAATCAATTCATAACAGGGGAAGGCGATGTGACAAGAAAGATGGTCAGGTATCCAGACTTCCAACACCAAGAGACGAAAGAAATAAAAATCGTGGCGGAAGAGGGATAATCAGAGTAACAAAAGAAGAGCAGGGAGCGCCAGTTCGACAAAATAACAGGAGTCAGAGAGACAAAAGTGGAAAAATGAAAGAAGGGCAGGGCAACTCAGGCTTTCAGAGGGTAGATACAGCAGTAGACGGCTTAGGGAATAACGGTAGAGCAGAAATTGTAATTGAGAGCTCGGAGGAAATGACCGGTGACCAGGTAAAAGGAAATAAAAGGAAAGGCAGCGATCAAGGCCAGAGCAGCGTTAATCCCCCACAAGAAAAGGAAAATGTAACTCTGAAGAGCCGAACAAAGAGGGGTAGAGGAAGACCCAGAAAAGCGGCAGGCATGGGGGAAGGAACTAGTCGACAGGCAAGGAGGAGACGAAGACAGAGCACAATAGATACAGCTCTGAATGAAGCAGAGCAAGCATATAATTATGATTCTCACCCGCATTTTCGAAATATAGTAGAGGCTATGGAAGTTCAAATCCTCGAAGAACCGTCGGATCCAGAAATGAATGAATGGTCGGTTCAACTTCATGACCCGGGTAATACAAGAGGAAGGCTCACCTTGTATCGTCGGGCTCTTCACATCTACTGGGTGATGAAACATCTCCTTGCCAAGGCGATGGAGAAGGTGGCGACAGAAATGGTAGAAATGACCCAGGAAAATGCTGCGATGAAACAGGAGTCAGCCAAGCTAGAGGAGATAGTCAAGAAACAGAACACACAGCTAAAGGAAATAAAGGACATGCTGGAAGCAATGCAGTCCAGCAGAGCTGACAACGATGGTAAAAAGCATGCAGAAGTTTAAAGGTCTTGGTTCCTTCTCCCAAGTTGTTTTGAACTTGTTAGTCTTTTGTAAAACTTATCTTGATGACCCCTAGGATACATTACTCTAGGTTGTTATCTTTAGTACAGAGGAGAGGTAGAATATGTGGAACAATTCAGGTAGCTTCAAACTGTATAAGTCGGTTAGTAATATCTCGAACTTCTGTTTATGAGTGTGAACTTTTGGATCATAGAAGTCAACAGACCTGGTTTCCCCGCGGGGCAGGTTGAGACTCCTGAGTTTTGTACTTTTACTTTTTGGATGTAAATAATAAGAACTACCACAGCTTACAAAAAAAAAAAAAACATCTACCCCTACCCCCTGGAATTTCCCTGAATTTTTCCTAATCCCCATCCCCTTCATTCCCTTCCCTAAACTAGCTGCCCTTTTTCCCCCTGTTTTCCCAATACTACCCTACCCTTCCCTCTTATCAAACTATGGTTTTATCAAGCACAACCAACACTATGGCTAGTGAAAAGAAGAAGTATAACAAGGGGGGACATGTATCTAGATATGAGCCAACTCATATGCACGAGATCAATTCTTCACCATTCATCAAAAGATCATTTGAAGAAGTAGGTTGCCTAGGGTTTTGTGAGAAAACACAAGAGGTGGGTTGCCATGCTAAGTTGGCCAGTATTTTTGCCACCAATTTCAAGATGTATAAGACCACCATAGCAGGGATGGATTTCATAATATCAGCATAGCATAGCTTCAGCCACAGGTATCCCTAACCAAGGAGAAATTTGGTTTAAAGGGATGGATTTGGATATTGAAAACTACAAAGTGTTCCTGAAACCAAAGTATAAGGAAACCCCATCTCATATCTTTCCTAGCAGGTAGTTGTTGGATAAGTATACTCCTTTGAAGAAGATGATTATGAAATATTTCACTTGTGAAGGTAGGTTCAACAGGTTGTATCAATATCATATCAGGTTGTTGATGTATTCCACATCCATGAAACAACTAAACTTACCTAATTACTTGTTTAGGAGCCTAGTCAAGATGATTGAGAAAGTGTAAAGCAAAGGGAGAGATCATCAAGAAAGTTTATTTCATCATGGTTTGGTCAAAATCATAGTTCTTTATCAACTTTCGCATATTAACATACCATGGGAGACTATTACAAATAAAATATATATAATATAAATATAAGTAATGAGGATAATTGTAATAATGATTAGTTAATAATAATTAGTAATTAGGTTGAAGAGGCATGTCTAAATAGGACATGACTCTCCATGAAGAGACACTTGCTTGATATATAAGCAAGCCTCTTGTTCTCATTGTAAATCATTCTTCATACATTTTATATATAATAATATTTTCATCCTCAATGGATATCTTCATATTCCAAGTCTTTTGGAGTAATTAATCTGAAGAAGAAACTTTGTTCGCTTCATTTGGTATCATAGCAGTTCGATCCTTTGGCTGCTTCTCCGCTGCACAAAGCTCATTCTCTGATCCAGGTCCTTGACCATCGAAAGTCGTCAACCTTGTTGTCGTTCGAGCGTTTCGCTACAAGCTTTTGGAGAGTCTCCATTCTCGCTATCAGGCATTTTCCCATTAAAAAAAAGAGTCAATATATATCAGAAAATAATAAAAAAAAAAGAATTTAAATAAAAAAAATATTGAAAAGGAAGATATATAAAAACAAAACAAAAGATATAAATAGAATTAAAAAAAACATATACTGGGCCATTAGTCATCACGAACCGGAACCGAAAACCCAACAGCGTTGCAGATCAACCCAATGTTCTGGCAACCCTACTTGCCACGCCCATTCCTACTCCTCCATAGTATTTCACCGCACCGCCAGTCCTATTTTACAGCAACCCATTCTATTGTCCACGTGATCTCACACCCGCTCGAAACCACAACGGCACACCAACAGTAACCCCGCTCCTCTTCTGATGCCGCTGTCACCCTGTGCAAACCTTCGAACCCACACTCGCATTGCTCGCTCGCTGTAGCCATCCATGCTCATCCCACCATTGTTCCGCTCGACATGCATCTGCAAACAGTTAACCGTTGTAAAACACCTACACTGTCATCCGTGTCATAGCTGGGCACTACCCCTGCCTGTGTTCGTGTTGATCTGCCTCAACCCCACTAATCCCACGGACCACCACTCACAATCAAATTCCCTCACCAAACTTACCATTCGCAGCCGCCGCACAGCTCCCGACCATGCTGACCCACGAAACTTCACACCTAGTCACCAACCATCGTTCCCTGCTCCATTCAAGAAATTATCCGCATATTTACCTTGTTCTTCCACTGTCATTTCAGATTTAAAGGATTGCGTTGTTTCATATTCAAAGGCACATTTAATTTTATATATATATATATATATATATATATATACACATTGAGTTAAAACTATATAATTTATTATATAGTTAATTCTTATTATATCTATAAATATCATATAATTATATAATTTTTAAATTAATTAATTCATAATTATATAAATTGTTAATTATAAAATTAATTATTTATATAATATAATTAATTAAAAGAAAACACTTGAAACTTAGAAAAAAAATAGCAAGAAATTTCAAATCACTACGAATTATTGGGAAGAGTCGATCTCTTACTAATAAGGAAGATTAAAGAAACTTGTATTATTAAACAAAAAGAAAATTAGAATATTATTGAGACGTTTTAAGTCTACATATAAATCTCAATATATAATTATAAGAAGAGGGTTTATTCGTGAAGTAAAGAGTTTATTAAGGAAGAGGATTAGCAAAAAGTACTCAAATAAAAAGAAAAAGAAAAAAAAAAGATTTATTTAAAAAAAAAAATTGATTTAAAAAGTATTTAATATTCAAGAAGCAAAAATGGAGTCTAATACAAAAATGAAGGCCATAAGATTCCCAGAAACCTTACCCAGAGACGGTAAAGCGTTATTTAACATTAAAGGAAATCTCGCAGGAAAAGATGTTATTATTTCTATTTCTCCGGCAGAAGATGCGAATTATATAACACCTAAAATCGCAAATCAATTAGTGATCCCGGAGTCAAATATAACTGAAAAATTAGACTTTTTTCGCAATAAAATATATGACATAGCCAATTTATAGTTAAACATTGAAGATTATACATTTGTATCGCAATTCTCAGTTCAAACCCTATTGAACAATCAAGGTGGCATTATTTTGGGATCACCCTGGATGGAAACGGTAGGATCTGTCATCTTAAATATGAAGAAAAAGTTTTTAACATTTTCTTACAAGAAGAAGAAAATAACACTGCAAGATGTTACACTGAAACCAAATTCAGTAACGACAAAAGATATATCAGATATTTCAAAAGTAATTTCTCAAGAAGGTAAAGGAGTTTCTCAACAGATTTGGATGTGTACACTATGATGCACTAAGGACAATGCATAAATAAGGGGGGGAGGAATGTAGTACCCTTGCTCGACCCCTATGACGCATATATATGTATGTGTGATATTGAGGTTGGTGTGCCTACATAAGTATCCATATGTTAGGCCAATGGGTGGAGTTGTGAATAGGGTTAAGCCCAATGTGCCTGTGTAATGGGTCTGAGGGTTGTGATGTTTAGGCCGGTGAGTTAAAAACATGTGATTTATAGGGTGGTGAGCCAAGGTTTATTTGGGGTCTGTGTGCCCATGTATATATGATTTTATATTTTTTGGGCCAACGTGCCCAAATATATATGCCTTTAATGGCTGTGAGGTCGAAGAGCCTGGAAATGTAATTATGATGTAATTACACTTATTATTAATAATATAAGCTAGCTGTAGATTAACTCCACAAAAAAGAGTATGGTGGGGGGTGCAACTCCATGTGAAAGGGAAACACTTTTGATGTGATGCGTTTTAGTGAAAAATGCATTAGGGCCCATGTGATTTTGGAGAGTGTCGCATGGAAAGATATAGCCTTGCATATATAAAGTGAGTGTTTTTCTTGTGAAGGCATTCATTCAGGGGATTATTTGGTGATTTAGTTATGGAGCTTTGGATATGGGTTAGTCAGTAAGTCTTAGGCTTGGACTCTCGAATTGACTGAGGCATTGCTATTCAATTAATCATGCCATAGAGGATGCATCCTGGTGTGAGCCTTGGTGGTTATGGCAACCATGGAGTTTTGGTGGAACTTAGTTTGGTGAACAATTGGTGAGTCCTAGGTGTGGACTCTATAACTAATTGGGTGTTATTCGGCTTGTCTTGGAAGCCCCAAAGAGTAGCAGAGCTCCTAGAGTTGTAGGCTAAGGCCATCTGCACGCCTTGAGCGTAGGTTCAAAGGAGCATGCACTTATGGTGAGAGCCTGAGGCTGCTGGGGTTGGTACCTTGGGTGATGTTAATGTTTGATACTCAGTGTACATATTGTTGACCATGGAGTTAAGGCCCTAACTTAGGGGTGACCCATGATTAAGAGTTAATTAATCAAGCAGTTTGTTATTGGATGGAACGTGGAATGTTTGAAATTAGTTAGATTTATAATTTAGATAAGTATTCATGAGCATTGTACTATGTTTGTGCCATGTGTTGCATTTATATGCCATTTTCTTGTAACCCTAGTTTGGGTTTGTTAATCATGTATGTTGATTCCACTATGCATGATTTATTTGATGTATATAATAGTTGGTTAAATGTGTGATTAAATAACTATTTATTGTATGGTACATAATTCTTGGGTGCCTTTAATTGTAAACCCTAGTTTGGGTTTCATTATGTGAATGTTCATTGTATTTAATTCCACTTTGCATAACTAATATGAATACTTGATACAAGGAATAACTAATTTAATATATGTGTGTTGGGTATTGCATGGACTGTGCATGTAGAATTGCATTGCATGAATTTATAGGTTGATGCCAAGTATAGGTATAAACCATGGTAGACTTGGTACAACTAATTAGAGGCAAAGCTATGTATTAAATGGACACAGAAGACTAGCCATGGGATGGTGTGGTCACGGGGGCTCTGGAGATGAGTTGGGGTTTGAAATATACTGAGGTTTATATGGTTAATCTGGAAAAATTGTAGTACCTAGTTGGTGGTCATTCGTGACATTACCCGACTAGGGGCTAAGGACATTATAGGGGGTCTTTCCTAGAACTATCCTCCCAAATTCTCTTAAATACAAAATGAAATTTAAATCACCACCAATTAGAATGAAAGAGTCTTCCAACACCTTAGAATCAACCAAATTTTCCTAGTAGAATTCCTATCCAAGTACAAGCCATGGATATTTCACACTATCTACAATATGCCCACATATTTAACTTCCATTTTAACCAAAATTGATGGGTTGAGCATCGACACAAAAAGTGATTTAAAAGTAGTAATCCATCTCACTATAATCCTTCAGATAGGCCATCTTTATCCATAGTACAAAAAATATCAAATTTTTAGCCATGAATCCATTACCACTGTTGCTATAGAACCATCGACCATTATCTCATGAATTAAGATTATGACTGGATTATGATTCAAAATGATCTTTTTAAGGGCTCACTACTTGTGGAATCCCATAACCGCTCTAGCAATGAAAGAACGCACAATCATGGAGGATATTTTTTAAGAAATTTCCCTGCTCCAAAGGCCCTAGCTATGGTGGACTACTTCCTTTTCTTTATATCTTGCACCTCTTTCTACTGAGCCTCCAACAAGCATGATTTCATACCAGGTGGATTAGGCTAGATGGGAATAAGGGCTATACCCCCTAGGGAAGAGGTATTAACTTTTGGTTTGACTTTAGACCTTAGAACATAACCCCTTTTAGAGTTAAGGCCGTTGCCGATATCCAAAGAAGAAGGACGAGGCTTCAGCCCTATGATTCCATCACTACACATTGAATTCTTGGCACCGGTAGGTTGAAATTTTGGGCGGATATTGAGAGAAAGGCTTCAAGGCTATGAAAATGGGGAGATGGAGCTAAAGAGACTGAATTTTGCATTGGGGAAACCACAACCTTAGACAAATCTCCTTGCTAACATTCAAAGGAAAGGGAAACATTGATTAAAGGGGAATTATAAAGTAACATACCAAAATCAGAATATGAAGGGCCAAGATTACCCCTTAATCTAATGCCTTGATCTCTTCATGGACCAAATGAGGATCCCTATTAGTGACCTCCACATGCTTTCTCAGTTCTACATTTCCTTCCATCCTTCCATACATCCTCAAATTTTGCACCCAAATATTTTTATTTTGCTCCACCTTAAGGATCTAGTTGTTACACTAAGCTTGTAGATGAGTTTCCCCATGACAAAATAAGCAACAAAAATGAACCTAATAGAAATAAACATTTTGATTACAGGGAAATTTGCTAAAACGACTCCATTTCTTTGACCATACCATCCTTGAGATCAAATTTTAATTGAATCCATAGCCATTGCCTATCATCCTTAGATTCCCAATTTAGTTCCCACTCGATAAAATTCCCTAACTTGTTAGCAATACCTCTCAGAAATTCCTCATCTCAAAAGGCTAGTAAAATATTGGAAAGGATAACCCATACCCAAAGGATTGCAACCAGAGCCCTTACATGATCAAAATACATTGTCTATTTTTGGAAAACAAGGCGAGAAGGGCCCTAACTCCATCCCTAACCTATGATTTTATCACAATCAACCTCTCAATTGAAAATAAAACATAGCCAACCACACATTGGAATATGAAAATTGGGAAATACCCTAGAATAGGCCCCTAATTGAACTCTATCATCTTTTTAAGAGAATCCATTCAAACCGTTTTCCTACTAAAATAACCCACCAATACTTTAGCCAAATATTGCATGATATCATCAATAACTAGATCTTGCATGACCAACATGACTATCTTCTCTAGCCTAGCCTATACTTCTTCTTCTTCTTCTTTTACAACACCAAACCATAGACTTACCCCTTCTTTGGAAATCTCTTCTACCTTCCCAATTGAAACAAAAATCCATAGAGAAGAATCCAAAGAAATTGGCCCAACAAAAGAGTGACCTAGAACTGAATTCATGTCATTAAAGAGGAAATCATATGTTTCCTTTTAGTAAACTAAAACCTCATCCACAACTGCCACATTTATGAATTGTAGAGACCTAGGGATGCACACCACCTTCAAGGGATGCCCTAATGACCTTGCTAGTGAGTTCGCACCATCTCAAGCCATGTGCAAAAAATCCGTAGTAAATTTTTGACTACAACTTGAAAGCCATACTATGACAAGGGTTGTCACCGAAGTCTAGTTGTTCATCCTGCATCACAATCACAAATGGAAGATTGCCACGAGAAATAGGAAATCAACAATGGAAAGGTGTAGAGAGGGCCCAAAAAACAAAAATAAAAGACATCGGAAAAACATCACAAATTGGAAACTACACCTTCAACCTTTATGAAAACCACCTGCAATTGAAAACATTACCCTCAAGCTCTTGTGATCGAAAAACGCTGGAATCTTAGAGCCATCAAATAATTTGTTTTCTATGAAAAAATCATAATATATATTGGATTGATTTTTTAGGCTTAAAAAAAGTAGTGTTGTGATTATCTTGTTACTATACAAACGTTCTCCCTATCACTATATGTTATAAGCCTCCATTTCTCCTTTAAGGCATCCTTTCACAAAGAAACAAATCCTCCAATTAACAACTCTCTTATTCCTTTTCAAACATTAAATTAAAAGCATATAAACTTCATTAGAAAAAACAATGACCATAAAAAGACCATTGCATTAGAGAAGAGACCTTTTAGAACTTGATTATTGGGTTCCTCCTCTAAATACTTGCTAAAAAATAAGTTTCCCTCGCAAAAAACTGTTTCTTTAGAAAATTGGTCTACATTTGTATTAACCTCTGTAAATACATGAGAAAAGTAGATATCTTCAAATTTGTCCTTCATCTTTAGGAATTGGATTTTGAGAAGTTCAAGCAATATATTTAATTTTGCACTAATCATTTTCCCATTCCACAATTAATTCAAAATCTCCAAACACTTGTAACTTTGTTAACCCTTTTTCTACTACAACCTTTGGAAAAGCCACAATGCAAAAAGTTTCATCTTTGTTATTTGTACATTGTCTAGCTAGAAACTTCAAAATAAAATGATAATATTGTTCTAAAGATATCGATACACCAATCCCACGCCTCTAAGATCTCCTTTGCAAGCTGCATGGAAGAAGCCCCAAGCCTTTCCATAATTCATAATAGGTTTCTTAAGAGATCTAGTAGGATTGTCCTTTTTAATAACTCAGTTTCCTTCACTTTCACATTAAATTTTGTGAGAAATTTGTGTGATACTCAACTCTATGCCTTGAGAAATTGGTTTATTTCTTGATAACTAGATACCCCATACCACAAACAAAGTGAATCCCTAAAATTCTTTTTCTAGACTAGCTAGAAATCCAACACAAGTCCTTCGTTCCCACTTATTCTTTCCACTTGAAATTTGCAAGATTTCCATTCAAATTTCTTTATGTAAGATATAATAAAATAATTTTATTAATGTTCGACAAATGAACACAAAGGTAGTTCAGTGAGATTAAGAATATAACTAGTATGAGTAGCAAGTGCATCGCTTGGAAAATGCCAAAAATAGAAAGAAAACTATATTAATGCAACATTAGAACACATGTATAAAACCATTACAAAGGTACAATCATATAAAATGCTAAGTGAATTTGTCCAAGACTAGAAAAGTAAAAACTCAAAAGTCGATCTAGATAGAGAAACTAAGAGAGACAAATCTAATGATGAATCCAATGGCATCAAGGTCTCTTGAGTTTGATGGCTAAGGGCGAGGGGAGTGAGTTGGACACTGACTTGTTGCTAGAGTCCTCTCAAACCACCGAGGGTCCAACTATATGATCCCGTCGAGGATGTATGAGTGATGAATACTCCTAGAATTTGAGGTTGAAAGAAAGAAACTCCCAATGGATCTGTAACAACCCTGGGTTAAAAGTTCATGTATTAAAGTAAATAAAGGAAAAATAAGGCCAAGGTTGTGGGACATGTATTCCAAGCTGAATGTTGGGAAAAAAATCCTAGTGGGTGTTCATTTTTGTTTATTATAGCTAAAGAAATTGGAAAAGGCATTGACAAAGGCTTTCAAAAGGCAAAGAGGCATTAATTTTCATTTTATTTATGAAAATAAAGGAAAATGGGAGAAAAGGGAGATGAAAGGTAACAGGTTTGGATGAGAGTGAAATTGAAGGAAAAATAGAGGAAATTGAAGAAAATATAGGCCTCAATAATAAAATGACTTTTGAGGACTAGTTCACAGCTTTTGTTAGCTTTAGCCTTTTGTGAGTTTTTGCTTTGAGCTCTCCATATTCTCTTAATATAATCGTGCACACTTAGAGAATTCTTGGAGCACTCTAACATTGGAGAAAGGAAAACAAGGGACAAGCAAGGAAAAGGTGGATCAAGCAACTTCAACATAAATAATTGCAGGTAATAGGTTGCATGTGTGATTTCCTAGCTGGTTTGTTAATGCATGGTACATGCATGTGTTTATTTGGTTCTCTTGCTGTCATGGGCATGGGTTTTTCCAGGTCTGACAATGGTTTCAGGCTTGCCTTGCCATTTCCAGATAGCCATGGTGTGATGGGGTTCTTTTATTTGGTTGAGCTTTTTATTTCTGGATGGTTTTGGAACTAAGTGAGTTGGTTTCAGGAAAATTCCCATAGGGCCTAGGAATCACTTGACCGGTTTTGGCGGGATTGCAGTAAATCTTGAGGGTGGAGACATACAAATTCCTCAAGGTATTGGTAAAGAAATTTTGAGGCATCCAAGCTTGTTTTGGGCCTAGTAATCCCTTGACTAGTTTTTGTGGGATTGAGGTAAAGCCTAAGGGTAGAGGTGGTTTAATCTTCGAAAAGCCCTGGTTGTTATGTATTGGTTTTCTTATGTGATCTCTTGACCAATTTTGGCAGGATCACGAGAACATGAGGGTGGAGGTGGTTTAATCTTCGGTAAGCCTTGGTTTTTTTGTCTTGAGTTCCACATTCATTCTTGGCATATGGCATGAGGGTGATTGGCTAAAAGAAAGGTTTGGTTGAACCCAATCTATGGTCTGGTGGTATGTGGAAGTCCTTGACTTGGTTGGATTTTGCATATAATAATAAGAGATCCTTTCCTATGGTATATCATGAGTACTTGTATTGGTTATTATGTGTCTTTGATGGTTGTTCTATTATGGTTATTATTCTGGGTATATGTTGGTTATAATCATGGTTCCATAACATGTTCTAGCTATGACTCTTGATATGTTAGATTTGATGATGAATGGTTAATGAATGAATGATCTAACAAATGTTATTGTAGCTACTATGAGAGAGAATTAGACCTTCTTGATGATTCTCAGATAAGTATTAGACCCCTATGTTCAAATATGCATTCATGACCTGTAGATTACATGTTTTCAATATGTTTGACGAAATGCTTGTCATGTTCAAGGTAGTCTAGGTCAAGTTCTGCCTTCAAATGTGTATGTCTAGCATTTTTTTCATTTCATTATTGATTCTGAGAAGTTATAAGAAGTTTTGGGCAGTGGTATGGAGGTTGACCTAGAATCTAGTCTCATATCTTGAGACCGAATGCTCCTAACTAGAAAAATTGGATCACAACCACATAGATGTAAGCTTGAGCATGTAGTTGGAGGCTTCCAACTGCATGGGGGCCTTACTGTGGGTGTAGTTGAGCTACTGGGGCAAAGAAGGAGGGGTCCAACTCAGGGTTTGGTCACCTGGGATTGTTTCTCAACCTCTAAGTGTCCTCTAGCCCTTGTAGGATGTTGTGAGATGTCAGTTTGTCATCATTAGTTGGGCCCAATTCCTTAATGAGACCTAGGAGGCTGGGTTATGTCATAGTATCTCTTACTCTCATGTTTACCCTAGCAGGGTGGTGAAATTGGGTAAATGTGGGAGGGGGTAGTTACAGGTTGGTATCAGAGCATCGTTAAATACTTGGAATGAATGGGCATAATGTGTTTGTCATGCATGCATGTCAATGCATATATGGTTGTTATGCATGCATTTTCATGGTTATGGTTGTTGTGCATGAGGTTATGGTATGCAATTGGTATTATCACGCATGATGTCGATATGTTGATATGATAATGTATATACATGTATTTTGCTAATCTAGATTGATTTTGTAGATGAGATAGCATCCCTTGAACTTCATTGATGTATGCTAATTATGTTTATATTTGGTTATCTGACAGGGTATGTTGGTAGCAAGAAGAGGATCAAAGATGATTATCAAAATGGTGGATTACAGTTCACGAGGCTCCCCTTACACATTAGATGAGAAACCAAGAGAGGGGTACTCTCCTGACATAACATACATTTTGAAAAGTTTGAAGGCATAAATCAAAAGTTGTAAAGCAGATAATGACAGGATCATTTAGTCCCAGGAAAGGCTTCCCAGGGCACAGGAAAAACAAGTAGAGATCAATGTACTTATTCTTCAAAGTTTGTTAGACTTGTAGAGACATGGACAACCACATATTAGTTATGGAGAGGGGGACAAAACTAATGGGGCATATGGTAGCAGGTCTTATGGTGGCCACAGGTTAGACATAAATGACACGATCAAAGATGGAAGATTCTTGGATACACCTGATAGGAGAGGCAGTGGATATGGGTTATACTCTAGTCCTGGTTCAGATAAGTATCATGTTCATCATCACTATCATCCTTATAGGAGGAGTGATAAGGAGTATTTACTAGATGACTTCAAGAAATCCAAGCCATCTACATTCGATGGAGAGTTGAAGAAATTAGAAGATGTAGAGGTTTGTTTACTTGGAATGAAGAAGTTCTTTGAGATGCATGACTATACAGAGAACATGAAGGCCAAAATATATATTTTCAGCCTCAAAGGGAAAGTAGACATATAGTGGGAAGATGTGAAGCATGTTAGAGACATGAGGACAAAGGAGTTGAGTTGGCATGATTTCAAGATACTCTTTAGGAAGAAGTACTTGCCAGAGAGGTACTATGACGAAAAGGCACAGGAGTTCTACGAGAAAAATATGGGATCAATGGAAAATGAGGAGTACACGACTAAGTTCTTGGAGTTGTTGAGGTATGTGTCGTATCTTAAGAATAAGAAGACAAGATTTCAGAGATTTATCAGTGGACTGCTATTAACATTTAAGGATTAGATTGAGTATGATGAGCCTTGGTCGCTGGAAGAAGTCATTGGAAATTTGAAGCACTGTTATGAGTAATCGAAGTGTAAGATTGAATCTAAGCAAGGTTAGAAAGGGAATGACAATAATAAAGGTAAATGCCAACCAAAGTGGGCAAGACCTCAGGAGGAAAGTGGGAAAGAGAATGTCATTCCTTAAAAGAAGTTTAATGCAGTTAAGAAGGGACATGGGCCTCAACTTGGAGAGTGACATAATAGAGGTGATAGTAGGGGACAGTTGTAGTGTTGGATATATGGGAAGGATCATTGCAAGAAGGATTGTTTGTTGTATCAGGGTGGTAGGCCTCAAATCTACATTTTTTAGGAGGCAAAAATAGTTGGGGATGTTGGATAGAGTATTCCTCGGATCTATTACAACATTTGACAACAAGCAGGCGGAGCACCAGACATCCATCATTGAGATGGAAGGTAAGCTTTATGATCGAGTTGTTTCTATTTTGATTGACCCTGGATCTAATTATAGTTATGTTAATCCTGACCTGGTGGAAAAGTGTGGTTTGAGAAAAGAAGTGCATGTAGAGTCTTGGTTGGTGTAGTTGGCTACATGTACTAAGAAAATATTTCATAATTGGGTAAGAGCCCGTGCATTTGAGCTGAATGGTATGCCTACATTAACACATATGAATCTTCTTCCGTTTGGATCATATAGTGTGCTTCTGGGTATGGATTGGTTGTACCTTCACAAGATTAAGGTGGATTATTATGAGAAGGCTATTGAGTGTTTGGATGATGATGGAGGAAAGAGGATCTTACAGGGTAATAAGAAGCCTACATTAGTGATAATGGTTACAACTATGTAAGAAAAGCGCAGTTGTAGGAAAGGGTGTGTATTGTTTACAGTGCATGTTTCCAGTGATAAAGGTAAGTATGTTGAAGATGTAGAAGCCTTGGAGAGGTACCTGGTTTTGCAGCAGTTTCAGGATGTATTTCTAGCATATATTTCAGAGTTTTCGCCTCACATGGAAGTGGAATTTTCTATTGAGTTTGTACCAGGAGCAACAACATCATCAAAGGCACCTTACAAGATGAGCACTCCATAGCTAGTGGAATTGAAGTTGCAGTTGAAGGGAATACTTGACAAGGGATACATTAGAACAAGTGTATTGATTTGGGGTGCACCAATGTTGTTTGTGAAGAAGAAGGATGGTACTCTCAGGTTGTGTATAAATTATAAGAAGTTAAACAAGGTGATGATCAAGAATAGGTATCTGTTGCTGAGGATCGATGACTTGTTTGATCAGTTGAAGGGAGAAACAATGTTCTCAAAGATTGATTTGAGATCAAGATATCATCAGGTACGCATCAAAGAAGTGGACATCTACAAGATTTCTTTTCGGACTAGGTATGTGCATTATGAGTTTGTTGTAGTTCCTTTTGGTTTGACAAATGCTCAAGCTAATTTCATGTGTGTGTTGCATCCTTATTTGGACAAGTTTGTGATTGTATTCATTGATGATATATTGATATATTCTAAGAATGAGGAAGAGCATGCAAAACACTTAGCAACAATATTGAAATTTCTAAGAGAGCATTAGTTGTATTCCAAGCTTAGTAAGTGCAATTTCTTTTAGACATAGGTACATTACTTGGGACATGTTGTTTCCAAGGAAGGCATAACAATGGATTTGGAAAATATTAGATCTATCATGGAATGGGAAGCTCCTAAAAATGTGGATGAGGTTATATGATTCATGGGGTTAGTAGGCTATTACAGGAGGTTCATCAGGAACTTCTCACAGATTGGCTATACTATTACATCATTGCAGAGGAAAGAAAAGAAATTTGAAGGACATAGGAATGCACAACTAGTTTTGAGCAGTTGAAGCAATTGCTTACAAATGCTCCAGTTCCAAATATTGTAGATCCATATAAAGAGTTCATGGTGTGTACATATGCTTACAAGAGGGGACTTGGTGGAGTCATGATGCAAGAGGGACATGTGGTATACTACAAGTCAAGGAAACTGAATGAACAAGAGAAAAATTATGTGACTCATGATATTGAGTTGGCAACGATCATTCCTTCCTTGAAGATGTGGAGAAACTATATTCTTAGCAAGATGTTTGTGTTGATGAGTGATCACAATGGGATGACATAATTTTTTGACCAACCTAATCTGAATTCCAGACAAGCTAGATGGTTGGCTACACTTAGTGAGTTTGACGTCAAGATCAAGTACATTAAGGATAAGGAGAACATGGTTGCAGATGCGCTCAACAGAAGAGTGTAGGTAAATCACATAGCAACTATGATCTCATATGTGACATATTTACAGGATCAGATCTTGTAGGTAGGACAATAGGATGACAGGTACATGGAGCTTAAGAACATGTTACAACAACAGGGTATAGGTGATCAAGATGTGGATTATCATCTCATGACAGATGGGTTGGTAAGATTTAGGGACAAGATCTATGTGCCAGACAACAGTGAGATAAATAAGCTTATCTTGAGGGAATTTCATGTTAAGCCATATTCAAGTTAGCTAGGATATCATAAGACATAGATAGCGGTTAAGAAGTTATGCTACTGGCTGAATATGAAGAAATAGGTAGCTGAGTTCGTTGCCAGGTGTTTGGATTGTCAATAGTTAAAAGCAGAGCGTAAGCATCCAAGTGGTCTTCTACAATTGATTTCGATTCCAGAGTGGAAATGGGAGGTCATTTACATGGATTTCATTATAGATTTGTTGAGGAAATCTAGACAACATGATTCCATCATGGTTGTGATTGACAGGTTGACAAAGGTAGTTCACTTCATAGAGATTAAATCTGCTTATTCGACTAGCGAGGTAGATCATGTCTTCATTAGGGAGATAGTGAGATTGCATGGTATTCCTAAGAATATTGTATATGACAGAGATTCCAAGTTCACTTCCAGGTTTTGGAAGGATTTATTTGTAGGTTTGGGTACAAATTTGGCCTTTAGTGTATCTTATCATCCACAAACACATGGACAGACAAAGAGGTCAACAAGATTTTGTAGGACATGTTGAGAATGTATGTTCTGCACCAGCAGAGGAGGTGGGAGGAGTATATTCCATAGGTAGAGTTTTCTTACAACAGTAGGTATTAGGAGTTACTAAGGATGGGTCCGTTTCAGGCACTTTATGGGCGGATTTGTAATATTCCCATGAGTTCGAGTGATCCAGTGAACAAGGTATTGATAGGACTAGACACTTAGGCAAAAATGGAACATGAAATGTAGGTTTTCAAGAAGAATATAAAGGAAACACAAGATAAACATAATAGTTATGCAAAGCAACACGAGGCATTTAAGGAGTTTCAGGTTGGGGAGCATGTGTACTTACGCATTAATCCCAAGAAGAGATCCTTGAGGATTGGATCATGTGCCAAGTTGACACCTTGATATTGTGGGCCTTTCAAGATCCTTGAGAGGATTGGACTAGTGGCCTACAGACTTGCATTGCCTCCAACAATGAAATTCCATGATGTTTTCCATGTTCATTTTTTAAAAGATATGTGAAGGAGGCTGATCATGTGATTGACTGGTCTATATTGCAGGTGGAGCCAAAAGGAAAATTCTAGGTCGGAACCGCAGTGCATATTGCAACAGAAACAACTCATGCTCCAAAACTGAGCAATCAAGCAAGTTAAAGTGCAATGGAAGTACTTTGGGCCTGATGAAGCTACAAGAGAGATGGATGATCAGATGTAGGCTTTGTATCCTTCATCAAGTTCTAGTTTACGCAAAGGAGTTTGGTACATGTACATATTTATGTATGGTTTTTATTGTAAATACAAAAATGAGCTATGCTATAAAGCTCCAATCAATGGTATGGTTGTCATGTTGGTGTTAGTTTTTGGCCGGTTGTTCATTGTAAATACTGCATCGAGTTAAGTTATAAAGCTCCATAGGCAGTATGTTTTGGTTTTCAGTGGTTTGCTGGTCATAGGTGTCATAGAACATCGAGGACGGTGTTCCCCTAAGGGGAGGGGTCTCTAATATCCTTAGGTTGAATGTTTGTGTAATAAAGTTAATAAAGGGAAAATAAGACCAAGGTCATGGGACATGTATTCCAAGCTGAATGTTGGGCAAAACATCCTAGTGGGTGTTCATTTTAGTTTACTATGGCTAACGAAATTGGCAAAGACATTAACAAAGGCTTTGAAAAGGCAAAGAATAAAGGAAAATAGGAGAAAAAGGAGATGAAAGGTCACAGGTTTGCATGAGAGGGAAATCGAAGGAAAAATAGAGGAAATTGAAGAAAATAGAGGCCTCAATAATAAAAATGCTTATGAGGATTAGTTCACAACTTTTGTTAGTTTTAACCTTTTGTCAGTTTTAGCTTGGAGCTCTCTCTATTCTATTATACTCTTGCACACTTAAAGCATTCTTGGAGCACTCTAACATTGGAGAAAGGAAAGCAAGGGACAAGCAAGGAAAAGTTGGATCAAGTAGCTCCAACAGGAATACTTGTAGGTAACAGGTTGCATGTGTGATTTCCTAGTTGGTTTTTCAATGAATGGTATATTCATGTGTGTATTTGGTTCTTTTGTTGTCATGGGCACGAGTTTTTCTAGGTGTGATAATGGTTTAATCCTTGCCTTACCATTTTCGGATAGCCAATGTGTGATGGGGTTATTTTATCTGGTTAAGCTTTGGATTGCCAGATGGTTTCGAAACTAGGCGAGGTGGTTTAAGGAAATTTCCCATAGGGCCTAGGAATCCCTTGACCAGTTTTGGCAGGATTGCGGTAAAGGCTGAGGGTGGAGACAAGCAAATTCCTCAAGGTATTGGTGAAGAAATTCTGAGGCATCCAAGCTTGTTTTGGGCCTAGTAATCCCTTGACTAATTTTGGTGGGATTGCGGTAAAGCCTGAGGGTGGAGGCGATTTAATCTCGAAGAAGCCCTGGTTGTTATGTATTGGTTTTCTTATCTGATCGCTTGATCGATTTTGGTGGGATCACGGGAGCATGAGGGTTGAGGTATTTTAATATATCGGAATCCCTGGTTGTTTTGTATTGAGTCCCACATTAATGCTTGGAATATGACATGTGGGTGATTGGATGAAAGAAATATTTGGTTCAGCCCAATCTATGGTCGGGTGGTACATGGAATTCCCTGACTTGGTTGGATTTTGCATATGTTAATAAGAGCTCTTTTCCTATGGTATTTCATGACTATTTGTTCTGGTTATTATGTGGATTTGATGGATGTTCTATTATGGTTATTATTCCAGGTATATGCTGGTTATAAACAAGGTTCCATAATAGGTTCTAGCTATGGCTCTTGATATGTTTGATTTGTTGATGAATGGTTAATGAATGCATGAGCTAAAAAATGTTATTGCAAATATTATGAGAGGGCATTAGAATTTCTTGATGATTCTTAGATAAGTATCACAACTCTATGTTTAGATATGCATTCATGACCTGTAGATTACATGTTCTCAATATGTTTGACGAAATGTCTATCATGTCCAAGGTAGTCTAGGTTATGTTCTACCTTCAAATTTGTATTTCTAGCATTTTCGTCATGTCATTATTGCTTCTGAGAAGTTGCAAGAAGTTTTGGACAGTGTTATGGAGGTTGTCCTGGAATCTAGGCTCAAATTTTAGAACCCCATGCTCCTAACTAGAAAAATTGGGTTACAACTGCATGGATGTAAGCTTGGGCATGTAGTTGGAGGCTTCCAACCGCATGGAGGCCTTGTTGTGGGTGTGGTTGAGGGCCCAAGGCAGAGAAGGAGGGGTCCAACTCAAGGTTTGGCCACCTGGTATGGTTTCTCAGCCTCCAAGTGTCCTGTAGTCCCTATAGGATGTTCTGAGATGCTAGTTTGTTGTCAGTAGTCGATCCCACTTCCTTAATGGGACTTAGGAGTTCGATTCATGTCACGATAGCTCTTCCTCTCATGTTTACACTCTTAAGCCAATGAAATTGGGTAAATGTGGGAGGGGGTGGTTATAGGATCTTTGGTTGCTCCTTTGACATTGGGAGGTAGTCTGATGGGTGAGAGGTACCCTACTTTGTGGAATTTTCTGGAGTTTATCCCTTTAACGTTTTGAAAATGTGTGTCCTAATTTATGGTTTGACATCTCCAAACTGATCTTAATAATATTGGTTGGTCTCCTAGACAGAAGGCCAAGCAGAAACCTAGGGCCTTACAATTCTATTATTTGGTGCACATTGGAACTTTGCTTGTTGTTTGTTGTTATTATTTGACAGATCAACAGGAAAACATATGGTCATCATCCTAGTCATCCCAAGGCGAGGCATGACATGCATAATTTGAGATTTATGTTGGAATATTTCCTTGATGAAGAGGGCCAAGTATATTTGGTCCTAGTACTAGAATAAAGTAGAGAGGGAACCCCCCAAGTCCTTATGGAGGGAGTGATAACATCCATTACTCTCACATAAAATGCATCTTGCAAGTCATGTCATTATTGCTTATGAGAAGTTGCAAGAAGTTTTGGACAGTGTTATGGAGGTTGACCTGGAATCTAGGCTCAAATTTTAGAACCCCATGCTCCTAACTAGAAAAATTGGGTTACAACCGCATGGATGTAAGCTTGGGCATGTAGTTGGAGGCTTCCAACTGCATGGAGGCCTTGCTGTGGGTGTGGTTGAGGGCCCAAGGCAGAGAAGGAGGGGTCCAACTCAAGGTTTGGCCACCTGGTATGGTTTCTCAGCCTCCAAGTATCCTGTAGTCCCTATAGGATGTTCTGAGATGCTAGTTTGTTGTCTGTAGTCGATCCCACTTCCTTAATGGGACTTAGGAGTTCGTGTCATGTCACGATAGCTCTTCCTCTCATGTTTACACTCTTAAGCCAATGAAATTGGGTAAATGTGGGAGGGGGTGGTTATAGGATCTTTGGTTGCTCCTTTGACATTGGGAGGTAGTCTGATGGGTGAGAGGTACCCTACTTTGTGGAATTTTCTGGAGTTTATCCCTTTAACGTTTTGAAAATGTGTGTCCTAATTTATGGTTTGACATCTCCAAACTGATCTTAATAATATTGGTTGGTCTCCTAGACAGAAGGCCAAGCAGAAACCTAGGGCCTTACAATTCTATTATTTGGTGCACATTGGAACTTTGCTTGTTGTTTGTTGTTATTATTTGACAGATCAACAGGAAAACATATGGTCATCATCCTAGTCATCCCAAGGCGAGGCATGACATGCATAATTTGAGATTTATGTTGGAATATTTCCTTGATGAAGAGGGCCAAGTATATTTGGTCCTAGTACTAGAATAAAGTAGAGAGGGAACCCCCCAAGTCCTTATGGAGGGAGTGATAACATCCATTACTCTCACATAAAATGCATCTTGCAAGTCACTACATATTTCTATGTGGTAATTATCCAAAGATAAATTTTGATATTTGAATTTAACCCTAGAAAACTTTTGGCCTTCATGGGTTTTTTAGCTTCTAAACTATGTGCCAACACCAAGTCTGGTCTCTTACACCCCAAAATTTATAGCTCACAAAGATTTAATATTGATATTTTTGTATGAAAGAACTAATATTACTAAAATTTCCAAAGTTAAAATTAGTTACTACTTAATGGTAAGATGTGATAATTACGTTTAGTTGAACTTATTCATATAAAATTTGTGCTTATTAGTCCCTTCCAAGGCACGACTCTAGCAATCGATTTGCTTTTGATTATCCATTAGTTGAGCTTTGACCAATACATTCTTTCAGCCAGATTCTATCCCACCACCGATGTTTGTGCACCTTCCATCACTTTCATTACTTTGGGTAATTATTTTTGCCCAGTTTTGAGCAACCGTCAACCAATGCTCGGTAATGAATTAGCAGAATCACATGACCATAAGACAAGCATGTCATCCATCGATTCATTCAAAATATCCATTAAAGTTGAATTAGAAACTCCCAGTGACCAATTACATCCCCAAAAAGTGTAGGATGAGCCATGGGTTGCTGAAAATGCATCCATACTTATGAGAATCCTGAAAAGTACTATGAAGCTTTAAAGAAGGCAGGCAAAGACGTTGATATGGTTATGACGGAAGGTGAAGGCCACATCTTCTATCTCATTAATCCAAAATCTGAGAATGCCTTTCCCATGGTGAAACAAATTTTGAACTTCATGCATTCCTCCCCCTCCTCATTTAATGATTGTAAGAACCCTACCCAAAGTCTTTCCATGTCAATATGAAGGCAAATATCTTTATTTTTTTGGTATATATAGTTTCATTGTAGAAACAAAAAGGTTAAAGGGTAACAATTGCACTAATGGAAAGTGTTAATAACATAAGAGACTACATGGTAATAGCTTTAGCGAAAATTAAAGATATTGAGAAGTGTTATTATGCAAATATTGAAATCGATTGCTTTTGTTTTTGATGACTTTCTTTAGCCCCATGCTTATGATGGTCATGTATGCATTTTTTCTCTCACGTGTTATCACTAATTTGTTGTCTTTTACAAGTCACAACATTAATTTATCTGTAATTTACTATCTTTTACAAGTTGAAAGATCAATGTTAATTGATTTGTGGTGAGACATTAAAAATATTAAAAAAATTGATACATTCTAGATATATTTAATTAAGTAATGATTAAAAACAAAAAATTGAGTTTTTTTTATTTTTATTCATTTTTAAATAAAAATTACAACCACCACATTACAACCCTTTAATCAATAATTGAATCACTATCAAATTTTAAACATAATTAAAAAATTAATAAACTTCTATTATATTGATTAACTATGAACTTCTATTATATTGATTAACTATGAGATGTTAAAAATAATTAAATTTTAGTTTAGCAATGATTTAAAAAAATATGTAAAATGAAATTTTTATAATTTTATATAAAAATTCCATTGACGACTAGTATATTGGTATTATAACCTATTAATTAATTTTATTAATAATTTTTTTCAATTTCATATACAAATTTTAATGATCACTCATATATTCTTATTATAACCCATTTATTATTATTGTTATTTCTAAATTAAATTTTCTATTTCTATATGACAAAATTACACAATTATGTTATTTATTTCTAACTTATCATTTGGAAAACAAAATTAAAAATAGCTCAGTGTTTGTCAATAACTAAGAAGATTAAAAATAGCTCACTGTTTGTGAATAACCTTTCAAATTTGAAACGTTTTGAAAAAATATTTACACAAAGTACAAGTAAACTAGATCCCATTTTGCAGTGAAATTACTTAATCTATCTTCCAAATATTTTTTATTTACTAATATACAATATATTTTTGACATTTTCATGCTCTGTTAAAATCTGATTAAATATACACTTGTAAGGTTTGCCTATCGAATTAAATATGGTCTAAAGTATATATTTCTACTAGCTAGAGACGACTAGATTTAATTGGAGGAGACGATACTGCTGGCAGATTAATATTTAATGGAATTGAAATATGATTACGATTATGATTATGTTGTTTTGTTTTCTATTCATTTATTGTTTTAGTTTTCACATGGTAAGCAATAAATTTTTATGAGGGGAATATTTAATATACTCGTTGCTCACTAGTAATATTTGGAATGTTATTAGTGAATGTTTACGTGTTTGTTGAATTTGAAGAGGGAATTTTCATCATAAAGGCTCTTAAAGTTTAATTAAATTATCAAGTATTTTTTTGTTTATTAATTTGTTAATGTTAAGGTTAATATTAATGTTAATGTTAGGATCATTTATTTTATCAGTTTTAATATAATTGTTTTATAAAATATTTTGATTTGATTTATTATTATTATAGTCATTTTTTTTCTTATTTTCTTTATTATTATTATTTATTTAGTTTTTTTTAATATGTTTGTTAAATCAAAATCTTTTCATCTATTTCATCGTGATGATGAATCACATTAATTGGTTTCAAATGTTATCAATTTTTTCAATTATGTGATACATCTAGAAGATGGATAGAATGTTTCTACTCACAAAAGTCTCCATTCAATTATAATAAATTTTGATTTCTTATTGCAACATATAGAGTCTACAAGGTTTTATCCAAAATTGTTTATAGATTATTATTGAATTGTTTTTGAGATTTTTGGCTAAGCATAATGGTCTCCAAATGTATAATTATTATCTAAAATCACCACCTTCACCATCATCTTGATTTTATTAATCCGTATACTTTCAAGGATCTAGAAAATGAAGATAATAATTTATAAAAAAGGAAAATAATTATTTTACGACATCTTTTTATTTTTAATAAATCCTTTGTTTAATTAATAAAAAATATACTATTTTATTATTTGATAAAATTAAGTCAAATTTTTTATATGTAATATAATAAAAACTACATATCATAGAAGCATAGACAACATAATAGTATAGTTGATAGTGTAATTTTTAATTAAAAAATATAATTGATTTTTTAGCTTTTAATTTGAAAAAAATAAAATGTAAAAAAATATACAACAACTAAACTTTTGAATAACACAACAAAATACTCATTTTTACCCCACAGGATCTTAATACAAAAATTATACCATATTTCCCTAAACTATCATTATAATTTTAGACTATTATAATAATTTTATTTTAGACTATCATAATAATTGTATGAACCATTCTTACATCACTCCTTGCTCGTTTAACTTTAATTTTTTATTTTTTAAACTCACCGGAAATAAAATGAAATAAATGTATCTTAGTTTCCGTGCAAAGATGTGCATAAATTTTCACATTAACAGGAAATCCTCAAATACACAACACCACCGTCACCCCATGTTCGCTCGAGAAGACAACCAAAAAAACAAGTTACAACGGTCTCCCGTTCACTTGCACACTCGTTCGGTATTCGGTTTTAAGTGACGAGTCTGGAAGAATTGGGTTGGGCGAAGTCTTTGTTTCTTTGTTTCCTATACTGCTCTGCTCGGCCAACCCGGCCATCCATTGTGGGTTAGGGTTTATTGTGGGCAGGCTGCCAGCTGCTAATCAATCAAAAGGGAAGATGGCAGGGGGTGATGCTGCAGCGTCCAGGAAGGAGGAGAAGACGCAGGAGAAGAGAGACGTTGCAGCGTCCAGGAAGGAGGAGAAGACGCAGGAGAAGAGAGACGTTGCAGCGTCCAGGAAGGAGGAGAAGACGCAGGAGAAGAGAGACGTTGAGGCATTTTTGAAGGCCAACCAAGTTGACGTCTCAAAGTCGGAAAGCAGAGTTTGGCTTTGGAAGGTGACGCCCCCCGTTTACAAAGCATGGCAGTCCGCTTTTACCAAAGCGGAGAAAGATAAGGACGGTGGTTCTTTGGGCTCAGTCTTCGTCACTGTCGACCTCCTAGAGGGAACTAAAACTGTCACTGTAAGTTTTATCTAATACCCATCTCATCTATTTGTCATATTTGTACTGCCATTTTTTGTTTAACATATATAGCATTGCTGCTCAAGATGAAATTCTTTGATTTTGGAAGTGGCGTTTGTTGTATATTCCACATCAGTATCTTGATATCATTCCGTGGCTGAATTAAGTTAAGGCACCTCGGTTGACCTGCATAAGGTTACAGAGCCCATGTGGCAGCCATTGTGTTATGCCTTCTCCATAACTGATGCTGTCCTTTTGTTTTCCCTGTTTTAATTGAGGTACGTTTTGCCTACACGAGGTCAAATATATAGTCATGTATCCTGCTAGAAAATCCCACGCTACAGTAAATGTCTCTTGCATGCGGTTAAATCTTCTGCCGTTTTGTTGTGATAGATTAGCCCATGTGGTCACACCTTATCTATAACAGATGCTGTTCTCTTTAAAGTATGTTTTTCTTCAAGGCATCTACTGCCATGGGTTGTAATAGATAATCTCGTTTGGCCGTCGAGGCCACTCCATTGTATCAACGTTTTGCTTGCAGACAAGGTTAAATCTAGTGCTATGGGTTGTGATAGAGAAGCCCATTTGGCCACTAGAGTCTTTACATTGTACCATAAAAGAGAGTTTTAAGTTTTAACCATTGTATCATAAGAATTGTGAGATGCACAAGCTTTTCAAATCAGTTTTTTGGGTGCAAGTTTTTGGTTTATGTGATATTTTTCTTTATTTTAGTGCTATAATTGTTATTGGTTTTGTTGTCATGCCTTGCAGGTCATTTTTTGCTTGTGGTTGTTATGTATGCAATGTTATAGGCTATCTTGTCATAATGGCATATTCCTATGTTAGGATCTCATTCCACATTGAAACCCCTCTTCTAAATTGTGTGTTAACATAGTCGTGGATGTGTTATGAATAATTACATGCATAACAATTGTGAAATGATTATTAGGGATTACCCACACCAAAGGCTTTGCGAAATTAAAAGTTCGCATTGGGGGTGTAGGACCCTGGGTTGATGTGGTAATATTCTCACTCGCTTTGGTACTAAGCACATAGACTGTTTTGGTGTACCAAAGGCTTGTTGATGTGGTAATATTCTCACTCTAGTACTAAGCTAACAAACTGTTTTTGTGTACCAAAGGCTTGTTGATGTGGTGATATTCTCACTCACTCTATTACTAAGCATAGTTGTTAGAAAATTAGAAAAAGATTTTCTTATCTTGATAATTACTTGTGAATTCTTTGTAATCTTATTAAATTTTTTTATGTTTTCTTTTATCTTCTTATCATCTAGCAACTACCAAAACATAAATGCATGAATATAAAAAAAAACAAGGAGACAAGAACCAAATCAAATGAGACAACGAAGACCCTTTGACATTTACCTCCCCCAACCAACAAGCCAACCTCCCAATAAAATATTTTGCACCTTTGGCCTGTTTAGCACCTTTGACCTGTTATCTTAGTTCTACACCTTTGGCTCAATTTTGCACCTTTGGCTCAATTTTGCACCTTTGGCTCAGTTGTGTACCTTTGGCTTAGTTTTGCACCTTTGGCTTAGTTTTGCACCTTTGGCTTAGTTTTGTACCTTCGACTTGTTTTGTACCTTCGACTCAATTCTGTACCTTCGGCCTATTATGCACCTTCAGTGCAGTTTTTTACCTTCGCTAGAAACTTTAGATGTGATGATCGAATTTGTCTTGATTGAACCATCAAAGAGGTATGCACTGCTTTGTGTGGTCGAATTCCCTTTATGATGCCAACTTGGTGGAGGAGAAATATATGACAAATGTACATAAAATAATCTTTCTTTCATTGACATAATAAGCCCAAGAAGGCTATAGTACATAATGAAAAGGACAATGACTTATGACAAAGATCTTAGAAGCACTCAATGGGTTCTTTGACCTAGAAAAAAAATAAAATGAGCATAAAACCCATGCTTTTTAAAAATAAATTTTCTCTTTCTTCCTTTTACAAATACATATGAATTACATCATGTCATGAGCTAGACAACAATTATGAAGACCGAAGATCGTGCCTTGTTATATGATGAAGTTTTGCTACAAATCTTGTAATCTTATACATACCTTTAGTTACTTCCTTTACAAACCTTGTAAGGCTTCCTCTTGAAGGGCTTCGTTTGCAACAAAGCTTTATATAAGTCTCCCTTTGAAAGCTCCCTTTGAATCTAGCCACAATACTTTCTTTTATTGACATTCCTGCAAAATTTTCTTTCTAAGGAGAACACAAGAGAAAGGATTATAAACACGCAAAAATGAAGCTAGGCATATAGAGAAAATCAACAATGAAAGGAAAATAAAGAACAAGATACTTATCTTTTGTGAAAAGGTGAAAGTTCCCTCTTCATCTTGCATTAATCTAGTCTTGTGAGGGATTCCTTTATCAAAGCAACTTGAGAATTTTCTAACAAAGGCATATTAGCTTTATAAACCCTAGAAATAAAAAGGAAGGATTGATCCTAGAGCGAAACATAAGAGAAACATTACAAGACCTAAAAAAATAACCTATACTATAAGAAAAGTATATACAAGGGATAATATCCCCCAAGACTTAATAGAATAAGTCTTTGACTTCACAGTCCTTAGTTTTGTTCTTTGGTGGAGCTTCATCAATAAAAACAATGGCTTGATACATGCGCAACTTTCAACAGAGTAGTCCACACGGATGTGACAGTCGCAAACACACAGTGAATGGATAACACATACAACACCTAGTGGAATAGTTCACATGAGTGTGACGGTCGTTATAACAAGTTTATGAGAATGGTTCTGTTGAGTGTCCGACAGGATAGCCCACATGGGCGAGACAACATAAACAACTTATACAACAAATTTCTTTCTCTCTTCTTGTTCTTAGGATTGTTGGGGCATTGATTCTTATAGTGTCCCATTTTGTGACTATGATAGCATTCTATTTTAGAAAGGTCAACCTTCCCATGATTCTTCTTTGACCCTTTAAATTTCGTATTTCCTCATTTCTTCTTGAAATGAGTAGAGTAGGCATTTGAGGTATTTTCTTCTTCTTGCTTACCTCCTATAAAGGAAAGACAAGCTTCTTGAATACATATAAGCGTCATTTCTTCAAAGTAGGTAGATTTTTTCCAACTACTAATTCCAGCTGCAAAGGCATTCCAAGACTTTGGTATTCCCAGAAGGGCAGTAATCACAAGTTCCTTATCAGGAATGATTTCATAAACAACTTGTAGTTCATCTCTTATGCGGGAAATTATTACAAAGTAAGAGGACACTATATCATCTTTGGTCATTCTGAAAGTTCGAAGTTCATTCTTTAGGCTTGCCACTTGTCCAATATTCTTGATAGTAAATAACTTGGAGAGAGCACCACACATTTTCTTTGAAGTATCTAGAGTAGATATGTAGGGAGTCAAGTTGTCTTTGACTCCATCCACAATTAGGTTCATGCATTGTATTTGTACTTCTCCTTTCCAGCATCATCTGTAGGTTCTTTGACTTTTCCTTGTACTAATTCCAATGTTGATTTCTGGTAGCATCAGATGTGCTCTTAGCCTCAAAATTTGCAGAGATTCTAGGACACATGTATTCCACAATACCCAAAAATTGTTTTGGGAAATTCCACCCAGAGACAATTTTATTAAAATAATTAATTATTTTTAATAGGTGCCTAAATCTAAACGTAGGAAATTAAAATAATTAAAGGGTATTAAAACTATGGGTGAAACTTCTAGAAGAAGACGAGGATCAAGTCAATATGATCTGATCCATTGGTTATAATCTAATCTAGGCCGTTGATTACTCAACTGGAGGATTATAAGAAGGACTTCGATGGGCATTTGGAAGATACACTAGGCAGATATTCAGTTGCCCAAGTAAGATCGATTTCCTCACTGGTTGAAGTTCGGCAAGAGAAAATTGAATCTGAGGGATAGTTGTAGGTGAGAAGGAGAGAGGGTATTAGTATTAGTGGGAAGCTGATGCAGAGAGATGCAAAGAGAGTAGTAGGTCCTCTCCTAGATCAGAATCTTGCTGAGAAGTGTGAGAAAATCGTCTATAAAATTTATCCAAGAAATTCCTCTTCTATTTTGTTGGTTGTATCTTGTACATGAGATTTTTGCTGAAGATTAATAAAGAAACTCTCATCTGCTGCACCGATTTTCCCACATTGGGTTTTTCTGGGTATAATTGTCCAAAAATAACTGTGCCATTGTGATTTTACTTTTGCTAATATTTTTCCTTGCATTTTCTTTCCACAGTATTTTTAATCGTGAAGGTTGTAGTAGAATTTATTTCAATATTTGCTGTAGAACCATGATGAATAACTTATTTCATAATTAATAAGTAGAAGAAATAATATCAGTCATTGCAGTTGGATTTCTATTTAGAAATTTTCACATGGTATTAGAGTTGAGTTAAGCAGGAGTGTAGACCGGAAGAACCAGCATTGAGGAGGAGGGAATTCGAAATTACTGCATAGGTAGAAAATTGAATCCCTAGAGGAATTGCGTAGTCTAGTCTAGGAGGGAAAAATTTTCATAAGAAAATCTCCCTCTGATTGAGTCAACAGAGAGGAAGATTTCCGGATTGAGGTTTGCCAGTGACAGAGGGAGTAGCGCAGAGCAGTCTTCAGGTGAAGATGCAAATTTTCTACAGCAGTTGCTGGGGCAAAAAAGCGTCGGAGATCGATAGGAAAATAGCACAAAGAAGGATGGAAAATCAATATGTCTCTGAATTATCTTCTAGATTGGAAGAAGAATTCTCATGCTTGTCAAGTTCAGTGTCAACAGATGTTTGGTACATTGATAGAGGGCTTCAGCCCATATGATTGGAGTACGAGAATATTTCTCGAGCTATCAAGAAGAGCAAATGGACTTCCAGATTACTATGGGAAACATAACTAAGTGTACTCCAGTAGGGAGAGGCACCATAGCATTTCAGACGGAAGTAGGAACAAGCATCTGAGCCATTAATGTTTTGCATGTGCCTGGGTTAGGAATGAATCCAATATCAGTGTCCTAGTTATAGGACAAGGGATATGATGTATACTTCATTAGAATTAAAGTATACATCAAACATCCAAGCTGGAAGAAGAGGAGACAATTTGGAGCTCAAAGCAACAGACTGTATAAGTTGCAACTCGAGTCTCCAGTGGCACTGATAGACAACAATCATAATGGTGAAAAGGAATTGAATGAACTATGGCACAAATGAATGAGACACTTACACCATGGAGCATTGAGGATGCTCAGAGAGACTGTTACCGGAGTTCCAGTGCTTAGTACTGAGCATGATGACGTATGCAGAGGATGCGTACTAGGGAAGTATGCTAAAGCAGTTTTTTTCCAGGAGTAAAAACAGAGTGGAAGGTGTATTGGGATTGATACACTCAAATATTTGTGGTCTAATGTCCACAAGAGCTCTTAGTGGGTCACCTTTATTGATGATTACTCTAGAAAAACTTGGATTTATTTCTTAAAGACCAAGGATGAGGTCTTTGATCGGTTCAGAGAGTTTAAAGCTCTCATTGAAAACATGACAGGGAAAAAGATAAAGGTATTGCGTTCAAATAATGGTGGAGAGTATACAGACAAAGACTTCACGGATTTCTGTGCAAAGGGGGGTATCAAAAGAGAATGGACAACTCTGTATAATCCAGAGCAGAATGGAGTAGCAGAGCAAAAGAATAGAACTATTTTTGGGGCGGCAAAGGTTAGGTTGTATGACCAGGACTTGCCTAGATTCTTATAGGTAGAGGCTTGCAACACAACAGTGTATATCTAGAATAGAACTCCTCACAGAGCATTGGGGAAGAAAACGCCGGAAGGTGTCTTCACAGGGAAGAAGTCGGAGGTGAGCCATCTCAGGATATTCGAAAGTGTGGCATAATATCACATTCTATATGAGAAGCGTCGTAAACTAGATCAAACTACAAAAAAGGGGTACCTCATAGGATATAGCAAGACCTCAAAGCCATACTGAATCTACATTTCCAAAAGTAGGAAGATTGTAATAAGAAGGGATGTGAAGTTCATGGAGGATAGAGCTTTCAGGAAATCCCGAGAGATGATAGCAGAAGACCAGTCATTAGATGTTCCATTAGTCCAACAGCAGCAGGGGCAACAAGGAGGACAAGCAGGAGGACAAACACCTGGATCGAGCACAGAGACCAGCACCAGTATTTCCTCTGAAGAAGTAAATCTAGATAGTTCTTAGCAGATGGAACAACAAGAAAAGGGGGAATTTGATTGAGCCTCCCACCACCAGTGGTAGAACCAACAGATAAGTACAACAGACACTGAGGGATGTAGAGGAGTTTTTCGGAGCTCCTAGAATCGAGAAGAGGCAATGTAGATAGCCTGATAGGTAACAAGCCTTGGTAGCACAGGTTGAAGAACCCTCTAGCTTTCAGGAAGTTGTACAACATCAAGTTTAGGTGGAGGCCATGGTAGAAGAGTATAGTTCTATCATGACAAATGATGTCTGGGAATGGTACCTAGACCAGGGGATAGATCAGTTGTAGGATCAAGGTGGATCTACAAGATCAAGTATGCTATAGATGGCAGTATAGAGAAGTACAAGGCTAGGTTTGTGGAAAAGGGGTACGCACAAAAAGAAGGAATAGCCTATGACGAGACTTTTGCCCCAGTAGCCAGATATACCTCTATCAGATTTGTTATATCCCTAGCATCTCAAATGGGATGGGAGATTCACCAGATGGAGTCAAGACAACATTCTTGAATGGGGTGATAGAAGAAGAGGTGTATATAGAACAACCCGAAGGCTTCGAAACTCATGAAAAGAGAACTCATGTTTGCAAGTTAAAGAAAGCCTTGTATGGGTTCAAGCAGGCACCTAGAGCATAGTATGGTTGGATTGATAGTTAGCAGCAGTTGGAATTTGTCAAAAGTGATGTTGATCCCATTCTATACTATCTAATGGTGGAGAATGAGCCACTTATTCTGGTATTATATGTGGATGACTTGTTTCTAACAAGGTCATCTAGGCTCATAAAGGACCGCAAGAAGAATCTTGAAGCATAATTCGACATGAAAGATATGGGGTTAATGCATTACTTTCTAGGGTTGAAAGTTTGGCAGAAGAATGGGGAGATCTTCCTTGGGAAAGGAAGATATGCTATAGAGATTCTGAAGAGATTCAGAATGTAGCATTGTCGACCCATGGCTATACCATGATCACCAACTGGAAGAAAATAGATGCATCAGGAGACAAGGAGGTGGAACCCACCTGGTACAGACAACTCATTGGGTCGCTCATGTATCTGGTCAACACTAGACCATACATTTTCTTCGCTGTCAATACCCTTAGTCAGTTCATCGTGGAACCAAAAAGGGTGCATTGGGTAACATCTAGGAACATTCTTAGATATGTTTGTGGAACAATTGGATATGGGTTGAAATACACCCGAGGAGATGACGTCAGATTGAATGGATTAACAGATGCAGATCGGGTAGGTAGTTCAGTAGACCAGAAAAGTACCTCCGAGTATTGCTTCAGTGTTGGATGAGGAATGATCTCTTGCTGTAGAAGGAAGAAGTCGGTAGCTTTGAGCTCAGTGAAAGAAGAATATATGGCGGCCAACACAACTATGTGCGAAGCTATATGGCTTAGAAAACTGCTTGTGATTCTGTTAAGGAAAAGGATGGAAGTGAAGAATATTTTCTGCAATAACCAGAGTTGTATTAAACTCTCCGAGGATCTAGTATTTCATGATCGGTCAAAACACATTGATATCTGATGTCACTTTATTAGAGATTGTGTTTAGCATGGGGTAGTACAATTGCAGTATGTCTCCACAAGAAATCAGGTAGCAGACGTACTCAAAAAATCTCTAGGAAGAGCTATGTTCATCCAGTTCAGGTAGCAGATGGGTATGGTAGAGAATTTGTTTCAGTAGTAGAAACAGGTAGTTTCTCAATTGCAGTGGCAGAGGGAGTTGCAGTACAGATGCAGTGTTGGCAGTGGTAGGGTCAGCAACAGTACAGATGCAACATTTGAGCAGTAGTTGTTAGACATCAGTAGCACATAGGGAGATGTTATAGATTCAGGATGATGCTTCAGCAGGTTGCATTATTAGAGCACATTCCTCGCTAAGAGGGAGTGTTTATTTCTGGTAGCATTGAAGGTGCTCTTAGCCTCAAAATTTGAAAAGATTCTAGGACACATGTATTCCACCCAAAAATCGTTTTGGGAAATTCCAGTCGGAGATGGTTTTATTAAAATAATTAATTATTTTTAATGGGTGCCTACATCTAAACTTAGGAAATTAAAATAATTAAAGGGTATCAATCAAACTATGAGTGAAACTTCTATAAGAAGACGAGGATCAAGTCAATATGACCTGAGCCATTGATTAGAATCTAATCTAGGCCGTTGATTACTCAACTAGAGGATTATAAGAAGGAATTCGATGGGCATTTGGAAGATACGCCAGAGAGATACTTAGTTGCCCAATTAAGATCGATTTTCTCACTGGTCGAAGTTCATCAAGAGAAAATCAAATCTGAGGGAGTGTTGCAAGTGAGAAGGAGATAGGGTATTGACATCAGTTGGGAGTGCAGACGTAGAAGACACAGAGCAGAAAACGGACAACACAGAGGCTATGACGCAAAGGAGGTACAACACAAAGGCTGTGACGTTGGGGCTGCGCAGTCCCTATGCAAAAACTGACATAGAGAGATGCAAAGGGAGCAACAGGTCCTCTCCTAGAACAAAATCTCGCTGATAAGTGTGAGAAAATTGTCTGTAAAATTTCTCACAGAAATTCCTCTTCTATTCTATTGGTTGTGTCTTTTATGAGATTTTTTCTAAAGATTAATAAAGAAACCCTCATTTGTTGCATCAGTTTTCCCACATTGGGTTTTTCGGGGACGATTGTCCAAAAATAACTGTCATTGTGATTATACTTGTGCTAGTATTTTTCCTTGCATTTGCTTTCCGTAGTATTTTTAATCGTGAAGGCTGAAGTAGAATTTATTTTGATATTTGTTGTAGAAACATGTTGAATATCTTATTTATGAATTAATAAGTAGAAGAAATAATATCAGTCACTGTAGTTGGATTTCTATTTAGAAATTTTCACATCCAATACCTTATTCCTTGCAAGGATGAGGTCCATCCTTGTTTTCCATGCTCTAAAGTTAGAAGCTCCTTGGAGTTTATTCTTGGATTTCATTGATGATTCCATAGGTAAACTTGACAATGTTACTCTTATAAAGGAATCTAGGTATCCTTGTAGCTTTCTTCTTCAAGTTAGCTTATTACCTTTCGAGACTTCTATAAGATCTCTCAATACTTCCTTCCTCTTAGCAAATGTAGTCCTTCGATGGATCTTCAAAGGGTTCAATAAATAAGACTTCATTTCTCCTTATGATCTACCTTAAAAACTTCTCTTGAATTATTCCTTAAAATGATGAGAGTTATTGATCTTCAAGCTTCATTTTTCCTTTTTCTTCACCTTAGCTTTGATACCATGCTAGAAAATTAGAAAAGCACAAAGATTTTCTTATCTTGATAATTACTTGTGAATTCTTTGTAATCTTATTAACTTCTTTTATGTCTTCTTTTATCTTCTTATCATCATGCAACTATCGAACATAAATGCATGAAGATCAAAACAGCAAGGAGACAAGATGTAGGCTCCTAGCCAAGGAAAAATCCCTCTTCTTTCCTTTAAAATCAAATCAAATGAGACAACCAAGACCCTTTGACAAAGACCTTCTCCAACCACCTAGTCAGCCTCCCAATAAAACAATTTTTCACCTTTGGCATTTTTTGCACCTTCATTCTGTTACCTCAGTTTTACACCTTTGACCTGTTTTGCACCTTTGGCCTATTACCTCAGTTTTGTACCTTCAACATGTTCTGCAACTTCGTCTCAATTCTACAACTTTGGCTCTGTTTTGTACCTTTGCCCTGTTCTGTACCTTTGACTCTGTTCTGTACCTTCGACTCAGTTCTGCAATTTCGGCTCAGTTTTGCACTTTCGGCTTAGTTTTTCACCTTCAGCTCAGTTTTGCACCTTCGACTCAGTTCTGCTCCTTTGACTCAGCTCTGCACCTTCGTCTTTGTTTGTCACCTTCAGCGCAGTTCGACAACTTCGTCTTGTTCTGCACCTTCAGCTTAGTTCTGTACCTTTGGCTTAGTTCTGTGCCTTCTCTAAAAATTTCAAATGTGATGATTGAATTTGTCTTGCTTGAATCCTCAAATAGGTCAAATGCACTTCTTAGAAATTGTCTTTTTGTGTGGTTGAATTCGCTTTATGGGGCCAACTTGAATAGAGGGCAGGCCGATTTGGTGGAGGAGTAATGTATGACCAATTTACATAAAATAATTTTTTTTCTTTGACATAATAAGCCCTATTGTCGCACAAAGTGTCTAGGCATTGCGGCAACGCTCAGAGTAAGGGCTGACACTCTTATCCTTATTCACTCCGTTTAAACTCTCTCCTAGACAAGTCAAGGGGGGTAGTCCCTAGGGTGAATGAATAAGGGTAGCCTATGGAACACAGGCTCTAGGAGACTTAGGGATGAACAACTTGATGAATGTAAACTAATCCTGGTTAACTGAGGTGGATAAGACACTACCAGAAGATAGAAATGATTTTAGACTAGTGCTTTAATATTCAATTAACCATAAACTAAATGAAAACAAGTTATAGAAATGATTTTAGACAAGCGCCTTAATATTCAATTAACCATAAACTAAATGAAAACAAGTTATAGAAATGATTTTAGACTAGTGCCCTAATATTCAATTAACCATAAACTAAATGAAAACAAGTTATCGTGATCCAAATCGAATCCATAAACGACTGTCATAGAACCATGACTATATGGGGACGAAAAAAATTCTTGAAGAATCCAAACAACAATCGAAAACACCCTGAACTAGTGGCCATGGCAACCGGCGCGGAATGACGAGGACCTCGGTCAAAGCGCGTTGACTGAGGCCCATGGAGACTGCACAGGAGGTCGATGTAGCTCTTGGGAACCCCGGAACGGGAAAAGGAGCTGGTTTTCGCGCATCGCTAGGTGAACATGGCTAAAATGGTAGAGCCTTAAGCACTCGGTCATGTTGGGAGCTAGAGGACCGTGGGCGGAGAAACGTAAAGTGCCATTGTATGAAGGTGGGACCCACAACCTGGAAACCGGTGGTTTGATCGGGGCACCCTTGAATAATAAGAGGTTTTGGAGGAGAGTGGAGCAATCCCACTCAACGATCGATGCGTGGCAGCGGAGGTGAGAGAAAAACCGCCGTGATCGCGCGTTATAAGTCAACTGCGCTCGGCGTGCGAAAGACGTTGGATCTGGAGGAGCCCAGATCGGACGGCTAAGATTGCGTCTGATAGACAGAGCGGAATTGACAGGGAACTAAGCCGCGATTTAAGGGGATTTGGAATCCGTTGACCGCCATGGTGGAGAAAGAAACGAATCGATGAACAGGCTGGCGCTGTTCCAATGAGGACATGTGGTTACCTCCCGAGCGTTCATGCTGACACCGAACAGGGAACTTCAAGCCCGCAGGCGGCAGGTGAGTCGACGCAGGCGGGAGAGGAACCGAACAGGTATGGAGATTGAATGGATAAAGCCGTGAACAGAGATAGTTGAACGGGGATTCATATAGAGAGAGAACGAAGAGTCCAAGCGACCAAGAGAGGTAGTGAACAGTGAACCCTGAGAGGAGGACTGAGCACAGAGAGCAGTAAAGCCAAGCAGAGGAGACAGAGGGCCGAGTTGACCGCAGGTAGCATCGAGCACCAGAGAGCTTGAAGAATCAAGCCTTACCATAGAGGAATTTGTCAGGATTGAGCATCACAGTTGTCTCTTTCCAGTGTAGACCGAGGGTCACAGAGCTGGTAGGAAGAATAAGAGTTTGTGAACTTCGAGTGGCTTGGGGAATCCAAGAACTACCCTGCCAAGAAAAATCTGCTTCAGGAGAACTCATATTGAGTCCCTGTATTGTAATTTCTCTGTTGAAAGACACATTAAAGCAAGGCCACCACTGAAGTTGGACCGGAGACGTAGCCCTGGAGAATAGGGTGAACTCCTTATTAAAAACTGCTTGTGTCTTTGTGTTGCTTACTATATTTCTCAGCTGTCTTTCCATTTATTTTCTGTCTATTGGCAATTTGATCGATCCGTTGTTTCAATAACACAGAATACACACACCAGCACATGGGTCTATAATACCTTTTGTTTAATAAATCTTCAGCTGAGGTCACTCATAGGGTGATTATCAGATCAAGTGGTATCAGAGCTCTAGGCTGTAAGGTTGGACAAGCTTGTGTTGGTTTAGTTGTGAATGCTCACTAGATCAAAGCTCAAATTAGGAGAAGGAGAGTTGGTGGAAACTAATCCTGAAATTGGGAGAGTCTATTCTCGAAAGACAATGTCAGAAGAAGGCTCTATAGGGCCAGACCGTCAATTCATAGAAAGTTTCCTAGCTATAAAGTCTATGGTAGAGGAAATGTATAGGGACTTTAGAAAGCATAAGGGTGAAGATTCATCAGGCTCTAAGCAAGATAAAGAAGAAGATGAATCTCATTCCCATGACCACTCCAAAGGAAAGGGGAAAGAAGAAAGCTTCCCTACACCTCCTAGTAGCCCTGTGCATAATAAGAAGGCATCTTTGATTAAGTTAGATGTTAAATTTGATTTGCCTATATATAATGGAGAGCTAAATGCTGAGAAGTTGGACAATTGGATAAGACAAATTGATGTGTATTGCAGAGTACAAAATATAGACTCAGACAAGAGCAAGATTCAGCTGGCAAGCCTTCGCCTAGGGGGCACTGCCTTGGTTTGGTGGGAAGGCAGAACCCAAGCTGACATGAGGAAGCATGGTAAGACCATCTCTGTCTGGAGTGAATTTTTTATTGCAATCAAAAAGCAGTTCTATACATTGGCCTACATGCAACAAGCCATGATGAGTTGACAAACTCTTCGGCAGTTGAAAGGGCAAAGTGTACAAGGGTATACTCAAGAGTTCAGAAAGAGAGCATTGATGTTGGGTATTTCATTATACTCACCAGAAACTCTTTTGAAATACATCGGTGGTATACATAGCGACATGAGGCACACCATCCTCATGTTTAATCCCACTAGTATAGATGAGGTATCTGTACAAGCTACTCATCTAGAAGCTAGAGGAAAGAATGGAAATCCAGAAGTTGGGGGACCATCCCAACCCACTATAAGCAAGAGCAAGGAGAAAAGAAAGCAGAAGTGGAAAGCAAGGAAGGCTAACACTGCACAGAAAGGAAAAGCCTCATGCACTCACTGTAAAAAGGAGGGGCATGATGATGAGCACTGTTGGATTCTGCATCCAGAGCTGAGACCTAAGAAGTCTGAGGGCAAGAAGAAGAAGACTGCTGCAACTATTCAGAAAGATTTGGGGTCAGACTCAGGAGATGAAACAATCATTGCAGAAATTACTAGTAGATGCTTCAGAATTACTAGTAGATGCTTCATAAATAACAGATTGGTCAGAATTACTAGTAGATGCTTCAGAATTAAAAGGTAAGAATTCTGAAGCATCTACTAGTAATTCTGTTCAATCTGTTATTGATGAAGAACATGAGAGAAAAATGCATGAGCTTTTTCATATTCGAGTTGTTTCCAAAAATCAGAAGATTGATACTTTGTTTGATAGTGGCTCACAAGTAAATCTGATTTCTGAAGCAATTATAAAGAAATTGGGATTAGCAACTACACCTCATAAGAAGCCATACCCATTAGGATGGTTGAATGATAAAGCACAACTACAAGTGATTAGACAGTGCAAACTCAAGTCCTCTTTTGGGTCAACATTTGTAGATGAGGTTGAGTTAGATGTAATTCCTTTGGATATATGTGGAATTGTTTTAGGAAGTCCTTACTTGTATGATAGAAAGGCTATTTTGTATAGAGCCGAGAACAAGTGTCTACTTGTTAAAGATGGAATCGAATACTTTGTAAGAGCTCATAAGCTCAAGAATAATTATACTCTCATAAACTTAGGACAGATGAAAAGAATGATAAATTCATGCAAACAATTCTTACTAATGGTTGTAAAGGAAAAGAAAACTGATAAAACCAATGTATTTGAGGGCTGTAATTCTGATCAGCAAGCTGATATAGAAAAGATTGTTTCAGAGTATGATGTCTTGTTTCAAGAACCTCAAGGTTTGCCACCCAAAAAGGGAATAGTACATGATATTATTTTGTAGCAAGATGTTCCTTTTACTAACATTGGGATGTACAGTTTATCTGCTTTAGAGAATGTTGAAATCAAGAAGCAGGTGCAGGAGTTGCTCGAGAAAGGGTTCATTAGGCCTAGCACATCACCATGTGGGTCACCAATCGTTTTGGTGAGAAAGAAAGATGGCTCGTGGAGAATGTGCATTCATTACCGAGCACTGAATAAGACAACAATCAAAAATCGTTATCCCCTTTCTCGCATAGATGATCTTTTAGATCAATTGAAAGAAGCTGTTTATTTCACCAAGCTGGATTTGCACAGTGGATACCATCAGGTCAAAGTTGCAGAGCAAGATGCATGGAAGACTGCTTTCAAAACAAAACAGGGATTGTATGAATGACTGGTTATGCCTTTTGGCTTGACCAATGCCCCTGCTACTTTCATGAGATTAATGAATGATGTACTCAGACCTTTTCTTGATAATTTTGTTATTGTGTATCTGGATGACATTCTGATTTTTAATAAAACGTGGGAAGAACATTTAAAGCATGTTAAGAAGACATTAGATGTTTTGAAAGGAGAAAAACTTTATGTTAAACTCTCCAAATGTGAATTTGGCAAAACCTCTCTAAATTATTTGGGTCATATAGTAGGGGGAGATGAATTGAAAATAGATCCCTCTAAAGTGGCAATCATTGTAAACTGGCCTAAACCAAAGTTTGCTACAGAAGTGAGAAGCTTCTTCAGAGCATCACAGTATTGGAGGAAGTTCATTTCAAATTTCTCCTCAATTGCAGCTCCCTTACATGCTTTGACAGGATTGAACAAGGTGTTTCAGTGGGGAGGCAAACAACAGAAAGCCTTCGACACCTTGAAAGAAAAAATTAGTACAACACCTGTACTAGCACTGCCAGATCTACAAAGACCATTTGAAATCCAAATTGATGCCAGTGACTATGCCATGGGAGCAGTGTTGACACAGCACGGTAAACCCATATGTTATCATTCTGAGACTTTTAATCTTGCAGTAGTTAACTATCCTACCTATGATAAGGAATTGCATGCATTAGTTCAAAGTGTGAAAAAGTGGAAACATTACTTAATGGGCAAGGAAACAATACCTACACTCCTAAACTAAGTTGCAACAATCAAGACATTACAGATGGATGGGTTTTCTACAACAGTTTCATTTAGTCATCAGATATAAAAAGGGCATACATAACAAGGTTGCAGACATGTTATCTAGACCCATTATAAATGCATCTACCATACTTAAGCATAATTCTGTGCTGCATGAAAGCTACATAGAATAGTATGCTCAGGATATGGACTTTAAAGATGTATATGCAACTTTGAGTCAAGGCAAAAGAGTAGAAGAATTGGACTATCATGTGAAGGACCGACTCTTATATCATTGTGGGAAACTTTGCATTCCACAAATTGAGAGAGCAAAGATAATTAGGGAAGAACACACTTCTCTGATATCAGGTCACTTTAGGGTAAGTAAAATAGTTGCACAGCTGCAAAGGTTTTGCTATTGGCCAAGAATGAATGAGACAGTTTCTAGATATGTAAAGGGGTGTGCTATGTGTGCTAAAAGCAAGCCCAGCAACAGAAAACTAGGCTTGTATACTCCATTGCCAGTTCCTTCTCACCCTTGTGAAAGCATTTCCATGGATTTTGTTGGAGGACTGCCTAAATCTAGGAAGGGTCACGATTATCTATATGTTGTTGTGGATAGGTTCAACAAAATGTGTATTTTGATACCCTGTAGTAAATAGATTACAGCTGAACAAACTGCAAAATTATTCTTTGAACATGTATGGGTTCATTTTGGATTACCCACTTCTATTATATCTGATCGAGACACTCGATTTGTGGGAAAGTTTTGGTCCAGTCTGTGGGAACTAATGGACACCAAATTAAAGAAAAGCACTGCTTTTCATCCACAAATAGATGGCCAGATAGAAGTAGTTAACAGGACAGTGATCCAGTTACTGAGAGGATATTGCAGCAAGCACCCTAAGCTTTGGGATGAACACTTGTGTTATGTGCAGCATGCTTACAATAGAGCCAAACACTCTTCTACCCAGAGATCTCCTTTTGAGACCTGCTTTGGTTTCATACCAAGGTCTCCCTTGGATTTTGTCTTTGGTAAAGATACCATGGTTGATGGACACAGTGATGTGGACAGGGCAACTAGGTTCATTGAACAGATCCAGGAGATCCACTAGGAAGTACAGGAACAACTGAAAAAGAGCTAGGCCAAGTACAAGGCTAGGCACGATAAGCATCGGATGGAGCATAGTTTTCAAGTTGGAGACCAAGTCTGGCTGTATATCAGCAAGGACAGGATGCAAGGTGAAGGCAAGAAGCTAAAACCTATCAGGTATGGGCCCTTCAAGATACTTGAGAAGATTGGTGAAAATTCTTTTCGCCTTGGTCTGCCAGCTTACATGCACATCTACTCAGTCATGAATGCAAATTGCTTGAGGTTGTTTGAACCTTCAATGGTTGAGGACCCTGAAGAGCAGAGTCAATTGCCGTCTGTTGATTACCTACTACCTGAATATCTTATTGAGTTGCAGGAAGATACAATGCTGGACAGGAAGGTAAGGACAACGCGCAGTGGACAGGTGGAATACCTCGGAATTGGGCTTAAAGGTTCGAAGCCGAGCAGTGCGAAGTGGATTGAGATTGGACAAGTGAGACAACAGTGTCCTCACTTAGTCGATGCTTTAAGAAAACCAACTTTTGGTGGTCCAAAAGCTTTTCAGTTGGGAGGTTGTGATCCAAATCGGATCCATAAACGACTGTCATAGAACCATGACTATATCGGGATGAAACAAATCCTTGAAGAATCCAAAAACAGCAATCGAAAACGCCCTGAACCAGTGGCCATGGCAGTTGACACGGAACGACGAGGACCTCGATCAAAGCGCACTAACCGAGGTCCATGGAGACTGCGCAGGAGGTTGATGTAGCCCCTGGGAACCCCAAAATGGGAAAAGGAGATGGTTTTTAATGCGCGATTAGCGCCTGGGCGAATAGGGTTGAAATGGTAGAGCCTTAAGCACTTGGTCACGTTGGGAGCCAGAGGACCATGGGCGGAGAAACGTAAAGCGCCATCGTAAGAAGGTGGGACCCACAACCTGGAAACCGGCGGTTTGATTGGGGCGCCCTTGAATGGTAAGAGGTTTTGGAGGAGAGCGGAGCGATCCCACTCAGTAATCGATGCGTGGCAATGGAGGTGAGAGAAAAATCGCCGTGATCGCGCGTTATCGGTTGAGCAAGTCAACCGCACTCGGCGTGCGAAGGACGTTGGATCTAGAGGAGCCCAGATCAAACGGCTAAGATTGCGTTCGATAGACAGAGTGGAACTGACAGGGAACTAAGTCACAATTTAAGGGGATTTGGAATCCGTTGACCGCCACGGTGGAGAAAGAAACGAATCGATGAACAGGCTGGTGCTGTTCCAATGAGGACACGTGGTTACCTCCCGAGCGTTCATGCTGATGCCGAACAGGGAACTTCAAGCCCGTAGGCGGCAAGCAAGTCGACGCAAGCGGGAGAGGAACCGAACAGGTATGGAGACTGAATGGATAAAGCCGTGAACAAAGACAGTTGAATGGGGATTCAGATAGAGAGAGAACGAAGAGTCCAAGCGACCAAGAGAGATAGTGAACAATGAACCTTGAGAGGAGGACTGAGCACAGAGAGCAGTAAAGCCAAGCAGAGGAGACAGAGGGCCAATCTAACCGCAGGTAGCATCGAGCACTAGAGAGCTTGAAGAATCAAGCCTTCCCATAGAGGAATTTGTCAGGATTGAGCATCACAGTTGGCTCTTTCCACTGTAGACCGAGAGTCACAGAGCTGGTAGGAGGAATAAGAGTTTGTGAACTCCGAGTGGCTTGGGGAATCCAAGAACCACCCTGCCAAGCAAAATCTGCTTCAGGAGAACTCATATTGAGTCCCTGTATTGTAATTTCTCTGTTGAAAGACATAATAAAACAAGGCCACCACTGAAGCTGGACCAGAGACGTAGCCCTGGAGAATAGAGTGAACTCCTTATTAAAAACTTCTTGTGTCTTTGTGTTGCTTACTATATTTTTGTGCTGTCTTTCCATTTATTTTTTGTGTATTGGCAATCTGATCAATCCGTTGTTTCAATGACACAGAACACACACACCAGCACACGGGTTTGTAATACCTTTTGTTTAATAAATCTTCAGCTGAGGTCACTTATAGGGTGATTATCAGATCATATCGAGAGCAATTTATAAATGTGGAGAAAGTGACGACTAAGAATGATTAAATGTAAACGGCCAAAACTTTAACATGCAATATATTCTAGAAATTAAATATAGTTTAGAATTATGAAAATTAACTGCTAAGCACTGATTCTAGATTTAAAATGATTTTATTCAATAACCCAGATCTAGAATTTATCTTTCTCCTATAGTCAATCTTTAGATATGATTTTGAAACATTAATCGCGTTTGACAATAGAGAAATCAATACCACAAAATTCTACACTTAAAATGTTACACTTAACACAAAAAGAGGAACTTTAGATTAGAATTTTAATTATCCCTTAGGTAAATTTCTAATGTGCTAAAGCTTATGAAGCAAAGTTAATGTGGCAATGAATTTTTTTAATGTGACCAAGAATAAAAATCAAAATAACTTAATTAAATTTAAATTTTTTATGGGCTATAGGGCACATAAAAATTAAAAAATTTTAAATGTGAGGGCACAAATTCTCCTTTTGATTTAATTCCTTAGCAATTTCAAAGTCATCAACTTATTTTTAAATTTTTTAGATTTTGAATGTTTTTTAAATGTTTTCAAATAAAAAAAATATGAAAAAGAAATCAAAACAAAACTCTAAATCATAAGTAAAAATAAAAAACATTGTAAAACAAAAACAAAACAAAAAATGAAATCAAATCAAATAAAACAAATAAAAAAAAACAACTAAGACAAAAATTGAATTTTAAATGAAAATGAATCTACCAAAGTACAAAGGTAGAAAATCAAATTAAAAAACACATGCAAACACACTATCCCTAATGCATACTCAAAATAAAAAATGAGTCAAATGTTTTTTTGAGTGTGTGCATGTTTGGACAACGACGGAAAGGTAATGGATCTCGAGGAGAAGGGATATGGCAGTGGGAGCTAAGGGAGGACACATGAGAGTAGAAGATGAAGGCTGTGGGCAACATTTGAAGGTTCGATGCAGGGTGGATGAGGAGAACGCGGGTGGAGGGAGCCGCAGAGAGGAGTTTTGACTGAGGAAGAGATGTAGGTTAGCGAGCTGGGTTAAGGGACGTGATTCGAAGATGGAGAAGGGAGGGTCGTGGCTTTGGACGGAGGTTTGAGGAGTTGGAAGCTTCGAATGACTGCGGATGAGATGAGGGAGATGAGCTGCAGTGAAAGATGGTAGCGTTTTGCAGGCAGCGAGGGAGGATGGCGGATTAGATGAGGACGCAATTGCTATCAGGAGGAGAGGATGTGGTTTTGCAGGTAGTCGGAAAGGAGGGAACGGGTTTTGTTGCAAACAATTCAAAATTCTGAATGGGCTAAAAAAACCAAGCAGAGGGAGATGAAGGTTGGAGTAATGGAGGGATAAGTGTTTTCTTAAAAAAATTCAAAATTTTCTGCAACAAAAAAAACTAAAAACCCCAGGAAATAGTCACAAGCAGCTAATGGTAGCCTCAGAAAACCCAAAATAAACCCAGAAAAATCAAATTTCACACTAATATATTTGTATGCTTCAGATTTTGCCTTGAAACCTTTGTAAAATTTCCAGATTTTAAAATTTTAAAACCCTTGGACTACAAAAAAGTTGAATAATATCCCTGCAAAGTGATATCGAGGCCAGATCTTAACCTCCAGGGCCTAGATCTGGCTTCAAACAAAAATTCTCCGTTAGATCTGCAGCTGCAAAAAAGAAAAAAAAAACATCCAGAAACGATATACAAAATGATGAAATTAAAAAAAAAACCCAAAAACCCAGTTAAATTACAATAATTACAAGCTGAAGGCTCTAAGTAGCCAGATCTATCATTATGTTGCACAAAAAATTAAAAGATTTTTTAAATTTTAAAAGAGGCGCTAACTCAAAACCCTTCATGCATCACCAACAACAATTTTATGATAAGCCTAGAGCTGATTTAGCTAGACTTTTCAAAAAATACAGATCGGGAGTTGGTTGGTTCAACTGAAAACTTACCTTAACGTTCGATGATCTAAATCAAGATTTCCCTGCAAAAATCAATCTAGCCATAAAAAATAGAGCGAGAAAATAATAATAAAATTTAGACAAATAGAGATACCTGCTATTACGTTCAAAATTTAAATTATTATCCAACCCCAACGACTAAGCAAGATACCTGTATTCAAATCACTCTTCAGATGCTATCATCAATGGCTTTAGAAAAAAGTATGCATGAAAGTAACACATCTTACATTATTCCCATGAAGAGTAACACCGACAGAATTTAACCCCAAAGTTTTTCTTTATTATTCAAAAAAAGATTACACCAGAGCTTTTTGCTAAGCACACGACTCAAAGATCGGATATATTATTTGACAAATGACTTCTTATTTAAAGATAAATCCTCCAACGGCTAGTTCGAGTGATCTTCATTAAAGCAATCTCGACCGTTGATGAAAATTAAAATTTCTTTAATCTCATCCATCGAAATATTTAAATATTTGGGGAAATTCGAAATTTTTAATTAAATGCATTTTAATTAACTCAAAAATAGAATTTTTGAGTTAATTTCTCCAAAAATTGACTTTGATTTAACCCCTAGGGATCAAAGGTTTAAAATTTATCAAAATAATTAATTTACTTTAGTCCCGGGACCTTTCAAATTTTAATTTTTTAGGACCGACGAATTTTGCCTTTGGAGAATTTAAATTTACTTAGGACCTAGAATTAATTAAATTTTTGGCTTAGTATTTTAATTAATTTTTGGCCAAAAAATTTAATTAATTAACTTATGAGGGGATAAATTATTTTTCCAACCCTCAAGACGCTTTACATCATGATTTTCATATTTTTTTTCATCACAAGGGGGAAAGCCCATTTGTAAAGGACCTTCACAGACTACTCATTTCTGCGACACAAATATAATCCAACAGACCAAGCAATTTGTAATAAAATAACCTAACCAAATAGTTAGGATTATTCCAAAATCACTTTTACATAGACTCGATCTAGAACACTAGGACTCGCCTAAGATCTTAGTGACAAAATGCATTCCATCTTTGGGTTAGACTGGAGGGGAAAACTCTACTAACTATTCGAGATTGGATCGGTGAGACAAAAAACCTCTCAGAATGGAGATCGTCACTAGAAAGGTAGGTTTACGTAGGTTGTTACATACATGACACAGTTCCGCTGAGATTATTTGCATCATATACATGCAGAATGGGTTTACATTATAACATGATGATCAGGTTGATGATGATAGCTCGTTGACACAGACACATCGATCAGGTGTTATCCCTTTTGCGAAAAAATGGGATGTACTGCTATGGGTCGTTGACACGTAGTGGTCAACAAGCCCAAGAAGGGTCTAGTACATAATGGAAAGGACAATGACTTATGACACAAATCCGAGAAGCACTCAATGGGTGCTTTGACCTAGAAACAAAATAAAATGAGCATGAAACCCATGCTTTATAAAAATAAATTTTCTTTTCTTTTACAATACTTTTTCTTTTTCTTCCTTTTACAAATACATATGAATTACATGATGTCATGAGCTAGACAACAATTATGAAGATCGATACTAGTTACATTTTCATCACTAGTCCCTATGTTGGTGTGGTAGTATTCTCCTCCATGATGCTACTAAAATTACCCTTTATTTCATTGTCATGCCTTCTTGGTTGCAAGTCCCATGGCCAAATATCAAGTCCAAGGATCAACAACCAATTCCTAGGGCTAAGTACTAGTTTCCAAGGTTACATACTATTACCCCCTCACGTCTTAGGGGTAACTAGAGGATATTTTTCTCTATAGATAGTTGTTTGAAGATGCCTCACATCATGCTTAGCTCACTCTTTTGATGATTTTGGTGATCGGCACACATGAGGTACATTTGTTCATTGTTTCATGTCAAGTGTTTATGACATGTGATTGGCATGAAAGTATTGGATAATGGATTGAAGCTTTGAATTTGTGCCTTTTCCCTTCTTTCACCTTGGTGATAAAGTGTTTTCACTCTTGGGAAGAGAGGTATAATTGGGGGACTTTGATGGTGTAACATGTACACATCCTAATTTGTAAATAACATGTTCTATCTTTCCCATCTTCGTTGTTCTTTATCTTGGGTTGTTTCTTATGTCACACATATGGGTTCATTTTTCATAATCTCATTTGAAGACCGGTTTTGAATGTTTGATGCTGATTAGAGAAAAAGCAAGGAATAAAGTTCAAAATGAAAAAGAAAATGAAGGGATAACACATAAGTCAAAATCCAAAGTGAATCTTGAGCTCTACTCCCCACATTGAAGCAAACATTACCTCAAGTCCTATGCAATAAAACACAAATAAATGAGATTAAATAATATTATCTAACCACCAAAGAATAAAATTCATAAACAAGAAAAGGGGACTCTATGAAATGAAGTAAAAGAAAACAAGAAAAAAACAAGAAAGGGGTATTAAGTTACGTTGCCGAGGAAAGGATAACTCAATGCATAAGCATTCCCTCTATAAAAGTGCTCATGCAGATGAATATCTTACATAATCTTACATGACTATGCAACACCACTCATACCATCTATCATCACACATTTTCCGAGATGGGTTTCTTGGAAACTACCACTCTTTTTAGGAACTATCATACCTAACAGGGGTTAATGATGACCCACCCATACCTAAATTTGGAAAATGGTATGAATTCTATAAGTTATTGTGAAGTTGAAGATGTTAATCACTTTTTATGTTGCATTGACTTGTGTACATACCTTGGATTAATGTTCACATTTGGGCACTATTACCTCTTCTTGGACGATTTACTTTGCATGGATATGATGTGGACAATAATCTTGAGTCTTTTGGAGGGTGTTGAGGGGCTATTTTCACATTTTACGGAGGGTTTCCTACCTTTTTGAGAGGTTCTTCCACTCCTTTTGGAGGATGATGATGATGATGCACTTTCTTGAGAAATCATAACACCTTGGAGATGATGGGACGTTACACCTTTATGAGATGATATGACATTTGAAGAATGAAACATTACAACCTTTGGAGGGAATGTTTCTTTTTTGGAGCCCCCGCACATAATTGTTGAGTGAGTCATCCATTGTAGGAAATCACACATGTCGTACCTATGAAGATGAACATGCATTTATGATGGATGACCTGGCATTAGAGCATATTTACTTCACTTTGGGAGCATTATTGTGGTCTTTAAGGCCTATTCACTCTTGTATCATGCATATTTATGTATTATGGCCTTATCTCTAGGGTTTGTAAGAGATAAAGGCATTATCTTATGTTCTTAGGGATTTTTATTTTAATGAGAGTGCTTGATCTCTCATATAAATAAGAGAAGCACTTTTCATTTGTAAGTTGCTACTTGTGGAGAAACATCACTATTTGTCTACTTTTTTACCCCAAAAGGTTATGAATAGATAGTTACACCAACTTCTTGTGAAGATTTTCTTGTGTATGGATTCTTTATGGATATTCGTTTTAAGGGTTTTGAAGATTGGAACATTTCTTGAGTAACTGGTATCACTTTATCTTGTGGAGTTTGTTTATGAATTGATGCTAGTGTAATTGTGCTTCCCCAGTAGTGGTGGTGCATTCTTTTTATTTCTTCTTAAACAAATCTCTGTTGTTAAAGCTCATGGAAGGTTATTAGTGGAATACACTCCCTTGAATCATATTGAAGTAATCAATTAGTAAGGTACTAGGTGATTTTTCAGGGTTTATAGTGGAAAATCGTAAATCTTACCCTAGATCTATTTACATGTCTTCAAGGGGGTCTTTAAGTGACCCCATATGCCAAAAAAATACAGTAGGCACTAGTATTCTCCTTTTAGTCAATCATATTTTATAAAGTCTAATTTATTTTATGTTTTAGGGAAAATCTAGGGTTTTGATTAGCTTGCATTTAATTTTTTACCTCATTTTGGCTTGGTTATGGAAGAATTTTGTATCTCTATCTCTAGCACTCAGCCATGAACTGTGAGATTTCAAATGCGACATTTCTTCCTTTGCCTTCAACATCTTATGATAAAGAGAGAACTCCATCCTTTATTCTTGCAATACTTCCTGGGATATGTCTTCTGCTTCATTCTTTGTTGAATTTTTTGCAATTTGTTTTGATGCTATTTGATCTCTTTCTCCCAGCATGAATGGTTTTCCTTTGCCCACTTTTTTAGAGCTTGCTTGGCTTCCTTTATTTATTTTCTTCCATATAAAGACAAGAGACCTTTTCACCCATTTTTCCCATGCCTTAGATACCACATCATGAAATCCCTGCCTCTGTATCCATTAAGGAATAAAATGAAAAGGAAATGATCCATAATCCTCATTTGGAAGGAGAGATAGCAAAATCAGATGATGATTTGATCCAACCCAATGCGAATTTTGCAAGGAGAATGAAGAACACCATAGACTGTTGAAGTTTCTAAGTTTGCTTAGTTAGAAACCCTCCATGCACTTTATCTGATTTATTCCTACCTACTTGTTATTTTCCTTAACAAGTTATTTACAATGTAAATACTGAAAATAAACACTATTGCATGCTCAACATATTACAGATCAACAACTAAAAGAAACAGAAACAAACACACCATATGACACCATTATTTTTGGACTAATGTCCCCAGAAAAACCCAATGTGGAAAAATTGGTGCAGCTACCTGAGGGTTTTCTTATTAAGCAATATTAGAGTACAATCTGGGTGCCGAAATTGGCCTACCCAACAGAGGATTTCCTTGGCAGTAATACCTCTCAGTTTTTGACAAATCTCCTGGCTAAAACCTCGGATAAACCTTCTGGCAGCTACTCAACACAAATTTGCCCCAGAAACCCCAACGTCAACCTCTCTTTGGACTATGTCAACCCCTCTTTGCCCAAAACTAGCCCTGCATCACCCAAGATGTGTTTGTGTCAGCCCTAGGAGGCCCTGCGTCAGCCCTCTAGCCCTTTGTGTCAGCAACGCTGGCTTCTCTAAGGCTCTGCTCAACTCTCGATTACCTCTGCGTCGCGTTGCGTGAGCCCTGGTTGGCTCTGCGTCACTCTCCTCAGCTACTACGCTATTCTCTCGACACTATCTCTGCCTTTCTTTCTCTCTGTACTCAAATTTCCCTTAGCTACATCTTCCGATCACTAATTCTATCTCTCTTAGCAAACCCTGCTCTAGAGAATAGAATGACTGATCGCTCTAGTGTATTTTCGAAGTGACCCTCAAGCCTCTTCTTATACTTTTCCTGTTGACATATCAATGACCGAAATTAAGTCCTTAATCAACGGCTAAGATTAGATCTGGCTTGGTCCATGTCTTTTTGGACCATTCTAACACAATTTCATATTAATACACATTAATATTTTATTTTCCCTAAGTTTAGACTTAGGGACTCCATTAAAGATATTAATTATTTTAATATCTCCTGAACTTTTTAGAATCTACCCAAACTCTTTCTGGATATTGGAGATCTCATGTGCCCCAACCTCTCCACCAAATTTCATGGCTAGAGCACATCCGATGCTACCCCAAAGCAACATAGACCACAAATGATAGTTGTATAAAATTTGAGATAAAACCTCAATTTCAAATCTCAAGAAGTTTGAAATGATGAAACATTAGTCCATGCCATATATAGTGATCCTTTTTGATGAGCATGGCATACCACATGTAAATGGTCCTGCTGATAAGGAAGCAATCCAAATTTCTAGTGATATGACCCCACTTATTTATTTCTCCAAGTGAATTTACTATTGACTGGTTTAATGTTTATTAGTTCTTGAGCATCAATAATGTTGAAATGTGTAACTAGGTTCGGTCTTCATAATTTCTTATTTAATCATGAGTTTATGTATTTGATGTTAAAGAGAAGAAATTTATTATTGTCATTCTTGATGGATGGGTTTCATTCCCAATGTCATTTTATTTGCAGGTCAAGCACCCATTGTGTGCTTCTAGGATTTGTTATAAAGTCAAGAAGTCAATTAAGTCATTGTAATATGTAAAAACCATATTGGGAATCATGTATCAAGTCAAAGAAATATATTGTAAAGTCAAAATGTCAAAAGACACCCTCCAAAACAAGTAATCCTTCAAGAAGAGATGTCAACCTACAAGCAGCGACAACAACGACAAGTCAACCTACAGAGATGTCAAGTTGGCCTAATTAGGGCTCCAAAGAAAGCATATATTGAAACACAAGAAGCACAAGAATAACCAACAAATGAGAGGAGAATAAAAGGAGGAAGAACCAAATTGTTTTTAGGGCTACTTCACCTCACATGTGTGAAATTATTAGGGCATCTGTTAGGCCCCTATACTACTAGTGTAACCCCTTATTGTTATTAGTATAACCCACTTGTTATATTGATGTACCCATCTAGTGCCCATCTTGTTACTATTGTGCCCCATAGAAGCCCACTATTGTTATTATTGTGTCTTTACATTATTATTGTTATGTCGGCTCTCATTATGTTATAACCCCTTAGACTCCTATATATAGAAAGGAGGTCTTTTCATTTGTATCATCCAAGAATTGTTCATTTATGTAATGTAAAGGAGGTTTCCCCCTCGAAGAGGCTGAATTCTAAGGCGTTGATCTATCTTTTCTATCTTTTCTTGAGCTTGTTTCATAACATTTGGTATCAGAGCTTTGGATTCTAGGGTTTCGCTGCTCCAAACAGGTCATCGTGGCATTTTCGCTATTTTTTTTCTGTGAAGTTTCAGAAGTCGCAAAAAAAACCCATCTGAGAAGAAATCGCGCTGAACCTTGGTTCCGAATTTCAAAACTTTTTGCGCAATATTTTTGGAGATATGATCTGAGGAAGTTGGTCTTTTTGCAGACTCCTGAATTACATTCAAAACAGGTGACCTGGGGAAAATTGTCATAACTTTCTCTCTGGGAATCAGATTGAAATTTTGTAAGAAGGTACAGAAAGAGGACAGACTGTAGTTTCTTGTATATCTTTTTCAGAACCAAATATCGAAAATTGTACATGTGGCACTTCATACAACTTCGCTCTTCTGGAAAGGTCTATAATCAGGTCATCTTGGGAGATTGTGCATAACTCTTTCTTGGAGAATCCAATTTGGATCAGAAGGGTGGCATTGGAAAGAGGACACAGAGAGCTACTATAGGTCACAAATTCAGAACTAGATGATTGGAAAGTATAGAGATACATCAGAGGCAATATCGAGCTCCTACAAAGTGAAAAAAGGTGTGTAGATTTTTTTAAATTTTGGCTTAAGCTTGGTTTGAAAATTTATTTTGAAGGAATTCAAAGGGCATAGTAGAGCATTATTATCGGTAACTGATGCCCCGAGGAAAGAAAATGAAAACACCTAGTAAGGAACCTGAAAGCTCTAGCATAACTCATGAAGAAGAGGAAGAAATGCTACATGATATATCAAAATTACAAGAACAAGTGCAACAAATGTCACGCTCACAAAAGTTAACAGATGCTAAGATAAATGGCGTGGAAGCTAAGATAAATGGCGTGGAAGCTAAGATGAATGGCATGGAAGTTAAGATGGACAATTGGAAGATAGATTTGAACACAAATTTGAAGACAGGCATGGCAGATTTGAAGACAGATTTGACAAATTTTCTACAAGAAATACTTACTAATGGTGAAAAGGTAGTAAAGGAAACTCATGATGAGAACAAAAGAAATGTTAATCATGATTTCGTAGACGCTAATGTTGGATTGAAGAATCACCATATTCCAAAAATTGATATGAGGAAGTTTGATGGCAAAGATCCCAATTCAAGCAATATTGCCAGAAATTGAAGAGGAAGGAAAAATCATATTGGAACCTGGAGCAGTCACAGAAACAAGAACCCGACAGCTACGAAATCGATCAATTTCAGAGTATCTCATCAAGTGGAAGAACTTACCCGCTGAATATTCCACATGGGAGGACAATAATTTTATACAGAAGCATCAAGAACTACTCAAGCATTGAGGACAAAACGCTTTTTGAAGGAGAGGGGCATGTTAGGCCCCTATACTACTAGTGTAACCCCTTAATGTTATTAGTATAACCCACTTATTATATTGATGTACCCATCTAGTGCCCATCTTGTTACTATTGTGCCCCATAGAAGCCCACTATTGTTATTATTGTGCCCTTACATTATTATTGTTATGTTGGCTCTGATTATGTTATAACCCCTTAGACTCATATATATAGAAAGGAGGTCTTTTCATTTGTATCATCCAAGAATTGTTCATTTATGTAATGTAAAGGAGGTTGCCCCCTCGAAGAGGCTGAATTCTAAGGCGTTGATCTATCTTTTCTTGAGCTGGTTTCATAACAACATCAATTTGTTGCAGCTGGACCGAATTGCAGTCGCATCAAGAGGAGATGAGTTAGGTGTCAAGAAGATCAGTGCCCAAGCCTAGTGACCAAGGATAGTGAATCAAGCTAAGCAGAGAAAGGATACATAATTCTACCCTAAACCAATCACGCATGTGAATCTATAGGAAGTGCAAAAGGGTTGAAAAGTGTAGACTTGAAGCAGAAGCCGAAAAATTGAAGAGAAGTCAAAAATAGAAGAGCTTAAGCTAGTTTGACTTGGGTTGACTTTGTGAAGATCAAGTTGATCAAAGGAGATGCTGACTTGGTCTTAGAAGGGTCTTTGTCTTAGGCCATAGGTCTTGGAATTTGTCATTTGAAGGTTCTATAAGAAGAGAAGAATTCTTGTGGGTTTTCCTCTCAAGAGGAGAGGTTTTGGCCCTGGCTTACAACCTACATTTTGGGTCCTCTTGTCTCATTGATCTTCATTGTTTAGTAGCCATTTGATTATAAAGAACACAATAATAATCAAGTGAAGGAAGAATCTAATAACAAGTACATCAAGATAATAAAAGAACATCACAAGCAATTATCAAAGTAAGAGAAATCACCTAATCTAGCTGCCTCTAGACTTCTCAACATGGTATCAGAGCTAAGGTGACAACAACAAGACAAAGAGGTAGCTTGTGTTATGCTCTTAACTTGCAAGACGATACCAGAATATAGAATATGCGAAGAAATATACCCAGAACATAGAATAGTGAGAAACAACAGCAAGTATTTTAATATTCAGAAAGCAATGTTCACTTGCCTCTTCGAGGGGGCAACCTCCAATAGAGCAGAGCTCGGTTACAAAATAAGACACGATGCTCCTCGCAAGGAGTCTCTATCCTTTATACATGACTCATACATGCAATACCATGGATCAATACCATGGTTCTTATTATTACCATCTATCTAATACCATGGCCCATTTGCAATTAACTGTGGTCCCGTCATTAATTGCGGGTTAACCACTTACAATAATTAATATGGGCTTTATTTACTCCTTACTTAACTATAACTATGACTCGATCCTACTACGTAAATAAGGGGGTTAGGGTGGGACCCTAACATGCCCTCCCCCTTAAGAATAGCCTTGTCCTCAAGGCTGAAGCTGTAGAAACCGCTGAAGAATAGTGGCTGGTTCCTAGGTTGCATCTTCCGGAGAGGTGTCTTTCCACTTGACGAGGACTTCCCTGATCATGCGGCCACGCAAGTGCCGTTCTCGTGTGTCTAGGACCTGTTCAGGTTGGAGCCAGATTTACCCTTCTTCATCCAATTCAGGTAGACTGGGTTGAATTCTGCAGTTGTTCCCAATCACTTTCTTGAGGCATGAGACATGGAAAACTGGATGGATTTTTGCAGTGGGTGGCAAAGCTAGCTTGTAGGCCACTTCTCCAATGCGCTGAAGTACTTGATATGGTCCGTAGAATTTTGGAGATAGTTTATGACAACCCTTGGCTTTGAGTGAAATTTGCTTATATGGTTGCAGACTCAAAAATACTTGATCCCCTTCTTGAAATTGGCACTCTGAGCGATGCTGATCTACCTGTTGCTTCATGCGGTTTTGAGCTTGATGAAGATTCTCTCTAAGATGGGCGAGCATGGTTGTGCGGTTTTGTAGGAGTTGATCCACTACTTGTACCTTGGAGCACCCCTTGATATAAGTAGGGGAAGGAGGGAGTTGACCATAAACTGCTTCATAGGGAGTCACTTTGGTGGTGGCATGATAGTTGGTGTTATACCACTATTCCGCTAGAGGCCACCACTGTACCCATAGATGTTTCTTTTCTGAAGTGAAACACCTAAGGTAGCTTTCCAGACATTTGTTGACGGCTTCAGTTTGACCATCCGTTTGTGGATGATAGGAAGTACTGAGTTTTAGTTGGGTGCCTTGTAGCCTGAAGAGTTCCTGCCAAAAATTACTGGTGAAGATCGGGTCACGATCAGACACAATAGAAGTGGGCATGCCATGCAATTTGAAGATTTGATCCATGAAATATTGAGCAACCAAAGTCAGTGTAAACAGGTGGGGTAGGGCGTAGAAATGAGCATACTTAGAAAGTCGGTCCACAACCACCATGATGACTGACTTGTTTCCTGACTTTGGAAGACCTGTAATGAAATCCATAGAAACCTCTGTCCATATAGATGTCGGGATGGGCAACGGTTGTAATGTGCCTGGTGCTTTGACTGTCTTCCCTTTGTGGTGTTGACAGACATCGCATTCTGCTACAAAATTAAGGATGTCCTTTTTCATGCCTGTAAAAAAAATGATCTTCTAGTGCAAGCATATGTCTTTTGAAAGCCTGAATGTCCTGCAATGGGGGATGAGTGCAATTTTTCCAAAATGCGGCTTTTGAGGGTGGATGTTGGTGATATTACGACTTTGTCCTTGTAGCGAAGAATCTCATCCTGCCACGAGTATCCCTTGGTGGAATTTGGATCCACCTGCAATTGAGTAATGAGTTGGGAGAGCCAAGGATGTGAAAACCATTCCCTACGAGCCTCTTCAATCCATTCTGGAATGGGAAGGGAAATTGCGAGCAAGGTACTTTCCTCCTCAAATTGGCGAGATAATGCATCTGCTACACTATTTTCGCGCCCTTTCTTGTAAATGATCTCATAATCATATCCCAACATTTTGGCGAGCCATTTATTTTGTTGTGGGGAGGATAGGCATTGCTCCAAAAAATATTTAAGACTGTGATGGTCTGTGCGGATTTGGAAACGTCGCCCCAGTAAGTAAGGTCGCCAGGTATCTACTGCATGTAAGATGGCCATCATTTCCTTCTCATAGGTAGATTGTCCTAGATTCCTCCCACTTAGTTGTTGGCTTGTGAAGGCCAAGGGTCGACCTTCCTGCATTAAGATCGGCCCAATACCCGTACCCGAAGCATCACATTCAATGACAAAAGATTTGGTGAAATCAGGTAGTGCTAAGACTGGAGAACACATGGCATTTTTGAGAGCTGTAAATGCCTGTTGTGCATCATCATTATAGAAGAATGAATTTTTCTTGAGGAGTTGAGTGAGGGGCTTCGCAATGCGACCATAATTGCGGACAAATTTGCGATAATAGCCTGTGAGACCCAAAAATCCTCTCGGGCTCTTCAAGGTCTTAGGTTGAGGCCAATCCTGGATTGCTTGGATCTTTTTGGGGTCCACCTTGACACCTTCACGCCCCACAATGTGGCTGAAATACTCAACTTCTGCCATGCCAAAAGAACATTTGGACATCTTAACAAATAATTTATGCTTGCGGAGTAGTTGCAAGAGCAGATCTACATGCTGAAGATGTGTGGCCCAAGTGCAACTATAGATGAGGATGTCATCGAAGAAGACAAGGACAAATTTCCTAAGATATGGTTTGAGAAGGTGGTTCATAAGGCTCTGAAAAGTAGATGGGGCATTACAAAGACCGAATGGCATGACTAGGAACTCATAATGGCCTTTATGAGTTCTGAAAACAGTCTTTGGAATGTCATCTTCCTTCATGCGAATTTGGTGGTAGCCTGAGCGAAGATCCAACTTAGTGAAGAATTGAGCTCCATTGAGTTCATCCAGCAAATCATCAACAACCGGGATGAGAAATTTATCTTTGACTATCAACTTATTGAGGGCCCTGAAGTCTGGACACATCCGCCATTCCCCATCTTTCTTGAGCACCATGACCACCGGTGATGAATAAGGACTAATGATGGGACGAATGACACCTGCTTCCAAAAGTTCCTTGATTATTTTTTCTATTTCATTCTTTTGGGTGAACGGATATCTATATGGGCACACATTTGGTGGTTGGGCCCCTGGAACCAAGGTGATTCTATGATCATGTTCCCCTCGCGATGGTGGAAGCTCATGAGGCTTGTCAAAGACTGGCAAATGGTTATTTAAAATCTGTTGCATCTCAGGATGAATCGACAGAGAATTGGGTTCGACACCCTGGATGGCATTAAATTGAGCTATAACTCCATGATGGCCCTTTTTTAGCAATTTTTCCATCCTATGTGAGCTGATGATAGAGGGAGCTCCCGCCTGAAGTCCACAGAGGGTATGTGTGGAGTTGTTCTGCTTAAAGATCATATATAACTCCTGGAAATCCATTGTGATTGGCCCCAAAGTGCGAAGCCATTCAACACCGAGGACAATGTCGCACCCTCCCATGTGTATGGCAAACATGTGGGTCTTCAACTGATAATCCCCCATTTGAAGTTTGATATTTTCACCGCGGCCTTCACATTTCATTGTTCCCCCATCCGCAATTTGGACTTGGAAGTTAGAAACTGCTCGTACAAAACAATGCATTGATTCTGCGACTTTTTGATTGATGAAATTATGTGTACTTCCACTATCAATCAAGACACTATCAATCAAGACTACTGGGCGATGTTTAATAAAACCTCTGATTTTGAGAGTTTGAGGTGAAGAAATCCCTGCCAAAGCATGCAGTGAAATAATTGGTTCGTCAGGGACATTGTCTTTTTGGTTGTCGTCTTCTACCTCCTCCAGTTCCTCAAGTGGTGGGGCTTCCTCCGATGAGCTGTAATCAGTGGCATCAATTTGAAAAAATTTAGGCTCCTTGCATTTATGACCTGGGGAGTATTTTTCATGACAGTAGTAACATAATCCCTGTTTTCTTCTTTTGGCTATTTCTGTAGGTGACACCTTTTGAACCTTAAGTGTTTGAGTCGTGCTGTGAGCCTGTGGGGGGCGACCCTTGGCGGTGAAATTTGGGCGAATGGACTGGGCTGCTAACGCACGTTCCACGTTATGAGCTACCTTGCAAGCCTCCGACCATGTGGGAGGGTGGTGTAGTCGGACGTGGGCTTGTATGGCCTCTTTAAGACCGCTGATAAAACATTCCGTGTAGAACGCATCTGAGAGATCCCTAGTGCGGAAAGCTAAGGCTTCAAAGGCTGTAACATATTCATCCACTGTGCCAGTCTGTCGGAGCTTAGTGAGACGACCTAAAAAAGAAGATTCCTGGTCAAAGCGCTCTGTAAGAGCTTTTTTGAAGGTGGCCCAAGTCATAAAACTTCCATTGCAACGTTGATGCCATTCCCACCATTGCCATCTTTCATTGTCCAAGTACATGCTCCCCACCATAAGCTGAGTCTCATTATCTAAGATGTTATTGAGATTGAAACACTGCTCCATTTGTGCTATCCATGCGGCCGTGTGAGAACCATCAAATTTATTCATATCCAGCTTGGGAGGTCGCAGACGAGATTGTTGGTGGGTGCCCCAGAGGTGAAGAGAGCGGCTAGACTCACCCTCACTATGTCCATTGCCAATATACGCCTCCTCGCGGGCTTCCTCCTTGCCCTTAGAGAGTGTGTTAGTTAGTTTGTCAAGCTGAGCTTGGATGGCTTGCAAGGATTGTTCAAGTTTGTCGATCTTCTCATTGGCCATAGCTTGAGCTCTAGTTTCTACCATGCACCGATCAGATGTACTTGAAATTTGGGACTGCCCGAATTTTTTTTCACTAACAATTGAATGGTACCACCTTGCTCAACTCGTCATCCTGATTCTTATGGGCTAGATCACCAATAAGCACCCCGAGGGGTCTCAGACTCTTTTCCTTGCTTAGGAATACTACAGTAGCCGAATCCCCAAAATGTCGATGCTGCTAAAAGTCCTGCGAAAATCACGCCTCGGTATAGGAACCCCACACAACTACTCAGATCTGGTGGATCTGAGAGATCTAAATGGCTGATCGGATAGCTCTGAGCGGTGGCACCGATTTCTGCTGCGGATCTGATGGATCAGAAAGGCTGGTCTGCTAACTCGGAACTGCGGTACTGATGTCTGCTGCTGCTGCAACCCCACTTGTGAGATCTGATCTGGCAGAGATTATGCGTGATCCCGAGATAGAAAAGGGAACTATGGTCTCGAGGAGTGTCAGGTGCTACAGATCGCAATATACATAAGGGTCTGATAGTAGTACTCGGCCCAATGTTTCAGGGCTCTAACTAAGGAGGATCAATCGTACCCTTAGTCGTACAACCCGACTACCCTATTGTACAGGCGAGTAATCTCTCCGAGTGCTGTTCTTAGTGTATTGTAGCAGCAAGACGACTGACAGTTTATCTATGGCGAGGTTTCAAAGGAGCTAGGGGGCTTCCGATATACCTAGAGGGTACTTAGAAGACAGTCCATGCGCGGTTCTGTCTAATGCGTTACTACTCGAAGGTGTACCCACAGGGGTTACAAGGGAGTCCGACAAGCGTGATCACCTCTTGTATTTCCTGCATGCATGCCTCCCTAAATCCGCAGGTTTATGCACTCAACGACAGATCCCGTGGTTTAAAGACACCGGAACACGTCTCTAGCCAAAATTCTTTTTTGCTAAGAAATGGAGATCCCACCGGCCCTGGAAAGAGCTCTGATACCACTTGTTATGCTCTTAACCTGCAAGACGATACCAGAATACAGAATATGCGAAGAAATATACCCAGAACATAGAATAGTGGGAAACAACAACAAGTATTTTATTATTCAGAAAGCAATGTTCACTTGCCTCTTCGAGGGGGCAACCTCCAATAGGGTAGAGCTTGGTCACAAAATAAGACACGATGCCCCTCGCAGGGAGTTTCTATCCTTTATATATGATTCATACATGCAATACCATGGTTCTTATTAATACCATCTATCTAATACCATGGCCCATTTGCAACTAACTGTGGTCTTGTCATTAATTGCGGGTTAACCACTTACAATTATTAATATGGGCTTTATTGACTTCTTACTTAACTATAACTATGACTCGATCCTACTACATAAATAAGGGGGTTAGGGTGGGACCCTAACAGCTTGAAGATCATCTAATTGAAGAAGTACACATAAGGGCTGAGCACAAGGAAATCACCAAGGAAAGTTAAGGCATAAATAAGGATACATTTGGGCCAAATATAAGAAGCACATCAAAGAGAAATAGTCTACATATCATCTTGAAGGAAGAACTCTTGAAGAAGGTTGGAACACCTCAAAGGACCTCACCTCTAGGAAAAAAGGAATTGAAGCATCTTAAGAAGACACCATCCAAAGAAAGAAGACATCATCATCAAAGGAATCAAGGCAATCTCCCTCATCAAAGGATCACACCTCAAGCATCTTTGAAGAAAGACACCTCTCATCATCTAGAAGAAGAAGCATTGTCATCAAGAAGGCATCTTCAATTTTCAACAACAAAGGAATAGTGGAAGTAAACATCATCAAGAAGACATCCATTGGAAGATATCATCATCAGGTATCTTCATTCAAAGTATTTTACATTTATGTTTGAATCTACTATCAATATGACTTCATTTTGCAAGGAAAGCAACAAACTTGTTGGTTCATCAAATTACCTTGCATGGAAGAAGAGGGTATATTTGATCCTCATAGAGAATGAAGTTATTAAATATGTTAAGGGTTCCATCTCCAAACATTCTCAAGAACAATCTCAAACACTATATAAATATATGAAAGGAGAATTATAGGCTTAAAGAATCCTTATAGAATCAATCAAGGATTCCCTCATTCCTTATGCAGCAAAGTTGCAGACATCGAAAGAAATCTTTGAAAAGTTGGTAGAATTGTTTTTTGTAAGCACCGTGGGAGAAGTTATATCATTGAGAACCGAAGTATACAAGATGAAGCTATCAAAGGAAGGAGTAGATCCATACCTTATGAAGGTATCTCAAATAAGAGATCAACTACAAGAGCTAAGGGAAATGTCTAATCAAGAAATGACCACCGTTGTGCTTAATGCACTACTTGATGAATGAGACAACTTTGTATCAAGTATCTATGGAAAGAAGGAACCCACTCCATTCAGTGAACTTTGGTCATTATGTAAGATTGAAGAAATTAGGTTAAAGGCTAAGAGCGATGTTGGATCAAGTGAACAAACTCAAGCATATGCAACTATAGCGAGAAAGAAAGGGAAGTTTCTAAAGTTTGATCCTCAGAAAAAGAAGAAGATTGACATGTCAAAGATCCAATGCTATGAATGTAATGAATATGGGCATTTCAAAAGGAATTGTCCTAAACTCAAGAAGGACAACAAGAAGAGAAAATAAATAAATGAAGCCCATGTCACCAAAGAAGTGGAAGAACCAGAAAAGAGGAAATCTAAGGAGGAAGTGAAAGAACTCTATTATGATTGAGATAACCTCCTTCACTTAGTTTATAAAATATAGTAGTCATGATCTTAGTTTATAAAAGATAGTAGTCATGATGAAAAGCATCACAGGTATGATAGGATGCATTATAATTGAGATAAAGATGACATCATCATAGAGGCATTGAAGGTCAGTGGAAGTAGAAATTCATATAGTTTAAACTGCCATCATAGAGAGGAAGTAGCTCATGGCATCTTCATTGGAAGCATATAAGAAAATTGAAGTAGTAGTCTATTTGGTTGGAAAAAGTCATCTAGAAAGATAGAAATAGATCATCATTCATCATCATTATTAGAAAGGAGCATTTGTAGAATGAGGATCATCAAGATCCTCCACTAGAATCTTTATGAGAAGGTTCACTTCTACTTAGAAGAAACAAGTACCTTGCAGATAGTCCACATTCCACGCTGTGTGAGATCCACTAGTAAGGTATGATGACAAAGATGTGCAACTTATCAAATTGGTTGAAGTATGTTGACCACTACGTGTCAACTTCCCATAGCAGTACACCCCCTTTTCTTCGCAAAAGGGATAGTGCTTGATTTACGTGTCCATGCCGTTCGACAATCATCGTCGACTTGATCAATTTATGTTGTAAACCTAGTCTGCATGTGTGAATTGTAAATAATCTTAGTAGAGTTGAGTCATGTATGTAAATTGTCTAGGTGGACCTAATTTTCTAGTGATAATCTATGTTTCGGAAGGTTTTTTGTCTCACCGATCCATGATCGACAGAGTTTTCCTTCAGCCTAACCCCAAAGCTGGAATGGATTTTTTCATTAGAATCTTAGGAGAATCCTAGTATGTTGATCTGCTAGATTATAGTTGTGTCGCAGAACTGGGTGGTCTATGAGGGTCTATGTCAAATGGGTTTTCCCCCTTTAGATGTAAAATTGTAAAAGTCATGATGTAAAGTGTCTTGAGGGTTAGAAAATGTTTTAATCCCCTCATAATTCTTAAGTCCTAGGTCCTAGGTGATTTTTCCAAAGGCTAAGTTCGAGGATCCATTTAAAAAAAATAAAAAAATAAAATAAAAACTTAAAAATAATAAAATAATATTTTTGAGTAAATAAATGCAGAATTTCAATTTTTTAATGCATTAAAAATTCGACGGATGAGATTAAGAGATCTCTTAATCCTCATCGACGGTCGAGATCGTTTTGACATGGATCACTCGAACTAGACGTTGGGAATTTTTCCTTTAAATAGGGTGCTAGCGGTCATTTGAGATCAGAGATTCGATCTGTGAGTCTTATGCTGAAGAAAGCTCTCTTGTAGACCTTTTCTGGTGCTAATAAAGAAAGACTTTGGGGTTGAAATCTCGCTGGTGTTACTCTCCTGAAGTGTTGTGAGCTGTTTTATTTTCTGCATATTTTTATTTTTCAGCCATTAGTAATAGCTTGATTTAGAGTATTGTTGAATACAGGTATCTTGTTCACTTACTAGGGTTTGAATGGTAGTAGTATTTCTGAAATAATGGCAGGTATCTCCATTGCATCTGGAATCTAGTACTGTTTTTTCCCTCTTTATTGATGGTTGAAATGAGTTGTGCAGGAAACCCTTATTGAAGAAATCAGTGGGCGTTTGGGGAAGTTCTCGGCTGAACCAGCCAACTCCCACAAAGCATTTTCTTGCAGAGCCCAGCCAGTTTCGATCCTGGTTTTATCATTTAAGTTTATTTTATGAATGCATGAGAGTTTTTCTAAAGTATCTCATAGTAAAATTGAACTTCTGAAAATATTATTGATGATAACTGACAAATCTGGCTGTTGTAGAGCTATAATTCTGTAAATATTGTAATTTTTGACCAGTTTGCAGGGTTTTAGTCTTTACCCTTGCATATATATATTCTCTGGGTGTTTGTTTTTTTATTACAGGTTGCAGGTTTGAGAAGAAATCTTGTGGGAAAATTAGTTTTTGCAGGGTCTCTGTTTTGGCTGTTCAAGGGTTTTAAATTCTGTTACTTTCAGATCTGGAAATCTTTTGAGAGGGTTTCATCTACAAAAACTGAAGATAAGTGGATCAAATAATTTTATCAGAGTCCCTGGAAAGTATTTTATTTAAATATTGGTTGCCTGGTGGGATTGCAGAGAAAACCCGCACCTCTTCAAGTCGTTTTTCCCTCAGCTGTCCAAACAAATTACTCACTGCTCGCTGTCCATTTCATTCTGCTCCTTAGCAATCTATTGCCAGCCTCCACGCAGCTCTCTCTGCGTCCTTTTCTTCTATGCATTACACTCCTGCACTCCCATGCAACTCCCCTCCTCTGCTGCAACGCTGCCATATTTCACTATACGTGGCATTCACCTCCTTCACAAAACCTTCTCCCATCCTCCGCTGCTCCTTAACTGTTCTCGTAGTCTTCTCGCATTGCATAAACCTCCCTATTCCGCAGCAAATATTGAGCTGCCTATCTGCAGCGTGTTGCTTAGCTCCTCATCGTTCAACCTCCTCAAACCTTGCCGCAATTACACCTGCAGCAAACAGTGAAACCCGTGTCCCCTGCGTCGACTTTTTTGGGGCTCCACGCACCTCACGCAAACCTGCATTCACTCTCTCGCCATGATCTGCAAATCGCACAAGTAAAAACACGTTTCTTTTGGTATATATGGGCCACTTGCAAACCTGCGTGGGCCTCTCTTCTTCCACGCTGCTGCTACATCCTCTCTGTCTGCCGTCGAGACTATTCCGCCGTCACTTGCAAAGACTGTAAGAATCACGTTTTTTATTTTTACGGACCAAGTCTGTTTTTTTTATGCGTTGAATGGTAAGGTAAGCTTAGGTTTAGATCTTCATTTTATTTCATTAACGTAGGACTTTTTTTCTGTTTGATTTGTTTTAGGTTTATAAAAAAATAAAATAAAAAAAAAAATTCGATTTTGCTTTAGGATTTTTTTTGATATATATTGATGTTTCATTTTTATGTTCTTTGGACTTAGGTTTGAAAATTTTTATTATGCTTTTGATTTTAGCATTAGATCCTTTAGGCTTAGCTTAATTTGTAAAGGCTCTAGGTTATTTTTGATTTAAGTTTTAAGTTCATTTAAAAAATAAAAAATTAATAAAAGTCCTTTTTAGACTTTAGTTTTAGTTTAAATTTTGATTTTCAAGTTTTTTTTTTTTTAATCATAAAAATCATAAAAAAGGTTCTAGATTCTAATTTTATAGTGTAGTTTAAGTTTTATTTTTATCATAAAAAATAAAAAAATATAAAAATTTTCTTTTCTTATAGTTTAGTTTTTTTTGAATTATTATAGTTTAGATTTAGTTTTGTTAGAAGCCAAAAAAAAAATAAAAATTTAAAGGTTTCCTTTTTAGTTTAGTTCAATTTTTGGATTTAAAGTTTCATTTTCATTTGAAAAATATAAAAATATTTTGGAAATATTTTGCCAGATTCAGTATTAGCTCAGGGATTTATCACGTTTTATCTTCTCTGCTAAGGCTAAAGTTTTCATGTGGAATTAATGTTTATCATGAGATCATTTTGAAGATTAGCTACATAAATGAGATATCTGGTTAGCGTTTAAAATTTCATGGTTGTGTATCGAGCTTTATCTTTCGAAATTTTAAATCGCTGGAGTATCATTTAAGCATTTTCTCGCATTTGATAAAATTTAATCTTTGTTTGAGTTATTTGAATTTAAATGATTGCTGTACATGGTTTACATTTTTGCAACATTTAGTAAGTAATCATTTAAACATTAACTCCATAAGGCGCTGGTCTATAAATTTAATAAAATCTATTTAGTGTCGGTTTCCTGTCGTGTCTCCCAAACCAACTGATTCACAGTTGGTCATCCATTTTCATATAGAGTCTACCCCCCTTAGCCGCGGGAGACATGCTTAAATGGAGAGATCGGGGATCAGGGTGATAGCCCCTGGTCTGAGCATTGTCGTGACAATCTGTGCGACAACAAAGTACTTTCATCTTAAAGCAATAAAAGGAAGCTGCTAGAAGACAGTCTAGATGACCAGAAGGAGGAAGAGGTATGTATATATTTGATAGATAAATTCATCATATAGTTGCAGATAGAATGGTTCAATGTTCTATCTCATTGAAGAAGAAGAAAATATTCCATAAGAATGATACATGAAGGCATGTAGACAGTGTGCCTTGAACTCTTCTACAAATCGACAAGATGAAATCAACATAATATGACCTCATAAAGAATATGTGGTGGTTGAAAATCATTGTTCCTATGATGAAAGAACCATGTAAAGAAGATCCTAAGAAAGAAACATGTGAAAAATGTGAAGGAAGAGTTCATGAAAGATGTATTTGTAGTCACGTAAATGATCAAAATCTGATATCAAGAAGGATTAGCTATGACATCTCCACGAAGAAGGTATGAAGAGCTTGATATGTATGCTGGAAAAGGAGAACCTTGGTAATGTATGTCTTGGAGATGGATTCATACATATGCAAAAGGATGATGATGTTGCAGAAAGCAGATGTCATGACGAAAGGCCATCATAAAAAGGTAACTTTGATTTAATATTCATTTTAATTTTTGAGAATATTTGGTTGGGTTGAAAATAGGGTTGCCAAAAGAGGATTGTAGAAGTTCATCTAAGAGTGGATGGTAGATTGTGGAAGCATGATAACTTGGAAGAGGTAGTTGTATGAAGAATAGCCAGATATGGACTAGAAGATCACTTTACAATGGAGAAAAGGATGAAATGACTATTGGTTCAACACTATGGTTCATTGAAGGGAAGTGATGGAGAAAGATGGTTGAAGCCCTACAAAGAAGTTCTGAAAGATGAAGGCTCCATGATGAAGAAGTTGAAGTTCATCCATGACATGATGATGCAAGAAGAAGGAGCCCTACAAGCAGCTAATAATACCATGACCTCCACCAAATAGTAGATAACTGTTGTTGGAATCAAGTCCCTAGTTAAGAGGGAGCTTGGGTGTATTCCTTTCATGCAAATGAATGACTAGATCCTCCCTAGTTGAGAGGGAGAGATAGATACATCATTCTTGTCTTCATTGTATGAAGAAAGAATGGAGGATTGGATAATCATATGGTTTCTGATACTATTTGAGGATGAGGTAGGGCATCCAATAGGTAAGAGTAGTCGAAGAGGAAATTCCTTGAGGATGTGTTAATCCAAGACCGGAATGGTCCTAGAAGGACATACCCTGTGAACATCCGGATGGGGTATGTGCCTTAAGAGACAATGATGATGGTGTCTATAAGTCATTGTCTTGCCATCGTTGTGCTCTATTCTTGTGGAGAGATAGAGCTGTTAGTCAAGGCCTTGCTATATGATATTGCTGGTTGAGATGATGAGATGCAAAAATATAAGTTGAAATGATAGCTTATGAGATGGCTTACCAATCTGACTCTTCTTATGAGAATTCTTTAGTATGAGAATGTCCATGTACCTTGTATGTGTTATGAATACCTCCCTAGTTAAGAGGAAGTGTTGAAAGGTGTAACTAGGTTCAGTCTTCATAATGTCTTATGTAATCATGATTTTATGTATTTGATGTTAAAGAGAAGAAATTTATTATTGTCATTCTTGATGCATGGGTTTTATGCGCAAGGTCATTTTATTTGTAGGTCAAGCACCCATTGAGTGCTTCTAGGATTTGTTATAAAGTCAAGAAGTCAATTGAGTCATTGTAATATGTAAAGTCCCTATTGGGCATCATGTATCAAGTCAAAGACACATATTGTAAAGTCAAAATATCAAAAGACACCCTCCAAGGTAAGTCAACCTTCAAGAAGAGATATCGGCCTATAAGTAGGGATAAGTCGGCCTACAAAGATGTCAAGTCAGCCTAATTAGGGCTCCAAAGAAAGCATATATATAGGAGGTATTCGACCTCATTTGCGAGGCATCCAACAAGTTTGTTGAAACACAAAAAGCACAATAATAACCAGCGAAGGAGAGGAGAATAAAAGGAGGAAGAATTGAACTATTTTTAGGGATACTTAACCTCACATGTGTGAAATTATTAGGGCATCAATTTGTTGCAGCTCAATCGAATTGCAATCACATTAAGAAGAGACGAGTTAGGTGTCAAGAACATTAGTTTGCAAGCCGAGTGACCAAGGATAGTGAATCAAGCTAAGTAAAGGAGGAAAGATACATAATTCTACACTAAACCAATCACACATTTGAATCTACAGGAATTGCAGAAGGGACGAAAATTGCAGACCTGAAGCAGAAGCTGAAAAACTGAAGAGAAGTCAAAATTAGAAGCGCTGACGCTAGTTTGACTTGGGTTGACTTTGTGAAGAAAAAGCTGATCAAAGGAGACGATGACTTGGTTTTGGAAGGGTCTTTGTCTTGGGTCACAGGTCTTGGAATTCATGATTTGAAGGTTCTATAAGAAGATACTTTTTTTGTGGGTTTTCCTCTCAAGAGGAGAGGTTTTGGCCCTGGCTTACAGCCTACATTTTGTGTCCTCTTGTCTCATTGATATTCATTGTTTGGTAGTTGTTTGATGATAAAGAACACAATAATAATCAAGTGAAAGAAGAAGCTCATAACAGGTTCATGAAGATAAGTAAAAGAACATCACAAGCATTTAGGAGAGGTTTTGGCCCTGGCTTACAGCCTACATTTTGTGTCCTCTTGTCTCATTGATATTCATTGTTTGGTAGTTGTTTGATGATAAAGAACACAATAATAATCAAGTGAAAGAAGAAGCTCATAACATATGTTCATGAAGATAAGTAAAAGAACATCACAAGCAGTTATCAAAGTAAGAGAAATCACCTAATTTAGCTACCTCTAGATTTCTCAACCAATAAGATCAGCTTCTCCTCAAAAGGATCCCAAACTAGGCTACCCTAATTTTTTCCCATGAGTGAATAGTTGTGTTAAACTCTCCCCCATAAATACTGTAATGCTTATACTCAGATTCCCCAAGATTAATCAAAGATTACCAACAAAAAACCTTTTCTTGAGTGACCAAAGTCATGTAACAATAGTAATACTACATACCTTTTGACTTGGGATATGAAGTGAACTTCTATCCAAGGTCAAGATCTGAGCTTTGAAACTAGCTGAAAAATGGTAATGGACTAGAGAGTACACAACCCTACTAAGACCCCATGAGAGGTTACAACCAACGCCCCCCTACCTTGCCATAAATTTCTTCCTTTTTTGAGGATTTCCTGCTCCCCCATTTTCATCTCTTAGAGAAGGATTAGGGGATTTTTCTTTTTTATTATACTTTTAACTTTTGACATTTTCCTTTCTGATCCTAATCCTACATAATTCTAGGATACTATCTTCATCATTTGCTGGAGGTTTTTCGATTTCCCCTTGATTAGGGGTTGGTCCACTTTGTTTTCGAATATTTATTTGTCCTTTGTTGAGTGATACTTCTATTGTTTGTTGTGTTCCCTTCTTTGTCTTTGTTTGCCTACTTAATTCGAATATCCTAATTTTCATTTCTTCCTACTGTTTTAGTTGCCTTGTCTTGGATATTTTTCTATTCTTGTTCTCCTTTAGACTTTTCATTCATTAATCCCATGGAAAAGGGCCCCTAAGCATCCCTTGGATTTTCAAGGGAGTGGAATACTTGCACTTCTTTGTATTCCTCCTCATCTTTGATCCTTTCTTTGATTGACACATCTTCTAGCTCTGAGAGATATCTTTAGTTCTACCGCCAACATTTTTATTGTGGGATGGGTCTTGGGGGATCTCCTGATTTCCCTTGATCTAATTTTCCTCCTCTTCTCCCATCTGCTCCAACAGTACAAACTTATTACCTTGAGGGCTTAGATCCTTATTTTTACTTGAGGAAGAAGCTTGTTTAGTCAATTTAGTATGTCCTAAATTGCTACAATAATTATCAATCCGGGAGTCGTAAACTGATGAAGGGTGGCGCACTATATGTGCAAGACAGTCTCTTTCTTACTTTTTATCAATTTTATCTTGTTTTTGGGGGTTTTATCTTGGCTTATCTCCTAATGCGAATGATAATCCTATTCCTAAGTCTTAAGAATACTTTAGAAGGCAGGTTTGGGTATAGATTTTTAAGGCAATTATGTCCTTTATGATGACTTCCAGAACTTAGCACTTCAGAAGGTCTTAAAACATACTAGTGATAAAATCAATACTTGAACAAGAATGTAAATGTGTAGCTTAAACAAAAATTTAAATGTGCAGCTACTTGAATCAAACAAATGATGAACTACTGATCATGAAATTTCTATCTCTGCTGCTTATCTAAATACAGAAATAAAAGTTAAGCTATTGCACTCAAACAAATCAAGAACTGTAAACTAATAAAAGTAAAATCAATTCACTTCATTTATAGTCTGATAGCTCGCCATGTAGTCTAAGCTATGGCTCTGGAGATAACGTCAATAATATGAGGAATTGATATCGAATTGCGGAAAAATAAAGTTAAAATCAAATCACATCATTCATAGTCCGATAGCTCACCAAGTAGTCTAAGCTATGGCTCTGGAGATAACGTCAATGATATGAGGAAATTGATATCTAATTGCAGAAAAGTAAAACTAAAATCAAATCACATCATTTATAGTCCGCTAGCTCACCAAGTAGTCTAAGCTATGGCACTGGAGATAACGTCAATGATATGAGGAATTTGATATTTAAGCTAACTAACAAAGCAAATGAATAAAACCGCAATCAAAGCATAATCGAAATTGAAAAGCTAAGAAAAGCAAAGTCAGCAGAGACGCTAATCTCATGTCACTAGTTATCGTAAAAATTGTGTGAAAATACCCGGGCCTAGCGTATCCTGAAACACACACTGATCAGTGTTAGCAACAATATACAATACTTGAAAAATCATGTACATGATTGTAATGTTAACACAATGACTATCTTATGAAATATACACAGGTGAATGAATTATGAAATATGTACAATGGAAATAAAGAAACAATACATAAAACTGTATAGCAACAAAGAAAACAAAACCTCAGCGTGCAGGGGCCCTTTGCACGGCCTTGGTCAACATGTTATCAGCCTGGAATTACGCTCACACAGTCATATAAAACAGAGTTTTATTGAATTGCAAAACAGAGGAAGACTCCTCTCGTTACAACAGCAGGTCCAGTTCACGTCACAGTACAATGACTAATAGCAAAACGACATCAAAAACTAACTCTACATGCGTTTTCAAACGCGTTATTTACAAGGAAAATTACATAACTGTTTTCTCATGAAACATCTTCAATAGAGGACACATAAAAAGACAACATCCGTGGGTTTAGCATGATGGTTTCCGAGATCATTCAATCTATCAAATATGGTTGTTGGATTTGCGTCGTGGAGGCAGTCTACAGTTGTCAAAATGAACCCAGGGATCTAGGAACGACCTCAGACCTTTCACCTGTTGAAAAACAGAGACTTGTTGTTGTAGGACTCCTTTGTTTGACCACCGTTTGACCACGGCTTCTTTTTATGAATCTAGCTAAACCAACAGGACCTAATCCATGTCCAGATCATTCCTGAACTGCCCACATGCCTCGTTTTGCTTGATGACAGCTGTAACCTAGAGATCAACAAAGACAACTGCAGAAAGTGGCTGCATTCCGCAGCGAATGAGCAAAATCTAATTCAAATAGAAAACACAAAAACATAGTTAAAAAACCACTTAAATGCTCTTTTAGAATCAATATGCAATGATCTTTGATAGGTTATGAGGTACTGGTGAGGGGAAAAAGTCTAGGAAAATGTGTAGGAGAGATGTAGTTTCAGAGCTCAACACACCCCCACTGTGAAGGTGTTGCATGTCCTCATGCAACCAAAACTTTGACCATTCTCCCTTTAGTTCATGTGTTCTGAGACCTCTGCCAACACATCCAGCCTTTTTTTTTTCTTTCTTGGGACCACTGTCATCCTTGGCTTCCTCATTAGGCACTCGAATTTGAGGTTGATGAGAACCCTGCTTAACCTCTTGTTCTTTTTCTTCAATTTTCTATTTTTTTCTGCCATAGCCCAATATGAAACATGGTGTTGTCGTGAATAATCTTATCTAACCTGCCTTGTTCTTTCAATGTTTCATTTTCTCTTTTGATGTGTCTATTTAGGACCTCAAGCTCAAAAACTTCCAGTTTTAGTGATTGGATTTGATCTTCTTGAGCTGTATTAGGCTGGGCGGATGAAGTGCCTTGATCTGTGGCAATTTTCTCCAACGTTTCAATATAATCATACATTTCTTGTTGGGTTGGATCTATTTCAGGTGTAGTTTTCCTTGGGCTGTCCCCAAAATCTGGTTGAGAAGGACTGATCTCCAAATCTAGCCGAGAAGGACTTTTTTTCAAAATCTGGCTGAGGAATAAGAGTATGGTGTGGGCCACGGCCAGGAGGGATTGCTGAAGGTTGTTTCGGTGTTTCCCCTCCTAAATCAATGAAATGGGGCCCTTTCGTTTGTACTTTCCTCAATTTTCCTTTAAGTCTGGAGCTCCTCCTTAAATTTTGTGAACTAGTGTCTTCTTTCTCCACACTCTGTTTTTCTTTCCCTTTTCTCTTTGCTGCAGCTGACTGTTCCTGAAGGTAAACTAGTCTTTCAGAAAGTATTTGGTGGTCCTCTTCTGAGGAAGGTTCTGGGGTTTGATAGACAGCCTCAATATTTCTTTTTCCTTTTGATTTTCTTGGCTTCTTAACCTCATTTCTTTCCTTCTTACTTTCAGACAACTTTTCTTCCCTACTAGTTTCTTTAACTATGTTAGTAGGAGTGTCCTGAATTCTAACACTTGTTTTCTTTCTCCTACTTTTCCTTGCTGAGCTGCTCTCGGGTGTTTCAGGTGGATCTTGAAAGAAGTTTCTAACCAAAAACTGCTCCTAGGTGTCCTTCTTTTCCTTCAACTGTTTTTCAATCAAAATTTTCACAAGGCCGTGATGGTACAGGTGGGGTTCTACATCCCCCAGATTCTTTTGGACAATTATGGACATCTTTTTCAGGCTATTTAACAAAAATTAAGGCAAATTAATGGTTTGATTTTCTAGAAAATTCATCAGCAATCAGGTGTGGTACATATACATGGACCCGAACCGTCCCTCATATGTAATAAACTTCCGGATTATCAATAATAGACTGTCCCACTTCTCTTCTAAAGCAAAGACAGGGATTCCATGTTTGAAAATGGTTATATCCATATCTGGATTGCGTAGGATAACCGTCCATGCCCTCTCATCAAAGCTTTTGTTTTTGAACCACCGTTCCCCTTCCTGTGGGAGTTTCGTTGCTACAGCGATATATGCCTCTGTGATGGAAAATTTAAGGTCTCCAACCTCAACTTCCACGCCATTAAAATACCTCACAAATGTCTTCACGACTTCTTTGTTGTAGCCTTTGAATTTCTGAATGAACTGTAGCCACTGTGTCTTCCTTATTATGCTCTTCAATTGAGGATACCCCTCCATGAATTTGGGCCCTTCCGGTTCTGCTCTTAGTAAAAACCCTATTCCTTCCTTCTGCTCTAAAATACGTCTGTGTGAATGATGGATTGACGGAGGTGAAACAACTGTGTTAGCGGGGAATGGAGAAGGTTTATGGAGAAAAACCAGTAATCGTAAATGAAAGAGCAGAGAGCATGTAATGAGAATGAGTTCAAGGGAGTGTAAACAGTCTGAATATAATAGGCGGGATAGGATGGGAATAGAGTGAGCGTAGCTTTTGAAATAAACGGCTGCAGAATAAGCGTGAGCACGTTCTCAAAATCGCTGTGGAATGTGCGTCGGAACAGAGCCGTGATCAAATAGATCACATCCTCATAATTATCCGGTTCAGCAGGTGGAATGCCAACGTACAAATAAACATGAGTTAAATTCAGAGGCGGATCATGAGGCCGTTAAAAATTAATGCAAGGTTCGTGGAGAAATCATGTAAAGGTCATGGAGCGGTTATGGAAGCTATTAATGCTAATCATTACATATAATGGAGTCGTGGTTTCATAACTATATAGAATGTGATTTTTTAAAATGCTATTTGAAACAAATCTTGCTCATACCTTGGAATTTTTGCGACTTTTATCCATTAACTTTTGATTAGCTGCTTCCTGTTGGTGCTTTAGGTGCTTCAACATATTTTTTCATACCTGCATTTGGCTAACATCTGACTGTCAGTGCTGAATAACAGAGTGTTAGCTGCGGAATCAATCAACTGGCTGCAGAATCAGTTTCTAGCTGCGGAAACTAATACAGTGAACATATGACTGAATGTAGATGGATGGAAATGAATAATGACTGAGTGAATGATATAGGAAAACTGGTCATGAAAGGAATTTTATTGGCGAAATGAGATGATGAAATGAAATGAAATGGAGTGAGGTGAAATGAAGTGAAATGGAGTGAAATGACATGAAACTATGAATACAATGAGGAAAGATTTTTTTTTGGAAAATATAGGGCGTCAGGAGTTCCTGATTTTCGCCCTGTATTTTCTGTATAAGACTGCCAATTAGTGATTGGTTTTCAGGCTTATACACATTTTTTTTTTTTAACAGAAAAGAACAAAGACTAGGCTGATGGAGAAGAATGATTCTTCTTCACCAGCCTTATTGCAGAACTATCTTGAAATATTTTGACAAATTCCTCTTTTGAGAGTGGTTTATGATAGATCTTTAATCTGTGGCCATTCACAATAAGAGGAGTTTGATGTTCATCAATGGTTTTGATTCTTATCGCTCCATTGTTAAAGATTTTTTCAATTTCATATGGCCCAAGCCAATGAGTCTGAAATTTTCCTTTGAAATTTTTAAACTTGGAATCAAATAGCAATGCCCAATCTCCTTCTTGAAACTTTTTTTCCTTGATGTATTTGTCATGCCACTTAGCTCTTTGATATTGAACTAGATCAGTTCTTAGGATTGCTTTTTGTCTGATCTCATCTAGCTCATTCAACTGCTCTATTCTATGCTTTTGGGCTTCTGATAGATCCATTCCCAACTGAACTGCCATTTTGAAAGTTTTGACTTGGAACTTAATGGGGAGCAGGACTTCTTTCCCATAAACAAGTTCATAGAGAGAATGTCCTATTGTATTCCTCCATGTAGTTCTGTAGGCCCATAAGGCTTCAGGAAGCCTTTCTGCCCAATCTCTTCTGTGTAGATGAACAGTCTTGGTAATGATGCCTTCAAGAACTTTGTTTGTAGACTCCACTTGACCATTTGCTTGCGGATGGTAAGAAGTAGATTTTCTGTGCTTGACTTTGTATTCTTCCATCAGCGTCTCCACCAGTTTGGATGTGAATTTTCCTCCCTGATCTGTCACAATTTCTCTTGGAACACCAAAGTGAGTAAAAATATCCTCATAAAGAAAACTAACAACTGCATGCTTAGTAGCAGAAAATAATGCTTTGGCTTCCACTCATTTAGTGACATAATCAATACATACCAATATATACTTTCTTTGTTTTGATGGTGGGTTAATCAGTCCAATAAAATCTAAAGCCCATTTTTCAAAGGGTTCGATGAGTACCTGTGGTTGTAATGGCATTTCATTTGAAAAGGGTAGGTTTCCTTACTCTTTGGCAACTGTCACACCTTTTGACATATTGTTTTACATCTTTGAAGAAGGATGGCCAATAATATCATAAAGAGAGGATTTTATAGACTGTCCTTTTGTTAGCAAAGTGTCCGCCGCATGGTTCATCATGGAATTCTTTGAGAATATCAGGCATTTCATCTTCCCTAACACATCTTCTGATCACAAAGTCTGGCCCTGTTTTAAACAATTCGTTAGAAATCCATGAATATTTTGAACTCTCTGAAATAATCTTTCTTCTTTCACCAGGAAATAAATGTGGAGGCAGTTTCCTTGTAACCAAATAGTTAGCTATATCTGCATACCAAGGAGTCTTAGTAGTTACTGCAAATAAATATTTATCAGGAAACTTGTCCTCTATAGAAGAATCCTCTTTAGTATTTTGAATCCTAGACAAGAAATCAGCTACTGTGTTTTGTTTCCCTGGTCTATCTAACACATTAATATTGAATTCCTGTAAAAGTAAGAGCCACCTTGTAACTATGCCATTAGTAATGGGTCTGTTCATTAGATATCTAATTGCAGAATGATCAGTATGAATAAAAGTTTCATAGCATGTTATATAATGTCTAAACTTATTGATTGCATGAACAACAACTAAGAACTCTTTTTCAGTCACAGTATAGTTCAACTCCGTAGGAATTAAATTTTTATTGGTATAGTAAATGGCATAAGGAACTAAATCTTTTTGTCCCAACACAACCCCTAGAGCTGTATCTGAAGCATCTGTAGAAATATGGAAAGGGAGTTTCCAATTTGGCCTCTCAAGATAGGTGTTTCAGATATTCTTGTTTTCAATGTTTCAAATGTTGATTGGCAATCATGACTCCATTTAAATTCAATTTTTTGTAAGCAGTTTGAAGAGTGGAGATGCTATTTTAGTGAAGTTTTCTATAAATCTTCTATAATATCCAGTGAATCCCAAAAAACTTCTAACATCTTTTTGACAATTTGGAATAGGCAACTTGGAGATGACTTCAACTTTTGATCTATCAACTTTAATCCCATCCCTTGAAATATGATGTCCCAAAACAATACCTTCAGTAAACATCATAAAGCATTTTTCATGGCTTAGTGAAAGGTTTGTTTGTTTAAATCTTATAAGGAATTTTTCCAAATTTTCTAATGCCTCTTCAAACGAATCACCATAAACTGTGAAATCATCCATATAAACCTCTACACATTCATGGATTAGATCAGAAAAAATTCCTAGTACTGCTCTTTGGAATGTTGCAGGTGCGTTATATAATCCAAAAGGAAGTACTCGATAAGCAAAAGTTCCCCATGGACAGGTAAATGTGGTCTTATCCTCATTTTCAGGTGCTACCTGAATTTGATTATAACCACTAAAACTATCCAGAAATGAAAAGTACTTTTTGCCTGCTAATATATCTAATACTTGATCAATAAATGGCAAGGGAAAGTGATCCTTCAAAGTTGCTTTGTTCAATTCCCTGTAATCAATACATACCATCCATTTACCATTCTTTTTAGGTACTATAACCAAAGGAGAAACCCATCGGCTATCTGAAATTGGGTAAATGAAATTTACATTGAGTAGTTTTTGGAGCTCTTCTTTCACTATCTCCCTAAGATTTGGATTCATCCTTCTCTGAGGTTGTCTGATTGGTCTACTGTTTTCCTCGATATAGATATGATGGATGCAAGTCTTAGGATCAATACCTTTCATATCAGTATACTCCCATGCAAATGCAGTAGAATGTTTTTGCAAGATTTTGGTTAGCTCTTCTTGTTGTGACTTTTCCAAATTTTTGTTGATATTCAATGTTTTTCCTGGAAAAATCTCAATGGTAGAGCTACAAAACTCTTCCATAGAGTAAAGAGACATTTGTCTTGATCATAGATATTCAATATTAGAATCTAACTGAAATTGTGTGTGGTCATATTTTGAAGATGTTTCAAAATTTTCTAATGTGTTCAAAATTTGACTATCTTCACTAACTTCAGAAATAGTAAAGACAGGTTGTATAATATCTTCATCATCGACCCATTCATTGTCTCCTACTTCTGTAATTGCCTTTGCTGGAGGATACAGATTGAATTTCTTTGTTGAACTACCATCAGAAATGTACATATCTCCAGATCTACAACTAATGAAAGCATCAGCTGTGGCTAGCCAAGGTCTTCCTAAGATGAGTGGATGTCCTCCTAGATTACTCTTAGGAGTCAAAATCATAAAATCTACTGGATACTCCCAAGAATCTAAGGAGATTGAAATATCTTCTAGTACACCATCTGGTTTGATTATTGATCTATCTGCAAGTTGCAGTAAAGTGGGTGTAAAAAGAAGATTAGGAAGTTTAAGCTGTTCCATAGTTTGTCTACTCATAATGTTGATAGCAACCCCCTAGTCAATCAAAGTGTTTGGAATTTCTATCCCATTTATATGTGTCTTGACAATTGGACTACCTAGATCTACATATTTTTGCATGGTAATTTTTCCCATCATGATATCTGCTATTTTCCCTACAAGGTGGATTCTTCTTGTGTCTCTTGGTTTCCTTCCTAGTCTTTTAAGACAACTCCTTTATTGTTTTTGCTAGAATAGGAATCTCTCAAATGGCTTGTAGCAAGGGGATCTTGATACAGACATTCTTCAATTCATCTAGAAAATCATAGTTAGGTAACAAGATTTGTTTTTCCACCCCTTTGTCAATTTTTAATCTTTCAGGGAAAGGAGGCGTGGATGAAGATGCAAGTTGCTCAACTATAGGAGTTGTGGGTGTTGATTCTTTTTCTTTTTCTTTTTGAATAATTGAGTTTTGAAGAGATGCTTCCTCAGAACCTTTATTGACTTTAAGAGAATCCTCCTTAGAAGTACCTTGCTCTTGAACATCTATAGAAGGTTTTTCTAAAACTCTACCAGATTTGAGTTGAACATCATTAAGAGGAACAATCATATAGGTAGGAAATTGTTGTCCTTCTATCATGTAAGCATTATGAGGATTTTTGTTGTTGAGATTTGGCAATGGCTGGGCTGATAGTTGATTTGTCTTTTGTTGAAATGGAAGCAAGAGTTGAGAATTTGGATTTTTTTGAGAAGGTTGTTGTTGTGGGAATGGTAATGAAAGTTGTGGGTTTTGATTTGGAATCGGTGGATTTTTTTGATTTGGAAAAGATGGAGGATATTGATAAAATTGAGAAAATCTCCCATAAGGATTTTGCATCCCTTGTGCCCATGATTAGTATGGATTTTGAGATTCGGGCCAAGGTTGTTGCCAAGAATTCCAATTTGGTGAGAGCTGAAAGTTCATAGGATTGTTAAATCCCTGATTTTGTTTCCCTTGACATGGTCTTCTTGAAACAAAACAAAGGGACTCTACTGAATTTGGATCTTCCTGAAAGACAACTTTGAGCCCAGGTATTGAAGGACAATCCTTGGTCTCATGGCTTTTTGAGAAAATCATACATGTTTCTACAACTTTTGCATCTAAGTGGCATTCCCTTAGAGCATGTTTCTTTCTACATTTTGGACAAAAGATGGCCAAGGCATCAACTTCTTTTTTTTGCTTGTTTTGTATTTTAAGGGTGTCTAGTTGTTCACTAAGGCTCCCTAAAATATCAGTTTTGAACTCATCAAGCATATTTCCAATCTCTGCCGTACTTACTGATCCCGTTGCAGATTTGTTTGCTCTAATAAGAGAAGGATCTCTCGGTCCTTTCCCAGTTTTAGATTTTCCCCTTGAGAGATGGACACATAGTTCTGCTATGTCATGAAGTGGAAGTTGAGAAATATCTCCCTTCCCCATCATGTTTAAAATATCTATCCATTCATCTCTAATGGCTTTCAGTAGAAAGTCCTTCAAGGTTTCCTCATCTAAATTACTCATTTTTTCTCTTTTTAAGTTGTATTGAAATCTTTCAAGTAAATCTTCGAAGTTTTCATCTTCTTTTTGCATCATCTTGAATACCTCATCCTTATGATTGGTGGGCCTACAATAATCCAGGTATCTATCCAAAAATGTTTGTTTCATATCATTCCAAGTCCTAATAGATTGAGTGACTAATCCCATGAACCATTTCAAAGCAGCTCCTTTCAATGTTGAAGGAAACAGTTTGAGTTTTTGAGAATCTTCCATATAGTCATAGGTTCGGCACAAGACTTCAAACTCAAATAGAAATGTTTCAGGATCTTCACTTCGCAACCCATAAAAGTTTGGGAGGACAAATGGTGAAATGTTTTTCATTGTTGTATGGGTTTCCTCATCAGCTATAGGGAATCCAAATGAGTTATCTCCATCCCTATTTCCCCCATTGTTATCTCTACCTCCTCCATTGTTTCCTCTTCCTCTACCTCGACCCCCTCCTCCAAATCCATTTACTACTTCTTCTGTCATGATAGTTTCCTCAGAGTTCTAAGGTTCTTCTATTAATGGTGAATGAGGAAGAGTTTCTCCCTCCTCTTCTTCAGGTGATTCTACTTCTTTGATTACAATATGTTCCCATGTAGAAGTGAAGAAAGGTTCTTCTCCTAAATTGGATTTAATGGATAGTGTGGGAGAGTCTCCTAATTCGGCTGCTGCCCCTTGAATTCTAGGAATCCTAAGGCTGGGAGTATGAGTCGGAGATGATGGAGGTGTATATTGTCTATGCCTTGAAGTAGCTGGAGTTGTGAAAATCGAACTTTTGGCCCTAGCTATAAACCTTCTCTTAGAATCTCTTGCTCTATGCATGTCATTTTTTATCTTTTAATTCTCTTTCTGATCTTCCAGGTCACACTAGGTGCAAGAAAGGAGCATAATCAAGAAATTATTGAACTAAAAACTCTCTTTTCTGATCTTCCAGATCACGCTAGGTGCAAGAGGAGAGCATACTTCAAGAAGTTATCAAATTTTCCCTTCTTTTTTTTTAAGAGATTGGCTACCTGGTTACACTTCCCCGGCAACGGCGCCAAAATGTTTAGTCAATTTAGTATGTCCTAAATTGCTACATTAATTATCAATCTACCTGGTCACACTTCCCCGGCAACGGCGCCAAAATGTTTAGTCAATTTAGTATGTCCTAAATTGCTACATTAATTATCAATCCGGGAGTTGTAAACTGATGAAGTGTGGCACACTATATGTGCAAGATAGCCTATTTCTTACTTTTTATAAATTTTATCTTGTTTTTGGGGGTTTTATCTTGGTTTATCTTCTAATGCGAATGATAATCCTATTCCTAAGTCTTAAGAATACTTTAGAAGGTAGGTTTGGGTATAGATTTTTAAGGCAATTATGTCCTTTATGATGACTTCCAGAACTTAGCACTTCAGAAGGTCTTAAAACATACTAGTGATAAAATCAATACTTGAACAAGAATGTAAATGTGTAGCTTAAACAAAAATGTAAATGTGCCGCTACTTGAATCAAACAAATGATGAACTACTGATCATAAAATTTCTATCTATGCTGCTTATCTAAATATAGAAATAAAAGTTAAGCTATTGCACTCAAACAAATCAAGAACTGCAAACTAATAGAAGTAAAATCAATTCACTTCATTTATAGTCCGATAGCGGCAATGTAGTCTAAGCTATGGCTCTGGAGATAACGTCAATAATATGAGGAATTGATATCGAATTGCGGAAAAATAAAGTTAAAATCAAATCACATCATTCATAGTCCGATAGCTCGCCAAGTAGTCTAAGCTATGGCTTTGGAGATAATGTCAATGATATGAGGAAATTGATATCTAATTGCAGAAAAGTAAAACTAAAATCAAATCACATCATTCATAGTCCGATAGCTCGCCAAATAGTCTAAGCTATGGCTCTGGAGATAACGTCAATGATATGAGGAATTTGATATCTAAGCTAACTAACAAAGCAAATGCATAAAACTGCAATTAAAGCATAACTGAAATTGAAAAGCTAAGAAAAGAAAAGTCAGCAGAGAGACTAATCTCATGTCACTAGTTATCGTAAAAATTGTGTGAAAATACCCGGGCCTAGCCTATCCTGAAACACACACTGATCAGTGTTAGCAACAATATACAATACTTGAAAAATCATGTACATGACTGTAATGTTAACACCATGACTATCTTATGAAATATACACAGGTGAATGAATTATGAAATATGTACAATGGAAATAAGGAAACAATACATAAAACTGAACAGCAACAAAGAAAACAAAAACTCAGCATGCAGGGGCCCTCTGCACGGCCTTGTTCAACACGTTATCAGTCTGGAATTACGCTCACATAGTCATATAAAATAGAGTTATATTGAATTGCAAAACAGAGGAAGACTCCTCTCGTTACAACATCAGGTCCAGTTCATGGCACAGTACAATGACTAATAGCGAAGCGACATCAAAAACTAACTCTACATGCATTTGCAAACACGTTATTTATAAGGAAAATTACATAATTGTTTTCTCATGAAACACCTTCAACAGAGGACACGTAAAAAGACAACATCCGTGGGTTTAGCATGATGGTTGCCGAGATCATTCAATCTATCAAAGATGGTTGTTGGATTTGCATCGTGGAGGTAGTCTACAGTTGTCAAAATGAACCCAGGGATCTAGGAACGGCCTCGGACCCTTCACGTGTTGAAAAACAGAGACCTGTTGTCATAGGACTCCTTTGTTTGACCACCGTTTGACCACGGCTTCCCTTTATGAATCTGGCTAAACCAATAGGACCTGATCCATGTCCAGATCATTCCTGAACTGCCCACGTGCCTCATTTTGCTTGATGACACCTGTAACCTAGAGATCAACAAAAACAACTGCGGAAAGTTGAATCAGCTGCAGAAAGTGGCTGCATTCCGCAGCTAATGAGCAAAATCTAATTCAAATAGCAAACACAAAAACATAGTTAGAAAACCACTTAAATGCTCTTTTAGAATCAATATGCAATGATCTTTGATAGCTTATGAGGTACTGGTGAGGGGAAAAAGTCTAGGAAAATGTGTAGGAGAGATGTAGTTTGAGAGCTCAACAAATCCTATGCTTCAACTCTTTTTTTTGGCAAGGGAGGGGCCCTTGATGTTGCTCCATTTGCCTCTAGGTCCTTTTTTGCTACATTTTGATGATTTGGACCTCTTCTATGCCTCAATTGTTGCCATTGTTCACCCTCCTTAGGTTGTTGTTGCTGATATTTTGACAATTCTCGGCGAAGTGTCCATATTCATGGCATGATTTGCACATAAAATGCAATTGATTGTAATCAATTTCTTGGAGGAAAGTCCAATTATTTAGATTGAGATGCATTACTTCAGGAAAGCCTTTATCTAGATCAACTTCAACACATATTCGTGCACATGTAAACATCCATTCCTATTCAACATGATCAATATGTAATCCTAGAGCATTCACTTTGTTATGAAATGTTTCTCCATTCTAGAAATAAAGTGGAAAGTGGGGTAACTTGACTTGCACAGAAACTATTGAAGGAACATCATTCTTAGAGTTGAAATTTGGCGTCCATCTATCTAGATATAGCCCTTGGGCACCCATAAAATATAGCCCAAAAATATGAGGTCTCAATTTGTATTCTCCTCAAAGAGAAAAGCGAAAAACCCTCGACCATAGAAAGAAACCGAGAGTTACCCATTGATGATAGGGCATTGATTTTATTACTCTGCAAATTTAAAGACTTGGGGGAGAGATATATCCCCATGAGCTACCTTATTGAACCCCATTTTTCCAATTTCAAGGCCATAGCTGGGGATTGGTTTGCATTCAATGAGATCTTTGGAATATCATCTATTTTCTTCACAAACTACGCATGCCTGACTTTTTGTACATGCAGGAAAGATGCTACTAGAGCAATGAAAGCCTACTAAGTTAGGAGTAGGAGGGTGCGGGGAGGAGTAAGCCCTACTGAGCTCGAAGCCATCGTTGAAGAAAAGGCTGTGACTAGGGTTTTTAATGAGCATTCTCCCTATAGACAATCCTAGTCATATATATCATAGCACTGATCTTATTACATTGAATAACCAAAATCAACAAGGAGGCTCAAAGTCATTACATTAGTTAGTGGGTAACATATCCATATTATGATGCAACACACATGGCATTAGATTTTGTATTTCTATTTTTTTGTGTTTTGAATTGTATCTTTTTTGTTGTATTACAAGTTATATGAAGAGGGATGCTAATATTACTATTTAGGTAGAGAATGAATGCATGCATGATAAATTTCTAGATTCATATATTGAACTAGACGATATGACTTCTATTTGTAGAAGATAATACAAGAAATATCAAATAATATTGTTGCTAATATTTCTTCGATTAAGAGGGATGCTAATATTATTATTTAGTTAGAGAATGAATGTATTCATGATAAGTTTCTAGATTCATATATTGAACTAGACCATATGACTTTTACTTGTAGCAGATTAAGCAAGAAATATCAAATAATATCGATGATAATATTTCTTCGATTGAGATTATATGAATCTCAATTGTATAGGAAAAAGAAGCCTTGTTGTTAATATTTATTCAACAAGAATTGTTGTTAATATTTGTTAAACAATCGCGTTTGAGATAGTATCTTAAAAATAACAAGATTAGTCAATAAATAACAAGATTAGTCAATAAAAGCTTACAAATTCATTTAATCTATTTATAGAAACATCAACAGAGTTATGAAAGAACATCCATTCTTTCAAAATAAATATTGAATACAATTCATAACATAAAACTTATTTTTGAAGACAATTTTATGCTTACAATTATTTAGTTATGTTCTAGATTTTTTCATAAGAGAAATAATCATTTGGCTTTGTCAACTTCTTTTAGAGTAATATTGTGCAAGATCCAACGATGCCTCGTGAGATGATTGAAAGTTTAAAGCAAGTAAGAGTTTGAATTTTTATTTTTTTTTAAATATATTTTTATTTGATTAGTATCTAAATTAAATAAGAGATCGATGATTTTATATTTTTTTGCAAGCTTTGAATTCATTTATCACATTTAATTGATCTATTAATATCACGCGTGACTGAAAATTCTCATTTTGTACATCATTATAGCAGGCTGAATTAGATGACAAATCTTCTAAGTCAGAAAGAAATAGAGAGGTAAATTCTATCAAACAAAACACAAATTAAGCTATCTTATCTTATCTTATCTATATATAATGTTATTATTGGATATTAGTTAAGATAGCTTGCAATCAATTGGTTTATTGTGTTGCTAAAAAAATATTAGTCTGTTATTATTACATGGGTCTTGAATATCTCTTAATTAGCTTGTTTTAATATTTTGATATTTAATTTATTTTAGAGGATATTTTGTTATACATGACAAATATTTTTTCCACAGAAAAATCGTGACCTTTTATTAATATTTATAAAAAGTTGCGTAAGTCCATGCTTTAGTCATTCAGCATAATTTGGTCATACATTATGAGCATATCAAAAAATAAAAGATTCACTTTTAAGGAACAGATCAACCCGCAGTATCAAAAAATTCATCCCATAACTATATCATATTAGAAAAAACATATCAGATAAGCACAACTAGCCGAGAAGTCATCTATCTAATCCTACAAAAAAGTGAAACTGCAGGATTGATCATCCACAAAAGTAACCCCTATGAGAAACAAGAGCATATATGAAGAAAGATTAAAGTGCTAGTAGGACTGACGCTGAAAAAGGTCTGCGCCCTCTACTGATTTGCTGACCTGCCATATGCCCTTATCCTATCCAACCCGTGCCTTAGATGTGTTAAAATTCTATCACTGCAACAACTGATTTATTTTACCTACTTGTCTTCCAATAAGTTATTTATGAAAACCTTTCAGTAAACATTAAAATAAATTCTGCATATCACACTATAATACAAAAACAAATACATGCACAAGAATCAAACACATCAACACAAATATTTTTGGACAATTGTCTCTGGAAAAACCCAATGCGGGAAAATTGGTGCAACATAGGAGGATTTTATTATTAAACAACTTTTCTAAGTACATTGGTTGCCAAACTAGTTCACCCAACTAAGATAAATTCTTCGACACCTCTCCTAGGCTCAGCGTCAAACCAACTAACCTCTGCGCAACTCCCAGACCGTCTGCGTCAGCGCTTTGTTTCTCTACGTCAGCACTGGGCCTCTTTGTGTCACCCACACAGGCCCTCCAGTGACTGTACAGTCCTGCTGCCTCTGTGTCTCTCTGAGTGGCTTTGCTTCTGCCTTTTTGACCTCTGCGCTGATCCTTTGGTACTATCCTTGCTTCTTAGCTCCATACTTGCTACCTCTTGCTGCAATCTAGACCTCTAGTTCAAATCTCTCAGCAAACCCCCCTCTAGAAATTGAATTGACTGGTCTCCCTCAGTATATTTCCAACTGACCCTCAAGCCTTCTCTTATACTTTTCCTATTGATGAATCAACGACCGAGATTAAGTTCCTAATCAATGGTTAAGATTAAAATAGACTTGATCTTCATCTCTTAGAAGCTTCTCATCCTTATCTTTATTAATACCCATTAATATTTTTATTTTCCTAAGTTTAGACTTAGGACCTCATTAAAAATATTAATTATTTTAACAAATTTTCATGCGGATGGAATTTTCCAAAACGATTTCTGGGTTTTGGAGATCTCATGCTCTTTAGTCTCTCCACTAATTCTCATGGCTAGAGCACATTCTATGCTACCCCAAATCAACACTCCCTCTTAGCGAGGAATGTGTACTAGTAATACTCCACACTGAGCATCACTCCAATTATACGACACCGATACCTGTGTTGATGCTAGGCTTCCATGCCCAACATCCTTTGCACTGCTGCATCCTGTACTGCTGCCCATGGCTCTATCACTGTCACTGCTACATTTGTACTGCAGCTCCCTCTACATCCGTGCTGCTGCTGGTCCTTCTTCCCAACACTGCATCTACACTGCAACTCCCTCTGCATCCATGCTGTTGCTGGTACTTCTTCCCAACCCTGCATCTGCACTACAACCCCTTCTCGTCATCCTGCTATTGCTAATTGCTACTACATTGCAACATCATACTCATTACTGCTATTTTAATGGATTCTTTATCATCCCCATCTTCTCCTTGAAATAATCAAACTTTGTTCTTCCAAGGGCCTTGGTAAGGATGTTTGCAACCTGGTCTCCTGTAGGAGTGTATCTCAACTATACAACTCCTCGTTGGACATAGTCTCTGACAAAATGACACTGATCGTCAAATACTGGATTCCCAGAGAGCTTGATGCAACTCTGATTATCACACATGATCTTGGTCGCCTCCATCTTTCTTCTGAATAGGTTTACAAGAAGTTTTCTAAGCCACATGGCTTCGCAAGAAGCTGTGCTTGCGGCCATATATTCAGATTCCGCTTAGCTCAGAGCTACAGATTTCTGTTTCCTACTGCACCAGGAGGTCATTCCCGATCTATGATATTCCTAATTAGCCATGGTTAATTGGAATATTCGATTTTGCTCAATTTTGCCTTTTATGGTTATTTATAAATAAAAAGGTGAGGAAAGGGGGACATAACTCACTTTTAGAATAAATTCACTCCCTAGTAGCACAACGTTGTGACTTAAAGGGGAGCCAAGGGGGGCCGAAGGACCACGCAGAGATGGGGCCCACGTGGACACTTGGAGGGACTGCGCAGATGGAAAGGAACACGTGGCAAGAGAGGGGCAACGTTGGAGGAGGTGGGCCTTGGGATTGAGAGAGGCCAACGCTATAAAAGAGAGAGGAGCCTCCTTGGGATTTGATTATGTGCATTTGAGCTAGTCACTTCGACTAAGAGCACGCTGGCTGTTTAGCTAGTCTGCAACACTATTTAGTGCATTGAGTATCTCCGTTCGGAGATCTCACCCTTAGCTCCGGGGGACTTTGAGTGCCTGCTCGGGCAAGGTATTTCCATCGGTATTTTTGTAGTAGTTTCCTCAGCATTTTGGCAGGAGGATTGAGCATCTTGGATGACTGCGCAGTCTTGAGAGGGATGACACAATGCTTTCTGGCAAGGGTTCTGGATTGAGGTTTTGTAGGGGGATTTGTGCTGGGAGATTGAGCAGGGGATCAGCCCTTGCATATTGGAGGATTTTGGCTAAGTTTCAGGTAGAGTTTTGGTGGGTTTATTTTAGTGGCAGTGCAGAGCCTTGAGGGATTGCGTGGGTCCTCAAAGGGGTGATTTTCGGGGGTCAGCCATTTCAAAAACGATTTCTGGGTTTTTTTGGGTTTCTTGAGTAGAGTCCGATTTGAGAGTTTCAACATTTTCTGAGAAGGGGAACAACCCCAAATCCTCATTTGATTTCCAACAGTAACAACAACACAATAGTTCTCCAACAACTTGGACACAGTTAAGAGAGAGGCCATTCCTTTGCTATTCTGAGTGTATTTCTTCACTTGCCATGTGCAAGTCGAGGTGCCATCTTTCTGATCACCTCTTGTACTCATTCTATTACTCAGTATAATAAAATGGCTTAGCATTTCTCTCTGCATTTCTCGAGTATTTGCTTATATTTCATGTTTACATTATTACATGTTGCACCATTGTTATTTTTATCATTTTGAGTTTCTCGGTTATTATATCATTTGTGCATATTTGGTTGGAGTTACTGGGGTTTTGGGGAAATATCTCTGAAACGGGATATTACAATGGTATCAGAGTATAGATCTAGCTTAGCCTGTGGAGCTAGCAATCTATGACACCGGGGGAAAAGCTCGGAAAAGCCTTACATCTGTTACAAAGGTAGGACATATAGAGACACTGGGCATAGGTTGGAGAACACCTATGGAGAGGGAGACTGTGTTCCAGTGGTGGACGTAGAACAGGAGGAGCCTGTGGTGGACGCAGAACAGAAGGAGCCTGTGGTGGACGCAAAGCAGGAGGATCCGATGGTAGATGAGGATGGGAAGAGATTTGCAGACATGCTCCTCAAATCCGTGCAGGATTTGTCGAGGTAGATCGAGGTGATGGGGCAGAGATTCACGACAATAGAGGCTAGACAGCGTGAGAATAGTTTTCCAGGTTTGTGAGGGATTGGGTACATCCCACCATTTTCCAGAGCAGGGTGCCACTTAGTGTGATATTACTTCGCAGATGGCCTCACATGCCCCTACACGCTCTACCATACCCACTTTCCTAGGAGCAGACACGGGGGCCGGAGCCCAACAGGAGGCAGAGCCCGGTCACATGGGCGATTATTTTGCAGAGTACCGAGCCTATGGGCAGGAGTTCAGGGATGCTCTCTCATTCAAATATTTTGTTAAGGATAGTAGACTTCGCGACCATCATAGAGGACACCGACATTATCACGATGGAGACACCCACCGCACAGCTAGTAGATTCCACTTGCCTACGTTTGATGGTTCATCAAATAGTTCGGCAAGGTCTTGGGTGGAGAAGCTGGACATCTATTTCCAGCTTAACCAGATGTCAGAGGCAGAGGCCATCAAGGTGGCGACATTACATTTGGATGGTGAGGCCCAGGATTGGTGGTTTCATGGGATGGTTACACTCGGACATTCCACAGTGACGACGTATGCCGAGTTCATCAGGAGATTGATGGCGAGGTTTGACTGGAGGGATCCGGAACAGCACTTTGTTGAGCTGACGAGGCTCAAATAGATAGGGAGCCCAAAGACCTACATTGCAGACTTCTTGAGGAATTCAGTGATGGTTCCAGATCTATCCACGGCACAGAGGATATACATGTTTGTTGAGGGGTTAGCAGAGCCACTTCGGGGTCTAGTCAGGTCTACTAGACCAGCCACACTCCAGGATGCTATCAGCAGGTCCTGGGACTTACAGGATGCCTTACCTAGGACCCAGCAGGTCCCGGGACTTACAGGATGCCTTACCTAGGACCCGGACACCTTACCCCCAGAGACAGACCTTCCAGCCTAAGGGGAAGGACGTGAGGATTCCACATCCAAAGGGGAATCCAGGACGAGCACAGATTGATGACGATGCCAGGAGGGAGTTGAAGAAGAAGCGGTTGTGCTTTACTTGTCAGGAGCCATGGGCACCAGGACATAGATGTGCTGCTGGAAAAGCACATTTTATTGAGGTCTTCTCCGAGAGCAGCAGGGAAGAGGATGAGGAGGATGACGTGGAGGTAGGAGATAGTCATGCCATGCAGGGTCCCTTGCCACCTCTACCACCAGCAGCAGGTGGTGTAGCTTTTGCACCTACCGGAGGAACGCTTGCAGCATTGCGAGGAGTTCCCAAGTATTTGACGATGTGCGTACGGGGGACAGTATGTGGCCAACGAGTATCAGTTTTGGTTGACAATGGGGCCACCCACAACTTCATCGATGCACAGATGGTTGAGCAGAGAGGTATACAGACAGAGAGCTTCGATGGATTTTCAGTTTTGGTCCTCGGAGATCAGACCATGGTGTGTGCTCGTTATGTTCGAGAGTTATCAGTGATGATGGGTACCTACACACTGACTGACCACTTCTTCATGGTCAATATTCTGGACACCAACATAGTATTGGGTGTTCAGTGGCTTATCACTCTAGGGAAGGTCACTATAGATTGGAAGGCCCTAGAGATGGAGTGGGATGATGAGAAGACAGGGAGGCATGAGAAAATACGGGGGCAACGCACATCCGCCTCAGACTGTTTCGGCTCATCGGATGGAGGCTGTCTTCCGGAAGGAAGACATAGAGTGGGCAGTGGAGTTGCGTGCATCAGAGGCAGGGACTACAGGGCAGATGGTGCACCCAGAGATACAGTCCATCCTTGATCGGTATGCCACAGTGTTTGGGGAGATTCTGCTGGGACAGCCACTGGACCTGGGGTTTGAGCACACCATTGAGCTTGAGCAGGGCATATAGGCAGTGATTACTACCCCCTATAGGCATCCCAAGGCCTATCGGGATGAGATTGAGCGGGCCATTCAAGAGTTGCTGGCTCTTGGGCACATTCGGCTGAGCACGAGTCCTTTTGCTTCTTCCGTGGTGTTGGTGAAGAATAAGGACGACACATTGAGGATGTGCATTGACTACAGGGCCCTGAACAAGAAGACCCTGAAGAACAGGTACCCTATACCCAGGATCGATGAGTTGATGGATGAATTGAGAGGAGCACAATTCTTCTCAAAGATTGATTTGAGATTTGGGTACCATCAGATTCGTGTGAGGGAGCAGGACATTCCCAAGACCGCCTTCAGGTGTCACTATGGGCACTTTGAGTTTTTGGTGATGCCCTTCGGGCTAACCAATGCCCCAGCGACATTCCACCCTTGCATGAATCACATCTTCCGTAGTCATTTGAGGAAGTTTGTGTTGGTGTTCTTTGATGATATCCTCATTTACAACAGGACTTGGGAGGAGCATCTCCAGCACATTGAGACAGTGTTGCGGATCTTGGAGGAGCAACAGTTCTATGCCAAGCTCTCCAAGTGTGAGTTCGGGTTGACGGAGATGTTGTACTTGGGACACATCATAGGGGTGGATGGAGTGAGAGTCCATGAGGAGAAGATCAGGGCCATCAGAGATTGGCCAGAGCTGAGGAACGTGAAAGAACTTTGAGGATTCATTGGCATATGTACCTACTACTGGAAGTTCGTCAAGAGTTTCTCACAGCTTGCTGCACCCCTAACAGATCTGACGAGGAAAGGGGCATTCTGTTGGTCGGATACATCGCAGCGAGCCTTTGACAGGCTCAAGGAGGTTATGTGCAGCTACCCAGTGCTTGCATTGCTGGATTTTACGCAGCCATTTGTTTTGGAGTGTGATGCGTCGGGCGAGGGGGTTGGCGTAGTATTGACGCAAGGAGGTCACCCTATAGCCTTTGAGAGTCAGAAGCTCCTTCCACATGAGAGGTTGTATCCTATATACGACAAGGAGACGCTGGCCATTATGCATGCATTGGCCAAGTTCCGACAGTATTTAGTGGGTAACAGGTTCAGGGTGAGGACTGATCACAATAGCCTCAAGTTCTTTTTGGAGTAGAAATAGCTACAGGAGAGGTAGCAGAAGTGGATCAATAAGATTCAAGCATATGACTTTGACATTGAGTATGTCAAGGGTAAGAACAACTTGGTAGCAGATGCCCTTTCACGTAGACCAGCCACGTTGTCTCTTATGAGCTTGGACACAGACTGGAGGGCTCGACTCTTAGTAGAGTAATCCAAGGATAGATTTTCATGTGAGGTTCTGGATGGGTAGGTGGCAGATGACAGGTACAGGGTGGTCGATGAGATCATCCACTACAGGGATTGGATCTTCTTGACAGAGGGGTCTCAACTCAAGAAGAAGATACTTCAGGCATCACATGATTCACCATTGGCCGACCATCAGGGGTTTACCAAAACCTACAGGGCCATTAGAGAGAGGTTCTCATGGAAGGGCCTCAAGGAGGATGTATTCCAGCATGTCCGGGAGTGCGATGTTTGTCAGAGAAACAAGGGGGAGATGAACCATCCCGCAGGATTACTGTAGCCTCTTCCCATTCCGGAGGGGAAATGGGAGTGTATTTCGATGGACTTCATCACAGGTTTGACCATGGTTCAGGGCAAGGATTGCATCTTTGTCGTCGTTGATCGACTGAGGAAGTACTCACACTTTTTTGCCATATCCGCACATTACACAGCAACACAGGTGGCCGAGTTCTTCAGAGAGATCTTTAGGTTACATGGTCTTCCCAAGACCATCACTAGTGACAGGGACAGCTGTTTCATGGGCGGATTTTGGCAGGATCTTTTCCAGTTGGTGGGGACAGAGTTGACACCGAGCACCAGTTATCACCTACAGATGGACAGGCAGACAAAGATAGTTAACAAGTGGCTGGAGGGCTATTTGCATAACTATGTCAGTGGGCAACAGTGAGCATGGCTGAAGTGGTTGCATCTGGGGGAGTACTGCTACAACATTGCACATCACATGTCCATTGGTATGTCACCATTCTATGCTTTGTATGGATATCATCCTTTATCTTTTGTTGATGTGATGTTTGGTGCTAGCAAGGCTTCGAGAGCCAAGATTTGGATCCAAGAGAGTCAGGATATTCTCCGAGCTCTCAAGGATAATATGGCTACAGCGCAGAATCAGCAGAAGCTGTATGCTGATAGGGGTCAGGTGGAGAGACAGTTTGAGGTAGGTGATTTGGTCTACCTATGATTACAGCCATATCGATAGTCGTCACTGAAGCAGAAGGGGGCTGAAAAGCTCAAGCCCCGCTTTTATGGGCCATACAGGGTGATACGCAAGATTGGACAGGTTGCATATGAGTTGGAGCTGCCTCAAGGCAGCAAGATTCATAACATTTTTCATGTATCATTCTTGAAGAAGGCATTATGGCAGCATGTGACAGTGACAGATGAGCTACCACCCATGGATGATGAGGGGCATTTGGTGTTACAGCCAGAGGCTATTATTGATACCAGGGAGAGGCAGCTGTGGAGCAGGATGGTCCGGGAATTCTTGGTGAGGTGGAAGAATTTACCGGATGAGGATGCCAGTTGGGAGAGTGAGAAAATTTTGCAGCATCCATCACTTCAGTTGCTTGAGGACAAGCAACATTTTGCCGGGGGAGATTGTAATATTCTTAATTAGCCATGGCTAATTGGAATATTCGATTTTTCTCAATTTTGCCTTCTATAGTTATTTATAAATAAAAAGGTGAGGAAAGGGGGACATAACTCACTTTTAGAATAAGTCACTCCCTAGTAGCACAACGTTGTGACTTAAAAGGGAGCTAAGGGGGGCCAAAGGACCACGCAGAGATGGGGCCCACGTGGACACTTAGAGGGACTGTGCAGATGGAAAGGAACACGTGGCAAGAGAAGGGCAACGTTGGAGGAGGTGGGCCTTGGGATTGAGAGAGGCCAACGCTATAAAGGAGAGAGAAGCCTCCTTATTTTTGGATTCGATTATGTGCATTTGAGCTAGTCACTTCGACTTAGAGCACGCTGACTGTTTAGCTAGTCTGCAACATTGTTTAGTGCATTGAGTGTTTTCGTTGATCTCACCCTTAGCCTTGGGGGACTTCGAGTGCCTGCTCGGGAAAGGTATTTCCATTAGTATTTTTGCAGTAGTTTCATCAGCATTTTGGCAGGAGGATTGAGCATCTTGGATGACTGTGCAATATTGAGAGGGATGACGCAGTTCTTTTTGGCAGGGGTTCTGGATTGAGGTTTTGTAGAGGGATTTGTGCTAGGAGATTGAGCTGGGGATCAGCCCTTGCATATTGGAGGATTTTGGCTGAGTTTCAGGAAGAGTTTTGGTGGGTTTATTTCAGTGGCAGCGCAGAACCTTGAGGGATTGCATGGGTCCTCAAGGCGGTGATTTTCAGGAGTCGGCCATTTCAGAAAAGCTTTTTGGGTTTTTCTGGGTTTCTTGAGTAGAGTCTAATTCCAAAGTTTAAGTATTTTTTGAGGAGGGGAATAGCCCCAAATCCTCATTTGATTTCCAGTAGCAGCAGTAGCACAACAGTTCTCCAGCAACTTGGACGCAGTTAAGAGAGAGGCCATTCCTTTGCTATTCTGAGTGTATTTCTTCACTTTTCATGTGCAAGTCGAGGTGCCATATTTCTAATCACCTCCTATACTCATTCTATTACTTAGTATAATAAAATGGCTTAGCATTTCTCTCTGCATTTTTCGAGTATCTGCTTATATTTCATGTTTACATTATTACATGTTGCACCACTGTTATTTTTATCATTTTGAGTTTCCCAGTTATTATATCATTTGTGCGTATTTGGTTGGAGTTACTAGGGTTTTGGGGAAATATCTTTGAAACAGGATATTACATGATCCAATGTTGAAAAAGTACCCAGAGGTACTTTTCCAATCCACTGAAATTCCAACCCAATTTGCATCAATAAATCCACTCAATTTGATATCCTTATTGGTGTATAAGAGTCCATAATCGACTGTTCCTTGTATATATCTGAGAACATGTTTGGCTACTGCCCAGTGCACCCTCTTTGGTTCCACCATGAACTAACTGAGGGTGTTGACAACATAACAAATGTCTGGCCTGGTAATGACCAGATACATTAGGGACCCTATGAGCTGCCTATACAAGGTGAGATCAGCATCCTTGTCTTCCGATGCATCAATTTTCTTCCAGTTGGTGATCATTGGAGTAGCCATGGGTCTACAATCCTGCATCTTGAATCTCTTCAGAATTTTGGTAGCATATCTCCCTTGTCTAAGGAAGATCTCCCCCTTTCTCTGCCAAACTTCCAACCCCAGGAATAATGCATCTGTCCCAAATCCTTCATGTCGAATTCTATGGCTAGATTCTTCTTTCAGTCCCCGATGAGCTTGGATGATCCTGTCAGGACGAGATCATCCACATATAATACTAGGATTAGAGGCTCATTCTCTACAACTAGATAGTAGAGATTTGGATCTGCGTCACTCTTGAAACCCCATCTTCTGCAAGTAGCCATCAATTCGACCATACCACGCTCTAGGTGCCTGTTTCAACCCATAAAAGGCTTTCTTTAATCTGCATACATGAGACTTTTTCTCATGTGTCTCAAAGTCTTCTAGCGTTCAATGTATACCTCCTCTTCCATCATCCCGTTCAGGAATGTTGTTTTGACATCCATATGATGAATCTCCCATCTCATCTGTGCTGCAAGAGATATCACGGTTCTAATAGATGTATACATGGTTACTAGGGCGAAGGTCTCTTCGTAGTCAATTCCTTCCTTCTGAGCATACCCCTTAGCCACAAACCTGGCTTTGTATTTTTCCATACTGTCGTCTGTAGCGCATTTAATCTTGTAGATCCATCTCGAACCTACCACCGATCTGTCTTGAGGCCTCGGCAGTACCTCCTAGACATCATTCACCATTATAGAGTTGTATTCCTCTACTATCGCATCCAACCAAACCTGATGTTGAGAAGGCTCTTGAAAACTAAAAGGATCCCCATCCTGGGCTACTAATGCTTGATATCTATCTGGCTATTTTCATTCCCTTATATTTTTTCTTGGTGCATCGATGAAATCCTCTTCATTTTGCAAAATTTGATGAAGTTCCCTGCTCATTCTTCCTTTTGTAGTAGGTGCTTTTGTTAGCTTCTCTTCCTCTTGTGATTCTTCCTGTTCCGAGGAAGAATTCTTGACTTCCATTGGTTGAAGTGGTTTGACCAACGACTCATCTTTTTACTACTCTTCAAAAGGCATTTCTCGAGATTTTTTGAAGGCCCTATCTTCCATGAACTTCACATCTCATCTAACTACTACCTTCCTACTCCCTGGAAGATAGATTCTATATGCCTTAGCATTCTCGCTATATTCCACTAGATATCCTTTCTCTACAGTTTGATCTAACTTCTTCCTTTTCTCCTCGGGTATACAACAATATGCTAGGCTCCCAAATATCTTTAAATGGCTGACTTCAGGAGTCTTTGCGGTGAAGACTTTCTTTGGAGTAATCTTTCCCAATGCCCTATGAGGGGTTCTATTCTGGACATAGACTACCGTGTTGCATGATTCTATCACAGGAATTTTGGCATATCCTGATCATACATCATGGCCCTAGTTGCTTCCATGATTTTTGCTACTCCATTCTGCGCCGGATTGTAAGGAGTTGTCCACTCTCTTCTGATGGCCTCCTTAGCGCAAAAATCAGTGAAGTCCTTATCGACATACTCTCCACCATTATCTGAGTGCAAAACTTTTATTTTCTTCCCTGTCAGGTTCTCCACCAGAGCCTTGAACTCTTTGAATCGACAAAAAACCTCGTCCTTGGTTTTCAGAAAATAAATCCAAGTTTTCCTTGAGTGGTCATCAATGAAGGTGACGAAGTATTCGGCACCACTAAGAGCTTCAGTGGACATAGGTCCGCAGATATCTGAGTGTAGCAATCTTAGTACTCTCTTGGCCCTATTTTTACTTCTAGGAAATGTCGCTTTGGCATACTTGCCCAGAGCACATCATCTGCATACATCATCTCATTCTGTACTAAGATCTAGAACTCCTGTTACAGTTTTCCTGAGAATTCTCAGAGCCCCATGGTGCAAATGTCCCATTCTGTTATGCCATAGTTTGTTCAAATCCTTGTCTCCATTACTGCCTATCAGTGCCATTGGTTATTCTAGTTGTAATCTGTACAACTTGTTACTTCTGATCTCGATCTGTACTTTCTTTTTCTAGCTCGAGTGTTTGACCTATACTTTCTCCTTGATGAAGAGAATTTCATAGCCCTTGCCTTGAAGTTGCGATATGGAAAGTAAGTTTATCCCTAGTCCTGGTACATGCAACACATTGGTAGAACAAAACCGCTCTTCGTTTCTAGCTGAAAAACTATGGTACCCTATCCTATTGGAGTACACTTTGCCTTATTCCCCATGGTGATCAGAAAATTCATCCTTTCCTCCTGATAATCCAAGAAACATTCCCAAATTCCTGTCATATGCCAGGAGGCTTCACTGTCTATATACCATACCTCTAATGATGCAGAGGTTGTCACACAAGCAACTTCTTCTTCCAATCTGGAAGCCAACATAGAGAAATCGAAATTACTATCTCTTGTGCAATTTTCTGAAAATTTGTGCGAGTCTCCTGACATAGATGCCTTTTCATCATGGTTTTGACCCATAATTGATTTTCCCTTCCTCTCTCTGATTACTCGCTCTGATACCATGTGAAAATTCTATCACTGCAACAATTGATTTGTTTTACCTACTTATCTTCCAATAAGCTATTTATGAAAACCCTTTAGCAAACATTAAAATAAATTCTGCTTCAAATATCACACCATAATACAGAAACAAGTACATGCACACGAATCAAACACATCAACAAAGATATTTTTGGATAATTGTCCCCGGAAAAACCCAATGCTGGAAAACCGGTGCAACAGAGGAGGATTTTATTATTAAACAACTTTTTTGAGTACACTGGGTGCCAAATTGGCTCACCCGATTGAGATAAATTCTCCAACACCTCTCATAGGCTCAATGTCAGACCAGCTAACCTATGCGCAGCTCCCAGGCCCTCTGCGTCAGCACTTTGCCTCTATGCGTCTGCACTAGGCCTCTCTGTGTCACCCACGCAGGCCCTCCAGTGACTGCGCAGTCCTGCTGCCTCTGTGTCTCCCTGAGTGGCTTTGCTTCTGCCTTTCTGACCTCTGCGTTGATCCTCTAGTACTATCTCTGCCTCAGCTCCGTACTCGCTACCTCTTGTTGCAATCCATACCTCTAATTTGAATTTCTCAGCAAACCCCACTCCAGAAATCGAATTGATCGATCTCCCTCAATATATTTCCAACTAACCCTCAAGCTTTCTCTTATACTTTTCCTGTTGATGAATCAACGACCAAGATTAAGTCCCTAATCAATGGCTAAGATTAAAATAGACTTGATCTCCATCTCTTAGAAGCTTCTCATCCTTATCTTTATTAATACCCATTAATATTTTTATTTTCTTAAGTTTAGACTTAGGACCTCATTAAAAATATTAATTATTTTAATAATTTTTCATTCAGATGGAATTTTCCAAAACGATTTCTGGGTCTTGGATATCTCATGGTCTTTAGTCTCTCCACCAATTTTCATGGTTATAGAACATCCGATGCTACCCCAAATCAACAAGATAATGTGTCTCATTTAGCATTTCGCTCCCTGTATATGTGACAACAAGTGACAATATCAAAAGATGATTTTAACTAAACAATTTCTTCATAAATAGGAAATAGTGTTAGGTTGTGGCATCTCTGGACAACATTGAACCAATTGACAACATTTAGAGAGTCTTTGAAAATTTGCAATGATCTGCAACCCAGCTCCAGAGCCTAGCACAACAAGAGATTTAAAGTGAGGAGCTCAGCGAAATTGTTTGTTCCTCTTCCTAGGCCGATCTTGGATTTCAGAAAATGATGGTTGTCAAGGAACAAGACAATATCGCCTCCACAGATCCCATGTTCGTTGCAGGCCCCATCGAAAAAATCCCATGGAACTTGTTGGTTAATTTCCTCAACTTCAATTCTCCGAACTGCTGGGGTCAAGGCTTTTGAGGGAATCATGGAGAAAATGGCAACAATTTCAGTAGCTATTAGAGAGGGCATGGAAGCTTTTTCTCTGAAAATTGACTTGTTTCTAGCTAGCCAAATTCCCCAATAGAGAAGGGGCGGGAGAATTCTGAACATCTTGTTTTGGGCATCATCCCACCATTGTTTCCATGCTTCCTCAAGTAAAAGACCACCCTAGGCAGAGTTGACTCCCAGCATATGACCGATCCTGTCTAATGTGCTCCGAGTAAAAGGACATGTGAGGAAGAGGTGTTGCACCGATTCTTCCTTGTTTTGGCACAATGTACACCAGCTTAGACCCTCTTTACCTCTTTTCTGAAGATTATTCCAAGTTGGAACTCTATTCCGTAGGATGCACCAAAAAAAGAGCCTTGCTTGGCGGGGCAAGATAATTTCCATAAACTTTTCCACCACCACACTTGTTCATTCTGTAGCTGTCTCTGGAATTGGCTAAGATATCCATATTTGGGAGCGTAGGAGCCTGAAGGCGCATAGATCCACCTTAATTCATCCTCTCTCCCTCTGATTTTGATATGTGATCTTTTTAGTTCATTAACATACTCCTACCACATATGAGAATACTCCTCATTCAACTGGAGTTGATCTGCCCTTAACCATCCTTGGCCCCAAGGAGTAGTTCTTCGAATATCCACCGCCTGACTAAGATAAGTAATTCCTTGATTGTTTAAGCTTTGCACCATTTCATCTAGTAACCTGTAATTTTCTGAGCCTCCAATCCATGGATCCAGCCCGATCTAGAGCTTTTCCCCATTTCCTACCTCCCATGCTAAACCAGACCCCACAATGTTGAAAGCTGCTACAGTAGCCTTCCAGATGACCGAAGAATTGGGGGTCCTTTTAACGGGGTTCCTTATCCACTCTTCAATTGTTTGGGGGAAAATATATTTCCTGTGAACAACAAATGTCCAAAGGTTTTCAGCTACAATAAGCCTCCAACTTAGTTTTGCTGACAGTGATTTGGAAAAGGAAGGGATGTCTTTCAGATCCCAGCCACCCCAAGCTTTTGGCATTGCAATCTTATCCCAAGCCACCTATGGGAGTGTATTTCTTCTTTGTTTCCATCCGGCAGGTCTCTGCTGCATATCCTCCTAATTGCTTGAAGAGTTCCATTTATAACCCACGTCAGGGCAGTCTAGTATACCAGAATAATCTCCAGAACTGACTTTATCATCACTAATCGCCCTGCCCTCGACAACCATTTGAGGCTCCAATGACTTATTCATTTTTCTACCTTTGCCACTAGCCACCTCCAGTCCTCCTTGTAGTCATTTTTCTTGAGGTGAAACCCCAGATATTTGAAACATTCCCTGATTGGCTTTGCCTCAAAGGGAAGCACACGCTGAACTTCTAGAACTTCCTGTTGGGACAAGCCTGAGAAAGACAAAACCGATTTTCTGACATTGAGAACCATTCTTGTAGCTTTCTGGAATAGTGTGAGGGCTTGTTTTAAACAATCAATGTCTTGTCTAGAACCATTGGTGAACAAAAGGATATCATTGAAAAGAAGATGGGTAATGAAAATATTTGGAGCAACCTCAATCCCATTCTGGGTCCCCCTTCAGATTGCATCTAAAAGAATTCTGCTGAGCCCTTTTGCTGCTAGGAGAAAAAGGAGAGGTGATAAAGGGAATCCTTGTTTGAGGCTGCGATGAGAGTGGAAGAAGAGAGATGCTGAACCATTGATTAAAACCACAAAGGAGACATCCGTAATACACCCCATGATCCAGTTTATAAATGGGATTCCAAACCCTAAATGGGTCAACAACATTCTTAAGTAGATCTAGCTTATTTTGTCATATGCTTTGGAGAGATCAATTTTTGCTATGACTCATTTCAACTTCCTGATTTTGATGCTGTGAAAGCCTTCTTGGGTCAGTTCTATTGCTTCGTAAATTTGTCTCCCATCCAAAAAGCCAAATTGTTCCTTTGAAATATTCTTGGAGAATATGGATATAAGGCAGACAATTATGATCTTTGCAATAATCTTATATAAGCAGTTACATAATGAAATTGGCCTATAATCTTCAAAAGTCAAGGGTTCATCCACCTTCATAATTAAAGCGAGGAAGGTGGAGTTGAAAGGGGCGTAGATCCTTCCATTGATTCTCGAGTCTTCAACAACCCTTAATAATTCTTCTCCTATCAGATCATAGAAGCCCTGGAAGAACTCCACAGTCCAACCATTCGGGCCTAGACTGTTGTCCCTTTGCATGGATTTGAGAGTATCTTCTAGCTCTCAATTCATGATTGGGGCCATCAGCATATGGTTATCTTCTTCTTCTACAAATCAGTGAAAAAGTTGGGCGACTCTGATTACTTCTACAATCTACTAGAAAGGCTTCTTTTGGGGCTCGATAGAGGGATTGGATTTTTTTTCTCATTGACGCAATCTCCTCAAAGGTTTTTTCTGAGCTCCCATTAGCCTTCTTCATCTCCCAGATCGTGTTTATATTTCTCCTTCCCCTTGCGTAATTGTGGAAGAATTTAGAGTTTTCGTCTTTGCTTTTTAACCATATTCCGTTGCTCTTTAGTTGCCACTATTCTTCCCGATCCAGGAGAATCTTCCTTTTCCTTTTTTCTAGCTCTATAATCCTTTTTTTGGCTTCTTTTGACTCATATCCCCCTCCTTCCACTGCCTTCATTCTTTTGAGCTTTGCCTCAATAGATCTGAGATCCTCCTCGCCTCTCAATTTCTTATCCTTTGCCCACTAGATCGTGGTCTATTTCACTCGTTTGAGATTGTTCATGATTTGTTGGCCGACTTATTGGGGCGCATCATATCTATAAGGGTTCCAGGTCTCTTGTATAAGATGAAGATAATTCTCTTCTTGGAGCCACGAGGAGTTAAACTTGAATGCGTTGCTTACCTTTGGATTTTCATTCTTAATTTTGAGGAATATAGGGTGGTGGTTTGAATCGCCACTAGACCCGATCCACTGCCGAAAGAGTTGCACCTTATCCACAAGATCCTCAACCATCAAGAATATGTTTAATGTTTTTGCCACCATTGCATTTCTAGTACGTCTTTTCCTCTAGGTGGGCATAATATGAATTAAATTCAGGTCAATGAGCCCGTTCTTAGCCAATTTAGATGTGAAGAAACTTGCCATAGAGTCTTCTTGAGCGCGAGGTCCCCAGACCTCGGAGGCCTCGAGGGAGAAATTCAAGTCGCCTCCTACCACTAGGTTACCTATCTTCATGAAGGATTTTTTCCAAAAGGGAAAGCCATAATTGGTCTCTCTCCTGGCATGGACCATACATAAATATAAGTGTCAATTCCATAGAGAGATCAACATAATAGATTTCCATACCGAATACTTACTTAGAGCTCCAATAGTTTAGTACTCTTATCTTACTCAAATTAAATCTTGTTGATAAGCCTCCTAATCGCCCTCTAGCATCCAGAGAGAAGAAGGACCAACCTGGGAACATCTTATAGAGAATTTTTGTGACATTTTCCCCCGATCCCAAGTTTTCTTGGAGCAGGATGATATCATGACTTGTGGATAAGACTAGTCTCTTTAGAGCTAGCTTCTTGCGGGTGTTAGCTAAACCCCTGTAATTAAAAGAAAGAGCAATCATTGGGAAACCATGCGTGGGGCCTGCGATGCTCTAAGCATCCCTTCCAATGATTTTTGTTTACCATTGGCTATGTCCAGATTTTCTTTTAACTGGGCCTTGGAGATCTTGGTTTTCCTACCCCAAGTTTTGGTTGCCACCAAGTGAGAGGGGAGTTCCCCAAGTCCCCCTGATTGCCCTGCTGACAAATCTTTCAACCCTCTGGGTCGAAGGTTATATTGAAAGGAAGACTTTTGTGGGGAGTCAGTGTTAATTTTTGGTATGTTCTATGCTTAAGAGCAATTTACTTCAATTTTCTTGTTAGCCCAATATCAATGTCCAGTTTAGCAATCACATTAGCATGATAGTAAAATGCAGATAGAACATAAACATAAACAGTAGAAGACAAGCCAAGACAAGAGAACACAAGATGTGGCACCAGCCAGGGACAAACCCCAATGTGGGGAAACCCTTGATCAATTCTTCTTATATTCTTCAATAGTTCAGCAGAGAGATAGAGATAGTACAAATATACAAATCTGGTGTTTTATGGCAATAGTAGTAAAGCCTTGACTAGAGAAGTCAATGCTGGTCAAACTGGATGGAAATATTTCTCTAAATGGCTAAGACAAATACACTGATCTTCAGCCTTCAACTGTAAACACAATAAGCCCAAACACTGCTCATAATTCTGATTTCATTATGCAGTAGACAATGGTTCTGGTTAGGGCACTTGCAACGGCCCTAAACTCCCTTTACAATGTTGATTTGTTGATCCCAAAAAGTCCTAAGAGAGCTACAACATATGCTTAAGTAAGTCCTCCCTTTGTTGTGAAACTGTGGCACATTCTAGACTGCCCTATGCAGCCCTTGCTATGGTGCTATGGCCTGCGGCCTAGCACATAGCAACTCCTGTAGCAAATGTCCTCAAAACAGTTATACAAACATCATCAATGCAACGGTATTAGACTACAAGAAATCAACTTAATGTTAGCACCCAATCCGCATTTGTAACTAGCCCTACGTAGATCTGATTTAAGTCTTGAGGGCAGACTTCTTCAATGTACTCGTTCTTCTTATGACTGCAGATTCAGAACCTTGCTAACAGTCCTTAAGGCATGCCAATGAACAACCTCATTTTCCATGTTGTCACCTACAACACACATAGATTTTCACGCTGTCCATCTAGGCTTCTTCACGCTTATGTTAAGGCTCCCTCTTGACTGCGGCTAGGGCTCATCTTGCTGCAGATAGGGCTCTTCTTTTGATGCGGATAAGGCTCCTCTTGCTGCGACTTAGGACCTCCCTCTTGTTGTGGATAAGGGCCTCCTCTCTTTGCGTATTAGAGCTCATGTTGATTGGAGCTAGGGCTCCTCCTCTCACTACGTATTAGGGCTCCTTAGATTTGCGGCCAGATGTCCTTCATGAATGCGGCTAGGGCTCTCCCATTGATTGCGACTAGGGCACTTTTGTGACCTTTCTTTCAAGCACGTCCTCCTTGTGAGAGTGATGAGCCCCAAAAATGGATAATTATATGGGCTCATTCAACATCCTATTTCAACTTAATCCACCATTCTCATTAGTTTATTGCATGTTATTTATTATATTTATGCTAATAGAGTGAATTGGGTTAGTCATTATGCCAACAAGTCTAATGGGTGCTTTGTGCAGATTTTTAGTCAATTTTGAGACAAAATCAAAGGTTTTAATGAGCACTTGGCAGGGAAATTCGTGGAAGAACAAGGGAGAGGATTTGTAAGGTGTCCCCTTCATTTATGGGCCCTTACCTCGAATTCTCCACCATCAGCTTGGAGTTCAAGGGCCAGCAAATCAATTATCACAAGGGCAGCCGAGCAAGTGCTAGTAAAAGTGCTATTAACTACAAGTTTTGGCAGCCGAGTTCCTAAAGTTTAGGAGGGCTGTTGGGGTCCTCAATTTGTATAAATAAGAGGGTTTAGGGCCTCATTTCAGTTAGTCACTTTGTAGGCAGAAGTTAGTTAGTTTGTAGATCGATTTTAGTCAGTAGATTAGCTTTGCATTTCAGCACATTTTCAAGTTTTCCTTGTGGAGATGTAACTATTATTTCTTGCTCAATAAAGATGAATCCAGCTTTGCACCAGCTCTAAATCTCTCTTAGGAGGCTGTAGCTCTTGGGGTTGGGCCCATCTCAAGTTCCCAGTACCTCCTCTGTTTATCTTCATGTGTCTTTGCTGCATTCTTAGAATAAACTCTGCTATTTAGATTTAAATCTTGTTTTGTTCTTTAGATTGCTTTTGATGATCAAAAAGGATTTTTATGTTCAGATTGATTTGATAGGTTATTAACAAGGAAGATCTTCGGAAAAAGGCCATCAAGCACCTCCGATCTCACCTCTCCCTCAGTGGGATCAGGAGCTTGGATCAAGGTGACCTTGCTGCCACCAAAAACACTATCTTTGCTTCGCCATGCAACCATTAGTGTTCGATTTTTATTTGCAGAAGTTGGTTACATGTTCAGATTCTTGATTGCTTCGTTGCATAGTTAGTATACATGGTTTTAGTGCAAATAAACTTTTGTTCCATTTCTTTGCTGTTATCTAGGTCAGATTAGGTCAAAGTAATTAGCTTCTTGATTTTCCAAGTCTTCATTTGTCTAATTTGAAAGATAACGTGTAGAGCACTTGTAATACCTCTCCATCCACCTGTACTCTATCAAACCCATCTGTTTCATCCCTCAACTTAGCTTCTTGCCTTACGTTTGCCATTTGCTCACATAACCCTAGTTTTTGTGCATCATTGCTGTAGTCCTCCTTGAACAAATCCAGCCATCTACATCTTTCCTCAACTCCATCCACCAAGTCCTGGACCACCTCCAACCCTTATCCTACCTCCATACCCACTTTTTCATCTTTCTTCCTCCATCAACCCTCCAAAATCCCATTTTTGAACATCCTGTAGAAAATCACAGAACATCCTGTAGAAATTCCAGAACAACCTGTAGAACCCCTGCAGACTTCCTGTAGAAGCTCACGAAAGTGGTTTCTTGAGATCCGATCACTATGAAACTCTCTAGAAGGGTGCTAGAGACCCCTTAGGCCCTCTTCTAACCTTCCCAACCTCCTGCAAGCATTTCCTTTCACGAATCCATCTCTGCACAGTAAAAAACAGTTAAAGCACATGCACAATAATTCTGCAAACTTACTCAAAAATACAAAAAGATGTTTCTTTTCAGATTTCACTTCAGAAGTAGCTTAGTCACATGCATTTTACCTTTCTAAGAGTCAATGGCATTCCTTTCTCTAGCTTTCATCATTTTTCTTGCACCTATAGGGTTAGTCGGTAAAATTAGGGTTTGCTAGGGTTTGCAATTCCTTTTCGCTTTTAGTTTCTCTCTGCAAGTAGATTAGCCTCCTTTGAGTTAGCTTTCATCCATTAGTTAAAAAGCTTCTTCTCAGAGTTCATCGAAGTTGGCTTAAGCCCTTAGTGGACTTGTGCCAGCTGATCAAGTGACAGCTGCGGCAAGAGCTAGTACTTGTGCATACAGCACCGTTGCTTCCAAGTTTGTTACGAACTACTGGGTTGATAAAATTAAAGAAGGGAGTCCCAGGAGTTGCAGCATTATTGTTGCAATATTGGGGCTCACCACTCTTTTTGGCACCGTTGCCGGGGAAGTGTCAGAGTATTGGTGATTGCTGCTTTTCTTCTATTTTCCACTACAACCTTCTGCTAAGTAGTTTATTTCATTTCCATTATGCAATTTTGTTTCTGCAAAAGTAGATTAGCATTTCCCGCTTTCATAGATTAGCATTTCAATTCCGCAATTTCATTTCTGCAAGCGTAGATTAACATTTCAATTCCGCAAGCGCAGCCTAGCATTTCATTCCTGCAATTTCATTTGAGCATAATAGATTAGTCATTTCCTGCTTTCATTTCAATTCCGCATTTTCATTTCAGCCAGATAGTTAGTTGCAATTCAATCTATTTTAGTTTTGCAGGTACAAGCAGAAAAAAGCAAAATCAACCAAAAATATTTCCTTTCATGCCTTGTAGGAGTAGAGATAATTCAGGAAAATGATTGCACAACACCCCCACTGCTTCACACAGCCAACCTTCTCTCTTATTCGATGGTTGTGATTAAAGAACCCTTAGGTGGACAGCAAGACATATTTGAAGAACCTCAAGGGAAGAAGAAGAAGAAAACATTCCTCTAGAGCAAATGGCTACAAATAGAAATGTTGGGAGCAGTACCTTGTCCAAAAATGAATTTGCAAATCAGATGGAAGATTTCAAGACTGATATGAGGCAGTGTCTTGCCATGCAACTGGATACCTTGCGGATCCAACGAAAGCAAGAGGAAGCTGAGAGGGCTTTGGTCATCTTTTGTCCCAGGTGCACTAGAAAGCATCCTAGGAACGAATGTCCAATGCACTCCCTAGAAGTGTGTTTCGTCTGTGAAGAATACCATCCTACGAATCAGTGTCCTTCATTGCCTTAACTTAAACCTGCATATCAGAGAGCCAAAGGAGCCACTAAATCACTCTATTATCTGAACCAAAGGAGGTCACATGGACCCATACCTTACCAGTAGAAAATGCAAGGGACATCCCAGACCTACTACGACCCCTATCCAGCCACTTCCATGCCTTCTTAGGGTCCCCCTGCTCATCCTTCCTGGTCCACACCCCCTCTTTGGTCGGATCCATCTCCATATTATGCCCAAACAGCTACTCATTCATTTCACTCTTATGCTCAGCCACAACCTCAGTGGAATGCACCTCATCAAGGGTGGAGGCCCCAGTACAACTCTCATCCCACTCCTTTTCCTCCACCGCCTGCCCAACCGCAACCCCATCCACATCCATCTCAAATATACACCCCCACTCAACTACCCATAACACCATTTCCAAACCCGCGCATTGGAATAGCTCAACCCAATTGCAAAGATGAGGCACAACATGTCCAAATGACTCCTCTTGAGCTCGATGATCTTCACCATAGCTCAGGAAGGGTATTGCAAAACAGAGATTATATTGACGACATTGAAGGACCAAAGGCAAAAGAAGATTCAAAAGAAAAGATCAAAGAACCATGGGCTACACTTGATGAAGAGAAGGCATCAAAATCAGAGATCGAGAGAGTTCCCTCATGGTTACCATCAAATCTTCCATGTATTCAAGAGAAAGATCAACAAAAAGAGGAAGATGAGAAAGTCATTGTAGAAGGTGACATGAAACATGATCCAGATCAGCAAAAGGACCAAGGATATCAGAGCTATATTGAGATATGGTTTCAGACGGTCACTAAGTTGTAGCGGTACTCTCTTCCTCAGCTATGTTTGATCCCTTCAAAGTCAGATCATTTGGTCTCTGAAATCTGGATAGCTGTTAAAGCATGCATTTCGAGCCTCCACATCATTTTGTCTCTAATCTCAATGTGCACATGGCTCCATTGGAAGTATTCTTATACTTGAAAAGAATTTTGTTTTTCAAGTAGGGTAGGGTAGAAAAAAAGAGAAAAAAAAAGGAAAAAAGAAAAATGAAAAATGAAAAAATGGAAATAAGAGGAAAAATCTAAGGTGAAAACCTCCTCGGAGGCGCCTTAGATTGGCTCATTGATTGAAAACCTCCATGAGGCGGTCAATGGGTTGGAAAAAAGAAGAAAAAAGAGAAAAGAAAAAGAGAATAAGATCCCTGGGTGAAAACCTCCCTTGGAGGCGCCCAAGGCAGGCAATTAGGGTGAAAACCTCCATGAGGCACCCTAGTTGTTTTCAAAAAAAAAGAAAAAAAGAAAAGAAAAAAAAAAGAAAAAAGAAAGCAGGACTAATCTTTGTGAAAAATTGCAGGTTGCAGTGAATACTTTGCAGGAAAAGAGGGGTGCGCAAAATGAGGACAGGAGTCCATACCAGGCTCCAGGACATCCCTTCAGACACTCCCTCCATGGCCACTCACCTCTCCTAGGATTTGGTCACATTCAGGTCAGGATTTGGCTTTCTATAGGAAGTTCCAGGCTTTTCTACAGGAAGTTCCAGGCGTTTCTACAGGAAGTTCTGAAACATCCTGTAGAACCTTCGGACGAACCAAATTCAATTTTAAAAGGGAATCTGATGGTTGGAATCTGTTGGTTAGGCCTGCAAGCACCCCTGTTTCCATCCCTCACCTTTCTCCATTATTTTTTCCACCTCATTGTGCTTCTACAGGAAGCTATAGAAATTAAAGGAGGCTAGAAATGGATTTCAAAAGGGTAGTTTGCGAACATGCTAGCTTCCTCAAGGGTTCAGAAGTCCTCCTGTTATCTTCAAACTCCTCCTCCATCATCTCCATGCCTGCATCACAGCCCAAGCTCATTTTTTCTACCATGCAAAAACTTGCAGAATGCTTTGAAGAAAAAATACATAGAACAGAATTTGTTTTTTCCCTAGCTTGAAAACCGTGCATCCATTTGCAAAATTGTTACAGGGGGAGTTGTATAGGGACAATGGCAACATGCTCGAGCAATTTCAGCCCATTTCGGTGCACGGTCTCCAGGAAACCAGCCTCCATCACCTTCAGCCTTTTTTGCATTTTCTCCATATCCGTGCATCCGTTTCAAAACCTGTTTCATGGGGAGATGCACATGGGTGATAGTAGCCTACCCAAGTAGTTTCAGCCGATTCTGATGCACGGTTTCCGAGAAATTGATCTTTGTAATCTTCAGCCATTTTCCATTTTTCTCGAAATATGTGCATCCATTGATCACAATTTTGCTATGGGAGGTGCATAATGATGATAGGAACATGCTCAGCAAGTTTCAGATCGATCTGATCTATCGTTCGGGAGAAATGGCGAAAACAAGTTTCGGTCCTGTGAAACTTTGACATCAGTAGCTTGAGGGTGCAGATCTGAACGTGAAGCCAGCTCCTATAGCATGGATACGGCCAGAGGATACCTGCACAAGAAAACAGCCATGAATCAGCAGCCAAGCCATCATGCAACCACTGAAACAAATGCATGCAGCAGCAAACAACACCTCACAGCAACCATTCGACTTCCAGGTATGTGACTAAAACTCGTTCCTCTATTGCATAAATCTAATTTAAAAACTGCATGAACGAATGGAATGGTGGGATTAAGTCACGAATCTACCAAGGTTAACCCGACATTGCCTTCTCTAGCGCTCAGCCCGAAGTCATGCAGTACACGTGGACAGTCGACTCACGTGAAAATTAAAACCACTGGGAGTGTTGGCCGTTTAAACCTCAGTGCAATTGATGGCAGTGATTACAGGGGTAAAACATACAGTTCATGAGCAACACTATCATCTGCATGTGGCCAAGTACACCTGGCCACTTCACTCCCTCACCACAAATCACGCAGCAATTACAAAAATGCTCGGCTGACTCTCACCACCCTCTGTTCAACTGCGGTTACAACTGGAGCACGCGTCCACCACGTCCAGATCAGTTAACTAGTGGTTCTCTGCAAGATTCCTGCCTGATTTCTCGATATTTCTGCCATTTTTAAAAAAAAATTCCCGCCTATCGGGCTCTACAGGAAGCGCAGTTTTATTCTACAGGAAGTTTTCTACAGGAAATGCATAAAACAACCACGCAGAAAGAAAACCTGGGATTTTCGCCAAATTTCAAGCCCCACACGAGGTAGGATCGGGGAAACTTCGTTGTGCATGATTTGTTGGTGCAAAATGGTGAATTGAACCCGGAATTAAATTAAAAAAATGAGAGGAAAAGTCTGCTTGCACATTGAAAAAGGCGAAAAGTTTGTTTGCATATTTTCTAAGTTCTACACAATGCTTTTTCCCTCTGCATTCGAAGTCTGGCTTCTTCTTTCTCACCTTCTTCTGAAAAGAGAGATGCAACCATAGGAACTAAGCCTATGTGAAAGAATGAATTTTCAAGACTGTCCACTTTCTAGAAGAAAAAAACTATGTTATTTGTTCTCTGGTCTGTAAAAAAAAAATTGATTTCTTTTCAAAAACTAAGAAGCAAATTCAGGCTGGAAAAGTTTGAAGAGAGGAAAAATTGGAAGTTGTTGTTGTGAAAAACATGAAAATTCCAGGAGCAATAACAAGTTTACAAGAGGGGTAATTAGCTATCTTTTTAGAAGAAAACAAGAGTTTTTGAAAAATTTCTAGCTTCAAGAGAAGAAGAAAACAAACATTTTTATTTGTTGCATGTTTATGCAAAAGAAGCGATGCAATTCTAGGGAAGAATCAGGCCTGAAGTATGTGAAAAAACCAATGATGAGGGATCACAAATCATTCAAGCAGAGGGCAAAACAAAGGAGGAACAGAAAAGAAAAAGACTACAACAGAGAAGGCAGAAGCTAAACAAGATGAGAAGAAAGCCAAAATAGAGCATGAGGAAGCAAGCTAACAGAGGAAGAGAAGACAAAAGAAGAGGGAAAAAAGGAGGAAGAGCCACATCTAGCCAAGAAGACCAAAACAGTTGAAACAGTTTTTACAGGAAGCATGAAAACCGTTTCTACAGGAAGCCAGAAAACAGTCAGCACAGGACTTTCTATAGGAAGTCTAGAAACAGAGGAACAAAAAGGGAAAATCGCCTGAGATTTTGGCCAGGGAGGCAGCAGCCATGCTTGCCACCATTAGCACACCTCCAAGACCAAAAAGGAAGAGAAAGAGGCAAACCTCCATGTACTTTAAAGTGAAAAAGGAGCACACGGATAAAAGTGGGCAGACCCAAACCATAGTCAAAGGAGCAAATTGTCATTAAGGACACAAAATCTAAACAAAAGGAGGAGCCTCCTTCAAAGATATCCATCAACTATGAACAGGGAAGCCCGAAGACATCCACCTAGAGAGAAAGAATGAAAATGTTGGACACAAAGGCCTCTCTACAGGATGCTGAGACAGTTCTACAAGAAGATGAGAATTCTCTAGGAAAAGGAGCACAGGTAGTGGGAAGAAGCAGAGAGAAAAGCATGGTTTCATTACCGAGAGGAGGACATCACTTCAGAAGCTTGGCATGACAGAGAGGTCACCAGGGCCATCAAAGATGAGGAGATAAATTAGTTGCTCAGAGGATGAGCAACACTTTCAGTAGGGGGTGATGATGAGCCCCAAAAATGGATAATTATATGGACTCAATCAACCTCCTAATTAGACTTAATCCGCCATTATCATTAGTTTATTGCATGTTTTTTATTATATTTATGCTAATAGAGTGAATTGGGTTAGTCATTATGCTAACAAGTTTAATGGGTGCTTTGTGGAGATTTTTAGTCAATTTTGAGACAAAATCAAAGGTTTTAATGAGCACTTGGCAGCCAAATTCGTGGAAGAACAAGGGAGAGGATTTGTAGGAAGGTGTCCCCTTCATTTATGGGCCCTTACCTCGAATTCTCCACCATCAGCTCAGAGTTCAAGGGCCACCAAATCAATTATCACAAGGGCAGCCGAGCAAGTGTTAGTAAAAGTGTTGTTAACTACAAGTTTTGGCAGCAGAGTTCCTAAAGTTTAGGAGGGCTGTTGGAGTCCTTAATTTGTATAAATAAGAGGGTTTAGGGCCTCATTTCAGTTAGTCACTTTGTAGGCAGAAGTTAGCTAGTTTGTAGATCGATTTTAGTCAGTAGATTAGCTTTGCATTTCAGCGCATTTTCAAGTTTTCCTTGTGGATAGTTTTTGATGTAACTATAATTTCTTGCTCAATAAAGATGAATCCAGCTTTGCACCAGCTCTAAATCTCTCTTAGGAGGCTGTAGCTCTTGGGGTTGGGCCCATCTCAAGTGCCCAATACCTCCTCTGTTTATCTTCATGTGTCTTTGCTGCATTCTTAGAATAAAATCTGCTATTTAGATTTAAATCTTGCTTTGTTATTTAGATTGCTTTTGATGATTAAAAAGAATTTTTATGTTCAGATTGATTTGATAGGTTATTAACAAGGAAGATCTTCAGAAAAAGGCCATCAAGCACCTCTGATCTCACCTCTCCCTCAGTGAGATCAGGAGTTGGGATCAAGGTGACCTTGCTGCCACCAAAAACACTATCTTTGCTTCGCCATGCAACCATTAGTGTTCGATTTTTATTTGCAAAAGTTGGTTACATGTTTAGATTCTTGATTGCTTCGTTGCATAGTTATTATACATGGTTTCATTGCAAATAAACTTCTGTTCCATTTCTTTGCTGTTATCTAGGTCAGATTAGGTCAAAGTAATTAGCTTCTTGATTTTCCAAGTCTTCATTTGTCTAATTCAAAAGATAACGTGTAGAGCGCTTGTAATACCTCTCCATCCACCTGTACTCCATCAAACCCATCTGCTCCATCCCTCAACTTAGCTTCTTGCCTTACGTTTGCCATTTTCTCACATAACCCTAGTTTTTGTGCATCATTGCTTAAGTCCTCTTTGAACAAATCCAGCCATCTACATCTTTCCTCAACTCCATCCACCAAGTCCTGGACCACCTCCAACCCTTATCCTACCTCCATACCCACTCCTTCATCTTTCTTCCTCCATCAACCCTCCAAAATCCAATTTTTGAACATCCTATAGAAAATCACAGAACATCCTCTAGAAATTCCAGAACATCCTGTAGAACCCCTGCAGACTTCCTGTAGAAGCTCACGAAAGCGGTTTCTTGAGATCCGATCACTATGAAACTCTTTGAAAGGGTGCTAGGGACCCCTTAGGCCCTCTTCTAACCTTCCCAACCTCCTGCAAGCATTTCCTTTCGCTAATCCACCTCTGCACAGTAAAAAAAAGTTAAAGCACATGCACAATAATTCTATCAACTTACTCAAAAATCCAAAAAGATGTTTCTTTTCAGATTTCACTTCAGAAGTAGCTTAGTCACATGCATTTTACCTTTCTAAGAGTCAATGGCATTCCTTTCTGTAGCTTTCATCATTTTTCTTTCACCAGTAGGGTTAGTCGGTAAAATTAGGGTTTGCTAGGGTTTGCATTTCCTTTCCGCTTTTAGTTTCTCTCTGCAAGTAGATTAGCCTTCTTTGAGTTAGCTTTCATCCATCAGTTAAAAAGCTTCTTCTTAGAGCTTATCGAAGTTGGCTTAATCCCCTAGTGGACTTGTGCCAGCTGACCAAGTGACAGTTGCGGCAAGAGCTAGTACTTGTGCATACATCACTGTCGCTTCCAAGTTTGTTACAAACTACCGGGTTGATAAAATTAAAGAAGGGAGTCCCAGGAGTTGCAGCATTATTGTTGCAATACTAGGCCTCACCAGAGAGGACAAACCCAAATGAGTGGAGAGAGAGATCATGAGAGATGTGTATCTCAAATGACTTGAGGTCTCCTCTATTTAAATGCAACTTTGAGGTTGTGCTAGGGGTAATTTTCTTCTTGTTTGACCTAGAAAAATTGTCAAATAATATAAATAAATACATATCTCCATAAATACATGTTGGAATTAGATGATCTTTAGATCATCATTCCTACACCTCTCGAAGAGAGGAATCCAAGAAAAATATCAGCTGCCATAAGTAAGGTGACCCACATGGAATTTGGCCCTAGTTGCCAATTTTAATAGTCAGAGGGAGACCGAGGCTAGAGAGAGGGCTTCAAAGGTGGGATTACAGTTACAATGTTGTCAGAGGGTCACAAGGTTGGCTCAATTCAACATTTACAGAATTCAAAATGGGCTTGGAAGGACCAGGCTCCATCCACAGTGTTGCACGAAGCGCCCCCCCCCCCCCCGGTTCCAAGCCCCGAAGCGCGTCCCGTACGGAAGCGCCTAGGAAGCTTGGCCGGAAGCGCGCTTCCGAAATTTTTAGACGCTTCCTGGAAATTTGGAAGCGTTGGCGCTTCCGAAGCACCGAAGCGCGCTTCGTACGGCGCTTCCCAGACGCTTCCCAGACGCTTCCCAGGCGCTTCCCAAACGCTTCCAGGACGCTTCCAGAAAAGCTTCCGGAAAAGCATTTAGAAAATCGTTTTTTTTCAATTTTTTTTTAAATTTTAGGTGAGTTTGCTTGTTGGGGGTGGGTCCACCTTGGGTTAGGGTGACAAATGAAAGCAAAAAAAAATATAAATATAGCAGATGCTCCCTCATGGTAATGTTAAATTCTTAAAGTAAAAGTGACATTCTCCTTTATTTTTCATTTTCATCCTTTTACTTAAATTTTTAACATTACCATGAAATGACTCAAAATGTTTGAGAGTGGTTCCAGCCTCATTGGACTTCATATGGAGAAAATAGAATTTCATATCCTATTCAAAATTCAGCAGACTTAACAGTTTTCAGGTATTCAGGATCAATGGGATTGTGGCATTTCATTAGATTATATCAAGTATGAAGGTATGCGATTAGCATTTAATCAAGAGCACCAAGCCCTATATGTACCCTGGTGTTGGTGGTGTTAATTGTTGAACTCCTTTGTCACGCGGCACACCCTTAGCAAAAAATTACCTTTCAATCAAGTCAAAATCATCGATCAAACATGTTAAGCTTTTTCTACCATATTTTAAGTCTTGAATTAGGTAGTTTGATCAAAATTGGGCAATGTTGACTAATATCCCTAGACAATCGAGGTAGAGGCAAAGGCTAGACAAGAGGAGAAGAATCTAGATTCTAGATCATTAATGTACAATGGATGTTATATCTATCTTGATTTATGCAAAAATATGCATGTTTTCATGTCTTCTACAATTAATTTGGTATTTGGAATGTTTGTTTTGAGTATAAATGCAAAAAAATATAAAAAAAATATATATATATAGCAGACGCTTCCGCGGACGCTTCGCTTCCTAGATTTTTGGAAAATGACGCTTCCACGCTTCCGCTTCCGCTTCCGCGCTTCCGCTTCGCTCCCGCTTCGTGCAACATTGTCCATCCAAATTGAAATTGATTCTTCAACATTTCAGTTAGAGTAGGTAGTAGATAAAGGGAAAGTACCCAAGGGGAAAGGGTTCTGCTCGAGGTCGGTTGGTAGTCGCGTCGTCATTGGCTGGTGAGTTTGCCCTAATCTCTTGTCTCCTCTCCCCTCCCAGATCCATTCCACTCAAATTCCTTGCAGATGGATGCAATGGTCCCGGCGGAGAGAAGCTTAAACCCAAGCCTCCCTCCTATCGCATGTCCTAGTCTTGTGAACCCCATAATCCTTTGTAACCTTCCATGTCCCCATTATGTCTTCTCTTCCCTTTGGAAGCCGACGGGTAATCCCTTTTCTTATGCCCACGCTGATGGCACCGATTGCATCTAAATAACATTTCTTCGTAGTCCAACTATTGGAGATGAGAGCGCCCTTTGTAGGACAATTTCAAGTTTTCAAACAAGCCTTCACGAGGATCGAGCTTAACGAGTATCCTAGCCACCCTTCTAGTCCTCTTTCGTGTCAATTCCTTTCAACTTTTTTCTCTTGGACCCACTCTTGCAATTTTCCTCTCCTTTCGATCCAGAATCAACCTCTACTTGAACCTTATTACTAGGTAGGCCGTGTGAAAATTTGGCTAACCCAGAACCTTATTGTAGCAACTGGAAATAATTCTCCTAATTGTTAAAATGATTCTTAACAATTTATTTACTATTTGCTACAACAAATAATGAATCAATCACATTGTAACCTACACAATTAAACTGCAGAATAAATAAATGCTAGAAGAAATTCTAGCACACAGGCAAAAAATGACAGTTATTTTTGGACAAATTTCCCCAGAAAAACCCAACTCAGGAAAACCGGTGCATCAATTGAGGTTTTTAGTATTAAGTAGTAGTGAAATCTGAGTATAATATTCTGGATGCCCAATACTGGCAATCTTGCAGAGAAAATACTGGCAAAAATATCTTGAGGGAAATTAACCTCACTCCGAGCAATCCCAACACTCAACAACTCTTTGAAAATCAAGCCGTCCTTGCTCTGCGTAACTCTTGTGTCACACCAACATAGTCTGCTACACACTTTACTCGGAACAATTGAAGATCAAGCCATACAGTCTTCTGCTGGCTGGGAAACTGGTCCTTCGACACTTTGGAAATGCTTTCCGGCCTTTGGAATTGAAATCCAACTTCATGCTAGCAAAAATCGAACTTGCTCATTGAAGCTTCTGTGCTGCCTTTGCGCTGCTTCCGGGAGAAATATTTTCCTTTCTTTGCAACTGCACCTGCTGGATCTAGAATGCCTCCTTCAGCCTTATTGTCTCTGCCCCTCTCTCACTGCTTCGATTTCTCTGGCTCTCTCTTCGAAAATTGAATTCTGCTACTTAGGAAATCGATGTTCTCATGAAATCGAACTTCTTAAGTGTTTTCTCCAAGCTCCATCGACTTCTTCTTGTAATCCTCTATTGAGACTTCAACGACCAAGATTAGGTCTTAATTGATGGCTAGGATTAACTTGAAGTTGATCTGTGTGAGTTTCTAGACCATTCACACCATAACTTAATTAATTATGATTAATTAGTCATATTCCCTAAGTTTAGACTTAGGAAATATTTAAAAAATGGCTAATAATCTAATTAAGTCATTTCTAAGTGGAATTTCTAGAAACGATTTCTAGGTTTTGGAGATCTCATGTACTCTAGCCTCTCCAAAAAATTTCATGGCTAGAACACATTCGATGCTACAAAAACTAACACTCCCTCTTAGCGAGGAATGTGTTCTATTGCTACTGCCCCCTGTAGCAACACCCTATATTTGCATCATCTCCTGTCACGTTGTTGATGTCTGGCTGCTGCTGCCCACCAACTACTGCGCAACTCTGATATCTGCTACATCTGTGTTGCTGCTGACCCTGCAAAACTGTTGCCAACACTGCATCTGCACTACAACTCCCTCTCCATCTGTTGCTGCTGCAACTGCAACATCTGCCACTAAAAAGCATCCTAAATACTGAATCAACTGTGATCAGTATAATACATCTGTCACCCGAGTCTCTGACTGCTACTAGTATCTGTGTTGTCACTGAAGCATCTACGCTGCTGCTGACTCTGCATTGTGCCACTTGCACTGCTGCCAACTCTACATTGCGCTCCTTAACATTTGGCTGCAAGTAGACTCTACATTTATCCTTCTAGCATCTGACTGCATCAATTATCACTGATCCATCCTGCTACTGAATATTGTGGGTTCCTGTAGCAAGGTACTGATTCAATAGGTGGAACTCCTCTAGAATCATATGTAGTACTCTGAGGATACAACACCAAGTCACTCCATTTGACTCTTGGAGGTATGGATGTCATCATCACGAAATATGATCTACTCATACTATTGTTGTCACTGCTTTCGTGATGCTTCTGCAGTGTTGTTGCAACTACTGCAATATTGAGTCTGATCTCCCCAGATCTTGAAGTACTAGATTCCATAGGGCCGCTCCCTCTGAAACTAGACTCCCTCTGAGTCTCGATCTCCCTATGGGAAATCTCTCTGCTCCCTCTTAGCAACTTGCACTATTCTCCTGCATTAGAAACTGGACTGCCTAGCTCTGTGCTAGGAATCTCTTGGCTGGAACTGCATCTACATACTATAACTGGGTAATTCACACTTCTTGCGTCATTGTAACTGCCTCCCGGGTACTGACTACAACTAGCTATGCAGTGATCATCAAATTCACTGACTGCACCTACTGACACTGTGAGCCTCCTGCTACTAATTGTGTTGGGCTCCCGCAGCAAGGATATTGATCAATGTGAGAAATTTGTAGCAACTGGATCTAATTTGTTGCTCTTCCATAGATCTTGCCCATTTGTGGCCATCTCAACAAGTGTCAAAAATCTCCTCTTCCCTTTATGCTCAGCTACTGTTACTTTGCAATGGAATTCGAACTTCTTGAGACGAGAAGTTCCTTGAGGAAATTTTTGGCTCTCAGTGTGTGCTCTTCTTCCTCTCAATATCAATTCCACTCTAGAAACTGCTGCAAAATTGTTGCGTCCAACTAGAGATTTTATCTGCGAAAAATACAGGTTGCTCCCTTTGCCTTCGGAAACCCTCGATCTGGAGAGATCAAATTTTTCTACCCCACAAAAAAATCGATTCTCATCAAGAATTCGACCTCTTGGCCAAGGTGACTGTGCTACCTCTGGGGTTTTGAATTGTTGCCCATCAATGAATAGCGAAACTCCCTCTTAGCTACTAAGCACTCTCGCTGATCATTTGTTCTCTGATACCATGTGAAAATTCGGCTAACCCCGAACCCTATTGCAGCAACTGGAAATAATTCTCGTAATTGTTAAAATAATTCTTAACAATTTATTTATTGTTTGCTACAACAAATAATGAATCAATCACACTTCAACCTACACAATTAAATTGCGGAAGAAATAAGCACTGGAAGAAATTCTAGCACACACAAAATGACAATTATTTTTGGACAAATGTCCCCGGAAAACCCCAACTCAAAAAAACCAGTGCAGCAACTGAGGGTTTTATTATTAAGCAACAGTGAAATCTGAGTACAATATGCTGGATGTCGAATACTGGCAATCCTGCAGAGAAAATACTAAAAAAATATCTTGAGGGAAATTACCCTCACTTCGAGCAATCTTGGCACTCAATAGGTCTCTGAAAATCAAGCGGTCCTAGCTCTGCGCAACTACTGCATCACAACAACGTAGTCTGCTACACACTCTACTCAGAACAATTGAAGATCAAGCCGTACAAACTTCTGCTGACGAGGAAATTGGTCCTCTAATAGTATGGAAATGATTTCTGTCTTCTGGAACTGAAATCCATCTTCACCCCAGCAAAATCAAACTTTCTCACTGAAGCTTCTCTGCTGCCTTTGTACTGCTTCCTGGAGAAATCTATGCCTTTCTCTGCAACTGCACTCGCTGGATCTGGAATGTCTCCTCCAGCCTCACTGTCTTTTCCCCTCTCTAACTGCTTCAATTTCTTTGGCTCTCTCTCTGGCAACTGAATGTTGCTGCTTCGTAAATCGATCTGCTCATGAAATCAAACTTCTTAAGTGTTTTCTCCAAGTCCCATCGGCTTCTTCTTATAATCCTCTGTTGAGACTTCAACGACCAATATTAGATCTTAATCGATGGATATGGTTAAATTGAAGTTGATCTGTGTGAGTTTCTAGATAATTCACACAATAACTTAATTAATTCTCATTAATTACTCATATTCCCTAAGTTTAGACTTATGAAATATTTAAAAAATGACTTATAATCTAATTAAGTCATTTCTAAGTTGAATTTTGAGAAACAATTTCTGGGTTTTGGAGATATCATGTATTCTAGCGTCTCCACAAAATTTCGTGGCTAGAACACGTTCAATGCTACAAAAAATAATAGGTTGTTCCCTTGTTCCTTCTCATTGCTTCCATATCTGATTACATTGTTCCTTTATGAACTCATTCTCATTGTCTCTTGACCCGCACCTTGAACTGACCCTCAAATGCTCAGCGCCACAGCGGCATGTCCTTATTGTTCTGATTCCACTGCCAAAATCGAGATCCTAGGGCACACTAGAGCTTTTTCTCTGGAGGAGCCATCAGATAAAACCCTAGAGACTTTCCCAACTATGAGGTTACCACTTTGTCCTAGTAACCCAATTAACTGTCCGATAGGATTGAGATTTGTCTGGTTGATTCCTTCTTGCACAAATCCCCTTTCTCTTCCAACTTCCCATAGTCCCTCCTTTGAGCACTCGGGTTCTGAATCCCACTGGTAAATCTCAACCAACAACTTTTTACCACATCCTCTAGACCCCCTGTGAAAACTACGCAAATTAAACATTGTAGGCTAGGGGTTCTAAAAAAGTCCTACTTACCTCAGGAACTGGAGACCTATCGAAATGGTAGATTTTAGAGTTCGAAAAGTGCTATATGGAATTTGCATCTATGGATAAACAAAGATAACAGAAAGAAAATAGTTTAACCTTTTCCTATGGTAGATAGATGAGATGAAGAAACTTACTTGTAGTCTTTCGCTCCCTTAATCCCCTTTGAATCGCTCTCGTCGCTCCCACTTGAACTAAACCTGCTCAATTGGTACTTGTATCAACAGAAACAGAAACAACAAACAATCAAAGCATACATGATCTATCTACTATAAACCAATGGAATCGAAGACATTGAAACACATAATCATCATAGATATGAACAATAATATGAGAAAATGAATAAACTCTTTATTAATGTAGAAGGAAGAGTATCATCTAATACAGTTCGATCCTATGCCACTCTTCCAGCGTTAGTCCAACCCTCGCCACATTAAAAGCACACCAATCTAGCAACATAACATTGCTTGACATAAACTCAATTCTCAAACCAACATAATTTCCTTACAAACTTCAAATTCTAGCCCCCTGATCACTATGATGAGTGCTCAATTTATAGGAAATGGAGGTGGTTTTGTCATAAATGAGGGTATTGAATGGTCTTCCAAACTTGGAATTAGTTTCCATGGAGCAAGGGATGAGAGGATAGGAGGTTAATGGATCCTTAGCCTATCCAATTTCGAGCTCATAGGAGGAGATAAGAGATGGGATCCTTCTAGAATGATCTAGAATCAAGGAATATTCCCAGAACCCTATGCAAATTTCGCTCAATCTCGCCCAGTGCAGGTCAAAGAGGGCCTAAGTGCATTGCAGTGTAGGCCAGAATGGGCCTGCCTGCTCTGCAGCGCAGTTACCCCTGACCAAGGCTACGCTGGTGTCCCAAGGAGGCATTTCAGCAAGGCTTCAGGCCAGGAAACTTTCATAGAAGGAAGCATTCAATGAGTTGACTTGTCTAGGGCATGTAACAACTAAATTAGGGTTTGATGAGCCCTAATTGTACTGATCTGAATGTCGGTAGTGATGTGCCCAAATAGACCTGTAACACTTACCCCCTAAAGCATGAAGTCGAAAATGATAATGTCAAGTGATATGCTTTACGATGTGACTGAGAAGATCTAAAGCGGCTGGTGACCTGCATCGATTACAATACATAACATCAATATATTTTGAATTTTTCATGAATTTCTGAGGGAAGGCATACCCATACTCATCATATAAACTTTTCATTACATGTACATAGCTAGTCATCTACAGATATAAACCCATGATAGGATGACCATCTGTGTAAAGCCATCGTACAGATGATTTAGTACTCTCCTGAAATTGCAGCCCGGATGGATGAAACTAGATCTGGGGTCTTCTATCTCATCCAATCGTTCGCTCAAGTATGAGTCTAACCATGTGAATATGTGATATGAAGTTGAACATGGGAAGACACCGTCTGATTACCAACCAATGATGTAAGTCGTTAACAGACGTGAGAGAGATCACCGATAATGATAATGATTCTCAAGGTACTGCAGTACATTTTGCATGGTGTGAATAAATGTTTTGATGTCGAACACCATACAAAGTCTTTCAGTCGAAGGCCAGTGATGTCAACTTGTCGCCGGAAGCGAGAAACTTGCCATTGATGTATGCAAGCCTCAAGGTACTAGGAGGGTGTTTCTAAGTCAACTTCCTGGATAATGCACTGATGTCAACAAGAAGGGACTCATCGTAGGAGGGCCTTGATGTATCCCCCATCAACGACGCGAAACGAGTGTAATGATTTTGGAGACGGAATTTGACTAACGACACAAGGTTCAGGAATGGTGGTCATGAAAATGAAGGTTTATGAGTATTGCAAAGGAGGAAGTTTATTGAGTGACTTCTCTTGAACATGTCAGTGACACTGAATGAATTGGCAGCATTGACCCAAAACCGAAGTGATGGATGGTGTGATAGACCATAGGTATGATAACCATCAAGCAGATAACCCGACCCAAATAGTGACGGAGATGAAGTGAAAGTGTCATGTTCAAGAGTGACTTGGTAATATAAAGTGATTTACCCCTTTTTCCATTTTCCCTAGTCATTGCTCACCAGTGCCTCTTTATTTTTTAACAAGCTTGAGGAGGATAACATATGCTTGTAGTATAATTCCAAACTATTGATTTGGGGTAGCATCGGATGTGCTCTAGCCACAAAATTTAGTGGAGAGGTAAGGGCACATAAGATATCCAATACCCAGAAAGTCTAAACAGTTCAAGAGATATTAAAATAATTAATATTTTTGATGTAGTCCCTAAGTCTAAACTTAGGGAAAGTAAAATATTAATGTATATTAAAATGATCCAAAAGACATGGATCAAGCCAGATCAAATCTTAGTTTTTGATTAGGGACTTAATCTCGGTTGTTATGTCAACGAGAAAAGTATAAGAGGAGGCTTGAGGGTCACTTGGAGAACACACTAGAGTGATCAGTTATTATATTATTTAGAGCGGGGTTTGCTAAGAGAGATAGAATCAGTGATTGGAGTTGCAGCTGAGGGGCATTGAGTACAGAGAGACAAAGACGCAGAGATAGTTCCGGACGAGCAGCAAGTAGCTAGAGACAGTGACGCAGTAGCTGCCAGGGCTCACGCAGGGCCACACAGAGGCAGCTGGGAGCTGCGCAAAGCCTTAGAGAGGCCAGCGTTACTGACGCAGAGGGCCAGAAGGCTGATGCAGGGCCAACGTTGGGAAGAGAGGGGTTGACACAGTCCAGAAAGGGTAGACACTGGGGTTTCTGGGGCAGATTGGAGCTGAGGAGTTGTTGAAAGGATTATCCGGGGTTTCAACCAAGAGATTTGTCTCAAACTGAGAGGTATTATTACCAAGGAAATTCTTTGTTGGGTAGGTGAGTTTTGACACCCAAATTGTACTCTGATATTGCTTAATAAGAAAACCTTCAGATAGCTGCACTGATTTTCCCACATTGGGTTTTTCCGGGGACATTGGTCCAAAAATAATGGTGTCATATTATGTGATTGTTTCTGTTTCTTTCAGTTGTTGATCTGTAATATGTTGTGCATGCACTAGTGTTTATTTTTAGTATTTACATTGTAAATAACTTGTTAAGTAACGAAACAAGTAGGTAGGATTAAATAAGATAAAGTGCATGGAGGGTTTCTAACTAAGTAGACTTAGAAACTTCAACATGGTATCAGAGGGTGATTGTAGATCACAGGAAGACTGAGGACATTAGCCGAGCAGAGCAATAGTAGCAAAAAGACGCTGTCTCGAGGTGATAAAAGTTGTTTCTAGCATAATAACAAGAGGAGGGTGAAGCAGTGCCTATGTCATCAAGGGTGAGCCGGGAAGAAGCAGTGTAGAGGCTAAGGAAGGCAAAGGGATCCTCACGTAGATGCTGGGAGGGCTGACACTGTTGGCTGAGGAGGTTGGGTTGCTGGTGTTGGGATTGCACAAAGCCTAGGAGCTCTCACCTTCAGGTTGCTGGGGTTTAGAAGGCTGTGGGAATATTGCAGAGTGGAGTTGGTGAGGTACTGGAGTCAGAACAATACCTGACAGAGCAAGGCCAAGAGTAGAGAGTTGCTACAGAGGGTTTTAGGCCGAGGAACCTGAATTAGTGGTGTGGTTGCACAAGATGATCAGAGTAGGGGGCATCTCGACAGTGGCAAAAGGATTTCCAGGAGGGAAATCGGGACTCAGAGGGAGTCCAGAAGAGAACTTCTAGACGGGAAGTAGAGACTCGGAGAAGTCGAATAGAGAACTTCCAGGAGGGAAGTAGAAGGTGAGGTACTGGAGTTAGAACAGTACCTGACAGAGCAAGGCCAAGAGGAGGGAGTTGCTACCGAGGGTTTCTAGCTGCGGAACCTAGATCGGTGGTGCGGTTGCACAAGACGATTAGAGTAGGGGGTATCTCAACAGTGGCAGAAGGATTTCCAAGAAGGAAATTGGGACTCAGAGGGAGTCCAGAAGAGAACTTCCAGATGGGAAGTAGAGACTCGGAGTCGAACAAAGAACTTCCAGCAGGGAAGTAGAAGAGCATCATGGCACTACATAGAGTAAGAGACCAGGATAGATTGGATGGAGCGTCGAACTTCGCTGTCTGGAAGGCCAAAATCTTGTCCTCGACAGAAATCATGTCAAGAACTTCGCCTTGAAGGTTATAACTATCCTAATCGACCCCAATGATAACGACAAGTAGGAGGAGGCAATAGCGAGGGCCATGAGCATCATCCTTGGCAGGGTCAAGGACCATGTAGTACCACACATTGCCGAGAAGGAAACAACATATGAGATGTGGGAGGCCCTCTGCTACTTGAGAATTAGTTGAGGTCATATCAGATGAAGAAGGGAGAATCGATTGACACCTTCCTTGGAGGAGTGAATGAGATCTGAGATCAGTTGACTGCAATAGAAGCCATGTCGGATCAGGAATTGATGGTGAGGACGACCCTTAATGCAGTCTCAAAAGACTGGGAGGTATTTGTCCAGAGTATACTGGGCAGAGGGACACTTCCACCTTAGGATGAGATGTGGGCTGCTCTTTGCCAAGAAGAGATCAGACGACAGTCGAAGACGGGTAGCAGCAACAAAGGGATCAAAGTTGTAATATCCCTTTTCAGGGATATCCCTCAAACACAAGCAAACTCCAACCAGAGATGGACAAGGAGGGCGTTTACCAGATATGTCGCCTCTAAAAAGAGGACGAGATCTGGAGGCTACCTGGCCCTTTCTAGACTCTGTCCAAGAGTATAGGAGAAAAACACACAAGTGGTATGGTAGCCGGGAAGCTCAGAGAGATAAAAATAACAGTAGTGCAACATATAATAATGTTTACATGGAATATAAGTAAATACTCAAGAAATGTAGAGAGAAATGCTAAGCCATTTTATTATACTGAGTAATGGAAAGAGTACAAGAGGTGATTAGAAAGATAGCACCTTGACTTGCACAAGGCAAGTGAATAAATACACTCAAAATGATAAGGAAATGGCCTCTCTCTGAACTGCGTCCAAGCTGCCAGAGAACTGCTGTGTTGTTGCTATTATTGGAATCAAGTGAGGATTTGGGGCTGTTCCCCTCAGAAAATTTTGAAACTCTGGAATCAGCCTCTACTCAATAGACCCAGAAAAGCCTAGAAAGCTTTTTTAAAATAGCTGACCCCCGAAAATCACCCCCTTGAGGATCTACGCTATCCCTCAAGGCTCTGCACTGCCACTGAAGAGAATCCTCCAAAACTCTGCTCGAGACTCTGCCAAAATCCTCCAATATGCAAGGGCTGATCCCTTGCTCAATCTCCAAGCTTAAATCCTCCACATAAACCCAACCAGGAGCTCCTACCAAAAGAGATTGCGTCCTCCTCTCTGAAGACAACACAGTCATGAAAATGCTCGGTTCCTCCTCAACTCCAAAGATCGATCCTCCTGCAAAAGAATGATGAAACTACCTTTCCCGAGCAGGCACTCGAAGTCCCCCGGGGCTAAGGGTGAGATCTCCGAACAGAGACACTCGATGCACTAAACAGTGTTGCAGATAGGCTAAACAACCAGCGTGCTCTAAGTCAAAGTGACTAGCTCAAATGCAACATAATCGAATGCCAAAGTGAGGAGGCTCCTCTATTTTTTATAGCATTGGCCTCTCTCAAAACCCTAAGGCCCACCTCCTCCAACGTAGCCTCTCTCTTGCCACGTGCTTCTCTCCATCTGTGTAGTCCCTCCAAGTGTCTACATGGCTCCCCTTCTCTACGTGGGCCTTTGGCCCCCTTGGCTCCCCTTTTAAGTTACAACGTTGTGCTACTAGGGAGTGACTTTATTCAAAAAGTGAGTTATGTCCCCCTTTCCTCACCTTTTTATTTATAAATAACTATAGAATGAAAAATTGAGCAAAATCAGATATTCCAATTAGCCATGGCTAATTAGGAATATTACAGTCTCCCCCGGTAAAATGTTGCTTGTCCTCAAGCAACTGAAGTGATGGATGCTGCAAAATTTTCTCACTCTCCCAAGTGGCATCCTCATCCGGTAAATTCTTCCACCTCACCAAGAATTCTCGTACCGTCGTGCTCCACAGCTGCCTCTCCTTGGTATCAATAATAGCCTCTGGCTGCAACACCGAATGCCCCTCATCATCCGTGGGTGGTAGCTCATCTGTCATTGTCACCCACTGCCCCAATGCCTTATTCAGGCAGGATACATGAAAAACGTTATGAATCTTGTTGCCTTGGGGCAACGCCAACTCATACGCAACCTGTCCAATCCTGCATATCACCCTGTATGGCCCATAAAAGCGGGGCTTGAGCTTCTTAGCTCCCTTCTACTTTAGTGACGACTGTCGGTATGGCTGTAATCGTAGGTAGACCAAGTCCCCTACCTCAAACTGTCTCTCCACCCGACCCTTGTCAGCATACAACTTCTGTTGGTTCTGCGCTATAGCCATATTATCCTTGAGTGCTCGGAGAATATCTTGACTCTCTTGGATCCAAATCTTGGCTCTCGGAGCCTTGCTAGCACCAAACATCACGTCAGTAAAAGATAAAGGATGATATCCATACAAAGCATAGAATGGTGACATACCAATGGACATGTGATGTGTAGTGTTGTAGTAGTACTCCCCCAGATGCAGCCACTTCAGCTATGCTCGCTGTTGCCCACTGACATAGTTACGCAAGTAGTCCTCCAGCCACTTGTTAACTATCTTTGTCTGCCCATCTGTTTGTGGGTGATAACTGGTACTCGATGTCAACTCCGTCCCCACCAACCAGAAAATCTCCTGCCAAAACCCGTCCATGAAACGGCTATCCCTGTCACTGATGATGGTCTTAGGAAGACTATGTAGCCTAAAGACCTCTCTGAAGAATAGCTCAGCCACCTACGCTGCTGTGTAGTGTGCAGATATGGCGAAAAAAGGTGTGTACTTTGTCAGTCAATCAACGATGACAAAGATACAATCCTTGCCCTGTACCATGGGCAACCTTGTGATGAAGTCCATCGAAATACACTCCCATTTCCCTACTGGAATGGGAAGAGGCTGCAATAATCCTGCGAGATGGCTCATCTCCCCCTTGTTCCTCTAGAAAATATCACACTCCCGGATATGCTGGAGTACGTCCTCCTTGGGGCCCTTCCATGAGAACCTCTCTCTAATGGCCCTGTAGGTTTTGGTAAACCCTTGATGGTCGGCTGATGGTGAATCATGTGATGCCTGAAGTATCTTCTTCTTGAGCTGAGATCCCTTAGTCAAGAAGATTCGGTCCCTGTAGTAGATGATCTCATCGACCACCCTGTACCTGTCATCCGCCACTTGTCCATTTAGAACCTCACATGCAAATCTGTCCTTGGAGTACTCTACTAAGAGTCGAGCCCTCCAGTCTGTGTCCAAGCTCATAAGAGACAACATGGATGGTCTACGTGAAAGAGCATCTACTACCACGTTGTTCTTACCCTTGACATACTCAATGTCAAAGTCATATGCTTGGATCTTACTGATCCACTTTTGCTGCCTCTCCTGTAGCTGTTTCTGCTCCAAAAAGAACCTGAGGCTGTTGTGATCAGTCCTCACCCTGAACCTGTTACCCACTAAATACTGCCGAAACTTGGCCAATGCATGCATAATGGCTAGCATCTCCTTGTCATATATAGAATACAACCTCTTGTGCGGAAGGAGTTTTTGTCTCTCAAAGGCTATAGGGTGACCTCCCTGCATCAACACTGCGCCAATCCCCTCTCTCGACGCATCACCCTCCAAAATAAATGGCTGCGAAAAATCCGGCAATGCAAGCACTAGGCAGCTGCTCATAACCTCCTTGAGCCTGTCAAAGGCTCGTTGTGATGTATCTGACCAACTGAATGCCCCTTTCCTCATTAGATCTGTTAGGGGTGCAGCAAGCTGTGAGAAACTCTTGACGAACTTCCGATAGTAAGTACAAATGCCAATGAATCCCCGAAGTTCTGTCACTTTCCTCTGCTTCGGCCAATCTCTGATGGCCCTGATCTTCTCCTCGTGAACTCTTACTCCGTCCACCCCTATGATCTATCCCAAGTACAACATCTTCATCAACCCAGACTCACACTTGGAGAGCTTGGCATAGAACTGCTGCTCCTGCAAGATACGCAATATTGTCTCAATGTGTTGGAGATGCTCCTCCCAAGTCCTGTTGTAATTGAGGATATCATCAAAGAACACCAACACAAACTTCTTCAAGTGATTGCGGAAGATGTGATTCATGCAGGACTGAAATGTAGTGGGGGCGTTGGTTAGCCCAAAGGGCATCACCAAGAACTCAAAGTGCCCATAGTGACACCTGAAGGCGGTCTTGGGAATGTCCTGCTCCCTCATGCGAATCTGATGGTACCCAGATCTCAAATCAATCTTTGAGAACAACCTTGCTCCTCTCAACTCATCCATCAACTCATCGATCCTAGGTATGGGGTACCTGTTCTTTAGTGTCTTCTTGTTCAAGGCCTTGTAGTCAATGCACATCCTCAATGTATCGTCCTTCTTCTTCACCAACACCACATAAGAAGCAAAAGGACTCGTGCTCGGCCGAATGTGACCAATAGCCAGCAACTCCTAAATGGCCTGCTTAGTCTCATCTCGATAGGCCTTGGGATGCATATAGGGGGTAGTAATCACTGCGTGTATGCCCTGCTTAAGCTCAATGGTGTGCTCAAACCCTCGGTCCGGTGGCTGTCCCGGTGGAATCTCCCCAAACACTGTGGCATACTGGTCGAGGATGGACTGTATCTTTGGATGTATCGTCTGCCCTGTAGTCCCTGCCTCTGATGCACGTAGCTCCACTGCCCACTCTACGTCTCCCTTCCGGAAGACTGCCTCCATCCGATGAGCCGAAATAGTCTGAGGCGGATATGTGTGTTGTCCCCGTATCTTCTCATGCCTCCCTGTCTTCTTGTTGACCACTACGTGTCAACTACCCATAGCAGTACTCCCTCCTTTTTCTTTGCAATAAGGGTAGCGCTTGATCGACATGTTCGTGCCATTCGACAGTCATCGACAGCTTGATCAATCTATGTTGTAAACCCAGTCTGCATGTATAAATTGTAAATAATCTTAGCAGAGTTGAGGCATGTATGTAAATTGCCTAGGTGGACCTAATTTTCTAGTGATAATCTACGTTCCGGAAGGTTTTTTGTCTCACCGATCTATGATCGGCAGAGTTTTTCTTCAGCCTAACGCCAAAGCCAGAATGGATTTTGTCATTAGAATCTTAGGAGAATCCTAGTGTGTTAGTCTGCTAGATTATAGTTGTGTCGCAGAACTGGATGGTTTATGAGGGTCTATGTCAAATGGGTTTCCCCCTTGAGATGTAAAGTTGTAAAAGTCATCATGTAAAGTGTCTTGAGGGTTAGAAAATGTTTTAATCCCCTCATAAGTCCTAGGTCCTAGGTGATTTTTCCAAAGGCTAAGTTTGAGGATCCATTTAAAAATAAATTAAAAAAATTAAAAAATTAAAAAATTAAAAAATAAATAAATAAAGTAAAAATAATAAAATAAAGTAAAAACTTAAAAAATAATAAAATAATAATATTTTGAGTAAATAAACGTAGAATTTCAATTTTTTTAATGCATTAAAAATACGACGGATGAGATTAAGAGATATCTTGATCCTCATCAACGGTCAAGATCATTTTGACATGGATCACTCGAACTAGCTATTGGGATTTTTTGCTTTAAATAGGGTGCTAGGGGTCATTTGAGATCAGATTGGATCTGTGAGTCTTGTGCTGAAGAAGCTCTCTTGTACATTTTTTTTGTGCAATAAAGAAGACTTTGGGGTTAAAAATCTTGCTCGTGATACTCTTCTGAAAATGCTGTAAGATTGTTCTATTTGTTCTGCATAATTTTATTTTCAGCCATTAATGATAGCTTAATGAAGATTGATCTAGGCACAAGTATCTTGTCTGATCTTTGAGGTTCGAATGATAGTTTAAAATCTGAAATATATTGGCAGGTATCTTCATTTGATCGGGGTTTCACTATTGTTTTCTCCTTCTATGTTGATGGTTGATTTTAAGTTGTGCATGAAATCTTTTTTTTAGATTACTGGGCATTAGGGGAAGTTCTCGGCTGAACCAGCCAACTCCCAGGTTGTGTTTTTTGAAAGAGCCCAGCTAGTTCTTAATCCCGGGCTTATCATTCGAAATATTTTTTATGAATGCATGCAGGGTTTTCTAAAGCATTTTATATTAAAATTAAATTATGATAATATTACTGTGATTATTGATAAATCTGGCTTCTGAAGAGCTTTCAGTTTGTAAATACTGTAAATTTTTGCTGGGTTTAGGGTTTTTATTTAATGCACATATCATTTTCGGGTGATTTTTCATTCCAGGTTGCAGGGTTTTTGAAGATTTCCAAGGTTTATCTGCGTTGTTTTGCTGTCCAAGGGTTCCAAACATCAAGTGTTTTCAGATTTGGGGTTCCAAATTTTGCAGGTTTTTGTTTGCAGGTCTCAGTTCCACTGCTGTCTTTTTCTCTCCACAATCGTGGTCTAAGGCTGCATCATATATCCGCAGCAGCCCTCACGCATCTCTCTGCATATCTCTACCAATCACTGTTCAAGCCGCCATTTTGTTTTCAACCTCTGCTGAGAAGTGCATGTCAGAACCAGCGTTTCTCTAACAATCATTTTCTTTCCCTTGGTGCTAATCAAGCTTCATCGACCTGCACTACAAGAAATTCAAAAAAAAAATTGGGCCGTCGATAGCAAGAGTGTGTCTCTTGCTCACGCAGGTCTGTCTCAAGTTTCTGCGTTGAATGACAAATCCGAATCAACACGCCCAGAATTGATTCGCTGCATCCATCTCTTCATCAACGCTTGCAAACCTGTGAAATTTGTTTTAGTGCGTGTATGCGTTAAGCCTCCGACCTGCAAACCACAGGCAGATCCGTTCATCACTTCAGCAAACCGGTTTTCTTCCTGTGTGTGGCTGCCGCTGGGGAAAATTGTGTGGCCTTGCAAAACTCTTCAGGCAAATTTGCGTGGCTTCAATCTCCTGCAAGAGATCACGCCATTCTCTGCCTACAAACACTCAGCAAATTTCGCTGTCTGTTGTCTAAGTTTGCTGCCGTCAAACAAAAATTTGTTCCTACGCAGGCCAATCGATCCTCATCACGCAGACGGTAATATAAGCTTAGTGTTATTTTTGTTTTTTTTGATAGGTATTGCGTAGAATCATTTTTACTTGCCTCAGGTTTCGACTTGGATAAAAAAAAAGGGTTTTTGATTTTAATTCTATATAGGTTATTTAAATATTAGATTTTTTTTTAGTGTTAGTTTTAGTGTCTAGTCTTTTCTTTATACAAAAAAAAAAAAACTTTTTTCCTTTTAGTTAGAATTTAAATGTAGAATAAACTTTTATTTTTTTATTTTAATAGTTATGTTTTAGTTTAAGAGTTAATTTTTTATTTTAGCTTAGTTTAATAGTTTAAATTTTATTATTTTTTTTAGAAAAGCTTTAGATTTATTTTTAATAGATTTGAATTTTTTTAGGTTTTATTAAAATTGAAAAGGTAAAATAATAATAATAATAATAATGAAATAAAATTTTGTTGAAAATTTTTGCCAGATTCAAATTTTAGCTCTGATATTTATCATGTTTTATTTTTTCCTGCTGAGGCTAAAATTTTTGATGTGGGATTAATGTTTATCATCTTTTATGTGATTTGGCATGCTTAAATGATCTGGATAACATTTGAAATTACGTGGTTGTTTAAAGCATTTATCTTTCGAGATTTTAATTGCTGGAATATCGTTATTGAGTTTTAATCGCTGGATCACTATAGGAGCATTGTACGTTTATCGAATGTCTTGCATTTGCTTGAGTTATCTAATGGTAAATGATTGTTAATGAGTTCATCTTTCCACAGCATTTGATATATAATCATTCAACCATTAAATCTATAAGGCACTGGTATTTTAACTTAACAGAATCAATTTAGTGCTCTTTCTTTGTGTCTCCCAAACCAACTGGTCGACAGTTGGTCTTCATCACCTCATAGGGTCTACCCCCCTTAGCCGCGGGAGACAGGCTTAAACGGAGAGATCGGGGATCAGAGTGACAGCCCTCGGTCTGAGCGTTGTCGTGTCGATCTGTGCGACAACACTTCTCATCATCCCACTCCATCTCTAGGGCCTTCCAATCTATCGTGACCTTCCCTAGAGTGATAAGCCACTAAACACCAAGTATCATGTTGGTGTCCGGAATATTGACCACGAAAAAGTGGTCAGTCAGTGTGTAGGTGCCCATTGTCACTGATAACTCTGGGACATAACGAGCACACACCATGGTCTGATCTCCTGGGACCAAAACTGAAAATCCATCGAAGCTCTCTGTATGTATACCTCTCCACTCAACCATCTATGCATTGATGAAGTTGTGGGTTGCCCCACTGTCAACCAGAACTGATACTCGCTGGCCACGTACTGTCCCCCGTACGCGCAACGTCAAATACTTGGGAACTCCTCGCAATGCTGCAAGGGTTCCTCTGGTAGGTGCAAAAGCTGCACCACCTGCTGCTGGTGGTGGAGGTGGCAAAGGATCCTGCGCGGCATGACTATCTCCTACCTCCACATCATCCTCCTCATCCTCTTCCCCGCTGCTCTCAGAGAAGACCTCAATAAAATGTGCTTTGCCAGCAGCACATCTATGTCCCTGTGCCCACAGCTCCTGATAGGTAAAGCACAACCGCTTCTTCTTTAGCTCCCTTCTGGCATCATCATCAATCTGTGCTCGTCTTGGATTCTCCTTTTGAGGCGGAATCCTCACATCCTTCCCCTTAGACTGGAAAGTCTGTTTCTGGGGGTAAGGTGTCCGGGTCCTGGGTAAGACATCCTATAAATCTCGGGTCCGCTGATAGCATCCTGGAGTGTGGCTGGTCTAGTGGATTGGACTAAACCCTGAAGTGGCTTTGCTAACTCCTCAACATACATGTAGATCCTTCGTGTCGTGGATAGATCTGGCACCATCACTGAAACCCTCAAGAAATCTGCAATGTAGGTCTCTGGGCTCCTGGTCTGCTTGAGCCTCATCAACTCAACAAAGTGCTGCTCTGGATCCCTCCGGTCGAACCTCTTTATCAATATCCTAGTGAACTTGGCATATGTCATCACTGTGGAGTGTCCGAGTGTAACCATCCCATGGAACCAAATCTTGGGCCTCACCATCTAGATGTAATGTCACCACCTTGATGGCCTCTGTCTCTGACATCTGGTTAAGCTAGAAATAGATGTCCAGCGTCTCCACCTAAGACTTTGCCGAACTGTTTGATGAACCATCAAACGTAGGCAAGTGGAATCTATTAGCTATGCGGTGGGTGTCTCCATCATGATAATGCCGGTATCCTTTGGGATGGTCACGGGGTCTACTATCTTGCTGGAGCTGAACAAAGTCTCCGAATAAGAGAACATCCCTGAACTCCTACCCATAGGCCTGGTACTCTGCAAAATAATTGCTCATATGGCCGGGCTCTGCCTCCTGCTGGGCTCCGGCCCCCGTGTCTGCTCTTAGGAATGTGGGCATGGTAGAGTGTGTAGGGGCATGTGAGGCCATCTGCTGAGTAGTATCACGCTGAGTGGCACCTTGCTCTGGAAAATGATGGGATGTACTCGATCCCTCACCAACCTGGAAAACCTGTGGGTTCTCACACTGTCTAGCCTCCACCGCCGTGAATCTCTGCCCCATCACCTCGATCTGCCTCGATAGATCTTGCACTGATTTGAGGAGCATGTCCGCAAATCTCTTCCCGTCCTCATCTGCCATCGGATCCTCCTGCTCTACGTCCACCACAAGCTCCTCCTGTTTTGTGTCCACCACCCGCTCCTCCTATTCTGTGTCCACCACTCGAACACAGTCTCCCTCTTCGTAGGTGTTCTCCAATCTATGCTCAATATCTCTATATTTCCTACCTCTGTAACAGATGTAGGGCTTCTCCCTCGGTGTCATAGACTGTTAGCTCCACAGGCTGAGTCAGATCTATGCTCTGATACCACTGTAATATCCCTTTTCAGGGATATCCCTCAAACACAAGCAAACTCCAACCAGAGATGGACTGGGAGGGCATTTATCAGATATGTTGCCTTTGAAAAGAGAATGAGATCTGGAGGCTACCTTTCCCTTTCTAGACTCTGTCCAAGAGTATAGGAGGAAAACACACAAGTGGTATAGTAGCTGGGAAGCTCAAAGAGATAAAAATAACAGTAGTGCAACATACAATAATGTTTACATGGAATATAAGTAGATACTCGAGAAATGCAGAGAGAAATGCTAAGCCATTTTACTATACTGAGTAATGGAAAGAGTACAAGAGGTGATCAGAAAGATAGCACATCGACTTGCACAAGGTAAGTGAAGAAAGACGCTCAGAATGGTAAGGAAATGGCCTCTCTCTAAACTGCGTCCAAGCTGCCAGAGAACTGTTGTGCTGGTGCTACTACTGGAATCAAGTGAGGATTTGGGGCTGTTCCCCTCCTTAGAAAATGCTGAAACTCTGGAATCAGCCTCTGCTCAATAAACCCAGAAAAGCCTAGAAATCTTTTCTAAAATAGTCGACCCTCGAAAATCACCTCCTTGAGGATCTACACTAGCCCTCAAGGCTCTGTGCTGCCACTGAAGAGAATCCTCCAAAACTTTGCCTGAGACTCTGCCAAAATCCTCCACTATGCAAGGGCTGATCCCTTGCTCAATCTCCAAGCTCAAATCCTCCACACAAACCCAACCCAGAGATCCTACCAAAAGAGATTGCGTCCTCCTCTCTCAAGATTGCGCAGTCATCAAAATGCTCGGTTCCTCCTCAACTCCAAAGATCGATCCTCCTGCAAAACACTAATGAAACTACCTTTCCCGAGTAGGCACTCGAAATCCCCCGGGGCTAAGGGTGAGATCTCCGAACGGAAACACTCAATGCACTAAATAGTGCTGCAGACAGCCTAAACAACCAGCGTGCTCTAAGTCGAAGTGGCTAGCTCAAATACAACATAATCGAATGCCAAAATGAGGAGGCTCCTCTCTCTTTTATAGCGTTGGCCTCTCTCAAAACCCTAAGGCCCACCTCTTCCAACGTAGCCTCTCTCTTGCCACGTGCTCCTCTCCATCTGCACAGTCCCTCCAAGTGTCTATGTGGGCCCCCTTCTCTACGTGGTTCTTTGGCCCCCTTGGCTCCCCTTTTAAGTTACAATGTTGTGCTACTAGGGAGTGACTTTATTCAGAAAGTGAGTTATGTCCCCCTTTCCTCACTTTTTTATTTATAAATAACTATAGAAGGAAAAATTGAGCAAAATCGGATATTCCAATTAGCCATGGCTAATTAGGAATATTACAAAAGTCAAGCAGGGGGAGCAAGATGTTGCCTTAGCATTTGAGGGAAAGCAGGAGAAGCGGAAGAAGAAGGATCTCTCCAAGATCAAGTGCTTCCACTATGGGGAGCTGGGTCATTATGCGACCCAGTTTCCAAGGAAGAAGAGTAAGGGAGAGTCTTCTGAGACTAAGGCATCACCAAGGGCAGAGAAGGAAGTTTTGACAGACGATGACTGTGCCATGAGTGCACATGCGCCACTTGAGCAAAAGTGGGGAGACATCAAGCTATAGTCAGATAGACTACAGATGATGAGGGGTAGGATCCTCGAGGTACCCAACGTCTTGGATTAGACCTTGGTACGGGAGCCCCGAAGAGGAGTAGTAGGACTGGCTTAGTCGGGTAGAGACAGATGTGGATGGAGCGATAGAGAGAGCTGCAACGCAGGAGTCCTGAGATAGCGCGAGGCTAGCAGGCTGCAAGAGTGCGAGAGGCACGGGAGTGTTGCATCAGTGTAGGATGGCACAGAGAGGTGTGCAATGGTGCGAGATGCAAGGAGTTGTTGCAGCAGCGTAGAGGTCAGAGAGGGAGCACTTGTCAGTGGGAGAGGGAGCTTTAGCATCAGGAGGGTCTCTAGCCCAACAGAGAGGTCAGAGTTGGGAGATTAGTTACTTACTTCTCAGTAACTGAGTTTCAGTGCAACAGTGGGAAGCACGATGCAACATGATGAGAAGTGCAGTGTGGATGCAGTGCCGGGAGAAAGGACCAGCGACAACATGGATGCAAAGGGAGTTGTCGTACAGATGCAACAGTGGCAGAACCATGGGTAACAATGCAGGATATAACAATGTAGAGGATGGTGGGCAACAAGCCTAGCATTAACACAGGGACCGATGTTGGATGATTAGAGTAATACTTAGTGAGGAGTATTGCTAGAGCACAATCCTTGCTAGGAGGGAGTGTTTATTTGGGGTAGCATCGGATGTGCTCTAGCCACGAAATTTGGTGGAGAGGTTGGGGCACATGAGATCTCCAATACCCAGAAAGGGTTTGGGTAGATTATAAACAGTTAAGAGATATTAAAATAAGTAATATTTTTAATGGAGTCCCTAAGTCTAAACTTAGAGAAAATAAAATATTAATGTGTATTAATATGAAATTGTGTTGGAATGATCCAAAAGACATGGATCAAGCCAGATTTAATCGTAGCCGTTGATTAGGGACTTAATCTCAGTCGTTGATATGTCAACGAGAAAAGTATAAGAGGAGGCTTAAGGGTCATTTGGAGAACACACCAGAGTGATCAGTCATTCTATTCTCTCGAGCGAGGTTTGCTAAGAGAGATAGAATTAGTGATCGGAGTTGCAGCTGAGGGGCATTGAGTACAAAGTGATAGAGGGGCATTGGATGACTACGCGGTCTTGAGAGAGAGGGACGCAGTTCTTTTGGTGGGAGTTCCGGATTGGGGTTTTGTGGAGGATTTGAGCTGGGAGATTGAGCAAGGGATCAACTCTTTCATATTGGAGGATTTTGGCAGAGTTTCGGGCTAAGTTTTGGTGGATTTTATTCAGTGGCAGTGTAGAGCCTTGAGGGATAGCGTAGAATCCCAAGGGGGTGATTTTTGAGGGTCGGCTATTTCAGAAATTTTTTCTGGGTTTCTTGAGTAGAGTCTGATTCCAGAGTTTCAAAATTTTCTGAGGAGGGGAACTGTAAGGACTTGCGGTTCTTACCACGACCTCCGGCACGAAGTGCGACTCGTTTGGCAAACGAGCAAGTTGGAAAACATAGGCAAAGTCAACTTTATGACCAAATGCGTGAGGTGACAAGTTAAAAATGCACGTAGAGGAGGAGCGAAGGTTTATATAAAGCGTGGGGAGCGTTTGGCATAACCCACGAGCGACCTACACATTGGTGCGACTTGAACAAAGGCCGACATACATTCGGACAACAAAGTGTGAAGTGTAGGGGCGTTTGGCAAGTCAGCTTGGGCAGCACGACTTGCCCAACCGTTGGTATAAGTAAACGGTGTGATGGAGGCTTGAAGGCAATCAATTCGAATGGTCTCATCTCATACGAAGAAGAAGTGCGAAGTAAGGCGAAGCCGCAGCAATAGGTAGGCGCAGCTTTATGCACCCAACCTTAGGTAAGGCCACACGATGATATCGCTTAAGACTTGTATCGGGTGAAGGCGTGGGTAGGAGGTCACCTGGCGTTCGGTTGAGGGCGCAGGTGAAGCTGCCTGGCATTTGGGTGAAAGCGCGGGTGGTGACTTGGGTGAGTCGCCCGCTTGTCGTGTAAGACTAAACGTGGAAGTGGTGAACGGGGACTCGGGTGAGGTCGCCCGCCTGCCGTGTAGAAGCAAATGAAGGGTGACTTGGGTGAGGTCGCCCGCCTATCAGAACAAGGTTCGGTTGAGGAGTCGGTGGGCAGCTCGTGTGAGGGTGCGCCCGCCCAGCTCGGGCAAGGAACTTTGGTTATCACACGGAGGTGTGGAAAGTTGTAATTTTGGCTAAAGTATGAAACTTGGTGTTTCCCAAGTATACTTGTAAAGCTTTGTAACATTGTTAAGTTGAATGATATATTATATTCAGGTAGACTCATTGTTCAGGGAGTTGCCCCTCCCTTTATACTGTGCAATTGTGTTCTCTTATATAATTGCTGATGATAATGAATTTGTATGGGTGTTCATTGGTATAAAGGAAACATAATAATTACTTGGTTGAGAAATACAAACTAAGTGGAACATATGGTTAGGCGTAGTCCATGAACATAAGTATTGGTGAAAAGAAAGTGTTCGGTGGTGCCGCACCTCATCAAGTATGGTTGGAAGACTATCGTAGGCCTAGGGGCGTGACAATTGGTATTAGAGCAGCTGATTCAGGCATTAAAGGTTGAAGCTGCTACACAACTGCACTGAAGTGCAGTTGGTATCAGATCTCGGTGAAGGGCTTATCAGAGCAAGGTTGCTCGTGACGAAGTGGCCGAGGAGCTGATGAACAGGTTCAGGTGTTGAAGCATTGAAGCTGATACACATTGACAGGTGATATTGAAGCTCACGATTGAAGCTTGGAAGGTGGTGACAGTGAAGCAGGTACTTGCAGGTGAAGGAAGCTGTTTCACATACAAGTGGAACAAGCGCTGGTTCATGGTTGCAAGCAACTTGGTGAAGTTGTTGGATGGTTGAAACTATATTGCAAAGAAGGAAGCTGTTAGCAATGGTAGGTGAATCCCAGGTTGGGGAATCTAGACAGATTGCTACAGATGCTTTCCTTGAGAAAGTGTTGGAAAGAATGGAGGACTTGGAATCTTACTGGACTACGAAGATGAACTTGGTCATGAAGGATCAAGAGGCAAATTTGAAGATGAGGGAAGAATTCGATGAACTCTGGACACAACACGAGTACATTGATCTTACGCGTACACAACTTCAATTAAAGGTCAAGGAGATTGAAGAGGCAAGAGATCAGGGTCTGGCAGAGATCGTGAACTTGCAGAAATCTCTTGATGAAGCTAGAGATGAGATCGCGGTGTTGAAGAAGGCCATGAGGCATAACTCAGGTGGAGGAGTGTCTCATGTGAAAGTCAAGGAACCAGAATCTTATGATGGTACAAGAAGTGCGAAAACTCTTGGCAACTTTCTCTGGGACATGGAGTAATACTTGGAACGCTTGGGTCTATTCGATGATGAGAAAAAGGTGGAGGTAGCTGCTCAATTCTTGACAAAGGATGCTAAGGTGTGGTGGCGAAGGAGGATGGATTAGATTACCAATGGCAGTGCTAGTGACATAACTTCGTGGGATGAGATGAAGAAGGCTTTGCAGACCCATTTCAGTCCTCAGGATGAAATATGGGAAGCAAGGATGAAGATTAAGTTCATAAAGCAGACAGGGAACCTACAGACATATCAGCGGGAGTTTGCAAGTGCGGTTCTGGAACTTCCTGACATGGCGGAGAGGGACAAGGTGTTCAACTTCGTTACTGGGTTGAAGCCTTGGGCACGCAATGAAGTGAAGAGGCAAAAGATTAAGACACTTGAGGAAGCTTTTGCTGCTATGGGCAGGTTGGTGGAGCATTATGATGAGACTTCTGATGATAGGAAGAAGAAGTTCGATAAGCCGAAAGAGAAGAAGAAGGATGATGCTTCAAAATTGGATGATAAATCAAAGACGAAGAAAGCCTTGAAGTGTTGGATATGTGCTGAACCACATACGGTGAAGAATTGTCTTTCCAGACTGAAAGTGGTTGCTATGCACAATCTAAGACGAAGAATGAGGAAGCTTCTGTGGGGATGATGCAGATTCTTGGAGCTGCTGCTGCTACAGAGGTGGTCTCTTGGAGGGATCCTGAGAGGAATAGTTTGGAGTATGTTCGGATGAAGATTGGGAGTGCTGATATACTCACTATGGTGGATAGTGGGGCTACTCACAACTTCATGAGTAAAGATACTGCGAGAATGATTGGGCTGAAATTTATACCGGTGAAGGCACAAATGAAGACAGTGAATTCTCCTCCTGATTGTGTTCTTGGTGTAGCTGAAAGAGTGGACACAACACTAGGTGAGTGGACTGGGAAAGTCGACTTCACTATAGTGCGGATTGATGACTATGAAGCTGTGCTGGGAATGGAATTCTTGAAACAATTTGATGCTATGATTGTTCCACATTTGAAGAAGCTGTACATTTACGATGGAAGGGAAGACGTACCAATTGGTGTTCCAACCATTGGTGTGACAACACTGATTGTAAGTTGGCAGTGATGCAAATAGAGGATGAGAAGCGAATCGAAGATATGAGTAGTGTTGAGACGAAGCTTACCGAGCAGTCATTGGTTATCAGGAAACTATCCGATAGTATCTTGGATTTGTCAAGAAGGCTAGAGGTGGTTGAGGATGATGATGACGACGAGGAGGCTTATGTGAGGCTGAATGTCCGAGAGGAGGATCGGGTCACTTATCTACAGAGGATGGAGATAGAGAATCCTGACAGATGGATTGAGCTTATTAGTGAGGGTGAGCCGTCAGGCTCTACTCCCTCCACATCTTAGATGACATAGAAGATGGGGCTCATTGTTAGCTGCTCATGGCGGTGAGTCCTTAAAATAGGTTGAGTAGGTTTGACAGATGGTGCAGGGATGGTTTGGCTTCAAGCATCATGACATGTTGTAGATGGGATGGAGTTTCCGTGGACCTAAGCATGGGTGAGATTCTTGGTGAGTCCAGGATGTGGCAGGATCCGAGATAGATTGGTGAAGGCATAAGGATGGACATTCTTATGATTTGAGCGTGACAGTTGGACTGATCACCCGACTAGTTCAAGTCATGAGGGCTAGCAGTGTACGAGAGAGATGTTGGCATTAGGCAAGCAGGAAGGATGATAGTTCACAGGATAGAATGACACATGATGGAGATGGAAGTTCTACATATGTTGTAGGGATGTTTGCAGTATGTGGAGGAGTTGATATCATGGACCAAGGATGGGACAATTGTTGATCTTGGTGGATGGCTATCAAGATGGAATATTGTCGAGGACAACAACGACTTCAGGTGGAGGAGGATGTAAGGACCTGCGGTTCTTACCATGACCTCCGGCACGAAGTGTGACTCGTTTGGCAAACGAGTGAGTTGGAAAACATAGGCAAAGGCAACTCTACGATCAAATGCGCGAGGTGACAAGTTAAAAATGCGCATAGAGGAGGAGCGAAGGTTTATATATGGCGTGGGGACGGTTTGGCATAACCCATGGCCGACCTACACATTGGTGCGACTTGAACAAAGGCCGACATATGTTCAGATGGAAAAGTGCGAAGTGTAGGGGCATTTGGCAAGTCGGCTTGGGCAGTGCGACTTGCCCAACCATTGGTATAAGTAAACGGTGTGATGGAGGCTTGAAGGCAATCAATTTGAACGCTCTCATCTCATACGAAGGAGAAGTGTGAAGTAAGGTGAAGCCACAGGAATAGGTAGGTGCAGCTCTATGCGCCCAACCTTGGGCAAGGCAGCATGGTGATATCACATAATACTTGTATTGGGTGAAGGTGCGGGTAGGAGGTCGCCCAACGTTCGGTTGAGGGCGCGGGTGAAGCTGCCTGGCGTTCGGGTGAAGGCATGGATGGTGACGCGGGTGAGTCACCCGCTTGTCGTGTAAGAATAAACGCGGAAGTGGTGAACGGGGACTCGGGTGAGGTCGTCTGCCCATCGGAACAAGGTTTGGTTGAGGAGTCGGTTGGCAGCTCGTGTGAGGGCGCGCCTGCCTAGCTCGGGCAAGGAACTTTGGTTATCACACGGAGGTGTGGAAAGTTGTAATTTTGGACAAGTATGAAACTTGGTGTTTCCCAAGTATACTTGTAAAGCTTTGTAACATTGTAAAGTTGAATGATATATTATATTTGGGCAGACTCATTGTTCAGGGAGTTGCCCCTCCCTTTATACTGTGCAATTGTGTTCTCTTGTATAATTGTTGATGATAATGAATGTGTATGGGTGTTCAATGGTATAAAGGAAACATAATAATTACTTGGCTGAGAAACACAAACTAAGTAGAACATATGGTTAGGCGTAGTCCATGAACATAAGTATTGGTGAAAATAAAGTGTTCAGTGTTGTTGCACCTCGCCAAGTACCGTTGGAAGACTACCGTAGGCCTGGGGGTGTGACAGGAACAACCCCAAATCCTCATTTGATTTCCAGCAGTAGCAGCAGCACGACAATTCTCCAGCAGCTTGGACACAGTTCTGAGAGAGGCCATTCCTTCGCTATTCTGAGTGTATTTCTTCACTTGCCTTGTGCAAGTCGAGGTGCCATCTTTTTGATCACCTCCTGTACTCATTCCATTACTCAGTATAATAAAATGGCTTAGCATTTCTCTCTGCATTTCTTGAGTATCTGCTTATATTTCATATTTACATTATTATATGTTGCACCACTGTTATTTTTATCATTTTGAGCTTCCCAGTTATTATATCATTTGTATGTATTTGGTTGGAGTTTGTTGGGGTTTGAGGGATATCTTTGAAACGAGATATTACAGTGGTATCAGAGCATAGATCTGGCTCAGCCTGTGGAGCTAGCAATCTATGACACCGGGGGAAAAGCCCTACATCTGTTACAGAGGTAGGAGATACAGAGACACTGGGCATAGGTTGGAGAACACCTACGGAGAGGGAGACTGTGTTCCGGTGGTGGACGCAGAAGAGGAGGAGCTTGTGGTGGACGCAGAACAGAAGGAGCCTGTGGTGGACGCAGAGCAGGAGGATCCGATGGCAGATGAGGATGGGAAGAGATTTACGGACATGCTCCTCAAATCAGTGCAGGATTTGTCGAGGTAGATCGAGGTGATGGGGCAGAGATTCACGGCAGTAGACGCTAGACAGCGTGAGAACCCACGAGTTTTCCAAGTTGGTGAGGAATCGGGTACATCCCACCATTTTCCAGAGCAGGGTGCCACTCAGCGTGATACTACTGAGCAGATGGCCTCACACGCCCCTACACGCTCTACCATGCCCACTTTCCTAGGAGCAGACACGGGGGCCGGAGCCCAGCAGGAGGCAGAGCCTAGTCACATGGGCGATTATTTTGCAGAGTACCAGGCCAATGGGCAGGAGTTAAGGGACGCTCTCTCGTTCAGAGACTTTGTTTAGCTCCAGCGAGATAGTAGACCCCGCGACCATCACAGAGGACACTGGCACTTTCACGATGGAGACACCCACCGCACAACTAGTAGATTCCACTTGCCTACGTTTGATGGTTCATCAAACAGTTCGGCAAGGTCTTGGGTGGAGAAGCTGGACATCTATTTCCAACTTAACCAAATGTCAGAGGCAGATGCCATCAAGGTGGCGACATTACATTTGGATGGTGGGGCCTAGGATTGGTGGTTCCATGGGATGGTTACACTCGAACATTCCACAGTGACGACGTATGCCGAGTTCACTAGGAGAGTGATGGAGAGGTTTGACCGGAGGGATCCGGAACAACACTTTGTTGAGCTGACGAGGCTCAAACACACTGGGAGCCCAAAGACCTACATTGCAGACTTCTTGAGGGTTTCAGTGATGGTGCCAGATCTATCCATGACACAGAGGATCTACATGTTTGTTGAGGGTTTAGCAGAGCCACTTCGGGGTCTAGTTAGGTCCACTAGACCAGCCACACTCTAGGATGTTATTAGCAGGACCTGGGACTTACAGGATGCCTTACCCAGAACCCAGACACCTTACCCCCAGAGGTAGGCTTTCTAGCCTAAGGGGAAGGATGTGAGGATTCCACCTCCGAAGGGGAATCCAGGATGAGTACAGATTGATGATGATGCCAGGAGGGAGTTGAAGAAGCAGCGGTTGTGCTTTATCTGTCAGGAGCCATGGGCACCAGGACATAGATGTGCTGCTGGCAAAGCACATTTTATTGAGGTCTTCTCCGAGAGCAGTGGGGAAGAGGACGAGGAGGATGATGTGGAGGCAGGAGATAGTCATGCCGTGCAAGGTCCCTTACCGCCTCCACCACCAGCAGCAGGTGGTGCAACTTTTGCACCTACTGGAGGAGACCTTGCAGCATTGCGGGGAGTTCCCAAGTATTTGACATTGCGCGTACGGGGGACAGTACGTGGCCAGTGAATATCAGTTTTGGTTGACAGTGGGACAACCCACAACTTCATCGATGCACAGATGGTTGAGTGGAGAGGTATACCGACAAAAAGCTTTGATGGATTTTCAGTTTTGGTCCCAGGAGATTAGACCATGGTGTGTGCTCATTATGTTCCAGAGTTATCCGTGACGATGGGCACCTACACACTGACTGACCACTTTTTCGTGGTCAATATTCCAGACACCAACGTAGTACTGGGTGTTTAGCGGCTTATCACTCTAGGGAAGGTCAAGACAGATTGGAAGGCCCTAGAGATGGAGTGGGATGATGAGAAGACAGGGAGGCATGAGGAGATACAGGGATAGCACACATATCTGCCTCAGACTGTTTTGGCTTATCAGATGGAGGCAGTCTTCCGGAAGGGAGACATGGAGTGGGCAATGGAGCTGCGTGCATCAGAGGCAGGGACTACAGGGCAGACAGTGCACCCGGAGATACAGTCCATCCTTGACCGGTATGCCGCAGTATTTGGGGAGATTCTGCTGGGTCAGCCACCGGACCGAGGGTTTGAGCACACCATTGAGCTTGAGCAGGGCATACATGCAGTGATTACTACCACTTATAGGCATACCAAGGCCTATTGGGATGAGATTGAGCGGGCCATTCAGGAGTTGCTAGCTCTTGGGCACATTCAGTCGAGCACGAGTCCTTTGCTTCTTCTGTGGTGTTGGTGAAGAAGAAGGACGACACATTGAGGATGTGCATTAAATACAGGGCCCTGAACAAAAAGATGCTGAAGGACAGGTATCCCATACCCAAGATCGACGAGTTGATGGATGAGTTGAGAGGAGCACGGTTCTTCTCAAAGATCGATTTGAGATCTGGGTACCATCAGATTCACGTGAGGGAGTAGGACATTCCCAAGACCGCCTTCCGATGTCACTATGGGCACTTTGAGTTTTTGGTGATGCCCTTCGGGCTAACCAATGCCCTAGCTACATTCTAGTCTTGCATGAATCACATCTTCCGCTATCACTTAAGGAAGTTTGTGTTGGTGTTCTTTGATGATATCCTCATTTACAATAGGACTTGGGAGGAGCATCTCCAGCACATTGAGACAGTATTGCGCATCTTGAAGGAGCAGCAGTTCTATGCCAAGCTCTCCAAGTGTGAGTTTAGGTTGACGGAGATGTTATACTTGGGACACATCATAGGGGTGGACGGAGTGAGGGTCCATGAGGAGAAGATCAGGGCCATTAGAGATTGGCTGGAGCCAAGGAACGTGACAGAACTTCGAGTGTTCATTGGCATTTGTACTTACTACTGGAAGTTCATCAAGAGTTTCTCACAGCTTTTTGCACCCCTGACAGATCTGACGAGGAAGGGGGCATTCAGTTGGTCGGATACAGCGCAGTGAGCCTTTAACAGGCTCAAGGAGGTTATGAGCAGTTTCCCAGTGCTTGCATTTCCAGATTTTATGCAGCCATTTGTTTTGGAGTGTGATGCGTCGGGAGAGGGGATCGGCGCAGTATTGATGCAGGGAGTTCACCCTATAGCCTTTGAGAGCTGGAAGTTCCTTCCGCACAAGAGGTTGTATTCTATATACGACAAGGAGATGCTGGCCATCATGCATGCATTGGCCAAGTTCTGGCAGTATTTAGTGGGTAACAGGCTCAGGGTGAGGACTGATCACAACAGCCTCAGGTTCTTTTTGGAGTAGAAGCAGCTACAAGAGAGGCAACAGAAGTGGATCAGTAAGATCCAAGCATATGACTTTGATATTGAGTATGTCAAGGGTAAGAACATTGTAGTAGAAGATGCCCTTTCACGTAGACTAGCCACGTTGTCTTTTATGAGCTTGGACGCAGACTGGAGGGCTCGACTCTTAGTAGAGTACGTCAAGGACAGATTTGCATGTGAGGTTTTGGATGGGCAGGTGGTGGATGACAGGTACACAGTAGTCGATGAGATCATCTACTACAGGGACCGGATCTTCTTGACTGAGGGGTCTCAGCGCAAGAAAAAGAAAATTCGGGCATCACATGATTCACCATTGGCTGGCCATCAAGGGTTCACCAAAACTTACAGGGCCATTAGAGAGAGGTTGTCATGGTGGGGCCTCAAGGAGGACGTACTTCAGCATGTTCGAGAGTGTGATGTTTGCCAAAGAAACAAGGGGGAGATGAACCATCCCACAGGATTATTGCAGCCTCTACCCATTCCAGAGGGGAAATGGAAGTGTATTTCAATGGACTTCATCACAGGGTTGCCCATGGATCAGGGCAAAGATTGCATCTTTGTCGTCATTGATTGACTGACAAAGTACTCACACTTTTTCGCCATATCCGCACACTGCACAGCAGCACAGGTAGTCGAGTTTTTCATCATAGAGATCTTCAGGTTAGATGGTCTTCCCAAGACCATCACCAGTGACAGGGACAGTGGTTTCATGGGCAGATTTTGGCAGGAGCTTTTTCGGTTGGTGGGGACGGAGTTGACATCGAATACCAGTTATCACTCATAGACTTATGGGCAGACAGAGATAGTTAACAAGTGGTTGGAGGGCTACTTACGTAACTATGTCAGTGGGCAGCAGCGAGCATCGCTAAAGTGGTTGCATCTGGGGGAGTACTACTACAACACTACACATCACATGTCCATTGGTATGTCACCATTCTATGCTTTGTTTGGATACCATCCTTTATCTTTTGTTGACGTGATGTTTGGTGCTAGCAAGGCTTCGAGAGCCAAGATTTGGATCCTAGAGAATAGGGATATTCTCCGAGCTCTCAAGGATAATATGGCTACAGCGCAGAACTAGCAGAAATTGTACGCTAACAGGGGTCGGGTGGAGAGACAGTTTGAGGTAGGTGATTTGGTCTACCTATGATTACAACGATACCAACAGTCGTCACTGAAACAGAAGGGGGCTGAAAAGCTCAAGCCCCGCTTTTATGGGCCATACAGGGTGATACGCAGGATTGGACAGGTTGCATATGAGTTGGAGCTGTATCAAGGCAGCAAGATTCATAACTTTTTTCATGTATCATGCCTGAAGAAGGCATTGTTGCAGCATGTGATAGTGACAGATGAGCTACCACCCACGGATGAATGAGGGGCATTTGGTGTTACAGCCAGAGGCTATTATTGATACTAGGGAGAGGCAGTTGCAGAGCAGTGCGGTCTGGGAATTCTTAGTGAGGTGGAAGAATTTACTGGATGAGGATGCCACTTGGGAGAGTGAGAAAATTTTGTAGCGTCCATCACTTCAATTGCTTGAGGACAAGCAACATTTTGCCGGGAGAGACTGTAATATTCCTAATTAGCCATGGCTAATTGGAATATTCGATTTTGCTCAATTTTGCCTTCTATAGTTATTTATAAATAAAAAGGTGAGGAAAAGGGGGACATAACTCACTTTTAGAATAAAGTCACTCCCTAGTAGCACAACGTTGTGACTTAAAGGGGAGCCAAGGGGGAGCCAAAGGACCACGCAAAGATGGGGCCCACGCAGACACTTGGAGGGACTGCGCAGATGAAAAGGAACACATGGCAAGAGAGGGGCTACGTTGGAGGAGGTGGGCCTTGGGATTGAGAGAGGCCAACGCTATAAAGGAGAGAGGAGCCTCCTCATTTTGGCATTCGATTATGTGCATTTGAGCTAGTCACTTCGACTTGGAGCACGCTGGTTGTTTAGCCTGTCTGCAGCACTGTTTAGTGCATTGAGTGTCTCTGTTTAGAGATCTCACACTTAGCCTCGGGGGACTTCGAGTGCCTCCTCGGGCAAGGTAGTTTTCAGTAGTTTTCTGCAGTAGGATTGATCTTTGGCGTTGAGGAGGAGCTGAGCATTTGGATGACTACGCAGTCTTGAGAGAGAGGGACGTAGTTCTTTTGGTGGGAGTTCCAGATTGGGGTTTTGTGGAGGATTTGAGTTGGGAGATTGAGCAAGGGATCAACTCTTGCATATTGGAGGATTTTGGCAGAGTTTTGTGGATTCTGTTCAGTGGCAGCGCAGAGCCTTGAGGGACAACGTAGAACTCCAAGGGGGTGATTTTCGAGGGTCGGCTATTTCAGAAAAAAAAAAATTCTGGGTTTTGTTGGGTTTCTTGAGTAGAGTCTGATTCTAGAGTTTCAGTATTTTCTGAGGAGGGGAACAACCCGAAATCCTCATTTGGTTTTCAGCAGTAGCAACAGCACGGCAGTTCTCCAGCAGCTTGGATGCAGTTCAGAGAGAGGCCATTCCTTTGCTATTTTGAGTGTATTTCTTCACTTGGCTTGTGCAAGTCGAGGTACCATCTTTCTGATCACCTCCTGTACTCATTCCATTACTCAGTATAATAAAATGGCTTAGCATTTCTCTCTGCATTTCTTGAGTATTTGCTTATATTTCATGTTTACATTATTATATGTTGCACCATTGTTATTTTTATCATTTTGAGCTTCCCGGTTATTATATCATTTGTAGGTATTTGGTTGGAGTTTGCTGGGGTTTGAGGGATATCTCTGAAATGGGATATTACACTTCAGCGTTTACAACTGGCCATCCTCTTCCACCATGTCCTCGTCCTCCTCCAACTTTGAAAGCCATATTAGGTCTCCTTCTCTTGCTTCTGAGATTCAATTCAGTGTCAACAGGTTGCTCTGATGCCACTAATGGTGGGTTGGGTGCAAGCGATATAGACAAACGCCCTAATCCTGATATAATTTCCTCTAATTCTGGCTGAAACCCTTCTTCAACCTTAACTGGAGTATCAATTATCTATTTCTAGACTAATTGATCATAAATTTTCCTTTGTGTCCATTATTACCACTCTTTTCCCCTTAATCACCCCAAACCTTGTTATCGGAAACAGTTTACACCACAAAGCCTCTTTTCCTCTATCGGAGCTGTAATTCCATGGGAATTACGAAATACACTATCAGCAGGGCATTTGTGTGGAATTAGCACAATTGTGCATAAAATACACTATCGACGGTCTCACACAACCATAATGCGATTATACACGGAAATGCACTATCGGCAGAGTTTCACTGCCGTAATGCTATTTCACATGAAATACACTATCGACAGGTCTTTTACAAGGGAAGCGTTATACACTATCGGTGGGTCTTTTTCAAGGGAAAGCATTATACACTATCGCAATTGCTATCTGCAGTTCCCAAAGAATGGAACACGACATTACGCCTTTCGATGCGATAACACGTGGAGCTATCAGAAATTGCAATCAACAATTCCAATATCTCTTTGCCAGACCTCTGTCCGCTTAAAGGTTTGCGAATGCGATAAGCCGTGGACCCGTTAGGTTATTAAAGCCTCCCTATTATAGTTTCAGATCCTAAAGTTGCACTTCAGACTTCGGCGCTTCAAGGGATTAGTTCCTCCTCGCTCCAACACAGCGATGCGATAATGGTTGTGGACCTGATAAGGATATCAGACATATTTAATAGAGTTTCAAGTCTGGAACTCAATTCCGACTAAGGTTTTTCACGGTTTTCCAGTGTAAAACAGAGTTTCTGCTTGCGGAACTCAACAATGCATATAAGGGAAACAGGGCATGCCAATATAAAGGAAAACCACTCCAACAAGCTTTAATCGAAGTATTAGTTGGAAAACAAGGCCGAATCGCTATTAATAAGACTTAGAAGAAAAGAAACGAAACCAATACACGCATAAATACCGGTTAACAGGGAAATACAGTTAAGAGGCACAGAAAGGTTTTCAGAGGTCACCACGCCTCCAGGATCGACCAATACACAAAGAAAATCCCTCTTCCTTTGAGAAATATGTGATAAAAGCATGCAGTCAAAATCCCATTACAATAGCATCCAAATTACATATATACTGGTTTGTATTAACAACCAGATCCTAAAACAGAGGCTTAATTTATTATAACTATCAGTTTTGCGAGACATCCTCCTCGAGAACCACCACTATGATTAACTAATCCTATCTGTTCAGCGAGGTATTCACCTCGAGAACCTCCACTATGGCTTAACATTTTAACATTTATTACATCATGATTTTTTCCTAGATTCTATCTCTATGCTAAACTAGAAAAAACATGGAAATTGATCGCTAAAGGATCCTTCTCCTTTGCTTGTAATTTTTTTGTGTTTTTGGAATAAGTTTGAAGTCATTTCCCTCTAAGTCTCATGCTTCTGCATCAGTAATAAATGGTAAATCTCTCAAATGCAAGCTTGGGCTTTTGAGCTATTTACAATATCAAATCATTATCATTAAAAAAGTAAAAGGTGCACTAGAGGGGTGGCCCACTGTGATGCATCAAAGGTATAAGTTAACTAATGATTGATTGATTTACTATTGATCTTGAGGATGTTTTGTTAGGTGGTCCATATCACAATAGTATAGGATTTTAGAGGTGTCTGTCTCACCTCCTCAACAAAGCAGTGGAAGTTGTACCATCCAGTGCACACAGAGAGATTGACTTTGATGATGTAGTGTTGCCTACCTAGAGCAGAGCATTGGGCCATTTGTTGCTTTCACATAATACTTGAAACTTAGAGGAACCCCTAGATGCTGAAATGCTTAGCCCATGATGCATGGAGTTGGAGATATTGATGATGTTCCCAATGGACCAAGGATGCCCCCAAGTTGGCGTTGACACTGTTTGATGGGAGTCTCTTGATCCAAAGTATAGATGATGATGGTCATCCTTTAGATGACAAGGGAAGGCTTGCACATCACATTGGAGCTCTAATAGATTTTATGCCATGCCACTGCTTTTTCTCTTGTCGTAGTGAAATAGGGCACTTTTTGGGCATAAGGTCTTAGCATGTAGATAATTTTGATGACTCGTACATGATCCTTGAACATTTCTTGGAGTATGGATCACCTTTTGAGGGCTTATTGAGCTATTTTTGAGGGAGAAATTACACTATTGGTGCATTTATTCCCACACATGTGGTCTTTTATGACATATGTGTCTTTGAGCCATGAGTTTGGCTTGTAACCTTTCTCTTGTGAAACACTCAAAAGTGAACTTGTCCTTAAGGCTTTTAGTTAATTTTATTTGTAAAGTGAGTGGTGGAAGGCTGATATAAATAGAGCCTCTTTCACACTTCATTATTTATCATCACACCTATGAATTTGACCTCTCTTAGAAGAATGCGAGTTAGCTATCTTTTTCGCTTCTTGGGCATATGTGATCTTTTGTGATGAAATTTGTCTTGTGATTTTTGGCTTGGAGACATTATCCTGGGATTGAAAGAACTATTGTGGAATAAGTTTATTGCTAATTTTTAATGTTTTTTATGCTTTAAATGTATTAAGTAGGGTTTCTATTGCTCCATGGCTAAGTGCCCATTATTGGTGAAACTTTGCTTCATTATTGCATGTAGAATTATCTTCTTCATAGCCTATAAAGGAACTCCTAGTGTGCAGATCTTGTAATTAATTTCTCCCTTCACAGGAATAGTAATTAGGGTTTTACAAGTGGATGTGTTGATTTCTGTAGCATTAGATGTTCTCTTGCCATAAGATTGTGCAGAGAGGCTAAGACACATGTATTCTCCAAAACCCAGAAATCATTTTGGAAAATTCCACCTAGAGATGGTTTAATTAAAATAATTAACTTTTTAAAATGGTTTCCTAAGTCTAAACTTAGGAAATCTGGTTAATTAAAGGGTATTAATTAAATCAGGTGTGAATCTTCTAGAAAAGGATGAAGATTAACTCCTAGTTAATCTTAGCCCTTGATTATGTTTTAATCTTGGTTGTGGGTGCTCCAACGAGAGATTATAAGGAGTTTGATGGGCACTTGGAGAACACATTGAGTGAGAGATCAGAGATTGAATTCCTCAAGAGTAGCAGCATTGTGTTGCTAGAGTAAGATCGAGTGATCTTCTTGCAGTGAGGGGCAAGGATAGTAGTCTGGAGGAGATTTTTCCAGATCCGGAGAGTGCAAAGCAGAGAAGGCTCTGAGCAGTTCAGAGAGACAGCACAGTGCTACATAGAGATAGCACAGAGCTTTAGGGGGAGTTTGAAATCCAGCTGGGAGAGTCGAGATCCAGTGCTGGAAGCCTAGGTGTGAGGCTGAAGGGCTAAGAAGGACAATTTTCCAGACAACAAGAGATCAATAGAGGAGGTGATGCAGAGCCCAGCAGTTGTGACGGAAAGCTGCGTAGGACTGATGTAGAAGTTGCACAGAGGCAGCGTGGGACAGTCAGCCAACCCTTGATCAGTGTCAGATCTCTTGGATTAGTGTGAGAATTTTCTCACTAACTTTTTTCCAGTTATTATCTGTATCAGATAGAAAGTTTGGGCATTCAACGATTTGTACTTAGATTTACTACTGCATAATAATTAAAACCCTCAGCTGCTGCATTGGTTTTCCCACTGTTGAACACTGGAGTGGCCCCTGATGATTATATGAAGAATCCATGCTCAAGGATGATCCAGAGGACAATTGTACCATCAGATATTGTCAGTCAACAAAGTTTTTTAACTCTATTTCTATCTTCTCATCATCTTTTTTGTACCCAGATTCCACACCCTACGGGGAATTGTAATAAGTGATACGAGTTGTTGTCGCACAGAATGTCTAGGCATTGCGACAATGCTCAGATTGGGGGTTGTCACTCTGATCCCCAATCTCTCCGTTTAAGCTGTCTCCCTATAGCAGGCTAAGGGTGGTAGACCCTATGGAAAAGAAGAACTAGTTGGGAACCAACCAATTTGGGAGACATAGCGAGGCGATCAAAATACTTGATTAAGGCTTAGCAAGACTTAGAATTTGATTAGATTTTAAATGATTAATACCAGTGCCTTATGGAGTTGACGATCTCGTTGGAAAAATGAAAACCAAGTAACTGATTAGCTATTGTTGCTTAGGAAACAGAAATATGAAATCTATTTATAATTCCACAAAAAAAATCTTTAATAATGACTTGAAAATATTTGCAAAATGTCTAGCATGTAATGAGTATTAAATAATCCAAACAATGACGATAGATTTTCTATAGATGCACAATGTCTTAGCAATTAAATTTCAAGAGATGCAAATGCTTTTAAACAACCATGAGATTTAAAATGCTAACTGGTTTAGATCCTAGAACTTAAATGATTATGCTTAGTGACCCAAATCTAGGAAAATCTACCACTTTCCTATAGTTAATCTTTAGATATAAAAAAATTTAAGCACATTTAACTATAGAGAAATGGTCGAGCTATGGACAGAGCTATGCTCTGGATCTGAAGCGGAACCTGTTTTAATTGTCGAGGAGCTTTCTTTCTGCAGATCAGGGTTGATCCATAGTCATGCCGATTTGAATAGGACAGAGATCGGCCGTATTAGAATAGGGTTGAAAGGACTCATTGGGATGGTAGATTGTGCAGTTGGAAAACAGACCGCCAAATAAAAAGATCATTCCAGATCTTGGTACGGCCATAGGGGCAGAAACAATCGAAGGCTCTACTGTGGGAAGAGAGGACTGCCAGACTGGATCCCAAGCCCAGATCGCTAGTGCTAGCCTCGCTGGATCGTTTCCTCAAAGATTACAAATCTTCCTTAGAACGCCCAAGGGGAACTCAACCTTAATATGGATTACAGCAACAGATAGGGTTATAGATCTGAAAAATAACATAGCCAATCAAATTGGTTACCCTGCTGGCATACAACACCTAATTACAGGGGGCAGATCGCTACAGGATGATAGAACCTTGAAGGATTACAACATCAAACCAGGATCCACAGTCATTCTCAATATGAGACTACGTGGAGGAGCAACAACCAGCAAATCAACAGGGGGCAGTGGGTACAAAACCAGCCCAGAGCACCATCAATACAACAATGAAGGAACATCTTACAAGAATATTTTACAAAGGGGGAAACCTCCACCTCCTGCTCCAAAGCAGACCGGAACCGAACCAAACCCTTATATAGTGGAGCAATTGCAGCACACCCCAGAACTAACAATAGATATAGCAGAAGCAGAAAAGGTACGTGACAGCTATGAAAAGCAAGCCTTAATATGTCGTTTTAATGGTTTTTGGCCCAAACCTGTAGACCTGTTTCATTGGATACTCACAAAATGGTCTCTGAACTGTGAGATCCATCTCTGCTCCAAGGGGTTTTTATAGTTAAATTCCTGTCACCAGAAGTTAGAGATGCCGTGATTCAGGAAGGGCCATGGTTCTGGGGATCTTCGGGTCTTTTTATCACTCCATGGTTCCCGGATTTTGATGAAAACAATTTTGTTGTTTCTAAGATGCCTGTATGGGTACGTCTCCATAATCTCCCTATCCACTTCTGGGATCCAAAGATACTTGCTTGCATAGGAAATTCTATTAGCAGATTTATCAAAATGGATACACAAAGAATTGACGAAAGAATATTTACTTTCGCACGTATATGTGTAGAAGTAGACCTTAGCAAAGGGCTACCGGAAAGTATTAAACTAAAACATGAAGACCACAGTTGGCTACAGTCATTAGAGTATGAAAACACAGCCTTCAGGTGCAGAGTATGTCGACAAACTGGACACTTGCAAAATGCATGTCCAGAATATAAAAAGAAAAGTGGTAGAAAGAAGAAAACAGGCAACCATAAAAAAGGATGGAACTTCCCCCCCCCCAGATCTGGAAGAGGAGGAAGACAATGAGGATGAAGAACCCATCCCAAATGAATGCAACCAAACAGAAACCCAAAAGACATCTTCTCAAGAGCCTATGGAAACACAATCGGAGAAGAATACAAATACAATGGAAAACAGTGGAATCAAAAGGCAGCACACACCACACACCTCTGATTCAGATAGAGAAAATTCTAGACCCAAAGAAGACAATCCACTCCAACTTGTTCCCATAATTCCGTCCCAAGGAGAATGGCAGAAAGTTGAGAAGAAAAAGGGGAGGAAGACATGATCTTCCCCAAATATATAGTTATTTTTCCGCTGTGGCCTTTCTCATAAATTTTGGTTTCTATTCATTGAGCCCACCTGTATGAGCTGCTTCAAGACTCCCTGCGTGGAGAACAAAGATAACCTTCTTGTCTTGATAGGAAACTTGCCTCCATATGCATATGCTTTAGCATCTACAAAATGTAATTTCTTTTTATTAATAGAAATTACGATTTTTTCCAAGTGAAAAAAAAACTATAGAGAAATGGTAAATACTAATACCACAAAAGTTCACCTTTAGATTTTATCCTTGACAAATTCGATTAGGAAAACTTTTCGATGTGCTAAGCAAGACTAAATGTGACCAAAAAAAAAATGAAAAAGATTTAATAGTTAAAAAAAAAAAAATTAATGGCCCAGAGGCCACATAAAAATTTAAAACAATTTATTTCGATTTAAAACTTTAGGATATCTCAAAGTCACATTAAAAATTAAAATGAATCCCCTTTTTCCTTTTTTTATTTTTTAGCTTTTAGCTTTTTTAAATTTTTTAAATTTTTAGGATTAAATTTTTTTTTTTAATGTTTTAGATTTTAAATCAAAAATAAAAAAGGAAAAAATCAAAGTGTAAAAAAAAATAAGAAAATCAAAAGTCAAAAGGAAATTTTTTTAAGAAGTTTTTTGAAAACATAAAAATAAACTAAAAAAATAAATAAATGAAACCCAAAAGTATCGAATTTGTTTAAAAAATAAAACTTAAACTAAACTAAATAAAAATAATGAAATCAAACCTAAACTCATAAAAATATATAACAATACAAATAAAATTAAAAAAAAATAATAGTCGAACTAACTAAACTAACCTAACGCATACATAAAATAAAATAGAAAAGTCAAATGTTTTTTTGTGTTGTGCGTATGCAGGTTTGCAGCGGTTGCAAGGAAAGGAATAGCGGTTGCAAGGAAAGGAATAGTGATGGCAGAGGATAGGAGATGACACGCCGATGGAGGTTGCGGAGAGGAGCGAGCAGCAGATTGAGCTTGCAGACTTGGACAGCAGTAATAGTGTAGCAGAAGGGATTTCGGAGCAGCGAGGGAGAAGGGCTAGACTGCGTGAAAGGAAAGGCGTGGGAAGCGGCAGAAAAGGGATGCGATGGGAGGGGAAAAATGTATAGCAGCGAGGAGGAGCGGACAGCGTGTGGACTGCGGAAGTGTGGAGAGAAACGGTGGATAAAACTGTGGGAAAGAACACGTGGGAAAATTTTCAATAGCCACGTTCAAGGAGAAAAATGCTTACAGAATGAAAAGGAAAATCTGCAGCTGGTAGATAGAAACCCAGAAAGGAATTTTAATGCTGAATTTCTAAGTCTCAAAATCGAATCTGGAAATTGCTCAAACCTTATGGATATTTTTGCTTTCAGAATTTCACGGCTGAGGAGAAACCACACAAATATGCTCACAGCCAGCTTCTAAATTGATAGAATTTTGAGTTTTAAAAATTTAAAGGAAATACTATTAAGTTTCTAAGCTTGAAGCCTTTAGAGACTATGTGAAACCATTAAGACAATTTCAGGCCTCAAAAAACCTCAAAACACTTGATGAATACTAGCCTAGGAGCTACACTAATACGATTTCCTCCAAGCAATAATGAAAATACTCCAAAAAATAAATGCGGCTTAGGCAAAAGAAGGAAATGCAGTGAGATGGAGAGAAAATGGGGGTGACAATATCACTACACAAATGACAGCGATGAGAAAGGGACAACGCATGGAGGTAGCAGCGAAGGCAGTGGAGGATTGGTGTGGAAAGCGCAGAGAGAAATGGCAACAAAGCTGGGGTTTGTGGCTGAAGAGAATGTAGGCAGCAACAAAAAGCTGTGGGCCTAAAAAAAATTTGAAATTTCTTCAACAAGACTGCACAACAAAAACCCCAGGCAGCAGACAGAAAGAAAAATGGTGCCGAATAAAACCCAGAAATTTCCAGATTAAATTTATATGTTTTATCTCAGATTTATTAATGAAACCCCTGCAGAATCGTCTCCACAAAAATAAATTTAAAACCCTGGACTGCAGAAATAATGCCCCTGCAAGAGATGGTTCTGAGGCTAGATCTTACCCTCCAGGGCCTAGATTTGGCTTCAAAATCAAATTTCACCTTCAAATCTGCAACCTGTTCCTAAAAACATGAACACCCAGAATCGATATACCAAAAAAAATGAAACCCCAGAAACCCTAAGTCAGAAAAAATAAAAAAAAAATTACAAATCTATGAGAGTAGCAAATCTACCAGATTTGGCGAGTGTGAGCCAAACTCCGCTCCCAGATCTGACAATCTGAGGCTCTTAAAAGCCAGATTTATCAACTTAGCACAATTTTTTTTTTTGATATTTTAAATTTAAATGGAGGTGCTTCGCCCAAAACCCTTCATGCATCAACAATGAAACTTCTTATGATAAGCCCGGGATTTAATCAAGCTGGACTCTGAAAATACTAATCAAGAGTTGGCTAGTCCAATTGAAAACTTCTCCGAATCCCAATGATCTAAAAAATCAAGAATTTCCTGCACAACTCAATTCAACCATTAACGTAGAGCAAGAAAACGATAATAAAATTCAGATTTAATAGAGATACCTGCCATTATATTCAGAACTTAAATTACCATTCAAACCCCAGTAATCAAGCAAGATACCTATGGTTAAATCACTCTTCATAAAGTTATCATCAATGGCTAAAAGAAAATCTATGCATGAAAATAACACATCTTACAGCATTTCCACGAAGAGTAACACCAACAGAAATTAACTCTGTTGTCGCACAGATTGTCATGACAACGCTTAGACCAGGGGCTGTCACCTTGATCCTCAATCTCTCTGTTTAAGCCTGTCTCCCGTGGCTAAGGGGGGTAGGCCCTATGGGACAATAGATGACCAACTGTGGACCAGTTGGGTTGGGAGACATGAAGGGAAAACAAGCACTAAATTGATTTTATTAAGTTTATAGACCTGTGCCTTATGAAAAAAATGATGAAACGATTATTTGTCGAATGCTGCAAAAATATGAAATTATTAACAATTGTTTATCATCAAAATACACGATATTCAACAAATGCACAACGCCTTAAATGATAATCCAACAATTAAATTTCTAAAAAATGAATGCTTTAAACAACCACAAAATTTAAATCCTGACTAGTTATCAATAGCTAATCTTCAAATGAACGTTTAAGCATGTTTAGCCACATAAAAATGATAAATATTAATTACACATCAAAATTTTAGCCTCTGCAGAAAAGATATATCGCAAACATGACAAATCCCTGAGCCAAGACTGAATTTGGCAAAATATTTTTTTTATTTTTTTATATCTTCAAATAAAAAACAAAACTAGTATAAGCAAAAAGCTAAAGGCTAAATAAATGAAACTTAGATCTAAAAAATCTATAAAAAAAGCTTAAAGATTATTTTCTATGCTTTTATGTTTTTATTTTATTTTATTTTTTGTGATTAAAATCTAACTTTAAACAAACTTGACTAAATTAAAAAATTAAATTAAAATAAACTAAAAACCAAAAATAAAGCCTAAATCTAATTCTAAATGAAGGAAAATTAAAAATTATTAAAATTAAATCCAAAATAAATCTAAAAAAAAATCAAAGCAAAATCTAAAATTTAAAACTTTTTATAATTTTTGATTTATGAAATTAGGATCAAAACAAAGCTAAACTAAAACTAAAAGCCTAAAAGAAAATCAATACCTAATCTATAAAAAATGAAAGTCAATTCTTTTTATTTTAAATATTTTTATTTTTGTGATTTTTTTTTGATTTACTTTAAAATTGAAACAAAACCAAACTTTAAAATTTCTAAATATTAAAACTAAAGTCTAAACAAAAGGAAAGCAAATACAAAACTTAAATATATCCAAACTAAATAAAAAAAAAGAACCTACGCTAAATTTTAACTAACACCACTTAAGAACTAACGTGATTGAAACATATACATGAAATTTTTTCTTTTTTGAAACATTTAATCCTTAAAACCCCAAAACGTATCAAACGTTTGGCAATAAAAACAAGAAAATGCAATATTGTATTTTGCAGGTTTGGATGGCGTAATGGCTGCATGATGGAGCTGGACGAGTAGTCAATGGACAGAATGGACAACGTAAAGATGGGTGCGATGAGAGAAACCGGGCAACGGCGTGAGCATCACGCGGGAGGAGCAGCTGCAGGTAGAGGAAACAGATTGCGTGGAGATGGGCAGTGCACTGGTGATGATTGCGTGGGAATTTTTTTTTTTGCAGGTGTGAGGATGGAACTTTGGAGAAAATTTGCAGGAGTTTGTTGCGGATTTGGAGAAAGCTGCAGGAATGGAAGCTACGTTTGCAGGTTTGCATGGAATGTGGAGGAACGCAGAACTGGAAATGAGGGTTCGCTGGCGAGGAAGAAAGGCAGGCAGTGAGGAATGGAGCTGCGTGAGAGGTGAATGGGACAGCGAACTGCGGGTTCCTTCGTTTTATTTTGCAGGCATTGAAAGCAGTGTTGAAGGCTATGGGAAATGCAAAAAGATTTTGAAAGCACCAGCAGCAATGAGAGAGGCCTGAGGGTCTTGAATTTTTTTTCGAAATTTTGATGCAGCATGAAACCCTACCAGTCAGCCAATCGATCCAAACAAATTTCACCAGAAAAATATTTTCCAGAAATCTTAAAAAAAATTAAACTGATATGCTTTAGATTTCTCAATGAAAACCTTCAAATAATAGTTCTCAGATCCAAAAAAAACTTGGAGTGCAGATTGGCTTTTACATATATTATCAAAAGTTGTCCTACAGGTTTCATCCAACTCCACAATCTGATCAATTCTATGTTGAACAAGATCTTTATTAGTGGAAAAATGCTGAACGAGTTGATAAGCTAGCAATTTCAGGTGCACAGGTAAGGTTACATCCAAGCCATAAACTAATTCAAAGGGACTCTTACCAGTGGCTTTCTTTTTAGTAATCTTTTCTGCCCATAAAGCATACTTGATTTTGCTATCCCAAACTCTTTTATTATCCCCTACTATCTTCTTGATAATGGTTATGATATTTTTATTATTGATTTAGCAAGTCCATTACCTCGAGGATAGTAATTTGATGAATGAGATAAGACAATGCCGTACTTGAAACAAAAAGACGAAAATTCTGAAGAACTAAAGGCCTTGGCATTATCAGTAGTGATCTTAGCAGGGACACCAAATCTAGTAATGATATTATTTTCAATGAAATCCATAATGAATTTTTCAGTGGCATTCTTAGCAGGGATGGCTTCAACCCATTTAGTGAAATAGTCAGTAGCAGTGAAAATCCATGAGTAGTCATTGCTAAAATTTTCATGAAACTTCCTAATGAAGTCCAGACCCCAATGTTGAAAAGGTGCTTCCACAACCACAGGTTGTAAGGGCAGGGCAGCAAGTTTCTGTTTCCCAGTGAATAGTTGGCAGGCTTGACAACTTCTAACAAATTTATGCACATCAGAAAAAATTGAAGCCCAATAATAACCAGCTCTCAGAATTTTGTGGGTAGTAGTTCTAGCAGCATAATGACCACCACAAAACCTCGAATGAAACTCATAAACTAATTTCTTGGACTCAATCTCATCAACACACCTGAGTACTATGCCCTTAGGATTTCTCCATCCAAGGCCATCCTTCATGAAGTCATACTTAGTGGCTCTTAATCTAAGAGCCCTTCTCTTATGAGCGACTAAATGGTTAGGACATGTAAGATCTACCAAGTAATAAATAATGTCCTTGTACCACTCATGCTCTTCTAATCTTTGCAGCTCAAGTGAAGATGAATCGTTAAGACAAATCAAATCAAGAGCTTTCTCATTACCTTTGGTCATCATTTGAGCCAAGCCTTGGCCTTTGACTAACTTGGTGGGTCTAATCTCTAAATCATATTCTTGTATTTTAGTAACCCACCTAGCACGAGTCCCTAACAATCAGTTTGAGTTAATATATCTTTAACCACAGAATGTGGGACAAAAGCAATGATTTTGGAATAACCCATATAAGTCTTGAAATGCTTAAGAGATTTGACTAAGGCATAGGCTTTCTTTTCCATGGTATTGTATTTTAATTCAGAAATTTGAAGCACTCTACTCATGAAAGCAATAGGCTGCTCGTGACCATTCTTATTTTTCTGCAATAATAAACCAACAATGGTATCTTCAAAAGCGAAAGAGAAAATCATGAAATCCTTAGAGTAATCAGGACTAACTAAAACAGGGGCTTTTGCAATAGCACCTTTGATTTCCTGAAAAGCCTTTTTGCCATCTTCTTGCCAAACAAATTTTACATATTTTTTCAGAAGACTTTGAATAGGCTTAGCTACTTCCGTGTAATTTGGAATAAATCTTATAAGAAAATTTGTTTTTCTAAGAAAAGATTGAAGGGACTTAAGATTATGGGGAAGAGGAATCTTTTGGATTGCCTCAACTCTTTCAGGATCAATCTTGATTCCATCTTTAGAAATGATGTGACCAAGTAATTTCCCTTCAGTTACTCCAAAAACAGACTTAGCCGGATTTAAAGAAATCCCGTACTCTCTACATTTATCAAAAACTTGCCTAAGATGACTTATATGACTAATACCATCCTTAGAAAAAATAGTAAGATCATCCTGATAAATTTCGATAAACTTCCCAATTAAACCTTTGAAGGCATAATCCATAGTCCTCCGAAATGTAGCTTCAGCATTGGTTAATCCAAACGACATTCTAATATATTCGAAAGTACCCCATGGTGTGGTGAATGTAGTTTTGTGACGATCCTCCTTCTTAACCCATACTTGATTATATCCAAAAAGACCATCTAGTAATGACATCATTCCAGAACTAGTTACTCTTTGCAACATAGTCTCCATGTTCGGCAGAGGGTAATTATCTAATTTTATTTCTTACATGCTAAGGTTTCGAAAATTGACACAAAGTATTCTTGTACCATTCTTTTTCCTAACAATCACCAGGTTGGAACACCATGTTGAATGCCTCATTTGAGCAATAATTCCTGCTGCAAGCATATTTGAAAGCTCCTTTTGAACCAAAGTGGCTAACTTAGGATTTATCTGCCTAATCTTTTGATGAAAGGGTTTAGCATTTTCATCTTTCAAAGGGATAGTGTGCTCCATGACATCTTCTCTATAACCTTTTAATTCATCATAAGAAAATGATAAAACATCCTAATATTCACGAAGTAAACTGGTTAACTTTTTTCTTTCTTCAACGTTAATACCCTTGCCAATTTTGATAATATTTGGATCCCTAGAAGTACCAATATTTACCTCGATATATTTACCTGGATCCATTTTATTTTCCTCTTTCATCTTTGTGGCATCATGCCAATCAAAGTGTTGTTCTAAAGAAAGCACATTCCTAGGAGTAGGATTTTTGATATCTTCATGATCATCAGATCCATCCTCCTTAGAATTTATCTGAAAATTTTCAAACTCATCCAAATTATCAAGAAAACGAATCACTTGTTTTTCGTCATCAAAAACCTGCCGATGCTCTGAGTTATCTGGAACAGAAGGCCTAAATATAACTTCCATTTTTATCTTATCCTTAATCAGCCCATTACAACAAAGTAGAAGCAGCTACAGCAAGCTCATCTGCAAAATTATTCTGATCTTTTGGGATAGCCTCAAAGTCAAGGGCATCAAAGTATTCCGTAATATCCCACACAACATTTTGATAATTCTTTAACCTTTGATTTTTACATGTAAAGTTATTTTTAATTTGCATGATAATTAAGTTAGAATCGCCCTTGATGCTAAGCAACTTAACTCTTAAAGCCTTTGCCAACTCAAGACCCAACAACAAAGCTTCATATTTAGCAACGTTGTTGGTTGCTTCAAACTCCAGCCAATAGGCAAATTTGAAAATATGACCAAGGGGAGATTTTAATGCTATTCCTACACCTTTACCATGCCTAGACGACATCCCATCAAAATACATGTACCAAACTTTATCCTTGAGACCCCCAATATTTTTATCAACCTTATCATCTGGAAGAATTATAGAATTAGATAGGATAGCATGATTCCCAAAGTTAGATTGTTCTTTAATTATTTCATTATGAGGTCTCTTGGGATCTTCAACATGGAATCTTCTCTCAGGTTCTCTATTAAGTCTCACAAAACCATCACCTCTAGGAGAAGGAATCATAGCATACGACCAATTCATTGGAATACTCCTTCCTAGATCAGAGGCCCATTTTCTAGATAAAGGCATACTCGAAGCATCAGGCACATCAACAACAACAATGTCCATAACAATCATAATGTCAGGGTAAACTGATAAATGAACTTGTAAATCCTTGATCAGACCGTGAACTTCAATCTTCTTAGAATCCATGGCACATATATTGTAGTAAGGCCTAAAAACTCTTAAATTAAGTTGCTCCATGACCCTCTTGGTCATGACACAAGCTGAAGCGCCAGAATCCAGCATGCAATTATTCAATTTCTACCCATTAACCATCAAAATAATAAAGAATTGCTGATGATCCTTGTTATCTGAATCTAGACTTTGCAAATATATAGGAGCATCCTTATAATCAACCTCCGGTGCCTTCTGTTGAGAAACATTCACTTGAGGAGCTTCATTAGCTTTTAGTAACTTAGCCCTTTGGGAAGGAACCTTCACAATCTCAGAGATGGGAACCTAGATTTTTGCATTATTAAACCAACTTCCCATATTAACATCTAATCCAGAGTTTGAATTCTGGTTAAAAATTCGGGGGGGAATTTGATTCCCTATTTGATATTTATCCCTTCTTTGATAATTTAAACCCTTATCTTTAGCAATTTCCATGATTCGCTCTGGAGAAGGTTTCTTACCATATAATTTAACCATCATATCATCTTCATTCTCAAAATTATTTATACTAAAAGTTGATGTGGGAGTCATAACATCTCGACTGTTTTCCTTAACTTCCATCCAGTCTTTCATAGACAAAGAAAACTCTTTACCCACACAATTTATTTGATTACCTGCCCCAAACATTCCATTATCCAAAATCCTTCTAACTATGGGGCAAGTTGCCTCCTCATGAAGAGCATCACAAGCCCGACAATAAGGCGGAGCATCATCGACCAAATTAGTATGTTCAAGCGGATTAGGTGGTCTCTGCTCACTAGATTGACCTTTCTTCTGCCAATTATTATTTCGATTATTATTATTATTTCTAGGCTGGAAATTTTGCGTTTGAGCTCTTTCCATTTGGACCAACCTATTCTGCAAAGTAGTTATTTCCTTAGCATGGTTAGAGGTTAATTTCGCTTGGTTAATCTCCATGCTTTCAATTTTTTGCAATAATTTCTTAACAAGGTCATTATCAGATTCTTGAACCTCTTTTCCTTTAGGTTCTTTCAATTTCATTGAAGCCCTATCAAAACCTGGGATTTTAGACTTCCCAGATGCTGCCTTATATTTTTCAAGGTCTACTGCTAAAGCTTGACAATCCCTATAATCAGGAAGTTTAGCACACCTTAACTCATAAGAGGGTTCAGGGCTAAAGGCATCAATATGAAAGTCCCGAAGAGATTTATCAGTAGCTTTATAATCTTGAGGTAATTCCTTAATAATATCATTGAACTTCTTGTTGAATTCTTCTGCGGTCTCATTTTCTCTCTTTTTAATGACACTGATGGCTTTTACGAGATGCCTCCCTTCTCTCTTATCTCCATACTTTTCCTTAAAGGCATTAACAGTCAAATGCAAAGAATCAAATGAATTATGAGGCTTTTCCGTAAACCAATCTAAAGCATCCCCCTCCAAGGTAATAACAAAATGGGTCATTTTTACATCTTCATGATTAAAATCAACAGCCCTTGCATACTTACCAATCCATGAACTAAAAGATTTTAAATGAGAGTTAGCATTAACTGCATTATTGCCTTGAAAGATAGGTATCTTATCCATTCCATGTTTTGGAATGTCATTGGGATAACCTTGAATGTTAGCAAAGTCACAAGGGGCGAATATGTCCATGATGTCGTGCTTGACCAGATTAGTAAAAAGCAAACAAATATCAGAGAGGGATTCTTGTCTGAGATTAACAAGAAGGGTATGAAAAGAGAGTTTGTGTAATCATACTCTAAGAGCCCTTTCAGGATCAAGAGCATGATTAACCAAACTGCTTGGATGTCTTTCAGTATACACTCTTGCAGAAGATAGATGAAGTGGAGTCGCCACCCGGACAAAAAGTCTAACTCGGAATAACCTGAAAGCAAAGAGCCAAGGACAAGGAACTTATCCTAGTAAGAGACAAAAGGGATGAGAGCGGCGCCAAAAAATGTTGTCGCACAGAATGTCTAGGCATCGCGACAACACTTAGATTGGGGGCTGTCACCCTGATTCCCAATCTCTCCGTTTAAGCTGTCTCCCTATAGCAGGCTAAGGGGGGTAGACCCTATGGAAAAGAAGAACTAGTTGGGAACCAACCATTTCGGGAGACACATGGAGGTGATCAAAATACTTGATTAAGGCTTAGCAAGACTTAGAATTTGATTAGATTTTAAATGATTAATACCAGTGCCTTACGGAGTCAACGATCTTGCTGGAAAAGTCAAAACCAAGTAATTGATTAGCTACTGTTGCTTAGGAAACAGAGATATGAAATCTATTTATAATTCCACAATAAAAATCTTTAACAATGGCTTGAAAATATTTGCAAAATGTCTAGCATGTAATGAGCATTAAATAATCCAAGCAATGACGATAGATTTTCTATAGATGCACAATGTCTTAGCAATTAAATTTCAAGAGATGCAAATGCTTTTAAACAACCACGAGATTTAAAATGCTAGCCAGTTTAGATCCTAGAACTTAAATGATTATGCTTAGTGACCCAAATCTAGGAAAATTTACCACTTTCCTATAATTAATCTTCAGATATAAAAAATTGTAAGCACATTTAACTATAGAGAAATGGCAAATACTAATACCACAAAAGTTCACCTTTAGATTTTATCCTTAACAGATTCGATTAGGAAAACTTTTCGATGTGCTAAACAAGAATAAATGTGACCAAAAAAAATTGAAAAAGATTTAATAGTTTAAAAAAAAAAATTAATAGGCCAGAGGCCACATAAAAATTTAAAACCTTTAAATGTGAAATTTATTTCGATTTAAAACTTTAAGATATCTCAAAGTCACATTAAAAATGAAAATGAAGCCCCTTTTTCCCCTTTTTTTTAGTTTTTTAATTTTAATTTTTTATCTTTTTTAAATTTTTAGATTTTTTTTTTTATTTTTAGGATTTTATTTTATTTTTAAATGTTTTAGATTTTAAATCTTGCAAGGAAAGGAACAACGATGGCAGAGGATAGGAGATGACACGCCGATGGAGGCTGCGGAGAGGAGCGAGCAGCGGATTGAGCTTTCAGATTTGGACAATGGTAATAGGGTAGTAGAAGGGATTTCAGAGCAGCAAGGGAGAAGGGCTAGATTGCGTGAAAGGAAAGGCGTGGGTAGCGGTAGAAAAGGGATGCGATGGCTGGGGAAAAATGTACAACAGCGAGGGGGAGCGGACAACGTATGGAATGTGGAAGTGTGGAGAGCAATGGTGGATAAAATCGTGGGAAACAACACGTGGGAAAAATTTCAATAGCCACGTTCAAGGAGAAAAATGCTTAGAAAATGAAGAGGAAAATCTGTAGCTGGTAGATAGAAACCCAGAAAGGAATTTTAACGCTGAATTTCTAAGTCTCAAAATCGAATCTGGAAATTGCTCAAACCTTATGGATATTTTTGCTTTCAAAATTGAGCTCACAGCTGAGGAGAAACCACACAAATATGCTCACAGCCAGCTTCTAAATTGATAGGATTTTGAATTTTAAAAATTTAAAGGAAATATTATTGAGTTTCTAAGCTTGAAGCCTTCAGAGACTGTGTGAAACTATTAAGACAATTTCAGGCCTCAAAAAACCTCAAAACACCTAATGAATACCAGCCTAGGAGCTACAATAATACGATTTCCTCTAGGCAATAATGAAAATATTCCTTCAAAAAATAAATGCAGCGTAGGCAAAAGGAAGAAAATGCAGTGAGATGGAGAGCAAATGGGAGTTACGATGCTGCTGCGGAAATGACAACGATGAGAAAGGGACAATGCATGGAGGCAACAACAAATGCAGTGGAGGTTTGGTGTGGAAAGCACAGAGAGACATGGCAGCAAAGCTGGGGTTTGCGGCTTCGAAGAGAATGTAGGCAGCAACAAAAAGCTGTGGGCCTAAAAAAAAATTCGAAATTTCTTCAGCAAGATTGCAAAACGAAAACCTGAGGTAGTAGATAGAAAGAAAAATGGTGCCCAATGAAACCCAAAAATTTCCAGATTAAATTTTATCTCAGAGTTATTAATGAAACCCCTGCAGAATTGTCTCCACAAAATAAATTTAAAACCTTGGACTGCAGAAATAATTCGCTTGCAAGAGATGGTTTTGAGGCCAGATCTTACCCTCCAGGGCTTAGATCTGGCTTCAAAATCAAATTTCACCTTCAGATTTGCAACCTGTTCCTGAAAACACAAACACCCAGAATCGATATACCAAAAAAAATGAAATCCCAGAAACCCTAAGTCAAAAAATTTTAAAAAATTACAAATCTATGCACAAGAGTAGCAGATCTACGAGATCTGGTGAGTATGAGTCCAACTCTGCTCCCAGATCTGACAATCTGAGGCTCTTAAAAGCCAGATTTATCAACTTAGCACATAATTGTTTTTTGAGATTTTAAATTTAAATGGAGGTGCTTCGCCCAAAACCCTTCATGCATCAACAATGAAACTTCTTGTGATAAGCCTGGGATTCAATCAAGTCGGGATCTTCAGAAAATACTAATCGGGAGTTGGTTGGTCCAACTGAAAACTTACCCGAATGCTCGATGATCTAAAAAATCAAGAACTCCCTGCACAACTCAATTCAACCATTAAAGTATAGTGATAAAACCATAATAAAATTAAGATTTAATAGAGATACCTGCCATTATATTCAAAACTTAAATTACCATTCAAACCCCAGTGATCAAGCAAGATACCTGTGCTTAAATCACTCTTTATAAAGCTATCATCAATGGCTAAAAGGAAATCTATGCATGAAAATAACACATCTTACAACATTTCCACGAAGAGTAACACTAGCAAAAATTAACCCCAAAGTCTTTCTTTATTGCTCATAAAAAAAGATTACAAAAGAGCTTTCACTTAGCACACGACTCAAAGATCGAATCATCTCAACTGACAAATGACCCCCTAAAGATAAATCTTCCAACGGCTAGTTCGAGTGATCCTTGTCAAAGTGATCTCATCCGTTGATGAGGATCAAAATTTCTTTTAATCTCATCTGTCGAAATTTTAAATATTGAAGAAATTTTGAATTTTTCAATTAAATGCATTTTAATAAATTTAAAAATTAAAATTTTGCATTAATTTCCTCAAAATTTTGACTTTGACTTATCCCCAGGGACCCAAGGCATAAAATTTAGCAAAATAATCAATTAACCTTGGTCGTTGGACCTGTTAATATTTAATTTTTTAAATGATCCACAAATTTTACCTCTAGAAAATTTAAATTTACCTAGGACCTAGGGCCTATGAGGGGATAAATTATTTTTCTAACCCTCAAGACACTTACATCATGATTTTATTTATTTTTTTCATTTTTTACATTTCAAGGGGGAAACCCATTCGAAAAAGACCTTCACGGACTACCCATTTCTGTGACACAAATATAATCCAGCAGACTAAGCAACTTGTAATAAAATAACCTAACCAAATAGTTAAGATTATTCCCAAATCACTTTTACACAAGCTCGATTTAGAACACTAGGGCTCTCCTAAGATGCCAATGACAAAATCCATTCCGGCTTTGGGGTAACACTGAAGGAAAACTCTGCCGACCATCCGAGAATGGATTGGTGAGACAAAAAACCTCCTGGAATGTAGATTGCTACTAGAAAAATAGGTTTACCTAGGAAATTACATACATGACACAGATCTGCTGAGATTATTTACATCACATATATGCAGAATGGGTTTACTTTATAACATGATAATTAGGATGATGATGATAGTTGGACGACACGGACACATCGGTCAGGCGCTACCCCTTTTGCGGAAAAAAAGGGTGTACTACTATAGGTCGTTGACACGTAGTGGTCCACACTAGTCATGATGAGTTTTGAGTCTGTAACAGGCCTAGGATGTTGGGACTTGATTAGCAAACGTGTACACCTTGGATTGTTTTTTTTATCTGGTTAATTATCCCTTCTTTTTCAGGGGCGGATAATTTTCTAGGTTTTTCACTCACGTTTTACCCCAAAGCCGGGGTGACGTTTGAAGGTTGAGCCCATGACACATCTTAGTGTCTAGAGTTGATATATTACCATACTAGATCACACAATAAATTTCATGGAATTTGGTTAGGTCTAGGTAGCCATTTTTTAATTTTTTAGATTTCCTGTAGATAAAAAATTGCAAATAAAATTGTATTTAAATTGTAATAAGTGTAGTCTAGAGAATTTGTATGGGGTATGAGTAATCAAAATTACACCTCTCACCCTCAACTTTTTACTATAACACACTTTGAGGGGTTAATAATGTGTTTTGGACCCTCAAAACCCACTTTTCCTAAGTTTAGTGGGAAATTTGGCAATTAATTAAGCCAGAAATTAAATAAATGGAGAAAAATAAATATCCACACATGCTAAATGTTGTGGAAATGAGGTGGAAAATTATGGGGGAGTTAAAGTGATGTCCCAAGGTGATGTGGACTTCTAAAATCAAAGAAAAGACATGTACTCAAATAAAATTGAATTTCTGGCATTAAATGAAAACGCTACTTGGAAATTCGAATTTGTGAAGTTAATGCACATTTGGGAAGAAGTGGGAGAATATTTAGTGGATATTTTTGTGGGAAATTGTCCCCACATGGGTTACCACCCATATACACTTGTCATTCCACCATAAAATTCGAATTAGGCACATAAGAGAAGAAAAAAATGATGTCCACTTGCCATAATTCGATTTTTACACATGGCATTGGAGCTCCATTCAACAAATTCAAATTTATCTTTGGGATTGTCACCTCATGCCACTTGTTTAATCAATTCTACATTGGGATTAGCTCCAATGCCTTTTGTCATTGTCATTGTCATTTTTCATTGGGATTTGCTCCCAACTCTCTATATAATAGAGCCATGGACTTTCACATTGCATCATATTGTTATTAGTTATTGTGCTTGCAGAAGTGCTACTACCTTGTACACTTTCAGAAATATCAATAAAGACTTTGGGGTTTCATTCATGAGGTGGAGGTGTTCCTCCTTTTCCAGTGATGAATTGTTGAGCATTGGTATAATTCCTTTTACTCATGCTTTGATCTAATTTGTTTCCATATGCACTTGTAGATTTGTTAATCTAGAGCTAACTTGCATTGACATTTCATTTAGAAGTACACTCTAGGTATAGAATGCTCTAGTTGGTTTTAAATAAATCTCTAGAGTTTCTTATGATTGTTCATTGCTAAATCTATATGGAACTAATTCTTGATTGAATTTTTGTAGAGGGAACATCTTGTCGGGATTACAGAATCAAGCGTGAGGGGAAGTCTTTGGAGAGACCAACCCACTCTTGATACATTCTTAAAGGAGCTCTTATTTGTTCTTTGAACCTTCATAGTCTTATTTTACAAAGTGGTTTTGCAGGGATTTCAGCACATAGCTTGTACACAAGCCAAGAACTTCTAAATTTAAATATCTTTTAAAAAGAACATTGTACTTCATTTCTTTCATTTGCTATCTAAGAGCTTGAAGATGGCTATAAGCAAAGACGAGAGTTTACTCTCACTCTTTAGCTTAGCCTTTTGTAAATTACAATTGTACATATACATTTTATCGTGCTGATTTTTCCATTGATATTTATTTTACAACCATTGTTTGGATTGTTTGCTAACTCTTGTGTCGCAGATTTTGAAGAGCAACTTCCCGCAACATCTAACAAGTGTTTGCAGGACCTTTGGCAAGTGTTGGGGGTTCGATTTCCAAGATGTCGTGAGCCCTTTTGATGCTTATTTTGGCCAAGTTGAGTTCACTAGAGGGCTGCCCATTTTCCTCTTTAAGCTGTGGGAATTTGGAGGAAACTCACACCTTGTTTCCCTTGCATAAGTTTTGTGAGATCTTGTCACTACTTTCTCAAGAAAGGAGGTCTAGTGTCCAAGTTTCAAGAAATTATTGTGAGGACTCTCCTTGAAGTATAGTTGAGAACTTTGAAGGGTCCTCTTCTCATTGTAATATTAATAAAATATCTAACTTGCATGTGGGAGCTTGGGATTTCTCCCATGGTATCCTATCTCCCCTTTTAGAGGGAGGCTTCTCTTGGGTGGATTGACATTTGCATGGTTTAAGCTTTCATATTGTATTCACTTACATGCATGCTTTAACTGTGAAGCTTGGGATTTCTCCCATGGTATCCTATCTCTCCATTTAGAGAAAGGCCTCTCTTGGGTGGATTAACATTTGCATGGTTTAAGCTTTCATACTTTATTCACTTACATGCATGCTTTAATTGGGAATTAACACAATGTTACGGGAATAAGTACCCTTGGGCTTTGGATTGGAACCCCAACAAAGCGAGAGCAAACTATAGTAAGAAACACTCATACAACTCAGGCAACATACTTATGTAAACAAACTATGCGATAGCGACTATACTCGGATGTCCTTCATTTGGGTAGTTCTAGCAGGGTTCAGACCCTCTGCAACTCTTGATGATCTTTGAATCTGCAAATCAACCAATTCGAACATATATAGCAGCATATAGATAAAGAATTTTAATGAAATCAACTTTATATCATATAAGCAAATGATTAGTTATACATCAAAATAACATTCATATGAATTACAACAATATCTGATGCATAACAAAGTTAATCTCAGGAACAAGACAATGCTTCTTTTTATTGTAGAAAGTTGTAACTAACACGGAGAGAATTCACCTGACTTCTTCTTCTGGCTCCAAGTGGAACCATCCTCCAGATTTGTCCAGTCCCAGTCTTTAACGACCTCCTTCCATAACCAACACCATGATATCTCAAACAAGTGGGAGAATATCAACACTCAAGGAAACAAGGGTTTCCTGAAACTTAGGGAAGTGCTTGAAGCACAGGGATACTTCAGATTCAGTCAGAGATAATCTCAGTACAATAATTCTATCTCTTCTCCTCCTTAAGGCATTCCCATAGAAGTCTATTTATACTTCTCCCAATTAGTTTTTTAGTTGGGAAACAGTTGGGCCACGGGCACTAGGAGGTAATCAACAGGTAAAACCCGTGAACTCTGCCCATAATTAAGGAAATTTAATTTTTTTAAGTGTTTAACACATATACGCGGGTTAGGTATTGACTAACCTACGTGTACACGCTTTTATCTCAGGGAAAATTAGCGTACAGGGAATAGAACACTGTTTTTAAAATATTTGGACCAAGTCTAGAAGGAGGGGTTTCCCTAGGCCATAAACCAAGCATCAAAAATACCAAGGGTGGTAAATGATGCTATAACAGATGCCCCCGAATATATGAGGTCAGAAGGGGTACATGATGGCCAAAATGTATTAAGTATATGGAAAAGAATCCTGTTGAGACTGAGAAGGACTTCACCAGAATTCAGCCTGCCAAGCCATCAAAAAGAGATCGGAAAGAAACTTCTATTTGAGGCGGGCATACCCATGCTCAGAGAAAGTAAAGCATGTCCGCATATCAAGTACAAGTGGATCCACTATGTATACAAGTATAAAGAACTGAAAGTACATAATGGATCATCTGATCGTGATCGAAAAAGTACATGTCTGAATATCACATATAAGAAGATGATCAATGAAGCTGAAAGATGAAGCTGATCACTGATGTCAAAAACTGATCCCAAATAGTACCAAATGAATATGATACTACATCGCAACTCAGATGCCAGCATATGGTGTCAACTAGCAGCAATGGGAGCAGCTGACAAGTGAACCAAAACATGTTGATGCAACCACAAATCTTTACCGACCGCCTTGCTACATTTCTACACAATGGGAATAAATGATCTGAGGTCGACCATGTGAGAAATCGTTTGATTACTGGTCATTGATGTATACCGTTAACAAACGCGAGACTATGAGAGTCAAGGTACCCAATAAAATCTAACAAGTGCGAATGAATGAGTTGAAGTCGAACACCTGGAAGAATCTATTAATCAAGGGACGATGATGGTTTTGCACTGTTGATAGCGAAGGAATCTGCCACTGATGACTGCAAACCCCAAGGTACTGCCAAATGGACTCTAGATCTTTGTCCCAGAGCAATGAGCCGTAGTCAATAGGAAAAGATTCGTTGGAAGGAAGGCACTAAGGCATTCTTCATCAATCTAGCGCGAGTGTAACCCATAGGCCAATAATGTGGAAGGAATCGGACGAAAAAGATGTAGTAACCCAACCGAAGCACATTTTCTGTGTACACAAGATGTAGCTAGCGCACGATAGAAACCCTATGAACCAACCAATAATGAAAGCTGACACAGAGGCGAGGAATCCATGAATAGGGTCAAATGGGAACCAAGGCACTTCATGAATCCCAATGTGTGATAATGAAAGCTGATGTCGAACACAAGGGAAACCACTCAGTCAAAGACCCATGATACTGATCGATGCTGAGCACAAGGTGACCTATCAATAATGAAAATAAGGCCAGGGTGCGGCTCTGGGCCTGCCCTCAGAGCAATATGTCGTCGTCGATAAGGACAAGACCTGCCAGCAAGAAGTCAATGGAGACTTTCTCAAACTGGCACGAGCAAAGGACCAAACTGATGTGATGATGATGAAAAGGAGATTTTGGGGGTTAATCAAAATCCATTTCCCTTAAAGAAATCAATTCTGAGGCCTATGGGTTATGGCCCACAAGCCTTATCGGAAGCATTCTTTAGGCCTTCGCCTTTAACCGTGGACTTACACAAGAATCGGAGCCAATATAACTATCGGAGGCTGTAATATAGGCATTAAGCCTTAAAATCCCGCGGCCACACAGCTATTGGAAAACACGGGAACACGGGATTTACAAAGGAAACCCCGCTTAGAGTCCATGGCCGGACCTCAAATCTTATAAGCCTGCAATTATAAATTCGGCGGGTCCGCTCCTTCCTATCGTAAGACTGCAGTGCCACTCCACCGAAATTCTGTCTACCGATCCTTCTGATGGCCTGATCGCCAATTGGTCTATTGGCAACATCGCTCATCGGCCATCGGTGTTTCCATTGCCACCAGCCTTTGACCTTCCCGATATGCGATTAGTGATCAGATCTAGACTGTCAATCTGACGTCAGATACGACGGATGTTGCTGAATCGCAATATCGCAATCGCCATTTCCCGTTGGCCGATTCTGATAACTCATAAGGAGTTCTGCCGATGTGATAAAGGTTGATCTGGACTGTTGATCATTCGATCCAACGGATCCTGTGTGTTCTCAACATTCCTTCTTTATCTTTGGTCTCCCTCGCATTCATCCGCTGCTTGATGGATCTCTGTGTTTAAAACACAGTTCTCTGCCATACCTGCATTCGCATCATAACTTCCACAACACGGTTAACCTTGTTAAATCAAAGGGTTACCATCATGCTTGATGGTTGATCAACACACCCAAAGGTGGGAATTGAACCTGCAACACATATATATGAAATAGAGTTGGAAAACCACTAATGCATATATATATATATATATATATATATATAAAACACAAACAACGCACATCAACACTTAAACACACATATATTTATATAAGAACAACACGGCTACAAATCCAAGGAATTTCAGCCTTAGCATAGAGTCTCTCTCGACTACGTTGTAAACACTTTATTCTCACAGTCTTCTATCTATTACTCAGTTTATCTCTACTCTTAACACTTGAACATACAGGTTCAACACACATATATATAAGGAAGCATTATTGGATCGGATCACGGAAGGATCTGATCACATCCTTTAACAAAAAGCCCTTAAAGCATTGATAATGCATGCATATAGTAGAGTTCAGGGTTCTGTGATCCATATCAAGTTTACAAAAGATTTTTCGGCGAAGATCACATGAAACATCATTTGTCGACGCGTTTCGAACCAACCAGTGTGGTTCATCGTCAGGACAAGTTGAAGAAACAGATCCAGCTTAGCAAGTTAAATAGACAGAGCAGAGCCTCCAACAGCTAAAAAGACCAACAGCTACTTTGGACTAGGTACCGGGATCAAAACCCTTTTTTTTAATAATTTAAGGAAAAAGTTACCCTAGGGGGACCAATCCCTTAAAATAAAATAAATAAAAATAATATTATGATAATAGTTAGTTAAAATAAATAATTAAAAATTATATTTAAGGGAGAAAATTACCCTAGGGGGACCAATCCCTAAAATAAATTAAATAAAAATAATTTTATGAATAAAATTATTAATAAATAATTATTAATTTAGTAAAAATTATTAATAAATAATTTTATGATGATAGTTAGTTAAATAATTGAAATGTTATGTTAAATTAGTAATTAAATTTAACATAACATTTCAATTATTTAACTAACTATCATCATAAAATTATTTATTAATAATTTTTACTAAATTAATAATTATTTATTAATAATTTTATTCATAAAATTATTTTTATTTAATTTATTTTAGGGATTGGTCCCCCTAGGGTAATTTTCGCCCTTAAATGTAATTTTTAATTATTTATTTTAACTAACTATTATCATGAATTAATTTTTTACATATTATTTTAATTATTTATTAAGATTTTTAACTAACTATTATCATAATATTATTTTTATTTATTTTATTTTAAGGGATTGGTCCCCCTAGGGTAACTTTTTCCTTAAATTATTAAAAAAAGGGGTTTTATCCCGGTACCTAGTCCAAAGTAGCTGTTGGTCTTTTTAGCCGTTGGAGGCTCTGCTCTGTCTAATTAACTTGCTAAGCTGGATCTGTTTCTTCAACTTGTCCTGACGATGAACCACTCTGGTTGGTTCGAAACGCGTCGAAAAATGATGTTTCATGTGATCTTTGCTGAAAAATCTTTTGTAAATGCATGCATATGTCGCAGGATATATCTATCTAAAGAACCATTGGATCGGATCACTGGGAAGGATTCGATCATATCCCTTCCTTGATTTACTCAACAAACCCGTATACACGGAAGATTACATTTTTAGACAAGTCTTGGAGAGACTTATCACTTTCATCTTTTTCTCTCTTTAAATTTGTTTTAAAGCAGATTTTCTCCTTGTTTTGCTCCCTTGGTCCACGCTCGCTTTCTTTTTCCGCTTTGGATTCCTCCCTTTGTCTAAGGGTGCTGGATGCTCCTGCATCATATGACAAACATGACATTGACAACCAGGGATGGCCAACTGAAAAATAGGTCTAGAGACATCGCAGAGAGGTCGACTCAGGCTTACTTCCCTTGAACAAAAGCACGACTCAATGATGACTAGATGGCAGCATATGATAACTCTGTATAAGTTCGTAATGCAGGTGGCACGAGCGAACTCTCCATATGATTGGAAGAGGTAACCAATCGGAGGAGAACTTATTCAATAACAAGGTTAAGGCGTACCTAAGTCAAACTAAATCCCGCCCAAAATGGAGGAGAGACTTTCTTTTGAGTGCTTTGTTCAAGGGCAACACGATTGAGTCTAGCTGCCAACAATATATGGAAATGTTGTTCTGTTCCCGCTCTTTTTGGAATATATAATTTTTTTTGTCTTTTTCTTTGAACTGGAAAAAAAATAAAAGAATGCTATAGTACAGTGGACAGAACGAGTGTCAGAGAAACAGATGATCTATGCTCAATGCAGGGAGGCAAAACTGGCCAAGGACATTCAGAGGGATGTTCCTTCCACGGGTCAAAGGATGTGTCAAGTTGTAGAAGCTAAGTGATTGCATGGTTGATTGTGCAGAAGACATGGTTAAATAAGTGGCTTAAACACGAGTCTAAGTGAAGCCAGCTCAAGGCCAAAAGGTGCAAATAGTCAAAATGCAATGCAGCTATACAAATCAACACAAAGGAGCCTCTAGGGTATAAGGCCATAAATAAGCGTAGAAGCAAGGAGAATGTGTCTTCAACGCACAAGCCATGGTGGGACTAAAGAGGACTCCCGACCCTACTCAGTATAACAGCATGGGCAACCAAAATCAGTGAGGTTCTAACTACGATGCCCATGTAAAGGATGGCTCTACCATCGCACCATGATTTAAAAATCGGCGAGTGAACATGGTTTGATAACCAAGACACGATGGGGTCGAGCCTATGGCTAAAGTATCGCTGAACGGAGGCTAGTATGCAAGATGCAATGGAAAAAATGGTTTTCCTAACCTCTATGCTAGTAAGTGAACGATACCTGCCATGACAGGCCAGCGGTCATGGGATCGAAATAAGATTTCAAAGAAGTGTCCAAAATACCCTAAAACAATAAACCATTCTTGACAATCCAAGCCCACAAGTCAAAAAATTCATGAGACAAAAAATCAAGTTTTGAGAAAAAAATTTGAAATTTCAAAGCTATATATTGACTTTTAGACTAACAAATTTTTCATTTCTATTTGGAAAAAAGTTGTCGATCAAAAAAGGAGCAAACTTGCCTCTGAAGAATTGGGCCATTCAAATCACGCCAAAGTTACCTGGTAACCCTCAAATCATACTTGCAATGTTTTGTGATAGTTTTTAGAAGTTTTTATTAAGATTTGACTGTGGGAATTCATGCCAAAAAATCCAACTTTGCGTACACGCATGTTGGCTATGATCAACCCATGTATACGACGGCCCTACACGCGACTGTGTGTAAAGGGAACCCGCGTGTATGCGAGTTGAAGTTCAAACACAAAATCTAATCGTTGAAACTCATATTTTTTTTTCAAGATGACCATCACATGGAGAGAGAGAGAGCATACTACAATTGGCAATGAGGTAATGAATGACCAAAATGCACTAGATGCATTGAGAGGGTGCGGCTTGTTGAAATTCTTCAAAATGCCGAACATGAAAGCCAACACACGCCTGCTTGAATTATTGATCCACTACTAGAGTGTAGAGGATGATGCCTTCATGATAGATCAAATGCCTCTCAGGATTGAGGTGGAAGACATCTATTTTATTACAGGTCTCTCCCGAAGAGGGGAGGTTGTGCATTCGACCGACAGGACAAGGAGTAGTCTTTCAGTAGAAGACTATGTACATATATACTATCCTGGGCACCCAGAAAATATTGGAAGTCAGATTCCAATCAAACACGTGGATAGTTTATCTCTGAGGATTCTGTTGTTTACCATTGCGAGGGTAAATGGATTAGCTTCACTACATCAGGCTTCACGAGTGTCCATGAGGCTGGCAATGGGATGCTTAACCACGGTTTTTGACTGGTGCACACCTCTTCTAACCAACATGAAGAGCCAACTGACCTCCATTCAGAAGGGTCAGGCAAAGAACTTTGGATATGGGACTATTTTATGTTCCTTGTTCTTCGAGAAGGTGCCTAGACTACGTCGCAAGGTATTTTTCTTTATCAGCAGCCCGCGAGATCCTCAGATGGGTAGATGGATTGACTTAATGAAACGCTTTGGAGGCGGGGACGTGCCTAGGATGACTTTTGATGATGAGTTTTTTGCCTAGTGGGACCAACAGATCATCGCAGTTGATGACTACCCCTATGCTGGTATGGATTTCCGAAGAGATCCAGACTTGGTGTTGCCACCAAATGCAGCATGGGGAGACATAGGTAACAATTTTTAAGTTTTTGTCAATTATTTAAGATTTTTTTTCTTTTTTAAATATGAAATGAACTTAGAAATATTTTTGATGGGACGAAATATTGAAAAAATGATCATGTTCCAGATGTGGGTCTAGTGAGACCAGATGGATTTCCGAGGCACAGGCATCGTAGAAGAGGTGTCGAAGAGGCAACAACTGAGACAGAGAGGGTCCTATATGCAGTTCAAAGAAAATTGGTGAGATTGACTCACCAGGTACCGATGATAGCCATAGAGGATCTACCTGAGAATATGCAGTGCCGCGTGGTAGGAGTACCACGGGACTGGGTCCGCATACTTCGGTGTGTGGTCAATGCAGTAGTTAACATTTTAGCCACTCATCCTGAGCTGGGTCAATAGACAGACTGGACATGATTATGGGCATTTCGTCCCAATTTTGTATATTATTTTGAACACTTTATCTATACACAAATAGTTTTATGATATATATATAGATCCAAATTTTTGATGTTTGTTTAATTTGATGAATGATTGATATGCCAATCTAATACCTTGATTAGCAATAGAGTCCGCTAATGAATTCTCAGATCATGGAATGTGCACATATGTAATATAAACAAATGATCTTTGCAACACTTTCACTCTAAAAAATTGGCGATATAAATAAGAATCCCGAACCTGATAAATATTATTTAATTGTGACACTACCAGCTGTGAGTCAAGATAAACTACCAACGAATCAATTCCATAAGAAATAGCTTCGGATAGTAAATTAATAACGACAGTGTATTCGGCAATGTTATTTGAAGCAGGACCAATACATACTCCCCTTAACACCATCAATTGACCAGATGAATAATAAATCACCCAAGCTGCGGAAGCAAGATTCTGAGTGTGCCGACTAGCAGCATCGACAAATCCGAAATATATTAAGTCATCCATCAACACCTGCCAAAGCGGATAAAAAATGTCGATATCACAAAATGCCCAAAAAATATGTACAAAAATAAAATATATACAAACAAGCAATTGCTCGGCCGAAACCTGAGCAAAATACTTCTTAAGGTAGAGCCCATCTAGGGGCTCTGCCAGCTTGTTCCTAGAGATGTTTACAGTTCTTGAGCTAATCGACATATTACCTTCGGCAGATAATTGTGCTGGAGCCAAAGGGTTTGAAACTGTACAAACATCACTAGTAAGCAGATTAGAGAATCGAGATTCGACTTCATGCAATGGAGGAATAAAATATGAATTATGATGTAAATCTTCCCACGGTCGATCTACATCCATCATTTCTTCGAAAATTGCTTCGTTAGATGGTAAAACTGTATCTAAGCAATCCCGAGCAGAAGTAAAGGGTCCAAGCTGGAGCCACATCACCATCTAACTCCTCCTTTGAGAAAGGAGTGGGATGGTTGTCTGTAGAGTTATCGATAGATTTATATCTAAGTTCTGCTACAGACATAGGAAATGTTATTCCAAGAACCTGCCCTCCATCTAATGTAGTTGTAGATGAAGGTAAGGTCTAAGGGCCTGAAAAATAATGAGTTCGAAAGAACTCTTTCTGTGAAGGCTCCTTGGAGGATGAAATTGCATCGATTCTAGCTGTAGGAGGGGGAAGGTCAAATACACCCATCAAGGAAGAGTACATCCCAACTCCTAAATTCTCTATAGGTTGATGGGGATTATCCACCAATGGAATGGTAGAATCCGAAGTTGCACGAGAGTCTCCCAGAGAATAATCTAACTGATCAATTTTAACAATTCTCCCCTCATGAGGGAAACAGAGGATGCGGAATAGAGATGAAACTATGGCATCCATCTCATAAATCCAATTCCTTCCTAAGAGGAGGTTGTAATCCAAGTTGGCATCAATGATTTCTACCTCAATATTAACGACCTTTCCTCCAACACATATAGGAAAAGCCTGGATAATTCCGTGTGCCCGATGAGAATGACCATCAAATGCTGTTAAGAGAGTCGGTGAAAGAACAACTGAAGGTAATCCAATGGACTTTCAACATGACATACAAATTACGCATGTGGAAGCTCCCTCATCTATAAATATCCGAAAATATTGGTATTTCGGTAAGTAGACTTTATCTGGAAATCCATATGTTGAGGAAGTCCCTTTTTGACATTCAGCATATCAAAAGTGAGCAGTAAAGAATTTTTTGGATCCACTGATTTCCGAAAGCAAAGCACTTCTCTGAGCAAGACATGACTGGAGTACCTCCAATGTAGACATAGCACAAGGACTTTGAGCCAGATCTTCTACAATCGAGTAGTTCTGGGCTGCCCTAGCATTAGGGTTAATAGTCGAGCGCTTTGCGGAACCTTTCACTATTCGAGGTATAGACTCAGTAGAGGGTCGCTCAATATGAAGCGGGTCTATGGTATCGGGAACAGATTTTGCCTTAGATGTTTCTGTTTCACCATAATTGCATGCTCGTGTGGCAACGTTGACATGAGAGTTCATCATATAAATATTTGAGGAATTTTCCCCTTCTTGGTTGCCCCCTGTGGAGGTACCAGCATTCGAGTTTGCACAAGCAAGTAATTGTTGCCCTTGGGGAAAAGGGTTAGTCAGGACAGCTTGGGAGCTAGAGGACCCTTGTTGCACTAACAAGTGCTGAGCATCTTGAATCTTAGGGCAGAGGTGAGTCAAATGATCTCCATTGCATAACGTACATGGAAATTTATCCTTCTTCTTAGACTCTTTTCTACTCTCACCGGCACCATTGCTGGGCTTGTTCGCATTACCCTTCCCTTCTTGGTTCTTCTTCTTACCTCGTCCCTTCTTCCCATTGGATTGTTGATTTCCTTTAGGGTTAGAAGCCTGGACGGCGTTAATGGAGGTAGGTTGGGAGGGCGAAGGTGTAGACGGTGTTGCCTGGTTAGAAGAAGCAATTTGTAGAGACAACTGCTGCAATTGGTTCACCGTATTTGCGTTAATTGATCCAACTATACCATTGGCGTGAGGGCTTGGCTTTGGTTTGGCTAAATCAACCTTGGATCTAGGAGCATCAGGTAGGATTTTCTAAAGAGTCCCAGACTGAGAATATATCAGTTCTAATTGTTGGGCTCGAAAAATAGCCCGCTCTTCCGAATAAACACCGGAAAGAGAAACATCCTTGGAGATCTCAGGTTGTAAAGATTTGAGAAACCATTCGAGACGGAACTCTGGTGGAATTTCGGCTTTGATAAGCCTCTTTCTCCGTCTCCATTCCTGGATATGATCCGAAATGTGTGTTGTCGTGTCTTGATGAAAATTGGCTAGAAGCTCAGTTTTGGCTTCATAGTGGATAGGCAACTGAAAATGGTTCAAGAAAATATTAGCCAAATCGACAAAAGAAGTAAAGGTGCCCCCTAGCAACTCTATATACCATTTGGCCGCATTCCCTGTTAAGGTGCACTGAAATAACCTCAACCTGATTGAATCATCTATCAGGGAGTTGGATGAGCACCATAAGTGGAATGTGGTCACATGGTCTCCTGGGTCTTCACCATTCTTCCCTTTGAATTTTGGAATATCGATGGATGTTTAGTTGGGAGCGGAGGCCATGCCGGATTGTACCTAATTGGATCATTTGTCAATTTAGTCAAGTCTGGAAAATTAATCGTGGCTAGAAAAGGAAGTCGTGGAGGACCTTGGGAATTCCATCCGCACTGGGCGGGGTTGACATAGGTCTGAAAAGAATGAACTAGATTTTGAAAGGCACCAGGTTGCCCGAAGTAACTTGTAGAGCCTATTGAACCAAAGGTTGATCCTTGTGGTCCAACAAAATTCGGAGTTTGACCAACTCCTGCCGAAAATCCTCCGTAACCGGTGAAGTTACCCCTTAACGAAGTATTGAATGGAGCCGATAGCCCCGAATAAGGGTTCCAAGCATTAGCAAAGGGTGAAAAACTTTGAAATGAATTAACCAAGGAATACGACACATTCCCTTGTTGGCCAAAAAATTGATTCCCAACTGCTATCCCACTAACCGCAGGGTTTGTCCAACTCTGAAAGGGGTTACTACATTGATTTGTAAAAGGAAAAGGCATTGACCCTACTGTCGGATTGGAATGTGATATATGACCACTTCTAAATGGGAAACCCTGAAAAGAAGCCAATTCACTCATCATGGATGTGAAGGCGGTTGATGGTATATTCAAAGAAATCGAAGGAATACCTTGAGAGGGAATTCCAAAAGGGAAAAATCCAAAACTGGATGCATTAGCTTGAGAACTTCCACTCGATGACGGAATGGAAGTAGACCCAAATATAGATGTGCTGGGAGTGTTAGAAGGAATGGAGATAGTTCTTCCCCCTTGTACAAATATGGGAGTCTGCATGCTTGCAATAATTGTCATGGATGCCATGCTTCCAATAGTGGTCATCGAAGGGATAGATGTATGTGGACCTGGGCTCGAAGCCCTATGAGTCGGAGTTCCAATGTATAACAAAACGTCTGGATGATCAGGAGGAAGAAGAGAATTCGGAGCTGCAACCGACTCTGAAAGCTCTTCTACTTCAATACTATCTTCCAACTGGAAGAGTACTCGAGAAAGAACTGGTGTGTTCCTCTCTAACTCTGTGCTAGGACCAAGTCTATCTTGTGAACTAATGCCTCCAAGTGGAGGATCAATCTCCAATGCGCCCGCTGCCACAGGTTAGAAACCACTGGCAGAATCGTTCCTATGCCTTCTAGGAGAAGGCTCTGGACTCGTAGGTGAAAGGCCACAAAGTCTCTGAGACCATCGAGATGGTCAGTTAGCCACTTTGAATTATTTTTATAAAATCTACTTAAAGACTCAAGAAAATTAAAATCTAGGCCGACTAGGAGCACAGAAAACTCACTAAAATGTCCCTAAAGATATCAGCAATCAAACAACTTCCAAGTATTTCCGCTCCGAGTGATTAGTACCCGACACCAAAATACAAGAAAGTTAATAATAAGGGCCTTCCAAAAATAGACTGGGGTAATTACGTCCCAGGCCTACTAGCGAAGGTATCAGAGGTAGTTACGCTGACCTCCAGACAACAGCCTTTGTCAGTGCAAGCCCCTAAGCTTCGCAAGGGTGCCCTCTAGAAGTACTGCTGAACGTGATACAACGTCATCCTCAGGTGCCATAGGATTCCCCTCCGCAACCACCTGTGTGGATTCCTAGGACAGGTAACTATGGACACCAACTTGTATCAGAAACCGGGCGGAATAGTTGTGAGGTAGGATCCGAAAAGTAAGAGAGGGGGTATCTCTCGTCCTTATCTTCACTAACCCACATGCTTTAATCCCAGCCATGGATCTTACCTGGTCTCCCTAACGCTATTGGATTTCGCTCTTTAATCAGACTTCTATGCCTTGGAGATTTTACTCTCCTCTCGCCTAATCCAAGGCCCTAAATAAAGCTAAACTTGTTGGTGTAGTCTGATGACAATACAAAAAGTTCTAGTTTATTTTATTAAGCGCTTGATTTTAAATGGTTGTTCTTTTAAGTCAAAGGGATAAATGGAAATGAAACCAATGGTGTTTGTATGATGCAAAAGAAATTAATGAAAAACTAAATTATATGAATGCAACCATTTGTTCTTCGATGAAAATAAATTTCTACTTGGGTTCTATGAAACTTCTATAAAGCAAAAACCTTTTATTTTCTTTTCTTAAAGCACGCTTCACACTCACAAAAACTAAAAAGACTATTGATGCTTTAATAATGCAAAACTACCCTAATGCAAGTTGTACATGAAGATGCAAGATCCTAGATTATTCTAAAAAGAACGAAAGCAATTGTTTATAACTTATTAATAAGCCAATTTAAGTGTTTGAAAAGAATACAAATTTTGAATACAAAATCTTCTCCAAACAAGAAGTAAAAATCCAAAAAAATCACAATTCACATTCAAAAAATCAAAAGAAACCAAAATCAAATTTGGAAAAAGAAGACAAAAACAATGTTTTAAAGAACCTTTCTTTTCCAATAAGCAATGAAAACAACCTTTCGAAAGCACTCTAAATGCCACCAAAGACTCAAAGACCAAAAGGAGCACAAGGAAACTTTGCAAATCACAAATTCGGCGACGAATGAAAACTTGAACAAAAAGGGCTCAACTTGTACTAAATGACCCAAAAGGCAACAAAGAGATTTGACAAACTAACCAAGAAGTCAGGAAAGAAACACTTTCAAATTTGTCAAAAAGAAATTTTTAAAAAGCAAGAAAAGGTGTAAGGCCACAAAATGATGGAAAGCAAAGCAAGTAGATCAATAATCGAGCTTGACACTAATATTCAAAACAATCTGTTGTTCTAGAGAACTAGAACAATCAAGAACCTCTATAAGAAGTCTTGTGTGTCAAAACACAAATCATAAAACTCACTCAAAAGCAAACCTAGGCCAAAACTTTTCAAAGCGGAAGAGAATTCAAAACAGTAAGCTCACTGAATAATAAAATTCTAAAGACAGAAATTGACCACTCAGAGACCAAACAGACCAAGAAACAAATCTTTCTGGGCAGAGAGATTTGAAAAAACAATGCAAAAAATGGTATACGTGATTGTGTTCAAGCACAGAGGCGTGTACACGCGCTTCTGATAAAGGAAACTCACGTATACGTGGGTTCACTTCACAGAAACAAGCGTGTGTACGCTACTGTAAACAGACTAAAGTGCGTATACAAAGTTTTGCAAGAAAAATAAAAAATAAAGCCAGATCAAAAAGATCAGACTTAAGGTCTAAGATTCTACTGGACCAAACAATACTGTCACAACAAGCAAACCAAGAACTGAGCCCTGATTGACACTGAACAACCCAAACTAGGAATAACAAGATTGTTATCCCCAGTGGAGTCGCCAATTCTGTTACAGGAATAAGTACCCTAGGGCTTTGGGTTGGAACCCTAACAGAGAAAGAGCAAACTACAGTAAAAAACACTCATACAACTCAGGCAACATGCTTATGTAAACAAACTATGCGATAGTGACCATACCTGGATGTCCTTCGTTTGGGTAGTTCCGGCATGGTTCAGACCCTCTGCAACTCCTGACGATCTTTGAATCTACAAATCAACCAATTCGAACATACATAGCAGCATAGATAAAGAATTTTAATGAAATCAACTTTATATCATATAAACAAATGATTAGTTATACATCAAAATAACATTCATATATGAATTACAACAATATCTTATGCATAAACAAAGTTAATCTCATGAACAAGACAACGCTTCTTTTTATTGTAGAAAGCTATAAATAACACTGAGAGAATTCACCTGAGTCTTCTTCTTCCGGCTCCAAGCGAAACTGTCCTCCAGATCCGTCCAGTCCCAGTCTTCAACAACCTCCTTCCATAACCAACACCATGATATCTCAAGCAAGTGGGAGAATATCAACACTCAAGGAAACAAGGGTTTCCTGAAACTTGGGGAAGTGCTTGAGGCACAGGGATACTTCAGACTCAGTCAGGGATAATCGTAGTATAATAATTCTATCTCTTCTCCTCCTTAAGGCCTTACCACAGAAGTCTATTTATACTTCTCCCAATTAGGTTTTTAGTTGGGAAATAGTTGGGCCACAGGCATTAGGAGGTAATCAACAGGTAAAACCCGTGAACTCCACCCATAATTAAGGAAATTTAATTTTTTAAGTGTTTTAACATATATACGCGGGTTGGGTGTTGACTAACCCACATGTACACGCTTTTATCTTAGGGCAAAGTAGCGTACAGGGAATAAAACACTGTTTTTAAAATATTTGGACGAAGTCTGGAAGGAGGGGTTGCCCTAGGCCATAAATCAAGCATCACAAATACAAAGGGTGGTAAATGGTGCTATAACACACAACCTCACTATCACATTTCATTAAGTTAAAGTTTGTTACAATTTCATTTGAGCTCTGCATTTTCTTGCTCATTGTTGCTTGGAGCTACAAGCTTACACTTTACTTTGAGCAATTGATTCTTTACATGCAAGCATTTTATATTTGTAACAAACTTTGATTCGTTTCCATTTACCTTGGTAAATTTTTTCATGAGCACTTGAATACATGCTTCAATTTTATGCTACATTGTTATCTTGAATATCAGATCAATTTATTGTCATTGTCTATTTGAAACAAATTTAACTTTCAAGCAAATTACTTGTATCATTTTAATTCAATGATGAAACACATGCAACACTTGCAAGCTAAATTAATTCCTCCAATTGAAGTTATAATTGCAACTTATGTTGAATACAATTTCATTTTCAAGCATTGTAAATCAATCTCTTTGAAACATTTGCATGTATCATTATTTTAATTTGAGAAATTAACACAACTTGCATTTCATCTAGGCATTTTAGTGTAGGAAAGCCCTAAGCCTTATTAAAATTTTACCTCCAACATAAGTTGGTTGAAGTAGATATCTTAGGGATCCTCTACTCTTCTATTGACTCCTCACTGTGAGATCCATATCATTGGGCGAAGATGAGGTTTGAGGATTGAAGAGTTAAATTGTAATCTTGTTGTAGAGCTAATTAATAAAATTAATCAAGAGCACTTTTCATTACATTTACTTTACTTGTCTCTTGATGGTTTGAGTTTTCATATGCAAAGTCTATTCCAAAAGCAAGTACTGTAATCATTTCAAACAAGTGTTTTCTTTTCATGTTTCAAGTCTAATTGCATATTGATGTCTTGGTCTAGCACTTCCTTTCTTTTATATTTCCAAGTTAATTACTAATTTCTGAGTTTTGGCAAGATATGTTTCACATGTTTTGATTTATAACGTTGATTATCTCAAAAGCATTTTGTATCTTACATATCTTGTGCTAACAATTCTTATTTACGTTTCAGGGTTACTTTGTTTTCTCTTTTGAGAGCGTTGCATTTTACTTTGAGCAAATATATCTTTAAATTGTTGAGCAAATTCCTTATAAAGAACTGGTTTTATGGTTTTTAATCACATTAATGATTGGCATTGTTATTTCAAGTTGCTCACTTCATATTTTCCCATAAATCCTTAAAAGTAATCCATTTTCACTATAACACTCTCCTAGAAACTCACATCTTTTAACTTAATTTTCATTAGGGACCACCCCCCTTAGCTAACCTAGGAGATAGCTCAAACGGAGAGAGTCGGGATTAGTGTGATAGCCCCTTCTTTGAGTTCCTTGCCACCAACCACACCTTGTGGGGTTGAAGGCTTTTTCTCACTGACTTGTAGGTAGGTGTAGGCAGCAGGGTCAACACCCACATTGGGTTTTCCCGGGGACATTTGTCCAAAAACTACAACGTATATGTGTGTGTTTATTTTTCTTCAGTGAAATATTTAGTTTCTACAATATTTTATTTGTGTAGGTTGCAGTGTATGTATTTCGATATTTGTTGTAGAAAACTGCAAGTATTTTGTTCAAGTAAGTAACACATAGGAGAAATATCATGAAGCATAAAAACTATGGCTGAAGCAAGAAAACTGATAGCTTGAAGACTTAATATGTTAAAATACATGAGGTATTTGAAATAATAATTTATTAATATATATAAAATTGTATAAGTGATGCATGTTTACAATGAGGACCCGCATTTATATACCTAAGCAGGTGTCCTTTCATGAATGGGCATGTCTTTTAGACATGCCTTTTCACAAAAGACATGCCTTTTCACTTAACTTAATGACTATTTAACCTAATTAATATTTAATTATTTAATATTAATATTTATTTTATTTAATTACTTGTTATGAATTATATTCATAACATAACCCCTTGGCTGAAGCAAGAAAACTGATAGCTTGAAGACTTAATATGTTAAAATACACGAGGTATTTGAAATAATAATTTATTAATATATATAAAATTGTATAAGTAATGCATGTTTACAATGAGGACCTGCATTTATATACCTAAGCAATTGTCTTTTCATGAATGGTCATGTCTTTTAGACATGCCTTTTCACTTAACTTAATGACTATTTAACCTAATTAATATTTAATTATTTAATATTTATATTTATTTTATTTAATTAATTGTTATGAATTATATTCATAACATATCATCAGTTTGCTGCAGTAGGAATCAGGTAACTGACTTTTCACATGGTATCAGAGCACAGATTGTGAGCAAAAGAGCTCAGTTGCGGAAAGGAAGAGGGAGTTCAAAATTACCGCAGAGGCAACAATTCGAAACCCCAAAGGCAGCGCAGTCCTTGGGTCAAGGAGGTTGAAGTTTTGAAGAGAAATTGATTTCTCTTAGTGAGTCGACAGAGAATTTCGATCTCTAGATCGAAGCTTTCCAGAGGTAGAAGGGAGCAACATATTTTTCCTTGCAGAGCAGATCTTCAGCTAGGACGCAGATATTTTGCAGCAGTTGCTAGTAGAATAATGTTAGTGGGAGAGAAGAGCACATACTGAGGGAATTTCTTCCTCAGAGGACTTCCAGCCACGTAGTCTGAATTTTTTCTAGCAAAGCAATAGTAGTTGTGTGCGAGATTTCTCACTCTAGAAGGAGTGCGAATAGCTGGCAACAACTGCTAAAGGAGAAGAGGGAGTAGTTCGATTTTTTTGAGGATAGATGACATCAACTGGGTTGAGAGATCAAGATCGGTTGGACGAAGCCTCCAACTATGTGATCTGGAAGGCTAGGATCTCTTGCCTTCTAAATGAGCATGATCTCAAGATGTATGTCAATAGTGTGGTAGTCGTACCTGTCGATGCAGATCCACTCAATAAGTACAAGACTAAGATGGCGAAGACTAAGGATCATTCTCAACGAAGTTCGAGATCATTTAGTATCCCATATAGTCGACAAAGACATTGCCTGACAGATGTGGAAAGTCTTAGCTATGCTATACAAAGGATCTTCCGAGCAGCGAACGATGTACTTAGAGGAGAAGTTGAGATGCACGAGGTTGCAGAAAGGGGAGCGAGTAGAACCATTCCTCACAAGGCTTCAGGAGGTCTGTGATTAGCTGGCTTCAGTCGAGTCAGCATCCCAACCTTCAAAGTTTGTACGAGTAGTGCTGAATAGCATTTTTGAAGAATGGCAAGTCTTTGTCCAGAGTATCTTGGGTAGAGAAAAACTACCAAATTGAGAATGTGTGTGGGTTGATCTGTAGTAGGAGGAGATGAGGTGTGATCTGGTGAAGGCCACAATCAGTGGAAGTAGCAACAGTGGGACAAAGCAGGTGAAGGAAGAGTAAGACGTGACCCTTGCATCAAAGGGACAACAGGAGCAACGCAGAAGAAATAAGGATATTTTGAAGAGAAAGTGCTTCAGGTGTGGCAAGATGGGCCACTACAACACTCAGTGTCCTCTCAGAAAGAAGGACAAGGAGGAGAAGTAGGATCAACAAGCTGCATCCACTGAGATCGACAGGCTATCCTCCAGACTAGAGGAAGAGTTTCCATGCTTGTCGAGATGCCTACAGGGGTGAGGTGGGGTGATTTGGAGTTGTAGCCCCAGAGAGATACTGGATGGGCAGGATCCTTGAGGAGTCAACAACAATGTAGAGGTTTCAGTGATAGTTGTGCATATGGCGCAGTGCAGAGTCAACAACAACGCAGAGGCTTCAGTGACATCGCAGAGGCTAGCAACAGTCAGATCTCGGATGACGAATGCATCATACTGAATACAATTGGTTCAGTATTTTGGATGTTTTTCCATTGCAGATGTTGCAGTTACAACAACAATAGATGGAGAGAGGGATGCAGTGTTGGCAGCAGTTCAACAGGGCCGACAACAACACAGATGAAACTCATATCAGAGTTGCGCAGTAGTTGGTGGGAAGTAGGGCCAGAGATCAACAACGCAATAGGAGATGGTGCAGAGACAGAGTGATTCTTTAGTGGGTTGCAGCACTAGAGCACATTCGTTGCTAAGAGGGAGTGTTGATTTCTGTAGCATTAGATGTTCTCTTGCCTTGAGATTTTACAGAGAGGCTAAGAAACATGCATTCTCCAAAACCCAAAAATCGCTTTGGATAATTTCACCTTTAATTAAAATAATTAACTTTTTAAAATGGTTTCCTAAATCTAAACTTAGGAAATCTAGTTAATTAAAGGGTATTAATTAAATTAGGTGTGAATCTTCTAGAAGAAGACGAGGATCAACTCCCAATTAATCTTAGCCCTTGTATGTTTTAGTCTTGGTCGTTGGTGCTCCGACGAGAGATTATAAGGAGTTAGAGAACACATCGAGTGAGAGATCAGAGATCAAATTTCTCAAGAGTAGTAGCATTGTGTTTCCAGAGTAAGATTGATTGATCACTTTGCAGTGAGGGGCAGGGATAATAGTTTGGAGGAGAGTTTTCTAGATCCAGAGAGTGAAAAGTAGAGAAGGCTCTGAGCAGTTTAGAGAGGCAGTGCAATGCCACGCAGAGCTTCAGAGGGAGTTTGAAATACAGTTGGGAGTGTCGAGATCTAGTGCTAGAAGTCGGGGCGTGAGACTCAAGGGCTAGAAGGATGATTTTCCAGACTGTTGGAGATCAAAAAAGAAGGTGATGCAGAGCCCAACAGTTGTGATGCAGAGCTGTGTAGGACTGACGCAAAAGCTGCACAGAGGCAGCGTGGGGCCAGTCAGCCAACCCCTGATCAGTGTGAGATTTTTCTCACTAACTTTTTGCCAGTTATTCTCTGTATTAGATAGTCAGTTTGGGCATCCAACCATTTGTACTCATATTTACTACTGCATAATAATTAAAACCCTCAGTTGTTGCACCGGTTTTCCCACATTGGGTTTTTCCAGGGACATTTGTCCAAAAACTACAGTGTATATGTGTGTGTTTATTTCTCTCCAATGTAGTGTTTAGTTTTCGCAGTATTTTATTTGTGTAGGCTACAATGTGTGTATTTTGATATTTGTTGTAGAAAACTGCAAGTAATTTGTTCAAGTAATTAACAAATATGAGAAATATGCTGAAGTAGGAATCAGGTAACTTATTTTTCACAGGATGCACTATTCAATCCCCCTCAACAAGGTCCTTTGTTGGAAGATAATTTCCTTAAGACTCCATTTTTCCATTGTAGGTTAAGGCACTAGTCTCTAAAGTGAGTTTGATCATCTTAAAAGTCAAATTAAATTTTCCTTAACCCTATTGCTCCTTGATGGCTAGGGCAGCTGCTAGGGTTTTAAAGGAAGATTTGTGTGTAGAGTGTAACTTGTGGCTCTTAATTGTAGGATAATTTGTGCACATGGGTCTCTACTTGAGTACTTTTTTCCAAGTTTTAGGAGATTGATAGATCTAGTTGGATATGAGAGATTATCTCCAAATAGTTTATATCCTAAATTAATGTGTAGTTGAGATATTCTGCCAACTGATTGTTAGTATGACAAGATAGAGTGTCTATCTTGAGACAAACATTCATGTATATATGTGTGTACTATTTGTTAAATGGATCAATCACCACAATTTCGTTTGCACAAAAACAATTAGACTATGCTATGGAAGATATCACTATGATAATTAACATTGAGCCTATGCATGATTCATTAAGATAAAGAGGACTTCTTTCATGTATAATATAATATAACTTATACAATACAATTATTAAATTAATATATGCACTACATATCTATATAACACAACCACAACCTGGGAATAAGGTATTATAAATAGGAAGTGCCTTTTATATTATTGAAGTATTTATAAAAAGGGTAAATGTGTATTAATAATTCCTTTTTACTATTATAGATAGGTTGAGTTTGAAAATTAATTCTCTCACACAAATTATCTCAATATTATTGTGTAGATCTGTATGATTGCAATTTATTATCTACAATAAATAAATATGTATATAATTTTTCTTTTTCTCTCCACATTGGATACAAAATAATACATCTTTGATTATTTTCAATAGTAGAGAGTTCCCAAGAATTACCAAAAAAAAAAAAATACATCTTTCATTATTCTCAATGGTAGAGGGTTCCCAAGCATATTATTGGAGATGAAACAAAATGAGAAATGTCATATTTGACGTGGTTTATTATTGTTTGGAATTAAAAATAATTTGTCCTTACATCTTCGAGAAATGGTATTTGTTGCATATGCCTTTTGGTTTAGATTACAATGGAGTTGCCTGCATATGGATCTAAGACTACACCAGACACTTACTCCTTGGTCCACACAGACTTTCCAGGTCCAGTGTATATTTTTTCAGAGACAAGTGAAGGTAATATCTACAAGCTGATTTGCATGTTAATTATTTCTTTATACATTATAATTAATTGCTTAAAAAGGTTTTTAAGACCTTTACCTTCTTATGCATTCTTGGATTGATTTTCTATTTCCGGCAAACACAACTTTATATACTACACTATTTTTAACACTAATGGTATGTGACGATATAAAAGCTCTGATTTACACTAATGATATGTGAATATATAAAAGTTCTTATTAATCTACATTTATTGTAGTATAGTTTTTTATGTTTTTTTCTAAGTAGAAACCATAATTTCCGTTCAAAAAGAGAAATCACTTTTTCAATGTGCTAAAGGAATTACAGGGCCAAAAATTGAAAGCTTAAGAGTCTCTCATATCAGCCTCAAGTCTCCACAGATTTTCAGAAAATACCATTACTATCAGGCTGAAAAATATTTGCTAACCGACTTACCTGCTTACAAATAGACTATACAGCACTATTCCTGACAAAGAAAGCTAGAAAAAGTTCTGAAATTAAAAGAAATTACAAAACGCTACTGACAATATCACTGAACGGAAACTTCAGACTAATACATCTCCTTGGACAACTTCAGACTAATACATCAGAAAACAAAACAGTCTGACAGGCAGATTCAAGAAAATACTCAAAGAAACTTGATATCCCGTCTCTGCATTCTTCAAATTTTGCATTTAAGTTTTCCTTCTGCCACTTTCAAGTTTCTGGCCCTCTTTGGAGAACCTATCAACCTTCATATTGTGTTCCTTTTTTACATTAAGAAATGATATTGACTCAAAATTCCTTGCAACAGTTTTTAAATGCTCACTGGCATGTTTCAAAGAGAATTTGAAGGGTATGGGGTGGACTTTGATCCACAATGTAAATATTATTTTTATTTATAAATATCATTAAAGTGTTATGTATGCCTTTTATTCTTTCAATTAATATAAAAAATATAACATAATTAACTTTGCATAAACTGTGCGACACCTTAGTGCACTTTTTAGTTTTCATAATATCTAAACTTTAGATAATAAGATAAGTTGATTTGATAACTTGTTTGAAAATAAAACTCTTAAACATGAATGATATTAGAAATGCCTACTTTCTTTTGCATCTAGCTAAATCTATTGTATACGTTAATCATTAAGTTTGTCTATTGCTAGGCATTAAGGTGAAGGATGGTTGATTTTCAGTGAGTAGTTCAAATCTATTGCTCTACCACAACAATGGAAAACCACCACCAAAATAATGAAGTGGATTCACTACATGATTGTTGAGAGTAACCAAGAATGTAAGGGGGAAGAGGATCGAGGTGAAAGGTAGCCTAAGCCAACATATAAGTGATTAAATCTGATTTACATTAACTTGTGGTTGTGGGTTGATTTTAGGGTAACTTCTGCTCCACTTAAACTAGCAGGGCTGACAAGGTTCAACGAAGTCTGCTAAATGGTAAGTACTATTTGGAACATACCCACTGTCACCTCAGCATATTCCTCTCGCTTTAGGCCAACTCCTGTCAAATGCGAGGGTGGTATCCTACAAACGCACACTCAGCCAAAAGTACCAGTAGACCAGTGCCTAAGTACAAATTTATGGGAAGAGGTATACTGTAGGAGTTAATTCAATGACAAAATCTGATATAATAAAAGAAGTAATAGCAGAGTTATATTGCAGACCAGTGAATAAAATACTCAATATATCAATAAAATAAGCTTCAAAAATGTTATGAATTAAGTATAAAGACTTCTTACCACAATAGGAAATGATTTGGAAGTGTTGTACTTGATTTAAGTGGGTGTAAGGAGACAATCTTGCTCTTCAAATCTGCAATTTTTGATGATTGTACCAAAAAAGTAGAGGGCCACTTCAGGGGCCTGAAACTAGCTCTTGGTGGACCTAAACCTCAAAGAACTTGGTTATAAGTGTTGGCACAAGGAATGCCCTTTCTAATGAGCACAATAACACTAAATTTGAATGAGTAGTTGAAAATATATTCAATATGCAAGTTAACTATTCGAAAAATGACCCTCAACCATGATAGTTGAAAATTGACTTAGCCCAAATGAATGATCAAGCTTGTAAATTATTTTGGACAGCCAATGTATGATTTGAATATTCAATGAAAAACACACTTAAATCAATTATAAAGGATACAAGAGGCTTGTGTTTTGAGTTTCACGTATCCCAAGGCGAGGGTTTGCCTCTAATTGCATCCAATTGTTATAAATAATTTCCAAAACTTGTAGTAGGCCTTGAAACACTTGGAAATGATGTTAGAACTTAGAACAACAATATGAATCAAAATTGGGGGGGCGTACAACCTTAGGGATTCTAGGGTCTCCCAGAATGCAAATTTATAGTGGTTTATTCAATGAAAATAATCAATTGATGCAACTTAAACCATGGCTAGTGAAGAAATTCACTATTGCGATATATTTTGTATGAAAATTTTGGATTTTTTGGAATATAATTCTTTTTGAGGGTTTTTATATTCTAATTCAAAATATCAATTTACAAAAATTAAAATAAATTTTGAAAATATTTTGGAAAGAGCTTTGATTGTAAATTTTTGGATTAAGGGCATGCTCCCTTTTCTACATTATTCAAGTATAGGAAATTATGTCCATTCTTATATTTGGTATCACAATGCTTGAGGTCTTAATACTAGGTGGAACACCAAGGATACGACTTAGAATCAAGACAAGACAAAAAATGGAACCAAAATTCTACTAGGAGGGCTTCCTATGGAATGAATCCTCCAACCAAAAAAATCAACAATTATACAAGATAAGGTTACTTACCCTCAAGGGGAGTGCTAAACATATCCCAAAAGAGAACAATACCTTGTATGAATTAAGAGAATGGTGTGAGATAAACCCTAGACCTTCCTCTTTCAAGCCTTCATGAATTGATTTCCTTAGCCTTGTAGTAACTTTGAAATAATCTACAAATTTCCTTTGAAATTTTTTGATCAAGCAAACAAGAGAAGAAAATTCACATGTAAATCCTTTTATCTCATGGAAATTTTCACATTTTAATAAATCCCAACAAGTTCACAATGATTTGCCAAGGAGGAGAAACTCTGTATATGTAGATGAGGTTCTTCAAAATTCCTTGTTGTTCCCCCACAAAATAAGTGACTTGCTATGCACAAAATGCTTGGAGGCTACGTCAAAACTTATTTTTCTCAAAATTATATTGAGTAAAATGGAGGCTAAGTCAAAACTTATTTTTTTTTCAAAAGTACATTGAGTAAAACCCCAATAGAGGAAAAAATGTTACATTGATGTGGCCAAGAGGGGTCGTTTTGACCCTAAATGACCAAGCATTCCACTTGTGATTGCATGGAAATATTCCTTGAATTTTCTCCATCATTTGCTACTCCAACGACTTGATTTGACCATGTAGAAGGCCAAATGACTCGGAGAAAGGTAGATGACTCCTAAAAAGAATACCTCCAACAAAGCTCAAATAATGCTTATTATTCGTCAAGATATGTATTAAATAAAGGCCCATACCTATACTATGAGTCAAGGCACTTCCATGGGGCATGGGAATGACTTTCCAAGCTCAAAACTTGGTCATAAAACCGTTAATAAATAAGCTGACATCAAATATAGAAAAAATATTTTTTCCTTGAGAATGCAAGATTCCCTTGCATTCTCTTTTGATTTTTCTTGGAATAATTTGAGGAATGCTTGGAACCTTGAATGACCTTCTTGGCCTTCCTTATTTTTCTTGAATGATGGATCAACCTTTCTCCAATGGTCAAAACTCACCAACGGCTACATTACTTGTTGAACAAACACTTGAAATTTGAATTAATTTTGGTTTGATAATCCTATAATTAACCCTTGGGAGCTAACTTCCTCCATAATCCTTACAACGTCTTGCTTAGCTTTCTTAATTCACTTCATGGAAGGGCTCGACCTCTCTTCCTTCCCTTGGAATGCTAATGACTAAGCTGCTTTGGAGTACTTAGACCTTGAGTGATTTTGAAATGAAACATTGACCTTCTAGCCCTTGGGGAGATCAACTTCCCTCATAAAACTTCAATGCTAAAATGTTTGTCTTGATCTTTGCTTAAACTTCATGCAATGGCCAAGGAGAAGATGACATAATGCCCCATGTGTGGTAATAAATGCTTGAAAGTGCTTTGATGGTACCACATAGCTTGGGTATAATTTGGAATGGAGATGATACTTGCTTGACTTTTCTTCCTTCACCTCATCATTGGTCTTCAAATACAGTTTCTTTCAATGCCACATGGAAATCCCTCTTGACCCCAAAGCAAGTTCATTGTTGTAACTACAGATTTGTGAAGACATTCTAACTAATTTGAAATACAAGTGGTTTCATATTCGCATGGAGAATCAAATTGACACTCTCTTTGGCTCAAAAGACATAGTTGTTGATTTTTGGGGTAGCATCCGTTGTGCTCTAGCTCCGAAATTTTGTGGAGGGCCTAAAATACATAAGATCTCCAAGACCCAAAAATTGTTTAGAGAAATTCCACCCAGATTTGGAGTTATTAAAATAATTAATATTTTTAATGGGGTTTCTAAGTCTAAACTTAGGAAAATAAAAATATTAATGGGTATTAATAAAATATGGGTGAGAAGCTTTTAAGAGACGAGGATCAAGTCTATTTTAATCTTAGCCATTGATTAGGGACTTAATCTGATTCATCAACAGGAAAAGTATAAGAGGAGGCTTGAGGGTCAGTTGGAGATACACCATATTGATCAGTCAGTTCGATTTTTCTGGGGCGAGGTTCGCTGAGAAACTCAAACAGGTGATCAGAGTTACTGAGGGGCAGGGATAATTGGGGTGGAGGATCTTCTCTGGAACCTCGAATACTCAACAGAGAGAGGCAAAGATACACTAGAAGAGGCAACGCAGATCAAGGAGGACTGACGTTGGGGTAGGAAGGCCCATGCAGAGGATCAATGACCTCCTGCAGAAGTCCGAAATTAGCTGGGGAGCAGCAGGATCAGCCAATAAGGCTGATGTCAGAGCTCTAGGAGGCAGTGAGGCCAACACAGAGCTAACGCAGAGTCTTAGAGCGCTCCACACAGGCCCACACAGCTAATGCGAAGGGGCAGTGTAGTTGTAGCTGGGGATAGTCAGTTCAGTTGCTGGATCGGAGGGATTTTGCTGGGTGAAGTGAGGTAATCTCACTTAGGTTTCTGCTAGTATATTTTATCTCTGTAACTGGATAGCCGAGAGGGCATCCAGAGTTGTATTCAGAACTACTGCTTAATAATAGAAAACCCTCATAGCTGCTGCACTGGTTTTCCCGCATTGGGTTTTTTCGGGGATGTTTGTCCAAAGATATCGGTGTCCCTTGTGTGTTTGTCTCATATCTATTTCAATTTATGGTCTGTATATCATTGTAGTCTGTAGTAGTGTTTTTATCAGTGTTTAAATAATTAAGTAACTTGTTGAATGTAAAAACAAGTAGGAGATGATAAACCAATGATTGCAGTAGGATTTCTAATGTGTAGATTTAGAAATTTTCACAATAGCATGATGCTTAAGGAGATGCAAATGCATTGAGAATTGTGGGATTATCAGGATGTAGAGCCAAGGCCAAAGGGAGTGCAAAATACATAAGAGACATAAGGCATGTGGGGTAATGAAGTACACTAGAATTAGAAGGGATATTGCCACATAAAAGTACACATGGTGATCACCCTTAAAGGAATTTTATGCAAGTGCTCCCTTAAGCCAGGAGTCCTAGTAGTTTTTAATCCATGATAGCCCAACACCATCCCAAGGTTCTCCATTTTTGGCCAGGCCTTTGGCCACGTTAATAAAAAAAGAGTTAAAAAAAGAATTCAAAAAAAATTTTAGAAAGAAAAGAGTTAAAAAAAGGAATTAGTTAATTAAAAAATTAAAAAAGGTCTTTGGCCATTGACATTTCAATTATTATAGTAAAAAAAAATATAGTCCGATGTAAATTTTGAAGGAAGACACGCACACAAACATATATACAAAGTTTCTACATTATTGATAAAAAGTGCATGATAAAGTCAAAAGGGAATCTTTTCAAATATCTTTAAAACTATAAAGAGGAAGAGTAGATAACATTATCTTGATTCTTCATTAAGTGGTTTACAAGCTCGTGTTATTAGCAACCCATGGTAATTGCTCGTGGTATTTTCAATGTAAAAGAGAACAAAAGGAATACAAAATCTCTTTATGTGAATGGTAAGTTTTACTTTTACATCGAGAAAATTAATAGAGTCAAGGCACATAAGTGGACATATATTTTATATTACAACCCAAAAGAACAAAAGGAATACAAAATCTCTTTATGTGAATGGTAAGTTTTACTTTTACGTGTAGAAAATTAATAGAGTCAAGGCACATAAGTGGACATATATTTTATATTACACCCCAAAAGAAGAACAAACAGAATACAAAATCTCTTTATGTGAATGGTAAGTTTTATTTTTACGTGGAGATAATTAATAGAGTCAAAGGCACATAAATGAACATTTTTTATATTACACCTGAAAGAGGTGAATAGCCATGTTTCACTAGGGTTGTAAACTTTTCAAGAAGAAAAAGAAAAGATTATAAATAAAAAATATATGTATTACACCTGAAAGAGGTGAATAGCCATGTTTCACTAGGGTTGTAATTTTTCAAAAAGAAAAAGAAAAGATTATAAATAAAAGATATATAAAGGGAAGTATTATATTATAAAGGGGTATTTTAAAGAAAAGTAAGTCATAAAATTATTGAAAATATATATATACGTACAAAGCGAGTATTATTATAGAAGGTTACTTAAAATATTCATATATTAAATTTTATAAAGGTTTAATTTTAGAACTAGAACTATAACAAAGTAAGAGTACTTTTTAAAAGCATTATAATAAATATAAGGAACAATTTATTTAAATAGTGGAGCTGTTGAAAATAGCAACAAGAAATGCTATAAATAGTATTGTTATAAATAGCATTTCAGGTACCAGTGTTAAAAATAGCAACAATGAATGATAAAATAGAAATGCTAAAAATAGCATTGCTATAAATAGCATTTCAGGATATATTCCAATTTTAATTAGTCCCTGAATTAAAATTGAGAATTAAAATTCGAATTTGGTCTCAGCAGTTGTTTGGAAAATAATCAATTAATTCATTTTGAGTAAATTAGTTGGGGAAATCAAACATGAAGTCTTTGTGAAGACATGCAACAATTATCCCTTTGATTGAGGAAGTTATCCCTTAATTAATGAGATAAGGATGAGTTGTATTTGAGTTGTAATTAGTTAGCTCAGTTAATTGAGTTAAGTCCAGTTAAATTAGTTCTAAACAGTTGGAGGAACTAATTGTGAGTTCAGACAGTTAATGCATGCATGCACGGAACTAGTGTTTTCCAAATAACTGAATATTCTCTCATAAATAACTCATGCATGTCAGTTCAGAGAAAGATCCAGTTGAGATTAAAGGAAGGGACATTGTACTATCAGTTGGAGGAATTTTCCTACAAAGGAAACTCATCCATGTGTTGAAATTTGGTACCGGAGGACAAGTGGTTCCCTAAGGCTTTGATCTTTGGCCTAGGGAAAAGTGTCCAAAAGAATTTAATTTTTCTCCTAAAGTGACTTTATAATTTTTTATACAGTCAAATCTAATTTAAAAGTGACTTTAAGTGATAAAGTTACTAAAGTCTAATTTTAAAGTGACTTTATTAAAGTCAATGTAAAATTAGAAAGGAAAAGTGACTTTGGAAATAAATGACTAAGTGGGTTTTTATTAAAGTGGGGTGAATTAAAAAATAAAAAGTGAGATTTAAATGAACATTTAATCTCAACCCTAAATCTCAATCTATTTCAGCCATTGGATTTAGGGATCACCCAAAAGTCACTTAGGGTTAGATTAAAGGAGGAAAAGGAGGAAAATGAGGAAAAGGTCATTCATTCTTTTATGAGCAGATTGGGAGAAGGAGAGCAAGAGGGCAAGGGAGATTTCTGAACAGGGAGGAGAAGGAGACAACAGCTTGGCACACATTCCAAGGCAGCAGTTTAGCAAATCTGTACAGCTGAGTTAGCACACAGTGAAAGGCAGATTTTGGCACGATTTTCTAGAAATTCGTACAGCTGTTTGCACAGAAATCTAGGAGCATTTTGCTGGCACATTTTCCAAGGAAATCCGTACATTGTATTGTTGTTTTTTTTGCACGCAAATCGAGGTCCGTACAACATTTATTGTTGTCCTGTTTTGTTGTTTGCTAGTGTTTTCCAGTTGGCTGTGAGGCACGGAAAACGAGATAAGTTGTAAAGTTTGCTTGCTGAATTTTTTGCTGAATATTTCTCACTGTAAAAAGCATTTTTTCAGAAATAAGAAAGAGCTCTCGAACTGGTTTTCCCCAAGAGTTGTAGGGGTTTTTCCAGGGTCACCTTGACCAAAAATCACTGTGTTCAAATGTGTTAAATGGCTGTTTGTACCTGCTGATTTTTATTTTTGCATTTTCCAGCGTTCTGTAAAATTTCCAGAATTTGTGTTTTCAGCAAAATTTATTTTTCCAGCTTGTTGAATGTATGTATATGGGAAAGGGCATTTAACTATATGGGAGAAATAAGGTGAAACTGAAAACCGAGGTGGGAAATGAGAAATTTTTACATGGTATCAGAGCTGAGGACTGAAGTGCAGTTTGGGATAGCAAGGAGGAAAATTACAGCCTGCTGATTTTTCACTCAGAAAATTCCAGCAAGCTGATTTTTCACAAACAACAGTTTTATCTTTACTACAGCAATGCTATTTTTCAGTTTTAGGACAGCACGATGTCATTGGGATTGAGGGTGGAGGATAGGCTGGATGGGCATACAAATTACAACGTTTGGAAGGAGAGAATGCAGAGTATCTTTGAGGAGGCAGAAGTCTGGGACATTGTGGTGCATACCACAAAGAACCCTGTTGTTGTGCCTACTGATGTTGCTCAGTTGGCTAAGTATAATAAAAAGAACAACAAGGGTAAAAGATTGATTCTAGACGGAGTCAAAGACCATTGCATTCCTCATGTGAGAGGAAAGAGAAATGCCCATGAGATGTGGAAAGCATTGTCCAATCTCTACCAGAGTACCAATGAGAACCGGAAAATGGTCCTGAAGGAGAAGCTGAAGACTATTGAGATTGGTAATGATAGTGCAGCTGGATATCTCACAAAGATTACTAATGTGAGAGATGAGTTGGCAACAGTTGGAGAGGACATTCCACCCACTGAGTTGGTGTGGATTGCAGTGAATGGCCTCCCCCGTTCATAGATGAACTTTGCTGATGGGGTTTGTGCACGTGAGACCCTTCCCACATGGGAGAGGTTTTGGGATGATTGAATTCAGATAGAGATCAGGAAAGGTCAGCTTGGGGCAGCCAAGCCAGTTGAGCAGGATGAGGATGTAGCACTGTCGGCAGGAGGCAAGAAAGGCAAAGGGAAGAAGCAGGCTTCCACAAGCAATGGTGGGGGCAAAGGCAAAGGTAAAGGTAAACAGGGTAACACACAGAAGGACTATTCCAAGGTGAAGTGTTGGAATTGTCAAAAGATGGGACACTATGCAGTTGTGTGTCCGGAGAAGAATAAGAAGAAGGGGCAGAACCAGAGTGTGGTAGCTTCAGCAGAGGTTGAGGACTTTGCAGTTCGTTTTGACCGGGAGTTTGGGTTCACTGCGTATGAGTCCTCTAGTGCAAGATCACCTACCACACAGGTTCAGAGGGAGCATGCTTTTCCCTCGATTAGCGGAGCATCTTCGGGTATCTGGTATGTGGACAGTGGGGCTTCACGTCACATGACAGGAGTTCGTGAGTACTTCTCAGAGCTTTCAGAGAGTGGCACTGATATAGAGGTAGTACTCGGTGATGACAGAGTTGTTAGAGCAGTCGGTGTGGGGACACTGACATTTCAGAGGGAGTCCAAACCTCCCTTGAAGGTGTCAGATGTTCTTTATGTGCCAGGGATGAGGAAGAACCTCATATCCGTCTCAGCTTTAGAGGACAGAGGATATGAGGTACTTTTCAGGGGAGGACAGGTGTTGATGTATCCCAGGGGCACTCCAGCTGATTCAGCTAGAGTGATAGGTGTACGCCATGCAAAGGTGTACAAGTTTGCATTCCAGTCCCTTTTGGCATTGAGCAGTAGTACCGACAGTAGAGCTAGCAGTTCTGAGCTGTGTGAGATTTGGCACCGCAGGATGGGACATATGTATCATGGAGCGTTGAGGACCTTGCAGGAGATCACTATAGGTGTGCCAGATTTCAGTACTGATCACTTTGATACTTGCAGAGGATGTGCGATGGGAAAGTTTGCCAAATCCCCTTTTCCCAGCAGTCAGAGCAGAGCGACTGGGATACTTGATTTGATTCATTCTGATGTGAGCGGTCAGATGTCTCATGTTTCCTTGAGTGGATATGAGTACTATGTTTTATTCATTGATGATCACTCTAGGAGGACCTGGATTTATTTCTTGAAGACCAAGAGTGAGGTCTTCAAGCGGTTTCAGGAGTTTAGAGCTCTTGTGGAGACACAGACAGGTCGAAAGATCAAGTCCCTGAGGTCGGACAATGGAGGAGAGTACACCCTTGGAGAGTTTGTTGACTATTGTGCGGAGGCAGGCATTAGGAGGGAGTTCACTGTTCCTTACAACCCCCAGCAGAACGGGGTTGTGGAGAGGAAGAACAGATCCATCGTAGGGGCTGCCAAAGCCATGTTGCATGATCAGGGATTGCCATTTTTCTTGTGGGCAGAGGCCTGCAACACAGCTGTTTATTTGCAAAACAGGAGTCTGCATCGTGCCTTGGGGCACATGACTCCGGAGGAGGCTTTTTCTGGGAAGAAGCCTGATATTGGTCATCTTCGTATCTTTGGTTGCATTATGTACTCCTACATAGCCAAGGAGAAGAGGACCAAACTAGAGCCCACCGCAGAGAAGGGTATCTTTGTGGGCTACAGTGAGACCTCAAAGGCCTTTTGGATTTACATTCCTGCACAGAGGAAAGTTGTTGTCAGGCGGGATGTGAAGTTCGAGGAGGACAGGGCGGGAGTTAGAGTATCTGGATCAGCCAGACCTTCAGCAGCAGTTGAGTCAGTCGCAGGGATCCAATGGGCAGGGATCAGGAGGATCCGAGAGGTACATCTATGAGGATGTCAGGTCCGTTAGTGAGCAATGGCTCGCCGAGCCAGAGGGGTGGGGCTCCGGGCAGCATGCAAAGCAGTTCACTAGGGAGTCCACTCATGGACAGTTCACACGGTACCTCAGCTTCTACAGGTTCAGGTGTAGGCAGGAGGACAACAGACAGACAGTCAGGAGTTCAGGCTCCTGGTGATGATGGGGAGGAGGAGTTTCATTCTCCTACGGGAGAAGTGCACTCAGGGAAGAGGAAGCCCAAGTGGCTTCAGGACACCTTGAGAGATGCCACATCTATTGCTGAGCCTAAGAGGCCGGTCAGAGAGAGTAGACCACCTGAGAGGTTTTGTAGCTATATGGCAATGGTTACCAGAATCCTTGACTCTGAGCCTTCTAGCTATGAGGAGGCAGCTAGCCAGCAGGTCTGGAGAGAGGCCATGCAGGAGGAGTATTTTTCTATCATGAAGAATGATGTTTGGGAGGTGGTGTCGAGGCCTGAGGGCAAATCCGTGGTTACTTCCAGATGGCTTTACAAGGTAAAGCATGCTGCAGATGGCAGCATTGAGAAATTCAAAGCGAGGTTTGTGGCTAGAGGGTTCTCCCAAGTAGAGGGAGTTGATTATGAGGAGACCTTTGCTCCCGTGGCTCGATATACTTCGATCCGCTCCATTATATCGATAGCAGCAGAGATGGGTTGCAAGATCCACTAGATGGATGTGAAGACTGCATTTCTCAATGGCTTCATACAGGAGGAGGTGTACATTGAGCAACCATAGGGCTTTGAGGTGCATGGGAAGGAGTCCCATGTGTGCAGACTGAAGAAGGCCCTTTATGGCCTGAAGCAAGCTCCCAGAGCTTGGTGCTCTAGGATAGATACATACTTGCAAGGGTTGGGTTTCACAAAGAGTGAGGCAGATATGAACCTTTACTTTATTGTGATAGATGAGGAGCCTCTCATTCTGGTGCTGTATGTGGATGACTTGGTCATTACAGTTGCAAAGAGACTCATAGAGCACTGCAAGAGAGATCTTGCGGCGGAGTTTGAGATGAAGGACATCAGCTTGATGCATTACTTTTTGGGTTTGGAGGTGTGGCAAGAGGAGGGGCATTTCTTCCTGGGGCAGGGGAAGTATATTGTGGACATCCTTGGCAGATTCCACATGGAGGATTGTAGACCCATGTCGACATCGATGATCACCGACTGGAAGAAGGTTCATGCTTCGGATTCCGAGTTGGTGGATCCCACATTGTACAGGCAGCTGATTGGTTCCTTGATGTATTTGGTCAACACTAGACCAGATATTTGTTTTGCAGTCAACACGATGAGTCAGTTTATGTGTGAGCCTAGGAAGGTTCACTGGGTGGCTGCAAAACACATTTTTCGATACTTGCAGGGGACAGTGGATTATGGTCTGGACTACAGGCAGGGGGATGGAGTGAGATTGGCAGGTTATACTGATTCTGATTGGGCAAGTTGTGCTTCTGATGGGAAGAGCACATCAGGGTGCTATTTTGGGTTGGGTTCAGCAGTAGTGTCATGGTTCAGCCGGAAGCAGCAGTCAGTAGCATTGAGTTCAGCGAAAGCAGAGTATATGGCAGCCAGTCTAGCTAGTTGTAAGGCCATCTGGCTTCGCAAGATGTTGTTTGGCTTATTTGGTCAGCCGTTGAGACCTTCAGTGATTTACTGTGATAATCAGAGTTGCATTAAAGTCACGGAGAATCTAGTATTTCATGACAGGTCAAAGCATATCGGGATCAAATATCATTTCATCAAAGACTGTGTTCAGAAGGGAGCTGTGAAGCTTGATTATATTCCCATTGATGAGCAGGTTGCAGATATTCTTACCAAAGCCTTACCACGGGGCAAGCATAATTACTTCAGAAACAAGATGGGTGGGGTGAGGAACACCTTCCTCGATAAGAGGGAGTGTTGAAATTTGGTACCGAAGGACAGGTGGTTCCCTAAGGCTTTGATCTTTGGCCTAGGAAAAAGTGTCCAAAAGAATTTAATTTTTCTCCTAAAGTGACTTTATAATTTTTTATACAGTCAAATCTAATTTAAAAGTGACTTTAAGTGATAAAGTTACTAAAGTCTAATTTTAAAGTGACTTTATTAAAGTCAATGTAAAATTAGAAAGGAAAAGTGACTTTGGAAATAAATGACTAAGTGGGTCTTTATTAAAGTGGGGTGAATTAAAAAATAAAAAGTGAGATTTAAATGAACATTTAATCTCAGCGCTAGATCTCAATCTATTTCAACCATTGGATTTAGTGATCACCCAAAAGTCACTTAGGGTTAGATTAAAGGAGGAAAATGAGGAAAAGGTCATTCATTCTTTCATGAGCAGATTGGGAGAAGGAGAGCAAGAGAGCAAGGGAGATTTCTGAACAGGGAGGAGGAGACAACAACTTGGCACACAGGCAGCAGTTTAGCAAATCTGTACAGCTGAGTGAGCACACAGTGAAAGGCAGATTTTGGCACGATTTTCTAGAAATCCGTACAGCTGTTTGCACAGAAATCGAGGAGCAGTTTGCTGGCACATTTTCCAAGGAAATTCGTACAGCGTATTTCTATTTTTCTGCACGCAAATCGAGGTACGTACAACGTATTTAATGCAGGTCGTACAACAACATTTAAGGCTGAAAGTGGGAACGAAAATTGAGGAGGTCGTACAACATTTATTGCTGTCCTGTTTTGTTGTTTGCTAGTGTTTTCCAGTTGGCTGTCGGGTTGAATTTTTTTGCTGAATATTTCTCACTGTAAAAATCATTTTTTTCAGAAATAAGAAAAAGCTCTCGAATTGGTTTTCCCCAAGAGTTGTAGGGGGTTTTTCCAGGGTGACCTTGACCAAAAATCACTATGTTAAAATGTGTTAAATCACTGTTTGTACCTGCTGATTTTTATTTCTGCCTTTTCCAACATTCTGTAAAATTTCCAGAATTTGTGTTTTCAGCAAAATTTATTTTTCCAGCTTGTTGAATGTATGGATATGGGAAAGGGCATTTAACTATATGGGAGAAATAAGGTGAAACTGAAAACCGGGGTGGGAAATGAGAAATTTTTACACCATGCAGAGGGAATTCACTCCTTCAGGATTGCACAGTTATTTCAGAGGTCAGTGTTGTGTGTGAGGTGAGAATTCCATAGGTTGCAGCTAGAGGACCCAGGAGAAACTGTGCAAGGAAATAGGAGGCTTGGAAGACTGAAGGAAGGCATATGTGTTGTCTTTTCTGTCTATGAGCAGCAGTGAGGGATTGTACTAAGAGTTGGATAGCTTGTGAGCTAAAGCTTTGGTAACCTTAAGATATTTCCACTTGTATGATAATATAAATAGCGGGGTTTTTAGCTGAGGCTTTCCCCAGAGTATTCTTTAGTGTTTCATGTGTGATTGAATATTCTTCTCTATTATATGTGTTCTATTTGATCTTGCTCAAAATCGATTAAGATTTCGCAAGTTTGATTGTAGAAGTAGATTAAGTATTTTGCTTTAGTACATTGCATATTCAGTTTAATCTACAGTGAAATTTCTACATGGTATCAGAGCAAAGGTGATCAAAGCGGAGAACAATATACAAAGAAGAGAGAAGAGAGAAGTTTGAAGTTCTTGATTGTAGGTACAAAATCAATTTCTTATCACATCTCAAAGTTCACCAATGGCGTTCAATGGCGTGAGACTTGAGTATGCCCTAGATGGCAACTCGAATTACATAGCATGGAAGGATCGCATGGAAGCAGTATTAGAGGACAATGGTTTGAAGGACTTCATTGATCAAGAAGTCCCTAAGCCAGCAGCAGCTAATGCCCAAGAATTGGAGGAATGGAAGAAATGTGTGGCAAGAGCAAGGAGGATTCTTCTGGAGGGAGTTCGAGACCATATTGTCTCGAGTCTCCATGGGAAGGAGACTCCATTTTCAATGTGGAAGACATTGAAGGATCTATATCAGAACAGCAGCAACCAGAGGAGGCTAGCGCTGAAGGACAAGCTTCAGAAAATCAAGTGTGAAAAGGGCAACACGATCTCTACATATTTGAACAAGCTCACCACCTACATAGATGAGCTTGGAAGTGTAGGAATCACGACAACCGATGATGATATGGTGAGTCTTGCTCTCTTCGGTCTTCCTAAGAGCTGGCATAGCTACCAGGACTCAGTGAATGGAAGATAGAAACTACCAGATTGGGAACGACTGTGGTCGGATCTGATGCAGGAGGAGATCAGGAGGAGCACCAGAGATGGTTCTTCATCCAAGGAGGATGAAGAAAATTTCGCCTTAGCGAATAATGCAAGGAAAGGGAAGGAGAAGGATTCTCGTCCCAAATCGATCTCTTCTCATGGAGGGAAGAAGATTGACAAATGTAAAGTGAGATGCTTTAATTGTCACGAGGTGGGCCATTATGCAACGAATTGTCCATTGAAGAAAGCCAAGAAGGGATCCTCAGAAGGATTTGAAGATGAGGCATTGGCCTCTCAGTTCGAATTGGATTTTACCCTCATAAAATGCATGGTTTCATCGATGATGGGTTGTGGTTTGTTTCTTGATAGTGGAGCTTCATTCCACATGACTGCCGATAAGAGTCATATGTGCATAGAGATGGGTAAAGATGAAAAGTATAGTGTTTTAGACGTGGGCACAGTTGCTTTTCAAAAGGAGCATAGAGCTCGCATCACCTTGACAGATGTGAAGTATGTGCCAGGACTGAAGAAGAACTTGGTATCGATCGCGAGGTTAGAGGACAAAGGCTATGACGTTGTCTTTAGTAAGGGAAAGGTTTTCTTTAGACACATCACCACGCGACAGGTGAAGCAAATCGGTTCACGAGTCAAGAACCTGTATGCTTTTGAGGTTCAAGATGCATGCAAAGCCTTGAAGAGAAAGACAATTGTTAGAGACTTGGTGGTTGAGAGGGAGAGTACATTACCTCTCAACATGCAGCGCCAGAAGAAGTCTCAGACAATTGTGGAGGAGCCACAATTGGTGAAGCAGCTTCAGGAGGTTGTGGAGCAGCCACAACTGGAGAAGCCGAGAGGAGACCGAGTGGAGGCATCCACTCATGCAGAGACCTCCAGTAGGGGGAAATTTCGAGCCAAGTGGGCAGAGGGATCACATGCATCCATACCTCCAGGTGGGAGGTGGGGCAATGTGGAGTGACAGTCCCAAAAAGACTGAAACAGGGGTAGGATCTTTGAGGTACCCAGCCTCTTTGATTAGAACTTGCTACGAGAGCCCCGAGGAGGAGTAGCAAGATTGGCTGAGTGGGTAGAGACAGATGCAGATGGAGTGGCGGAGAGAGCTACAGTGCAGGATTCCCAAGACAGCACAGAGTTAGCAGGCTGCAACAATGCGAGAGGCACAGTTGTGCAATGGTGTGAGATGCAGGGAGTTGTTGCAGCAGTGTAGAGGTTAGAGAGGGAGCACTTGTCAGCGACAGAGGGAGCTTCAGCATCAGAGGGTGTTTCTAGCCCAACAGGGAGGTCAGTTACTTACTTCTCAGTAACTGAGTTGCAGTGCAGCAGTGGGCAGCATGATGCAACATGATGAGAGGAGGTGCAGTGTGGATGCAGTGCTGGGAGATAGGACCAACAACAACACAGATGTAGCAGGAGGAATCAGTGTGATTGATGTAGTCAGAGATCAAAGTGATAGAGGCTAGAGCAGTCAGATACTGAAGGGCACAGAGGTGCAGAGTTTTCAGTCGACAGAAGCAATAGTAGTCAGACTTTGATGACAGAGGCATCATTCTTATTCAAGTTGGATATTTTTTTTGTTTCTGGAGTTGTTGGAGCAACAACACTTGATAGAAGTGTTGCGTGTAGACCATTCCAAAGGTTCAAGATCGGGTTCGAGTTGAATGCCTTTCTTGTTGAGAGGGAGTGTTTAAAATAGCAACAAGAAATGCTAAAAATATAAATGCTATAAATAGTATTTCAGGTATCAATGTTGAAAATAGCAACAAGGAATGATAAAATAGAAATGCTATAAATAACATTTCAAGATATATTCCAATTTTATTTAGTCCCTGAATTAAAATTGAGAATTAAAATTCGAATTTGGTCTTAGCAGCTGTTTTAAAAATAATTAATTAATTCATCTTGAGTTAATTAGTTGGAGAAAATCAAACATGAAGTCTTTGTGAAGAATGCAACAGTTATCCCTTTGATTGAGGAAGTTATCCCTTAATTAAGGAGATAAGGATGAGTTGTATTTGAGTTGTAATTAGTTAGCTCAGTTAATTGAGTTAAGTCTAGTTAAATTTGTTCCAAACAGTTGGAGGAACTAATTGTGAGTTCAGTTAGTTAATACATGCATGCATGCAACTAGTGTTCTCCAGATAACTAAATATTCTCTCATAAATAACTCATGCATGTTAGTTCAGAGAAAGACCCAGTTGAGATTAAAGGAAGGGACATTGTACTATCAGTTTGAGGAATTTTCCTATAAGGGAAACTCATCCATGCAGAAGGAATTCACTCTTTCAAGATTGCGCAGTTATTTCATAGGTTAGTGTTGTGTGTGAGGTGAGAATTACACGGGTTACAGCTAGAGGACCCAGGAGAAACTGTGCAAGAAAATAGGAGGCTTGGAATACTGAAGGAAGGCATATGTGTTGTCTATTATGTCTGTGAGTAGTAGTGAAGGATTGCACTGAGAGCTAGATCGCTTGTGAGCTAAAGATTTTTGTAATCCTGAGATATTTCCACTTGTATGATAATACAAATAGCGGGGTTTTTAGCTGAGGCTTTCCCCAGAGTATTCTTCTGTGTTTCATGTGTGATTGAATATTCTTTTCTATTATACGTGTTCTATTTGATCTTACTCAAAATCGATTAAGCTTCCGCAAGTTTGATTGTAGAAGTAGATTAAGTATTTTGCTTTAGTACATTGCATAATCAATTTAATCTATGGTGAAATTTCTACAGGAGCTATATTAACTTTTTTAAAGTGGGAAAAAATATATATAATTGAGGAAAATAAAAGTTAAAGGAATTTATAAAGGTGTTCAAGTTTATCAAATAAAATGGCACTTATTTTAAAGAAGAAGTACATTTTTGAAGAAAAAAGCGAATGGACTCTAATTCAAAGATGAACATAGAAATTATGGATTCCATATATAACTCTACATTTTGGACCAGATGTCCATTTTGTTAAACAAAAGATCAATATTTATCGATTTTTAAAAATCGCACAATTCCTTGTCCAAAATGTTGAAGATTATTTACTTTAGAAGAATATCAAGATAATGCCTAGACAAAAATTAAAAAATTAAAAGAAGAAATCAAAAAACTTCAACAAAAGAACAAAGCATCAAAAAAGAAATATAAAAATATTGAAGATCGGTTTCATGAAAATTCAACAAAAAACAATGAAGAAATTTGGTGTCTAAGGGACCACAATGAGAAATTTCTAAAAAGTTCCAAGGTTAAGAAACAAAGACTAAAACAGGAAAATGAAAGTTCTTATAAGGAATTAAAGCATAATCTATCAGAAAAAAGAAGAAAAAAAATTGTGTCTAAAAACCCTCAATAAAAAATTATTAGAGCAAATAAAAAATTTAAAAGATAAAGAGAAAGATACTAAGGACATAGTCAACAATTCAAAAAATGGTTAACTTTCATGTCTAAGGAATCATAATCAAGCTTTACGCAAATAAGAAGCTTAAAAGTGACAAGAAATCACTAAATGACAAGTTAGAACAACTTCAAGAAGTAGTATTGAAGTCTCCAGTCATTTTATTCCAAGTTGAAGATAAAGAAACAAATACAGATCCAGTCAAAATTGTAACTCAAGTAGAGGATAAACCTACTGAAGTGAAGACACAAATAGAAGTTGCAGTTCAAACGATGGACATTCCAAATGATGATTCAGTAGTCAATTCTACAACAACAGTACCTGAAAGAAATCAGGAAACAACCACTAACATGATAATAGAAAGTCTAACCAAAAGAATTATTTATCGACATTTGAATCACAAGAGTAGACTTTCCAATAAATCTACATACCAGTATCACTCAGAACATAAACGACAAATTTATGTTCCCAAGAATATTAAAGTTTGCAAAATCCAGTCTTACAATAACTATTCATCATAAATTTCCAGAGATCAGAAGATTGCATAGAATATTAATCTATGATGGTTTGATCCGTTCTCAGTATGACGATTTTGTCTATCACTCAGAGTATCATATCATCTTGCATCAAAGAAGATGAAATTTCAGAAACGAGACTCAGTGTTCTTTGAGGACAAAGCATCTTGAAGAGAGAGACAATGTTATGAATATAATTCATGCAAAAATAATAAATATAAATATAATAATTATAAATAATAATTAATTAACTAATGATTAGTTAATTAGTAATGAAGGGGCATGTCTTAGAGACATGACCATTCATGAAAGGGCACCTACGTAAGGTATATAAGCAGGCCCCCATTCTCATTTGTAATAATCTCATATCTCATATCAATTCTTATACAATATTCAATATACAGTTACATGTCTTACAATGGACATTTACCTCTTTGAAGTATTTTAAATATTTCCGTTGCATATATGACATTTCATCGTTACAAGGTCACAAGTTCGATAGACACCCGACTCATGTTATGGGGGGGGGGGATATTGTTGGACATTGGATAAGCCAACACTCCCCTTGTGTTTTGTGACATGGACTAAGCACCTCTCATGCATCCTTATCTCTGGCGATGCGATCATTGACTAACACCTGCGGGTTTTGGTCTAACAGCAATTGTGATTCTCAACAAGAAGGTCAAATTTTGGACTTGTGGTCAACTCTTACAGTCAAACTTGCATGTGTAGTTGTGGTCGAGCTTGCACGTGTCTGCAGTAAATCTGTGGTCAACTCAGTCAAACAACTACAGTCAACTTGGTTAAACATCGAATGTAAAACCTCGGCCAAACTCTATCAAACAACTCAGTCAACCCTTAGTGAAAAATCTTAATGAACTCTATCACAAGTGCGACCTCCAAAAAGAATAGTAGAATGATGAAGAGAGATGAAAGATTGATCTCGAACAACATATTTCTCCTTGGTCGAATTTCTCCTCCACTAGAAAAGATCAATGATCTTGTTATGTTGATAATTTGCCTCCCAAATGCTCGTTTATTTATATAGAGCTCTAATTTTGAGTATGTGAAATTTTGGATGCCCAAATTTCTACTACAGCAACTAATATTACTTTTTCTACTTGTTAATCCATGCAAGTTATTTATGGTGTTCTAATGTAAATATCGAAGTAAATACACTGCAGCCTTCACTACTTAAAATAAAATGCGGAAACAAGAAATTGAGAGAGAAATATATACACAACACATATATACAGTTATTTTTGGACTAATGTCACTGGAAAAACCCAGTGTGTGAAAATCGGTGTAGCAGCTGAGGGTTTTATTATTATGCAGTAGTTTTCTAAATACAATCGTTGGATGCCTTCCTGGCTATCCAGTACAAAGAATATCACTGACAGAGAAATGAGTGAGATTACCTCAAACTATCACTAGAGATCCTGGCTGATCCAGCGACTGAATGGACAATGCCTCGCTGCCTCTGTGCAGTCTCTATGCAATCAATGCTTAGGCCCTGCATCACAGCTATTTGGGTTTGCGTCATTCCTCTCGGCTGATTGATTTACCTCTGAGACTTAGATTTTTTTCCCTCCCAATCTCACACCCCCGCTTATGGCTCTGGAAATCGATTCTCCAGCAAATTTACGGATTCCCTTTGGGATTCCGCACCACCTCAGCATGGTCCTGCGTGGCTCTATGTCAGCCTCTTTGGCTTTGTGTTGCCTCTGCTGGATCTCGCTATGTCTCCTCTGCTAAGTATTCCCAGATTAGGAGAAATCTCCAACCGGAACTATCCCTGCCCCTCACTGCAAAAGATCACTTCGAATTTCTCTCTGGCAGCTGCTCTGCTTCAAAAATTCGATCTTCTGATCTTCACTCGATGTGTTCTCCAAGTGCCCATCAAGCCTCTTCTTATAATCCTCTCGCCAATCAATCAACGACCCAGACTATATTATAATCAATGGCTATGATCATATTGACTTGATATTTGTCTTCTTCTAGAAGTTTCACCCACAGTTTAGATTAATATCCATTAATTATTTTAATTTCGTAAGTTTAGACTTAGGGACCCATTAAAAATAATTAATTATTTTAATAAAACTGTCTCTTGCTAGAATTTCCCAAAACGATTTCTGGGTATTGGAGAATCCATGTGTCTAAGCGTCCTTGCAAATTTTGAGACTTAGAGCATATCCATTGCTACCATAATTCGACACTCCATCTTAGCAAGGAATGTGGTCTAGCAATGCAACCTGCTGAAGCATTACCCTATTCTATAACATCTCCCTTTGCGTTGTTGATGTCTGATATCCTGTCTACCATCTACTGCACAAATGCTGCATCTGTATTGTTGATGACTGTGCCACTATCAACACTGCATCTGTACTGCAACTCCCTCTAAAATTCTGCATCTGTGCTGCTGCTGGCACTGCCACAACCAACACTGCATTTACACTGCATCCTTCTCCAATTGCTGCTGCTACTGCTACTGCATCAGCAACGAGAAAGCATCCAGTATGATGCATCTTGTTCCTGGAGTTCTAACTATTGCTAGTCTCTATGTTGACCCTCTGAAGCCTCTGCATTGCTGCTGACCTCTACTTTGTTCCATCTACATTGTTGCCAACTCTACTCTACGCTACTCTGTCTATGGCACTCCTAACCACTGCTTCTGTCACTTTGGTACTCCTTTGCACCAACTAAAACTAGTCCATCCTACTACTTTTGATTTGGGCTCCCGTTGCAAGGTATTGATCCAAGAGGTGGACTCTTCGAGGATCCTGCCCATCTGTAGTTCTTTCGAACTACAACTCTAAATCCGCCCACCTGCCTCCTGGAGGTATCTCAGTTGTCATGGAAAATGCCTCCTCCTTGATCTTCGTGGATGCAACATTCGGGTCATGCTTCTCATCCTTATCCCTCTTCTTAAGAGGACACTGTGTAGCATAGTGACCATATTCACCACACCTGAAGCATTTAATATTCGAGACGTCCTTTCACCTCCACTACTCCTACTGCCCCTTGGATGCGAGGGTTGTATTCTCTTCCTCCTTGGGCTTTGACCCACTATTACTGCTTTCGTCAAGTTTACACTTGACCAAGTCTCTCCTCAACTCCTCTTGCTTAAGAGTTGCCCACATTCCTTCCCAGTCCTGACAAGTTCTCCTTGTTGATTTTTGGGTAGCATTGGATGTGCTCTAGCTCTGAAATTTTGTGGAGGGGCTAGAACGCATGAGATCTCCAAGACCGAGAAATCGTTTGGTGAAATTCCACCTGGATTGTATTTTATTAAAATAATTAATATTTTAATGGGGTTCCTAAGTCTAAACTTAGGAAAATTAAAATATTAATGGGATTTAATGAAAATATGGGTGAGAAGCTTCTAAGATACAAGGATAGAGTCTAATTTAATCTTAGCTGTTGATTAGAGATTAGATCCTGACTGTTTATTTCTCAATAGGAAAAGTATAAAGGAAGGCTTGGGGTCAATTAGAGAACACATACAGAGAGATTGAGGAAATCTATTTTCTGAGGTGAGAAGTTCTTAGGAGGGAAATCAGTTGGGGAGATCTTGCAGCTGATGGGTAGGGATAGTTCAGGAATACTGATAGAGAGGTGGAGAGAAGCTTGTGGAGGCAGCGCAGTAGCCAGGAGAGCTGGCGCTAGGCTAGTCTGGGGCCATGCAACCTTGACACAGAGCCAGAAGGGCCAGTGCAGAGGGAGAAAGTTTCCTTCCTTGTAGAGAGCCGAAAATGCCGAGAATTGTCGAAACAGCTGGGAAAGTTGAAGCAATGGGCAAAAGAGCTGATGCAGAGCCTCAGAGAGCTCCATGCAGGCCCATGCAGTTGCTGCGAAGGGGTGGCGTAGTTGTAGCCGGGGACAACCAGTTTTGTTGTTGGATCAGCTGGAATCTATCAGATGAATTGAGGTAAAACTCACTCAGGATTTCCGCCATTGTACTTCTCTGTCACTGGTTTGCCAGGAGGGCAACCAACATTTGTATTCAAAACTACTGCTTAATAATAGAAAACCCTCAGAGCAGCAACACTGGTTTTCCACATTGGGTTTTTCAGTGGATGTTTAGTCCAAAAATAATTGTTTCCTTTGCATGTTTGTCTCATTTATTTTTTAGTGTTTCCTTTGCTGAATATTTTTGAAAATAACTTTTGTTCAATGAAAAACACAAGTAGGTAATGCAAGTTAGTTTATTGCATTAGGATTTCTGGTTTATTAGATTCAGAAATTTTCACATGGTATCAGTGCGATTGCAGATTAAGGAGGACTGAAGCCATCGACATAAGAACAGAGGAAAATATGTGCTAAAGACAGTTGTCCTGAGAAACAACGCAGTTTTTGGCCGAGAGAGCAAAGGAGGGGTGACACAGTCACCAAGGGAGGCTCACGCAGAGCCTGCGTCAGCCTGATTGGGTGATGTTGCTGCAAAGGGCAGCGCAGTGATTACTGGGCCAGCACAAAGATTGTTGAGTTTTATTTTTCCGGTTGTCGGGGCTAGAGGTGCAGTGCAGACTTCATATGAAGTTGTTGGTGGGGTGTTGATTCTGTTGGTGCAGAAAAGTACCTAGTGGGGTAGAAGCAAAGTAGAGGTAATCAGTTCGTCAGAAGATTTCTTGCCAAGAAATCTAGATCCAGTGCTGAGCAGCAGTAAAGAGAGATCAAAGAGGGGTGGTTCGATAGTGGTTGGCAGAAGGATTTCCGTGAATGAAATCGAAATTCAGAGGGAACTTGTTTCTTAGAGGATTTCTAGCACCAAAGAAATCCAGATCCAAGTTTTGCTAGGGTATCAACAAAAGAGGGAGAAGAGAACCAGTTCGACATTTTTTTTGGCAGAGATGGCAACCACATCTCCAAGAGGGAGGTTGGGTGACCTTGAGTTGTAGTCGGGAGGACTACATATAAGAGGGCAGGATCCTTGAGGTGCCCAAACTCTTGGATCACATACGGCTACGAGAGCCCTTAATGACAGTAGCAGAATGACGAGAGTTGGTGCGAGGGATGATGGAGCAACAGTGGTAGATCTAGAGTGCCAAAGTCTGAAGCAGCGCAGTGGAGTGTTACAACAGTGTGGAAGGCACAGAGTAGATAGAACAATAGCGTAGTATCATCAGAGCGTCAACAAAGATTAGAAGCAGAGGTAGCTTTAGCATGAAGGGGCATCTAGACTGACCAACATGTCAGCCTTTGGGTGGTTTTTTCAGTCGCTTACTTCTTAGCAACTGAGTTGTAGTGTAGCAGTTAGCAGTGGCAGTGTTATGCGCAGCGTGATGCATCATATTGAGAGGGAGTTGCAGTATAGATGCAACAGTGACAGTGGAAGTGTCATGGGCAACAGTACAGATTGTAGCAGCGCAGTAGATGAGGGGCAGCAGGTCGAGCATCAGCAGTGCAGAGGACCGATGTCGTGGATTAGTGCGATACTTTTGCTGGGAAATATTGCTAGAGCACATTCCTCGCTAAGAGGGATTGTTGATTTTTGGGTAGCATCGGATGTGCTCTAGCTTCAAAGTTTTGTGGAGGGGCTCAAACACATGAGATCTCCAAGAACCAGAAATTGTTTGGTGAAATTCCACCCTGATTATATTTTATTAAAATAATTAATATTTTTAATGGGGTTCGTAAGTCTAAACTTAGGAAAATTAAAATATTAATGGGTATTGATGAAAATATGGATGAGAAGCTTTTAGGAGACGAGGATTAGCTGTTGATTATAGATTAGATCACGACCCATTGTTTTCTCAACGGGAAAAGTATAAAGGAAGGCTTGGGGTCAGTTGGAGAACACACACATAGAGATTGAGGAAATCGATTTTCTGAGGTGAGAAGTTCTCAGGAGAGAAATCGATTGGGGAGATCTTGCAACTTAGGGGTAGGGATAGTTCAGGAATACTAACAGAGAGGTGGAGAGAAGCTTGTGGAGGCAACGCAGTAGCCAGGAGAGTTGATGTTGGGCTAGTCTGGGCCCACGTAGCCTTGACGTAGGACCAGAAGGGCCAGCACAAAGGGAGAAAGTTGCCTTTCATGCAGAGAGTTGGAATTGTCAGAACAGCTGGGAAAGTTGACGCAACGGGCAGAAGAGCTGACGCAATGTTGTCGTAGAGCCTCAGAGAGCTCCACGTAGGCCCACATAGTTACTGCGAAGGGGCAGCGTAGTTGTAGTCGGGGACAACCTGTTTTGATGTTGGATTAGCCGGAATCTGTCGGGTGAAGTGAGGTAAAACTCACTTAGGATTTACGCCATTGTACTCCTCTGTCGCTGGTTTTCCGGGAGGGAAACCAACATTTGTATTTAGAACTACTGCTTAATAATAGAAAACCCTCAGAGTTGTTGCACCAATTTTCTTGCATTGGGTTTTTCAGGAGACGTTTAGTCCAAAAATAAGTGTCCTTTGCATTTTTGTCTCATATATTTTTTAGTACTTGATCTGTATATTGGTGTTGGTTGCATTGTATTTGCATTAATATTTTATGAATATTTCTTAAAATAACTTGTTAAATGAAAAACACAAGTAGGTAATGCAAGTCAGTTTACTGTAGTAGGATTTCTGGTTTGTTAGATTTAGAAATTTTCACTCCCTGCCCAGGATTCATTGGACAAATACTTGCCACTCTAAAAAGGAATTTAGGGTCATTCTTACCATCTCGGAAGACTGAGGTGTAGACCCCACAATTTCCAACTCGTTGAGGATCTCTTGAAGCTTTGCAAGGAACAGATGAATGCATTCCCTACATGGATCACATCTTCTGCTCCATGTACATCTTTTGTTGCTTGGAAGATCCTTGATATAATGTTGACAAAGCATCCCACATCTCCTTGTCAGTCCCTCTGCGAGCGATGTGACAAACTACATGATCTTTCACTCCATCGATGATCATTCTCTTTGTCTTTGTCGTCTTCCCATTGTGCTTCTTGAGTGGATCTGGATCCGTGGGTGCAACTATCACGTTGTCAACGTATATCTCGAGAAAATTCTTATCCAAAAGGCTCGACATCCTTGCCTTCCAGATAACATAGTTGGATGCACCATCCAACTGATCTTGATCTCTCAATCCACTAGCTACCATCTTTGCCAACGAAAAAGTCAAATGGCCTTCTCTCCCCTTTGTGTTGCTGCTGGGCTAGCTTACACACTCCTTGCTGGAGTCAGTGGATCTGTTGCTCCTTGCTACTGCTTAGCTAATGAGAATTTGAATTCCTTTGCTAGGAATTATCTCAGAAGGAAATTCTCGCAAGTGTCTCTCTTCTTTCTTCTGACATCTTTTTTCCTAGCAACTGATTGCAAAAAAACGTGTCACACCAGAAACCCCTCTTTGCTGAAGCTACTATTGCACTGCTCCCTCTGATGCTGACATATTTCAATTTGGAAATCCTACCTCTTTGCCGATTCACTCAGAGAGAGATTTGTCACGAAAATCTTGCCCTCCTGGCCTGAACTGTGCAATCCCTCTGGGGATTGGATTTGATGCCTATGCAACACTTCGACTTCCCTTCTTCCTTTAGTGTTGGGCTCTTTCGACACTGCTCTCTTGTTTCACTTGCAACTCCAATACCATGTGAAAATTTGGATGCCCAAACTTCTACTGCAGCGACTGATATTACTTCTTCTACTTATTAATCCATGCAAGTTATTTACGGTGTTCTATTGTAAATATCGAAGTAAATACATTGCAACCTTCGCTACTTAAAATAAAATGTGGAAACAAGAAATTGAGGAAGAAAGAAATACACAACACATCTACATAGTTATTTTTGGACAAATGTCCCCAGAAAAACTCAGTGTGGGAAAACCGGTACAGTGTTGAAATTTGGTACCGGAGGACAGGTGGTTCCCTTAGACTTTGGTCTTTGGCCTAGGGAAAAGTGTCCAAAAGAATTTAATTTTTCTCCTAAAGTAACTTTGTAATTTTTATAAAGTTAAATCTAATTTAAAAGTGATTTTAAGTGATAAAGTCACTAAGTCTAATTTTAAAGTGACTTTTATAAAGTCAATGACAAATTAGAAAGGAAAAGTGACTTTGGAAATAAATGACTAAGTGGGTCTTTATTAAAGCGGGGTGAATTAAAAAATAGAAAGTGAGATTTAAATGAACATTCAATCTCAGCCATTGATCTAAATCTATTTCAGCCATTAGATTTAGGGATCACCCAAAAGTCACTTAGGTTGGGTTAAGGGAGGAAAAGGAAGAAAAGATCATTCATTCTTTCATGAGCAGATTGAGAGAGAGAGAGCAAGAGAGCAAGGGAGATTTCTGGACAAGGAGGAGAAGGAGGGAGCAGCTTGGCACACATACCAAGGCAGCATTTAAGCAAATCCTTATAGCTGAATGTGCAAGCAGTAAAAGGTAGATTTTTGCTGAGCAAACAGTAAAAGGCAGATTTGTTTTTGCACAGAAATCGAGGCAGTTGATTTTCTGCACAAAAATCGAGGTCCGTACAGTCTGTTCGTACCGTCCGTACAGCCCGTTCGTACAGCCGTCTGTACCGTCCGTACAGCCGTCTGTACCGTCTGTACAGCCGTCTGTACAGTCCGTACAGTCGTCCGTATAGTGGCCATACAACATTGTGTTGTTGTTTGGAAATTTCTGGTGGGCTGTGAGGCTCAGAAATCGAGATAAGTTGTAAATTTGCTTGCTGATTTTTGCTGAAAATTTCACACTGTAAAAATGCATTTTCAGAAATGAAGAAGAGCTCTCGAACTGGTTTTCCCCGAGAGTTGTAGGGGGTTTTTCCAGGGTCAAGTTGACGAAAAATCTCAGTGTTTAAATGTGTTTTAAACGCTGTTTATTACTGCTGATTTTTATTTCTGCAATTTCCACCATTCTGTAAAATTTCCAGAATTTGTGTTTTCAGCAATATTTATTTTTTCAGCTTGTTAAATGTATGGTTATGGGAAAGGGCATTTAACTACATGGGAGAAATAAGGTGAAACTGAAAACCGGGGTGGGAAAACAGAAATTTCTACATGGTATCAGAGGTTGAGTGCTGAAGGGCAGTTTGGGACAGCAAAAGGAAAAATTACAGTTGCTAATTTTTCACTCAGAAAATTCCAGCAAGCTGATTTTTCATAAACAACAGTTTTATCTTTACCACAGCAGTGCTATTTTTCAGTTTTAGGACAGCAAGATGTCATTGGGATTGAGGGTAGAGGATACGCTGGATGGGCATACAAATTACAACGTTTGGAAGGAGAGAATGCAGAGTATCTTTGAGGAGGCAGAAGTCTGGGATATCATGGTGCATACCACACAGAACCCTGTTGTTGTGCCTACTGATGCTACTCAGTTGACCGCTTATAATAAAAAGAACAACAAGGGTAAGAGACTGATTCTAGACGGAATCAAAGACCATTGCATTCCTCATGTGAGAGGAAAGAGCAATGCCCATGAGATGTGGACAGCATTGTCCAATCTCTACCAGAGTACCAATGAGAACCGAAAAATGGTCCTGAAGGAGAAGCTGAAGAACATTAAGATGGGTAATGATAGTGCAGCTGGATATCTCACAAAGATTACTAATGTGAGAGATGAGTTGGCAGCGATTGGAGAGACCATTCCACCCACTGAGTTGGTGCGGATTGCAGTGAATGGCCTCCCCCATTCATGGTCGAACTTTGCTGATGGGGTTTGTGCACGTGAGACCCTTCCCACATGGGAGAGGTTTTGGGATGATTGCATTCAGACAGAGATCAGGAAAGGACAGCTTGGGGCAGCCAAGCCAGTTGAGCAGGATGAGGACGTAGCACTGGTGGCAGGAGACAAGAAAGGCAAAGGGAAGAAGTAGGCTTCCACAAGCGGTGGTGGGGGCAAAGGCAAAGGTAAAGGTAAACAGGGGAACACACAGAAGGACTATTCCAAGGTGAAGTGTTGGAATTGTCAGAAGATGGGACACTATGCAGTTGTGTGTCCGGAGAAGAAGAAGAAGAAGGGGAAGAACCAAGACGTGGCAGCTTCAGCAGAGATTGAGGACTTTGCAGGTCGTTTTGACCGGGAGTTTGCATTCACTACATGTGAGTCCTCTAGTGCAGGATCACCTGCCACACAGGTTCAGAGGGAGCATGCTTTTCCTTAGATTAGCGAAGCATCTTCAAGTATCTGGTATGTGGACAGTGGGGCTTCACGTCATATGAAAGGAGTCCGTGAGTACTTCTCAGAGGTTTCAGAGAGTGGCACTGATATTGAGGTAGTACTCGGTGATGACAGAGTTGTTAGAGCAGTCGGGGTGGGGACAGTGACATTTCAGAGGGAGTCCAAAGACTCCAAACCTCCCTTGAAGGTGTCAGAGGTTCTTTATGTGCCAGGGATGAGGAAGAACCTCATATCCGTCTCAGCTTTGGAGGACAAAGGATATGAGGTACTGTTCAGGGGAGGACAGGTGTTGATGTATCCCAGGGGTACTCCACCTGATTCAGCTAGAGTGATAGGTGTACGCCATGCAAAGGTGTACAAGTTTGCATTCCAGCCCCTTTTGGCATTGAGCAGTAGTACCGACAGCAGAGCTAGCAGTTCTGAGCTGTGTGAGATTTGGCACCGCAGGATGGGACATATGTATCATGGAGCCTTGAGGACATTGCGGGAGATCACTACAGGTGTGCCAGATTTCAGTACTGATCACTTTGATACTTGCAGAGGTTGTGCGATGGGCAAATTTGCCAAATCCCCTTTTCCCAGCAGTGACAACAGAGCGACTGGGATACTTGATTTGATTCATTCCGATGTGAGCGGTCGGATGTCTCATGTTTCTTTGAGTGGATATGAGTACTATGTTTTATTCATTGATGATCACTCTAGGAGGACCTGGATTTATTTCTTGAAGACCAAGAGTGAGGTCTTCAAGCGGTTTCAGGAGTTTAGAGCTCTTGTGGAGACATAGACAGGTCGAAAGATCAAGTCCTTGAGGTCGGACAATGGAGGAGAGTACACCCTTGGAGAGTTTGTTGACTATTGTGCGGAGGCAGGCATTAGGAGGGAGTTCACTGTTCCTTACAACCCCCAGCAGAACGGGGTTGCGGAGAGGAAGAACAGATCCATCATAGGGGCTGCCAAAGCCATGTTACATGATCAGGGGTTGCCATTGTTCTTGTGGGCAGAGGCCTGCAACACAGCTGTTTACTTGCAGAACAAGAGTCCGCATCGTGCGTTGGGGCACATGACTCCGGAGGAGGCTTTCTCTGGGAAGAAGCCTGATATTGGTCATCTTCATATCTTTGGATGCATTACATACTCCTATATACCCAAGGAGAAGAGGACCAAACTAGAGCCCATCGCAGAGAAGGGTATCTTTGTGGGCTACAGTGAGACCTCAAAGGCCTTTCGGATTTACATTCCTGCACAGAGGAGAGTTGTTGTCAGACGGGATGTGAAGTTCGAGGAGGACAGGGCCTTTAGGAGGTCACGGGAGTTAGAGTATCTGGATCAGCCAGACCCTCAGCAGCAGTTGAGTCAGTCGCAGGGATCCAGTGATAAGGGATCAGGAGGATCCAGAGGTACATCTATGAGGATGTCAGGTCCATTAGTGAGCAGTGGCTCGCCGAGCCAGAGGGGTGGTGCTCCGGGCAGCATGCAGAGCAGTTCACTAGTGAGTCCATTGATGGACAGTTCACACGGTACCTCAGCTTCTACAGGTTCAGGTGCAGGCAGGAGGATAGTAGACAGACAGTCAGGAGTTCAGGCTACTGATGGTGATGAGCAGGAGGAGTTTCATTCTCCTATGGGAGAAGCATGCTCAGGGAAGAGGAAGCCCAAGTGGCTTCAGGACACCTTGAGAGATGCCACATCTGTTGCTGAGCCGAAGAGGCCGGTGAGAGAGAGTAGACCACCTGAGAGGTTTTGTAGCTATATGGCGATGGTTACCAGCATCCTTGACTCTTAGCCTTCTAGCTATGAGGAGGCAGCTAGCCAGCAGGTCTGGAGAGAGGCCATGCAGGAGGAGTATTCTTCTATCATGAAGAATGATGTTTGGGAGGTGGTGCCGAGGCCTGAGGGCAAATCTGTGGTTACTTCCAGATGGCTTTACAAAGTAAAGCATGCTGCAGATGGCAGCATTGAGAAATTCAAAGCAAGGTTTGTGGCTAGAGGGTTCTCCCAGGTAGAGGGAGTTGATTATGAGGAGACCTTCGCTCCCGTGGCTCAATATACTTCGATCCGCTCCATTATATCGATAGCAGTAGAGATGGGTTGGAAGATCCAGCAGATGGATGTGAAGACCGCATTTCTCAATGGCTTCATACAGGAGGAGGTGTACATTGAGCAGCCACAGGGCTTTGAGGTGCATGGGAAGGAGTCCCATGTGTGCAGACTGAAGAAGGCCCTTTATGGCCTGAAGCAAGCTCCTAGAGCTTGGTACTCCAGGATAGATACATATTTGCAGGGGATGGGTTTCATAAAGAGTGAGGCAGATCCGAACCTTTACTTTATTGTGATTGGTGAGGAGCCTCTCATTCTGGTGCTGTATGTGGATGACTTGATCATTACAGGTGCAGAGAGACTCATAGAGCACTGCAAGAGAGATCTTGCGATGGAGTTTGAGATGAAGGACATCGGCTTGATGCATTACTTTTTGGGTTTGGAGGTGTGGCAAGAGGAGTGGCATTTCTTCCTGGGGCAGGGGAAGTATATTGTGGACATCCTTAGCAGATTCCACATGGAGGATTGTAGACCCATGTCGACACCAATGATCACCAACTGGAAGAAGCTTCATGCTTCAGATTCCGAGTTGGTGGATCCCACATTGTACAGGCAGCTGATTGGTTCCTTGATGTATTTGGTCAACACTAGACCAGATATCTGTTTTGCAGTCAACACGATGAATCAGTTTATGTGTGAGCCTAGGAAGGTTCACTGGGTGGCTGCAAAACACATTTTGCGATACTTGCAGGGGACAGTGGATTATGGTCTTGACTACAGGCAGGGAGATGGAGTGAGATTGGCAGGATACACTGATTCTGATTTGGCAGGTTGTGCTTCTGATAAGAAGAGCAGTTCAGGGTGCTGTTTTGGGTTGGGTTCAGCAGTAGTGTCATGGTTCAGCCGGAAGCAGCAGTCAGTAGCACTGAGTTCAGCGTAAGCAGAATATATGGCAGCCAGTCTAGCTAGTTGTGAGGCTATCTGGCTTCGCAAGATGTTGTTTGGCTTATTTGGTCAGCCGTTGAGACCTTCAGTGATTTACTGTGATAATCAAAGTTGCATTAAACTCACGGAGAATCCAGTATTTCATGACAGGTCAAAGCATATCGGGATCAGATATCATTTCATCAGAGACTATGTTCAGAAGGGAGCTTTGAAGCTTGAGTATATTTCCACTGATGAGCAGGTTGCAGATATTCTTACCAAAGCCTTACCACGGGGCAAGCATGTCTACTTCAGAGACAAGATGGGTGTGGTGAGGAACACCTTCCTCGGTAAGAGGGAGTCTTGAAATTTGGTACCGGAGGACAGGTGGTTCCCTTAGGCTTTGATCTTTGGCCTAGGGAAAAGTGTCCAAAAGAATTTAATTTTTCTCCTAAAGTAACTTTATAATTTTTATAAAGTTAAATTTAATTTAAAAGTGACTTTAAGTGATAAAGTTACTAAGTCTAATTTTAGAGTGACTTTATAAAGTCAATGAAAAATTAGAAAGGAAAAGTGACTTTGGAAATAAATGACTAAGTGGGTCTTTATTAAAGTGGGGTGAATTAAAAAATAGAAAGTGAGATTTAAATGAACATTTAATCTCAGCCATTGATCTAAATCTATTTCAGCCATTGGATTTAGGGATCACCCAAAAGTCACTTAGGGTTGGGTTAAGGGAGGGAAAGGAGGAAAAGATCATTCATTCTTTCATGAGCAGATTGAGAGAGAGAGAGCAAGAGAGCAAGGGAGATTTCTGGACAAGGAGGAGAAGGAGGCAGCAGCTTGGCACACATACCAAGGCAGCATTTAAGCAAATCCTTGCAGCTGAATGTGCAAGCAGTAAAAGGCAGATTTTTGTTGAGCAAACAGTAAAAGGCAGATTTGTTTTTGCACAGAAATCGAGGCAGCTGATTTTCTGCACAAAAATCGAGGTCCGTACAGTCTGTCCGTACCGTCAATACAGCCGTCCGTACAGTCCATACAGCCGTCCGTACCGTCCGTACAGTGGCCGTACAACATTGTGTTGCTGTTTGGAAATTTTTGGTGGGCTGTGAGGCTCAGAAATCGAGATAAGTTGTAAATTTGCTTGTTGGTTTTTGCTGAAAATTTCACACTGTAAAAAGGCATTTTCAGAAATGAAGAAGAGCTCTCGAACTGGTTTTCCCCAAGAGTTGTAGGGGGTTTTTCCAGGGTCAGGTTGACCAAAAATCTCAGTGTTTAAATGTGTTTTAAAGGCTGTTTATTACTACTGATTTTTATTTCTGCAATTTCCAGCATTCTGTAAAATTTACAGAATTTGTGTTTTCAGCAATATTTATTTTTTCAGCTTGTTAAATGTATGGTTATGGGAAAGGACATTTAACTACATGGGAGAAATAAGGTGAAACTGAAAACCGGGGTGGGAAAACAGAAATTTCTACATACAGCAGCTGAGGGTTTTATTATGATGCAGTAGTTTTCTGAATACAATCTCTGGATGCCTTCCTGGCTATCCAATATAGAGAATATCATTGACAGAGAGATGACTAAGATTACCTCACACTATCACTGGATATCTTCGCTGATCTAGCCACTGAATGGACAACCCCTGGTTTCCTTTGCGTAGTCCCTATGCGATCATTGTGTTAGAAAAATTATATAATGGAGCAATGGAACACATAAAATATTGCAGAGATATAAACACAGAAAAAGCGCATAAAACAAGAGAGACACAGATATACGTGGTTCACCCAGTTTGGGCTACGTCTACCCCGAAAAGCCAATCCTTCCTTTTTATTATCCAGTAAAATGAAGAGACACAACTTACAACAAATTCGCTGTAATATCCTCTGTTTTCTCTCACAGTCTCACATCACTGCTTCTCGCTCAGAGAATACACATATATTACATAAACTCAATACAATGCCCTCATACAAAGAGAGGGGTTTCCTTCTAGGGCAAAAAACCATAAACTAAACATAAGTTCTACTGTCAGATCATTTGCCTAATGAACAACCCAGATTGACTAGAAATTACTATACTTTTACAAGGCAATTTATATCTGTTTTTAGCTTCGGGGGCACTGCCCTCGAAACCCCCCCGCCAGGGGGGGGCTCCCCAAAGGTCGCAGCTGCCCCCCCCTAGACCCCCCTTGCAGCGAATATTTTACGGGCGGCGTTGCCGCCCCATTTCGAACTAGGGTCCAATGTGGCGATGCCTTTGAATACAGAAGATAATCAGGCTCCATACCCAACACATTGCTTAGGCCCTGCATCACTCCTTACTGATCGATTTGCCTTTGAGACTTCGAATTTTTCCCTCTTGGTCTCACACCCTGGCTTATGGCTCTGGAAAACGACTCTCCAACAAATTTACAGATTGCCTCTAGGTTTCTGTGCGGCCCTGTGTGGCTTTGCGTCAACCTCTCTGGCTCTGCGCTGCCTCTGCTGAATCTCTCTCTGTCTCCTCTGCTGATTATTCTCGGATTAGGAGAAATCTCCAACCGGCACTATCCGTGCCCCTCACTGCAAAAGATCACTTAAAATTTCTCTTCAGCGGCTGCTTTGATTGAGAAATTCGATCTTCTGATCTTCACTCGATGTGTTCTCCAAGTGCCCATCAAGCCTCCTCTTATAATCTTCTCGTTGATCAATCAACGACCTAGATTAGATTCTAATCAATGGCTAGGATCATATTGACTTGATCTCTGTCTTCTTCTAGAAGTTTCACCCACAATTTAGATTAATACCCATTAATTATTTTAATTTCCTATGTTTAGACTTAAGGACCCATTAAAAATAATTAATTATTTTTATAAAACTGTCTCCGGGTGGAATTTCCCAAAACGATTTATGGGTATTGGAGAATGCATGTGTCTGAGCCTCTCTGCAAATTTTGAGACTTAGAGCACATCTGATACCCGAAATTAACAGAGTAGACCCCATTAGGAAACGTCTCATTATAGGGAGACCATTCACCAATGGAACCTACATCACAAGTCAGCATTAGACTACAATTGTTTACCCCACTGTTGGGTGGAAAACCCCAACTAGTAAACAAATCAAACCCTCTTTATAAAAAATAGGTCACTCCATCTCGGAGTAGGCAATGTGAGCATCGTAGAACAATTTCCCCTAGCCAAATCAACATGGCCCGATGGGAGAAGGAATGCCCCTGGGCGATTCACTACTAGCCAAATCAGCATGACCCATGGATGAATGTATCACTCTCCCATTATTCAAATTAGCATGAACTCATGGGCGAATGTGTGCCGAATGATGCAAAAACATCAACACTCTCTTTTAGTGAGGGAGACATTCTACATCATGTCAAGCTTGTCTCCAAAGTATACAAACTCCCCTATACAGAGGATTGGTGAGAATGTTTACAATTTGCTCATCTGTGGATATGTACTAGAGCTTCACTACTCATTTTTGCACCATGTATTAGATGAAGTGATATTTGATCTCAATATGCTTCGACCTATCATGAAATATTGAATTCTCTGAAAGCTTGACATAGCTTTGGTTATAACAAAATATCAAGGTCGTATCTAGTGCCTGATCAAATAGCCTTGCAAGTAGCTTTCAAAGCCATCCTGACTCGCGACACTGGTTGCTATATACTCTGCTTATGTTGTACTGAATGTGATATAAGTTTGGTTCCTGGTAAACCAGGATATCATAGCTAAACCCAAATTGTGGCAACACCTTGAGGTGATATTTCTATCCTTACACTCCCAACCCAATTAGAATAAGTATATCCCTGTAGCCTCACTTCACCACTTGAAACATATCTCAGATCATATCCAACTATACCATGTAGGTACCTCAACACACGCTTCGTTGCAACCCAATGTACATGCATCAACTCAACCATATACTAGCTGAAGGTGTTCACTGCAAAGAAAATATCTGGCCTCATGTTAATTAGGTACATCAAGGATCTAATCAATTGCCTGTACATAGTGGGATCCACCAAATCTAAGTCTGAAGTAGAATAGCTCAGCTTCTTTAGATATGTCACCATAGGTGTAGCCATGGACTTGTAGTCCATCATACAAAATCTCCTCAAAATTTGAACATTGTGCTTTCCTCGTTTGAGGAATATCTCACTTGGTCTCTGCCACACTTTCAATCCCAATAAATAATGCATCAAGACAAGATCTTTCATCTTGAACTCTGAGGTCAACTGCCTCTTGCACCCGACAATGGGCCTCTTTGCCCTAATAAGGAATAGATCAGCAACATACAACACTAATTTTAAAGAATCACCATCATCATTCTTCTCTCTTGGTGAAATTATAAAGTATCCATTAATCCTAGAATACCATCCCCTGGGTGCTTGCTTGAGTTCGATACAAAGCTTTTTTCAATCTGCAAACATGGGACTCCTTCCCATGTAATTCATAGCCTTGAGGTTTCTCTATGTGCAGTCCCTCCTCAATCACGCTATTGAGGAATGTGGTCTTTACATCCACCTGATGTAATATCCAACCCATAACTAAAGCAAGAGAAACAATGGTCTTGATAGAAGTGTACCTAGTCACTGGAGCAAATGTCTCGTCATAGTCCACTGCCTCTTTCTGAGAGAACCCTCTTGCCAAAAACCTCGCTTTGTACTTCTTGATGTTGCCATTTACTACATGCTTGATCTTATAGATCCACTTGGAAGCCACTATTGACTTCCCTTCTAGTCTTAGAACTATTGTAATGACCCAACTCGAGTTATAGGGAACATAGAAATATTAGCATGCATATAAGACATGCATATGATAGCTACATATGCATGTATCGCATGTACTGCACTAGTATATTCACTAATCAATTATGAAAAGAAAGGATAGGGTAATGAGTAAATTATTGAAGTATTGAATAAATACCTAAGTCACTGGAATATAATGAATGTATTGCGAGGTAAAAGTTACACATACCACTATCATAATATAACTAGTATATTGTTCAAAGGAAAGTAAAAGCATTGGCTTATGCAAATAAAAGAGAATTATATTATACATATTATTTACTATATTAACCGAGACAAATTATATATATTAGATAAAAGAAATATTAACTAATTAACTATAAATTGTTTTAGAATATATATATATATAAAATAAATTTACTATATATAAAGTAACAAACTTTAATCAAAATATAAGTCAATAAAGGGAATTGAAGTAGAACTATTAAATTCAAATATATATATGAAACTCTTAAGACTTCATTGCCTCATAAACTCATGATTGTTCCATATGACATCATTTCAAGGTGACTGCCTCTTGAAAACTTTTCGAGATGCCAGATAACCGACTAAAGGAAGGAAACCTTATTATAATTGGAGGGCGGTGAAATTTTGGGGTTATAAGAAGGGAAAGGGGGTCTGGACAGGGGGTACCAATTCAAAGAGAAGCAAAGACGAAGGCAAGAATTCTGAGAGAACCACAATTGAGAGATTTGAGTTATTGTTCTTGGAATTTTGGGCACGGGGGCCAGAAGACCTCCATTTTGAAGGCTTTTGGGTCTGGGAACCGTATAGGTTGATCCCAGATAGGTTGGGAGGACAATAGGGTCGGTTTGGTAATGGGAGCGGGAGCAACAACAAGTAGAAACACCATCAAGAGAAAGTTCTAGGTAAGTACATGCAATTGTATTGTTAAATTTCAGCTAAAATTCACTGTCTGGTTAAACTGGGTATAGTCTTAATTTAAATTCTGATAATTGCTGAACTTAGGGCATTATAACTATCTCCAACACATCATTCTTCATGGACTGATATTCCTCCATTATGGCATCCTTCCACCTTCTCATAACTAGAAGATTTAGAATCAATGATGTGGCTCATTAATGTTCACTCGAGAAACTTTATGGTCATTTGCTCTCCCTGAAAGTACCTCTGGGAGTTGCATTCCTCTCTACATCCTATAAAGTGTCACAAAGCCATGTTGGCCCCTTCTTGGTCTTGGAAACATATATAGGTGGGTCCACTTGCTCTCCTAGCTCTATTGACTCCTAATAGTCTGAAGGGTGATCAACTGGAATAGAGGGATTTGTCTCATATCAAAGTTTCTCCTTCCTTTCCTTTCCTTGGATGAGCTGCAAGGGATTGGGTTTCTTCATCCCGAGGTCTCTACAAGTTCTTGTACAACAATTTGGCCTCCGCTTGGACACAATCAGTCCAAAGTTGATCAAACTTGGGCAACACAACTTGTGTGCAAATACCCTATACAAGTAGATCCCATGAAGAATAAAATCCATTAAGAGTCACTGTAACAAGCTCTACATCATCAATGGTATTTCCAATGGCTTTAAGTAGACTCTCAATTGGGAAACTCTCATGAGATAATTGGCAACTGAATCTGATTTGGACATCATGATACTATGAAACTGATGCCTTGAGGCTAACTACCTACTGGTGTTCTTACTCTTGAACAATCCTATCAAGGCATCATACCTCTCTTTGGCTGCTTTCAACTCAATAACATGAGGAATCAAGTGGTCCTTTATGGAATCTATCAAGATCCTCTTAGCCTTTTCTTCATTTTTCTTATGCCTGGCTTCCTCCTCAACTCCCTTTGGCTCCAGTACATTTTCCTTCACATGATTTTGAAGGTCATTTTCAATGTTCTTACTCTTGAACAATCCTATCAAGGCATCATACCTCTCTTTGGCTGCCTTCAACTCAATAACATGAGGAATAAAATGGTCCTTTATGGAATCTATCAAGATCCTCTTAGCCTTTGCTTCATTTTTCTTATGCCTGGCTTTCTCCTCAACTCCCTTTGGCTCCGGTACATTTCCTTCACATGATTTTTAAGGTTATTTTCATCCAAGACAAGGAGTATCTTGGTCTTCCAAGATTTGAAATTAGTAGCACCATCCAACCTATCTTCTATTTTGAGATTGGGCACCATTTTGATAAGAGATCTGAAATTTGATCAAGTTGTTGAGCACTGAAATCTAAGGTTGTTCAATCATTGATCTCAACAAAGCTTTGATACCATGTTGAAATTGAGCACTGAAATCTAAGGTTGTTCAATCATTGATCTCAACAAAGCTCTGATACCATGTTGAAATTCTATGACATGGCAGTAATATATAACTTTTTTCTTGATAATTACTTCCTAATTCTTTTAAAGAATATTTTTTTATGATATTGCTATCATTGAATAATTATACTCAGAAAATATCAACAATAAATGCAGTGAAAATAGTAAAGATCATAAAAAGATAGCCATGCACAATAGACACAAAATTTTTGACCTGGGAAACCCAATCTTGGGAGAAAACCTGACAATCTTTTCTTGAGAAGAAATTTTCTTTCTAGCAAGGTTTATAAATTAGAAATTTTCCTAAAAACCTGTGCCAATATACAAGTCAAAATACCAGTCAAACTTGGTCAAACAACTGTGGTCAAACCAATCAAAATACTTAGAAGTCAATGTTGGTCAAATGGCTTGGTCAAATTTCCATGCATTCAAACTTCTTGACGGGCAGTCATCTCTTGCAGTCAAACTTGTATGTGTGGTTGTGGTCAAACCTACACGTGCGATTGTGGTCAAACTTGCATGTGCGGTTGTGGTCAAGCTCGATCAACTCAGTCAAACAACTATGGTCAAACCTTAGCCAAACTCGGTCAAACAACTCAATGAATCTTAGTCAAACAGCTCGGTGAACTCTTAGTCAAACTTGGTCAAACGACTATGTCAACTCTGTCGCACATGCGGCCTCCAAAATGAATGATAGAATAATGAAGAGAAATGAAAGATTGATCTCCAACAATCAATTTCTCCTTTGTCAAATTTCTCCTCCACTAGAGAAGATCAACGGGCTTTCTATGTTGATAATTTGCCTCACATGTGTTACGAACAAGGTTTGTATATGCTATGATACTAATGTAACGAACAAAGTTCATATACTTCAGAGGAATGCTATGATACCAATGTAATGAACAAGGTTCATATACCTGCAATAATCTTCAGAATACTTCGAAGACAAAAACATTTACTGTAGAACAAGTAATTATATATAGGAATATTTGAATACAAGTGAGATGATGTGATTGTTACAAATAAGGCTTGCTTATATAACTAGGAAGGTGCCTCTTCATGAATGGTCATGTCTTTAAAACATGCCTTTTCATTATTAATGACTATTTAGTTAACCTTTGTTGGCATTATGATTCAGGTTTGGCGCTATGGCACAGGTGTTGTACTTGATGGCAACTCACTCAAGTGGCAAATCTCTGTTCAGGCTCTCAAAATGATGGAAAATAAGGGGTTCACAAGTACACCATCAAAAGGTGCGGGCCCGCAGGCACGCCATTCACAAAGTGCGGTCATGTCCGCAGGTTATCCGAACAGTAGGTGCGGACCCCCAGTTCACTCACTTCAATGCAGAGAAGCGCGCACACGTGGGAATTTTTATGTTTGGTCCATGGTATTTAGTCCGACGTACATGATCCTATGGTTTTGGTCCATGGTATAGGATCTAAATTATTGAACCCCGATTTTTGGATCCCTTGTATTGGTTTTCGATGGTTTTGTTCCATGGTTTGAGTAAGGGCTTGCCTATAAAAAGGAAAGGAGATCATTTGGCTAGTCACTTGTGAAATTTGAATATCTTAAGATCTGAAATGTTGGGTGATCGGTTTGAAAAGCTAGATCTAAATCAAGGTAAAATCTATAAATTGTAAGGCGGATCTATTGATAGGTCGTGATCTCTCTGGTGCATGATCAGATCTGTGGATCTGACTGTCTGTGGCACATTGGAGGACTGTTAATTTGGCTCTATTCGGAGGTCCGCAGGCGATCCACAGTGTAGGTGCGGGGGTACGCAGCGCAGCAGAACTCACAAGTGCACGGATCTGCAGCGCAGCAGAAGGCGCAGTTGCGGGGGTTTGTAGCGTAGCAAAAGGCGTAGTTGCGGGGGTCTGCAGTGCAGCAGAAGGCGCAGGTGCGGAGGTACGCTGTCGGGTAGACAGTGCAGGTGCGGAGCTGCGTAGTCTAGACACAGAAAAACTGCGGATATTCGCAGGTTTCTATTGGTGAAGTTGCGCACTTTTCTTAAAATATTTGTTTGCTGCCTTTTATCTATTGCTGTAGAGTTCTGGGTTTAGATTACTGGTATTGCTTTTCTGGTTACCGCATTCTGAGAAGTTATTGGGTGATTGTAAAAGGAGATTGGTTGATTCACATGTACTTGATGATTATTTGATGTTTATGGATCCAGTTTGAAAATTTATGAAAAGTGGTCCTTGGAAGAAAAGTAGGTCAGCACTTACGTACTAGTAGATCAGCTAGTACAAGAGCTAAGGGGGGGTTGGAGCTCCCTTCTAGGAGAGACTGGAAAATGAGAGAGGGTTGTAGCTCTCAGCAGGTTGCAACCTGCGTACTGGTAAAGATCTGCATCAGTGCAAAATCATTGTAAAAGAAGTTTCTAATTGAAAGAAGATAGAGACATATTGCAGCAGGTGGTTTTCACCCACATTGGGTTTCCACCTTATCTCTAGTGTTCTTTGGTGTGACTATCTGTTTTTCCCGTTCTTGCTCATTATTATATGGTACTGACATACAAATTAATGATCAATATCTGAAGAATAAATTAAAGTATAAATTTGGAAGATATATTGAAAATAATTTGATAATACTGATTCACCCCCCCTCTCAGTATTATTTCCAACAATTGGTATCAGAGCAGGTCCTTCTGAAGAAGCTTGATCGCTTGAAGGAAGATCCATCATCATGAGCAACTACGAAAGAGAAGCATTTATCAGGCCACCAATTTTCAACGGGACAAACTTCGTATATTGGAAGGTAAGAGTTACTGCCTATCTCTTGGTACATAAGTCTAGGACATCATAGATATAGGGTACACTTTTCCATCTGCAACTCTTACAGATTCGGCTGAGAAGAAGAAATATGAAACAAATGCAAAGGCTGTCAATACTCTATTAGGATGTCTATCTCAATCAGAATTCGTGAAGGTTATGCAGTATACATCCTCAAAATAAATATGGGACAAGATTGTTCTGAGCTATGAAGGAGATGAACAGGTAAAATGAGCAAAACTTCAAACCCTCAGAATTCAGTATGAAAATCTCATAAAGGACAATGATGAAAGTGTGGCTAACTATTTCCTTCGTGTAGATGAGATTGTTAATTGTATAAAAAATTTGGGTGAAGAAATAAAAGAGGCTATTGTGGTTGAAAAAGTTCTAAGATTTTTGTCCCCTAGGTTTGAATCTAAAGTTTGTGCAATAGAAGAAAAAGAGAATCTACGAAACCTTACCATGTCACAGCTGCACGGAATTCTGACTGCTTATGAAATGAGGAAAGGAGGACCATCAGACAGGAGAGAAGCTGCCTTCAAGGCTTCAGGCAAAGGAGATTACTATGAGTCAGGATACGTGTCAGAAGAAGAAGAAGAATCAAATTTTGTCAAAAACCTTCAACGGGGTGCTGGACGATTCCGAGGTAAGTTACCTTTCAAATGCTTTGCTTGTGGAAGAGTCGGTCACTATGCTGCCAAATGTCCTCATAAGGATAAGATTGACAAGGGGAAGGAACCTGTTAGATGGAACAAGAAACATAATGCAAATAAGAAAAGCTATTACACTCATGAAGATAGTGATGGACTTTCAAATAGTGACGAAGATGAACAAGGTAATAATTATAAACTTTTAATGGCTTTTGAAGATGATGATTACATGGATGCTATAGATGAAGAAGGTCTTTATGAAGAGATTTCTAAACTCAAAATTTGTTTAGAAGAGAAAAATGTGATTATTGATTCTCTGCAATGTCAACTGGCTGAAAGGGAAAAACATCATGAAAAATTGGAATGTGAAATTGTTGGTCTTAGAAAAGAGATTGAGAAAACAAAAGCTCTTAATCTTAAATTTGTTAAAGGATCTGAAACTCTGGATGAGATTATCAATGTGCAGCGTTCTCCACTAATCAAGACAAGTCTAGGATATAATGGAGAAGCATCTCAAGCATCCACCTCCAAAAGCTATCTTGATGCAGCAAGAAGGAGCAAGCAAAGGCCTAATAGAAATCATCAGGGACAGTTTACCTCAAGAATGAACAAAGACTATCAAGAAAATCGGGGGCAATCTACCTTAAGGACAAACAGAAGCCACAACTAGTCACAGGTAAAAGCTTCCCAATTTGCCTCAAGAATGGATGTCAGCAGAAACTACAATCGGTTGGTTGATAGATTTGATAATCGCAGGATTTTCTTCAATGGCCAATGTTTCTCTTGCCATAACTTTGGTCACAAAGCAGCTCAATGTGTTGCCTATAAGACAATCCTGACTAGAGAAGCTCAAAAACAAAGAAGTATGACTGGAATCATGAAAAGGACCTATAACAAATTTTTCGCCCTTGAAAGTGAAATTGAATGTTCTATTTGTAATAACTTCGGTCATGAAGATTCTGAATGCAGGAGCAGGTTTTGGAAGACAACTCAGAAGGAACAAACCTCAAATGCCAGAACATGGAGAATGAAGGAACCGCAACCAGAAAGATGTGGGATAGCTTTATATGCAGAAGGACAGGAAAATCAATGGTACATCGACAGTGGATGTTCGAAGCATATGAGAGGTGATAAAGAAAAACTTCAATCATATAGTGCCTTAGAAAAGGGAAAGAAAGTTTCTTTTGGAAATGATACCCATGCATTCATAAAAGGAAAAGGACTGTTCAGTTGAAAGAAAAAGTCAAAGCTGGAAATTTTTTGTATGTTGATGGCTTGAAGCATAATCTACTGAGTGTCAGTCAGATGTGCGATCAAGGAACTGAGGTAATATTTCTATCAAATGGATGTAGTGTTCGTGATCTTGATACAGGAAAAACAGTGATCAAAGGCATAAGAACTCCAAACAATTTATACATATTTGAAGAAGGACAACAACAATGCTATTTGAGCAAAAATGATGAACACTGGTTATGGCACCGGAGGTTGGGGCATCTAAGATTTTCACAGATAAGGAAAGCATGCAAGTACCAGGCAGTTTGTGGTCTTCCAGACATCAGAATTCTAGACAACACAATATGCAAATCATGTCAGTTTGGTAAGTAAACTAGAACTAACTTCCCTGAGAAGGAAGGATCAGCTAGCAGGCCTCTTGAACTTGTCCATACTGATGTATGTGGCCCATCTAGGAAAAGGTCACCTCGAGGAGAAGAATATTTCATATTATTCATTGATGACTTTTTCTAGGATGTGTTGGATAGGACTTATGAAGCACAAAGATGAAGCCTTTGAAAAGTTCAAATCATTCAAAGCCTTGGTGGAGAACGAATCAGATCACAAAATCAAATTTCTCAGGTCTGATAGAGGTGGGGAGTATACCTTGAATGAATTTTTCGACTTCTGTGAAGAACATGGAATAAGAAGGGAATTATCTACAGCTAGGACTCCTCAGCAAAATGGAGTAGTGGAAAGGATGAACAGAATGGTTCAACAAATGGCTCGTGCTATGCTTGATGAGTCTGGAACTCCCGCAACCTTCTGGGGTGAAGCTGCATTTGTTGCGGTTGTTATTCTCAACAAAACAAATGTCCGGGTGAACAACACTCAAACTCCTCATGAGCTCTGGTATGGTGAGACTCCTTCGGTAAAACATTTCAAAATTTTTGGAAGCAAATGCTATATTAAGAATAATGATGAACATCTTGGCAAATTTGAACCTAGAGCAGATGAAGGCATTCTCCTTGGTTATTCTCCCCACAACAAAGCATACAAGTGTTACAATAAAAGACTTGGAAGAATTGTTGACAACATTGATGTAGTGGTTGATGAAGAAGGAAACATTCCTAGGCAGGTAAATTATGAAAATATCGAAGAGGATGAAGACCATCCTTCAAATCAGACTGATGATGAAAAAGAACCTCAAGAGGCACCAGAGGAACAGATAAGGATAGAAGAGAAGACTCCATCTAGGTACGTTCAGAAGAATCATCCAGAATCTCAAATTTTGGGGCAGAAAGAGGTAGGTATACAAACAAGAAGAACAATTGCAGAAACCTTAAGCTATTTGGCATTGCTCTCCTCCACTGAACCACAAAATGTAAAAGAGGCATGCAAAGATGAATGCTAGGTCAAGGCAATGGATGAAGAACTTGAGCAGATCGAAAAAAAATAACACTTGGGAGTTGGTTCCTAGTCCAAAAGATAAGAATGTTATAGGGACAAAATGGATCTTTAAAAACAAGTTGAATGAAAATGGGGAAGTGATTAGAAAACAAGGCCAGACTTGTTTGTAAAGGGTATGATCAACAAGAAGGAATAGACTTTGAAGAAACTTTTGCTCCCATTGCTAGACTTAAGGCCATCCAAATGTTCCTTGCTCTCTCAAGATTTTAGAAGTTCAAAGTATTTCAAATGGACGTGAAATCAGCCTTTCTAAATGGAGACTTAGAAGAAGAAGTGTACATTGAGCAACCAGATGGTTTCATTCTTAGGAATGATCGAAATCTTGTATGCAGAGTAAAAAAGGCTCTCTATGGTCTTAAACAGGCTCCAAGGGCTTGGTACTACCGTTTGGACAAATATCTTCATCAACAAGGTTTTTCAAAAGGATCAGCATATAACAATCTTTATATAAAAATTGAAAATGACAAATTGCTAATACTTGTTGTGTATGTAGATGATATTATCTTTGACAGCAATGAAGAAGCTATGAGTCAAAGCTTTGCCTTGGTGATGCAGAAAGAATTAGAAATGTCTTTGCTTGGAGAACTGACATATTTTCTTGGATTGCAAATCCAACAAAATGAAGACAGTATCTTTTTGTCTCAAACCAAGTACCTCAAGCAGATTTTGAAGAAGTATGACATGGAAGATTTAAAACCAGTATGTACACCTATGGTTACAGGATGCAGCCTCAGTGAAAATGATGAATCTGCAGCAGTGGATCAACCAACCTATAGATCCATGATTGGAAGTCTGCTTTATTTGACAGGTACCCGACCAGATATCATGCACGCAGTGGGAATAGTTGGAAGATTTCAGGCAAATCCAAAGGAAACTCATCTTCAGGCAGTTAAGAGAATCTTCAAGTATCTTCAAGGAACTCAAAACTATGGCTTATGGTATTTGTGATACAGATCTCACACTTCATGCTTATACAAATGCAGATTGGGCCGGAAGCGTGGATGACAGGAAGAGCACAAGTGGTGGTGCATTCTTTATGGGTTCCAGATTAGTATCTTGGTTTAGTAAGAAACAGAGTTCGATTGCTTTGTCTACAGCTGAAGCGGAATATGTGGCTGCCACAACTTGTTGCACTCAACTTCTCTGGATGATGCAAACTTTGCAGGACTTTCAAATCACTTGTACTCCACCTATCTCCATCCTGTGTGATAATACAAGTGTTATCAGCATTTCAAAGAACCTAGTCATGCATTCAAAGACCAAGCATATATCTATCAAATATCATTTTCTTCGGGAACAAGTGCTTGAACAAAAGGTCAAGTTGGAGTATGTTCCTTCTAAGGAACAAGTTGCTGATATACTCACCAAACCACTGCCCAGGGAGACCTTTGAATACCTCAGGCAAAAGCTGGGGGTAGTTGATGCATCATCTCGTTGTTGAATCTTATCTGATTTAGAGATTGTTGGTTGTACGCGAGTTTCATATGGTGTATACGCATACATTCGTTGGTTCATGGATTGGTCAAAGACCATCTGGCACAGGTTCAGGGGGAGCATTTATTCTTCTAATAATACATTGTTGGCATTATTATAGAAGACCTTGGAGGAGAAAGTTCAGAAGGATGTTGATCTGAATATTGTTGCTAATGTTTTGTCTCTATGTCTTATATCGCTTTTGTCAAGATCATTTATGATGTATGGTGGATTATGGTTCTTCTTGAAGAAATTTTATTTTACAGATTTGGCCTACAGTCAGGGGGAGCATGATCAGCACAGCAGAGTAGAGTGTTCAACATGTTCTCAGGGGGAGCATAACCCTTTGCCCTTGATGACAAAGGGGGAGAATGACTTTAAGGATCTTGGGGTTGCCATCAAGTCCAAAGGGGGAGATTGTTGGCATTATGATTCAGGTTTGGCGCTATGGCACAGGTGTTGTACTTGATGGCAACTCACTCAAGTGGCAAATCTCTATTCAGGCTCTCAAAATGATGGAAAATAAGGGGTTTGCAGGTACACCGTTCAAAAGGTGCGGGCCCGCAGGCACGCCATTCACAAAGTGCGGTCATGTCCACAGGTTATCCGAACAGTAGGTGCGGACCCCCAGTTCACTCACTTCAATGCAGAGAAGCGCGCACACGTGGGAATTTTTATGTTTGGTCCATGGTATTTAGTCCGACGTACATGATCCTATGGTTTTGGTCCGTGGTATCGGATCTAAATTATTGAACCTCGGTTTTTGGACCCCTTGTATTGGTTTTCGATGGTTTTGTTCCATGGTTTGAGTAAAGGCTTGTCTATAAAAAGGAAAGGAGATCATTTGGCTAGTCACTTATGAAATTTGAATATCTTAAGATCTGAAATGTTGGGTGATCGGTTTGAAAAGCTAGATCTAAATCAAGGTAAAATCTATAAATTGTAAGGCGGATCTATTGATAGGTCATGATCTCTCTGGCGCATGATCAGATCTGTGGATCTAACTGTCTGTGGCACATTGGAGGATTGTTAATTTGCCTCTATTCGGAGGTCCGCAGGCGATCCACAGCGCAGGTACGGGGGTACACAGCGCAGCAGAAGGCGCAGGTGCGGGGGTACACAACGCAGCAAAATGAGTAGGTGCGGGGGTCTGCCGCGCAGCAGAAGGCGCAGTTACGGGGGTCCGCAGCACAGCAGAAGGCGCAGTTGTGGGGGTCCGCAGCGCAACAGGAGGAGCAGGTGCGGAGGTACGCAGAGCAGCAAAAGGCGCAGGTGCGGAGGTACGCTGTTGGGTAGACAATGCAGGTGTGGAGCTGCGTAGTCCAGACACAGAAAAACTGCGGATATTCGCAGGTTTCTATTGGTGAAGTTGCAGAATTTTCTTAAAATATTTGTTGGTTGCCTTTTATCTATTGTTGCAGAATTCTGGGTTTAGATTACTGGTATTGCTTTTCTGGTTACTGCATTCTGAGAAGTTATTGGGTGATTGTAAAAGGAGATTGGTTGATTCACATGTACTTAATGATTATTTGATGTTTATGGATCCAGTTTGAAAATTTATGAAAAGTGGTCTTTGTAAGAAAAGAAGTAGGTCAGCACCTACATACTAGTAGATCAGCTAGTACAAGAGTTGGGAGGGTTGTAGCTCCCTTCCAGGAGAGACTGGAAAATGAGAGAGGGTTGTAGCTCTCAGCAGGTTGCAGCCTGCGTACTGTTAAAGGACTGCACCAGTACAAAATCATTGTAAAAGAAGTTTCTAATTGAAAGAAAATAGAGACATATTGCAGCAGGTTGTTTTCACCCACATTGGGTTTCCACCTTATATCTGGTGTTTTTTGGTGTGACTATCTGTTTTCCCTGTTCTTGCTCATTATTATATGGTACTGACATACAAATTAATGATCAATATCTGAAGAATAAATTAAAGTATATATCTGGAAGATATATTGAAAAGAATTTGATAATACTGATTCACCCCCCCTCTCAGTATTATTTCCAACAACCTTATTATGATTATTATTGTTTACATTAATTTTATTATTTTTATATAAATTATATTCATAACATTGCCTTCCTTTTCAAAAAAATTTGTTCTCAAAGCTTACTAATGAAAGGGCTCGATCTCTTTTCTTGTTTCGAATATTTTTTCACCCCAAGACTTTGATCTTCGTTGATACAAGACGATATGATTCTCTGAGTGATAAGCAAAATTTTTTGGATTAAGAATGGATCTGACCTTCCTATATTAATCTTTTGTGGAATCTTCCGTTCACTGCAAATTTGTAATGAATTGTTATCACCGAATTTAATTGTGCAAACTTCAGAATTCTTCGAAACATAATTTTGTTTTTTTTATGTTCTGAGTGATGTAGATTCGTAGATTGATTGAGGTGTCTATTCTTGTGATTCAGATGTTGATGAGTAACTCTTCTGGTTTCCCTTATCATGAGTGTGGTGGTTTCCTGATTTTCTTTAGGTATTGATGTTGTTGAGTTGGCTACTGAATCATCACTTGGAATTCCCATTGTTTGAGCTGCAACTTCTGAGTATGTCTTCACTTCAATAGGATTTGAATTTCCTTGAACTATGAGATTAATGGAATCTGTGTTTTTTTCCTCTTTTTCAACTTGGACTGTTACATTTGGAGATTTCGATGCTTCTTTTGCGACAAGTTCTTTGAATTTATCCTTCAATGATGTTTTATCATCCTTAAGTTTTTTAATTTGATTATGCAGATTTTGGTTATGATTTTTTAAACGTGAAAGTTCTTCATTTTTTGAATTGTTAATTTTATTCTTAGTGTCTTTCTCATCTTATAAACTTTTAATTTGTTCTAATAACCTTTGATTAAGGGTTTTTAAGTGCAATTTTTCTTCTTCTTTTTGAGATAGATTTTCATTGAGTTTCTTCTTGGAACTTTCATTTTTTTGCTTTAATTTTTTCTTTTTAACTTTGGACTCCTTGATTTGTTCGAGTAATTTTTTATTATGGAGGCGCAAAATTTCTTCATCTCTTTCTTTTGATTTATTGTAAAACACGTCTCCAAGATCTCTATATTTCTTTTTCGATGTATTGTTTTTTTGTTTAAGCTTTGCGAATTCTTTGTGTAATTTTTTCATTTGTGTCCTTGTATTATCATGATGTTCTTCGGTATTAAATAATTTCCACATGTTGAACAACATAATTTGCAATTTTTTTAATATATATCCCAAATTTCCGTGAAACAAAATGGACATTTAGTTCAAAATGATGACTTATTTGTTGAACTCATCTTTCCTTATAACTTCGTACTTAAACTACTTAAAAATTCCTTTTTGATTTTTTTTTTTTAACATATTCTCCTTTTATATTTTTGACTTGAAATTTTCTTTTCCTATTTAGTTACTTCTTTATAATCCTTATAACTCCTTTGTAAACTTATAACTCTTTTTTTTTTTTTTTTTTTTAACCCCCTTTTTCTACTTAAAAAAAATAAGTATTTTAAATATTATCTCATTTGACTTCTTTTGAACTTTATTTTTACTCGTTTTTGTCAAAGGACCAATATAATTATTGTGTATTTTCAAACTAAATGGTTTAACGTTGATTTTTTTAACCCTTTATCTCTACTAACTTCCTCTTAAATCATTTTTTTAATGATCCGTAATATAACACTTTACGTTGCCTTTAACTTATAAGAAATAATGGTGAGATGTGACTGTCTTGATGGGTCACGATTCCTAGAATGACTATAATGGTTCGAGCGAACACAATGTTGCCTAGTCTTTCTTTACCTCGATGGCATGCACATGTATAACTAGATGATAATTTAGCGGAATATTCAACAGTGGCAAGATATAGCGCTATTGGTGAGGGATGGATGCAGCGCGACGTTGATTGGTAACTTCAGGTATGGTCGCAGTGGAGGGCATGATAGGGTAGAAGATGCAATGGTGTATGAGTAGCGACGGAGGATTGCAGGGTTGCTGGTGCGATGTTTCCTTTTGTCTTATGAGGATCAGGGTGGCTACGACAATATCAACGAAGTTAGCAGCAATTATGTTTTGTCTTATGGAGATCAGGGTGGCTACGACAATATCAACGGAGTTAGCAGCAATTATGGTGGCCCGTTTAGCAGTGGTTGTGCTAGGACCTTTGTCTTTGTATTTTTTTATAGTTTTTATTTTTTTATATATGATTATTTTCTAAATCTTTTTATTTTTATTTTTTATATATAATTTTTTTTTTTATTTGTTTTTTATATAATTTTTTTGTATAATGATATTTTAGACTTCTATTTTTTTTAATTTCTTATGTTTCCATATCATATTTTTTTCCCATATATATTAATTTGTTTTTAGTCATTTTTTTTTAGCAAAATGTTTCAATTGCACAACAAATTTGACGAAGAATTGATGACCAAAGGTCGTGATCAAAGAAGCTGAGTCTGATACCAGTGTTATGAACAAGGTTCGTATACGCTCTGATATAAATTTAACGAACAAAGTTCGTATACTTTAGAGGAATTTTTTGATACCAATGTAACGAACAAGGTTCATATACTTGCAATAATCTTCAGAATACTTAGAATAGTGTTCCACGGGGACGCGTCCCCCAGGGTCGGGTGCACGCACCCCTCGCACCCCACGCACCCGGGACGAGGAGTCTCTTGGGGGTGCGTTTCCCCACGCACCCTTTTTGGGGAGTCTCGGGGAGACGCAAGGGGGTGCGTTTCCCCAGTGTGGGAGTCTCGACTCCCCACGACTCCCCGAAAAGGGTGCTTCTGGGCGTCCCCCTCAGTGTGGGAGTCTAGACTCCCCAAAAAGGGTGCGCCTGGGCGTCCCCCCTTCAGATTTGTCTAATATGACTTAAAAATTAAAAATTAAAAATAAAAAATGAAAACCATTAATTTTTTTTTTTAAATTAAAATTAAAACTAAAAGCTAAACCTAAAACTCATGTCATGAAAGGGAAACCGCTCATTTGATTAGTGGCCTTGCATTGCTCCAGCGCCGACTTTGACTGAACATTGAACTGAGGGACAGAGCATGGTGCACAGAGTCATTGTTGTTCAGTGTTGAGAAACTCAGAAAGCGTGCTGCGTCCCTCCGAGCTCCAGTTTGCAAGTTTGTTGTTTGCAGTTGCTTCAGCGGCTTTAAAAGTTCGATTCGACCACAGCTTTCAGGTTTGAGCCGCAGCGCAGCCGTCAACCCTCTGTCCCGACACCCTACGACTGTGCGGCTCCACCTCCAGGTAAACGTCAAGGATAAATATTAAAAAGTTTTAATTTCCGTTTTGCTGTTTTGCTATCAGTCGACGATCCATCTACGAGTGCCAAGTGGTAGCTATCGGGCTATCGGGTTTCAGTTCTTTTAAATTGGACTGTCTTCAAAACCGAAATATCACCAATAAACGACAACCAATAAATGAATTCCTGTGTAAGTCTGAACATAATCATGGAGTGGGAAAACCTGAGTGTAATAGGAACTCTGTGGTACCTTTTCGTATCCTTGTGCCGTCTAGTTGGTCTAAAAATAATGTGAATCCTGTAGAATATTTCTATTTCTAAATGTGACATTCTGTGAAATAATCTCTGTGGCATGGTTTGCGATTTCCTGCGGTTTTATTATGCGAGCTTCAGTATCAAATTTCAATTGCTACCTGGGACATTTCTTCTCTGCAGAACAATAGAATAACCGTTAACGTGAAGCTTCTGTTCCAGCTGTAAAGAAGTAATCCGAAGACTTGTTCTCTGAATCCAAATTGTAGGGTTGAAGCCTTTGTGGTAGAAGTTCAAATAAGGTGGAGGCTTGCTTAATAGCACTACTAAAGAAGTTTTTCTCTGAACATATGGTGTCACCCAAACTCTGAAATTCGAACCCTTTACCATGATATAGTGGTATCCAAACCCTAACATTCTATTGTTATCATTAAAGGTACACCTAATTATTTTGATAGGAATTCAAATAAGTAGTACAACGCTTGGAAGCTCTGTGATGCAATCATGCACCTTTCTTTAACATGGAATGAACTAAATATATTCTCAGGGATTAACATAGGCAGTGAAAACAGATTTTAGGAAAACTGGGGAAAGAAAATTCAAAACTGTCAAAAGAAACACTTACTTTGCTTTGTAAAGTTCCAAACAGATTTAGGACAGAGAAAAGACGTAATTTTGAAGTATAAATCCCTATAACAGGCATGCTTGCTGAATTCTTAAATTACGTCTGTTTCTTGTTAAAATTAACAAAATCCCAACTAGGTCTCCAATGAACCAATTCAACTAGCACTGCTGTAGCATCTCTATGTTCACTGTGGTTATGTTTAGCTCTATTTTATATATATATATATATATACCTCGACGACTCCCCGCACCCCCGAAATTTCCCTAAAATTTGAGGGTACTCCCACACGTCCCCCCTGTGCGTCTCCCCGCACCCGCGTCTCCCCGCACCGGAGTCTTGGTGGAACATTAGGACTCTTAGAAGATAAAAACATACATTGTAGGACAAGTAATTATATATAAGAATATTTGAATACAAGTGAGATGATGTGAATGTTACAATGAGGCCTGCTTATATACTTAGGAAGGTGCCTTTTCATGAATGGTCATGTCTTTAAGACATGTTTTTTCATTATTAATGACTATTTAGTTAATCTTATTATGATTTAAACAAAGTCTTTCGGTAGAAATCACATTAATTTTATTATTTTTATATAAATTGTATTCATAACAAGGTTGTCTGCCCTAAATAAGGGTTAGTTTAGAAAGAATTCTTCGGCGAAAATCACAAGGAATATCTTTTGTCGACGCGTTTCGAACCAACCAGTGTGGTTCATCGTCAGGACAAGTTGAAGAACAGATCCAACTTAGCATGTTTAAATAGCTAGAGCAGAGACACCAACGGTTACCTGGGCAAGAGGTTGACTCAAGGAGCAAGGTCAAATTTAGTTGAATTAGGTAATAAATAAATAAATAAATAACCAAATATATAAATGATAAATTATAATATAATAATGAAAATATATAAAATATAAATTTAGTTACATTAGGTGTAAGAAAAATAATAATAAATTATTTATTTAATATATAAATGAGGAATAATAATAAACTACTTATTTCTTAATTAAATTAATAAATAAAAATAAAATAAAAATATATAAAATTTTTATATAAAAATATAAAATTTAGTTATATTAGGTGTAAGAAAAATAATTAATTTATTTAATATATAAATGAGGAATAACAATAAACAACCTATTTATTAATTAGATAAATGAAAAACATATAAATTAAAAAATATAGTAATAAAAGTAAATAAAAATATATAAAATTCATATAAAAAATATAAATTTAGTTATATTAGGTGTAAGAAAAATAATAATAAATTATTTATTAATAAAAAAATTAAGAATAATAATAAACTATTTATTTATTAAATAAATAAATAAATGAAAAAATTAATAAATATAATAGCAAAAAATAATTTAATTATTTAATTTATAGAAATGAAAGGTATCATTAGTAAGGTAAATACATTCATATTTAGTTATATTAGGTATAAGATAAATAACCAATTGAAGAATAATAAAACTAATAAATATTAAATTTATTAAATAAATAAAAATATAAACGAAGAATTAAAATAATAATAAATTATTTATTTATTTATTAAAAAGGAATAAATATATAAATAAATGAAAAATGAAAAAATATAAATTAACAAATATAATAGTAAATAAATTATTTATTTAATTTTTATAAATGAAAAAATAGAAATGGTATCATTAGTAAGGTAAAAATTCAAGGGAGGAAGTTACGCACCGGGTTAATTAGTTAGGATCAAAAAATCCAATAAATAAAAATAGGAAGAGGAAATAAGGATTAGAAAATAAAATAAATTAATTATAGTTAATTAAAGGTTAATACAACTAAAACTAATAATAATAATAATAAAAATAAATAAATATTAATAATAAAGCAGTTAAAAATAAATAAATAATAATAATAATAATAATAAATAAATAAAAATATAATAATAATAATATTAATATAATAATTAATGAATAAATAGAAAATAATAATAATAAAAATAGTAATAATAATAATAATATTAATATTAATAAATACATAAACAATAATAATAATAATAATAATAATACTAATAAAATAAAACCAAATAATAAATAATAAAAGACAAAACTAAATCCTAAGGAGGAGGGAGGAAGCCAACTAGGAAGAGAGCGCAGGGACCCAACATCTACTAACTTTCCAGCCATCGTCTCTATTAAGATTGCTAGGCCTCTTTTCAATCTCAAGCGCTTCCCTAAACTTACGATGATGGAAATGCGAAACCCTAGCAATAACACTAGCCTCCTCAATACAAACATGATGACTGGGTTTTTCAGCATGTTCGGCTAAAGCAGAAGACTTAGCTCTCCTATGCTTAAGGTCCGCAGCGTGCTCGCTAATCCTATGATTGATGGAGCGACCGGTCTCCCCAATATAGGGGGTCCCACAGGAACAAGGGATCAAATAAACACCTTTCATATCCTTAGGGTCGATCGGATCCTTTACAGATCTTAGGGACCCACGAATGGTGTTCAGGGGCCTGAAGGTCACAGGGATACTATGCTTCCTGAGAATCTTTCCAATTCTATCAGTGGTCCCCTGAACATACGGAAGAGGGACACCCGGAGTCCGCTCCTTCGGTTCCCTCTTAGTCAGAGAATTCTTAGAAGCCTTAAGAAAAGCCCTCTGACCCAAGAATCTACTATAACCATTCTCAACAAAGACATCAAGCAGATGGGATTTTTCTTCCTCAAAGCTCTTTTTGTCGGAGATTCTTAGGGCCCGAGTGGCAAGGGTATTGAGGACACCCATCTTTTGAGCCGGGAAATGGTGGGAATTGGCATGAAGATACTGCTCCGTATGAGTTTTCTTACGAAAAACCCGATGGGCGAGGGAACCATCACTATTCTTAGAAATAAGAATATCCAGGAATGGAAGACAACCATCAACTTCCTGCTCTTTAGTGAACTTAATGGCTGAGGATTGACTGTTGAGATGATCAAAGAAGAGATCATCGTCTAACAGATCCTGACACGGCCAAGTTGGTTGAGATCTGTCTCACTTCCACCTTTTTCTGTTTTGAAGGTGAGTTCTTTGAGCAAACCTGCGTGGTTGCGATGGGTTCCCCCCTTTCCCCTGTTGTTGCTAATCTGTTTATGGAAGATTTTGAGTCCAAGGCTCTTCGCTCTTCTCGGCTCTTGCCTAAGCTATGGAGAAGGTATGTGGACGACACCAATGTCATATGGCCTCATGGGCAGGTTGAGCTTGATCTCTTCTTTGATCATCTCAACAGTCAATCCTCAACCATTAAGTTCACTAAAGAGCAGGAAGTTGATGGTTGTCTTCCATTCCTGGATATTCTTATTTCTAAGAATAGTGATGGTTCCCTCGCCCATCGGGTTTTTCGTAAGAAAACTCATACAGAGCAGTATCTTCATGCCAATTCCCACCATTTCCCGGCTCAAAAGATGGGTGTCCTCAATACCCTTGCCACTCGGGCCCTAAGAATCTCCGACAAAAAGAGCTTTGAGGAAGAAAAATCCCATATGCTTGATGTCTTTGTTGAGAATGGTTATAGTAGATTCTTGGGTCAGAGGGCTTTTCTTAAGGCTTCTAAGAATTCTCTGACTACGAGGGAACCGAAGGAGCGATCTCCGGGTGTCCTTCTTTCGTATGTTCAGGGGACCATTGATAGAATTGGAAGGATTCTCAGGAAGCATAGTATCCCTGTGACCTTCAGGCCCCTGAACACCATTCGTGGGTCCCTAAGATCTGTAAAGGATCCGATCGACCCTAAGGATATGAAAGGTGTTTATTTGATCCCTTGTTCATGTGGGACCCCCTATATTGGGGAGACCGGTCGCTCCATCAATCATAGGATTAGCGAGCACGCTGCGGACCTTAAGCATAGGAGAGCTAAGTCTTCTGCTTTAGCCGAACATGCTGAAAAAACCAGTCATCATGTTTGTATTGAGGAGGCTAGTGTTATTGCTAGGGTTTCGCATTTCCATCATCGTAAGTTTAGGGAAGCGCTTGAGATTGAAAAGAGGCCTAGCAATCTTAATAGAGACGATGGCTGGAAAGTTAGTAGATGTTGGGTCCCTGCTCTCTCTTCCTAGTTGGCTTCCTCCCTCCTCCTTAGGATTTAGTTTTGTCTTTTATTATTTATTATTTGGTTTTATTATTATTATTATTATTATTATTATTATTATTATTATCAGTTTTACTACTATTATTGTTTATGTATTTATTATTATTATTATTATTATTATTTTCTATTTATTCATTAATTATTATATTAATATTATTATTATTATATTTTTATTTATTTATTATTATTATTATTTATTTATTTTTAACTGCTTTATTATTAATATTTATTTATTATTATTATTATTATTATTAGTATTAGTTGTATTAACCTTTAACTAACTATAATTAATTTATTTTATTTTCTAATCCTTATTTCCTCTTCCTATTTTTATTTATTGGATTTTTTGATCCTAACTAATTAACCCGGTGCGTAACTTCCTCCCTTGAATTTTTACCTTACTAATGATACCATTTCTATTTTTTCATTTATAAAAATTAAATAAATAATTTATTTACTATTATATTTGTTAATTTATATTTTTTCATTTTTCATTTATTTATATATTTATTCCTTTTTTCTTTTTTTTTTGTAAGCTCAGGTGGTACTCATTCTATTACTAGATCAGAAGAACATTACATCATTTCAAAAATGTTGCAGCCCGCCCACATGGGGAAACCGGGTGATAGTTCCATCTATAGTTTTTAATTGCTGCCCAAAAGTAGAAATTCCACAGTCTGATAATTTTAGCCAAATAAACAGTGCAGTCCTGTGACTTCCTAATACTACTAATCTGAACTACTTTCTTTTCTCTATCTAAGGCATGCACAAAGCTATAATAAAAAAAACTACTAGTATTTATAGACATATCTCAAGTCAAGCCGTGTCCATATCTGGTTGCTGGTCTGCGCCTTTCTCTGTTTCTGGATGGTCTCCCTTCAGCATCTGTTGAATTGCATCTAGCTTCTCTTCTTGCTTCGCCATTGCAATGCGAATAAAGCTCAATTCTCTACGAATGTCAGGATTACCTTGGGCCAGCTCTACCATCTCCTTTGCCACTTGCTCCAGGGCCTTAGCCAGCAGCCCCTTCATCACCCAATAGATATGTAAAGATTGTTTGAATAATGACATTCGCCCCCTGGTATGACCAGGGTCATGAAGCAGAAACTCCCATTCTTCCATTTCCTCTGCAGATTGTTCCTGTAAGGACTCCTCTTCTAGGTACTGCATGATTCTTCTCACAGCTGGATTGGAATTTCGTTGGTAAGCCCTTTCTGCCCTTCGAATCCTGTGATTCACTGTTCTTTTTGCCTTTTTGTCCTTATTCTGATCTTGCCTGGAGTTCTCGCCCTCTTCCTGCGTCTTCTTATTCTGATCTCGGCCTCTTTTCTGCTCCGAGTCCACTCCTCTGCCAGGGGTCCTTCCTCGTTTCCTCATACCGTAGCGTCGGACCTTCACCTCCTGCAAAGCAGGGTGATTCTCTTCCCTCTGCGGATGATCGTCATCAGTAAGTCTATCTTGGGGATAGGGCCGCTCATTCCCCTCGCCAGGGGCCAATTCCTCTTCCGAATCATCCTCAATGTCCCAGACCTTGAACGGTTGATCATCAATCAGAATTCCTTTTCCCTTCCGACTCTTTTTCTCCACCGCTGCATCATACTGCTCCTCTGCCCCTCTACATCTCTGCCTAGTTTCCATGTTACCCTTCGCTCTGGCGCAAAAAGATCCCTGGTTTCCACAGGTTTTAGCTTTTTGATGCTGTCTCTCAACTGCAATCTCCGAACCTCCCCAAATTAGGAAACAGCTGAATAATCGTTCTTCCCTCCTACTTTGGGTATATATCCTTTTCCTGTCCTCGAGGTACCCTCTTGGTTCAACTTTTGTTTGCCGCCGATAGCTTTCCGGTAAGCCGTTGCCTTCGACCATCATTCCTTTATTAATTTCCTCTGTCATGAGGTCTGACAGACCGCTCTCATCTCCTCTAATGTCTCGAGCATTGATTGCTTCACCTCGGATGTATTCTTGGCCGTTCTCCACGCCCGCCGTCGCTGTACTTCCTTGTAACTTATGATCATATCCCCTGTAATCTATCATAATATCCTTGTCCTGACCCGCTTGAACGGTGTCCTTAATTCGGGATCTCCGCCTCCTTTTATTGGTCCAGCTCATTGATCCGTGTATTTCCATTTGTGGCTTGATCATGATCAGCCTTTATGATATCCGCCAGCTCCTCCCATTCCCTATTCCCAGACACGGCTCTCCACTGATTATCAACCTTGCTACCGCGCCCTCTGCATCCCCAATTGGCCAGCCAATCCGCCGCCTGATTCCCTTTCCTTCGAACATGGTTTATTACTTTGTATTCAATTCTTTTCAAAAGGTCCGCGATTTCCTGCACAATGCCCGCAGTCCGCCAGCTGTTAGTGACTTTCTCCCAACTTCGACCATTGCTGAGCTTCTTCAGCATGTCCACCGCAATCTGCGAGTCTCCCGTAATTTCCAGATTAGTGTACCCATTTCTTACAGTGATCTGTAATCCTTGATGGAGAGCCCAGAATTTTGCTTCGTTATTTGTCATTTCTCCTCCCCAGTCTGCGAATATCCACCTTACCTGGTTGTTGCTATCCCTGAAGATGCCACCAAAACCAGCTTCGCCCGGGTTCCCCTTCGAGGCCCCGTCGAAGTTAAGCTTAACGAAGTTATCTCTGGGATAACTGAACTTATCAGGGCTTTGAATCCTCATACCATGACGAGAAGTGTGCTTATGATGGACCATCTCGAATTTTAAATTCAATTTGTTCAGGATTCCTTGATCCCCCTGGTACGCCTTCCAATCCTCTCCATCCCACTTTTCGACCAAAATTGTTTCCCGCATTAACTCGACTGCTCGTCCCCAAATTGTCTCCGGTTCCTGTGCAGAATTCTGGAATACCCTACGATTTCTCTCCTTCTAGACCATTCAGAGTACAAATCTTGGGATGAGATTCCACGCCCTTTTTACAACTCTACATTGAAAAGTTTCCTTACTCCATTGAAAAACCAGTTCATTGAATTCCCTTGGAGCAGATCCGGATTTGTTAAAAGTTCGTTTGGTGTTTGTCCACAATTTCTTTGCAAATGGACAGTTGATCAGCAGATGATCTCTGGTCTCCCCATCATTGTTACACAGACAACACTTCGATGGGCCATTGAAGCCTTTTTTCTGGATACGATCCCAGGTTAGGATCTTATTCTTAGAGGCTAGCCAAATGAATATGGACACTTTTGGCCACCAATTACTTTCCCATATTATTTTCCAATCCATTTTCCCTTCCCCTCTGTTTTGAGTATCGGTTAGGTAATAGGCCTCCTTAGTTGTGAACAAGCCTTTCATGGCATTTCCCCACCTAAGGATATCCTTTCCATCGCGAGCTCTAATTTTAAGCTTCTTGAAGGTCTTGGTTGAGCTCTCGGTCCCACTCCATCGGGTCAATCCAAACTCTCTAGCCTTCTTCCAGTTCATTTGCTTTCCAGTAGTTCCTTACACAAGTTCTGTCTCCTTCAATTCTGTCCCGAATCTGATGGAGGTTCTGAATTCTACTCATTCTCTCTTTCTGTTGCCACCTGTCTTCCCAGAAATCAGCCTCTTCTCCACCCCGAATCTCCCAGAAGGTATGCTTTTCAACCAGATCCCTGTTCTGACGGGCTAAGTCCCAAATTGTGGAGCCTTTGGGTGTTTCCTTTTGTCTTAAGATTTCAACCGGAGTGTCAGGCATTCTGTATTTTGTCTTCCATATGGTTTTCCAAAGATCATTCCCCCCCCTAAGCCACCGCCACCACAATTTGGCGCCCAAAACCCTGTTGAGAATTTCAGGGTCCCTCAGCCCCAATCCTCCTTTTTCCTTTCTATCTGTTAGCTGACTCCATGAGACTAGGGCCCATTTTTTCTTTTGATCAAACCCTCTCCACATAAAATTCCTTATGATTTCTCTGATCTTTGCACATACCCCTAAAGGGGTAGCCATTATCGATAAAGGGTAGATGGGGATAGCTTGGAGGACCGATTTTGCCAAAACTACTCTCCCAGCAATGTTTAAAACCCTAACGGCCCAGTTTGCAACCTTGTTGCTCAGTTTATCCAGGACACCTTGCCAATTTTTCATCCTTTTAAAGGTAAAATCCAACACATTGCCCAAATATTTCGTAGGTAATTCTCCTCTCTTAAAGCCCAATAGTCTGATAAGATGGTTTTTAATCTGATCCACTGTGTTGAAGATGAAGATACAAGATTTATCTCTATTGATTTCCAAACCAGAAGCCTCCGCAAACAGATCCAAAATTTTCCTGAGATGCCTTACTTCTTTGACCGTAGGTTCTCCAAAAAGCATAATATCATCAACGAATTGCTGATGAGTTAGAGGTAGATTATTTCCCCAAAGTTTAAGGCCTTTTATTCTGTTCGCTTCTCTTTCTTGTTTGATAAAGCGACCCAGACCTTCAGCAGCTATAATGAACAGAAACGGGGATAATGGATCCCCCTGTTGAATTCCTCTGGAAGCGTTAAAAGTTTTCGTAGGGGTTCCATTGACAAGAATAGAAAAGTTTGGAGAGGAAATCAGACTATGGATCCATGCAATCCACCTCCTATTAAAACCAAAGTTTTCCAGGACTTTTTCCAAATACTTCCAGTTTAATCTATCATATGCCTTTGACAAATGTAATTTTATCATCATTCCTTTTTGATTTTTAACTTTAAGGGAGTGAATAACTTCCTGAGTTACCACCAGCCCATCAAGGATCTGTCTGCCTTCCACAAAACCTGTTTGTTCAGCTGAAATTAACTTGTCCAGGAGGGGTTTTAATCTCTTGGCGATTAGGGATGTTATGATCTTGTAAATGACATTACACAACGCTATAGGTCCAAAGCCATTGGCATCCTCTAAATTATCACCTTTAGGAATTAGAGCATAAAAAGTAGAGTTAATGGCAGGCCATACCTTTTGGTGCATCCTTGATTCTTCAACCAGATCGAGAATCTCTTTCCCCAAGAAGTGCCACCCTGCCTGGTAGAAATCCACCGTGAAGCCATCTGGGCCTGGAGTAGTACTTTTTTTCATTGCTTTCACAGTTTCCTCAACCTCTTCTAAGGTCACAACTCTCATCAGCGCCTTATTTTGGTCTTCAGTGACTAAGCTGGGAATAGCTGAGCAGATCTCCTGAATTGCTCTCGTTCTATCTGCTTGAGGTTCAGTTAATATTTCTTTGTGGTGGTCCATCAGGACTTGTTCAATCTCAGCTTGCTCCAACACTCTATTCCCATTCTTGTCTTTGATGGATAGAATCCTATTTCTCTGTCTATGTTTGATCATAGCCTGATGGAAAAATTTAGTATTTCTTTCCCCCTCCCTCAACCACTTTATCCTTGATTTTTGTCGCCACAAGACTTCCTCCTGCTTCCGTCTTTCTTCCAATCTGCCAAGAATTACCCCTTCTCTGTTGATGCTTTCCTCTATTCTACCTTCCAATATCATCTTTTGCTGAAGGGACTCCATTTCCCCTTCTAGTTTCTGTTTATCTTCCATAATGTTACCAAACTCCTCCTTGTTCCATTTTTTTATTCTCCCTTTCAGCTCTTTTAGCTTTAATTGGAACGTGTGCATTTTCCCTTTGCCTTGCACATTACATTGTCTCCACCACTCTTCAACTTTCTTGATGAATTCTGGGTCCCTCAACCAGAAGGCTTCAAATCGGAAGGGTCTTTTTCCTCGATTCCTTTTGATATCCACCTCTAGTCTAATCGGCCAGTGATCAGACCCCATGGATGGTATAATCTTGGCTTCGACGAAGACATCCTTATTCATGACAGCTTCTGATACTAGGAATCTATCAAGCCTTGAGGCAATTTGGTTTTTACCCCCCCTCCTGTTGTTCCAGGTATAGATCCCATTAATAGTCTGAATATCTACTAATCTTAAGTCCTCTATCATTTCATTGAATCTATCCATGAAGTGGTCCATCTTCCTTACCCCTCCTTTTTTCTCTTCTAGGGATCTGATTAAATTAAAATCACCCCCTATGATCCAAGCAGCTTCAGGATAAAGTCTACGAATGCTTTTCATGCTGTTAATAAAACTCTCCTTTTCCCTTGGGGAGGGGGGGGCCGTAAACCCCTGAGATGACAACCTGTTCCGTAGTTCCTACTATCCTACCCAGGCCTGTAAGGATTCTACTCATGCTGGTCCAACTATCTAAGATGATCTCATTTGGATTCCACAGAATTGCAATACCTCCTGCAGAGCCAATAGCATCTTGCCCTATCACCTTATATGGCAGTCTATTTTTGTCAAGTATTCCTTCAAGTTGCTGGACCGGGATTTTAGTCTCCTGTAAAATCATTATGCTAGGTTTTTCTTTTTGCAACTTATCCTTCATATACCTTTGTTTGCCCTTACTGTTCAAACCCCTAATATTCCAGCTAATAACAATCATTTAAAACTTTTGGAAGGAGGGGAAGAATACCTCTGACAGAGGTATCACTTTTCCTGAGTTTATCAACGTTTCTCCCACTGTCTGGATAGTTTCATTCATCGTCTTCCGACCTCTTTTCCTACTGTTTTTGCCAGAGCTGCCCATTCCCGTCTGTTCATTCCCCTGTTCGCTTCCTACCATTACCTGTTTGTCCAAGTTCGCTCCTTTTTTCTCCTTGTACTTCCTGAATACTTCCTTGTATAGCTGTTTCTGCTTTTTAGGTATGAATCTATTGTCTAGATATTTCCATTCCTGAATTAGCCGTTTCATGATTCTCTCCTCTTCAACCTCGCTTTCAGCTTGATTTTCCACCTCCATCTGAGATTGCATTGTTGTCTCTTCCACGTTATCTTCCGTTCTCTCTCCACTGATTTTTCTTGGGTTCTCCTCCTTACCTTTATCTTCCCTGGCGATTTCCATTGGGGAGTTCCCAGGGTCTTCATCGTCCTCCAGATTTATTTCATAATCCTCGTTTTCGCTCTGCAGCACCTGAAACTTGTTTTGACTGCTCGTGTGACTAGGTTTCTCCTGTGGTTGGGTTTTTGGGCCCCCTTTATTTTGTCGCCTTTTCCTTGTAACCTGCTGAAAACCCCTCTCTGTTTCCTCCATTTTCTCCGCATTTCTCTGATTATCCGTCTGGCTTTTCCTTGAATCCTCCTCCTTGTTCAGCGGGCATTGCCTATACAGGTGACCGTATTCATGGCAGTTGCGGCATCTAAAAGGGATGTGTTCGTAGTCTATTAACTGTTTCCAGACTTCATCATGATATTCCAGCTCAATGCTTTCTGGGAGGGGTTCTGCCAGGTTCATGTAAACACAGATCCTCGCGTAAGCATTATATTTGCATCGTTTTGTAGCCTCTGCAATTTTAACAAAGCTCCCAATTGAGTCTCATATTCCTTCCAAAATTTCAGGATCCCAAAACTCGTCAGGAAGCCCAAACAGTCTAACCCAGACTGGGGCATCCAACAGTTTTTCCTTTTCTGGGCTATATCTTTCCTCCCAGTATTTCATGAACAAGCCTGCATTGTTCATGAAATACGGCCCTTCTTCAAAGATCCTGTTCTTGTCCTCCAGATTCGTGAAGATAGCTGTGAAAAAACCCTGAGCTCCCAGTTTTAGATCTACATGTCCCCTCGGTCTCCACCTTTGGTCGATCCATCTGTATAACTCCTTCTCCGAAGGCCAGTATCCTATGAATTTACATATTAGGGCATGGTCCTTCATGTAACAGTTATATTCCTCCAGTTTATTGTTTGGAATGACATATCTTGGTTGCTTTTGTGCCCTAGGTAGACATTTTCCTCTCATCCGTTTCTGCCACAGATTGCCCATTACTGGGGCGTAGTTTTCCTTCTGGTTGTGCTGTGCTCCATCTGCGCTGGTCTCTCCTGTTACCACATTTTTGAAGGAGGGGATCTCTCCCCCCCCCTTGGAACTTCCATTTCCACTCAGAGCTTGCCTCTAGGTTTTAACCCTAGCTCTGCCAATGAAAATTCCGCTATCTGAAAGGCAGGTTCAGCGAGATTCGCCTCCCTGGCTTATCGACTTCGGCCTTCCTCGTGTTATCTCCTGCAAATGTCTCTTGTCAGTCTGTCTGCGCGCGTCGTCTGCAAACCCTAGCAGCGCGCATCGCCCTTCAACCGAAATCCCTCAACCCCGAACCCATATATTTATTCCTTTTTAATAAATAAATAAATAATTTATTATTATTTTAATTCTTCGTTTATATTTTTATTTATTTAATAAATTTAATATTTATTAGTTTTATTATTCTTCAATTGGTTATTTATCTTATACCTAATATAACTAATTATGAATGTATTTACCTTACTAATGATACCTTTCATTTCTATAAATTAAATAATTTATTTATTTTTTGCTATTATATTTATTAATTTTTTCATTTATTTATTTATTTAATAAATAAGTAGTTTATTATTATTCTTAATTTTTATATTAATAAATAATTTATTATTATTTTTCTTACACCTAATATAACTAAATTTATATTTTTTATATGAATTTTATATATTTTTATTTACTTTTATTACTATATTTTTTAATTTATATGTTTTTTCATTTATCTAATTAATAAATAGGTTGTTTATTGTTATTCCTCATTTATATATTAAATAAATTAATTATTTTTCTTACACCTAATATAACTAAATTTTATATTTTTATATAAAATTTTTATATATTTTTATTTATTAATTTAATTAAGAAATAAGTAGTTTATTATTATTCCTCATTTATATATTAAATAAATAATTTATTATTATTTTTCTTACACCTAATGTAACTAAATTTATATTTTATATATTTTCATTATTATATTATAATTTATCATTTATATATTTGGTTATTTATTTATTTATTTTTTACCTAATTCAACTAAATTTGACCTTGCTCCTTGAGTCAACCTCTTGCCCAGGTAATCGTTGGTGTCTCTGCTCTAGCTATTTAAACATGCTAAGCTGGATCTGTTCTTCAACTTGTCCTGACGATGAACCACACTGGTTGGTTCGAAACGCATCGACAAAAGATATTCCTTGTGATTTTCGCCGAAGAATTCTTTCTAAATTGATATGGATCACAGAAGCCTGAACTCTATTAAGGGATAGTTTGTCGGGAAAATAATGCCCTAAGTGACCCAATTTGGCTAGACCTAGGATAAGGTGAAAAAGGTATTATTTTAGGTGAGCACCCTTTGGTAAATCAGTGCCTTAGTCCTGAGAGTATAGAGTCTATGATGAATATGAATGAGGAACTTTGGTTCTTGGTCGAGGAGGCCTCAAGACTACATCGCTAGCCTTCTAGATCAAAGGGAAGCAATATTGCAACTTTTATACTTCAATGTGCAAAGGATATGGCTTGTCAAGGTCAATTCGTTAATGGAATTACCCCTAGGAGATTTCATTCACATTACATGTCTCATACATTGAGAGATGCTATAATAGAGACAAAGTTCCATAATTTAAAGCAGTAAATGCATGCAACAAGTAACCCTAAAAATAGCAAAAATCCCAGTCCAATATATATGACAAAGTAAAACAAGTATAACATTAAAAGCATGTACTTACATGTAAAAAAAATTCCAACCATCCAAAATTGACAAGAGAGAAGCTCCAAGATAAGATAGACCAATATCCACACATCAAAATTCATCCATAAAGCTCCAATTCATCCTCTAGAAAAGGTGCAAAATTCTCAAGAGAGGGAAAAGATCCAATCCAAAGTGATGATGAGAAAATGAACTCATCTCACTTGTATTTATACACAAATTAGGAGTTTGAATTAGCCTCCTTGGCCTACATAAGCCCCAAAAATAAAATAATGTTCTAATAATTCAACTTTTGGTGATAAGCCCACCAAACTAGCTCATAAATGAAAGAGTAAGTCTCTCAAGAGGTCAAGTAATAATCTATGCATGTCGTAGGGCCCTCTAAGAGGCCTCACGAGGTCCATGGGTGCCACAATGAAGAATAGGACCCTCAAAAGCAGTGGACAAGGGTTTGGCCCCTTGTAATAACTTGTGGTGCTCCAAATGACATGTGGGGGCACAAAAGTGTCCTTATGGGTCTCCAAACAAATTGAAGATGCTTGTAGATCACCTACAAGGGCTAGGATGATGGTGTAGATGATGCCACATCATTGTGCAAGCCTTGGATTATCTTCCATGTGTATGGTACAAATCCACGGCCAGCTGGGCATGATGGATCAGGTCATCTTCCTCGTCCAATACATGAACCACGAGCAATATCTGAATGGCCGCGGGGATCAATGGAGTGATGTATGATGCTATGGATGCGCATGGCCCTCAATGCACACTCTACATGTGGCAATATAGTCCTCTGGAGGATGAGGACCCCGTATAGGGAGACCAAACCCAGAATGGAGACCATCTGCAATCCTCCATAAGATCCAATGTGTCCCCTATCTTTCCTCTACAACAAGTTATTAGAGAATTCGAGTAAATGAGCTTACCAATCATGGACCACAAGTTGGGACTTCATAATGGCCTACCCTTCCATAATGGCCTTTGGAATGTGCCAATGTCTCCTGAACTCCAAATGGGGCTAACCAATAATCCTATTAGGTGGTTTCTACTTCTAAAGGGCATAATATATTCAAGGTACATCCTTCAAAAGGTGGTGCCATGTGACAGATAGGTGAATGAAGTAGGGGATGAAAAGGGGCAGCCCTGGGCCACATGCTAGGGTACAAGGGTAGCTAATAAAAGGGAAGCTGACTTTTGGGTTTATAATGTGTATAGGAGGGAACAATCATGGTACATGAAGTGCCTCGACCTTGATTTTTTCACCCTTCTTTATATGCATTTTGCCTTTTTATGATTTTTCTTTAATTAACTGTTCGAGGCTCAAAAGGTAAGAGCATGATAAATAAGATATAGCAGTAAATAACCCCTTTTTAAGGTAGGGCAGTTCATTGCCCACTAAGGGTTGGGACAGTCATGGGTTTCTTTATGATGGAGGAGGTTCATAGAACTTGTAGGAACGAGGGTGATGGCCATGATGATGGGGTAGAGCTCATGTATTGGTTTTTTCCCACGTGTTAAATGTGTTTGTCCCGACCATATTTTGCATTTCCTATTGAATGTGGCCAAATATGCTTTTATCTTTCTTTTTAGTTGCATCAACCTTCGGGGAATCATTCCAAGCCTGACCCAAGATGTGGGAAAGGGGAAGGGGCGAGCTAACCCTATGTGGACCCAGTGGAGGAATGCAATCCTAGGTAGGAGAAATGATGAATGTGGTAATAATGGATGAAAAGAGGGTAATATAGGCGGATGAGGGAGCGGGACCACACAACCAAAATCAGGGTTTCCCATGAAATACCATCCCTAGAGACAAATTGTCAACAAAAGGGATTCCATAGGACTAGAATACAAGATTAATATCCAAAAGGGGTCTAGGGGACAAGGGCACAAACCTAACCAATTCTTTCCGCCGAACCCCTCGTTAATCCATGCCCAAAAGTGTCCATGATAAGAAAACTACAATAATCAATTACCAAATAACAAGGCATACCTTTAGGTTCAGGAGGCCCACCTTCAAACATACAATCATGGCAGATGGGCGAGGGACCACATGTCTGGCTCTGGTGGCAGAGAAATGGCACAATGAGCTAGTTGGTGGCTTCAAGGGGCTATTGGCGGTCGGTTGAGGACCATCTTGGAGAAAAAAAATTCTCCTAGGGATATCACCCACAAAATGGTGGGTAACAGAGTTTACATGACAACTCATCATTAGACTAGAGTTGTTTACCCCACTGTTGGGTGCAAAACTATAATTAGTGAACAAATTAAACCTGCTCTATAAAAAATAGATCACTCCATCCCGAAGAAAACAATGTGAGCATTTTGGGCCAATCTCCCCTAGCCAAATCAACATGGCCCCATGGGAGAAGGATTTCCCCTTGGCCATTCACCCCGAGCCAAATCAGCTTGATCCCATGGGTGAATGTATCATTCTCCCACTAGTCAAATCGACATGACCCCCTGGGAGAATGTTTGCTTGATGTTGCAAAAAGATCAACAACTTTCACAAAAATAACATATACTCACATGGCTACAAGGCTTTATGGCACATCCTTTGGGCCTATATGGCATGGTCAAAATGTTTTCGAGTACCACCCCTAAATGAGGGTAACAACTTGTTGTTAGGTTTTCCAATTCCTTTCAATGAAGAAAAATGAAATATACCTCAGGAAGTAAAAGAAAGGAGAATTGTGCTACCTGTACTCGGAAGGTGTGAAACACCTATGTGAATATCCAAGAAGCATTGAGCCTCCTATAGCTCCAAAATGCTGAGTCTTCTCTATAAATAACTTGAAACCATTTCCAAAATATTGCAATGTTGAGACTAACTATTAAATCAACGAGACAAATGAACCAAAAGTGGGGACTGAAGAGCAGTATCGCCTCAATTATGATTTCCTCTATTTGTAGCCATTGTACTAGTAAAATCCCTTGAAGTTTGGTTGAGGATGAAACATGGAACAATAAAAAAAGAAACAAGGAATTAAATTCAATATGTCTAATGTAATAAGTGGTGGAATCCAAACAAATGGAGAGTGTACATGTTAGGGGAACCCTCCAACTAGTGGAATATTGGAGGGGATACATGGTCCAACTAGCCCAAGAGATTGAGGAGGAGATTATATCACTTTGTGACATAAATTCATCAATGCTTTCATGCTTTATGTTAGGTCCCTATACTACTAGTGTAACTCCTTATTGTTATTAGTTCAACCCCCTTATGATATTGTTGTGCCCATGTAGTCCCCATATTGTTATTATTGTGCCCCATAGAAGCCCACTATTGTTATTATTGTGCCCTTACATTATTATTGTTATGTCGGCTCTGATTATATTATGACCCCTTAGACTCTTATATATAGAAACGAAGTCTTGTCATTTGTATCATCCAAGAATTGTTCATTTGTGTAATGTAAAAGAGGTTCCCCCTCGAAGAGGCTGATTTCTAAGTCATTGATTTTTCTTTTCTATCTTTTTGTGAGCCGGTTTCATAACATTTGGTATCAGAGCTTTGGGTTCTAGGGTTTTCGCTGTTCCAAATAGGGCATCGTGGAATTTTCACTATCACATTTTTTGTGTGATGTTTTAGAAGCTTAAGAAAACCCATTTGAGCTGAAATCGCACTGAAGCTCGCGTTCAAATTTCAGATCTTGTTGCACTATATTTTCAAAGATATGATCTAAGGAAGTTAGGGTTTTTGCAGAATCTCGAATTACATTCCAAACAGGTGACCTGGGAAAAATCATCATAACTTTTGTTCTGAGCATCAGATTGAAATTTCGCAAGAATTTTCATAAAGAGGACAACTTGTAGTTTTCTGTGTATTAGTTTCAGGTACTAAGGTTGAAACAGTGACACGTGGAACTTTGTACAAGTTAGCTCTACTGAACTAGTTTGTAATCAGGTCACCATGGGAGATTTGACATAACTCTTCCTTGGAGAATTCAATCTTGATCACAATTGCGGGGTTAGAAAGAGGACTCAGAGGGCTACTAAAGGACGCAATTTCAGAAATTGGAGATTTGAAATTACCGAATTACAGTCGTTTCAAGATCGAGCTCCTAAAATAAAGAAAAAACGAGATGAGGAAGTTTGATGGCAAGGATCCGGTAAATTGGATACTATAGATGGAGAAACATTTTGATCTACATGGTGTACCACTATTACATAAGGTACGTATTGCATCTAATTATTTAGAACTGAATTATTTTTTATGGTATAAAGGGCTTTGTTCTTGTAAACCACTTGTCACGTGGTCAATTTTCACAGAGGAAATGATACCACATTATGAGGATACAAAGAGCAACACCTTCTTTAGCCAGTTGACAAATCTCAAACAAAAGGATTCAATGGCAGAGCACATTGAGGACTTTCAAAAATTGAATATAAGGGTAAATGATATTCCAGAGAAGCAAAGGATTGATGTCTTCATAGGGACTTTAAAGGATAACATTCAACATGAGGTTCATCTTTGGGAATCTGATTCATTGGAGAAGGCATTTAGGTTGGCAAGACAAATTGAAAGCGAAATTATGGAAATATGGTATCCCACCACTCACGACTATAATTATGGAAGTGTTTTTTCTCCTAACCTTCCACAACCTACAAGGTTTACATGACAACAATTGGAAGAAAAAAGAGAAAAAAGTCTTTGTTACAATTGTGATATCAAATTAACTAAAGGTCATAAGTGTGCTGATAAGAAATTATTTTACATAGATTATGAAGAGGAGGAAGAAAATTATCAAGAAACATCAAAAGAAGAGGATATACACCAGAAACCAACCCCAGAGAAAGAAGAAATTAATCTGACCATATCTTGTAAAGCATTGGCAAGAATTACCACTCCTCAAACTTGCAAGATAGAAGGACATATCAAGAAGAAAAAGGTTCAAGAAGTGAAAGATCACATCGAGAAAGAAGAAATTAATCTGACCATATCTGGTAATGCATTGGCCGGAATTACCACTCCTCAGACTATCAAGATAGAAGGACATATCAAGAAGAAAAATGTTCAAGAAGTGAAAGATCACATCGAGCATCAAGAAATGAATCCAACCATATCTTGTAATGTATTGGAAGAAATTACGACTCAAACTCTCAAGATAGAAGGACATATCAAGAAGAAAAAGATTCAAGCAATGAAAGATCACATCGAGCATCAACAACAAGTTCTCCAACTTATAAAGGATAACGCCACTCTAGTGCAGAATCGAAAGAAACAAGAGGAAAATCAACATCGCAATGAAAGAAGTTTTGATGTAGGAGATTGGGTATTTTTACGGCTACATCTCAAGCAAGCTATTTATGAGAAGAAAATGTTGGCAATACTACATGCACTTAAGAAATGGCGACCTTACCTAATAGGAAGACACTTCAAGGTAAAAATGGATCATGATAGTCTGAAATACTTTTTAGAACAAAGATTATCTTTAGAAGAACAGAAAAAATGGGTCACAAATATGTTGGGTTATGACTTTGAAATCATCTACAAAAAAGGGAAGCAAAATGTTGTTGCAAATGCACTCTCAAGAAAGGATGAGGATGTGGAAACATTGTTTTGTGTTATTTCTATTATCCAACCAGATTGGGTAAACGAAGTAAGGGATGAATGGAAGAAGGACAAAGAAGTGTGGCCACTCATTCAAAAGTTGTAGAAGATCCCAGTTCAAACAATATTGCCAGAACTTGACAAGGAAGGAAAAATCATATTGGAACTTGGTGCAGTCACAGAAACAAGAACTTGACAACTACGAAATCGATCAATTTCAGAGTATCTCATCAAGTGGAAGACCTTACCTGTGGAAGATTCCACATGGGAGGACAATAATTTTATACAAAAGCATCAAGAACTACTCAAACATTGAGGACAACGCTTTTTGAAGGAGAGGGGCATGTTAGGTCCCTATACTACTAGTGTAACCCCTTATTGTTATTAGTACAACCCCCTTATTATATTGTTGTGCCCATGTAGTGCCCATATTGTTATTATCGTGCCCCATAGAAGCCCACTATTATTATTATTGTGCTCTTACATTATTATTGTTATGTCGGCTCTGATTATATTATGACCCCTTAGACTCCTATATATAGAAAGGAGGTCTTGTCATTTGTATCATCCAAGAATTGTTCACTTGTGTACTGTAAAGGAGGTTTCCCCCTCGAAGAGGTTGATTTTTAAGGCATTGATCTTTCTTTTCTATATTTTTGTGAGCTGGTTTCATAACACTTTAGGTGTTAGAGAGAGAGATTCCCATGGAGAATGCAAAAGAACCTATATTAAGACAAAAATAAAGTTACTTATAGAAAAGGGAATGACATAGAAATGTTAAGGAGACAAACTAACCATTTGGAAAAATCCTCCCTTCATGGATACTATCTATGAGTTATACTAAAGAAACATGAGTTTAACAATTATTACCTCTTGTTACTTCCTAAACTAGCATCCAAGTGGAAAATTCCAATTAATGGATGCCACCTTGCGGTAATGGATGGGAGTTGTATCATTGCCACTTCAATACAACTTCCTCTTCACTTTTGACTAGCTCTCAAGAGGCAAAGGGAGTTATCCATTTGATATGATTGATTGTTATTGAAACTTAAGCAAATAAATTAAGTGATCTCACAAAGATATAACAAAATCATTAAAGACGATCAACTCAACCCAAGACTTTGTTAATACATCAACATGCTTATGTATTAGAGTTGATTTCTCTAATATAATAACTACTTGTGAATTTGTTGGCTAGTTTATTAAATTTATGTTTACTTCTTTCATCAAGCAATTACCAAATTTACATAACATGGAGATCACGGAAGACAAAAGAACAAAAATATGTAGGCTCTCCAAGCTATTGTCAAAACCCCATAAATGGGAAAACCCAAAAAAAATCTTCTTTTAGAATCAAATCAAAGTGAGAAATCCAAGACCCAATTCCAACCTCCAAGAAGCCAAGTCAAGCCCTTCAAAACCATCGATCTTAGACATAAGAAATGTTGCTTTTTGGTAGCATCGGATGTGCTCTAGCCATGAAAATTGTTGGAGAGGCTAAGGCACATGAGATCTCCAAGACCCAAAGATCGTTTGTCGAAATTCCACCTGGATGAAGACATATTAAAATAATTAATATTTTTAATGAATTCCTAATTCTAAACTTAGGAAAATGAAATATTAATGTGTATTAATATAATATGGGTGAGAAAGTTCTAAATAACGAGGATCAAGCCAGATTTAATTGCCGTTGATTAGGGACTTAATCTCGGTTGTTGAATCGTCAAGAGGGAAAGTATAAGAGGAGGCTTGAGGGTCAGTTGGAGACACCAAGAGAGATCAAGAATTTGATTTTTTGGGGCTAGGTTTGCTAAGGAAATCGAGTTAGAGATATGTTGTAGTGAAGGGCAGTTCAGCAAGGGATTTCGATCCAAGGATGAAGAATACATATCAGAGAGGTAGCAAAGTGCCAGAAGAGGCAGTGCAAAACCTAGGAGGGTTGATGTAGAGGCTAAGGAGGCCAGTGCAAAGGACGTAGATGGCCAAAGAAGCTAATGCAGAGGCTATATAGGCTGACGCAAAAACGTAGAGAGCTTAAGAGGTTGCGCTGAGGCGATTCTGTGGGACAGACTGAGAGCTGATTGGATGGCATAGAGCCAGAGAGGGTGATGTAGTTCCAGAGGAGTACGTGGAGCAACTTTCATTGTCTAGCACAAGGAACAAACAGAGTCACTGTGGGATTGTTCATTTGGTTGCTAATCAGCTGTAATATTAATCTCCAGATAGAGGTATTGTTGCCAAGGATATTCTCTGAAGGGTGAGCCATTTTTGGCACCCTAGTTGTATTCAGAATCTTCTTAATAATAGAACCCTCTATATGTTGTACCGGTTTTCCCACATTGGGTTTTTCTGGGGACAATTGTCCAAAAAAAACAGTGTCCCTTGTGTTGTCTCAGTTTATTTCAGTTGTTGATCTGTATATTTGTGAAAGCTGCAATTGTGTTTACTTCAATGTTTATGTTATAAAATGACTTGTTAATGTAAAGAACAAGTAGGAGATAGTAAACTAGATATTATAGTGGGGCTTTCTGATGTGTTAGATTCATAAATTTTCACATGGTATCATAGGGATTGCAAGTCAAAGAGGATTGAAGAAACTAGCCGAAGGAATATGAGAATTTGCAGCAGAGAAGCAGCTATCCCGAGAGACAACATTGTTCCAGAGTTGAAGAGGCAAGAGGAGTGACACAGTGCAAAGAGGGTGATGTAGAGGCTCACACAGAGCTTGCATCAACATTCGGAGCCAGGAGAATGGCTAGCGCAGAGGCAGAGAGGGGCAGAATAGGCTCACATAGAGCCAAGTCATCCTTCTCAACCAGGAAGGATTGACGCAATTGGCCGGGAGGAGTAGATTCAACCTACACCATGATTGTGCAAAGCCTGAAGGGTTCATATTCTTCAGTTGCCGGAGCTAAGGGAGTTGTGAAGATTGTGATTTGAGGGGCTGGTGGGACGCTGGTTCTACCAGTACAGAACAGTGTCTAAGGAGACATCACCAAGGTAGAGGGAAGCACTACCTCGACAGTTTTCTAGCCAAGAAATCCAGATCCGAGTTGCAGCAACAAAGGGGGATTGGAGAGGAGTCATTCGATAGTTGGCAGGAGGATTTCCAGAAGGGAAATCAGGACTAAGAGGGAGTCTAGCAGAGAAGAGCAGAGATGGCAATGAACGGATTGAGGGATCAGGACAAATTGGACGGGGCTTCCAATTTTGTCATCTGGAAGGCCAGGATCCTGGCAATCTTGGATAAACATCGCATCAAGGACTATGCCTTGAAAACTGTAGCCGTCCTAGTTGACCCTGATGCAAATGAGAAGTATGAGGAGGCCATGGAAAAGGCAAAATGCATGATTCTAGACGGGGTCAAGGATCATGTCATACCACATATTGCTGAGAAGAACATAGCAAATGAGATGTGACAGACATTGACCACCTTATACCAGGGCTCTTTCGTGCAGCGGAAGATGTTATTAGAGAATCAGCTGAGGTCATATCAGATGTAGAAAGGAGAGGAGATAGATCACTTCCTCCTTAGGTTGCAAGGAATTTCTGACCAGCTTACTTTCGTGGGGTCTAGACTGGATCCAGAGTTTATGGTCAAGACTGCTCTGAATGTAGTCTCCGAGGACTGGGAGATGTTTGTCCAAAGAATTTTGCGCAGAGCGACTCTCCCTAGTTGGGAAGAGATGTGGGCAGCTCTTCGACAGGAAGAGATCAGGAGGTTGACCAAGGCGGGGAGTAGTGGTAAGGGAGTTCGAGTCAAGGAAGATCTCCCCCTTTTGCTACCAAACCTCCAACCCCAGGAAATAATGCATCTGTCCCAAATCCTTCATGTCGAATTCTGTGGCTAGATTCTTCTTGTAGTTCTCGATGAGCCTGGATGATGCTATCAGGAAGAGATCATCCACATATAATACTAGGATTAGAGGCTCATTCTCTACAACTAGATAGTAGAGATTTGGATCTGTGTCACTCTTGACAAACCCCATCTTCTGCAAGTAGCCATCAATTCGACCATACCATGCTCTAGGTGCCTGTTTGAGCCCATATAAAGCATTTTTCAATCTACATACATGAGACTTCATCTCGTGTGTCTCAAATCCTTCTGGTTGTTCAATGTATACTTCTTCTTCTATTACCCTGTTCAAGAATGTCGTTTTGACATCCATCTGATGAATCTCCCATCCCATCTGTGCTGCAAGAGATATCACGGTTATAATAGATGTACATCTGGCTACTGGGGCGAAGGTCTCTTCGTAGTCAATTCCTTCCTCTTGAGCATACCCCTTAGCCAAAAACTTGGCTTTGTATTTTTCCACATTGTCGTCGGCAGTGTATTTAATCTCGTAGATCTATCGTGAACCTACCACTGATTTGTCTTGAGGCCTAGGTACTACTTCCCAGACATCATTCACCATTATAGAGTTGTATTCCTCTACCATCGCATCCATCCAAACTTGATGTTGAGCGGCCTCCTAAAAATTGGAAGGCTCCCCATCCTGAGCTACTAAGGCCTGATATCTATCTGGTTGTTTTCGCTCCCTTTTATTGTTTCTCGGTGCACCGATGAAATCTTTTGCATCTCGCAGAATATGTCTAAGTTCTCGGTTCGTTCTTCCTCTGGTAGCGAGTGCATTTGTTATCTCCTCCTCCTCCTGTGATGTTGTAAAGAATGTTGCACGAAGCGGGGACGCGGAAGCGTCATTCTCCAAAAATATAGGAAGTGAAGCGTTTGCGGAAGCGTCTGCTATATATTTATATATATTTGCATTTATACTCAAAACAGGCAGAAGCGTCCAAAACAGGCGGAAGCGCGCTTCCGGGGACACTTCCTGTACGAACCTGCATGGGACGCGCTTCGGGCCTTAGAACTGGGAGGGGGACGCTTCCTGCAACATTGGTTGGAAATAATACTGAGAGGGGGGTGAATCAGTATTAGCAAGTCAATAATATTTTTTTCACAATCAGATTTGTATACACTATTTTAGTTAATGAAACTTGCGTATATATGCAATTGTTGTTAAGAAAACTAGCGTATATCTTGAGAACTTATAATTTAGTTAATTCATCAGAAGTTGATCTTTAATCTGTGTATCAGAACCATATGATAGTAACCAGGTACAGTAAAAACAGAGTAGACAATCACACACAAGAACACAAGATATAAGGTGGAAACCCAATGTGGGTGAAAACCACCTGCTGCAATTCGTCTCTATCTTCTTTTAATAAGAAACTTCTTTTTACAATATTTTTGTACTGGTGCAGTCTTATACCAGTACGCAGGCTTCTATCTACAGAAGGCTACAACTTTCTCTCGTTCTCCAGCTTCTCCTGGAAGGGAGCTACAACCCCATTAGCTCTTGTACTAGCTGATGTACTAGTACGTAGGTGCTAACCTATAGAAGGCTACAACCTTCTCTTTTCCTCCAGGGTGCACGTTTCATAAATTTTCAGACTAGATCCATCAATAACATTAATCAAACATCAAATATATCTGCATCAATCAATCTCCTTTGCACCAACCAAAACTGAATCAAACAATCACTTTTCTGAATGTTGTAACCAGAACATAGTAACAGTAACCAGAACATAATACAGAACGCAGAACACTGCAACAACAAACAGAAGTAGCTAAAACATATTTTATGAGACGTACGTTATTTCAATGTGTCGAACTTGCGTTCATACACTGTTATCTGAAGGAAGACCTACGTATACGCTGTTTTGAAATGTTGAACCAGCGTGTATACGCACCTTTTCTATACTGAACCTGTGTACAGATTTGTAAAAGGTGATTTAACCTTTACAACTATTTAGACATCAGTTATACCCAGATCATTAGATTACAGATTACAACATGCGCCAATTATAAAAGATCAAAACCACACAAAGATACTTCTCTTCAAGCCTAATGATCTTGACCCATCAATAGAACTTATCCTTCTTCAAGCACTCAGGTTCCTCCTTGATTCAAATCCAACTACGCACCATAACCCAATGACCAGTATTCTAGATCTTGCTCTTCATAAGATATTCAATACTTGAGTGCATTTGCCTAATGATCTCCTCCTCCTTTTATAGTCTTAGGCCTTTCTCAATACCATGGTCCAAAACCACTTAGAAGCAATACCTTGGACCAAATACCTGGGGTCAACACTTCGAACAAGATACCTTGGACCAATATCACGGGTCAAAATACCAGGGACCAAATACCACGGACCAAAACCTAGTTTTCCAACATGTATGTGTTTTTCTTTGCGTGAAAGTGCGTGTATATGCATACGCGCCTTTTGGTCTGTGAGCTCCCGTGTTTACGCGGCTTGGTCAAGGGGAACTTGCGTATACTTCTTTTTCTTTCATTCTGTGAGCCTGAACTGTGATCTGTCATCTGAGTGAGTTGCCATCAAGGACAACACCTGTGTCATAGTGCCAAACCTGTGTCATAATGCCAACAATCTCCCCCTTTGGACTTGATGGCAACCCCAAGTCACTCTCCCCCTTTGTCATCAAGGGCAAAGGGTTATGCTCCCCCTAAGTACATGCTGGATTCGCTGATATGCTGAAGTGAGTTGTTCATGCTCCCCTTGACTGTAAGTAAGGTCTAAAAAAAAATGTTCTACAAGAAGAACATGACTCAATTCATCATAGATGACCTTCCTATCACCAAAGACTCATACGTACATCCATCTCCCAACCAAGTGGGGATATACCAAGATTGACTCATCCACCCAACCAAGTGGGCATACTCCAAAAGTTTATACATGGTGTACAAGAACATTACATCATCCATCCCAGGCATAGTGGGGAAACAAAATAGGTTGTTACATGACCTTGATAATAAAAGATAGATATGACATAGAGACATAATATCTAAAACAAGACTCGGATAGTCATGGGCAACTATCATCAACAGCATCTGTCAATCACCATCCAGACCAGCAACCATGATCTCCCTCTGCACCTGATCTACCTGAAACAAAAAACAACTGTGAAATGGTACGAAGATCTTCTAAGATAATGCCAACAATGCATTATTAGAAGTATATGCTCCCCCTGAACCTGTGCCAAATGATCATTGTCAGACCCATATTAGACTCTTTTCATCCCGAGTCTGTCCCACTGATATTCTTCAAATCAACATATACATGACTGTATCCATACCAACCGGCGTATGTACGTGGATACTTTTCATGAAACTCGCGTACAACCACTTTCCTCTAAAACAGATAGGTTTCAACAGCAAGATGAAGCATCAACTACTCCCAGCTTCTGTCTGAGATATTCAAATGTCTCTCTGGGCAGCGGTTTGGTGAATATATCAGCACCCTGTTCTTTGGAGGGAACATACTCCAATTTGACCTTTTGTTCAAGCATTTGTTCACGGAGAAAATGATATTTGATAGGTATGTGCTTGGTTTTGGAATGCATGATAGGATTCTTTAAAATACTAATTGCAATTGTATTATCACATTGAATGGAGATGGGTGGAGTACATGTGATTTGAATGTCTTGCAATGTTTGCATCATCCAAAGAAGTTGTGTGCAGCAAGATGCATCAAACACATATTCTGCTTCAGCTGTAGATAATGCAGCTGAACTTTGTTTTTTACTGAACCAAGACACTAATCTGGAACCCATAAAGAATGCACCACCACTAGTGCTTTTTCTGAGAATAGTGATGGCAACAAATGCAACTTCACCCCAGAAGGTTGCAGGAGTTCCAGACTCATCTAGCATAACACGAGCCATTTGTTGAACAGTTCTATTCATCCTTTGTACCACTCCATTTTGCTGAGGAGTCCTTGCGGTAGAGAATTCCATTCTTATTCCATGTTCTTCACAGAAGTCGAAGAATTCATCCGAGGTAAATTCTCCTCTTTGATCAGACTTGAGGCATTTGATTTTGTGATCTGATTCGTTTTCAACCAAAGCTTTGAATGCTTTGACCTTTTCAAATGCTTCGTCTTTATGCTTTAGAAGTCCTATCCAACACATTCTGGAAAAGTCGTCAATGAACAATATAAAGTATTCTTCTCCACGAGGTGACTTTTTCCTTGATGGACCATATAAATCAGTATGGACAAGTTCAAGCGGCTTGCTAGTTGATCCTTCCTTCTCAGGGAAATGTGTTCTGGTTTGCTTACCAAATTGACATGATTTTCATATTGTATTTTCTGGAATTCTGATGTCAAGAAGATTGCGTACAACCTAGAATTTGCATTCTTTCCTTATTTGAGGGAAGCTTAGATGCCTCAATCTTCTGTGCCATAGCCAGTGTTCATCATTTTTGCTTAGATAGCATTGTTGCTGTCCTCCCTTGAGTATGTATAAATTATTTGGCGTTCTTATGCCTTTGATCATTATTTCTCCTGTATCAAGCTCACGGACAACACATCCATTTGATCGAAATACTACCTCATTTCCTTGATCACACATTTGACTAACACTCAATAGATTATGTTTTAAACCATCAACATACATAACATTCCCAGCTTTGACCTTTTCTTTTAAGAGAACAGAGCCTTTACCTTTTATGACTGCAGGGGTGTCATTTCCAAATGAGGCCTTCCTTTCCTTTTCTAAGGCACTATATGACTGAAGTTTTTCTTTATCACCTGTCATGTGTTTCAAGCATCCACTGTTGATGTTCCATTGATTTTCTTGTCCTTCTGCATATAAGGCTATACCACATCTTTCGGTTTGCGGTTCTTTCTTTTTCCATGTTTTAGGACCCAATGAAGCTTGCTCCTTCTGAGATGTTTGCCGAAATTTACTCCTGCATTTAGAGTCTTCATGATCGAAGTTTTTATAGATAGAGCATTCTATTTCATTTTCAAGAACAAAAAAGTTATTGTAGGTCCTTTTCATGATCCCAGTCACATTCCTTTGATTTCGTGCTTCTCTAGTCACGATGGTCTTGTAAGTAACACATTGAGTAGATTTGTGTCCAAAGTTATGACATGAAAAACATTGGTCATTAAAGAAATTCCTGCGATTATCAAATCTACTGACCTGATGATTGCAGCTTCCATTGACATTCATTCTTGAAGCAAATTGAGAATGATTTACCTGTGGTTGGTTATAGCTTTTGTTCATCCTTGAAGTAGATTGAACCTGATTTACCTGGTGATCTGCTTTAAGCCTCTGCTGACGATTGTCAACCTGTTCATTTCTCCTTGCTGCATCAAGATAGCTTTTGGAGGTTGATGGCTTCTGTGCTTGAGATGGTTCTTCAGTATATCCAAGACCTATCTTTATCAGAGGAGAACGCTGCACTTTGATAATTTCATCTAAAGTTTCTGATCCTTTAGCAAACTTAAGATTGAGAGCTTTTGTTTTCTCAATTTCTTTTCTTAGACCCACAATTTCACATTCTAACTTTTCATTGTGTTTTTCCCTTTCAGCAAGTTGGAATGTAAGAGTATCTATAATCATAGTCTTTTCTTCTAAACATATTTTACGTTTAGAAATTTCTTCATAGAGACCATCTTCATCTAATGCATCCAAGAAATAATCATCTTCAAAAGCCATCAGAAGTCTATAATCACTACTATTTTCATCTTCATCACTATTTGATAAACCATCACTATCTTTATGTGTATAGTAGCTCTTCTTATTTACACTTTGTTTTCTATTCCATTTTGATAATTCCTTACCTTTATCAAGCTTATCTTTGTGAGGACATTTGGCAGCGTAATGACGTACTCTTCCACAAGAAAAACATTTGAAAGGTGGTTTACCTCTGAATCTTCCAGAACCATGTTGAAGGTTCTTGACAAAGTTTGATTCTTCCTCTCCTTCTGACGTATGTCCTGATTCATTGAGTTCTCCTTTTCCTGAAGCTTTGAATGCGGCTCCTCTCATATCTGATGGACCCCCTCTTCTCATTTCGAAAGCAGTTAGGATTCCGTGCAGCTGTGACATAGTAATACTCTGAAGATCCAGCTTTTCTTCTATGACAGAAACTTTTGATTCAAACTTAGAAGACAAGGATATTAGAACCTTTTCAAATAAAGTAACTTCTTTTATCTCTTCACCCAAGCTTTTCATGTGACTAACAATCTCATCTATATGTAATAAATAATTAGCTACACTTTCATCATTGTGCATTCTGAGAGTTTCATATTGAATTATGAGAGATTGTAGTTTTGCACGTTTTACCTGATCGTCTCCTTCATAGCTTAGAATGATCTTGTCCCATATTTCTTTGGCGGTTTTGAGCTGCATAACCTTGATGAATTCTGATTGTGACAGACTCCCCAATAGAGTATTGATAGCCTTTGCATTTGTTTCATACTGCTTTTTACCTGCCATATATGTAGGAATTGTTGATGGAAATGTGTATCCTCCTTCCACAATATCCCAAACTTCTGTTCCAAGAGATTGAAGATACGATGTGGTTCTTACCTTCCAATAGACAAAGTTGCTCCCATCAAAGATTGGTGGCCTGATGGATGCCTCTCTTTCGTAGTTGCTCATGATGATAGATCTTCCTTCAAGTGATCAAGCTTCTTCTGAAGGACCTGCTCTGATACCAATTGTTGGAAATAATACTGAGAGGGCGGGTGAATCAGTATTAGCAAGTCAATAATATTTCTTTTCACAATAATATTTGTATACGCTGCTTCAGTTAATGAAACTTGTGTATATACGCAACTGCTGTTAATAAAACTAGCATATATCCTACAGACTTATAATTTAGTTAATTCATCAGATGTTGATCTTTAATCTGTGTATCAGAACCATATGACAGTAACCAGGTACAGTAAAAATAAAGCAGACAATCACACACAAGAAGACAAGATATAAGGTGGAAACCCAATTTGGGTGAAAACCACCTGCTGCATTTTGTCTCTATCTTCTTTTAATAAGAAACTTCTTTTTACAATATTTCTATATTGGTGTAGTCTTATACCAGTACGTAGGCTTCTACCTGCAGAAGGCTACAACCTTCTCTCGTTCTCCAGCTTCTCCTGGAAGGGAGCTACAACCCCCTTAGCTCTTGTACTAGCTGATGTACTAGTACGTAGGTGCTGACCTACAGAAGGCTACAACCTTCTCTTTTCTTCTAGGGACCATGTTTCATAAATTTTTAGATTGGATCCATCAATAACATTAATCAAACATCAAATATATCTGCATCAATCAATCTCCTTTGCACCAACCAAAACTGAATCAAACAATCACTTTTTTGAATGTTGTAACCAGAACACAGTAATAGTAACCAGAACCCAATGCAGAACCCAGAACACTGCAACAGCAAACAGAAGTAGCTAAAACATATTTTATGAGACATACGCTACTTCAATGTGTCGAACCTGCATTCATATGCTATTATCTGAAGGCAGACCTACGTATACGTTGTTTTGAAATGCCGAACCAGCGTGTATATGCACTTTTTCTATACTGAACCTGCGTACAGATCTGTAAAAGATGATTTAACCTTTACAACTATTCAGACATCAGTTATGCCCAAATCATCAGATTACAGATTACGACATGCGCCAATTGTAAAAGATCAAAACCACATAAAGATACTTCTCTTCAAGCCTAAAGATCTTGACCCATCAATAGAACTTATCCTTCTTCAAGCACTCAGGTTCCTCCTTGATTCAGATCCAACTACACACCATAACCCAATGACCACTATTCTAGATCTTTCTCTTCATAAGATATTCAATACTTGAGTGCATTTGCCTAATGATCTCCTCCTCCTTTTATAGTCTTAGGCCTTTCTCAATACCATGGTCCAAAACCACTTAGAAGCAATACCTTGGACCAAATACCTGGGGTCAACACTTCAGACAAGATACCTTGGACCAATACCACGGGTCAAAATACCACGGACCAAAACCAAGTTTTCCAACATCTACGCATTTTTCCTTACATGAAAGTGCGTGTATATGCATACGCGCCTTTTGGTCTGCGAGCCCGCGTGTATACGTGGCTTGGTCAAGGGGAACCTGCGTATACTTCTTTTTCTTTCATTCTGTGAGCCTGAACTGTGATCTGTCATCTGAGTGAGTTGCCATCAAGGACAAAACCTGTGTCATAGTGCCAAACCTGTGTCATAATGCCAACATGTGATTCTTCTTGTTTTGAGGGAGAATTGGCTTGGTCAAGGGGAACCTGCGTATACTTCTTTTTCTTTCATTCTGTGAACCTGAACTGTGATCTGTCATCTGAGTGAGTTGCCATCAAGGACAAAACCTGTGTCATAGTGCCAAACCTGTGTCATAATGCCAACATGTGATTCTTCTTGTTTTGAGGGAGAATTCTTGGCTTCCGCTAGTTGAAGTGGTTTGACCAACGGCTCATTTGTTGACTGCTCCTTGGAAGGCATTTCTCGAGATTTTTCGAAGGCCCTATCTTCCATGAACTTCACATCTCATCGAACTACTACCTTCCTGCTCCATGTAAGATAGATTCTATATGCCTTAGCGTTCCCGCTATTCCCACTAGATATCATTTCTTTGCAGTTTGATCTAACTTCTTCCTTTTCTCCTCGGGTATACGACAATATGCTAAACTCCCAAATATCCTGAAATGGCTGACTTCAGGTGTCTTCCTGGTGAAGACTTTCTCTGGAGTAATCTTGCCCAATGCCCTATGAGGAGTTCTATTTTGGACATAGACTTTTGTGTTGCATGCTTCTGCCCACGAGAATTTCGGCATATTCTGATCATACATCATGGCCCTAGCTGCTTCCACGATAGTCCTGTTCTTCCTTTCTGCTACTCCATTCTACTCCAGATTGTAAGGAGTTGTCCACTCTCTTCTGATGCCCTCCCTAGTGCAAAAATCAATGAAGTCCTTATCGACATATTCTCCACCATTGTCTGAGCACAAAACTTTTATTTTCTTCCTTATCAGATTCTCTGCCAGAGCCTTGAACTCTTTGAATCGACAGAAAACCTTTTCCTTGGTTTTCAGAAAATAAATCCAAGTTTTCCTGGAGTGGTCATCAATGAAGGTAACGAAGTATTTGGCACAACTAAGAGCTTTAGTGGACTTTGGTCCACAGACATCTGAGTGTATCAATCCTAGCACACTCTTGGCCTTGTTTTTACTTCTAGGAAATGTTGCCTTGGCATACTTGCCCAGAGCACATCCTCAACATACAACATCTCGTTTTGTACTAATATCTGGAACTCTTGTTATAGTTTTCCTGAGAATTCTTAGAGCCCCATGGTGCAAATGTCCCATTCTTCTATGCCATAGTTCATTCAAATCCTTGTCTCCATTACTTCCTATCAGTGCCATTGGTGATTCTAGCTGTAACCTGTACAACTTGTTACTTTTGATTCCGATCTGCACTTTCCTCTTCCAACTCGGGTGTTTGACGTTTACTTTCTCCTTAATGAAGAAGATATCATAGCCCTTTCTTTGAAGTTGTGATACAGAAAGTAAGTTCATCCCCAGTCTTGGCACATGCAGCACATTGGTAGTACGAAACCACTCTCCCGTTTTTGTTTGAAAAACTTTTGTACCCTTCCCTACTGGAGTACACTTTGCCTTATTCCCATGGTGATTTTAAAATTCATCATTTCCTCTTGATAATTTGAGAAACATTACCAGATCCCTGTTATATGCCAGGAGGCTCCATTGTCTATATACATGCCTCTGATGATGCAGAGCTTGTCACACAAGCAACTTCTTCCAATCTGGATGCCAACTTAGAGAAATCGAAATTACTATCTCTTGTGCAACTGTCTGAAAATCTGCGTGAGTCTCATGATGTATATGCCTCTGCATCACGATCTCGACCCATAATTGATTTTCCCTTTCTGTCTTTAATTCCTTGCTTTAATACCATGTGAAAATTCTATTACTGCAACAATTGGTTTATTTTACCTACTTATTCTTCAATAAGTTATTTATGAAATCCCTTCAGTAAATATTAAAATAATCTCTATTGCATACATCACACCATTAAATAGAAACAGATTCATGCACAAGAATCAAACACATCAACACAGTTATTTTGGAAAATTGTCTTCAGAAAAACCCAATGCAGGAAAACCGGTGCAGTAGAGGAGGATTTTATTAATCAGCTTTTCTTGAGTACAAATAGGGTGCCAAACTGACTCACCCAACAGAGAAATTCTCCGACACCTCCCCTAGGCTTAGTGTTAGTCCAGTTAGCCTCTGTGTAGCTCCCAGACCCTCTGCATCAGCACTCTGCCTCACTGAATTAGCACTTGGCCTCTCCGCATCACCCACACAGGCCCTCTAGTGATTGTGCAGTTCTGCTACCTTTGCGTCTTCCTGAGTGGCTCTGCGTCTACCTTTCTGATCTTTGCGCTGATCCTCTGGCACTGTCCTTGACTCTCTGTTACGTACTCGCTACCTCTTGCTGCAATCCAGTTGTCTAGTTCGAATTTCTCAGCAAGCCCTGCTCCAGAAATCAAACTGGCTGGTCTCCCTCAATGTGTCTCCAACTGACCCTCAAGCCTTCTCTTATACTTTTCCTGTTGATGAATCAAAGATCGAGATTAAGTCCCTAATCAACAAATAAGATTAAAATAGACTTGATCTTTGTCTCTTAAAAGCTTCTCATCCTTATCTTTATTAATATCCATTAATATTTTTATTTTCTTAAGTTTAGACCTAGGAACTCATTAAAAATATTAATTATTTTAATAACAATTCATCCGGATGAAATTTTCGAAAACGATTTCTGGGTTTTGGAGATCTCATGTGCTTTAGCCTCTCCACCAATTTTCATGGCTAGAGCACATCCGATGCTACCCCAAATCAACACTTTCGAAGTTGTTGTGGGATCAATCATCCGGTTGTTGATCAGCCAGAATATCTATCTCCGAGGAGAGGTACTTTTGCCAAGGAAATTCTCTGAAGGGTGAACCATTTCTGGCACCCTAGTTGTATTCAAAAAGCTGCATAATAATAAAACCCTCATATCTATTGCACTGGTTTTCCCGCATTGGGTTTTTCCGGGGATGATTGTCCAAAAATAACGGTGTCCCTTGTGTGATTGTCTCAGTTATTTCAGTTCCTGATGTGTATATGTGTTCAAATTGCATTTGTGTTTATTTCGGTATTTATATTTATAAAAAACTTGTTAATGGAAAGAACAAGTAGCAGATAATGCAGTAGGGATTTTTGATGTGTTAGACTTAGAAATTTCAACAGCTAATACAAGGGAATCCCACACTTGGGTGTATGATGTATAAGAGGGAGCAAACTTGGTATATGAGGTGCCCCGACCTTGATTTTTCTAGCCTTCTTATATTACTTTTTCCTTATATGATTTTTCTTTAATTCACTGCTCAGGGCTCAAAGGGTAAGAGCATGATGTGTGTGAGATATAGCAGTAGAGACCCCCTTTAAGGTAGGGCGGTTCATTGCCCACCAGGGTTAGGGGCAATTATGGGTTCCTAAGTGATAAAAGAGGCTCATCTAGGGCTTGTAGGAAGCAGGGTGATGGCCATGATGATGCAGTAGAGCTCATGTATTGGTTTTTGCCCATGTGCTAAATGTGTTTGTCCCGGCCATCTTTTGCATTTTGTGCTACATCTTCCTATTGAATGTGGCCAATTACGCTTTTACTTTTCTTTTCAGCTGCATCAACCTCTGGGGCATTGTTCCGGGCTCGACCCAAGGTGTGGGTAAGGGGAGGCGGAAGGCTAACCCTATGTGGACCCAGTGGAGGAATGTGGACCCAGGTGGGAGAAATGATGAATGGGGTCATAATGAGTGGAAGGGGCGTGATGTATGTGGATGAGAGAGCGGGACCACACAACTAAAATTAGGGTTACCCATGTAGTACATCCCTAAAGTACACGGGTAAGTAAAAGAGATCCCATGGGACTAGGGTCCATGGTTAACATCCTAAAGAGGTCTAGGGCACAAGAGCACAAACCTAGCCCACTCTTTTCACCAAATCCCCTCATAATCCATGCCCAGAAGTGTCCATGATAAGAAAACTACAATACTCAATTACAAATGAGAAGGCATACCTTTAGGTTCGGGAAACACACCTTCAAATATACGATCATGGTAGATGGGTGAGGGACCACATGGCCTGCTCTGCTATTGATTGTAGCTGAACCATGCTGCATCTGTGCTGCTATTGAGACTGCACTGTACAACCTGTACTGCTGTCAACTCTGCATTTGCACTACAACCCAACTAACACTCCCTATCAACTGTTGTTGTTGCTACTGCAACTATAGCAACTGAGAAGCATCCAAAACACTGAATCAACCATGTCTTTGTGTTGCAATCGTCTCCCGAGATTTGAATGCTACTAGCCTTTACACTGTCCACTAGGAAATCTATGCTGCTACTAATTTTGCACTGTGCCTCCTGCACTGCTATCAACACTACTCTATGCTCCTCAGTATCTAACTGCTACTACTATGCAACTGTCACTCTGGAACTAACTGCACCAACTGACACTGATCCTCCTACTACTGAATACAATGGGCCCCTGTAGCAATGTAATGATCTATGAGAAAACACCATTTGATGCTTATCTCAATGGACCTTGCCTAAACCTCTATGCTACTTTGAGACTAAAGATCTACATTTCCTTATTGATTTTTGGTAGCATCGGATGTGCTCTAAGTTTCAAATTTTGCAGGGAGGCTTGGGCACATGTATTCCAAAGAACCGAGAAAGTGTTTTGGGAAATTCCACCAGGAGACAGATTTATTAAAATAATTAATTATTTTTAATGGGACCCTAAGTCTAAACTTAGGAAATTAAAATAATAAATGGGTATTAATCTAACTGTGGGTGTAACTTTTAGAAGAAGACGAGGATGAAGCAAAAATGATCTTAGCCATTTATTAGCTTCTAATCTGGGCCGTTGAATGTCAATGAGGAGATTATTTAAGGAAGCTTGAGGGTCATTTGGAAGACACACAGAGAGTTGATCAGTCAGATCGAATTGCTGAAGCTAGAGGAAGCACAAGGATTTGTAGTGATCACGCAAAGAGGGGCAGAGGGAGTTTTGATTGAAAGATCTTCTCCAGAGCCAAGAATACTCAATAGAGAGGTAAAAAGACACATAGAGGAGGCAAAACAGAGGCCATAGAGGGTGGCGCAGAGCCAGGAAGGCCTCACGCAGCCCCCCCATAGAGCAGTGCAGAAGCCATCCATGCAAAAGTCCAAATTTGCTGAGGAGGCTAACGTTTCTGAGCCAGGAGGGCTAGAAGTAGCTCCAAAGGGAAATCGATTCCCAGTAGAGGTGATGTAGTGCCTTAGAGGCTGACGCAAGGCCCACGCAGGGGCAGCGCAAAAGTAGCTGGGGAACTCGTTGGTTCAGCTGTCGGATCAGCCGGGACTTGCAATGTAGAGTGAGGTAATCTCACTAATTTCTTCTGTCGAGTGATATTCTCTGTACTGGATTGCCAACAAGGCATCCAGAGGTTGTATTCAGAAATAAATTCAGCTTAATAATAAAAACCCTCAGATCTGTTGCACCGATTTTCCTGCATTGGGTTTTTCCGGGGACATTTGTCCAAAAATAACTGTCATTTGTGTTGTATCTTTCTCTATTGTTCAGTTTCTTGTTTTGGCATATTATTTAAATGGTGTAGGCTGTAGTGTATGTATTTCGATGTTTGTCATAGGAAACTGCAAATAACTTGTTCATGTAAATTTAATAAGTAGGAGAAATATCATCAAGTGCTGTAGTAGAGATTCCTGGGTTTAAGGAATTTTCACACTCCCCCTCACTCTTGGAGATATCACTGTAAACATGGCGAAATCTTCCTCTAGCCTAAAGGAAAATCTATCTATCTCTGTGGATGTGTTTGCATGATCATGCTTCTCCTTCTTGTCCTTCTTCCTTTGAGGACATTGAGTACTATGGTGGTCAAACTCACGATACTTGAAGCACTTAGGATCTTTGACAGATCCTTCTTCTTCTTCTTTTCTCTTTGCGAGCGTTGTCCCTGAATGGGACCTTTTTCTTTCCCCTTAGATGCAAGGGCCACATTGTCTTCCTCCTACATACCTTTCAATCCCTTGTTGTTGTTGTTGCCACTGATGGAGCTCTTTATTGGAGATTGCCTCATTTCCTCTTAATGCGGGCTTGACCACATCTAGTCCCACCCTAGTAAGGTATCTCTACCCAAAATGCGTTAGACGAGGATCTCCCATTCCTCTGAAACACTGTTTAAGGCCAAATGCACAAGATCTGTGGGTTGTGGCGCTTCTTCTACAGTTGCAAGCTGATCTTGGATATCCTAAATTCTGGTGAGAAAGGGATCTATGCCTTCACCCTTTTGCATCTTGGTGTTTCTCAAGTTTTCCTTCATGAACATCTTCTGTTGCTCAGAAGGATTCTCAAATAACCCTATGAGAGCATCCTGCATCTCTTTGACTATGTTCTTACCAGATATATGTGAGACTTTATGGCCCCAGACTCTATCTAGGATCATCCTCTTCGCCTTCACTATCTCCTTCTTGATTTCCTTCCGCTGATCAACATCAGTAGGTTTTGCCACAACATTTTCTGCATAGATTTTAAGGCCAAGGTCATCTAGAAGGAATAACATCCTGGGCTTCCAGATGATATAGTTGGACTCTCCTTCCAACCTGTCCTGATCTCTAAGCCTAACTGTGGCCATTTCTGGAAAAGCTCGACCTAGGTAGGAAATCTTCCTCTTTCACTTGCTCGGTTGTTGGCTTTGTTATTTGTACTTCCTTCTGGAGTGAAAAAATCTTCTTGCTAATATTGTTGACTGCAACTGGAAATTTAGATTTATGAACTAGAAACCCTTTGAAAGAAACTCCCTCTGTGTGTGCACTTTCTCTTCCACTTGGCACTAATTTGCAACTGTAAACTGCTGCAAAACCCTTCTGTGCCCACACAAGAAATCTGCTCTGTGAAAAATTTGAGCTATTGGTGCTCCCTCTGCCTGCTGAAATCGATCTTCTAGACAATTCGAATTTTCTGCCACCCTACAACTGAAATTGAACCCTCTGTCCAGCAATTCACACTGCCTTGTTAGGTGCTGTGCAGCCCCAAAAATTTTGGTTTGCTCCCTCTGAGCAGCGAAATTTTCTCTCTCCACTTATAAGCCTCTTGTTCGTCAAATAAGCTCTTATACCATGTGAAAATCCTTGAAATGCAACAACTAGAAATATTTTTTCTAATTGATAAATTAATTATGTAGTTTATTTTGTTTACGACAAAATAACAAAATATTCACACTGCAGTTTCTTGACCAAATAAAATATTGTGGAAGAAAAAATAGGAACTGAGAAATACTAGCACACACACAAAAATGACACCGTCCAGAAATTTTGGCCTGCTCCCTCTGAGAAGCGAAATTTTCTCTCTCCACTTCGGAGCCTCCTATCCATCAAATAAGCTCTTATACCATGTGAAAATCCTTGAAATGCAACAACTAGAAATATATTTTCTAATTGATAAATTAATTATGCAGTTTATTTTGTTTACGGCAAAATAAAAAAATATTCACACTGCAATTCCTTGACCAAATAAAATATTGTGGAAGCAAAAATAGGAACTAAGAAATACTACCACACACAATAAAAATAACACCGTTTTTGGATAAAAGTCTCGAGAAAAACCCAATGTGGGAAAATCAATGCAACAACTGAGGGTTTATATTTTATTATATGCAACAGAAAATTTGAGTACAATTTGGATGCCTAAAACTGGCAATCCTACAGAGAAAATACTAGCAAAAATATTGTGAGGAAATTTTCCTCGCCCCACAAGCAATCTGCGCTATGACTGCCAACTCCAATTGAGCCATCCAAACCATCTGCATAAACCATATTACTTCTCAAAATCGCAAGGGTCCTAGGAGGGGATCCTATAGAGCAACTACTAGGTCAAGTGGCAACAATGGAGTGATAGCCCACTATCACCTCGACTAAAGCTCCCTACTCTTTACGGACTTTCACAGATGGGAGGAGTTCCGGTATGAGAGGAATCACTAGGATAGATGGATCAATGATTGGATGTAGAGTAATCCCTAAAGTCTATTCACAAGAGAGGCTCAGATAATGGACTTAATATGGAAGCAAGATGGATGGCTCTCTTGGAAGGGTTGAAAGGATACCTAGACCTAGGTTTGAGGAGTATCCCTTGATATGAGGTACCCTAGACGCTAAGGATCCTAAAGGAGAAAGGATTTCTATGCAATCCTTGCAAAATTAGGGTTACAAGGTTGTGGGACCATAGAGAAGCCCAAGTGGACCCAAACAAGGTCAAGGGTGAGGGATGGGGTTTCCAAAATTTGGACTTGACCAAGTAAGGGGCGAGAAAAGGATCAAAACAAGATTTGACTTGAAATTTTGAGTGCAATGGTCCTAATGAAGCCACTCACCAAAAGGGACTTAGGGAGGAGAATGGTCTTCAAGATAGGGCTTGGAATATCTTGAGATTCAACCGTGGGATTGACCTCAAATTTGGAGGAGCTCTCAAGAAGACATCAACGCAGTGTTTGACCACTTTTCAAGTATTTTCAATGGCTGAAAATAATTTTAGATGATGCCCTAGGAGGCCTATTAGGTTAGGGCTTAGAAAGGAGGAAGGGAGGTGAGAAGTGTTGATTTGGGGTAGCATCGGATGTGCTCTAGCCATGAAAATTGGTGGAGAGGCTAAAGCACATGAGATCTCCAAGACTCAGAAATCGTTTTGGGAAATTCCATCCGGATGAGGAGTTATTAAAATAATTAATATTTTTAATGGGTTCCTAAGTTTAAACTTAGGAAAATAAAAATATTAATGGGTATTAATAAAGATAAGGATGAGAAGCTTCTAAGAGACGAGGATCAAGTCTATTTTAATCTTAGCCATTGATTAGGGACTTAATCTCGGCCGTTGATTCATCAACAGGAAAAATATAAGAGAAGACTTGAGGGTCATTTGGAGATACACCAGCACATACTCAGTATCCCAATGAAAATCGATTTCAGAGGGAAAGTTGCAGGGTGGAGGAAGAGGGGGTGATTAGCAGCAGTCAAGAAGCATAGAAGAGAAGACGCAGGGACTCTGAGAGACAACGCAAAAGGAGACGCAGATCATAGAGACGTGGTGAAGGACAGAGCAGTGTAGAGCCAAGCAGGATGACACAACGTTGACGCAGTAGGGAAAGGAAGTCCTCCAAGGTGTTAGAAAGTCTCAGAGAAAAATCTCAAGTGTTTTCTCCCAGTGTCTATGTAAATCTTTTTGTAAAAGAAATTGTTGCTAAAGATCAATAAAACCCACCTCTGCTACACTGGTTTTCCTGCATTGGGTTTTTCATGGGACAATTGTCCAAAAATAACTATGTTGATGTGTTTGATTCTTGTGCATGTATTTGTTTCTTTATAATGGTGTGATATCTGCACTAGAATTTATTTTAATATTTACTGAAGGGATTTCGTAAATAACTTATTGGAAAATAAGTCGGTAAAATAAATCAGTTGTTGCAGTGATAGAATTTTTGTTTAGAAATTTTCTCATGGTATCAGAGCACAGATTCAGAGACAGGAAGGGAAAATCAATTATGGGTCAAGATCATGATGCAGAGGCAGCCACGTCAGGAGACTCGTGCATATATTCAAAATATTGCACAAGAGAGAAATTTCGATTTCTCTATGCTGGGTTCTAGATTGGAAGAAGAATTTGCTTGCATAGCAAGCTTTGCATCATCAACGTATGGTATATAGACAGTGGAGCCTCCTGGCATATGACAGGAATTTGGGAATGTTTCTCAGGTTATTAGGTGGAAAGAATGAATTTTCAGATCACCATGGGGAATAAGGCAAAGTGTACCCCAGTAGGGAAGGGTACTATAGTTTTTCAAATAGAAACAGGAGAGTGGTTTCGAGCTACCAATGTGTTGCATGTGCCAGGACTGGGGATGGACATACTTTCCGTATCTCGACATCAAAGCAAGGGCTATAATGTTTTGTTCATTAAGGAGAAAGTATACGTCAAACACCCGAGTTGGAAAAAGAAGGTACAGATCAGAATCAGAAGTAACAGGTTGTACATGTTGTAGCTAGAATCACCAATGGCACTGATAGGCAGTAATGGAGACAAGGATTTGAATGAACTATGGCATAGAAGGATGGGACATTTGCACCATGGGGCTTTGAGAATTCTCAAGAAAACTGTAACAGTAGTTCTAAATCTTAGTACAGAATGAGATGATGTATGCAGAGGGTGTGCTTTGCGCAAGTATGCCAAAGCAACGTTTCCTAGAAGTAAAAATAGGGCCAAGAGTGTACTAGGATTGATACACTTAGATATTTGCAGACCAATGTCCACAAAAGCTCTTAGTGGTGCCGAATACTTCGTCACCTTCATCAATGACCATTCCAGGAAAACTTGGATCTATTTTCTGAAAACCAAGGATGAGGTTTTCTGTTGATTCAAAGAGTTCAAGGCTCTAGTGGAGAATCTGACAGGAAATAAAATAAAAGTGTTGCACTCAGACAATGGTGGAGAGTATGTCGACAAGGACTTCACCGATTTTTGCGCTAGGGAGGGCTTCAGAAGAGAGTAGACAACTCCTTACAATCCAGAGCAGAATGGAGTAGTAGAAAGGAAGAACAGGACGATTGTGGAAGTACCTAGGGTTATGATGTATGATCAGGATATGCCAAAATTCTTGTGGGCAGAAGCATGTAGTGCGGTAGTCTATGTCCAGAATAGAACTCCTCATAGGGCATTGGGCAAGATTACTCTAGAGCAAGCCTTCACCAGGAAGACACCTGAAGTTAGACACTTCAGGATATTTGGGAGTTTAGCATATTGCCATATACTCGAGGAGAAGAGGAAGAAGTTAGATCAAATTGCAGAGAAAGAATATATTGTGGGATATAACGAGAATGCTAAGGCATATAGAATCTATCTTCCAGGGAGTAGGAAGGTAGTAGTTCAACATGATGTGAAGTTCATGGAAGATAGGGCCTTCAGAAAATCTTGAGAAATGCCTTCCGAGGAGCAGTCAAAAGATGAGCCGTTGGTCAAACCACTTCAACCAGTGGAAGCCAGTACCAGGAATTCTCCTTCAGAACAGGAGGAATCACAGGAAGATGAAGAGCTAACAGATGCACCTACTACGAGAGGAAGAACGAGTCGGTAACTCCGATAGATTCTGCGGGATGCAGAAGATTTCATTTGTGCATCCAGGAACAGTAAAAGGGAGAAAAGATAGCCAGATAGATATCAGGCCTTAGTAGCTCAGGTTAGGGAACCTTCTAGTTTTCAGGAGGCCTCTCAACAAGTCTGGATGGATGTGATGGTGGAGGAATATAACTCTATAATGGTGTATGATGTCTCGGAAGTAGTGCCTAGGCCTCAGGACATATCAGTGGTAGGTTCAAGATGGATCGACAAGATTAAATACGCTGCAAACGATAGTGTGGAAAAATACAAAGCCAGGTTTGTGGCTAAGGGGTATGCTCAGAAGGAAGGAATAGACTATGAAGAGACCTTCGCCCCAGTAGCTAGGTATACATCTATTAGAACCGTGATATCTCTTGCAGCATAGATGGGGTGGGAGATTCATCAGATGGATGTCAAAATGACATTGAATGTGGTGATAGAAGAGGAAGTATACATTGAACATCTAGAAGGCTTTGAGACACATGAGAATAAATCTAATGTATGTAGGTTGAAAAAAGCCTTGTATGGGATCAAACAGGCACCCGGAGCATGGTATGGTCGAATTGATGGCTACTTGCAGAAGATGGGGTTCGTCAAGAGTGATGCAGATCCTAATCTCTACTATCTAGTTGTAGAGAATGAGCCTCTAGTCCTAGTATTATATGTGGATGATCTCTTCCCGACGTGATCATCTAGGCTCATTGAGGATTGCAAGAAGAATCTAGCCACAAAATTCGACATGAAGGATTTAGAACAGATGCATTATTTCTTGGGGTTGTAAGTTCGGCAGTAGAAGTGTGAGATCTTCCTTGGACAAGGGAGATATGATACAGAGATCCTGAAGGGATTCAGGATGCAGAACTGTAGGTCGATGGCTACTCCAATGATCATCAACTAGAAGAAAATTGATGCATCAAAAGACAAAGATGTTGATTCCACCTTATACATGCAACTCATAGGGTCCCTGATGTATTTGGTCAATACCAGGCCAGACATTTGTTACACTGTCAACACCCTCAGTCATTTCATGGTGGAACCGAAGAGGGTGCATTGGGCAGCAACCAAACATGTTCTTAGATATATACAGGGAACAATCGAGTATGGACTCTTGTACACTAGAAGTAATGACATCATAATGAGTGGGTTTATTGATGCAGATTGGGCTAGAAGTTCAGTAGATCAGAAAAGTACCTCTAGGTACTGTTTCAACATTGGATCGGGGATGACCTCTTGGTGCAGTAGGAAACAAAAATCCGTAGCTCTGAGCTCAGCTGAAGTAGAATATATGGTCGCTAGCACAACTTCATGCGAAGCCATATGGCTTAGAAAATTTCTTGTGAACCTATTCAGAAGAAGGATGGAGGCGACTAGGATTATGTGTGATAATCAGAGTTGCATCAAGCCCTCTTAGAATCCAGTATTTCATGATTGGTCAAAGCACATTGATATTCAGTGTCACTTTGTCAGAGACTATATCCAACGAGGAGTTGTACAGTTGAGCTACACTCCTACAGGATAACAGGTGGCTGACATCCTTACCAAGGCCCTTGGAAGAACAAATTTTGTTTATTTCAGGGAGACGATGGGGATGGTAAAAAATCCATTTCAGTAGCAGAAATGGATAAGTGTTAGGCAGTGCAGATGCAGTGTTGGTAGGAAGGACCAGTAGCAGCAAGGATGCAGAGGGAGCTGTAGTATAGATGTAGCAGTGGCAGTGATAGAGCCATGGGCAGTAGTATAGGAGGCAACAGTGCAGTGGATGTAGGGCAACAGGCCTAGCATCAGCACAAGTACTGGTGTCGGATGATCAGTGTAATGTTCAGTGTTGGAGCATTACTAGAGCACATTCCTCACTAAGAGGGAGTGTTGATTTGGGGTAGTATCGGATGTGGTCTAGCCATGAAAATTCGTGGAGAGGTTGGGAAATTCCATTCGGATGAGGAGTTATTAAAATAACTAATATTTTTAATGGGTTCCGAAGTTTAAACTTAGGAAAATAAAAATATTAATGGGTATTAATAAAGATAAAGATGAAAAGCTTTTAAGAGACAAGGATCAAGTCTATTTTAATCTTAGCCGTTGATTAGGGACTTAATCTCGGCCATTGATTCATCAACAGGAGAAGTATAAGAGAAGACTTAAGGGTCATTTGGAGAGACACCATCAGATAATTAGTATCCCAAGGAAAATCAATTTTTTCAGAGAGAAGGGAGAATCGATTTCAGAGGGAGAGTTGTAAGGTGGAGGAAGAGGTGGGGATTAGCAGCAGTCAGGAAGCATAGAAGAGGAGACGCAAGGACTCTGCAGCGCAGAGGGAGACACAGATCATAGAGACGTAGTGGATAACACAGTGAAGGGCAGAGTAGCACAAAGCCAAGCATGATGATGTAGGGATGACGCAGTAGGGAAAGGAAGTCCTCCAGGGTGTCAGAAAGTCTCGGAGAAAAGTCTCAAGTGTTTTCTCCCAGTGTCTATGTAAAATATTTCTGTAAAAGCGATTGTTGCTGGAGATTAATAAAACGGAAACCCTCCTCTGCGGCATCGATTATCCTGCATTTGGTTTTTCTGGGGAGAATTGTCCAAAAATAACTATGTTGATGTGTTTGATTCTTGTGCATGTATTTGTTTTTGCATAATGATGTGATATCTACAGTAGAATTTATTTTAATATTTATTTAAGGGATTTCATAAATAACTTATTGGAAAAGAAGTAGGTAAAATAAATCAGTTGCTGCAGTAATAGAATTTCTGTTTAGAATTTTTCACAAGAAGAATATTGTTTTGTGATCACCTTAGGACTAGAGTAGTGCCTAGCCAATTGAGGGAATGGAGTCTAATGAAATTAGTGTTTAGAGATGCTTAATTGCAAATGAGGAGTTCCCTAGCAACTTCATATGGCTTTAACAACAACTAGGTTACAAAGGGAAATTTATACTTCTTTTATGTTGCAATTGATGACTTATCAAGGCAAATCTTGAACAATCATGTACCCCTAGGACAATAATTCACCATACTTCACAATAATCGTATGAAAAAACCCTCACAAAGACAAGATTAGCAACTTTATAATAGCATTAGGGCAACTTCACTAGCTTCATGAACAAAACTATTTCATAGACCTTACTGAACCAAAAATACAAGATAAACACATGAAAAGAGTACTCACAAGTATATCGAAATTATTCCAATCATCATAGTGCAAAAAATTCAAATCTCCATTACAAGAATTAATCTCTTCTAAACATCGAAATGCATTAAGAATCCAATTCGTCCATCCAAAAGGCCTAGAAAAATTATCAAATAGAGATACAAGTCCTAATCCAACGAATGATGAGATTCAAATGATCTCTCATCAATTTATGTCCTCCCTAAGGTGTTCGATTTGCCTAATTAGGCCTAATTAAGCCCCAAATAATAAAATAATGTACAATAATGACATGACTTCGTAACAATCCCACCATGATAGCTCCATAATACAAAGATAAGCCTCTCAAGAGGGCAAAATAGTAGATACAATGAGTCGTTGTGCCATTGAAGAGGCCTTTTGGAGTCCAAAGTGTTCCAAGGTGAGAGAATAGGCTCCAAACGTAGTGATCAATGGGGTGGCCCCTTGATATCCAAGAAAATCAAATGTGGTGTCCCCAAGTGCGTGTGGGGGCACAATAACATCCTCACAGGTCTCAAAGTGGATCGATAATGTCTATATACCATATGTAAGGGTTAGAATGATGACATAATCCCTCCCATTATCTCCCATAGTGAGACACATCCTCATCTGGGTCCTGGAACATTTGCCGAGTGTGTGGTGAAGGTGTGAAGCCAACTGGGCATGGTGGTCCAAGTGCATCATCCTCATCCAAAAAGGTGGAACATGAGCAATCAATGAATGGTGTTGAGGGATCCATGAAGTGGCAATTTGCTCTTTGCTATGGTGGAGGCCCATGGCTCTCAACGCTCACCCTACAAGTGCCAATATGACCCTCTGGAGGGCTTGGACCCCGTATAGGGAGACCAAACCCCAAATGGAGACCCACTTGCAATCTTGTATAAGATCCAATGCGTCCCCTCGCCTTCCAATACAACAGATCATTAGAGTAACTAAGTAAAAGAGCTTACAAATCATGGAACCAAGTAGACACTTCATAGTGGCATGCCCTTCCATAGTGGGCTATAACATGTACAGGTGTCTACAAGCTCAATAAGGGGGTTAACCAAGGACCCTATTAGGTGGTTTTAGCCTCTAAAGGGGGTGACACGTCCATGGTACATCTAGAAAGTGGTAGGTGGCATGTGATATAATGATGGAATAGAGTGGGTGTTGGACATTGGATAAACCAACGCTCCCTGTGTGTTTTGCGACATGGACTAACTGCCTCTCATGGATCCTTATTTCTGGCAATGCGATCATTGACTAACACCTGCGGGTTTTGGTTGAATGATAATCGTGATTCCCAAAAAGTGGTATCAGAGCGTAGGTCACGAGTTTGATACACACTCAGCTCGCATTGGGGGGGAGATTGTTGGATATTGGATAAACCAATGCTGCTCGTTTGTTTCACGACATGGACTAACCGCCTCTCATGGATCCTTATCTCTGGCGATGCGATCATTGACTAACACCTGTCGGTTTTGGTTTAATTGCAATCATGATTCCCAACAGTGGGGCATCAGGGGAAGGCTCCTAGCCACATGCCACAGTACAAGGGTAGCTATAATAGGGGAAACCCACACTTGGGTATATGTATGTAGGAGGGAGCAATCGTGGTACGTGAGTTAACCTGACCTTTGTTTTTCCATCCTTTTTCATATGCCTTTTGCCTTTGATTTTTCTTTATAATTGCTTAGGGCTCCAGGGGATGAGAACATGATGCGTAGGATATAACAGTGAGTAACCCCATTGTGTAGGGTAGTTCATTGCTGACCATGGGTTGGGACAATCATGGGTTTCTTAATGATGTAAGGGGCCGATATGAGGGGTGATAGGAACCATGGTGATGGCCATAATGGTAAGGGTAGAGCTCATGTTTGGATTTTTCCCACGTGCTAAATTTGTATGTCCCGGCCATCTTTTACATTTTATGGTACATTTCCTGTCGAACGTGGCCAAAATATGCTTTTTCTCTTATTTTTAATTGCATCAACCTCTGGGGCATCGTTTAAGGCCTAGCCCAAGGTCTAGACAAGGGGAGGGGAAAGCTAAGTCCTTGTGGACCTGATGGACAAATGTGGACCCGAATAAGAAATATGGTGAATAGGGTTGTTAATGAGTGAAAGGGGGGTGATATATATATGGTGTCGGGAAGCAGGACCATGCAACCAAAATCGGGGTTTCCCATGTAGTGCCACCCCTAAATCTTAGTAGCCAATAAAGGAGATCTAACGAGACTTGGATATAATGTTAGCCATCAAATTGGGCAAAGGATACAAGAGTACAAACCTAGCCCACTATTTTCGCTGAATCCCCCCACTAATCCATGCCCAAAAGTGTCCATGATAAGCAAACAAAAATATCCAACTACAAAATGAAAAACCATACCTTCGGGGTTGGAATGTCCACCTTCAAACATATGATCATAGCAGATGGGCGAGGGACCACATGGTTGGCTCAAGTGGTGGATAAAATGGCACATTGAGCTATTTGGTGGCTACAAGGAGTTGTTGGCTGCCGGTTGGGGATGATCTAAGAGAATTTTTTCTCCTATGGATATCACCCTCAAAGTGGTGGGTAACAGGCCCTACGTCACGCCTGTGCAGCTTGCCACATTCACTGAGGAAGTGTCTCTTTGGCCTCTGTGAAATTTTCCTCCCTCTGGAACTTTGAAATGCCCTGTCAAATCTGCAAATCAAACAGCCTCCTAGAGGTTGCTGTGCAACCTCTCTGTGGCTATCTCTCCCTCTCTATGAGCTACTCTTCGAAACTAGAAATCCTTCCTTCAAATATCGTTGACCTCTCCACCCACCTGCTACTCACCCACTGACTTGATCTCCACTGTTGAATCACTCTTGCAACTGGGAATTCAAATTTGCTAGGCAACTAAGTATCTGCACTGGTGTGTTCTCCATCTACCCATCGACCTCTTCTTATAATCTCCCATTGGGACTCCAACAGCCAAGATTAAAACTCAATCGATGGAAGAGATCATCTCCAAGTCAATCCATGTGAGTTTCTAGATAATTCACACATTTCTCAATTAATTTCTATTAATTAACCTAACTTAAATAATGGTCAATTTATTTAATTGAGTTATCTCTAGGTGGAATTTCCATAAACAATTTCTGGATTTTGTAGAACTCTTGTTTTAGCCTCTCCACAAAGTTTCGAGACTAGAAGACCTTCAATGCTACAAACACTAACAAACAATAGAGACAATAAACAGATTTTTTCGTGGAAACTCCTTTGGGACAAAAACCACCGAACGCTTCTTAATATTTGTCTTTAAAATATTTACATCAAGTTTTCTGCTCCTACTGAAGGAGGCTCCAACCCCTTGATTTACAGGCTCCAACTTGTAAGACGCTCCTATGCCCTGCTTACCAGCTGCAACCAGAAAGATGCTTGAATGCTTTAGATTTCAGGCTCTAGCTTGATGGATGCTCCAACACCTTGTTTACTAGCTGCTACTGGATGGATCCTCCAACGCCCTATGCAAGCTACAACCTGCCCTAGCACGACCTTGTTGCCTTGAAGTGTTCTCAAGCTCCAACTTGAAGGAGACTCCACTCTCCTTCCTTGCAACACCCTGCCACCTAATCAATCGGTGGACCATGTTTCACAATTTTCAGACTGGATCCACCTATGCTCTGAATCAATACAAAATAAACTGAAATATAATCATTGTTGCTTCTGCTTAGTATGTATATCAATGTCAAACCCTGGCAACCTCACTACTCAACTCACATCAAACCCTAGCTGTCAATGCCAAATATTGTAGTTAAACTTTTGCTGTTAAAACCCTAGCTTCACAACTGCTCGTAGTATAGATATATTTGTTAGCAATTCAAGAAGTAGTAGGTTCAATCCACTAACCCAATGACCTGTACTATGTAATATTCCTAACCCGGAATATTCCTTAAACCCCAGCAAAATCTCAACCAAAAAAACGTACAAGTGGTATAATAGTCGGAAAACTCACAAAGATGAAATAACGATAGTGCAACAAACAACAATGTATACATGAATAGGATCCTTCCGTGAGTGCTGATGCCTCCTGCTGCGACCTGCTCTGCATAGCCTGAGACTGGGCTCTGCCCTCTTGGCCGTTTCCGCCTCTGACCCTGGTCCTCCTGACCTCTGGGTCTCTCGGATCTGCTAGGATCCTTCTTTTTTCTCTTGTTCTTCTTCAAGATCTCGCTGAGCCACTTTATCTCTTGTCAGAACTGCTTGGATCTGCACCCTCGGAGATTCTTCTTGCAGGGTCTGATCAGATCCTCTTCTTCTTCATCCCGGTCTTGAGATGCTTCGCTTCCTGTATTTGCTTGGTGCAAAGCGGTTTTTCTGATTTGATATTCTTTGCCATGGAGGCCCAAGGCTTGCCCATCGGTCCCTCGCAAGCTCCATCCCCAGAAGTTGAAGCAGCGTTCTCCTCTCTACTTGCTTCGCTGCCCAAAAAGAAGAAGTCTGAAGCCGCTAAGTTCGTCAAAAGGCTCAACGATGTTCTAGAGGTAAACCTCCCTCCTGAGGGCCCGATCCAGGTCGCTTTGTCCCTGGCAGATCGTGCCTTGGTGGGTCAATTCACGGGCCTTTGGCCGTCGCCAAAATCGACGGAAAACTGGGTCGTTAAGAATTGGGTTACGCTGATCAAAAACAAAGTCACCTCTTATTTTCTGGGTAGAGAGGATTCTTCCTGTTCGAGTTCAACACAAAGGAGGACAAAGACCTGATCTTCAGGAATGGGCCCTATTTCATGGGACCTCATGGCCTCTACCTCAACAAATGGACCCCTGACTTCGATCCGGCTGTGGATGTCCCAACAGTAGTCCCTGTTTGGGTTTGGCTCCCTAATCTTCTAGTGCATTGTTGGAACTGGGAGTCCCTCAAGCACATAGGAAATACTTTGGGAAAATTCATTGTTAGAGAAAACAACAACGATCAGTACGATTGCGCCCGAATCTGTGTCGAGGTGGACTTAGAGGTGGGGCTTCTGGAGGCGATCAAATTAAAGGTTGGTAGTTGGACACATGTGCAAGTGCTGGACTATGAGAAAATCCCTTTCAGATGTCGTAAATGTCACATCTATGGCCATTTTGCAAGAGGGTGCTCGAACAAAGGGGAAGCAAAGAAAGGAAAGGAAGAGGGCTAGAACCAGGTCAAGAGGCCAAAGACATCTCACAAGAAATCTGGGGTTCATGGCCCCCAGCCTGCCTCCACCCAGAATGTTCCCTCGCCAAAAAGCCAAGAAAATAGGTATGAGGTCTTAAGCTCTGCTGAAGAGACTCCTCAGGAAGAAGATAGGCAAGATAAACCATTAGAAAAAATGACTTCAGCAGAAGCAAGACCTGAAGAAAGCGCCACGGCAAGAAACAAGGATAAGCAAACAGAAGCCTCCGAGGAGGAACATGACTTGGAGGAGTCTGAGGAGGATGGAGAAATAGGAGATACGCAGACATCGATCAGAAGATCTGCAAGGGGCTGCAAATCTACTAGAGAAAAGAGAGATCAGGAAACTTACAAGGACAAGCTTTAGGGTAGTCAGCCCACTCTGGAGAAACTCCTTGGCAAAAATCCGAAGATGATCAAAAACCAAGCGCAGGGCTCCAAGGGAGCCCATCATCATAAAAATAAATGATGAAGATTGTCTCCTGGAACTGCAGAGGAATGGGGAGCAAAGTGAAAGAAGAAGCAACGAGAAGCCTTATAAGAAGAGAAGCCCCAGACATTCTTTTGATTCAGGAGACCAAAATGGAGGACAAGGAGTTTCTCCAAATCAGTACAAAATTTTGGAAAGGAAGCAACGGACATGTAGTTTCAGCACGGGGAGCCTCTGGGGGTCTGGGCTCCCTCTGGAACCCTCTCAAGTTTAGGTTGGTCACCGAGTTGCACAACACCCACTGGTTGTTTTTGAAGCTCCAGCCTTTGGACTCGAGGGAGGCAGTCAGTCTTTTCAATGTCTATGTTCCAACAAATATAGGGTGTTGGAAATAATACTGAGAGGGGGGGGGTGAATCAATATTATCAAATCAAACACTTTTACATTTTCATACTCTGATTCATATACGCTACTTCAGTTAAGGATATCCGCGTATATACGCAACTGTGTTAAATGCAACTAGCGTACATCCAGTAAACTTATGATTTAGTTAGTTGATCTTCAATGAGTGCATCAGAACATTATTAATCATATGAACAGTCAACAGGTGCAGTAAAACAGAACAGAGGGAGGAAGTCAGTCTTTTCAATGTCTATGTTCCAACAAATATAGGGTGTTGGAAATAATACTGAGAGGGGGGGGGGGGTGAATCAATATTATCAAATCAAACACTTTTACATTTTCATACTTTGATTCATATACGCTACTTTAGTTAAGGATATCCGCGTATATACGCAACTGTGTTAAATGCAACTAGCGTACATCCAGTAAACTTATGATTCAGTTAGTTGATCTTCAATGAGTGCATCAGAACATTATTAATCATATGAACAGTCAACAGGTGCAGTAAAACAGAACAGATCATCACACATAAAGAGCACACATGAACACCATGATATAAGGTGGAAACCCAATGTGGGTGAAAACCACCTGCTGCAATTTGTTTCTATCTTCCTTTAATAAGAAACTTCTTTTACAATGTACTGGTGCAGTCCTTTACCAGCATGCAGGCTGCAACCTGTAGAGGGCTACAACCCTCTCTCGTTCTCCAGCTTCTTCTGGAAGGGAGCTACAACCCCCTTAGCTCTTGTACTAGCTGAAATACTAGTACGTAGGTGTTGACCTATAGAAGGCTACAACCTTCTCTTTACTTCCAGGGACCACATTTCATAAATTTTCAGACTGGATCCATAAGTACAAAAAAATCACCACTGTAAGAATCATCAATCACTAAATCACCCAATACTGAATCACTAAAACCCTGTCATCAAAACACAGTGACCAGAACACAAACCAAAGCCCAGAACTCTGCAACAACCACTAGAACCTACAGCAACCTGAAACATCAAATCTCATAATGCATATGCTACTTGACTGTGTCAAAACCGCGTGTACACGCGCTTTCACCAGAGAGAACCCGCGTACAGATCTAAAGATAGTTACTTATACCTTCGCTGCCATTTCCAACTTGATTCAGATCGAGCCAAGCATCACAAACTCATAACCAGCATACTAGATCTTCACCCTTTTTCCAGACATACACTTCTTGCTCATCTCTCCTTGACCTAATGATCTTCTCCTTATATAGGTTTAGGCTTCTCTCAATACCATGGTCCAAAACCATGTAGAAACAATACCTTGGATCCAATACCTGGGATCAACACTTCAGACCAAATACCACGGATCAATACCAAAATACCATGGACCAAATACCACGGACCAAAACTTAGTTTTCGAACATGTACGCGCCTTTCTTTCTATGAACCTGCGTGTGTATGCATACGCGCCTTTTGTTCTTCTCACTCGTGTGTATACGCGCTTTCATCAAGGTTAACCTGCGTATATCTCTCTCTTGACCTGCTGTACTAAGATTTGTCCTCTGATTGAGTTGCCATCACTTGTATCATACCTCTGAGTGAGTTGCCATCAAGGACAACACTTGAATCATAATGCCAACAATCCACCCCTTTGGACTTGATGGCAACCACCACACCAAGTCACTCTCCCCCTTTAACATCAAGGGCAAAGGGTAGAGCAAGAAGTTCTCTCTCTCTGTTGTCCATACTCCCCCTGAGTACCTCTTGAAATCTCTGATTGGGCTCCCCCTTTGTATATGCCAAGATGTACCAGTCCGTTCATTCTCCCCCTGAGCACATGCAAGGTCTTTATAACAAAGACCAGCAATCCATTCAAGACCAAGATAGTCATTAGCCACTATCATACATCATATATGATCTACACCATAAGCATCAGCATCCAAACCTGCAATACCATTCCTTTGATCAAACAGCAAGATGTATCATTTAGCCCCATAAACTTCATCAAAGACTTCTAACCATAATGCCAACAATGCATTATTTGAATTATATGCTCCCCCTGAGCCTATACCAACCTTTATATATCATGACCGAACCATTTCCTGAGTTTGTTCTACTGCCTTTTCTTCTAAACTCCATATACGCGACTCTGCAGCCTCTAGCTCGCATATATACGCGACTTATCTTCATTATATCAACGTATGCAAGATGGAATACTGAAGGTCTTCACTCTCAGTTTCCCCTGTGTCTGTTATGTTTGCTAACTGAGTTATGTCACACCTTTCTGTCTCTAATTCTGTCTTCTTCAATTCTTGGAATTGTGATGATGTATAGTCCTCTTTCTTTGAATTTTGAAATTTGCTCTTGCATTCCCTTGCTTTATGTCCAAGCTTGTTGCATGTATAACATCTTACATGTTTCATGTTCCTTCTATTGCAATCAATTTCTTTGTGTCCAAACGCATTGCAGGCAAAACAATATCCTCTGAAATACCTGGAATATGATGATCTTGTGTGATGGTCTTGAACCATTCTACTTCTACATCTGGCTGCAACATGTCCAAGATTATGACATACATAACATTCAACATTATTCAATGGATGAAATAATCGTCTATCACTTCCATAGTTAGGAGTAAAGGATTTTCTTTGACGAATTTTTTTCCTTGGCTGTTGATGAGTTTGTCCTCTTATCTCTTTATTAAGTATTTCATAATTCTCATTAGAGTTCCTTGCCTCACCTTGTGAGCTAGATTCACCTTCAATTGATTCATAAAAGCCAAGACCAGTTTTGATAGTAGGGAATCTTTGACTACCAAGAATGTCATCCAAAATCTTAGTACTATCTTGAAATCGTAACAGTTTATCCTTTTCTTCTAATTTAATTTTCAAGATACTGCTTCCTTATGTTTTCTTCAGCTTTTCGTCCTTCTTCCACTTGTTGCCTTAATTCGATCACTTCATGTTCTTGTTCTTCAAGAGCTTCTCTATTCTGCTTCTTTGTTTCTTCAAGATTTTCTTTTAGAGAGAGGATCTTCGATTCAAGTCTCTGAATTGTTATGCTCTGATCTTTTACTACATCCTGCAATTGCTCCCTTACTCTGGTTACTGACTCCAATTGTTCCTTTAATCTGGTAACTTCTTCTGTTTCTACATCCTTATTTTCATATGCCATGAGACTTCTAATGTCTTCACAACTATTGAATGAGTCATTACTTTTAACATGGGTATAATAGCTTCTATTACCTTCTTCAAACATCTTTCCTTTGTTATGAGGGCATCTAGCAGCGTAGTGACCAACTCTACCACATGAAAAGCATTTGAAAGGTAGCTTACCTTTGAACCTTCCAGTTCCCCGTTCAAGATTTTTGACAAAATTTACCTCATCTTCTCCTTCTGAGATGTATCCTGATTCATTTGCTGATACTTCGAATGTGGCTTCTCTCATATCTGATGGTCCTTCTTTTCTCATCTCATAAGCAGTTAAGATTCTGTGAAGCTGCGTCATAGTGATTTTTTACAGATCCTCCTTTTCTTCTATGGCAGACACTTTGGAATCAAATTTAGCAGACAGGGATCTTAAAACCTTTTCAACTAAGACAACTTCCTTAAATTCTTCACCCAGATTCCTCATACAATTGACAATCTCATCTATACGCAGGAAGTAATTTGATATGCTTTCATTACTATGCATCTTAAGATTTTCATACCGTATTCTGAGAGTTTGAAGCTTTGCTCGTTTTACCTGTTCATCTCCTTCGTAGCTTAGAATGATTTTGTCCCATATTTCTTTGGCTGATTTGAAATGCATAACCTTCATAAATTCTAATTGTGACAAGCTTCCCAATAAGACAGTAACAGCTTTGGCATTGAGTTCATATTTCTTTCTTTCTACTATATCTATAGGAATTGCTGATGGATATGTGTATCCTCCTTCCACGATTCCCCAAACATCCGTTCCAAGCGATTGTAGATATGTTGTGGTTCTTATCTTCCAGTGGGCAAAGTTGCTCCCGTCAAAAATTGGTGGCCTGATGGATGCCTCTCTTTCTTGATTAGCCATTCTGATGGATCTTTCCTTCAAGTGATCAAGCTTCTTCTAAAAGGACATGCTTTGATACCAATTGTTGGAAATAATACTGAGAGGGGGGGGGGGGTGAATCAGTATTAGCAAATCAAACACTTTTTCATTTTCATACTCTAATTCATATACGCTACTTCAGTTAAGGATATCCGCGTATATACGCAACTGTGTTAAATGCAACTAGCGTACATCCAGTAAACTTATGATTCAGTTAGTTGATCTTCAATGAGTGCATCAGAACATTATTAATCATATGAACAGTCAACAGGTGCAGTAAAACAGAACAGATCATCACACATAAAGAGCACACATGAACACCATGATATAAGGTGGAAACCCAATGTGGGTGAAAACCACCTGCTGCAATTTGTTTCTATCTTCCTTTAATAAGAAACTTCTTTTACAATGTACTGGTGCAGTCCTTTACCAGCACGCAGGCTGCAACCTGTAGAGGGCTACAACCCTCTCTCATTCTCCAGCTTCTTCTGGAAGGGAGCTACAACCCCCTTAGCTCTTGTACTAGCTGAAATACTAGTACGTAGGTGCTGACCTACAGAAGGCTACAACCTTCTCTTTACTTCCAGGGACCACGTTTCATAAATTTTCAGACTGGATCCATAAGTACAAAACAATCACCACTGTAAGAATCATCAATCACTAAATCACCCAATACTGAATCACTGAAACCCTGTCATCAGAACACAGTTACCAGAACACAAACCAGAGCCCAGAACTCTGCAACAACCACTAGAACCAACAACAACCTGAAACATCAAATCTCATAATGCATACGCTACTTGACTGTGTCAAAACCGCATGTACATGCGCTTTCACCAAAGAGAACCCGCGTATAGATCTAAAGATAGTTACTTATACCTTCGCTGCCATTTCCAACTTGATTCAGATCGAGCCAAGCATCACAAACTCATAACCAGCATACTAGATCTTCACCCTTTTGCCAGACATACACTTCTTGCTCATCTCTCCTTGACCTAATCATCTTCTCCTTTTATTCTCTCAATACCATGGTCCAAAACCATGTAGAAACAATATCTTGGATTCAATACCTGGGATCAACACTTCGGACCAAATACCATGGATCAATACCAAAATACCATGGACCAAATACCACGGACCAAAACTTAGTTTTCCAACATGTATGCGCCTTTCCTTCTGTGAACCTGAGCATGTACGCATACGCACCTTTTGTTCTTCTCACCCGCGTGTATACGCGCTTTCATCAAGGTTAACCTGCGTATATCTCTCTCTTGACCTGTTGTACTAAGATCTGTCCTCTGATTGAATTGCCATCACCTGTATCATACCTCTGAGTGAGTTTCCATCAAGGACAACACTTGAATCATAATGCCAACATAAGGGAGAAAAGGGAGTGCTGGGACTCCATCAGACATCTGTCGGAGTCAGAAAATTTGGAAAACATCATTGTTGCAGGGAATCTAAACCTTACCTTGCGCATGGAGGAAAAGCGAGGAGGCACAATCATAAGGGACCCTGCAAGGGAATGGGTGGAAGAACTCATGCAGGACTGGGATCTACTTGACATCCCCCCAGAAAATGGTAAGTACACCTGGTCTAACAGAAGAATAGGTCTTGGTCACATTGCTGCTAGACTTGATAGATGTTTGGTGCAGAGTTCCTTCCTTTTGCTGGGCTTAGAATTCAGATTGCATATCCTACCATGCAGTGTTTCAGATCATAAGCCCATTTTGCTTGAGATGTTGGGCCACAAAGATCTTGGCCCCATCCCCTTCAGAGTCAACCCTCTTTGGGTCAAGGAACCAGAGTTTCTGAATTTGGTTCAAGACTGCTGGAATACGCCGGTGAAAGGTTCTTCTTTCTTCATTTGAGAAGAAAAACTTAGAAGACTGAAAGTGGTTCTTAAGACTTGGGCCAAATCTCTTCCCTCCCCTGCAAAAGAGAGAAAGCAGGCCCAAGACAATCTCGCCCAGCGCCATGCCCAAAGTGAAGATGTAGAAATCACTAAAGAAGTATTAGATAAGGAAGCTGAGCTCGAGCAAATCTTCCATAAAGATTGCCTTTCAGAGGAAGAGCATTGGAGACAGAAGTCTAGGAGTTTATGGCTTAAAGCAGGAGACAGAAATTCTGCCTTGCACAAAGAAGCTCAAGCCAGAAAGAGCTTCAATTCCATCATAGATATCAAAGATGGCAACTCGACGCACAAAGACTTTGATAGCATAAAGAGAGCAGCTTTCAATCACTTTCAAAACCTGTATAGAGAAGAGGGTGTGACGAACCCAAACTCTAAATTTTTGGAGGTGCTTCCCCCTAGGATCTCACCTTCAACGAATCAACAGCTTGAAGCGAAGATCTATATACAGGAAATAAAAGATGCTCTCTCCGACATGGAGCCTGACAAAGCCCCAGGCCCGGATGGCTTCACTGCAATATTTCTTCAAACCTGCTGGCAGATTGTGGAGAAAGACCTCTACAAAATGATTTTTGAATCTCATAATTGCCAGAAAATTGGGGGCAACACCAATTCAGCTTTTCTTGCCCTCATTCCCAAGGAAAAGGGTGCTAAATAATTTAATCGGTTCCACCCCATCTCTCTTTGTAATATTGGATACAAATTAATCACAAAGGTTATTGCCAACAGACTAAAAGGTATTCTTCCAGCCATCATCCCGGAGAACCAAGGCGGATTTGTTCAAGGGAGACAACTTGCTGACAACTTCATCCTCGTGCAAGAGGCGATTCACTCGAGCCCGCTTCGCAAAGAGAAAGGTATGGTAATTAAATTAGATTTGGCTAATGCTTTTGATCGGGTCAAACTTAGCTTTCTTTGGGAAGTCTTGAAAAAATTTGGCTTTGGAATGGGATTTTTAAAATGGATCTGTGCTTGTATTTCTGATCCTTGGATCGCCCCCCTGGTGAATGGGAGAGCAGCTGGTTTTTTTAAAGCTTCAAGAGGGCTTAGGCAGGGTTGCCCCCTCTCTCTGCTCCTCTTCGTCCTTCATGTTTCTGTCCTGAGTTTCTACCTGGATCAGAAACTAGTTGACCAAGAGATCTTGGGGCTCAATATAGCCAGAGGGGTTAAAAATGTTAACCACACCCTGTTTGCGGATGATACCCTCTTGTTAGGGGCTACGTCTGCCAGATCTGCTTTAAGATTCAAGGAGGTCTTGGATGACTACAGTGAAGCTACAGGCAGCAATTTAAACAATGGTAAGTGCAAAGCTTTTTGCTGGAACATCTCGGTTTCCACCCTTTCTGCCATTTCAAGAATTCTTGGCTTTACTGTCTCCCTCAACTGGTCCTCCTTTACTTATTTGGGCCTCCCCATCTTCCGCAAATTGGCATACAGCAGAGATTGGATTCCTCTGTTGGACAAATTTAAGGCCAAAGTCCAAGCTTGGGGATTCTCATGGTTAAACCTTGCTGGCAAAACTGCCCTCATAAAATCCGTTCTCAATAGCCTCCCCATTTTTCAATTCTCTGTAATTCTAGCCCCTTCAGGCATCATAAAAAAAATGGAAGCCTTCATTCGCAAGAATGACAGGAAAATCCCTTTGGTAAGTTGGGAGAAAATCTGCAAGCCCCAGAGCAAAGGAGGCCTTAACTTCAAAGATCTCAGCCTCCAAAACATAGCCATGGGAGCCAAGATCTTCTGGAGAATCATTGGACCACATCCAGGTTGGGTGCAAAGAGCTCTATGGAGGAAATATTTCATGGGAAAGAGGAAGAGATGTCTGGACGCCCTACTACCCACCACAGGCTCACAACTGATCAAACTCTGTCACAAAGCAGCCCCTTTAATCAGAGACAGAGTGTATTGGATTCCAGGAAACGACAAAGAAATTAAGATATGGGACGACAACATTATGATGCACCCTCCTTTATCGTCCCATTGCTCTCTTCATGCGCTGCATTTGTGGTTGGACAACGCAGGTTGCATTACTCTTTGGGACATTTCACAATGGGAAGGCAAAAATTGGCTACGTTGGAGACTCCCTCCCGTCCCTCCTGAGCTGTCTCAAGCACGTGATCTTCTCCTTTCTTTGTTAAACGGTATGGCGCCTCTGTGCGTGGGTAAGAAGGATGCCCGTGGTTGGGGAGCCGCCCCAGGGCTTTACACGGTTGCGCAGGGATATAAATGCCTTCATGATCGACCTAACGTCCCTCCTAATCCTGTTGTTTGGAACGGGATCTGGAATTTCAAATCCATGCCTAAGGTCGATTCATTTTGTTGGCTGTTATGTCACAGAGGGATTTTAACAGCAGATAGATTGAAGAAGAAAGGATTTCATGGTCCCTCTCGATGCCACTTATGCTGTGACAGTGAGGAGAACACCCAACATATCATTCTGGACTGCAAATTTTCAAGAGAAATCTGGCATGGCCTTTTGAGCTACTGGAAATCTGAATTCATTTTACCCATGTCTATATCAGATCTTTTTGCAAACTGGCAGAATTACTACCCAGAAACGCTCCCAAAAAATGAAAGTTTCATAGCTGCATGGCTCTCCTTGCCGAAATTTTCTTGTTGGCAAATCTGGCTCGAGCGTAATAGAAGAGTTTTCAAAGATGAAAGTCTAAATTCACAGTTCATCATCACCAAAACAAAATGCCTTTGGAAAGAAAGTCCGGGGGAACATTTGCTGGATTTGAATTTGAGCCAGCAAGATTTAGAATGGGGTGCCTCGATGGACCTCCATTTCTCTGGTGAAACAAGGCATCACAAGGTCATAAAAGAGTGGAAATTCAGAGGGAAGGAGAATGATCTATCGGATTTGCTCCTCAGGCAATCTAGATTCTCTTTGTTCTTCAATGGAGCAGCGAAAGGCAATCCTGAATTGGCTGGGGCAGGAGGAATTATAAAAAATAAAGAGGGCATAACTGTGGCAAAGTTCGCTTGGGGATTACGGTAGTCTACCAGCATGCAAGCTGAAGCCTTGGCACTTCTACAAGGTCTTAAGCAAGCAAAGGCTATTGGTCTCTCAGATGTCAGTATTATAGGAGATTCTCAATCCATTATCAAAGTCTTAGTGGAGGATTCCTCTCCTGCAGACATTAGACTGGCAAGAGTGATTTCAAGAATCAGAACCTTGGTGAAATCTTTCCGGACTACAACCTTCCTCCACGTTTTGAGGGAAAATAATAAAGCTGCTGATTTGGAAGCCAACAAGGCAGTTCCACTTCCCGCTGGCTGTCTCTTGCAGACGGAATTGAGAACTGGTACTCCATTCCATAAAGATTGTCATGTTTTTCTGCATTTTACTGAATCAGTTTGTTTTTCTATTTAAGATAGGGAAAATAACGGAGATAGACTCGATACTCTCGAGTAAATCTTGCGGTTTCCCAAGTTTTGGGGCCTTTGATCAGTTAGTGGAAGAAAGCTTAAGGGCTATGCCCAATCAAATGTAACCGGTGAAAGGCATTTTGGCCAAATTCTAATATAAACCCATACCCGTTCTTGTAAAAAAAATGTATACATGAAACGTAAATAAATACTCAAGAAATGCTAAGCCATTTTATTATACTGAGCAATAGAATGAGTACAGGAGGTGATTAGAAAGATGGAACCTCGACTTGCACAAGGCAAGTGAAGAAATACACTCAGAAATTAGAATAACAAAGGAATGGCCTCACACTAATCTGCGTCCCAGCTGCTAGAACACTGCCGTGTTGTTGCTGCTGCTGGAAATCGAATGAGGATTTGGGACTGTTCCCCTCCCCAGAAAAGGCTGAAACTCTGGAATCAAACTCTACTCAAGAAACCCAAAAAAACCTAGAAAGCTTTCCTGGAATGGCCGAACCCCAAAAATCACCCTCTTGGGGTTCTGCGCAGTCCCTCAATGCTCTACGCTGCCACTGAATGAAACCCTCCAGAAATATGCCAAAAACCTCTGCCAAAACTCTCCAATATGCAAGGGCTGATCCCCTGCTCAATCTCCCAGCACAAATCCCGCTACAAACCCTCAATCCAAAACACCTGCAAGAAAGAACTGCGTCATCCCTCTCAAGACTGCGCAGTCATCTGCAATGCTCAATCCTCTTTCCAACTACCAACTAAACTGCTGCAAAAATATTGATGGAACTACCTTGCCTGAGCAGGCACACGAAGTGCCCTGGGGCTAAAGGTGAGATCTCCGAACGGAGACACTCAATGCACTAAATAGTGCTGCAGACTAGCTAAACAGCCAGCGTGCTCAGAAGTCGAAATGACTAGCTCAAATGCACATAATTGAATGCCAAAATGAAGAAGCTCCTTTCTCCTTTATAGCCTTTGCCTCTCTCAATCCCAAGGCCCACCTTCTCCATTGTAATTCCCCTCTTGCCACATGTTCCTTCCCTACTGCGCAGTCCCTCCAAGTGTCTGCGTGGGCTTCATATCTGCGTCCCCTTTTGGCCCCCTTGGCTCCCCCTTTAAGTCACAACGTACTTTTATTCTATAGGTGAGTCATGTCCCCTTTTCCTCACCTTTTTATTCATAAATAACTATAGAAGGCAAAAATAAGCAAAATTGAATATTCCAATTAGCCATGGCTAATTAGGAATATTACAGTCTCCCCCAGCAAAATGTTGCTTGTTCTCAAGCAACTGAAGTGATGGATGCTGCAAGATTTTCTCACTCTCCCAAGTGGCATCCTCATTCGGCAAATTCTTCCACCTCACCAAGAATTCCCGGACTGTCCTGCTCCGCTGCCTCTCCCTGGTATCAATAATAGCCTCTGGCTGCAACACCAAATGCCCCTCATCATCCATGGGTAGTAGCTCATCTGTCACTGTCACTTGCTGCCCCAATGCCTTCTTCAGGCATGATACATGAAAAACGTTATGAATCTTGCTGCCCTGGGGCAACTCCAACTCATATGCAACCTGTCCAATCCTGCGTATCACCCTGTATGGCCCGTAAAAGCGGGGCTTGAGCTTCTCAGCCCCCTTCTGCTTCAGTGACGACTGTCGGTATGGCTATAATCGTAGGTAGACCATGTCCCCTACCTCAAACTGTCTCTCCACCCGACCTCTATCAGCATACAACTTCTGCTGGTTCTGCGTTGTAGCCATGTTATCCTTGAGAGCTTGGAGGATATCCTGACTCTCTTGGATCCAAATCTTGGCTCTCGGAGCCTTGCTATCACCAAACATCATGTCAACAAAAGATAAAGGATGGTACCCATACAAAGCATAGAATGGTGACATACCAATGGTCATGTGATGTGTAGTGTTGTAGCAGTACTCCCCTAGATGCAACCACTTCAGCTACGCTCGCTGCTGCCCACTGACATAGTTACGCAAGTAGCCCTCTAGCCACTTGTTAACTATCTCTGTCTGCCCGTTCGTCTGTGGGTGATAACTGGTACTCGGTGTCAACTCTGTCCCCACTAAACAAAAAAGATCCTGCCAAAACCCGCCCATGAAACGGTTGTCCCTGTCACTGATGATGATCTTAGGAAGACCATATAACCTGAAGACCTCTTTGAAGAACAACTCGGCCACCTGTGCTGCTGTGTAGTGTGCAGATATGGAAAAGAAATGTGCGTATTTTGTCAGTCAGTCAATGACGACAAAGATACAATCCTTGCCCTGTACCATGGGCAACCCTGTGATGAAGTCCATCGAGATTCTCTTCCATTTCCCCTCCGGGATGGGAAGAGGCTGCAACAAACCCGTGGGATGGCTCATCTCTCCCTTGTTCCTCTGGCAAACATCGCACTTCGGGATATGCTGTAGTACGTCCTCCTTGAGGCCTTTCCATGAGAACCTCTCTTTAATGGCCCTGTAGGTTTTGCTAAACCCCTGATGGCCTGCCAAAGGTGAATCATGTGATGCCTGTAGTATCTTGTTGTTGAGCTGAGACCCCTCAGTCAAGAAGATCTGGTCCCTGTAATAGATGATTTCATTGACCACCCTGTACCTGTCATCTGCCAAATACTGTCGGTACTTGGCCAATGCATGCATGGTGGCTAGCATCTCTTTGTCGTATATAGAATACAACCTCTTGTGCGGAAGAAGTTTCTGGCTCTCAAAGACTATAGGGTGTCCTCCCTGCATCAAACTGCGCCGATCCCCTCTCACGACGCATCACACTCCAAAACAAATGGCTACGTAAAATCCGGCAGTGCAAGCACTGGGCAGCTGCTCATAACCTCCTTGAGCCTATCAAAGGCTCGCTGCGTTGTATCTGTCCAACCGAATTCCCCCTTCCTCGTCAAATCTTTCAGGGGTGCAGCAAGCTGTGAGAAACTCTTGACAAAATTTCAGTAGTAGGTGAAAATGCCAATGAATCCTCGAAGTTCTGTCATATTCCTCGGTTCTGGCCATTCCCTGATGGCCTTGATCTTCTCCTCGTGGACTCTCACTCCGTCCACTCCTATGATGTGTCCCAAGTACAACATCTCTGTCAACCCAAACTCACACTTGGAGAGTTTGGCATAGAACTGCTGCTCCTGCAAGATACGCAACACTGTCTCTATATGCTGGAGATGTTCCTCCCAAGTCCTGCTGTAAATGAGGATATCATCAAAGAATACCAACACAAACTTCCTCAAGTGACTACGGAAGATGTGATTCATGCAGGACTGAAATGTAGCGGGGGCATTGGTTAGCCCAAAGGGCATCACCAAGAACTCAAAGCGCCCATAGTGACACCTAAAGGTGGTCTTGGGAAGGTCCCACTCCCTCACGTGAATCTGATGGTACCCAGATCTCAAATCAATCTTTGAGAAGAATCGTGCTCCTCTCAACTCATCCATCAACTCGTCGATCCTGGGTATGGGGTACCTGTTCTTTAGTGTCTTCTTGTTCAGGGCCCTGTAATTAATGCACATCCTCAATGTGCCATCCTTCTTCTTCACCAACACAACAGAAGAAGCAAAAGGACTCGTGCTTAGCCGAATGTGCCCAAGAGCCAGCAACTCCTGAATGGCCCGCTCAATCTCATCCCAATAGGCCTTGGGATGCCTATAGGGGGTAGTAATCACTGCCTGAATACCCTGCTCAAGCTCAATGGTGTGCTCAAACCCCCGGTCTGGTGGCCGTCCTGGTGGAATCTCCCCAAACACAATGGCATACCAGTCAAGGATGGACTGTATCTCCGAATGTACCGTCCGCCCTGTAGTCCTTGCCTCTGATGCACGCAACTCTACTGCCCACTCTACGTCTCCCTTCCAGAAGGCTGCCTCCATTCAATGAGCCGAAACAGTCTGAGGCAGAGCCGCAGATATGTGTGTTGTCCCCATATCTTCTCATGCCTCCCTGTCTTCTCATCATCCCACTCCATCTCTAGGGTCTTCCAATCTGTCGTGACCTTCCCTAGAGTGATGAGGAACTGAACACACAGTGTCATGTTGGTGTCCGGAATATCGACCACGAAAAAGTGGTCAGTCAATGTGTAGGTGCCCATCGTCACTGATAGCTCTGGAACCTAACGAGCACACATCATGGTCTGATCTCCTGGGACCAAAACTGAAAACCCATCGAAGCTCTCTGTCGGTATATCTCTCCGCTCAACCATTTGTGCATCAATGAAGTTGTGGGTTGCCCCACTGTCAACCAAAACTGATACCCGCTGGCCACATACTGTCCCCCATACACATAGCGTCAGATACTTGGGAGCTCCTTGCAATGCTGCAAGGGCCCCTCCGGTAGGTGCAAAAGATGCACCACCTGCTGCTGGTGGTGGAGGTGGCAAAGATCCCTACACGGCCTGACTATCTCCTACCTCCACATCATCCTCATCATCCTCTTCCCCACTGCTCTCGGAGAAGAGCTCAATAAAATGTGCTCTGCCAGCAGCACATCTATGTCTTGGTGCCCACGGCTCCTGACAGGTGAAGCACAACCGCTTCTTTAGCTCTATCCTGGCATCATCGTCAATCTGTACTCGTCCTGGATTCCCCTTTGGAGGTGGAATCCTCACATCCTTCTCCTTTGACTCGAAAGTCTGTCTCTGGGGGTAAGGTGTCCGGGTCCTGGGTAAGACATCCTGTAAGTCTCGGGTCCTGCTAATAGTGTCATGGAGTGTTGTTGGTCTAGTGGATTGGACTAAACCCTGAAGTGGCTCTGCTAACCCCTCAACATACATATAGATCCTCCGTGTTGTGGATAGATTTGGCACCATCACTGAGACCCTCAAAAACTGTGCAATGTAGGTTTCTGGGCTCCCTGTCTGTTTGAGCCTCGTCAGCTCAACAAAATGCTGCTCCGGATCCCTCCGATCAAATCGCTCCATCAATCTCCTGGTGAACTCGGCATATGTCGTCACTGTGGAGTGTCCAAGTGTAACCATCCCATGAAACCACCAATCCTGAGCCTCACCATCCAAATGCAATGTTGCCACCTTAATGGCCTCTATCTCCGACATTTGGTTAAGCTGGAAATAAATGTCCAGCTTCTCCACCGAAGACTTTGCCGAACTGTTTGATGAACCATCAAACGTAGGCAAGTGGAATCTACTAGCTGCACGGTGGGTGTCACCATCATGGTAATGCAGGTACCCACTGTGATGGTCGCGGGGTCTGCGATCCCGCTGGAGCTGAACAAAGTCTGTGAATGAGAGGGCTTCCCTGAACTCCTGCCCATAAGCCTGGTACTCTACAAAATAATCGCCCATATGTCCGAGCTCTGCCTCATGCTAGGCTACGGTCCCCGTGTCTGCTCCTAAGAAAGTGGGCATGGTAGAGAGTGTAGGGGCATGTGAGGCCACCTGCTGCGCAGTATCACGCTGCTCTGGCAAATGGTGGGATGCGTCCGATCCCTCACCAACTTGAAAAACCCGTGGGCTCTCACATTGTCTAGCCTCTACTGTCGTGAATCTCTGCCCCATCACCTCAATCTGCCTCGACAGATCCTGTACTGATTTGAGGAACATATCCGCAAATCTCTTCCCGTCCTCGTCTGCCATCTGCTTTGCGTCCACTACTGGCTCTTTCTGTTCTGCGTCCACCACCGGAACACAGTCTCCCTCTCCGTAGGTATTCTCCAACCTATGCCTAGTGTCTCTGTATCTCCTACCTCTGTAACAAATGTAGGGCTTTTCCCCCGGTGTCATAGATTGCTAGCTCCACAGGCTGAGCCAGATCTATGCTCTGATACCACTGTAATATCCCTAATCTGGAATATTCCTTAAACCCCAACAAAATCTCAACCAAAAAACGTACAAGTGGTATAATAGTCAAGAAACTCACGGAGATGAAATAACGATAGTGCAACAAACAACAATGTATACATGAAAAGTAAATAAATACTCAAGAAATGCTAAACCATTTTATTATACTGAGCAATAGAATGAGTACAAGAGGTGATCAGAAAGATGGCACCTCGACTTGCACAAGGCAAGTGAAGAAATACACTCAGAATAACAAAGGAATGGCCTCACACTGATCTGCGTCCCAGCTGCTGGAAAACTGTCGTGCTGCTGCTACTGGAAATCAAATGAGGATTTGGGGTTGTTCCCCTCCTCAGAAAAGGCTGAAAGTCTGGAATCGGACTCTACTCAAGAAACCCAAAAAACCCCAGAAAGCTTTTCTGGAATTGCCGACCCCCGAAAATCACCCTCTTGGGGTTCTGCACAGTCCCTCAATGCTCTGCGCTGCCACTGAATGAAACCCTCCAGAAATCTACCAAAAACCTTTTCCAAAACTCTCCAATATGCAAGGGTTGATCCCTTGCTCAATCTCCCAACACAAATCCCGCTGCAAACCCTCAATCCAAAACTCCTGCCAGAAAGAACTACGTCATCCCTCTCAAGATTGTGCAGTTATCTGCAGTGCTCAATCCTCCTGCCAACTACCAACGAAACTGCTGCAAAAATACTGATGGAACTACCTTGCCCGAGCAGGCACTTGAAGTCCCCTGGGGCTAAGGGTGAGATCTCCGAACGGAGACACTCAATGCACTAAACAGTGTTGTAGACTAGCTAAACAGCTAGCATGCTTAGAAGTCGAAACGACTAGCTCAAATGCACATAACTGAATGCCAAAATGAGGAAGCTCCTTTCTCTTTTATAGCCTTTGCCTCTCTCAATCCCAAGGCCCACCTTCTCTAGTGTAAATCCCCTCTTGCCATGTGTTCCTTCCCTACTACGCAGTCCCTCCAAGTGTCTGCATGGGCTCCATATCTGCATCCCCCTTTGGCCCCCTTGGCTCCCCCTTTAAGTCACAACATTGTGCTACTAGGAAGTGACTTTTATTCTATAGGTGAGTCATGTCCCCTTTTCCTCACCTTTTTATTCATAAATAACTATAGAAGGAAAAAATAAGCAAAATCGAATATTCCAATTAGCCATGGCTAATTAGGAATATTACATACTATCTCTGCTCTGGGATCACAAACTACAATACTGTACTGCCACAAGCATAACCCTAAATGCCACCAATCTGATCGATGGACAACTGCAGATTGTATCATTGACAAGCTTGGGATCATAGTATAGTTGACCAATACGTTGCAACAAAACCTGCATCAGCATGCTCTTGTTCAATGTACCAACTTCAAGAATGACGATACTCTGTTCTTGCTTACTGCTGGAAACCCTTATCCCAGACACCCTTCTTTGATGATGACAAATAATCTTACAAGAAGTGCTGGACAATATAGCTTAGCCTGCTGCTCAATGATGTCTGGAAGAAACCATCACTGATACCAGCTGCTACAATAAGGCATTCCAAACCACAGACATCAACAATTTCAAATCAGAAAACCCTGACCATATGCCTCCTCTTCTGTAGAATATTGATGTCCTGAAGCAATTCTGAAAATGATGATATTGAAGTCTACACTACTGATGATAATGTTCTTGCTGTTACAACTTTCCAGACTTCTTTCCATAACAGAGATGTTCAATTTCAGAAGAGAATCACGGAGATACAAGCTGTCAAATATACGACCTCATTGCTGTAGGCAGTTTGGTAATGATCCAATTTGCTGCAAGTATATGTGACCTTTTGCAGTCCTTATTGTGACATTTAATAGCCAAAGAAGATAATAACCAGAAATATCAATAATTGCAATTGATTAGATGCATCTTATTTCATAGTATTTCAGACTTCAAGGTTATACCACTCTCAAGAGCGGCCGCAAAACATTACTTTGGTGCCCCAGGACAGTGCCATTTGATGGCCGAAAAATCAGACCTATTGAAATGCTTATGCTAAGACATATACACCACAAATCAATTCTGAGCAACAGAACTTTTGGAATATTTGACCAGAGATCTGTCATGCAATGGCCTGTAGCACATACATTATCATGGTTCCTTCAAGAGATTACAATTCCAGTAGCAAGAAGACATCCACCGTATTGTCATAGAGGTAAGCTTCAGATTTTGATCCCGTTAGAGTGAACCGAAACCATTCATTCCCAAAATTAAAACAACGAATCAAAAATCCCAATTTCACTTCATTAGAGCCACTAAGCCCACAAAACTCCTCAAGGCCACTGGTGAATAATAGCGAATTAATTTTTTTAATTCAGAGAACTCAAATTATTCAATTGCACTATGGATCATAGGGCCTTCGTTTATATAGTTGGAGGAGCATCTTAGAACAACTGACGTGGTACTTTTGGAAGGAATATTAAATTAAAAAGACTTCCCACCAAAATTCTTTTGGGCCATTTGAATTTTAAACCTTTGTTTTCAAAAATAACTTTGGACCATAATTAATTATATTCTCAAGGTATTAAATTTTTAAATGAAGAACCCTTCTTGACCTTATGATGCGTACCATAGACTTCAATGATTAATGCTATCTTAAATCATGTTTCTTCTTCTAAGGTTATGTGCTATAGCCCAACCAATGTAATGTTGCCTCATCATCCATGCTTTGGGGTTTTGGACCATTAGCCAAGGTCATTAACTTTAAACCAGCATAACTTTCAAACTGTGAGGGCCCACGAGAAGCTCCACAGATCAATAGAATCAATATGACGAGGAGAATCCAATGGCGAGGATCTCCAAGGCAAACTCAATGATCTGCTACTTGAAAAACCTCCAACAAGAGTGGGGTATGTTCATTGTCTAGGGAATCTAAACCCTAGAGCTAGGGTTTTCAGACATCCTTCCATTGGAGCTTCCAAATAATGAAACACGGACAAATATTAAGAGTGTCCATTAAAGAATGTTGGCATCAATGACAACACCATTCAACAATCTCCTTTGCCATTGATGGCAACATGTGTACTCCCCCTGCAATTACTGATTTCCCTGCCTTCATGACTCTATCTTCTTTTATTGATTTCTCACCCCCTTTGACATCAATGGAAAAGGGTGACTTCCCCTGACAATGTGCTTGCTTCTTGTGGACTTGTAACTTGCCTGTGCTTCCCCTGATGAAATGTCTTTCTTTGTCTTCCTTCAAGATACCTTATCTGCTTCGAAATGCCTTGATCAATGCTTGCTATAATAAACAACCTATCTCTCCTTGACATGTTGTGCTTCATAAGAATTTCCATAACTAAGACCTTTTGTAATTTTTCTCTACAAACTTGTTATTCCTCAAGTAGACTAATCTGCCCACAATGCTGATGACTCCTTTGACTTCTTCTAATGATATGCCTTTCTTCTTGTTTGTCAATTTGGAAGAGATGACGATCACTATGGACTTGTATATTTTTAACTGTTCTTCTCCCCCAATCAAATATATTCCTTGATGCTTCCTACAATATACTAGTTTACTTTCTCTGACTGTTTCTCTTCCCCTAGCCTGCTATGATCCCATGACTTGACACATCTGATTCTACCTTAATATTTCTGCAATCCTTTCCATGATTTGTCAATTTGAAGTTGCTATTTTACTGAAGCTACTCATGATGCTGAAAACTGCTCTGACTGCTTATTCAATCTATCATCTGTCATCTGTCAACCTACTATATAGGCTCCCCCTATTCAACATTCACCGGATAGGGAGTCTTCAACAACAAAGTTCAGAAAAAGGTAGAAACTAGCTCTGCAGCTGGATCATCTCGAACCTTGACATCTTCTACTGTGGATTCATTATGCCCTTTTGCCTTTACAAAACCTAAAAGCATTACTGCTGAGACTTTCTCATTTGCTTGGTCTTCTTGCATCTGTTTTCTTCTCCAGACTTTCCTATACCTGATATTAGGGTTGTCCATCATGAAGGATTCCATATTGTACCTACAATCGCGTGCTATATGTCCATAGTTATGGAATTTGTAGCATTCAACATTTGGCCTGAACGATGGAATGACAGACATATACTTTTGGCTGACAAAATCATTGAAGTATCTGTCTTGAGTTCCTACAACCTTACTTCTAGGGTTTTGATAATGCCCTTGATAATTGTACTTGTCATAAGCTTTACAATCCCTAGCCATATGTCCAAAGTTAGTACATGAAAAACAATAACCATTAAATAGATTAGTGTACCTGGATGAGTTATCTTTTCTAGATGTTCTTCTGTATTCGTTCTTTCTTGGAGGAGGTGTTAAATTGTGCAACTAGGGCCAAATTCCACTTTGGATAGCTCATTTGATGGATATAATCATTTCATTGAATTCCTCTTTTCGAGAGGAAAAAAATTGACTTTTGAAGCACTCAATTCGGATAAGGAAAAGTGGATTTTTGAGGTCAAGCCCACAAATACAAAATTGTCAAGGTCGGCCTTGGGTCAAATGGCACATCTCATGGACAAAATGACACCCCTCAAGTTGCATATAAATACAAGTGCCCTCTTGCCTCATTTGGACATCACACAACACACATTCTTCTTCTCTCTTCAATTGTTTGGTTTGTATAATTTAAAGGCAACTCTATTCTTCTTTACATGTACGAGGGTTTGGAGGCATCTTTGACTTCTCTCTTTGGCATCTTTGACTTTTGATGATTAGGCATATGGTTTGGCTTGGTTTTCTTGGGTTTTGGATCTGATTAAGGAGGCCGAATTCAGTGAGGAAGGAAGGATGAAATTTTGAAGCAGCTAGACAACTTTTGACAAGCATTGACTTTTTTGTAGTTGAAGTTTGACCAGTGTTGACCATGAGTCAAAAGGATAATTTTGACTTTGATTTTCTTACAGAAGGTCTGTCTCATCAAGATGCATTTTCGGGCTCCAAAATTGAGACATTTTGAGGAGTTTGACTATTGTTGACTGCAGAACAGAGCTGTACTTTTTCTCTCTCCATTGACCAGTTTTTCAAGTTTTTTTGACTGATTCTTGACTAGCAAAAGAGGCCGCATTGAATGGGATTTGACCAAATTAAATTGTAGGTTTGACCATGGTTTGACTATTGTTGACTTGACTGGTTAGGGCAGTCAATTGTTGTTGACTTTTTGCAGATTCAACAGTTGACTTGATTTGACTCTTCCTCATAATTTTGACAATGGTATATTGATTTGACATAAGATTGATTGAATATTGTATATTGGTTTTGGATATTGGCTAGTCAAATTTGACTATGACTCTTGGATGATGTACTCTCTCTGCGAAACATTTGAGGACAATCTAATAGAAGAAGATTTACAAAGGGTTTTCCCCCTTGTGAGGTTCTTCTGTGGTCATTGACTAAATTATGTGTCTCTTTTCTCTTGGTAGTCTTTCATTGTGCATTTGTATAGTTGTTCTATCTACTATTGCTCTATAGTCATTGGTTAAATTGAAGAAGTGGAAATTGTTAAATTGGATATTGTTCAAGTAATAGTTGTAGCATTAAACGATTGATGAAAAATTAACATGGTATCAAAGATGAGGTGAAGACGATCCCAAGAGACATAGAGCAAGAACATCCATCTTCTAAGTAGTTGATTGAAAGGGGAAAATTTTTTGGTAAAAATGTCTAGCTCTTATGTCAAGGATAATGAAACGCTAGCTGACTCATCTGGGTTTGCAGCATGGAAGACCAGGATCAATGTCACCTTAGATGAGTATGATGTCTTGGAGTATGTAGAAGGAAAGATTTCACCACAACCAGAAAATGTTTAGTCCAAGTATAAGAAAGGCGAGATTAAAGAAAAGAAGATTATTATTGATTCTTTAAGAGATATTTCCAGTCCAATTGAAATTCCAAGGATTCAAGAAGACGAGATAGAGATGTTGAATGTTACAATTTTCATTGAGAGGGTCATTATGCTCGAGACTATCCCAAAAAGAGAGATGCTACAAGAATAAATTCTTCAAGGTCCTACAACAATAACCGTGGCTTCAACAACAACAGGTCATATGAAAGAAGAGATGATAGAAAAAGTGGAAGAAGGAATGAAAGAAGAGACTCTCTCGATGATCGTGAAGATAGATATCAAAGAGGTCAAGGAACTCCAGGAATTAAGGTAATGCTACTAATCAATCTGAATATATTCTTATTTCTGCGTTATCTATTTCATCTAGTCCGAATTCCTGGGATAGTTGGTTAGTTGATAGTGGGGCCTCTCATCACTTCTCTAGCTTTAAGGAGGTTCTCTCTAATTTGGTAGAGAGGGAGACCAATTTGAACGTTATTTTCGGTGACAATACCACTCATCCCATAAAGGGCTTTGGTTCTGTCAATTTTTTGTCAAATTTCATGATGTGATGTATGTGTCGGGATTGAAGAAGAATTTGGTATCGATATCTGCCTTGGAGGATAAAGGAATGGGGATTGCATTCATTAATGATAAAATGCTCACTTGGACTATTGGATCCTTTATGAGAAATTCCTTCACATTGGGATGTAGGTCTAAAGGACTCTATAGAGTCACTCGAAGACCCCTTTTGGCTATGGTCCATAATACAAATCATCAAAGCAATTGTGGCACCGAAGGCTGACCCACCTACATTATGATGCTCTTCCAAAATTGAAGAAGTTGGTTTCTGGGATCCTCGATGTTCAAGCTCAACATGATGGAGTATGCCCTGGGTGTGCCAATGGAAAGAAGACAAGGGGACCATTCCCCTCTAGCGAAAACAAGACGAAAGACATCCTTCATCTCATTCATTCTAATATATGTGGTCCAATGCCCGTGCATTCACTTGGGGGTCATCTTTATTACATCACCTTCATCAACAATTTCTCAAGGAAGACATGGATATACTATTTGAAGCACAAGGATGAGGCATTCAAAATATTCAAGGAGTTCAAGGCTTTGGTTGAAAATCATACAAGGAAGAAAATAAAGATCTTTAGGTCCGACAATGGCGGGGAATACATCTCAAATGAATTTATAGACTTTTGCAAGAAGGAAGGAATTAAGAAGGAGACCATTGTGCCCTACACTCCCGAACAAAATGGAGTGGCTGAGAGAAAGAACAGGTCCATTGTAGAAGTTGCCCGAGCCATGTTCCATGATCAAAAGCTGTCAAAGTTCCTTTGGGTTGAAGAAACAAACACAATGGTATGTGTTCAAAACAAGTTGCCTCATCAAGCTTTGGAAAATAAGATCCCCGAGGAAGTATTCACAGGTGTCAGGCCCGATATTGTTCATCTCCGGATTTTTGGTTGCCTTGTATACTTCCATGTGCAAAAGGACAAAAGAAACAAGGATACAAGAAGAAAAAAGGTACGTTTGTTGGATATAGTGAAGATTCTAAAGCATTTAGAATATATATTTCTAGTCAAAGGAAGGTTGAAATTAGCAAATGAAGATGTTTCCCTTAGAAAAGCTTTGGACCTTCCTCCTCCTCCTCCCGAAGACAAGAGTGATGATATGGATATTCTAGAAGGTCCTTTTGTGCCTGAATCCGAGAAGGACATCGTTGATGATCCTATGGAGCCTATGGACCCTTTGGATCCTCCTCCATGCGATCCCCCTGCGAGGAAAATACCACTTTGGCTCAAGGACACACTACAAGATGTCGAAAAACATGTTGCTGCTCATGGAACTTTTAGGGAAAGCAAGAAGTCATGCAAGTACCAAGCATATGTTGTAGCTATAAGCAATGTGATTCAAGTTGAGCCTCATACCTTTGAAGAAGTTGTGAAAGAACAAGTTTGGAAGGATGCCATGGACGAAGAATATGAGTCAATCATGAAGAATGACATATGGGATGTTGTGCCAAGACCAAAAGGGAAATCAGTGGTGACTTCGAAATGGCTCTATAAGATCAAGCATGGGGCTGATGGAAGCATTGAAAAATACAAGGCAAGGTTCGTAGCCCGTGGATTATCCCAAAAGGAGGGAGAAGATTACAATGATATATTTTCTCTGGTGGCCCGATATACAACCATTTGTTCAATAGTAGCCCTTGTTGCAAGTCAGGGATGGACTCTTCATCAAATGGATGTGAAGACTGCTTTCTTACATGGTTTGCTACAAGAAGAAGTGTATGTTGAACAACCTCTAGGATTTGAAGTTCATGACAGGAAGACCCATGTATGTCGATTGAAGAAATCTCTCTATGGATTGAAGCAAGCCCCTCGTGCTTGGTATGCTCGTATTAACAGTTACTTGATGATGTTGGGATTCACAAGGAGCAATGTTGATCCAAATTTTTACTTCAAAATGATCCAAGGCATGCCCCTCGTTTTGGTATTATATGTTGATGACTTATTCACGACAGGTCCACACCCTCTCATTTTATAATGTAAGAGGGAGTTGGATTTTGAGTTCGAGATGAAAAACCTTGGTTTGATGCATGTTAAATTTTAGGTATGTTCTATGCTTAGAGCAATTTATTTCAATTTTCACAGTTAACTCAATATCTTTTCTAGATTAGCAATCACATCAACATTAAAGTAAACTATAGATAGAACATAAACATAAATCGCAGAAGACAAACCAAGACAAGAGGACACAAGATGTGGCACTAGCTAGGGACAAATCCCAATGTGGGGAACCCTTGATCAATTCTTCTTATATGTTCTTCAATAGTTCAGCAGAGAGAGAAAGAGATAGTACGTTTACAACAGAAGTCAACACTTTGACTTATCTAGATAAGAGTATAGATCATCTCTAAGAAGATAATACATGAGATTAGTTGAAGACATGTTGCTTCAACTGATTCTCCAAGGTGACTCCTTCACCTATTGTTGTGTTGCATTTCGTCATCATGCTACACCTCACTGCGCTGCACCATGCTGCACCCATCATCACTATGCTGCATGTCATCACGCTTCATTAATCATGACTGTACCCATCACTGTACTACATTATGTGCCATTGTTGCACCATGTTGCCATACTGGCCTATGTGTAGGCTGCACCTTGCTTGCTTGTTGTCCTTAGCATGCTTGCTGTTGCATGTTAGCTGTCCCTTGCATGCTAGCTGTAAGTTGTAACATTGCATGCTTGGTGTATTTACTGCTAAATACCATACAATTGTCCCAATGTTAGTTAGTTTTCCCTTGCATGATGGTCTCCTTCAGAGATAGATGCTCCTACAGTTCCCAACAGTTCCAGCAGTTCGGTTGTTCCCTGCAGTTCCGGCAGTTCTGGAAGTTTCGGTTGTTCCTAACAGTTCCGACAATTCCGGCAGTTCCGATAGTTCCGGCTGTTCCTGCAGTTTCCGGCAGTTCCGGCAGTTCCCGATAATTCCGGTAGTTCCGGCAATTCCCGGCAGTTCCCGACAATTCCCGCTTTTTCCCTCTGGATTAGGGCAGCGTTATCCCTTAGGATCTCTCCTCCTACTAAAACCCAAAGACAAGTAGAGAGGAAGAGATCCCAAGTGTGTTGAAATGACTTGAAGTCCACCTCTATTTATAGTAAAACGTTCAGAAAAAGTGGGGTTTATTTGGTTGCTCACCGATCTTGACGAATTGTCCCATAACACAAATAAATTCATCTCCATGAATACTTATCAAAATTGGATGATCTTTAGATTAATCCTACACCTCTCAATGAGAGGGATCCAAGAAAAATATCAGCTTCCATTAATAAGATGACCCACATGGAGTTTGGCCCTAGTTGCCAATTTTAACAATGCGCTATTTCCTAGGACTAGAAGTATGGAAAAAGTCGGGCAAGATTTTCCTTTCACAAGAAAAATATGTTGTAAGATTACTGAAAATATTTGGCATGGTTGAAGTCCTTGCCTACAATTATGGAGATGAATTTCGAGAAGTTATGTGGAGAGGTTGTCGGACTAGACCTAGCAAACCCCTCAGAGTATAGACAACTGGTTGGTGCTCTGATGTATCTTGTAAACACTTGCCCTGACATATGCTTCACAATTAACACTTTGAGCCTTATGACCGAGCCTCACCACGTAAATTGGGTCACTGCCAAGCATGCATTAAGATATCTACATGGGACTATTAACCTCAGATTGAGATATGTCGTTGGAGATGTTAGATTAGATGGATATATAGATGCAGATTGGGATGGTAGTGTTTTCTACAGGAAGAGCACTTTCAGATGTTGTTTTAGTCTTGGGATCTACCATGATATCGTGGATGAGCAGGAAGCAGAAATTTGTAGCCCTTAGCATTGCAGAGGCCAAGTATATTGCAGCCAGCTTGGCGAGTTGTGAAGCAGTTTGGTTGAGGAAAATCTTTGGAGAGCTATTTGAGCAAGTCCTGGACACGACAGTCATGGGATTCATTTGTGAGAGAATCTTGTGCTTCACTACAAGTCCAAGCATATCGAGATTAGATATCATTACATCTGTGACATGGTGCAAAGAAGAGTCATGAACCTCCTCCACATTTTGACAGGTGAGCAGATATTCGATATCCTCATCAAGGCTTTGCCAAAAGGGAAGTTCTTGGTCTTCAGAGAGCAGGTTGGACTGGTTGAAATGACCCTTTCGAATAAGTGTCTAGGCTAATCAAGAACACTGAGCAGTGCTCTTCCCCCCTGGTTGAGCTCCCAAGGTGAGGAATGGAGCTATAGGACTTTTGGGGATGAGAGACCTCTGATCGATAGGATGTTGAGGCCAAAGATCTCCCCTAGTCAGTGTATGCCCCAGTTAGCGCCTTTCCCACTCTATGGGATAACCTCTCCCATCTGGCCGGATAGAGTGTGATCCCTACCCCTTGGAGTAGGTGGATCTCTCCCAAGTTGGTGGATGCAAGTGTTCTATCATCTAATTCCTTGGGGTTAAGATGAATGATCAAGGACAATAGGGTAGAGTGTGATCCTTACCTCTGGTAAGTTGATCTTACCTATTGTCCAGGACTTTGGGATAGTGTGATCCCTATGCATAAGGTTAGGTTGATCTTGCATATTGTCTTTGGTTCTGCGTGGTAGCCATGGTTCCCCAATGATGATGATGATTCCGGGTGGTAGTAGAGTCTCCCTGATGGTGATAAAGGCAGGGTGGTAGTTGGAGCTCCCCTACAACATTTATTCTTCTTTAGATTTGAGAATGTTCAGCATGAGGTGCGCAGAGACAAGCAGAGATGGTACATAATGGCATGATGATTAGTGGTCAGATATTGGTAGGTGGAATTCTCCCTAGTTTAGTTGAGAGGGAATGTTAAATTGTGCAACTAGGGCCAAATTCCACTTTGGATAACTCATTCAATGGAGATAGTCATTGCATTGAATTCCTCTTTTCGATAGGACCAAAATTTACTTTTGAATCACTCAATTTGTATAAGGAAAAGTGGATTTTTGAGGTCAAGCCCACAAATTAAAAATTGTCAAGGCTGGCCTTGGGTCAAATGGCATATCTCATGGACAAAATGACACCCCTCAAGTTGCACATAAATTCCAGTGCCCTCTCGCTGTGAAAATTTCTAAATAGAAATCCTACTACAGTGATTAATATTATTTCTTCTACTTATTACCTCAGAAATAAGTTATCTATTGTATTCTTACGGTAAATATCAGAATATATTCTACTGCAGCCTTCACAATTAAAACATTGCAGAAAGTAAATGTAAGTAAAATGTTGGCGCAAATACAATCACAATGATAGTTATTTTTGGACAATTGTCCCCGGAAAAACCCAATGTGGGAAAACAGGTGCAACAGATGAGGGTTTTATCATTCTTCAGCAAAATTCTTTATGTACAAATTACACCTAGCAGTATAGAACACGACTTTCTAAGAAAAATTTACAGACGTTCCTGAACAAGTATCTAACCCGAGAGAAAAGTTCCTCCTCCCTCTACGTCTCTCTGGCTTGCCCAATGTCACTTTCTCTAGCCCCTGGACTAGCCTGCGCATTTCCTGCGTCACTCAAGCTAGCATTGCCTCTCCTAGCGTCAATTTGCCTAGTGCTATCCTTTTACTGCTCTGTGCCTTTGTCCCTATCTCTCTGACTGATGTTGAACCCTCTCTGTTTCTCTTCCACCTACAACACTCCCTCTGAATCAATTTTATCTTATCGAACTTCGACCAGTGAAAAAATCGATTTTAGTTGGGCAACTGAGTATCTGCCTGGTGTCTTTTCCAAATGACCCTCAAGCCCCTTCTTATATCTTCATGTTGGATAACCAACGACGTAGATTAACTCCTAATCAAAGCCTCAGATCATTTTGATTTGATCTCCTTCTTTATCTACAAGATTCACCCACAATTAAATTAATACCCATTAATATTTTAATTTTCCTAAGTTTAGACTCCGGAACCCCATTAAAAATATTAATTATTTTAATAAAATTGTCTATGGGTGGAATTTCCCAAAACGGTTGATGGGTTCTTTGGAATGCATGTTCCTAGGCCTCCTTGCAAAATTTTAGGCTTAGAGCACATTTGATGCTACCCCAAATCAACAATCCCTCTTAGTGAGGAATGTGCTCTAGCAATATACTGTTGTTGCATACTGCTCTGACTCTGACGCATCGTCCTCTGCACTGCTAATGTCTGACATGCTGTCCACCAACTACTACGCTATTGCTGCAACTGTACTGCTGTCTTTGACACTACCACTGCGAATGCTACCTCTGTACTACAACTCCCTTTGAATATATACATTTGTGCTACTGTTGGCACCAATGTTGCGAGCATCGCGATTTTTTCGTCCCGCCAATTTAATCGCTGATTTTTTTGGCGATTTTTTTTTTATTTTCAAAAAATCGCAAAAAAATCGCGATTTTTTTCAAAATAATCGTGATATGATCAATAATAATCATGAGTAGCAGAAAAAATGGGGTTTAAAGCCGATTTTTGGTTTTTGTTTGTCATTTTTTCAGATAGTGAGCTTGTTTGAGAGTTGAGGAGGAGAGGAAGTTGAATACAAGGGCAAAGGAGGAGATAAACGAAAGATTTTAGCATCCCAAGCAAAAAAAATTCGAGTTTGGATGAAATTTCTTCAACAAAGCGTGATTTCCAAGTATGGGCACCAAATTTGGTCATTGTTTTTTGGTTTTTTTCTTGTTTTTACTTGGGTTTCTATAACCATTGATTATCAATGATTTTTGAGTGGATTTGATTGTGTTTTTTTTTCTTTTTTGTTGTAGAGTGGAGAGGGTTCATTTTGGTCAGAAATGCAAAAACTTGATTGTTAGATATATAAGTTTAATATCTTCTTGTGCTCTATTTTTTTGCATCATTTTTGTTTGGGTTTGAATATGCATTTTTTCCATTATTGTTGCATTGAGATGAAGTTTTTTTTGTTTGTTTGTCAAAAATTCAATGTGTTGTATGTAAATTTTATTTTTATTTTTTTAACTTACAATTCTTCTTGTTCCCTAGGTTCAACTTCAAACTTCATTTTACATTAAAATTCAAGAGTTCAACCAAGTTACAAACATGCCAAGGAAATTGGACCCTCTGTGGAAAATTGGTGAACCTGATGGAGGGTTTGACAAATCAAACTTGACTTGCAAGTTGTGTGGGCATCATATGACAGGGGGGTGTATAGATTGAAGTATCACCTTGCACAAATCCCTGGACATGAGGGAGGGCCTTGCACCAATACAAATCTAGAAATCATCTGAAGAGCCCTCAGATAATTGGAAGAAATAGAGAAAACCAAACTGTCCAAGTCAGCTCTGAGGAGTCAACTGGTAGGGAATAGAGTGTTAGGAGTGAATATGAGAGGCACTGGTTCTACTTTAGCATCGGTATCTACAACCAACTCTATAGCTGCCTCATCATATTTTGTTCCTAAAACCATGTTTGGTTCACAACCACTATCTCTTCAATGCTTAAAAATGGAGAAAGACGCTGACAAGTTGTTGGGCAAGTTTCTTCTTTAGAGTGATATTCCTTTCAGCGTTGCAAGGAATAATCCATTTTTTCAGCTTATTGTTGATGTTATTGCAATTGTTGGCCCAGGATACAAATTCCCTTCTTATGATGACTTTAGAGGTCACATTCTTCAAAATGAAAAGGTTGACTGCACCAAAATAATATTGGAGGAGTTTAGGGCATCATGGGCACACACATGATGTACCGTGATGTCAGATGGTTCGATCGATCAAAAGGGGGGAAGCCTTATAAACTTCTTGGTTAATTGTCCCAAGGGGACAATGTTTATGAAATCTATTGATGGATCTGCACATCAAAGATGCAAAATTATTATGTGATTTGTCGGATGTGTTTGTTTTGGAGGTGGGTCCAGAACATGTTGTTCAAGTCATAACAAACAATGCTGCAAATTATGTTGTTGTTGGCAAGATGCTTATGGAGAGTCATCCTACTTTATTTTAGACACCTTGTGCTACACATTACATTGATTTGATGTTGGAGGACATAGGAAAAATTCATTTTGTCATAGATATTGTTGACTCATAAAAAAACATTACAAAATTTATATATAATCATGCATGTATGCTTCATTTGATGAGAACATTCACCGACAACAAGGAGTTGGTGTGCCCCGCCATTACACGGTTTGCCACCAATTTCATATTTCTTCAATCCCTCTTGAATTTTATGTGAGATGTGAAGAGAATGTTTCTTTCAGATCAGTGGCATGCGTTGGCATTTAGCCGCAAACTAGAGGCAGAGGCCATATGCAGATTCGTTTCATACCAGGAAAGCTTATGGGCGGGAGTGCAGGAGGTGTGCAACATTACTGAACCTTTGGTAAAGGTTCTTTGATTAGTTGATGGTCATAAGCCCGCAATGGGCTATTTGTATGAGGCCATGTATAGGGCCAAAGAATCCATTTGGACCTACTATGATGATAAGGGAGACGAGGGCTTCCAGAAACAACTCTTCCTATGGGAAGTGATTGATGAACGATAAAACAACACACTCCATCATCCCATTCATGTTGCAGGGTGTGAAAATTTTATTACTCCAACAACTGCTTTATTTTTCCTACTTATTCTTCAATAAGTTATTTACGAAATCACTTCAGTAAATATTAAAATAAACTCTACTACAGATATCACACCATAGAATAGAAACAAAACATGCACAAAGAAAAACACATCAACACAGTTATTTTTGGACGAAAAACCCAATGTGGGAAAACTGGTGCAGCAATGGAGGATTTTATTATTAACAACTTATTTGAGTACACTGGGTACCAAATTGGCTCCCCTGACTGAGATAAATTCTTCGGAACCTCTCCTAGGCTTAGCGTCTGACCTTCTAGCCTCTTCACAGCTCCCAGACCCAGACCCTCTGTGTTAGCAATTTGCCTCTCTGCATCAGCACTGGGCCTATCTGCGTCACCCACGCAGGCCCTTAGTGATTGTGCAGTCCTGCTGCCTTTGCGGCTCTCTGAGTGGCTTTGCTTCTGCCTTTCTGACCTTTGCGTTGATCCTCTGGCACTGTCCCTGCCTCTCAGCTTCATACTCGCTACCTCTTACTGTAATCCAAACCTTTAGTTCGAATTTCTCTGTAAACCCCACTCCAGAAATCGAACTGAATGGTCTCTCTCAGTGTGTCTCCAACTGACCCTCAAGTCCCCTCTTATACTTTTCCTGTTGATGAATCAACGGTCGAGATTAAGTCCCTAATCAATAGCTAAGATTAAAATAGACTTGATCCTTATCTTTTGGAAGCTTCTCATCCTTATCTTTATTAATACCCATTAATATTTTTATTTCCCTAAGTTTAGACTTAGGAACTCATTAAAAATATTAATTTATTAAATAACTATTCATTCGGATGGATTTTTCCAAAATGATTTTTGGGTTTTGGATATCTCATGTGCTTTAGCCTCTCCACCAAATTTCATGGCTAGAGCACATCCGATGCTACCCCAAATCAACACTCCCTCTTACCGAGGAATATGCTCTAGTAATACTCCGTGCTAAGCATCACTCTGATTATATGGCATTGGTACCTGTGTTGATGCTAGGCCTCCCCACCCATCATCCTCTGCACTGTTGTATCCTGTATTGCTGCCCATGGCTCTGCCACTGCCACTTCTGCATCCATACGGCATCTCCCTCTACATCCATGTTGTTACTAGTCCTTCTTTCCAACATTGCATCTGCACTGCAACTCCCTCTGCATTCGTGTTGCTGGTCCTTTCCAACACTGCATCTGCACTGCAACCTCTTCTCATTATGCTGCATCGTGCTACTGCTAACTGCTACTGTACTGCAACATCATACCCATTTCTGCTACTGAAATGGGCGAAGGTCTCTCTTCGTAGTTAATTCCCTCCTTCTGAGCATACCCCTTAGCCAGAAACCTGGCTTTGTATTTTTCCACACTGTCGTTTGCAGCGTATTTAATCTTGTAGATCCATTTCGAACCGACCACTGCTTTGCCTTGAGGCTTCAACACTACCTCCCAGACATTGTTCACCATTATAGAGTTGTATTCTTCTACCATCGATCCAACCAAACATGGTGTTGAGCAGCCTCCTGAAAATTGGTAGGCTCTCCATCCTAAGCTACTAATGCTTGATATCTATCTGGTTGTTTTCGCTCCCTTTTATTGTTTCTTGGTGCACTGATGAAATACTCTGCATCTCGCAGAATCTGATGAAGTTCCCTGCTCGTTCTTCCTCTGGTAGTAGGTGCTTCTGTTAGTTCCTCCCCCTGTGATTCTTCCTGTTCCGAGGAAGAATTTTTGTCTTCCGTTGGTTGAAGTGGTTTGACCAATGGTTCATCTTTTGACTGCTCTTCGGAAGGCATTTCTCGAGATTTTCTGAAGGCCCTATCCTCCATGAACTTCATATCTCGTCGAACTACTACTTTCTTGCTCCATGGAAGATAGATTCTGTATGTCTTAGTGTTCTCACTATATCCCATTAGATATCCTTTCTCTGCAATTTCATCCAGCTTCTTCCTCTTTTCCTCAGGTATGAAATAATATGCTAAGCTCTCAAATATCCTGAAATGACTGACTTCAGTTGTCTTCCTTGTGAAGAGTTTCTCTAGAGTAATCTTACCTAATGCCCCATGAGGAGTTCTATTCTGAACATAGAATATTGTGTTGCATGATTTTGCCACAGGAATTTTGGCATATCTTGATCATACATCATGGCCCTGGCTGCTTCCATGATAGTCCGATTCTTCTTTTCTCCTACTCCAGTCTGCTCTGGATTGTACAGAGTTGTCCACTCTCTTTTGATGCCCTCCCTAGTGCAAAAGTCTGTGAAGTCCTTGTCAACATATTCTCCACCATTATTTGAGCACAAAACTTTTATTTTCTTTCCAATCAGATTCTCCACCAAGGCCTTAAACTCTTTGAATCGAAAGAAAACCTCATCCTTGGTTTTTAGAAAATAAATCCAAGTTTTCTTGGAGTGATCATCGATGAAGGTGATGAAGTATTCGGCACCACTAAGATCTTTAGTGGACATAGGTCCACAAATATCTGAGTGTATCAATCCTAGTACACTCTTGGCCTTGTTTTTACTTTTAGGAAATGCTGCTTTGGCATACTTGCCCAGATGACATTCCCTGCATACATCATCTCTTTTTGTACTAAGATTTGGAACTCCTGTTACAATTTTCCTGAGAATTGTTAGCGCCCCATGGTGCAAATGTCCCATTAGTCTATGCCATAGTTCATTCAGATCCTTGACCCCGTGACTGCCTATCAATGCCATTGGTGATTCTAGTTGTAACCTATACAACCTGTTATTTCTAATTCCGATCTACACTTTCTTTTTCCAGCTTGGGTGTTTGACGTACACTTTATCTTTGATGAAGAAAATGTCATAGCCCTTGCTTTGAAGTTGTGTTACGAAAAGTAAGTTCATCCCCAGTCTTGGCACATGTAGTGCATTGGTGGCCCAACTGCTTGTTGACCATTGGAGTGGCATTTGATGATTATACGAAGACTCCATGCCCAGGGATGATCCAGAGGACACTTGTACCATCAGATATTGTCAGTATTGCAATAAGTGATAATAGTAATGATGAGTTTTGAGTCTATAACAAGCCTAGGATGTTGGAACTTGATCAGCAAACGAGTACACTTTGGAGTGTTTTTTTTATCTGATTAATTATCCTTTCTTTTTTAGAGGTGGATAATTTTCTAGGTTTTTTCACTCACATTTTACCCCAAAGTCGGGGTGATGGTTTGAAAGTTGAGCCTCTGACACATCTTAGTGTTTAGATTCGATGTATATTACCATACTAGACCACACAAAAAAATTCGTGGAATTTGGTTAGCTCTAGGTAGTCATGTTTTAATTTTTTAGATTTCTCGCAGGTCAAAAATTGCAAATAAAATTGTATTTAAATTTTAATAAGTGTAGTCTAGAGAAGTTGTATGGGGTATGAGTAATAAAAATTACACTTCTCACCCTCAACTTTCTACTATGACACACTTTGAGGGGTTAATAATGTGTTTTGGACCCTCAAAACCCACTTTTCTTAAGTTTAGTGGGAACCAAAAATTAAATAAATGGAGAAAAATAAATATCCACACATCCTAAATGTTGTGGAAATGAAGTGGAAAATTATGGGGGAGTTAAAGTGCAGTCCCAAGGTGATGTGAACTCCTAAAATCAAGGAAAGGATGTGGTCAAATAAAATCGAATTTCTAACATTAAATGAAAAAACTGTTTGAAAATTCGAATTTGTGAAGTTAATGAACGTTTGGGAGGATTTGGGAGAATATTTGGTGGAGATTTTTGTGGGAAATTGTCCCCACATGGGTTACTACCCATGTACACTTGTTATTCCATCATAAAATTCAAATTTGGCACATAAGGGAAGAAGAAAATGATGTCTATTTGCGAGAATTCGATTTTTACACTTGGAATTGGAGCTTCATTCAACAAATTCGAATTTCTCTTTGGGATTGTCACCTCATGCCACTTGTTTAATCACTTCTATATTGGGATTGGCTCCAATGCCATTTTTCATTGTCATTCTTCATTGGGATTTGCTCCCAACTTTATATAATGGAGCCATGGGCTCTCACATTGTCTAATATTGTTACTAGCTATTGTGCTTGCGGAAGCGCTGTTGCCTTGTACACTTTTAGAAATATCAATCAATACTTTGAGGTTTCATTCATGAGGTGTTCCTCCTTTTTGAGTGTGATGAATTGTTAAGCATTGGTATAACTCATTTTACTCCTGCTTTGATCTAATTTGCTTCCATATGCTCTTGTAGATTTGTTAATGTAGAGCTATCTTGCATTGACATTTGATTTAGAAGTATTCTCTAGGTATAGAATTCTCTAGTTGGTTTTAAATAAATCTCTAATGTTTCTTATCATTGTTTATTGTTAAATCTATATGGAACTAATTCTTGATTGAAGTTTTGCAGAGGAAACATCTTGTTGGGATTACAAAATCAAGCGTGAGGGGAAGTCTTTGGAGAGACCAACCCACTCTTGATATATACTTAAAGGAGCTCTCATTTGTTCTTTGAACATTCATAGCCTTATCTTACAAAGTGGTTTTGTAGGGATTTCGGCACATACCTTGTACACAAGCCGAGAACTTCTAAATTTAAATCTCTTTTAAAAAACATTGTACTTCATTTCTTTCATTTTCTATGTAAGAGCTTGAAGATGGCTAAGCAAAGAAGAGAGTTTACTCTCACTCTTTAGCTTATCGTTTTGTAAATTATAATTGTATATGTACATTTTATCTTGTTGGTTTTTCCATTAATACTTAATTTATTTTGCAGCCATTGTTTGGATTGTTTGCTAACTCTTGTGTGGTAGATTTTGAAGAGCAACTTCCCGCAACATCTAACAAGTGTTTGTAGGACCTTTGGCAAGTGTTGGGAGTTTGATTTCCAGGGATGTCATGAGCCCTTTTGAGGCTTATTTTGGCCAAGTCGAGTTCGCTAGGGGGCTGCCCATTTTCCTCTTTAAGCTGTGGGAATTTGGAGGAAACTCACACCTTGTTTCCCTTGCATACATTTTGTGACTTCTTGTCACTACTTTCTCAAGAAAGGAGGTCTAGTGTCCAAGTTTCAAGCAATTATTGTGAGGACTCTCCTTGAAGTATAATTGAGAACTTTGAAGGGCCCTCTTCTCATTGTAATATTAATAAAAGATCTAACTTGCCTGTGGGAGCTTGGGATTTCTCCCATGGTATCCTATCTCCCCATTTAGAGGGAGGCTTCTCTTGGGTGGATTGACATTTGCATGGTTTAAGATTTCATACTTCATTCACTTACATGCATGCTTTAATTGGGAATTAATACAACCTCACTGTCACATTTCATTAAGTAAAAGGTTGTTACAATTTCATTTGAGCTTTGCATTTTCTTTCTCATTGTTGCTTAGAGCTACAAGCTTACACTTTACTCTGGGCAATTCATCCTTTACATGCAAGCATTTTATATTCTTAACAAACTTTGATTTGTTTCCATTTACCTTGTTAAATTGTTTCATGAGCACTTGAATGCATGCTTCAATTTTATACTACATTGTTATCTTGAATATTGGAGCAATTTATTGTCATTGTCTATTTGAAACAAATTTTACTTTCAAGCAAATTACTTGTATCATTTTAATTCATTGATGAAACACATGCAACAGTTGTAAGCTAATTTTATTCCTTCAATTGAAGTTATAATTGCAACTTATGTTGAAAACTATTTCATTTTCAAGCATTGCAAATCAATCTATTTGAAGCATTTGCATGTATCATTATTTTAATTTGGGGAATTAACACAATTTGCATTTAATCTAGGGATTTTAGTGTATGAAGGCTCCAAGTCTCATTAAAATTTTACCTCCAACAAAAGTTGGTTGAAGTAGACATCTTAGGGATCTTATACTCCTCTATTGATTCCACACTGTGAGATCCATATTATTGGGTGAGGATGAGGTCTGAGGATTGAAAAGTTAAATTGTAATCTTGTTGTAGAGCTAATTAATAAAATTAACCAAGAGCACTTTCCATTACATTTACTTTACTTGTCTCTTGATGGTCTGAGTTTTCATATGCAAAGTCTATTCCAAAAGCAAGTATTGTAATCATTTCAAACAAGTGTTTTCTTTTCATGTTTCAAGTTTGATTGCATATTGATGTCTTGGTTTAGCACTTCCTTTCTTTTACATTTCCAATTTAATTACTAATTTTTGGGTTTTTGGCAAGATATGTTTCACATGTTTTGATTTATAAAGTTGATTATCTCAAAAGCATTTTGTATCTTACATATCTTGTGCTAACAATTCTTATTTACATTTCAGGGTTACTTTGTTTTCTCTTTTGAGAGCATTGCATTTTACTTTGAGCAAATATATCTTTAAATTGTTGAGAAAATTCCTTTTAAGGCAATGATTGGCATTGTTATTTCAAGTTGTTCACTTCATATTTGCCCATAAATCCTTAAAAGTAATCCATTTTCACTATAACACTCACCTAGAAACTCACATCTTTTAACTTAACTTTTCATTAGGGACCACCCCCTTTAGCTCACCTAGGAGATAGCTCAAATGGAGAGAGTCAGGATTAGTGTGATAGCCCCTTCTCTGAATTCCCTACCACCAACCACACGTTGTGGGGTTGAAGGCTTTTCTCACTGACATGTAGGTAGGTGTAGGCGGCAGAGTCAACATCTTTGGTGTTGTTGTCGGGGACAAGTCTTCTTGTACCTGGGAAAAATCAACTAACCTTTTGGTTTTAGCATTTTGAACTTTAGATTTAGATTCTTGCTCAAGTGGCGACTCCACTCAATCCAAATTTTGCAAAAGTCTCTACTAGGAGAAATTCAAGTGGTCTAGTTAGCCCCTCTCCTGATCCTGAAAAGGTTTTTAGAGAGAGGTTGAATAGACTCTCTCGTAGTAGAGCTCTTGCTAGTTTTGGGCAAGAGGCTATTTTGATATTCATTTACTTTTTTAGGAACAAGTAGAGCCTAGCATCATGAATGATCTTTTTGCTCCTTGTGACTTCACTAACATAAATGATTATCCTCACAATATCCCTGACAAGGCTATTGAAAAGTTGCCTTCCTTTCATGGTAACAATGCCATTAGTGCTACATCACATGTGAAAAACTTTAATGTTTGTATATTTAAATGGTGTAACGCTGCTAATTATAGGATGATAAGATGAGGCTTTTTGTTTTATCTTTAGAAGAGGACACTTTTGATTGGCTCACTAAGCAACCTGCTAACTCATATAACTCTTTACAAATAATTCTGACTGCATTTTTAGATAAGTTTGGAGAGAAGAAGGAAAATAGGCATTTGATCAATGCCATTAGCAACATGAAGAAAAATGAGAATGAGACCATGGAGGAGTTTAACAAGAGATTCAATGAATTAGTAAAAAGCATGCCTGCTATTGTTAAACCTCATGATGAATTTCTTTTATGCTCATATCTAGATGCTTTTGGGGTTGACACTGCCTATGAGTTGAAGAGGAAGGAGCCTACGAATCTAAGTGTAGCTCAATCTGAAGACTTGAAGATAAAAAGGGCTAGAAAGCAGTCAAGAAAATCTGAAATTCCTGGTTTCAGTAGAGGGCCATCAAAATCAAATGATTACAAAGGAAATGCCAAGGAAGAGACTACACATGATCCTATTAAAGAATTAACTCAACTCATCAAGAGCATGGAAGCAAATCACTTCAAGTAAATGCAAACCATGCAAAATAGGTTGGTGGCCATGGAGAGGTCACAAGTGCAAAGATTTCAAACTAGGCCAAATGATAGATGGCAAAATAATAAGGACTCTCAACAGGAGCATAGGCCTCCAAATCGATTGGAAACTACCAACATGGTAGATTAGATTCCCCATTTTTGTAGGCCATGTAATGTGTTCCATGAAGAAGCCACATGCCCATATGTGAAGAGAATCATGGAAAGTGGCATGTTAGGAGGGACAAGTGGTCAAATCAATATGTTCTCTATTGTCACACAGATTGTCTGGGTAGCGCGACAACGCTCAGAACGGGGGCTGTCACCCTGATCCCTAATCTCTCCATTTAAGCCGTCTCTCGATACTAAGGGGGGTAGACCCTATGGGATAAAGGAAGACCAACTGTAGATCAATTGGGTTGGGAGACACAGCAAGGCAATTTAGCACCTGATTGATTTTAGAAATTAATGTACCTGTGCCTTATGGAGTTAATGATTAAATGATTATTTATTAAATATTGCAGAAATATGAACCTTGTAAAACAATCATTTATCATCAAATATCTCAAGCAATACAAGCTATTCAATAAACTCACAATGCTTTAAAAATGATCCAACAATTAAATTTCTAAAGATTGAATGCTTTAAACAACCATACAATTTAAATGCCAACCAATTACCACTTTCATATAGCTAACTTTAGATAAACATTTAAGCGCATTTAACTATAGAGAAGTGGAACATAAATACCAAAAAAGACACCAAAAAAATGAATTTTCAATTTTTAGTTGAGCTTTTAAAAAAAATTAATTTTTATATTTTTAAATAAAACAAAACAAAACTAAACTAAATGAAATTTAAAATTATTAAAACTAAATCCTAAAAGAACCTTTTTTTTAGATTCTAAAATCAGAATAAAGCTAAAATCTATTCTAAACTAACATCCCAAAAAAGAAAAATGAAAAGTAAACTTTTTATTTTTAAACCATTTATGATTTTTTTTATTATTAAAATCTAATTCTGAAATGAAAGTCAAAATAAACAAAATTTAAATCTAAATGAAAATGAAAAAAAAATCTAACCCTAATCTCTATGTCTACGCATATACATATGAAATAAAACTAAGTCCAAACTAACGCATATTACATTCACAACATATAAAAAAAATTGAAACAGAAATTTGTTTTGAGTGTTTATTTTGTGCAGGCTAGATAGCTCGACGGAGGGAGGAAAAATACGCAGGTGCGATGGGAGCTGCGTAGGCGTTTTGCAGGTATGGCAGCGTATAGGCAGCGTGGAGCTGTAGATTGAGTTTGCAGGTGCGAGAGTAAGGGAAGCAGTGATGATTGCTGATCCGAGGGTTTTGCATGCAGTGTGAGAAAGAAAAATAAAACGTGAGATGGCAGCGTAGGGATGACTGTCAGGTTTGGGAGCTGCGTAGGGAGACTGAATGGACTTGGCAGCGTGAAGGAGGTGGACAGTAGCCAAATGCGATGGAGTTGGAGTAGTGGATGAGTTATGGAGGCTGCGATGATGTCTACGCAAGTCGAGGGAGATGACACAGGTTTGAGGCAGTGTAGAGCTGCCAGAGTGCTGCCAGTGGAGTTTGCTGCGACTTGAGAATAGGCAGCAGCAATGGAGGAAAGGAGAGGTGGAGGAAGGATTTGCATGGAGGAGAGACTTTTGATGGCAAGCAGAGAAGAGCAGCTGTGTGGAGGGTTGAGGATACATGGAAAGAGAGAAATGGCAGAGGGTATGGCAGCAGCAAAAAACTGTGGTCCCTAAAAAAAATTCAAAATTTTTCCTGCAGCAATAAAACCCCAGGAAACAGTGAAAAATGAAAATGTAGGTAGCAAACCCGTAGTCCAGAAGCTTGATTGCAATTTTAAACCCTTCCTGTTTCAGATTGCCTGATGGAAAACCTTGAAAAATTTTCAAAATCTGTACTTGCAATGGAAAAAATAGAACACTCAGAAGTAAAATGTGCAAGAAAAAAAAAAAAACCTAAAACCAGCTAAATAATTACAATATTCATAGTTTAAAGGCTCTAAATAGCCAGATTTGTCAGTAATCCACAGAAATATTTTCAAAATTTTAGATCTATTATGAGATACTTCAGAAAACCTCTCATGCATTCAAAAGATAAATTCAAATGATAAGCCCGGGATCAAAACTAGCTGGGTTCTTCAGAAAATGCAATCCAGGAGTTGACTGGTTCAGCTGAGAACTTCCCTGAACGCCCGGTAATTTCAAAAAAATATTCCCTGCACAACTTAAATCAACCGTTAATGAAGAAGGAGAAAACGATACTAAAATCCAAATATAATGGAGATACCTGCCATTATATCCAGAAATTTAATTACCATTCAAACCGTAGCGACTAAACAAGATACCTGTGTTTAAAATCACTCTTCATCAAGCTATCATCAATGGCTGAAAATAAATTTATGCAGAAAAATAAAACATTTTACAGCAATTCCAGAAGAGTAACTCCAGTAAGATTTCAACCCCAAAGTATTTCTTCATTGCATAAAAATGACTACAAGAGAGATTTTTTTAGCACAAGACTCACAGATCGAATCATCTCAAATGACTCCTAACCAGTGTTTTACAAATCGGCCGTTTCGAAACCGAAACGGCCGAGTCGAACCGAGTCGATTGTTGGAGGAGTGACCCGGCCAAGTAACCGGTCCGGTTGACCGAGTCACACATGACTCGGCCGAGTCATTCAATGACTCGGCCGAGTCATGTGTGACTCGGTCAACCCGGCCGGATCCGATTTGACTCGGCCGAGTCACAAGGGGACGGCTGGGCAGGTCAGCGAAGTCCATTCTCAAGCTAATAAGGACTGTTCTTGCAGACTTGCACAACTGTATGAGGCTTAAAACTCTGAATCATTTAGCTCTGTGATTGGCTTAGTCAATGAGATCCGTTTCGCATTTATTACCTACTTATTGCACTGAAGTATTGATCCTTTATATACATCATCATCTACAAAGTTCAAACTTCAAACGTGGTCTTCTATTCACAATTGAATTTCCAAGGTGACTTGACAAGCAGATTGAGTAGGACTACATCATCAATCATTACTTCAGCAGTGCCAGTGCCTCCAATAGTAGCAGTTAGAAATTAATGGTAGGCACCTTTTGACAGTGTAAGGTTCAGTGGCTTATATTGCAGCAGTGAGAGGTTCATGTTTCATTGGTTTGCAGTAAGGGTATTCACATTGCAGTTGTGAGTCTTGATGATTCTAAGTGAAAAGACAGAGGCACTGTATGTAGTAGCATTCCTCTTATTGATTGAAGCTGAAGATTTGTAGAAGAATATGTCTTTGTCTATAGTAAGGTTATCATCATCGGAATTGGTCTCATGATCAGGAGTTCATTTACATATTCTGGCTTACTTCATCAACAGTCCTTCATTCTAAGATAGGGGGCAGTAAAGGTTTATGTTTCATCATTGTTGTAGCACTCTGGAAGGTGCTTCATTGCTATATCTGAGCAGCTATAAGACGCATGCCAGTAAGCCTCCTTGGGCAGAGGTTGAGATATTTTCAAGTTCATAGAGCTGACCTAAGACATCTAGCTCTGAGCCTCACTGCTCGCAGCATATTTGTTGATACATCCTTTCGGCACCAGTGCAGCAGTGTAAGATTGAAAGCAACTTGGCATAGTTGATTTAGCAACTGCGCCATGAGCTCCCTATTGCATATTCATTCGTGAGCATTGCAGTGTTTGTGTCGAGGGCAACAGTGGTTGTTGTATAGTGACAATGTCAAGATTGACAGTCAAGGTTTAATGTACAAATTGAACAGAAGCAAAGAGCCTACTTTGATCATATGTTGTCTTCCATCTATATTATAATGCTGTGTGTTTGGAAACATGAATGAAAATATTTAAAATTATGTTTAAAATATTTAAAATTATGTTTAAAATATTTAAAATTATGTTTTTTAATAAAAAAAACAAATATTTAATGTATTTTTTACAACGACCGAGTCATTGAAATCGAGCCGGCTGAGTCATTACCGTTTCGGAGTCGGAGTCGATCCTCGGCCGAGTTGGAGTCTTAAAAGATTGCTCCTAAGACCCTATTTAAAGGAAAAATTCCCAACGACTAGTTCGAGTGATCCATGTCAAAATGATCTCGATCGTTGATGAGGATCAAAATCCCTTTTAATCTCATCCGTTGAAATTTTAAATGCATTTTAATATATTAAAAATTAAAACTTTGCATTTATTTTCTCAAAACTTTGACTTATTATTATTTTATTATTTTTTAATTATTTTAAATTTTTATTTATTTATTTTTAAAATTTTAAAATTTTATTATTTTCTATTATTTATAGTTTTTATAGTTTTTATATATTTTATATATTTTTAATTTTAATTTTAATTTTTATTATTTTTATAATTTTATTATTTTCTATTATTTATATTTTTATATTTTTTATATTTTTAATTTTTAATTTTTTACTGGATCCTCAAACTTATCCTCTGGAAAAATCACCTAGGACCTAGGACTTATGAGGGAATAAAACATTTTTTAACCCTTAAGACACTTTACATCATGACTTTTAAAATTTTACATCTCAAGAGGGAAAACCCATGTGACATAGACCCTCATAGACCACCCAGTTCTGCAACACATATATAATCTAGCAGATCAACAATTTGTAATAACCTAACCAAATAGTTAGAATTATTTCCAAATTACTTTTACATAGACTTGAAGCACACTAGGATTCCCCTAAGATTCTAATGACAAAATTCATTCCAGCTTTGGGGTTAGGTTGAAGGAAAACTCTGCCAATCATGGATCGGTGAGACAAAAAACCTTTTGGAATGTAGATTATCACTAGAAAATTAGGTTTCCCTAGGCAGTTTACATACATGACTCAAACCTGCTAAGATTTTTACAATTTACACATGCAGACTAGGTTTACAACATAACATGATCGGGCTGATAATCGAATGGCACAGACACGTCGATCATGCACTATCCCTTTTGCGAAAAAAGGGAGTGTAATGCTATGGGTAGTTGACATGTAGTGGTCAACATCTGGCTCTACTTGTGGACATGTTGTTGCACTGTAGGAATGTGAGAATCCAGAATCTGCATCCACGCAACACACATTAAAACATAAGTAGCGTCCATAAAAAAAAAAATCATATAAAATTAAGTTCAGGAAAGATATAAGCTCTTCATTTATGAAAGTAAATCTAATTCTAAAATAGAAATGAAAATGGTGAAAAAACAAGGGGTAGGGTTAGAAATACAGAGGATGCCCCATGGCATGAGATGTGTTCAATATAGTGTATATGGAGCATTTTCCTACTTTCAGACAAATCTGTCAACTGCTTGTCGGATGTGCCATGTCCAATTCTGCATACGGTAGGACCTTTTCCTATCCGAAAATCAAGTTGCTCGCGGTCGTTTGATGCATCAAATCTTCTTCTCGTTCTCTTTCTTTTGCTTTTTTTCTTTTGGCACGCTGTATCACTGATGACGTGGAACTTTCTGCTTCAAAGCTCTCAGATGAAGTATGTAAGATATGTGTGACATGTCTTTCTTCATTCTGCATCTACCCTGTCAAGGATGATGGATCAATTTCACAGGTGCCATGAATTATAACTTGATCTTCAATGATTGGTGGATTAACCGTGTGAGCATCAGCCTGATTATTAATTTCCCTTTTATCCAGGTCACCTTCAATTATCCACTTTTCAATGGAACAAAGGACCTCATAATAAGATGGAGCTTGCTGCAACAGATAAGGAGGCTCCTGATCTATTGACGTTCCCTGGTTTCTTTCATTCTCTGAGTGCTGTTGAAATTTCTAAACCTGTATTTTAATGGCATCCATCTGACTAGAGTGTTCAACCTTCATAGCACTGATTTCCCGGGCATGGTCTTCTTCCAGGTCAGTGACTTATTTTGAAGGCATATTTGATTGGCTTCCATATTTTTTATTACTTTATCGTTCTTTTCCTTTATGGTCATAAAGCAATGCTACATAGAGTTTATCTCTTTCTCATGATTTTCTTGCATGGTAGCCAACTGATTATTATGATCGAATATCATGGTATTCATTTCTTCATCCATAGTTAATAACTTGTTTTGCATAGAATTAATTTCCCTATCATGATTAGCTTTCATGGTCTCAATTTCCTTAGCATGTTGACTCTGCATGTTGGTTACGTGATCAGAGTGTTTAATTTTCATGATTTCCATCTCCTTATCACATTTTTCCAGGTGGGTGCATAAATTTCTCATATCATTGGCATAATTAGTTTGATTGATCTCCATATTTTTTACCAGCCGCATTAGTTTTTGTATAATTTGCTTCTGATCTTCCTTTTCATTGTCAACACTATTTTTACAATTTTTCCCTGCTTTTCCACTATCATGGATTTGATCTGCAATGGTACAGGTGGATGGCACATTCTGATATGAAGAATTGTCTTGAAATATTTCATCGACAGCTGGACCTTTTATAAGATTACTTTCATTCTGTTGCACAATTTTAGGGGCACAAGGGGAGTTATCTGGATAACCATATCTATCTTTAAAAGCACTGAAAATGTCTTGTAAAGAAGTGAAAGAGTCTTTAGGACAATTATTAAACCAATTCAAAGCATCACCCTCTAATGAAAGGACAAATAGATGCATTTTGACATCTTCATGATCATACTGAGAAGATCTACACTATATGAACGTTATACGATAAAAACTCCATAAATGCCTTCTAACAGTGACTGAATCACCACCTGAGAACAAAGGTAATTTAGAAATGGCCACTTCTGGAAAATCATGGAGATCATCAGTAAAATGACATGGTTTAAATGAATAATCCATGATTAATAACGGGGGACCAAATGGATGATAGAAAGAGATCTCTGCTCAAAAAAATCAAGAGATGAAAGAAGTGAAGTCGCCACTTGAACAATGAATCTAATTCTAGGATCCAAAAAGAAACAAACAAGCATATATGAGGGAGGCTTCTTGCCTGGGAAAAATAAAAGAAATGGAGTCTCCACCCAAATAAGAAATGAACTGAATAGTAGTTGCTGATATGACAAAAGATCAAATGACGCCAAAGAATGTTGGTCGTTTGATAGGCTAATGAATGGCGGAAAAGATGAGATGATGACAAAAAATGTTGACTTTGCCGGCTCAAATGAAAAGATTCCAGATTCCAGATGAGAGAAAAGAATGAAGATGAAATGTCGTTGAAACTCCAGGGACAAAAAAACTCTTTCCCCGGAAACGACGACAAAAAATGTTTTCGTTGCCGAGCCAAATGAAAAGATGAGAAATGAGAAGGATGAATGAGGAAATGTCATTGAAATGCCGAGAATAAAATGTCCTCAGCAATGGCGCCAAAAAATGTTGTCGCACAGATTGTCTGGGAAGCGCGACAACGTTCAGACCGGGGGCTATCACCCTGATCCCCGTCCTCTCTATTTAAGCTGTCTCCCAAAGCTAAGGGGGGTAGACCCTATGGGATAAAGGAAGACCAACTGTGGACTAGTTGGGTTGGGAGACACAGCAAGGCAATTTAGCACCTGCTTGATTTTAGAAATTAATGTACCAGTGCCTTATGGAGTTAATGATTAAATGATTATTTATTAAATATTGCAGAAATATGAACCTTGTAAAACAATCATTTATCATCAGATATCCCAAGCAATACAAGCTATTCAATAAACTCACAATGCTTTAAAAATGATCCAGCAATTAAATTTCTAAAGATTGAATGCTTTAAACAACCATACAATTTAAATGCTAACCAATTACCACTTTCATATAGCTAACTTTAGATAAACATTTAAGTGCATTTAACTATAGATAAGTGGAACATAAATACCACAAAAGACACCAAAAAAATGACTTTTCAATTTTTAGTTAAGCTTTTCAAATTTTTTTTCTTTTTTAATAAAACAAAACAAAACAAAACAAAATGAAATTTAAAATTATTAAAACTAAATCCTAAAAGAACTTTTTATTTTTATTTTTTTAGATTCTAAAATCAGAATAAAGCTAAAATCTATTCTAAACTAACATCCGAAAAAAGAAAAATGAAAAGGGAGCTTTTTATTTTTAAACCATTTATGATTTTTATATTTTATGATTTTTTAAAATCTAATTCCGAAATCAAAGTCAAAATAAACAAAATCTAAATCTAAATGAAAATGAAAAAAAAAATCTAAACCTAATCTCTATCTCTACGCATATACATATGAAATAAAACTAAGTCCAAACTAATTTATATTACATTCACAACATATAAAAAAAATTGAAATTGAAATTTGTTTTGAGTGTTTATTTTGTGCACGCTGGATAGCTCAACAGAGGGAGGAAAAATACACAGGTGCGATGGGAGCTGCGTAGGCATTTTGCAGTAGGCAGCGTGGAGCTGCAGATTGAGTTTGCAGGTGTGACAGCAAGGGAAGCAGTGACAATTGCTGATCCGAGGGTTTTGCATGTAGTGTGAGAAAGAAAAAGAAAACGTGAGATGGCAGCGTAGGGATGACTGTCAGGTTTGGGAGCTGCGTAGGGAGATTGGATGGACCTGGCAGCGTGAAGGAGGTGGACGACAGCCAAATGCGATGGAGTTGGAGAAGTGGATGCGTTATGGAGGCTGCGGTGATGTCTGCACAAGTCGAGGGAGATGACACAGGTTTGAGGTAGCATAGAGCTGCTAGAGGAGTTTGCTGCGATGAAAAACTATGGCCCCTAAAAAAAATTTCAGTAGCGAAAAACTATGGCCCCTAAAAAAATTTCAAATTTTTTTTTGCAGCAATAAAACCCCAGGCAATAGTGAAAAATGAAAACGCAGGTAGCAGACCCGTAGTCCAGCAACTTGATTGAAATTTTAAATCCTTCCTGCTTTAGATTGCCTGAAGGAAAAACCTGAAAACTTTTCAAAATCTGTACCCGCAACCTGCAATGGCAAAAACAGAACACCCAGAATTAAAATGTGCAAGAAACCAAAAAAAAAAAAACTAAAACCAGCTAAATAATTACAATATTCACAGTTTAACGGCTCTAAATAGCCAGATTTGTCGGTAATCTACAGAAATATTTCCAGAATTTTAGATGTACTATGAGATACTTCAGAAAACCTCTCATGCATTCAAAAGATAAATTCAAATGATAAGCCCGGGATCAAAACTAGCTGGGTTCTTCAAAAATTCAATCTTTGAGTTGGCTGGTTCAGCCGAGAATTTCCCTGAATGCCCAGTAATCTCAAACAAATATTTATTGCACAACTTAAATCAACCATTGACGAAGAAGGAAAAAATGATACTAAAATCCAAATGTAATGGAGATACTTGCCATCATATCCAGAAATTTAACTACCATTCAAACCAGGGTTGCAGGAATCGCCCCCCCCCCCCCGGATCCAAAGTCAGAATCGCGGATCGGAGCGAATCGACCCGGAATCCACACTGGAAGCGCGATTCACATTTGGAGGTGGCGCGATTCCGGCAAAAAAAAACGATTCCTGCCAATTGCTGTTGCGGCCCCCCGGAACCGCGGATCGGAAGACGCTTCGGGCACGGGGTGGCGCCACGCAACCTGCCCGGAAGCGCACGCCACCCGCACGCCACCCAGGCGCAACCCGGACGCAACCCCGCGGGCAGCGCATTTTTACTTTTTTTTTTTTTAATTTGTTTTAAAATGTAACTTAACTAGCATGAGGGGGTGGGTTAGGTGAGTTTAGGGTGACTTTAGAAAAGAATAAAGCCCCCATTCTCTTCTCATTTTCTCACTTTGAGTTTATGAGAGTTGGAGAAGAGAAGAGAGGAGAGGAGAAGAGAAGAGAGGAAAGGAGAGGAGAAGAGAGGAGAGCTTGGAGGAGTGAAGAAGGAGGAGCTAGGAGAAGGAGGAGGAGCTTGGAGCAAGAGCTTGGAGGACTTCATCTACAAGAGCTAAAGAGGTAAGTTCAAACCCCAAACTCCCTTGTTTTTTTGAAAAAAAAATTGTATTTTTCTCCTCCCTCTCCTACTCTTTCCCATTGTTTCTACTTGCTCCTTTATTTACAGGTTGTCCACCACCTATATCCATATTCCAAGATGGTGTTCTTTTGGCTTCTATGTATCATTCCACTCTTGGTTTTAATGATGGCAAGGGTGAGGAATAGAGGGGAAGAGGAAGGGGATGAACTTGGTCCTAATAGTAGTGACCCAATGTATGATGAGGAGGAAGGGTTTGAAGAGGAAGGGGATGAACTTGAAGAGGACACTGAAGCACAAGATGGGAAAGGTACATCAAATCCCTTGTGGAACTATGTGACCAAACTTGAAGGGGGAAAGGGTGGTGGATCTTACAAATGGATGTGCCCTCATGGTTGTCATGGAGGAAAACCATATACGGGTTCATATACCCGTCTGAGGAGGCATCTTTGTGGGGTGCTAGACAGTGATGAAAAAAAGGGTTCTGTGGGGGTAACCATTTGCCCAAACATTTCAAGTGAACAAAGACAAAAATACATCAAAATAGAGATGGCTGCACAACGAAAAAACAAGAAACAAAAAACTCATTCTGAATCAAGTGCAACCTCTAAATTTGGTAGTTGCCCATCTCCTCATGGTACTTTTGCAACCTCTGGAGGTAGAAAAACAATAGGGGATTTCCTTAATGTTGCTGGGAGGGATGATGTGGATGGAAAGATAGTCCGTTTTTTTTGTGCTTGCGGTGTACCATTCAATGTGCTTCGCTCTCCCTATTGGCATGACATGGTAAAGGCCATCAATGAAGCCCCAAAAGGATACAAGGCCCCCAACTATGAGAAAGCTAGAACAGTGTTATTAGAAAGAGAAAAAGCTAAGGTTCAAAGAGATTTGACACGTTTTACACATGAGTGGGTGGATTCTGGGGTATCCATTGTATCAGATGGGTGGACAAATATTAGAAACCAACATTTGATAAATGTTCTTGGTGTTTCTTCTAGTGGTGCAGTATTTATTGCATCTCATGACTCCTCCTCCATCAGTGCAACTGCACCAAACATTGCAGATCTCCTATTGAAATCAATCAAAGATGTTGGTCCGAATAATGTGGTTCAAGTGATCACAGATAATGCAGCAAATTGTAAGTTAGCAGGAAAAATTATTGAGCGTACTCATCCACACATCTTTTGGTCTGGGTGCCTGGTTCACACATTGAACCTTTTGATGCATGATATTGTGAAACACAAAGATTGTGGGTGGATTGCTGAGGTTTACAGGAAAGGGAAGCAGCTCATTAAATTCATCACAGGGCATACAAGGGTAAACTACTTCTATGGCACTTACTCCAAGTTGCAATTGCTTAAAATTGCAAAGACAAGATTTGCTAGTTATTACCTCACCTTTAGGCGGCTAGTGAGGGTGAGACAAGCTTTAACTAATTTGGTGTGTGCTGAAACATGGGATGAAATTAACGTCAGTACAGATGGTGCTAATGAAGTCAAGGACACTGTTCTTGACAGTTACTTTTGGTCACAGGTTAAATATGTTTTGCAATTCACCAAACCAATTTATTACATGATCAAGTTTGCAGATTCAGATCGACCAGTAATTGGGGAGGTGTATGAGCAAATGGATAGCATGTTGGGGCAGATTAAAGACATTGCTGAGCCTAGAGATACCACCTTGTACAATTATATTCGTGAAGAGGTGGAAAAACGATGGGATATGCTAAATGTTCCATTGCATGCATTAGCATATGTTTTGACACCTAAATACTATCATCCATCATGGCTTTCAAAACCAGCACCTGGGGGGGGAGTCAGGAGAAAACCACACCAAGATAAAGAGGTTCACGAAAAATATATGGCTGCATTGAGTAGATTAATCCCTGATGAGGAGGAGGCTGCATTGGTACGGAGACAGGTGAGCAACTATACGAGCAACACTGGTCCATTTTCGAGCATGCATGCAATTCAAGATCGAGAGCATTTTTCTGCTCTTGAGTGGTGGAACATGCATGGAGGGCCTACTCCAATTCTACAGAGTTTGGCATTGCGGGTGCTATCACAGGTGGTAAACACTTCTTCTGCAGAGAGGTGTTGGAGCTCTTATTCTTTCATCCACAGTGTTAAAAGGAACAGGTTGAATTTAGACCGGGCAGAGAGCTTGGTTTATGTTCATTACAACTTGCGATTGTTGTCCCATTACTGTGAAGATGCAAAGTCTAATAAAGACTTGTTGACTTGGGACAAGAATCCAGAGGAGCCCAATTTGGAGGATGGAGTGTTGCGACTAGAGCAATTAGAGGATTCTCTTATCCAGGTATGTCCATTGTGGTATGAATTTTCCAATTTTCCCTTATAAAGCATTTCTCTAATTCATGTTTTTAATTTTTTTGTTAACTAGTGTTTTTTTTTTTGCATGAATTTTTTGAGCGATTCTAGGATGATGACACGGGTGTTGATATGCCACCACCCCCACCCCCATCTGGTCCCTTGGTTTCTAGGTTCCATGGTTCAACACCAACGGCAGGGGGTTCTTCTTCATCAGTTCCAGTGCCACGACTTACACAGGGACCATCTTCTTCATTGCCACCACGTGGAGGCCCGCCATCACGTTCTATTCGTGGTGGAAGGAGGAGAGATTAGTAGATATATTCACAATCTACTTCTTTTTGTCATAGATTACTCATTAGACTTGTAGACTTGTGAATTTGAATTTTGAACCTTTTTGGCTTGGCGGTGACCAAGTGACATATTTTGTAAACATTATTATTTGAATTTTGGACATGACAAATGTTGACAGTTGCTCACTTGCTAGATAAATCATAATATGCTCTATGTTTTATGTTTTATAATATGCTTAAATGTTTTATGTTTTATAATATGCTTAAAAATTTGATGTATGTTTGTAATAGCTAGAATATAGATGATTGTTGTACATACTAGTAACTACAATGGAATCATGGATGCCATATCTATCTTGATTTATGCAAAAATATGCATGTTTTCATGTCTTCTACAATTAATTTGGTATTTGGGATGTTTGTTTTGAGTATAAATGCAAAAAAATATATAAAAATATATATATATATATATAGCAGACGCTTCCGCGGACGCTTCGCTCCCTAGATTTTTGGAAAATGACGCTTCCGCTTCGCTCCCGCTTCGTGCAACATTGATTCAAACCCTAGCGACTAAACAAGATACTTGTGTTTAAAATCACTCTTCATCAAGCTATCATCAATGGCTAAAAATAAATTTATGCAGAAAAATAAAACATCTTTTAGGAATTCCAGAAGAGTAACACCAGCAAGATTTCAACCCCAAAGTCTTTGTTTATTGCACAAAAATGACTACAAGAGAGCTTTCTTTAGCACAAGACTCACAGATCGAATCATCTCAAATGACTCCTAACACCCTATTTAAAGGAAAAATTCCCAATGGCTAGTTCGAGTGATCCATGTCAAAAATATCTCGATCGTCGATGAGGATCAAAATCCCTTTTAATCTCATCCGTCGAAATTTTAAATGCATTTTAATATATTAAAAAATTAAAACTTTGCATTTATTTTCTCAAAACTTTGACTTATTATTATTTTTTTTTTTTAGTTATTTTTTTTTTAATTTTATTATTTTCTATTATTTATATTATATATATATATTTTTATTTTTTATTTTTGTTTAATTTTTATAATTTTATAATTTTATTATTTTCTATTATTTTTATTTCTTTTTATTTTTATTTTTTATTTTATTTTTTATTATTTTTATTGGATCCTCGAACTTAGCCTCTGGAAAAATCACTTAGGACCTAGGACTTATGAGGGGATAAAACATTTTCTAACCTTCAAGACATTTTACATCATGACTTTTACAATTTTACATCTCAAGGGGGAAAGCCCATGTGACATAGACCCTCATAGACCACCCAGTTCTGCAACACAAATATAATCTAGCAGATCAAGCAATTTGTAATGACCTAACCAAATAGTTAGAATTATTTCCAAATTACTTTTACATAGAGTCGAAGCACACTAGGATTCCCCTAAGATTCTAATGACAAAATTCATTCCGGCTTTGGCGTTAGGTTGAAGGAAAACTCACTCTGTCGATCATGGATTAGTGAGACAAAAAACCTTCCGGAATGTAGATTATCACTAGAAAATTAGGTTTGCCTAGGCAGTTTACATACATGACTCAGACCTGCTAAGATTATTTACAATTTACACATGCAGACTGGGTTTACAACATAACATGATCAGGCTGATGATGATAATCGAATGGCACGGACACGTCGATCAAGCGCTATCCATTTTGTGAAAAAAGGGAGTGTACTGCTATGGGTAGTTGACACGTAGTGGTCAACATCTGGCTCTACTTGGGGACATGTTGCTGTACTGTAGGAATGCAAGAATCTAAGAATCCAGAATCTGCATCCATGCAACACACAATAAAACATAAGTAGCGTCCATCCAAAAATCATCATATAACATTAAGTTCAGGAAAGATATAAGCTCTTCATTTATTAACTATCTAGTAACATGAAAAGTAAATCTAATCCTAAAACAGAAATGAAAATGGTGAAAAAACAAGGGGTAGGGTTAGAAATACAGAGGATGCCCCATGGCAGCAGATGCGTTCAATATAGTGTATACTGAGCATTTGCCTGCTTTCAGGCAAATCTGTCGGCTGCTTGTCGGATGTGCCATGTGTCTTTGTGGCAAGTTGTATCACTGATGACGTGGAACTTTCTGCTTTAAAGCTCTCGGATGAAGTATGTAAGATATGTGTGACATGTCTTTCTTCATTCTGCATCTGCCCTGTCAAGGATGATGGATCAATCTCACAGGTGCCATGAATTATAACTTGATCTTCAATGACTGGTGGATTAACCGTGTGAGCATCAACCTGATTATTAATTTCCCTTTTATCCAGGTCACCTTCGATTATCCACTTTTCAATGGAACAAAGGACCTCAAAATAAGATGGAGCTTGTTGCAACAGATAAGGAGGCTCCTGATCTATTGACGTTCCCTGGTTTATTTCATCCTCCCACTGCTGTTGAAATTTCTAAATCTTTATTTTAATGGCATCCATCTGACTAGAGTGTTCGACCTTCATAGCACTGATTTCCTGGGCATGGTCTTCTTCCACGGTCAGTAACTTATTTTTAAGACATATTTGACTGGCTTCCATATTTTTTATTACTTTATTGTTCTTTTTTTTTATGGTCATCAAGCAATGCTACATAGAGTTTATCTCTTTCTCATGATTTTCTTGCATGGTAACCAACTGATTATTATTATCGAATGTCATGATAGTCCTTTCTTCATCCATAGTTAATAACTTGTTTTGCATAGAATTAATTTCCCTATTATGATTATCTTTCGTGGTCTCAATTTCCTTAGCATGCTGACTCTGCATGTCGGTTACGTGATCAGAGTGTTTAATTTTCATGATTTCCATCTCCTTATCACGTTTTTCCAGGAGGGTGCGTAAATTTCTCATATCATTAGCGTAATTAGTTTGATTGATCTCCATATTTTTTACCAGCCGCATTAGTTCTTGTATAATTTGCTTCTGATCTTCCTTTTCATTGTCAACATTGTTTTTACAATTTTTCCTTGCTTTTCCACTATCATGGATTTGATCTGCAATGGTACAAGTGGATGGCACATTCTGATATGAAGAATTGTCTTGAAATCTTTCATCGACAGCTGGACATTTTATAATATTACTTTCATTATGTTGCACAATTTTAGGGGCACAAGGCGAGCTATCTAGATAACCATTATCTATCTTTAAAAGCATTGAAAATGTCTTGTAAAGAAGTGAAAGAGTTTTCAGGACAATTATTAAACCAATTCAAAGCACCACCCTCTAAAGAAAGGACAAATAGACGCATTTTGACATCTTCATGATCATACTGAGGAGATCTACAATATATGAACGTTATACGATAAAAACTCCATAAATGCCTTCTAACAGCTGAATCACCACCTAAAAACAAAGGTAATTTAGAAATGGCCACTTCTGGAAAATCATGGAGATCATCAGTAAAATGACATGGTTTAAACAAATAATCCATGATGAATAACGAGGGACCAAATGGATGATAGAAAGATATATCTGCTCAAGAAAATCAAGAGATGAATGAAATGAAGTCGTCCCTTCAACAATGAATCTAATTCTAGGATCCAAAAAGCAACGAACAAGCATATATGAGGGAGGCTTCTTGCATGGGAAAAATAAGAGAAATGGAGTCGTCACCCAAATAAGAAATGAACTGAAGAGTAGTTGTTGATATGAAGAAAGATCAAATGACGCCAAAGAATGTTGGCCGTTTGACAGGCTAATGAATGGCGGAAAAGATGAGATGATGCCAAAAAATGTCGACTTTTCCAGCTCAAATGAAAAGATTCTAGATTCCAAATGAGAGAGAAGAATGAAGATGAAATGTCGTTGAAACGCCAGGGACAAAAAAACTCTTTCCCTGGCAACGGCGTCAAAAAATGTTGTCGTTGCTAGGCCAAATGAAAAGATGAGAAATGAGAAGGATGAATGAGGAAATGTCGTTGAAACGCTGAGAATAAAATGTCCCCGACAATAGTGCCAAAAAATGTTGTCGCACAGATTCTCTGGGCAGCGCGACAACGCTCAGACCAGGGGTTGTCATCCTGATCCCCAATCTCTCCGTTTAAGCCGTTTCCCGAGGCTAAGGGGGGTAGACCCTCTGGGATAAAGGAAGACCAACTGTGGACCAGTTGGGTTGGGAGACACATCAAGGCAATTTAGCACCTGCTTGATTTCAGAAATTAATGTACTAGTGCCTTATGGAGTTAATGATTAAATGATTGTTTATTAAATATTGCAAAAATATGAACCTTGTAAAACAATCATTTATCATCAAATATCCCAAGCAATACAAGCTATTCAATAAACTCACAATGCTTTAAAAATGATCCAGTAATTAAATTTCTAAAGATTGAATGCTTTAAACAACCATACAATTTAAATGCTAACCAATTACCACTTTCATATAACTAACTTTAGATAAACATTTAAGTTCATTTAACTATAGAGAAGTGGAACATAAATACCACAAAAGACCAAAAAAATGAATTTTCAATTTTTAGTTAAGCTTTTAAAAAAAAAATTTATTATATATTTTTATATTTTTAAATAAAACAAAACAAAACAAAACTAAATGAAATTTAAAATTATTAAAACTAAATCCTAAAGGAACCTTTTTTTTTTTTTTTTATGTTTTCTAGATTCTAAAATCAGAATAAAGCTAAAATCTATTTTAAACTAACATCCCAAAAAAAAAATGAAAAGGAAACTTTTTATTTTTAAACCATTTCTGATTTTTATATATTTTTATTATTAAAATCTAATTCTGAAATCAAAGTCAAAATAAACTAAATCTAAATGAAAATGAAAAAAAATCTAACCCTAATCTCTATCTCTACGCATATACATATGAAATAAAACAAAGTCCAAACTAATGCATATTACTTTCACAACATATAAAAAAAATTGAAATCGAAATTTGTTTTGAGTGTTTATTGTGTGAAATAAAACAAAGTCCAAACTAATGCATATTACTTTCACAACATATAAAAAAAATTGAAATCGAAATTTGTTTTGAGTGTTTATTGTGTGCAGGCTGGATAGCTCGACGGAGGGAGGAAAAATACGCAGGTGCGATGGGATCTGTGTAGGCATCTTGCAGGTATGGCAGCGTGGAGTTGCAGATTGAGTTTGCAGGTGCGAGAGCAAGGGAAGCAGTGATGATTGCTGATCTAAGGGTTTTGCATGTAGTGTGAGAAAGAAAAAGAAAACGTGAGATGGCAGCGTAGAGATGACTGTCAGGTTTGGGAGCTACATAGGGAGATTGGATGGACCTGGCAGTGTGAAGGAGGTGGACGGCAGCCAAATGCGATGGAGTTGGAGCAGCAGATGCGTTATGGAGGCTGCGATGATGTCTGCGGAAGTCGAGGGAGATGACATAGGTTTGAGGTAGCATAGAGCTGCCAGAGGAGTTTGTTGCGACTTGAGGATAGGCAACAACAATGGAGGAAAGGAGAGGTGGAGGAAGGCTTTGCGTGGAGGAGAGACTTTCGATGGCAAGCAGAGAAGACAAACTGTGTGGAGGGTTGAGGATACATGGAAAGAGAGAAATGGCAGAGGGTATGGCAGCAACGAAAAACTGTGGCCCCTAAAAAAATTTCAAAATTTTTTCTGCAGCAATAAAACCCCAGGCAGTAGTGAAAAATGAAAACACAGGTAGCAGACCCATAGTCCAGAAACTTGATTGAAATTTTAAACCCTTCCTGCTTTAGATTCCCTGATGGAAAACCCTGAACAATTTTCAAAATCTGTACCTGCAACCTGCAATGGCAAAAACAGAACACCCAGAAGTAAAATGTGCAAGAAACAAAATTAAAAAAAAAACCTAAAACCAGCTAAATAATTACAATATTCACAGTTTAAATAGCTAGATTTGTCGGTAATCCACAAAAATATTTTCAAAATTTTAGATCTACTATGAGATACTTCAGAAAACCTCTTATGCATTCAAAAGATAAATTCAAATGATAAGCCCGGGATCAAAACTGGTTAGGCTCTTCAGAAAATGCAATCCGGTAGTTGGCTGGTTCAGCCGAGAACTTCTCCGAATGCTCTGTAATCTCAAAAAAAATTCTTGCACAGCTTAAATCAACCATTAACGAAGGCGAAAACAATACTAAAATCCAAATGTAATGGAGATACCTATCATCATATCCAGAAATTTAACTACGATTCAAACCCTAGCGACTAAATAAGATACCTGTGTTTAAAATCACTCTTCATCAAGCTATCATCAATGGCTGAAAATAAATTTATGCAGAAAAATAAAACATCTTACAGCAATCCCAGAAGAGTAACACCAGCAAGATTTCAACCCCAAAGTCTTTCTTTATTGCACAAAAATGACTACAAGAGAGCTTTCTTTAGCACAAGACTCACAAATCGAATCATCTCAAATGACCCCTAACACTCTATTTAAAGGAAAAATTCCCAAAGGCTAGTTCGAGTGATCCATGTCAAAATGATCTCGACCGTCGATGAGGATCAAAATCTCTTTTAATCTCATCTGTCGAAACTTTAAATGCATTTTAATGTATTAAAAAATTAAAACTTTGCATATATTTTCTCAAAACTTTGATTTATTATTATTTGATTATTTTTATTTTTATTTTATTTTATTTATTTATTTACTTTTTATTTATTTATTTATTTTATATTATTTATATTTTTAATTTATATTTTATAATTTATTATTTTCTATTATTTTTATTTTTATTTTTTATTATTTTTATTGGATCCTCAAACTTAACCTCTGGAAAAATCACCTAGGACTTAGGACTTATGAGGGGATAAAACATTTTCTAACCCTCAAGACACTTTATATCATGACTTTTACAATTTTACATCTCAAGGGGGAAAACCCATGTGACATAGACCCTCATAGACCACCCAGTTCTGCGATACAAATATAATCTAACAGATCAAGCAATTTGTAATAACCTAACCAAATAGTTAGAATTATTTCCAAATTACTTTTACATAGACTTGAAGCACACTAGGATTCCCTTAAGATTCTAATGATAAAATTCATTCTAGCTTTGGGGTTAGGCTGAAGGAAAACTCTGTCGATCATGGATCGGTGAGACAAAAGACCTTTCAGAACGTAGATTATCACTGAAAAATTAGGTTTTCCTAGGTAGTTTAGATACATGACTCAAACCTGCTAAGATTATTTACAATTTACACATGCAAACTGGATTTACAACATAACATGATCGGGATGATGATGATAATCGAATGGCACGGACACGTCGATCAAGCGCTATCCCTTTTGCGAAAAAAGGGAGTGTACTGCTATGGGTAGTTCACACGTAGTGGTCAACATTCTGCATGGAAGATCAGATAAACACCGTTGAGATAAATCAAGAGATTGACCATAGGCCTAATAATGTTGGGGCTTACAATATGATTGCAGATTTTGACGGGGTCACTAAAATTTTTGGGGAAAAACCTACATCTGGACAGATTCTTGCTATGGCAAAACACAAAGGGATGACTTATCAGAGAAGGGATATCCAAGATCGGAATGATCACAGAAAGTTTTCTCCTCCTACTTTAGAATTGAATTTTGACTTAGGCAATTGGTTGAATAATGCAAAGGTTTCTATTCCAGTGACAGAACTTTTAAAGATGCCATCTCAAAGGGCCAAGTTACTAAGTGCCATTGAAGTTACTCAAAGGAAAGAAAAGCCTAGTGACGAACCAGAAGATGAGGAAATTGTATTGAAAAGTATGAACTGTTATGTGGGGAATGGAGATCATCTACCATTTTATGTTTCTTTGATATTGAATGATCGTCTTTTACACAACTTGCATGCTTGATTCAGGGGCTTCATCAAATGTCATGACCAAGAAAGTCATGGAGCGACTGAATTGAAGGGTTTCTAAGCCCTATCACAACATATGTTCAATGGATTCTAAAAGAATTGAAGTGTGTGGGATAATTAAAGATTTACAAGTTTTCCTAGCTGCATACACAGATAGAATAATGACTATGGATATTGTTGTGATAGATGTTCCAGATTCATGGGGAATGCTCCTATCAAGAAAATGGGCATCAGATCTAGGTGGCAGCCTTCAAATGGACTTATCATATGCCACCATCCCCATGCCTGATAATACCTTTGTCAGACTTGATCGAGAGTTAGAAAAAAGATATCATGTTGAAGATCCAAGGAAACCCAACAATGAGATTATCTATAGATCATGCCAGATAGGGAGTGATGCAGTGTTGACAAATTTCCTTCCCCCCTTAACAGAACAGATTCAAAACGAAGAGATTAGGCATAGCCACAAGAGCTTGGGTACTTCAAATCTTCCATCAGAGCATTTTCAAGACAAAGCAGTAGGATTGGAAATAAATGCATCATCATCACCATCGCAACTAACCAAGAAGAAAAGAAAAAAGCGAAAAAAGAAAAAAGATATAGAAAATGAACCACCAATTTTGAGCAGGATCAGGCCTCAACGCATCAATAGTTGGAAAAGGAAAAGGAAGAGGTTTGGTATATTTGATGGCCACAAACATGTTAAAATTGGGGCAAGTCATAATCCCAAGATAGTCATAATTGGGCAAGACACATCAAAGAAAAAACCTATGGACTTGCCTGTGAGTAGGCAGGTTCTCAAGATGGATTTCATCAAAAACATTTGATGCCATGGGGCATCTTTTTGTATCATATTTCTAACCTTATCTTGTGTCATTTTTGTTTAAGTAGTTTTATTTCATGAATAAATTGTCATTTATGCTCTTAGAATAAATTTTCATTTCTGTACTTGATTTCTTTTCATGATAGTTTGAATGGATATTGTTGATATATGTCTTTTGTCGGTGGATGCAGATTCCAGGTTCTTGCACACTATCACTTCATATCTAGCATGCATCCCCATATGGAGCCAAATGTTGATCACTAGAGTGGCACCTGATGATTATATGAAGACTCCATGCCTAAGGATGATCCAGGGGACACTTGTACCATTAGATATCGTCAATCATTAGAGTTTTTTAACTCTACTTCTATCTTCTCATCATCTTTCTTGTACCCAGATTCCACACCCTACGGGGAACTGTAATAAGTGATACTAGTAATGATGCGTTTTCAGTCTGTAACAAGCCTAGGATGTTGGGACTCAATCAACAAACGAGTACACCTTGGAGTGTTTTTTTTTTTATCTAGTTAATTATCCCTTCTTTTTCAGAGGCGGATAATTTTCTAGGTATTTTCACTCACGTTTTACCCCAAAGTCGGGGTGACGGTTTGAAGGTTGAGCCCCTGACACATCTTAGTGTCTAGAGTCGATGTATATTACCATACTAGTTCACACAAAAAAATTCATGAAATTTGGTTAGGTCTAGGTAGTCATTTTTTAATTTTTTAGATTTCCTGCAGGTCAAAAATTGCAAATAAAATTGTATTTAAATTGTCATAAGTGTAGTCTAGAGAAGTTGTATGGGGTATGAGTAATCAAAATTACACCTCTCACCCTCAACTTTCTACTATGACGCACTTTGAGGGGTTAATAATGAATTTTGGACCCTAAAAACCCACTTTTCCTAAGTTTAGTGCGAACCAAAAATTAAATAAATGGAGAAAAATAAATATCCACACATGCTAAATGTTGTGGAAATGAGGTGGAAAATTATGGGGGAGTTAAAGTGAAGTCCCAAGGTATGTGGACTCCTAAAATCAAGGAAAGGACATGTGCTCAAATAAAATCGAATTTTTGACATTAAATGAAAAAACTACTTGGAAATTCGAATTTGTGAAGTTAATGCACATTTGGGAGGATTTGGGAGAATATTTGGTGGAGATTTTTGTAGGAAATTGTCTCCACATGGGTTACCACCCATATATAGTTGTCATTCCACCATAAAATTCGAATTTGGCATATAAGGGAACAAGAAAATGATGTCCACTTGCCAGAATTCGATTTGTACACTTAGCATTGGAGTTCCATTCAACAAATTCGAATTTCTCTTTGGGATTATCACCTCATGCCACTTGTTTAATCACTTCTACATTGGGATTGACTCTAATGCCATTTGTCATTGTCATTCTTTATTGGGATTTGCTCCCAACTCTCTATATAATAGAGCCATGGGCTCTCACATTGTATGATAGTTACTAGCTATTGTGCTTGCGGAAGCGCTGCTGCCTTGTACACTTTCAGAAATATCAATAAAGACTTTGGGGTTTCGTTTGTGAGGTGTTACTCCTTTTTGAGTGTGATGAATTGTTGAGCATTCGTATAATTCCTTTTAGTCATGATTTGATCTAACTTTGGGGTTTCATTTGTGAGGTGTTACTCCTTTTTGAGAGTGATGAATTGTTGAGCATTCGTATAATTCCTTTTAGTCATGCTTTGATCTAATTTGATTCCATATGCTTTTGTAGATTTGTTAATGTAGAGCTATTTTGCATTGACATTGATTTAGAAGTATGCTCTAGGTATATAATGTTCTAGTTGGTTTTAAATAAATCTCTAGAGTTTCTTGTCATTGTTTATTGCTAAATCTATATGGAACTAATTCTTGATTGAAGTTTTGTAAAGGGAACATCTTGTTGGGATTATAGAATCAAGCGTGAGGGGAAGTCTTTGGAGAAACCAACCCACTCTTGATACATTCTTAAAAGATCTCGCATTTGTTCTTTGAACCTTCATAGTCTTATCTTACGAAGTGGTTTTGCAAGGATTTCGACACATAGATGGTACACAACCTGAGAACTTCTAAATTTAAATCTCTTTTAAAAAACATTGTACTTCATTTCTTTCATTTGCTATCTAAGAGCTTGAAGATGGCTAAGCAAAGACGAGAGTTTACTCTCACTCTTTAGCTTAGCCTTTTGTAAATTATAATTGTATGTATACATTTTATCTTGCTGATTTTTCCATTAATACTTAACTTATTTTGCATACATTGTTTGGATTGTTTGCTAACTCTTGTGTGGCAGATTTTGAAAAGCAACTTTCCGCAACATCTAACAAGTGTTTGCAGGGCCTTTGGCAAGTGTTGGGGGTTCAATTTCCAAGGATGTTGTGAGCCCTTTTGAGGCTTATTTTGGCCAAGTCGAGTTCACTAGAGGGCTGCCCATTTTTCTCTTTAAGCCGTGGGCATTTGGAGGAAACTCACACCTTGTTTCCCTTGCATACGTTTTGTGAGATCTTGTCACTACTTTCTCAAGAAAGTAAGTCTAGTGTCCAAGTTTCAAGCAATTATTGTGAGGACTCTCCTTGAAGTATAGTTGAGAACTTTGAAGGGCCATCTTCTCATTGTAATATTAATAAAAGATCTAACTTGCTTGTGGGAGTTTGGGATTTCTCCCATGGTATCCTATCTCCCCATTTAGAGGGAGGCTTCTCTTGGGCTTGACATTTGCATGGGTTAAGATTTCATACTTCATTCACTTACATGCATGCTTTAATTGAGAATTAACACAACCTCACTATCACATTTCATTAAGTTAAAGCTTGTTACAATTTCATTTGAGCTTTGCATTTTCTTTCTCATTGTTGCTTGGAGCTGCAAGCTTACACTTCGGGCAATTCATCCTTTACATGCAAGAATTTTATATTCTTAACAAACTTTGATTCGTTTCCATTTACCTTGGTAAATTGTTTCATGAGCACTTGAATACATGCTTTAATTTTATGCTACATTGTTATCTTGAATATTGGAGCAATTTATTGTCATTGTCTATTTGAAACAAATTTTTCTTTCAAGCAAATTACTTGAGTCATTTTAATTCATTGATGAAACACATGCAACACTTGTAAGCTAATTTTATTCTTCCAATTGAAGTTATAATTGTAACTTATGTTGAACACTATTTCATTTTCAAGCATTGCAAATCAATCTCTTTGAAGCATTCACATGTATCATTATCTTAATTTGGGGAATTAACACACTTTGCATTTCATCTAAGCATTTTAGTGTAGGAAGGCCCCAAGCCTCATTAAAATTTGACTTCCAATATAAGTTGTCTAAGTTAGATATCTTAGGGATCCTCTACACTTCTATTGACTCTTCACTGTGAGATCCATATCATTGGGCGAGGGTGAGGTCTAAGGATTGAAGAGTTAAATTGCAATCTTGTTGTATAACTAATTAATAAAATTAACCAAGAACACTTTCCATTACATTTACTTTACTTGTTTCTTGATGGTTTGAGTTTTCATATGCAAAGTCTATTCCAAAAGCAAGTATTGTAATCATTTCAAACAAGTGTTTTTTTCATGTTTCAAGGCTAATTGCATATTGATGTCTTGGTTAAGCACTTCCAATCTTTTACATTTCCAAGTTAATTACTAATTTTTTGGTTTTTGGCAAGATATGTTTCACATGTTTTGATTTGTAAAGTTGATTATCTCAAAAGCATTTTGTATCTTACATATCTTGTGCTAAGAATTCTTATTTACATTTCAAGGTTACTTTATTTTCTCTTTTGAGAGCATTGCATTTTACTTTGAGAAAATATATTTTCAAATTGTTAAGAAAATTCCTTATAAGGCACTGGTTTTATGATTTTCAATCATATTAATGATTGGAATTGTTATTTAAAGTTGCTCACTTCATATTTGCCCACAAATCTTTAAAAGTAATCCATTTTCACTATAACACTCTCCTAGAAACTCACATCTTTTAACTTAGCTTTTCATTAGGGCACACCCCCCTTAGCTCACCTAGGAGATAGCTCAAACGAAGAGAGTCGGGATTAGTGTGACAAACCCCTTCTTTGAGTTCCCTACCACCTACCACACCTTGTGGGGTTGAAGGCTTTTCTTACTAATTGTAGGTAGGTGTAGGCGGCAGGGTCAACACCGCTCTCCCGTTTCTGTTTGAAATACTATGGTCCCTTTTCCTACTGGAGTATACTTTGCCTTATTCCCCATAGTGATCTAAAAATTCATCATTTCCTCCTAATAATCTGAGAAATATTCCCAGATTTCTGTCATATGCCAGGAGGCTCCACTGTCTATATACCATACCTCAAACGATGTTGAGCTTGTTATACAAGCAATTTCTTCTTCCAATCTGGAAGCCAACATAGAGAAATTGAAATTTCTATCCTTGGTGCAACTTTCTGAAAATCTGTATGAGTCTCCTAATGTTGATGCCTCTGCATCATGATCTTGACCCCTAATTGATTTTCCCTTCATGTCATTGATTCTTTGCTCTGATACCATGTGAAAATTCTATTACTGTAGCGATTGATTTATTTTTCCTACTTATTCTTCAATAAGTTATTTACGAAATCGCTTCAGTAAATATTAAAATAAACTCTACTGCAGATATCACACCATAGAACATAAACAAAACATGCACAAAGACAAATACATCAACATAGTTATTTTTGGACGAATGTCCCCAGAAAATCCCAATGCAAACCGGTGCAGCAGAGGAAGATTTTATTATTAAACAACTTTTCTGAGTACACTGGGTGCCAAACTGGTTCACTCGACTGAGATAAATTCTCCGTCACCTCTCCTAGGCTCCGCGTTTGACCTGCTAGCCTCTGCGCAGGTCCCAAACCCTCTGCGTCAACAATTTACGTCTCTGCGTCAGCACTCGACCTCTCTGTGTCACCCACACAGGGCCTCAGTGACTACGCAGTCCTGCTGCCTCTGCGTCTCTCTGAGTGGCTTTGCTTCTACCTTTCTGACTTCTGCGTTGATCCTCTGGCACTGTCCCTACCTCTCAGCTTCGTACTCACTACCTCTTGCTGCAATCCAAACCTCTAGTTTGAATTTTTTAGCAAACCCCGCTCCAGAAATCAAATTGACTGGTCTCCCTTAGTGTGTCTCCAATTGACCCTCAAGTCCCCTCTTATATTTTCCCCGTTGATGAATCAACGGCTGAGATTAAGTCGCTAATCAACGGCTAATATTAAAGTAGACTTGATCCTTATATTTTGGAAGCTTCTCATCCTTATCTTTATTAATACGCATTAATATTTTTATTTCCCTAAGTTTAGACTTAGGAACTCATTAAAAATATTAATTATTTTAATAATTCTTCATCCGGATGGATTTTTCCAAAACAATTTTTGGGTTTTGGATCTCTCATGTGCTTTAGTCTCTTCACCAAGTTTTATGGTTAGATCGCACCCGATGCTACCCCAAATCAACATAGGGATCTACCTGAACCCCGCATTTGCTTACTCCTATGGGTTCTTATTTGATGCTGAGGTCATGGATGGATTCTTCACCTTTGTTCAGAGGATAGTGCCATCTCTAGCAGAACGTATAGAAATCTCCAAAGAAATGAAGATATAGAGGATGGCAGGTGGCACATTTAGATTTGACATGGCTGTGATTGATAGGAAGACTAAAATTCCAAGTATTTTTTAGTTTGTTTCAAATTTCATTGTCTCTTCAAGTTCATAACTTCATACTTTGCTTCAACTTTCAAATTTCATTTTTTTCTTATGTTTATCTTATTTGTAATTTTGTTGTAAATATATAGCGGAGAAGCTATGGTGCCAGAGTACCCAATCTATGAAGGCTTGCCATTTGAATTCTCAACCAAACATGTAGCTCATTAGGATGCGAGCGCAACTGGTGTGTATCTGAAAAAATACACACCAAGAAGTGCAATAGGTTAAAACTTAAAATATTCCACATTTCCAATTAGTTTTTTGAATTCATTAAACAATAATTTTTTTATAATTATTATTTTATGACCCTTGTACAAGTTTGAGTCCTAGCGACTTAATGACATGGTCTATGTCTACTACAATCTTCGATTGTGGGTGAGGCAACTTGAGAGGACACCTGATATGGAGGCCATCTCATTGGATGGGATTGACACCACTACTACATGGATGGTTGAGGCTGAGAGGCCTCTCATGGAGTCTACCGCTGATTGGTTAGAGCAGGAGGTGGTGGAGGGGGTAGAAGGGGAGGAGGAGTAGGAGGAGGAAGTGACACCACCTACCCAAGCTACCTTGTCACCAGTAGAGGATGTGGTCTACCTCCTGTAACTCATAGTTCTTCAGATTCTAGAGCACAGTAAAGTCCACTGCCAACTCCATCACCATTTACATCTAGAGGAAAAGCTATTGCATTTTCTTGCAAGAGGGGCATAGGAAATCAATAGTATTAGTTATTTGGTTCATTTCATTGTATATAACATTATGACTCATGATATGAGATACATTATTATATTTTTTGTTGATATTTTGAGGTTGAGTTGGGACTCAGGACTTACTATTGAGGACATGATTCATTGTTATGTGTGATGTAGCACTAGAAATAATATTACACATCTTATATATTAGTTCTTTTATCATATTTATGTGTCAATACATTTATTTATTTATTTTATTTTTTTCAAAGGAAAAATCGTAATCTTCCATTAATTTTGAAAAATTACATATAATAGATGCCAGTGGCACATGCATAACTACTGGCCAAGGCCAGTCAAGGATCTGCCAAAAAATGATAAGTTTTGGCCGAAGCCATACGAAGAGAGAGTTGTACATATTCACCTCACAGGGTGATCATCTTGTCTAGCATGCAGATAAAAATTAAAAACATAAATATATACATATAATGTTACTGTCTATCAACCGTAGAAAAAACCATCCAAAAATTTAGGCCCTGTCCGCCCGAGGATATGCTTTGTCTATGTATGGCCGATGGTAATACTGATATTGTTCTGCTCCGAGTTGTTCCTGAATCATCCACAAGCCTTTGGGGTGTGTTGAGGCCTCCTTGGATAATTTGTCAGCAACCTCGTTATGTTCCCTATAAATGTGTTGACAGATGATAGAGTTAAATTGTGCCTTGAAAAACATAATCTCATCCAAAATGTTTCTAAGTGTATGAGCATGACAGTTATTTATGTTGTGGAACCAGTTTATGATGATTTTGGAGTCTCCAAATATCTGTAGATTATTGCATGAGTGCAAAATGAAATAGGTATCTGAGAGTAATCAATTCTGCGAAGTTGTTTGTTCCCTTCCCCAATCCTAGCTATATTTGGAAATGGTGTTGTTCAGATAGGTATAGTAGGATACCCCCCACATCCTTGAGATTGGGCTGTTCCGTCGAAATATGCCCATTGGATGGATCGATCTATAGTCTCAGAGGTATGAGATCGTGATGTAGTAGTCTGGGGCTCCCCGGGAATTTCATGATAGGCGGCGACGATCTTAGCTGTTATGAGCAGCCATCGTGCTGCTGTTCCTTTAAAAATGATATCATTTATGGTCAGCCAGATCTTCCAACATAAGAGAAGAGGTAAGCACCATGTCTTTTTGTCCTGTTGCTCATCAATCCAATTGTTCCATGCTTCAGGGATCGTGAGGTCGTGCCATCTGCCCTGCTTGGAGAGGTGGTGTATTACTTGTTGCCACAACTGAACATTCAATGGGTAGAATAAAAATAGGGGTTCATTAATCTCCTTTGCCTGTGTACAGAGGACACACCAATGCGGCCCATAGTGAGATCTGCGCATAAGATTTTCTCCAGTAGGTGTCTTGTTGTTGAGCACATTCCACATAAAGAGTCTAGCTTGTGGAGGTGCTTTGAGCTTCCAAATCTTTTGCCACCAGTTTAGAAGAACAGGTGGTTTGCGGTCCAAGAGGAGGTTTTGGTAGCCTGCTTTAGGTGAGTATTTCCCGTGTTCTGTCGGGGTCCATATGAGCTCATCAGGTCCTTCATTAATGCGTACATGAGCTTCATTAAGGGAATTTATATATCCTTCCCAACTCTGATGCCAATGATCGGGAATGCCTGGGTGACGAGCAAATAACCTTGATTGTTCAAAAATGGAGTTTTTCTCCATGTTTGCTATCTGGCCGATCACCTTAATGTGCCTCTGGTTCAGGAAGTGTATGAGCTCTGGAGGTAGCTGGTGCATGTTGCCCCCACCGGTCCATGGATCCATGCCTATTCGGGCCATATTGCCTTCATTGATTTTCCAAGAAAGACCCTCTATGATGTTGGGCATAGAATGAAGTATAGCTTTCCAAACAATAGAAATCCCTGTGCGAGGCCAGGTAGGGATGCGTATCTAGTCCATGAGATGATGTGGCCAGATATATTTGTGATATGTGACTTCGGTCCAGAGATTCTGTGAAGTGAGCAAGGACCATCCCATCTTGGCTACTAATGCATGAGCAAAAAAGAGAGGTCTTTTAGACCCCAACCACCCAATTTTTTAGGTAGAGCGATCTGCTTCCATCCTACCCATGCATAAGGCTTGCCCTCTTTATATCCATTCCAAAGGAATTTGCAGCAAATCTTCTGTATGCGGGCAAGAATTCCTTTAGGGATCCAAGCCAATGTCATCCAGTATACAGGGGTGGCTTCCAAGACAGATTTTATGAGGACAAGGCGACCTGCTCTTGAGAGGAAACGATGATTCCAGTTTTTCAACCTCTTCTCAATTTTAATTACAAGCCAAATCCAATCCGCAATTCGATAGCAATGGGGCTTGAGCCAGAACCCCAGGTATTTGAGGCCATCCTCCAGGTGATGCTGTTGGAACGGAAAAAATTGATGAGCAATTCTGGCTTCATGGGGGGAAGTATAAGAGAGGGTGATGGTGGATTTGGAATGATTTGCTTCCATGCCGGTGGCCATAGAAAAGAGTTTGAGGATGTCATGGAAAGTAGATGAGTCCTGCTAGCTGCCATCTAGGAAAATGAGGACATCATCAACAAAAAGTAGATGGGTGAGGTAGTAGAGGTCATTCATTTTTAGCCCATGTAATCGACCATCCCTCTTGGCTGTTGCAATGAGTCTGCTGAGGCCCTCCATTACAATCAGGAAGAGTAGAGGGGAAAGAGGGCATCCTTGCCGAAGGCCTCTCTCAGCATGAAAAAAATGCGAAGTAGAGCCATTAATGAGGACACTGAAGGATGTTGAGTTGATGCAGCACATGATCCTGTTGATGAAGGGAGGGGGAAAGCCCATATGGGTGAGGATCATTTTGATATAAAGCCAGCTGACCTTATCAAAAGCTTTGGCAAGATCAATTTTGAGAATGGATCCTTTAATCTTTTTGTGCATGATAGAATGGAGGGCTTCTTGAGCTGTTCCAACAGCTTCATGAATTTGTCTGTTCTGGAGGAATGCAAATTGTTCAGAGGAGATGTGGCGAGACAAAATGGGTCGGAGCCGATTTGCAATAATCTTGGCTATGATTTTGTACAAGCAGTTACAGAGGGAGATAGGGCGAAAGTCATTGAAGGATGCAGGGGAGTCGAATTTAGGGATCAAGGCAATGAATGTAGAGTTAAGGGCCTCATACATATGCCCATAAGATCTGCATTCTTCCACCACCTTAAGCAGATCAAGTCCAATGAGTTCATAGAAGGCAAGGAAGAATTTGATAGTCCATCTGTCCGGGCCTGGACTCTTGTCTTTCTTTAACCATTTCAGCGTTCCTTCTAGCTCCGCCTGAGTGACTGAGGAAATGAGATCCTCAGTCAAATCCAAATCCACAAAGCTGGGGAAGTGTTCTGTAATTTGGACAATTTCAGTAATGGTTGCCTCTCAGGGGGGCCATGAAGAGATGTCTGAAATGTGTATTCCCCAGATGAGAGAGTTGTCTGAAGGTAGTTGCCATGCTTCCATCTTCCATGGGCATATTCCAGATAGTATTGGAGATTTTCCTTCCTTTTGCATAATTTTGGAAGAACTTTGTGTTCTCATCCCCGACTTGTAACCAGATTTCTCGGCTTTGGAGTCACCAAGTTTCTTCCCGATCCTTCAGAATTTTGGCTTTCTGATTTTCCAGTTCGATTAGCTGGGTCTTGGCATCAACAAATGCAAAACCTCTATTCTGGTCATCTTGTAGAGATGCCAGAGATTGCTCAACTTCAGTGAGGGTATTGTCATCCCTCTTGGTTTTTTCCTTGGCCCATTTAATAGAGAGCTTTTTGAGCACTGAGAGGTTGGAGCAGAATCCTTCTGCCCAAGTTCTACCTCTGGATGGCGGATGGAGTCGCCAAAAATCATTAACCAATTGGATGTAGGATGGGTCCTTTAACCAGGTGGAGTTGAATTTGAACAGTGCCCCTGGTTCTTTTTGGGGACCCGAGATCTCCATAAATATGGGGGAGTGGTCCGAAATACCGCTAGATCCCACCAATTGCCTATAAAGGGATAGCTTTTGAATTAGAGAGTCCTTGATCGGGAATATGTTGTATATGCTTTAGATATTAAAAAAAATGGAAAAAATGAATATTTTTGTATTTGCCGATTTTTTCTCGATTTTTACAGTTTTTTCCTGATTTTTCCAATCTTTTCCCCTCGCCAATCTAATCACTGTCGCGATGTTCACAACATTGGTTGGCACTACCACTACCAACTGTCCTTGAACTGCAAATTGTTGCTGCTACTAAAATGGATTTTCAACCATACCGAATTGTTCTATGCACTGAGTGAACTTAGCTCTTCCGAGAGCCTTTGTGAGTATATCGGCCACCTGCTCTCCTGTGGCAACATACTATAGCTGTATTGCCCCATGCTGAACACAGTATCTGATAAAGTGACAACGGATATCTATATTTTTTGACCGATCATGAAATACTGGATTCTCCAAGAGTTTGATGCAACTCTGATTATCGCAATAAATCTTGGTCCTTCCATCGCTTTGTATGTAGTTGTGTTGGCTGCCATATATTATGCTTTTGCTAAACTCAGTGCTACTGATTTTTGCTTCCTATTGCACCAAGATATCATCCCTGATCCAACACTAAAGCAATACCCTGAGGTACTTTTTTGGTCTACTGAATTATTTGCCCAATCTGCATCAGTGAACCCATTCAAACTAATGTCCTCACCTTTAGAGTACTTCAATCCATATCTGATTGTTCCATGCACATACCTAAGTATGTGTCTTGCCAAATGCACCATTTTGGTTCCACCATGAACTGACTAAGAGTGTTGACAGCAAAACAAATGTCTAGCCTAGTGTTGACTAGATAAATAAGTAACCCAATGAGCGCCTGTACAAGGTGGGATCTACTTCTTTGTCCTCTAATGCATCTATTTTCTTTCAGTTGGTAATCATGGGAGTAGCCATGGGTCGACAATCCTGCATTCTAAATCTCTTCAAAAATTTCTGTAGCATACCTTCCTTGTCCAAGGAAGATCTCCCCATTCTTCTGCCAAACTTCCAACCCCAGAAAATAATGCATGAATCCTAAGTCCTTCATGTCGAATTCAGCTTCAAGATTCTTCTTGCAGTCTTGGATGAGCTTAGATGACCTAGTTAGGAACAGGTCATCTACATATAGTACCAAAATAAGAGGCTCATTCTCTACCAGTAAATAGTAGAGATTGGAATCAACATCACTCTTGACAAATCCCAATCGCTGCAAGTAACTATCAATCCGACCATACCATGCTCTGGGTGCCTGCTTGAGCCTGTACATGGCTTTCTTTAACCTACAAACATGAGATTTCTTCTCATGATTTTCGGAGCCTTTGGGTTATTCTATATACACTTCCTCTTTTATCACTCCATTCAAGAATGTCGTTTTGACATCCATCTGGTGAATCTCCCACCCCATTTGAGTTGTTAGGGATATAACAGATTTGATAGAGGTGTATCGAGCAACTGCAGCGAAGGTTTCTTCATATTCCATTCCTTCTTTTTGAGCATACCCCTTTGCTACGAACCTTGCCTTGTACTTCTCTATGCTGCCGTCTGTAGCATACTTGATCTTGTAGATCCATCGTGGTCCTGCAACTGATCTATTTTCGGGTCTAGGTACTACTTTGTTAGTTTTTGGTAGTATCATAAGTTCTCTAGCCTTGAAAATTGGTGGAGAGGCTAAGGCACATGAGCTCTAAGAACTCAAAAATTGTTTGGTGAAATTCCTCCTGGATTGTATTTTATTAAAATAATTAATATTTTTAATGGGGTTCCTAAGTCTAAACTTAGGAAAATTAAAATATTAATGGGTATTAATTGAAATATGGTGAAATTCCTCCCAGATTGTATTTTATTAAAATAATTAATATTTTTAACGGGGTTCCGAAGTCTAAACTTAGGAAAATTAAAATATTAATGGGTATTAATCAAAATATGGGTGAGAATGATCTAGAAGGTGGATTAAGTCATGTTTTAATCTTAGTCGTTGATTAGAGACTTAATCTCGACCATTGAAGACTCAACAGGAAAAATGTAAAATGGAGGCTTGGGGTTCATTTGGAAACACACACAGAGAGATTGAGGAAATCGATTTTATGAGGTGAGAAGTTCTTAGGAGGAAAATTGATTAGGGAGATCTTGCAGTTGAGGGGCAAAGAGAATTTGGGAGGACTTTCCGGAGAATACTGACAGAGAGGCGCAGAGGCAGCACAGTAGCCTGGAGAGATGACGCAAAAAAGCTGCCTGTCATGCAGAATCTAGAACTGTCGGAATAGCCGAAACTATCAGAACTGCTAGGAACTATAGAATAGCCGGGAGAGCTAACGCAGAGGCAGTGCAGTAGCAGGGAGAGTTGACGTAGAAAAGCTGCCTGTTTCGAAGAAGCCAAAACTCCCGAAACTGTTGGAACTATTGGGAGAGTTGACGCAAAGGGTAGAAAGGTGACGCAGGGCTGACGCGAAGCCAACGCATAAATAGTCGAGGTTAGCCAGTCTTGTGATGGATCAGCAAGAATTCTACCAGGTGAAGTGAGATAAAACTCACTCAGATTTTCCACCAATATTTTCTTTGTAAAGGATTGCTAGATGAGCATCCTACAGTTGTATTCATATTTTTCTCCTACATAATAATAAAACCCTCAGAGCTATTGCACCGTTTTTCCCGCATTGGGTTTTTTCGGGGACTATTGTGTCCAAAAATAAGTCTCCTATGTATCTTGTTCTTTGCTCTTTTTTTGTTTCATGAAATCAAATATTTAATTAGTGTAGGCTGCAGAAGTAATTTTCGTCAGTATTTAGAAGAATATCTTGATGAATGTAATTTAAAAAAAATCACGTAGGTGAAGTAGATTCAGATTTGTTGTAGTAGGGGTTCCTTCAGTGTAGCAATTTTCACATGCTTCCCAGACATCATTCGTCATGATGGAGTTGTACTCTTCCACCATGGCATCCACCCATACTTGATGTTGAATAGCTTTCTGAAAGCTAGAAGGTTCTTCAACTTGAGCTACCAATGCTTGGTATCTATCTCGCTGTCTACGCTACCTCTTCTCGGCTTTAGGAGCTCCAACAAACTCCTCTGCTTCTGCGTCACTTCTTTGCTCATTCTACCACTGGTGGTGGGAGGCTCAACCAACTCTTCCTCCTAATCCTATCATTCCTTCCGTTGAGAAGCATCTGCATTTCCTCCCTCCAAGGAGATTTTGGTGTTGGTCACTGTAATCGACCCAGGTGTATGCTCTCCTGCCTGTCCTTCTTGCTGCCCCTGCTGCTCTTGGACTAACAGAACTTCTCATGATTGATCTTTTGCAGACATTTCACGAGATTTCCTTAAAGCTCTATCTTCCATAAACTTTGCATCCCGTGTTACTACAATCTTCCTGCTACCAGGAATGTAGATTCTATATGCCTTTGAGGTCTTGTTGTATCCTACGAGATACCCCTTCTCTGCAGTCTGATCCAGTTTGTTGCGCTTCTCGTCTGGAATGTGGCAATAAGCCATGCTTCCGAATATCTTGAGATGACTGACTTCCGACTTCTTCCCTGTGAACACTCCTTCGAGCGTTCTCTTCCCCAATGCTCTATGAGGAGTTCTATTCTGGATATATATTGTCATGTTGCAAGCTTCTGCCCATAGATACTTAGGTAGATCCTGATCATACAACATGGCTTTGGCTGCCCCAACAATAGTTCTGTTCTTCCGTTCTGCCACTCCACTTTGCTTCGGATTATATGGAGTTGTCCACTCTCTTTTGATGCCCTCCATTGCGCATAAATCTGTGAAGTCTTTGTCTGTATATTCTCCACCATTATCTGAACGCATTATCTTTTTCCTTGTCATATTTTCAACAAGAGCCTTAAACTCTCGGAAATGATCAAAGACCTTATCCTTGGTCTTTAAAAAATAGATCCAGGTTTTTCTGGAGTGGTCGTCGATAAAAGTGACAAAGTATTCACCACCACTAAGAGCCCTTGTGGACATAGGACCGTAGATATATCAGTGAATTAATACTAATACACCCTCTGCTCTATTGTTACTTCTGGAAAAAGCTACTTTAGCATACTTTCCTAGCACACATCCTTTGCACAAGTCATCATGTTCACTACTAAGGACTAGTACCCTTGTAACAGTCTCTTTGAGCATCCTCAGTGCTCCATGGTGTAAGTGCCCCATTTTCCTATGTCATAATTCATTTCGCTCCTTCTCACCATTATAATTGCTTCCTATCAGTGCCATTGGCGATTTGAGTTGCAACCTATACAACTTATTGCTTCGAACCCCAATTTTCTTTTTTCTTCTTCCAGCTTGGATGCTTAACGTATACTTTCTTCCCGATGAAGTATACATCATATCCCTTGTCCTGTAACTGGGACATTGAAATTAAATTCATTCCTAATCCTAACACATGAAGAACATTGGTGGCTCGTATGTTGGTCCCTTCTTCCATCTTAAAAGATATGGTGCCTCTCCTTATAGAGTACATTTCGTTCTATTTCCCATAGTTATTTGGAAGTCCATTTGTTCTTCTTGATAGCTCGAGAAATGTTCTCGTACTCCAATCATATGAGCTGAAGCCCCTGTGAAAATTCCTGAATCTAACACATCAAAAACCCCTACTGCAATTATTGGTTTACAATCTCCTACTTGTTCTTTACATTAACAAGTTATTTAATTGTATAAACATCGATGTAAACACTATTGCAACCTACACAAATATACAAATCATGAGATGAAATAAACTAAGACAATAACACAAGGGACACCATTATTTTTGGACAATCGTCCCCGGAAAAACCCAATTTGGGAAAACTGATGCATCAGATAGAGGGTTTGTATTATTAAGCAGATTTTGTGAATACAACTAGGGTGCCAAAAATGGCTCACCCAATAGAGAATATCTTTGGCAGTAGTACCTCTATCCGGAGATAGATATTCCGACAAATTAGCAAACGGATGATCAAACCCCACAACAACTCCAATTGTTCCCTATGTTGGACAGCGAAAGTTGCTCCAAGAATTGCTCTGGAACTGCGTCACTCCTCCAGGAGCTGCGTCACCCCGACCGTGAGGCTCCCTTGCTCAAAAATTTGATTCTGCTGATTTGCTCCCAGTCTGCCCCACAGAATCTCCCTAGCACTGCCTCTGAGGCCCAAAGTCAGCTTCTACGGCTTTTGCATTGCCCGTGTTAGCCCTCTGCATCCTCTGCGTCAGCCCTTCTAGGGCCTGTGTTATCTCTCCGGCACTGCGCTGCCTCTCTGCTATGTATTTTTTGGCCTCGGATGAAAATCCCTTGCCGAACTGCCCCTCATTGCAGCTGATCACTTGCTCGATTTCCTCAACAAACCTCACCCCAGAAAATCGAACTCACTGATCTCTTTTGGTGTATCTCCAACTGACCTTTAGGCCTCCTTATACTTTTCCTGTTAATGAATCAATGATCAAGATTAAGTCCCTCATCAATGGATAAGATTAAAACAAACTTGATCCTCGACACTTAGAATTTCTCACCCATATTCTTTTTTTTTCTCGTAGAAAAAGTCGTAATTTCTATTAAATCAGGAGAAATTACAATCTGTAGATGCAGAGCATATGCATACTGAGGCTGGTTTCCTCTCAGGGCCTCCGAAGAGACTGTTAATTGTTCCAAAAAACTGAAACAGATAAACTATCATGTAAACTTTCTTCTCCCCAGAACTTTTATCCACGCAGGGAGTTTGGGGAGGTATATATCAAAAAATGATCAACAGAGAGAGATAAAACTTTCAGGATTCGTTTGCAGTATAGCTGTAGCTTACTGCCACAAAAAAAACAGCAAATATAAATAGCTATGTTTGTCCGCCATGGTCGGTTACTGATCATATACAACAGTTTATATATAAAAAGCAAGAAAAAACAGTGTTATGAGCATGTTGGGACCCCTTTCAGATATGAGCATCCCTTTGTGCCTGGTGGTCATCAAAGGGCCTGTGATAGTGTTGAAAGAAGGTTCCGTCCAGATCTTCTTGTATCAACCAATCCGCTTCCTGCCTCTGTGCTGCTTGCTTGGACAGGTGGTCCGCCCGAGAGTTGCGCTCCCTGTATATGTGGCGACAGTCAAATAATTCAAATGCATCTATTAGTTTGAGTGCCTCATCCAGTATGTGTCTCAAAGAGAAAGCAGTGCATGATGATTTTCTGGTGAGCCAATTACAAACAATTTTTGAATCTCCAAACAGTTGAAGTTTTGTGCAGCCTTTCTCATGTGCAAAAAAGATGAGGTTTTTTGTAGTGGAAAGTTCAGCATAATTGTTTGTGCCTCTTCCCAGGGGAATTTGTATCATGAAGTAGTGATTCTCCCTCAGGTAGAGGAGTGCTCCCCCTCCATAGGTGTCGGCTTGGGCGGAACCATCAAAGTATGCCCAAGGGAAAGATTTGTCTATGAGTTCCGGGGTTATGGTCCGAGGAGGGGGTGGAGGAGGATCATCTGGTATGAGGGCAAGGTCAGCAAACAAGTGGGCAATAATGACCGGCCAGTGGGGAGGTTTTTGATCAAAAATTGCACGGTTCCTAGCTATCCAGATTGACCAACACATTAGAAGAGGGATATTCTTGTTTTTTCCTGTGTGTTGTTCCTGCCAGTTTGTCCAAGCCTCTAAGATTGTCATACCATGCCATTGATGGAGGGAGGGGGAGTGAGAGATGAGAGCAGCCCATTGTTCTTTTACAACCGGACAGGTGAGGAAAAGATGTTCTGTATCTTCATCATTCCTTCTGCATAAGTGGCACCAGAAAGGTCCATAGAAGGATCTCTTCTTCAAGTTTGCCCCCGTTGGAATTTTATTGAAAAGAATAGCCCACATGAGGAGTCTCGTTCTTGGAGCTGCCTTAAGGTGCCAAATTGCTTTCCACCAATGCTGTGCATTGTCTGGTTGGAAGGTGTGCATCAGCTGAAGGTATCCCTCCTTTGGGGTGTATGTACCATTTATGGCTAGAGCCCAGACAATCTTGTCTTCTCCCTCTGTGATTCTGATATGAGCTTGTGTAAGCGCCTCTGTGAATGCCTCCCATTCTTGTCTCCATGGAACCGGAATATTGAGATCTCGTGGAGTCTTCCAGGCCTGGTGGAGAAAGCTGGAGCTTTCGTGGTCTGCAATATGAGCAATATTTGTAACACCTTGGTCTCTTAGATGCGCTAGGAGCTGTCCTGATAATCTATGCATGTTTCCACACCCGATCCACGGGTCAATTCCTAAGCGGACGGAGTCTCCCTGTTTTCTCCTCCAAGTCAGACCCTCCTGAATTAAGGGAAGAGAATTTATGACTGCTTTCCATATGATGGAATGTCTTCCGCTACCCCTATGATCCCGACGAATCCAGCTGTAGATACTTTCTGGAGCAATGTATTTTTCCATGACCACTTTCTTCCAGAGACTATTTGTTGTGAGGAGCTGCCATCCCAATTTTGCTGCCAGTGCATTAGCAAATAGGTCTAATCTCTTAATTCCCCAGCCTCCCCATTTCTTTGGTCTAGCAATGGTGTCCCATTTTACCCAAGCATAGAGATTTCCCTGTCGAGATCCCTTCCATAAGAATCTACAGCATATTTTTTGGATTCTGGTTAAAATCCCTCTAGGAATCCAAGCCAGGGACATCCAGTACACCGGCGTTGCTTCCAGCACAGCTTTGATCAGAGTAAGTCTTCCAGCCCTCGTGAGGTATCTATTATACCAGACATTGATCCTTTTCTCCACTTTAGTAATTAGCCAGGTCCAATCGGCTATTCTGTATCCTCCGTGTTTCACCCTGAATCCCAGATACTTTAGCCCTTCCGCCATAGGCTGTATGTGGAAGGGGAAACGGTTTTTTGTGTAGATGACTTCATGAGGGGTGCATCCAAACACTGTTAAAGTAGATTTCTGTACATTAATTACCATCCCCGTAGCCTTCTGGAAGAGTTCAAATACCTGTTGGAGCGCCGATGAGTCAGCCATGCTGCCATTCAAGAAGATCAATACATCATCCACAAAAAGTAGATGTGTAAGGGAACAATTATCCGAGATTTTGATCCCTTTGATGCGGCCTCTGCTGTGTTCAGATGCAATTAATCTGCTGAGACCTTCCATAATGAGCAGAAAAAGGAGGGGGGATAGGGGGCAGCCCTGCCTGAGGCCTCTCTCAGCAGTAAAAAAGGGGGTGGGGGAGCCATTTAGGACACTGAAAGGTACATCAGAGATGCAACTCATGATCCTCTTAATAAAAAGGTATGGGAAGCCCAGATGGGTGAGAAGCATTCTGATGTATAGAAGATTAACCCTGTCAAATGCTTTTGAGAGGTCCACCTTAAGAATCATGCCTTTTAGATTTTCGCTGTGCACAGAGTGGAGGAGTTCTTGAGCTGTGCCTATTGCTTCGTGGATCTGGCGCTTGTGTAGGAAGGCAAATTGTTCAGAGGAGATATTGGCCGAGAGAAAAGGCTTGATTCTATTTGCTAGAATTTTAGCCAATATCTTGTAGAGGCAGTTGCATAGAGAAATAGGCCTAAATTCATCAAAAGACTCTGGCTTATCTGATTTGGGAATGAGAGCTATGAAAGTGGCCTTTATGTTCGGGGGAATGGATCCATTTAGACAGCAGTGATTGATAGCTTTAAGAATGTCATGCCCAAGCAGCTCGAAGAATGCAAGGTAAAATTCAATGGTCCAACCGTCAGGGCCCGGGCTTTTGTCCTTTTGGAAACCCTTCATGGTGGCTTCCAATTCTTCCAGAGAAATGTCCTTTGTAAGCTCCTCAGTATCATCCTCCTCCACAAATCTGGGAAAATGCTCTGCCACCCTCATGATTTCCAACAGATTTGCTTGACTTGGGGCCTTGTATATATTCCTGAAGTGTGCAGTTGCCAGATATGCCAGTTCTCCAGGTCTTCTTACCAGAAGTCCTTGTTCATCCTGTAGCTCCCAAATAGTGTTGATCACCTTCCTTCCATTTGCAAATCTGTGGAAAAACTTTGTGTTCTCATCCCCCTCCTTGAGCCAAATGGCTCTGCTTCTTAATCTCCAGGAGTCCTCTCTGTCTCTAAGGATCTGTGATCTCCGTTTGATCAGATCATCATACATGGATTTCTGATCAGGTGATAAGAAGGTGCCATCAGAATGGGATTCTAGAGCCTCAACAGCTTGTTCCGCCAGGGATATAGTTTGATCATCCTGTTTTCTTTTCGCTTTTGCCCATTCCCTTGAGATCACTTTGATTTCAGCTAGGTTCCTGACAAAACCAGTGGCTGGGTCTAAATCCTCAGGAATCGGGTGAGCTTTCCAGAAATCCGATATCAGCTTGATGTAGGAGGGTTCCCTGAGCCAAGTAGCATTAAATTTAAAAGGAGCTTTCTGAGCCTGTTGTCTTGTTTCCATTTCCAGATATATGGGCCTGTGGTCTGAGATCCCACCACTTCCTACCCATTGTCGAGATCTAGGGTGATGGGTACAGAGCCCTTCTTTCATGATAAATCGATCCAGTCTTCTTGCTAGACTTTGGTCCCCAGTTCGGTTGTTTTTCCATGTGTACTGGGTCTTTGCAGAGGGAAGATCAATCCAGTGGTGATCTTCAAGAAGGTGCCCAAAGAAATTCGAGAGGGGATCTGTTTGAGCAAGGTGGCCCCAGGATTCCGAGTAGCCAATAGAGAAGTTTAAATCTCCTCCCAAAATAATGTTCTCAGCTTGTAAAAGTGGGGAGCCAAAGAGTCTATTCCAGAATAGCTCTTTGTTTTGACATGGGCCGTAAACATTGATGATTTGCAGGTCTTCCTCCAAGTCTTTTGAATATATCTCTGCCCCCAAAAAACCCCCTCCACACCATATGTTCTTAAGCAGGATGGAATTGTTCTTTAGCCCCATAGCGATGCCTCCTGACTGGCCTGATACATCTATAGCTGTGAAGGTCCACCCGGGCATCCATGAGTTAAGAGTGGAGATTGCAGAGTCTGCAGTACATAAGGTTTCTTGTAGGAAAATGATGTCCACTGGATTAGAGAGTAAGAGTCGTTTCAGGGCCGATTTTTTATCCGGGCTGGCCAACCCTCTGTAGTTGAAGGACATAATTTTCATGGAGGGGGGTGGGGGAGGGTGTCCTGCGCTCTAAGGGCCCTATCGAGAGTCTGCTGTTTGCCAAGGAGGACCTCCTCCTCAGTAAGCTTTTGAGAAATCGATTTAGTGGAAGTTCGACCGCGCCCCTGCTTGGGCGGGATGATATGGGATTCCATCATCATCCCAATGGAGTCCGAGACATTATGCTTCGTAGTCGAGCGGGCGGGATACCTCGGAGTAGAGTTAACCGAGGGGGAGGGAGAGGGAATAGAGGGGTGGGGGAAAGAGGGGATCGAGGAGGTGTAAGGGAGGCCAGTTGGCCTCGGGATGGAGCAGGAGACATATTGAGATTGGGGAGGGGGTTTAGGAGGGCAGGTGACCTTGATCAGGTCTAGGGCCGAAGGGGAAGAGGGGGAGGGGATACTGATAGGGGGGGGCCTGCCAGAAGCCGATAAACTCATAGAAGCAAATAGAGAAACAGAGGGAGATGATGAAGAGGACATACCCGAGGAGAAAACAGCTCCTTTAGCAGCTTTGGAGCGCGTCATAGGAGGAGAAGGAGGCCGAGGCTTGTTTGTAGCTTGCTTCTTGCGTCGAGGTACAAGAGGCGCTTCCACCGTATCCGAAGGGTTGTGAGGGTCTCTGCCAGATTCCTTGTTCGCCTGCGGGTTAGGTGCTTCTTCATTGTTTGGCTGATCCTGACCAGAAGCGGATTGCTGGGTCTTCTTCAAAAGGGGGCAGTCCTTAAAGAGATGACCCACCTGATGGCATCTCCTGCATCTGTAAGGGATGCCTTCATAATCCAGCTTCTGTTTTCTTGAAGTGGATTTCCAGTGAATGGCAATGTTTTCTGGCACTCCCCCTCTGGTGTCCATGTACACTAGGATCCTTGCATAAGCCAGCGAGCCCGTCAAGATGTATGACTTATCAGATTCCATGTAAGTCCCAAGCGCATTCCCAATTCTCTTAAAAATGTCTTCCGACCAGTACTGCAAGGGCAGCCCCGGCAGTCTGACCCAAATCGGACCGATACCTAGCAATTCCGTCTCCGGGTCGAACAGGGGTGTCCATCTCTTGAGGAGGACCGGAGATTTCTCAAAATGCCAGAATGAAGAAAGAACCCAACTCGTGTGATCCGCCCGTGCAAATTTGAGGGCAAACCACCCTCGCACAAAAGTCTGCACCGATGGAATGTCCACGAGATATTTCCCCCAAATCTCAGTCGCCCATTCCTTTAATTTTGCCGCAGTGGCATGCCGGCCTCTAATCCGTCCCACGAGCACACAATCTGCCAGCTCCATGGCTTCACCCCACCGGATGTCCTCTTCCAGGCGAAGAAACGCGTCCTCCGCCGTCGATTTGAAACAGCGTTGCTTCTTGGCAGGGCGGGAGGACATGCGACCCAGATTTACCGTCGCTTGAGAGCCCTGAGGGGGGGGGGAGGGGGGAGGGGGGAGAGGGTTTGACCCGGGGATAGGGAAAGCTTCAGGGAGGGGAGGGACCTCGTGATAGCTGCCGGAGGGAACGGGAGGGACCGAGAGAGGGTTTGTAACCGATAGGGGAGGGTTAGCTTCCAAGATGGGAGGGTTTGAAGGGAGGGGAACAGGGAGATCCGTAAAGGTAACCGGGGGCAGGGAAAGGGGGGGGGAATCGACATAGGGTTGACGCCGTTCGGGGAGGGTTGTAAACAATCAGCCACAACCCAGAGATGCCGGTGAAGGGATCGCGAAGGAATGCCATGAGGAGGGTTCACCCGGGTAAAAGGAGGAGGGGATATGCGGGTCAGATGTGGGCGAAAAATGCTCGAAGCTAGCAGACAGATTCGCACTGTGCATACCCCCAGAAGAAAACGTGGAGCGCCAGATGGAGCTCTCCGCCAGCGGGGACTCCGAATAATCCACTTCCTCCGAGTCCATGGTGACAGCTGCTATATGCCCTTCTCGGAGAGCTGGTAACCGCCTGTAGGGGAGCTCCTCGAAACCTGTTAACCGCTGTGCGTCGGCACCGACAGCGGGGAGACCGAAGGGAGAGGGCTTGTTCCGTTACAGCAGGACGCTCTTGCCGTTACAACGAAAACGACATCCACCAAGAGCTGTCGGCCAAAACAAAGGGGAGGCGCCTTCCGAAGCAAAGAGATCAGGAGAAAGCCATTACAGAGGTAAAAAAAGATAATGCCGAGGTAAAGAGTGAAAATGAACGGGGGCGCGAGGGTAAAAGGAGGGATGAGGATCCAGGGTCGCACGCGCCAGATGCCAGCTCGAATCACAAGGTGAAACAGAACGGGGGTACGGGTGTGATGGGGTTCACAGAGCCGTAGAACGGCCTGCAAACCCCTGTCAGAGGAAAATCATAGCTAGGGTTTCAGAGCCCGTTCCAGCCTTCTCCAGCACCAATGAAGGTCACCCATATTCTTATTAATACCCATTAATATTTTTATTTTCCTAAATTTAGACTTAGGAACCCATTAAAAATATTAATTATTTTAATAACTCCTCATCTGAGTGGAATTTCTCCAACTGATGTTGAATTAGCTAGGCATGCGAATTCTTCATCTAATTTGGTAGATAAATATGAGACACATTAAGTAAATACGTCCCATCTGAGATAATCCTCCTTGTTGAATCTTCTGTTGTGCTGTCCCTTCTACCACTGATAAATTTCGATTGTAAAGGACTTACCTCTTTGTCAGCTCACTCAGAGAGAGTTTTCCCACGAAATCCAATCTCCTTGGTGTGAACTGAGCAATCATTTGGGAGATTCGAATTTCTGCCCCTGCAAGAATTTCAAATTCCCTTCTCTTCTCAGTGTTGGATCCTTCGGCTTCTCTCTTTCGCTTCCCTGTAGCTTTGATACCATGTGAAAATTTCTAAATAGAAATCCTACTGCAGTGATTAATATTATTTCCTCTACCTATTACCTTAGACATAAGTTATCTATTGTATTCTTATGGCAAATATCGAAATATATTCTACTGTAGCCTTCACAATTAAAACGTTGTAGAAAGTAAATGTAAGTAAAATGTTGGCACAAATACAATCGCAATGACAGTTATTTTTGGAAAATTGTCCTCGGAAAAACAAAATGCGGGAAAACCGGTGCAGCAGATGAGGGTTTTATTATTCTTCAGCAAAAGTCTTCATGTACAAATTACACCTAGGAGTATCGAACAAGGATTTTTGAGAAAAATTTATAAACGTTCCTGAAAAAGTATCTGACCCGAGAGAGAAGTTCCTCCTTCTATGTCTCTCTTGCTTGCCCAGCATCACTTTCTCTGGCCCCTGCACTGGCCTGTGTCACCCAAGCCAACGCTGCCACTCCCATCGTCAATCTGCCCAACGCTATCCTTTTACTACTCTACATCTTCGTCCATCTCTTTGATTGACGTTGAACCCTCTCTGTCTCTTCTCCACCTGCAACTCTCCCTCTGAATCGATTTTCTCTTGCCGAACTTCGACCAGTGAGAAAATCAATTTTACTCGAGCAACTGAGATCTGCCTGGTGTCTTTTCCAAATGACGCTCAAGCCCCTTCTTATATCTTCTTGTTGGATAACCAATGGCCTAGATTAACTTCTAATCAAAGGCTCAGATCATTTTGACTTGATCTCCGTCTTTATCTAGAAGATTCACCCACAATTAGATTAATACCCATTAATATTTTAATTTTCCTAAGTTTAGACTTAGGAACCCCATTAAAAATATTAATTATTCTAATAAAATCGTCTATGGGTGGAATTTCCCAAAACAGTTTCTGGGTTCTTGGAATGCATGTACCCAAGCCTCCTTGCAAAATTTGAGGCTTAGAGCACATCTGATGCTACCCTAAATCAACACTTGCCTCATTTGGACATCACATGACACATATTCTTCTTCTCTCTTCAATTGTTTGGTTCATACAAGTTAAAGGCAACTCTATCTTCTTCACATGTGCGAGGTTTTGGAGGTATCTTTGACTTCTCTCTTTGACATCTTTGAATTTTGATGACTGGGCATATTTTTGGCTTGGTTTTCTTGGGTTTTGGATTTGATTAAGGAGGCCGAATTCAATGAGGAAGGAAGGAAGAAATTTTGAAGCAACTAGACCACCTCTGACCAACGTTGACATTTTTGCAGTTGAATTTTGACCAGCATTGACCAAGGGTGAAAAGGAGACTTTTGACTTCAATTTTCTTGGAGAAGGTCTATCCCATCAGGCCGCATTTTTGGGCTACAAAACCGAGGCATTTTGAGGAGTTTGACTATTGTTGACTGCAGAACAAAGATGCACTTTTTGTCTCTCCATTGACCAAGTTGGATCGAAGTTTTTGGAGTTGTTTTGTCAAATCCTTGACTAGCAAAAGAGGCCACATTGACTGGATTTGATCGAATTAAATTGAAGCAGATTTGACCATGGTTTGACTGTTGTTGACTTAACTGGTTAGGGAAGTCATCTGTTGACTTTTTGCAGATTCAACAGTTGACGAGATGTGACTCTTCCTCATCGTTTTGACATTGGTATATTGATTTGACATAAGATTTATTGAATATTGTATATTGGTTTTGGATATTGGGTCGTCAAATTTGACTTTGACTTTTGGATGATGTACTCTCTCTGCTGAACATTTGAAGACAATCTAATAGAAGAAAATTTACAAAGGGTTTTCCCCCTTGTGGGGTTTTTCCTTGAAGGCAATCTAATAGAAGAAGATTTGCAAAGGATTTCCCCCTTGTGGGGTTTTTCCATGGTCATTGACTAAATTTTGTGTCTCTTGCCTCTTGTCTCTTGGTTGTCTTTCATTGTGCATTTGTATAATTATTCTATCTACTATTGCTCTACTATCATTGGTTAAATTGAAGAAGTGGAAATTGTTAAATTGGATGCTATTGGATATTGTTGAAGTAATAGTTGTAGCATAGAACAACTGATGAAAAATTAACAAGAGATACATTTCTCTGTTGATCCTTGTCTTTGATTGCTTCAACACTATTTCTTAAATTTGCAACAGTTTCAATCTTCTTTGGTCCTTTATTTTGATTTGGCCTTTGAAGGATTCTACTATCAGAAATCAGCAATCTTGCTTTGCGGGGACTCGGAGCTTGTGCCTTCATTTCATGGGGCTTCTTCTGTTTCTTTTGCCTTCATCTTTGATTGAGGAATGTTGTCGTTCTTCCTTTAGTCATCCAACAATTTCTCCTACCATTTTCTAAGCTTTTCTATTTCAATTAATGCAGCGTCAAGTTCCTGATGCTTTTGAGCAATATCTTCTTGAAACCTACTTTTCAAAAAAAATCTTCGCTTAAGAAGAGTGAACTTTTCTACTTCTCCTTCTGCGTTTCATTTTACTTTCTAAGCCTGCTAATTTATATTGAAGATGCACCTAATTCATTTTGTTTTTTATCAACTTCAGATACGTACCTTTGACCAGATTCCTTTAGTTGTCTTGCGAGGTCTTTCTCTTTCCTTTTTTCTTTCTGTGTGAAAATTCTTTCATTACAACATTTGAGTTACTTTTCCTACTTATTCTTTAATAAGTTATTTATGAATTTCCTTCAATAAACATTAAAACAAATTCTGCTGCAGATATCACACTGTAATACAAAAACAAACACATGCACAAGAATCAACACATTGATACAGATATTTTGGACAACAGTCCTTGTAAAAACCCAATGCAGGAAAACTGGTGCAGCAAGGGAGGATTTTATTATTCAACAATTCTTCAGTACAACAGGGTGCCAAATTGGCTTACCCATAGAGAGAAAAATTCTCCAGCTCTTCTCCCAGTCCCAGCATTAGCTTGGCTGACCTCTGCGTGGCTCCCAGACACTCTGCGTCAGCCCTGGGCCTCTCTACGTCACCCACGCAGGCCCTCTAGTGACTGTGCAGTCTCCTGTTGCCTCTGCGTTTGCCTGAAATGCCCTGTGTCTGCCTCTCCTGCCTCAGCGCTGGTCTCCAGTGGCTGATCCCATCTCTCTATTCCGTACTTGCTGCCTCCTGACTTCTCACCAGACCACTAGTTAGAATTTCTTAGCTAACCCCGCTCCAGAAACTGAACTGACTGGTCTCCCTCAGTGTGTCCTCCAACTGACCCTCAAGTCTCCTTTATACTTTTCTCGTTGACAAATCAACGGTCGAGATTAAGTCCCTAATCAGCGGCTAAGATTAAATCTGGCTTGATCGATGACTTTTGGACCCTTCTAACACAGTTTTATATTAATTCACATTAATATTTTATTTTCCCTAAGTTTAGACTTAGGGACTCCATTAAAAATGTTAATTATTTTAATATCTCCCAAACTGATTAGAATCTGCCCAAACCATTTCTGGGTATTGGAGATCTCATGTGCTGTAGCCTCTCCACCAATTTTCGTGGCTAGATCACATCCGATGCTACACCAAATCAACACTCCCTCTTAGCGAGCACAGTGCTTTAGTAATACTCCTCACTAAGCATCACCCTGATCATCCGGCATTGGTCCCTATGTTGATGTTAAGCCTCCCTGCCCAACATCCTCTGCACTGTTGCATCTTGTACTGTTTCCCATGGCTCTGCTACAGCCACTGTTGCATCTGTACGACAACTCCCTTTGCATCTGTGCTGTTGCTGGTCCAATTCTCCCAACACTGCATCTGCACTGCAACTCCCTGTGCATTCATGTTGTTATCACTCCCATTTTTTCTACTGAAACGGGTTCTTTACCATCCCCATATTTTCCCTGAAGTAGTCAAAATTTGTACTTCCAAGGGCCTTGGTGAGGATGTCTGCCACCTATTCTCCTGTAGGGGTGTAGCTCAACTGTACAGCGCCTCGTTGGACAAAGTCTCTAACAAATTGACACCGGATATCAATATACTTCGACCTATCATGAAACACTGGATTCTCAAAAAGCTTGATGCAACTCTGATTATCACACATGATCCTGGTCGCCTCCATATTCCTTTTGAGTAGGTTCACAAGCAGTTTTCTAAGCCATATGGCCTCACACGAAGCTATGCTCGCAGCCATATATTCTGCCTCAGATGAGCTCAGAGCCACGGACTTTTGTTTCCTACTGCTACCAGGAGGTCATTCCTGATCCAATGATGAAACACTACCCAGAGGTACTTTGCCGGTCCACTAAACTTCCTGCCCAATTTGCGTCTGTAAATCCACTCAAATTGATATCCTTACCTTTTTTGTACAAGAGTCCATAATCGGCTGTTTCTTGTAAATACCTAAGAACGTGTTTCGCTGTTGCCCAATGTGAACTCTTCGGTTCCACCATGAACTGACTGAGGATGTTGACAGCGTAGCAAATGTCTGGCCTAGTAATACATCAGGGACCCTATGAGTTGCCTGTATAGGGTGGGATCAACATCCTTGTCTTCTGATGCATCGATGTTCTTCCAGTTGGTGATCATTGGAGTCGCCATGGGTCTACAGTCCTCCATCCCGAATCTTTTCAAGATTTCTATAGCATATCTCCCTTGCCCAAGGAATATTTCTCCCTTCTATTGCCAAACATCTGACCCTAGGAAGTAGTGCATTCGTCCCAAATCCTTCATATCGAATTCTGTGGCTAGATTCTTCTTGCAGTCCCCAATGAGCTTGGATGATCCTATTAGAAAGAGATCATCCACATATAATACTAAGATTAGCGGCTTATTCTCTACAACCAGATAGTAGAGATTCGGATCCGTGTCACTCTTGACAAATCCCATCTTCTGCAAGTAGCCATATATTCGACCATACCATGCTCTAGGTGCCTGTTTCAGCCCATACAAGGCTTTCTTCAATCTGCATACATGAGACTTCTTCTCATGTGTCTCAAAGCCCTCTGGTTGTTCAATGTATACCTCTTCTTCTATTAACTCGTTCAGAAAAGTCGTTTTGACATCCATCTAATGAATCTCCCATCCCATCTGAGCTGCAAGAGATATCACGGTCCTAATAGATGTCAACCTGGCTATTGGGGCGAAGGTCTCCTCGTAGTCAATTCCTTCCTTTTGAGCATACCCACCACAAACCTGGCCTTGTATTTCTCAACCATCTGCAGCTTATTTGATCTTGTAGATCCATCTTGAACCTACCACTGATCTATCTTGAGGCCTTGGCACTACCTCCGAGACATCGTTCACCATTATTGAGTTGTACTCCTCTACCATTGCATCTAGCCAAACATGATGTTGAGCTGCATCTTTGAAACTGGCAAGCTCCCCATCCTGAACTACTAATTCTTGATATTTGTCTAGCTGTTTTTGCTCCCTCTTATTGTTTCTTGGTGCATCGATGAAGTCCTATGCATCTCACAGATTTGACGAAGTTCCTTGCTAGTTCTTCCTCTTCCAGCAGGTGCTTCTATTAGTTCCTTCTCCTCATCCTGTGAATCTTCCTGACCCGAGGAAGAATTCTTTACTTCCATTGGTTGAAGAGGCTTAACCAGCGGCTCCTCTTTTGACTGCTCCTCGGAAGGCATCTCACGATATTTTCTAAAAGCCCTGTCCTCCATGAACTTTACATCTCATCGAACTACGACCTTCCTGCTCCCTGGAAGGTAGATTTTGTATGCCTTAGCAGTCTCGCTATATCCCACTAGATATCCTTTTTCCGTAGTTTGATCTAGCGTCTTCCTCTTTTCCTCGGGTATGCGGCAATATGCTAAACTCCCAAATATCCTGAAATCACTGACTTCAGGTGTCTTCCCTGTGAAAACTTTCTCTAGAGTAATCTTGCCCAACGCCCGATGAGGAGTCCTGTTCTGAACATGGACTGCTGTTTTGCATGCTTCCGCCCATAAGAATTTTGGCATATCCTGATCATACATCATGGCCCTAGCTGCTTCCTATTCTTTCTTTCTGCTACTCCATTATGCTCTGGATTGTAGGGAGTTGTCCACTCTCTTCCAATGCCCTCCTTAGTGCAAAAATCAGTGAATTCCTTATCGACATACTCTCCACCATTATCTGAGCGCAAAACTTTTATTTTCTTCCTAGTCAGATTCTCCACCAAATCCTTGAACTTTTTGAATCGACAGAAAACCTTGTCCTTGGTTTTCAGAAAATAAATCCAAGTTTTCCTTGAGTGGTCACCAATGAAGGTAAGGAAATACTCGACACCACTGAGAGCTTTGACGGACATAGGTCCGCAGATATTTGAGTGTATCAATCCTAGTACACTCTTGGCCCTGTGTTTACTCCTAGGAAATGTTGCCTTGGCATACTTTCCTAGAGCGCATCCTCTGCATACATCATCTCGTTCCGTACTCAGATCCGGAACTGCTGTTACAGTGCTCCTGAGAATTCTTAGAGCTCCATGGTGCAAATGACCCATTATTCTGTGCCATAGTTTGTTCAATTCCTTGTCTCCATGACTGCCTATTAGTGCCATTCCATGTTGCTTGGGAGCGGGAGCGACCATTTTCAGAAGCTCCCGGTTTGGGAGCGAATCCGGGAGCGATTTTTAAAAAATATATATATTTTTTAATTTTTGATACATATATGTCAACAAAAACATGTAGAATGATGAATTAGACATAAAAAACATAGATTGATCATTGAACCATATCACATCAATCATCTAGAAATTATAATCGTCATCAACCATGTCCACAAGTTAGTAAAATACATATTACAACTACAACATGTTGAGTCTCATGAATCATGATTCATCAAATTCAATCTTAAAGTTTCAACTTCAAGCTTTCAAAACTGAAAATTCAATAACATTTATCATCATTGATCACCAAAGTTGTACTTGTAAGCTAAGTTTAACCATTACAAAAAGTAATATCTAAGATATTTCTAAGTCCTAACTTCTAACTGTTAACATGATATGAAATGTTATAAATTTATAAAATGAAACATGAATAATGAAATGAAATGAAACAACTTTAGTCTTTCACGAAGCATCATATTCATAATTCACAATCATTACCAATGAGTTATAATTGCCAAGGCCCAACTTCAAACTTCAAATTTTCATTGTCACAGTGATATATTGTTTACAAAAAATATCATTATGATATGAAAGAGTCAAGAGTCAAGGACTCAAAACTCAATAGTTATGAAAACTAAAGTCTAATAGAAACTAAAAAAGACAAGTAAACTGTAAATCTACATGTGGCCCTTGCCACAAGAGTCTCCAGGAGTATAAGCAGGTCGTGGTGGTCTTCTAGGAGTCTCCCGCACAAACCGACGACTAGAACTAGAACCTCCACGTGAGGGTGTAGATGGAGGTGGCGACAACAAAGGAACAAGACTCGGACCTCGAGCACTGCTACTGGATGGTGGAGGTGGAGGTGGAGGTGGCATGGCTGCTGCAGCTGCTTCATCTTCATCCCTTACAAGTTCCTCTTCCAGTTCTTCAATATGTACAATGCCATCCTCCAAATTGTCATCCTTTGGGTGATTGTCCCAAATTTTATATGTGGGATCCTCATAAGCCCGATCACAGTAATGACTCAACAACCTCAAGTTGTAGTGCACATAAACCAAGCTTTCTGCTCGGTTTTCATTGAGTTTGTTTCTTTTCACATTATGTATGTAGCTGTAGGTGCTCCAACACCTCTCTGCAGAAGAAGTATTTACAACCTGTGAAAGAACTTTTTTTGCCAATTTTGGCAAAAGTCCATGCCCGCCATATGTTTCCCACCATGTGAGAGTATCAAATCTATCTCTGTCGTCCATTGCATGGAAGTTACCATACAAACCAGTGCCACTGAAGTATCTGCCTGTTTCAAAGCGCACAGCTGCACATTCCTCCCTGTCAGGTACCAACTTTTCTAATGCTTCCAGATATCCTCTAGTTACCTCTAGATCTAAATGGGGTTTGGTCCTAACCCCACCCCCTGCTGCAGGTTGGTCCAACTAAGATGTAGAGTAGTATTTTGGCGTAAGGATATACACCAAGTAATGTAGTGGAAGATTAAGTCTATTCCACCGTTCACACACACAATCGTGAATCAGTTTGTACAAGTCGGGATCTCTGTTATGAACAATATCTTTTATTTCCCCCAACATGGTATCCATCTGCTCATACACCTCGCCAATCACTGGTTTGTCTGTATCTGCAAACCAAATCATGTGATAAATGGGCTTGGTGAAATCCAATACTTGCCTCACACTTGTCCAAAACTGACCATCAAGAGCAGCCTCCTCCACCATTTCAAAACCTCCCCTATCAGCTGCATTTGTAGCCCTTTCCTTTAATACCTGCCATTGTGGACTTGATACCATGCTAGCCAATGCCTCTCGTACCTTCAAAAGGCGCCTGAAGGTGAGGTAATAGCTACCAAATCTGGTCTTCGCAATCTTCAACAACTCCAATCTCGATTGACTGCGGAAAAGGCCATGGGTATTGCTATGATTTGTAATAAATTTTATCATTTGTTTGTCTTTCTTGTACAAATCACCAATCCATTGGTATTGTTCATTTTTGTTCTTGACAATATCATGCAACAGAAGGTTCAATGTGTGAACCAAACATCCAGACCAAAATATGTTGGGGTATTTATCCTCAATAATTGCTCTCACTGCCTTACAATCAGGAGCATTATCAGTGATGACTTGGATGACATTGCATGGCCCAATACGCTCAATTGTTTCAAGTAATGTTTCTACAATGTTGATGGCGGTCTTGAACTTGTCTGAGTAATCATGTGCAGTTAGAAAGATGGGACCACTAACAGACACAGCAAGAACACTTATCAATGGCTTGCCTTTTACATTTGTCCATCCATCAGATACAATGGACACCCCATGGTCAGTCCAAGAACTTGTCATTCTGTTCAAAGAATTTCCATCAGATACAATGGACAACCCATGGTCAGTCCAAGAACTTGTCATTCTATTCAAAGAATGTGATATTTTTGTTTTTTCATGATCAAGGCCAACAGTTCTTGCCTTGTCATACCCAGGGCTCTTGTATCCTTTAGGGGCATCATTTATGGCAGAAACCATTTCGTGCCAATAAGGTCAGTGAAGAAAATTGAATGGTATCCCACATGCATAGAGAAACCTGTAAACCTTTGAATCCACATAATTCCTACACCCCTCATCAAGGAAATCTGATATGGTTCTACGCCTTAAAGATGATGACCCTGTGCCTCCATATCCACTACCTTGGGAGGATGCTGAAGGAGTTCTTTGTGATTGTGAGCTTGGTTCAAAGAAACCCTTTGATCTTTTTGATTTGTATTGGGCTTCCTCCTCTTCCCTTATGTATTTGGCTCTATCCGAGCTGACACCATTGTACAAGTTTTGATTCCTATTTGTTTGTCTCCATCCCATGACCTTTTCCCACAGAGGTGTCTTCTAGCATGGGTGTATGAACTTGTGTAATCAGTGTTGCAATTGGGGCAATGAAATTTAGTGGTTCCACCCCCTCTCCCTTTTTCAGCCCTGTTAACATATTTCCATAATGGGGTTTGGTCTTGTTTAGTTTTTTGAGGGTCATTTTCACCCTCCTCCAGCTCCTCCTCACCGGGGTTTTCACCAATTTGACTTTCTCCAGCTTCTTCATCCCCCTCTTCAGTTTGGCCCCTCTGTTTCCTATTCTCCAGCACCATAATAACCATAAAAGGGACCAGGAAGAGGAAAATGCCAAAAAATATAGCCAGGTCCATGGTGTTTGATGTTTATAGGGTTTTGATTCTTAAATTTGCAAATTAATTTAATTTAAATTCATGAATTTTAAACTCAATAAACTAAATTAAATTAACTAAATTACTATTTAACTAAATTAAACTAACTAAACTAACTAAATTACTAAGTTACTTACCTCTGCAGGCTTCCTCCTCGCTCTTCAGCAGTTGCTCCTCGCTCCACGCTTCTCCTTGCTCCTTTGCTCTTGCTCTCCAACAAACTCAACTCAATGAAGTGATAATGAAATTTTTTTAGGCCCATTGGGCTTTTAAAACAAAAGAAAATTTTTAAAATTGGATTTTTTTTGGCGTCCGCGGATTTTTTTTTTCCGCCGGATCGCTCCCGGCACCCGTCGAAACGCTCCCGGAGCAATTTTTTAATGCCCAGGAGCAATCGCTCCCGGGCATTAAAAATCGCTCCGGGAGCGACGAAGCGACCGCTCCCTACAACGCTCCCGAAAATGGCAGGGAGCGCAAATTTTTTTTCGGGAGCGCGCTCCCGAAAATCGTTCCCGAGCCGCTCCCACCCGGAGCGCGATTTGGGAGCGGGTTTGGGGGGGGGGGCGCTCCCCCGCAACTATGGTGCCATTGTCGATTCTACTTGTAATCTATACAACCTATTACTTTTGATCCCGATCTACACTTTCTTTTTCCAACTCGTGTTTGACGTATACCTTCTCCTTGATGAAGTAGACTTCATAGCCCTTGCCTTTAAGTTGCGACACGGAAAGTAAGTTCATCCCTAATCCTGGTACATGCAGCGCATTTGTAGCACATAATCATTCTCTCAATTCTGTTTGAAAAACTATGGTACCCTTCCCCACTGGAGTACACTTTGCCTTGTTCCCCATGGTGATCTGAAAGTGCATCTTATCTTCTCGATATTATGAGAAACATTCCTTGATTCCCGTCATATGCCACGAGGCTCCACTGTCTATATACCATACTTTTGATGATGCAAAACTAGTCATACAAGTCACTTCTTCCAAGTTCCAACCTGAAAGCCAACATAGAGAAATGGAAATCTCTTTCTCTTGTGCAGCCTTCTGATAATCTGTGTGAGTCCCCTGACGTGGATGCCTCTGCATCGTGGTCTCACCCCATAACTGATTTTCCCTTCCTGTCTCTGATTACTCCCTCCGATACCATGTGAAAATTCTATCACTGCAACATATGATTTACTTTTCCTACTTATTCTTCAATAAATTATTTATGAATTTCCTTCAATAAACATAAAAATAAATTATGCTGCAGATATCACACCGTAATACAGAAACAAACACATGCACAAGAATCAAAACATTGATATAGATATTTTGGACAATAGTCCCCGAAAAAACCCAATGCGGGAAAACTGGTGCAGCAAGGGAGGATTTTATTATTCAGCAATTCTTTAGTACAACAGGGTGCCAAACTGGCTTACCCACAGAGAAAAATTCTCAGCTCTTCTCCCAATCCCAGCGTTAGCTTGGCTAACCTCTGTATGGCTCTCAGACACTCTGCGTCAGCTCCTGCTTGACTACATCAGCACTGGGCCGCTCTGCGTCACCACGCAGGCCCTCTAGTGTCTGTGTAGTCTCCTGCTGCCTCTACGTCTGCCTGAAATGCTCTGCATCTGCTTCTACTGCCTCAACGTTGGTCTCTAGTGGCTGATCCCGTCTATCTGTTCCGTACTTGCTTCCTCCTGACTGCTCACTAGACCACTAGTTTGAATTTCTCAGCTAACCCCACTCCAGAAACTGAACTGGCTGGTCTCCCTCAGTGTGTCCTCCAACTAACCCTCAAGCCTCTTCTTATACTTTTCTCATTGACAAATCAATGGCCGAGATTAAGTCCCTAATCAGTGGCTAAGATTAACTCTAGCTTGATTCATGACTTTTGGACCCTTCTAACATAGGTTTATATTAATTCACATTAATATTTTATTTTCCCTAAGTTTAGACTTGGAGACTCCATTAAAAATATTAATTATTTTAATGTCTCCCAAACTGTTTAGAATTTGCACAAACCATTTCTGGGTATTGGAGATCTCATGTGCTTTAGTCTCTCCAATTTTCATGGCTAGAGCACATCCGATGCTACCTCAAATCAACATTCTGCACTTGGATTTTCAAAAGAGAAACTTCTTCTTTGAGTGTATTATTTCCTTCTCTTTTTTCTTCCATTCTTTGAAGATATTAATTAATTCTTTTTCCTTGTTCTCTTCTACATCTTCTTCATCGTTTTTGTTTGATTATTTGATATGAGGATCCGCGTGATTATCAACATCTTTATCTTGACCTGCATGCTTTTGACCTTCATAGAGATCTTGAATTTTCTCCCAAAGATGTTTGGCAGATGAGAATTGACCAACTTTTGCTTTTACAGTGTCTAGCGAAGTATCAAGGATTAAATTTATGGCTTTTGTATTGTATCTTCCATATTCTTCGGTAGATATGTCTCCAGAGACAATAGAGTCCCATACCTCATATCTATGAGCCTTTAAATAAGCTCCATTCATTCTCCAAATTACAAAGCTTCATTCATTGAACATAGGAATCAGACTAACCAATTTCACTTCATCAGCGGTAATAGACTTGAAATTGTCTCAATACCTAGAACTTCCTTTGATTCTTTTGAATGCTTTACCTCTTTGATTTTCCCATCTTTGGACTTTGAGATCTGCCTTCCAATTATTATGCTACTATTGAAGGAACTTGCTCTGATACCAATTGTTGGAAATACTGTGAGCGGGGTGAATCAACATTTTTTTATCAATTATTATATTTTTAACTTCACAGAGAATTAATTGTTATTAGTATCAGATAATCATAAACATTCATAAACATCATTCAACAATGCAGAACAATAGAGACAGTAGACATATTTTTAGGTGGAAATCCCTCCAGGACAAAAACCATCGAACGCTTCTTAATATTTGTATTTAAAAGATTTACATCAAATTTTTGACTCTAACTGAAGGAGACTCCAACCCCCTGATTTACAGGATCCAACCTCTTGGACGCTCCTATGCCCTGTTTACTAGCTGCAATCGAAAGGATGCTCCAACACCTTAGATTTCAAGCTCCAACCTGACGAATGCTCCAATACCCTGTTTACCCACTACTGATGGACGCTCCAATGCTCTGTGCAAGCTACAACCTACCCTCGCACCACTGTCACCCTGAAGTGTTATCAGGCTCCAACCTGAAGGAGACTCCACTCTCCTGCCTTGCACCACCCTGATCAGCCCATGGACCCCGTTTCATAATTTTCAGACTAGATCCACCTGTGCTTTGAATCAATACATAATAAACTGAAATATAATCACTGCTGCTTTGTATGTATATCACTGTCAAACCCTAGCAAACCCACTACCCAACTCACATCAAACCCTAGTTGTCAATGCCAAACAGGATAATAACCATAGGCCATACCTTTTAGATTGTGACTGTAGATGTGGGTGCACTGAAACTCAAAATGCCCGCCACATGTTATAGCTACAAAATTTGGCTTAAAATCTTTGCTGGACAATACACACACCAACTTCACAACAGTGAGACCACAAATACTTCACACTGATGGTTATTGTACATGAGAAATTTCTGTGTTGTATGGGGTTATATTTACCAATTGGAGTAGACTTAAAATGGGACCACTGTAGCTTCAAATAAGCTCAAACCTTCACTGCCATGGTGAATCTTCAAACCACAATTATATACCTTTGAGTATCTTTGAATGCAAGTGCTTTCACTGTTCAGATCTGATCCTTCAATTATTTTGGCAGGCTTATGATCATGTCAAGCTTTTAAAGTCTTGAGCCCAAAGTGACTTCTCTCCGTAATTGATCCCCTATATGACTCAAGATTTCACTGTGACAAGGCCGAAGCTTTATTGCTTCAATACTTCAATCTTCAGACCACTAGGCCAGCTCAGCAGATGCATACATACAAGTTGCTGATACGTGGCTTAAGTCTGCAAATCATATTTCACTGAAAAAGTTTCCTTGAAATATTTCTTCAGAATTCAACTTCTTTGTTGGCAATTAATTCAGATTCTTGGACTTCTAGAGGAACTGCACTCCGTGCACTTGATTAGATGTATATTATTTCATAGTATTTCAGATTTCGCACTGCTCTAAGGTGGAATTTCGGCCCCTGCTTAGGGCAAGTTTCCCAGGCCAAATTCAAGCTTCATGTGGCCCATTTTCGCACCTGTAGTTAAGGCATATTCAGACCTATTCTCTGAGGTGAATTCAGCCCTGGTTAGGGCATGACTGAAGCATTGTTCTAAGTAAATTTTGGCACAGGTCTGAAGTTTGAAGTTGAGGTACAAAATCAAATCTTGGAGCAGACTTTGGTACTTGTTTGCAGACCTTAACATTTGTTCCAAAGCAGATCATTTGGAAGGAGATCCTAATATTTGTTTTGAAGCAAACATTGAGAGCAGACCTTGGATGTTCTGAAGCAGACTATAATATTTGTTTTGAAGCAGATCTTTGGTGCCTGTCCCATGGTCTGGAGCAGATCTTTGAAGCCTTAAAGCAAAAGCCTTGAAGTAGTTGTGAAGCAAGCCTTTGAAAATGAAAAACTTGAAGAAATTGTGAGGCAGAGTTAGGGCACTTGTATTGATGATTTGATGTACGAATTTTATTGATTGCATATTGGACATGGCAAAAGGACAGTGCTGAAGTTGTTTGAATATTGTTGTATTTGGGTCATTGTCCCTAGTACGGGAGTCCATGAGGTTTTTGTTTTATATTTTATTCTAAAATGTGGCAAGGTGGTGCTAGGGAAGGAAGTTGTAGCTTCCCTTGTAATATAAATATGTTTTCCGTACATATCTTGTGTTTATTTGATGTGATGCTATTGGTTAATGGTTTTGATAATAAATTGCCAGAAAAAGTAAATACTGATTCACTCCCCTCCCCACACCCCCCTTCCTCAGTATTTCCAACAGTAGTAAAGAACTAGAGGCATTCATATTGATGGTAGAAAATAGTGGTTGATTGATATCTTAAAACTTTACACTTACCTAGATTTTGGGAATTGATGGCCTTTTTAATCGGAATTTGATGATATGATTCTTTGTGAGATTGCAATTTTCCATCTTTTAAATTGCATTTTTGAATGTAAAATTAGATTCAGTGCCCTGAAAAAAACCTGTAGCACTCGGATTGTACAGTCTCAACAACTTAGAACTACAATTCCAACAATTTCTGACCAGATTTTGGACAAATTTGATAGAAAAATATACCCGGAAAAAGACCATTACAATTTTCTATCTTTTAAATTGCATTTTTGAATGTAAAACTAGATTCAGTGCCCTAAAAGAACCCTTGAAGTATGGACTCAACAAATTAAAACTATAACTCCAAATTTTTTTGACCAAATATGACTGAAAAATCTACCTAGAAAAAGACCAAAATATCAAACGTGTTTAAACTACACATTTTAGGAAATAACAAAAACCCTAAACAATCCGAAGTGCATGCCTATTGTTTTGTTCAAAGATTTTATACCAAATCTGTTATACCTTTTGTTCTAGTAATACATATGTAAATCTGATGGTACATCCCTTCTATAATCCAATGCAACACAATTTAGGCAATTTAGATGATTATTTAACTTAATCTAGATAAATTATTTTATTACTGTTTATGTTGTCCTGAATACCATGGAACCTTTTTTTTGGGCATAAATTCATCAGACATGCCTACTTTCCTCATTTTAGTCTGATGTAATCTTTCCTGAGTTTTAAGATACTCTTGGATTGTGTTTTTAAGAGACAAAAACAAGCTTACCCACAGCCTCTTGGATTGTGTTTTTAAGAGACAAAAAACAAGCTTACCCACAGCCTCTGACATAATTTAACCAATTCGAGCTCTGAAATCACTGAAATTAGGGAGAATTATAAACTCTCTTAGAGAGTTTCAACCTAAACTATATCAAGGATTTTGTCATATCTAAATCTAGATTAGAAATTTACCATAAACTAGATGAATTATTATCAGAGCAATCAGGGCATCTTAACAGGACATGAATTTCTTGCATGTATTAGCAGAGAAATCAAATAAATTGAATCTCAGGGCTTCCAATCCATCTTTCTGATTCTTATTTATACCGTTTGTAATTTGGCTCGACATATTGATTATTTCTTCATAGCATAAATTTATTCATATATCATCAACATAACTTATATTATGCTTTATATGCAGGCAAGGTTGTTGTAGATGGCCTGGTGTACCAGAAGTATGATTCCAAACCCAGTTTGAATAGCTTTCGCAAATATACGGACCCAACAAAAGGGTCGAAGATAAAGGTGATTTCTTTTTAAATACAGGAATGGAAGTGACAATCTTGACATGAATCTTGATTTATATTGGATTTTAACACCAACTTTCTTCAACTTAACTTAACCATCACCCTCTCCGGCATCATTACCTCAGGAATGTTCTGGGAATGAGCAGAATAAGCCACAAATGTTGAACTTGACAGTGGTACGCATCATGTCACTATTTCATTTCTTGCTTTGTAAGACTTATTTTACGTACAATGCAAATTTAATCGTTAAACTGTTTGTATATTATTAGAATAATATTATTTATTTTATTTTTAATTTTATTTTTTAGAATAAGGTTGAGTTTAATTTTGGGCTGGCTTTAATATTGGACGAAAAAATGATATATCCAACAATGGGACGTTGTCACCATGATTATGTGAGTTTTGGTCGAGCTTAGATGCCCCAGATAGTGTAACCCCCACAATTGGCCCTAACCCTCAACCCCTCGTCATGAGATTTGAACCTAAAACCTGATTGAGATTAAACCTCACAGTATCCTTAAAATAATTTGTATAAACTTAATCTTTCTTATTTTTAAGATCATCATACTTATTCTTAGGATCATTGCAAAGGAATATCAAAGTTATAAAAATTATTCTCATTGACATTTGGGAAGTTCTTGACATGTTTAAAAAAACCTTTGGAGTATATTAGAAGAGTTAAATGTTCCTTTTTGCATTGACAGAGTTGTTGCAATAAGGTTCTGTGGGAATGCCATTGCTAGGTTCAAGAATAATGATTGTTGGTTGAAAGGAATTAATTGTAATATAGGATTTGAAAAATTGTTCCCTGTCTCTTATCTTTTTTGGCATTTAGATTGACAAATTAAGCATGTCATCATCCTTCTCCTTTATGTTGATGATATACTGTTCTTATGGTAAGATGCATGCTTGATTTGAACAAACAACTAAGAATTCTCAAGGATTTGTGTTTTGGCATGGATATCTCAATGAACAGTCACAAAACAAAGGTTATGATAATCAAATCCAATTTGGATATAGCAATAACAACTTAGGAAGTTAATTCATACAAATATCTCAATTTCTACCTTCATCGCAACCTTAATTGGAACAACAACATTGAGATGAGAACTAATGAAAGGTGGGTATCCGATCGATATTTTGGGTGGTAGGGACGGTGCATTAATGACCTCCCCACCCGGGTTTGAATTGCGAGTTATACATGTTTGGGTTGCCATCTGTGGATGCAACAATTGTAATGATATTGTAACTATAATGTAATATTGCGCTTCTTCCAAGGGGGTCGCTCCCCTTTAAAAAAAACTAATGAAGGGTGGAAAAACCATTTTGGTCTTGAGAACAATTACAAAGCCATGGATTTTATGGGGAAAATAATAAATATAAATTCTTGCTTGATGATTTTGTAACTCATCTTATCTCATATGGATATGAAGTTTGGGGCTACAACATCTATAGAAAATCATGGAGGAAGATTGAGCAAATCCATAAGAAACTTATGATTTACAATCCTAAAATAAAATAAAATAAATACACACTATCCTATCCTCATAAACGGTGGTATTTACCCCACTGAGAATATGGATATCATTGAGTATCTAATGTATAAGCATAAGAAAAACTAACATGCAAGGCAAGAGGCTTTTTAAGATTACCTCAAACTCAATCAAAATCGTGTGCAACTTAAGAGGAGTTGGCATAAAGATGGTAGTCCTTGTTGAACCATTGGAGAATAAAGGTGGTCACTTTGCAGAAAATGAGACCATTAAAAATACTATCACATAATGAGATTCTTTGAACTATGTATAACAAATTATCCACATACATAATAAAGATAACCAAATAAGTTTTGACATATAAATAGTAAATATTTGGATCAACACTATTCTTAGTGAACTCCAAGTTTAGTAGGAACTCATCATTATTTGAGTACAAGTGCCTATTTCAACTCATAAAGGGCTTTCTTCATCCTACAAACACGAGCAGAGGGCATTGTTCACATCCATCTAATTCAAACATCACCCAAAACACATTGATAATGCGTGAATGTGATGGATAAAAATACACCTAGTAATTGGAGCAAATGTCTCATCATAATCAACTCCTCCTTTTTGTGAGAAGCTTCTTGCAACAAAGATTCTCTTGTATCTTTTAATACTCCCATCTGTTGTCTATTTGACTTTGTACAACCTTTTAAAATCAATCACTAATAGTCATTGCCTCTCATCATTCCTTCTTCTCATCAACCTTCTCAAAGCTGGAAGGCTCATCTAACTTCTCACTAAAATGTACAAGTACTACATGCTTAGTCTACAAGCTATAAATACCACTCTCTTACACACCTCTACTCAAGTTCTCAAAATTGTCGTCCTTCAAATGGAACTCTACAAGAAACTAAAAGAAAAATTATTTTCTTCAATCCAGGAACAAATAAAAGTTTGTTCAACTCAAGACGTTACCTAAAAGCACCTAGAATAAAATGGAGCTCAATCCTTTTTGGAAAATCAGTAAGGCAAAAAGATTTTCTTATACTTGATAATTACTTGTGATTTTTTTATCTTTTAGTTCATCAAGCAATTACCGAAAAGAATAACACAAGGACAACAGATGTAGGCGGATAGCCAGGGAAAGCCCCCCCCTATCAGGGGGAAAACCCACTCAACAATTCTTCCTTCAATAGTTTCTCAAGATAATCCAAGACTCTTTGACCTAGAAAAAGACTTCCTCCACACCAAGTCAACTCTCAATCATTCTTGCAGATGATAACCCTTCAAAAGCAACTTCGACCTAGCAGCATCAAAATGTAGTAGCAACTTTGGCCTAGCAGCATCAACATGTAGTTGTTGGAATTTGTAAGTCTGACACGTTAGAAACCCTTCATGTACTTTACTGATTTATTCCTACCTACTTGTTCTGTTAATTAACAATTTATTTACCATGTAAATATTGGAAATAAATACACATACATGCTCAACACATTATAGATCATCGACTGAAGGAAACAGAAACAAGCACACAAGTGACACCAATTGTTTTTGGACCAATGTCCCCGGAAAAACCCAATGCGAGAAGACCGGTGCAGCTATCTAAGGGTTTGATTTATTAAGCAGTTTTAGAATACAATCTAGGTGCCAAATCCGGCTCACCCAACAAAGAAAAATCTTGGCAGTACTACCTCTCTATTCGGAAGCAGATATTCCGTCTGAAACCTTGGATAAACACACTGGTAGTTCCACAGCTCCAATCTACCCCATGAAACCCCAGCGTTAGCCTCTAGGATTGCTTTAGCTCTTTCTGGCCTAGCATTAGCCCAAAGTCACTCTGGCTTGGCCTGCGTCAGCCTTTGGAGGCACTGTGTCAGTATTTTGGCCCTCTGCATCACTCATGTTGGCCCTTTAAGTCACTGCGTAGCTCGTGGCTACCTCTGCGTGAACACTGGCTGGCTCTATGTGAACCCTTGGCTGGTTCTATGTCCCTCTCTCCGACTACTGTGTTGATCCTCTTGGTGCTATCTCTACCTCTCTGCTTCTGTATTCACTATCCCTTAGCTGCAACTTTGATCACTCTCTCAACTTTCTCAGCAAACCCAGCCCCAAAAAGTCGAAATCTTGATCTCTTGGTGTGTTCTCCAAGTGACCCTCAAGCCTCCTCTTATACTTTTCTCGTTGACAAATCAACGGCCGAGATTAAGTCCCTAATCAACAGCTAAGATTAGATCTGGCTTGATCCATGACTTTTGGACCATTCTAACACAGTTTTATATTAATTCACATTGATATTTTATTTTCCCTAAGTTTAGACTTAGGGACTCCATTAAAAATATTAATTATTTTAATATCTCCCAAATTGTTTAGAATATGCCCAAACCTTTTCTGGGTATTAGAGATCTCATGTGCCTTAGCCTCTCCGCCAATTTTCGTGGCTAGAGCACATTCGATGCTACCACAAATCAACAGTAGTAGCAGCTTCGACCTAGTAACAACAACAACAACACCTTCGACTAGACTAGGAAAACTTTGATCTCACTTGATACACTTCAGGAATGAGAGAGAGGTGGCCCAAAATTTCGATCTAGATGTCTTCTATCTGTGAAAATTCAAGAACCCTCGAATCCCTACTGCAGCAACCGATTAAGTTTCTCTTATTTGTCAATTATTGAACAAATTATTTACTGTTTCCTATAGCAAACACCGAAACTAATATACTGCAGCCGTCACCATTTAAATAAAATGTGGAAACAGGAATCTGAGCAAGAAAGAAATACACAACACATCTACACAGTTATTTTTGGACAAATGTCCTCGGAAAAACCTAGTGTGGGAAAACCGATGCAACGCCCGAGGGTTTTATTATTAAGAAACAGTTTTTTAATACAATCTTTGGATGCCTTGCTGGCTATCCAGTACAGATAATATCACTGACAGAAGAATAGTGAGAAATACCTCACACTATCACAGGCGATCCCGACTAATCCGGCCACAGAGTGGCTTGTCCCTTGCTACCTCTGCGCAGTCACTGCATCAACCCAGCATCACAGCGTCTAGGGACAATGTCACTCCTTCTATTGATCGATTTGCCTCCTAGAGACTTCGATTTTGACCTCTCGATCTCACACCCCGGCTTCCAGCTTCAGAAATCGATCCCTTCAGCAAAAATACGGATCTCCTCAAGGCTTTGTGCTACCTCTGTGTCAGCTTATACTGCCTCTCTTGGATCTCTCTCTGCCTTCTTTGCTAAGTATTCCTGAATTAGGGGAAATATCCAAACAGAATTATCCTTGCCCCTCACTGCAAAAGATCACTTCGAATTTCTCTCCCTGACAATTGTTGTGCTTCAGAAATTCGATCTTCTGATCTCCTCTTGATGTATCTTCCAAATGGGAATCGATGTCCTTCTTATAATCCTCCAGTTGAGAACCAACGATCTAGTTTAGATTCTAATCAATGGCTTAGATCATTTGGACTCGATCTCCTTCTTCTTCTAGAAGCTTCACCCATAGTTAGATTAATACCCTTTAATTATTTTAATTTCCTATGTTTAGACTTAGGGACCCTTATTTTAATAAAACTGTCTCCAGGTGGAATTTCCCAAAATGATTCTGGGTATTATGGAATACATGTGTCCAAACCTCCCTGCAAATATTGACGCTTAGAGCACATCCGATGCTACTAGAAATCAACACAATCATCCTTGAAAAACTCACACTCCTTTCTAGCTCTCCTTCCAGCGCTTTTCCAAATTTGAATTTCCCAGCTTCTAGCTTCAGATATTGAACTATGTGTGAGAGAGTGAATTTATCCAAATGGGTTTGAATTGCCTTGTATATATAGCCTTCCAGTGAGGTCAAATTACCCTTCTTGAGGCCAACTTGGTGTGAAGGAGACTAAATTCATTTTTGACTCAAAAGTAATTCTTTTTACATGATTCGAAAGCCCAAGAAGGGTCTTTTTTAATGTACATTGACTCTAATGTCTCAGAATAAATCCTAGAAGTCCTCAATGGGGATTTTGGCCTAAAACATGATGACTCAAGCATGAAACCCATGCTTTAATAAGTCATAATAATAATAATAATAATATTTTCTTCATTCTTTTGATAAGTACATTTCATTGTGACTCAAGCACATTTATGAAGACTGAACCTAGTTACATATTTCAACACTCCCTCTTAACTAGGGAGTTATTCATAAGTACAAGTACAAGGAAGATCTTAGAACACATGAGCCATGAAGAATTTAGGCACCGTAATGCCATGGACTAGATTCCTGATCAGTGCAATCTATCCAAGGTCTCTCAACAATTTAGGCACTGCAATGCCATGGACTAGATTCCTGACCAAGGTAATCTATTCGAGTGGGACTAAGATGGACTAAACCTTTCACGCTCTTTAGGTACCATCAAGTTTGCTTACTAACCATCAACCTAGGGATCTAGGTGCGTATCTGAGGCTAGAGCTCCATGACCAACGCCACCCTCCCTACTTTGGGAATTAGACATCAACACAAAGTGTCAGCTAGATGTCCTCCCAGGCAATGTGTCTTACACACAAAGCCTCAACACTCTCAATTATTCCAATCAATAACAAATCCTCCCCGATCGAACAGATCAGTAACAAATCTCTCCAATCAAACTGATTGACAACACTAAGCATGTAAAACATGCTATTGAACTTCCAAGAGATTTACCTGTACAAACACAACCCCAATCGGTAACAAACTTTCAAATGTACATAAATAGATACAAGCCTCTAGGGTCTTCCAAACAACTAGATGTTGCTTCTCAATTTATCACAGTGGGACTTTCAAACGAATCTTGACAAAATATTCCTCAATCATACATTTTCCTTTCCTACTTCACATGCAACAACATATTCTACAAGTAGATCTGGTTTTTCGTATCTCAGCAGCCCCTCAAAATACATTCTCCAATTTTTTTCTCTCGCTCATGGCGTTCACTAAGACTTACGGTTGTTAGTCCTGCTCTAGTGCATGATATACCCTTCTGAAACATATTGCAAACCCTAGAAGCAATTCAAACAAATATAGATCTACAATGTATCTAACAACTTTAGAAATCATATGTTAGACTTCCTACTAGAATTTAGTGTGAAACCCTAGATTTCATGCATGAGCTCAATCAAAACCAATTACAACTCAATTCAAAGTAACAATATGACTAGATTCCATAGTTTTTAAAACTGGAACCGGTGACCGGACCTGTCCACCTAATGAACCGGTTTACCGACCGGAACCGGTCTAACCGGGACTGGTTTGGTCTAAACAAACCGGTTTTTAAAAAATACATTAAATAATTAATTTTTAATGAAACAAAACTATTTTTAAGATGTAAAACCATGATTCCAAGCCAATAGAGACAAAATATGCAAATTTTGCTCATTTATATACTATGTAAAGGTGAATATATCAAAATGGCACCGAGTGCAATACATATCAATCACAAAATAGAAAAATACATAAGAAATGAGGCTCTAAATGGCCTATAAAGTCCAAAAACAATGCTGCAAGCTATGAGGCCATTGGCCTACTACAAGTCTACAGTGTACACATGATCAATTATCAAGTTCATCACCACTACTAGACATAGGATCATCATCAGGAGCTAGATAGACATCATCTGGTTCAGAGTCTGAGGATGCCTCAGCCTGATCTGCAACCTCAGTATCAATGCCACCAATGACAATAGAAGTGGACCTAATGGAAGCACGAGTTTGTCGACCTGCATGACTAGTGCCTTCCATTGGTTCTTTGCCTTTCCTTGATGCCGCTACTAATCCTCGTTCTGATGCCACCACATAATCTTCGTCATCCCTCGCTAAAGCCATGTCGATATCAAAATCAGCCTCAAACACAGGTTCTTCAGTCTCCTCCACCCATTCTGATGTTGGATCAATATCGTCCAACACAATGGGATCTAGATCAGGAGCTTTGCTCATCATTTGGAGCTCCGATTGCATTTATTGTTTACCCCCAAATCATGAAATCCTGAAAACCATTAAGTCTGCTGAATTTTGAGTGAAATCTAAAATTCTAGTTTCTCCATATGAAATCCAATGAGGTCAAAACCACTCTCAAACATCCTGAGTCATTTCATGGTAATGTTAAAAATTTAAGTAAAAGGATGAAAATGAAAATTAAAGGAAATGTCACTTTTACTTTAAGAATTTAACATTACCATTAATTGCCAACATTGTTAGGGTTGAAACACCCTTAGTTTCCCCCCAAAACCCTTGAAACACAGTAAAAAATATGCTTTTTTAACTTTACAGTGGGCGTGCCTAAAACCGACCGGTTTAGGATGGAACCGGCCGATTTGATACAAATCAGTCGGTTCCGTCCGACCGGCTGGTTTTCACCGGTTAAGGCAAAAAAATGGAGAAATGGGCATTCAAACCGGGTTTTTTGGCCTGTTTAGACTGGCAGGCTTGCTAACCGACCGGTTAGACCGGTAACCGGTTTTTAAAAACGGTTTTTAAAACTATGGATTCCACTTAGGTTTGTTGTAAACCCTAGATTTTACTAATTCTCAACAACCACAATGCAAATACAAATTCAAATTTTATCAACTTTTCATAAATCCCAGATTATCACTGTTGGCATTATGATACAGGTTTTGTCCTTGATGGCAACTCACACAAATGACAGTTCACAGTGAAACAAGTTATCAACAAAGGATTATAGATCAAACTCCAGAGATTGAAGAAAGAGAGGTATATGTTGGTTCACTTTGTCAAAGTAGCGTATACATGTGGGAACACAGAACAAAAAAGCGTATACGTATACACGCACTTTCACAGAAGGAAAAGCGCGTATGGGATGGAAAATCAAGGTATTGGTCTAAGGTATTTGGTCTGTGGTATTGACCATAGGTATTTGGTCCAAGGTATTGGTCCTAAGTGGTTTTGGTCCAAGGTATTGGTCCTAAGTGTTTTTGGTCCAAGGTATTGACAAAGGGCCTAAAGCTATATAAGGAGGAGAATCTCATAAGGCCAAGAGTGCAAGCAATAAGATTCTAAGGAATGCTTCTATCTGAAGTATATTTTATGTTGTAGGGTTATGTTTGGGACTAGATCTAAAATATTTATGTGCACCTTGAGTTCAATATTGGATCAGGATCATGAGAACTGAAATGACTTATTCTTGAATGATCTGATATTGGTTGAGACTAGATCTGATGTTTTGAGCCTATTTTATGCGTTATCTATCATGATTTGGGTTTGTCTGAAGTTTGGAATTGCAGCAAAGTTTTGAGTCAATATTTGCATATCTGTACGCAGGCAGGTTCGTCTTGGCCAAAGAGCGTATACACACAAGTTTTGTTCTTTCAAGTAGCGTATACAAAAGAAAATCTTCTCTTTCAGATCTGACTGATCTATCCGATCAAATTTTTTTGTTTCATTGTTGTCTGTCAATGAAGTCTTCTTAGATCTGAATGTAAAACTGAATGCATAAGGAGGCTGGCATTTGATTGATTAAGTGATCTCTATCCTGCCTGTGTAAAGCTCTGTAAATTGATAGTAGATATTCAGTGTATTGCTGGTTGGTACAGGCTTTATTCAAAAGTTTATGTTTGCAGTAGTTTTGAAGGTATACGCAGGTTTAATTAATGGAAGTAGCATATACATGCAGTTTGGGTTCAGCCAAGTAGCGTATACACTCTAATGCATGATTTTTTTTTGAGTTTACCGCTGGTTCTAAATGATGATGCAGGATTCTAGGTTCAACACAGCGTTCTGGTGTCAGTGATCTGATTTCTTAGATTAACTAAATGTTGATTGATGCAGTTTAAGTTTAAAAAGTTTTTTGATGGGTCCAGTATGAAAATTGGATGAAACATGGCCTTCAGATTGTGGTGTTGTGATCCAGGAGTATCCAGTCTGAAAATTCATGAAACGTGGTCCCTGGAGGAAGAAAGAAGGTCGTATCCTTCTATAGGTTGGTGCCTACGTACTAGTAATCATATTGGCTAGTACAAGATCTAGGGGGTTGCAGCTCCCTTCCAGTAGAAGCTAGAAAACGAGAGAAGGTTGTAGCCTTCTGCAGGTGGGTGCCTACATACTAGTATGACTCTGCACCAGTACAAGATTTTAAACATATTTTCTTATTATTAAAAGAAGACAAAGACGACGACAGCATGTGGTTTTAACTTTTTACCCACATTGGGTTTCCACCTTAAATTTTGGTGTTCATGTGTGTTTCTTATGTGTGATGCTTTATTCTACTTTTACTGCATTGTCTAATAAGTTACTGATGTATTGGTTTAAGATCAACACATGATAAATTGTCTAAATCACAAGTTCTCTGGATATACGCTAGTTTCTTTAATCACAGTTGCATGTACCCGCTAGTTCACTTCACTGAAGTAGCGTATATAAAGCTGTTTGGGAAATATTATTGATCTGCTAGTATTGATTCACCCCCCTCTTAGTATTATTTCCAACAATTGGTATCAGAGCCAGGTTCTTCAGAAGAAGATTGATCGCTTGAAGGGAGATCCATCAAGATGAATAATCACGAAAGCATGGGATCCATCAAACCGCCAATCTTCGATGGGAGCAACTTTGTTTATTGGAAAATAAGAACCACAACCTATCTACAATCTCTTGGAACAGATGTCTGGGAAATTGTGGAAGGAGGATATACATTTCCAATAGCAATTCCTACAGACACGGCAGGTAAAAATCAATATGAAACCAATGCCAAAGTTGTCAATATTTTATTGGGAAGTTTGTCACAATCAGAGTTTGTCAAAGTCATGCAGCTCAAATCAGCCAAAGAGATATGGGACAAAATCGTTCAGAGCTATGAAGGAGACTCTCAGGTAAAACGTGCTAAGCTTCAAACTCTCAGAATTCAATATGAAACTCTTAAGATGCATAGTGATGAGAGTATAGCTAGTTACTTCTTACGTATAGATGAGGTTGTTAATTGTATGAAGAATTTGGGTGAAGAAATAAAGGAAGTTACCTTAGTTGTGAAAATTTTGAGATCCTTGTCTGCCAAATTTGAATCAAAAGTGTCTGCCATAGAAGAAAAACAAGATCTGCAGAATATCACTATGACACAGCTTCACGGAATCCTAACTGATTTTGAGATGAGAAAAGGAGGTCCATCAGATATGAGAGAAGCCGCATTTAAAGCTTCAGCAAAAGGAAAAGAAAAGGAAGAACACAATGAATTAGGACACATTTCAGAAGAAGAAGATGAGGTAAATTTTGTCAAGAAGCTTCAACGGGGTTCTGGAAGGTTTAGAGGTAAGCTACCTTTCAAATGCTTTGCTTGTGGCAGAGTCGGTCATTATGCTGCCATATGTCTTCATAAAGATAAATATGAGAAAAAGAAAGGAATATGCAAAAGGAAATAGGAAACAAGTTGTGAATAAAAGGAGTTACTATACTCATGAAGATAGCAATGGTTTATCTAATAGTGATGAAGATGAAACTGGACAAGATTATAGACTTCTCATGGCTTATGATGGCGATGATTTTTGGGATAGTTTAGAAGAGGATAGTGATGGTTTATCTAATAGTGATGATTATAGACTTCTCATAGCTTATAACTATGATAATTTTTGGGATGCTTTAGAAGAGGAAAACTTTCATGAAGAAATCTCTAAACTCAAAATATGTTTAGAAGAAAAGAATATGATCATAGATACCTTGACATACCAACTTGCTGAAAAATAAAAACACAATGAAAAACTAGAATGTGAAATTGTGGGTCTAAGAAAAGATCTTGAGAAAACAAAATCTCTCAATCTTAGATTTGCTAAAGGATCAGAAACTTTAAATGAAATTATCAAAGTTTAGCGTTCTCCTCTAATAAAGACAGGTCTTGGATACACTGAAGAAGCATCTCAATCACAGAAGTCGTCAACCTCCACCAAAAGCTATCTTGATGCAACAAAGACCAGTGAACAGTATGACAATCGTCAACAAAGGCATAAAGTTGATCACCAGGTAAATCATACTCAATTTGCTCCAAGGATGAATATCAATAGAAGCCACAACCAACCTTAGGCAAATCATACTCAATTTTCTTCAAAGATGAATATCAATAGAAACTTCAATCAATAGGTAAATAGATTCGATAGTCGCAGAAACTTCTTTAATGGGTAATGTTTTTCATGTCATAATTTTGGGCACAAAGCTGTTTAATGCGTTGCTACAAAACCATCATGACTAGAGAAGCACGAAATCAAAGGAATGTAACAAGGATCAAGAGAAGTTCCTATAATAACTTTTTTCCTCTTGAAAATGAAATAGAATGCTCAATCTGTAACAACTTTGGTCATGAAGAGTCTGAATGCAGGAGCAAATTATGGAAAACACCTCAGAAGGAGCAAATGCCATTAAATCCCATATTAATTTTTGGTATGTTCTATGCTAGATCAATTTATTTAAATTTTCACAGTTAGCAATCACATCAGCATTACGATAAACTGCAGATAGAACATAAATATAATATGCAAAAGACAAGCCAAGACAAGAGGACACAAGATATGGCGCAAGCCAGGGACAAACCCCACAATGTGTGGGGAAACCCTTTGATCAAATCTTCTTTTATCTTCAAAGTTCAGCAGAGAAAGAGAGAGAGAGAGAGTACAATTACAATAGAAGTCAACAGTTTGACTTGTCTAGATCTAAGCATAGATCATCTTCTATAACAATGAGATTAGTTGAAGACATTCTGCTTCAACTGATTCTCCAAGGTGACTCCTTCACCTATCATCGTGCTGCATCTAGTTCTCTTGTTTACCACTCATACTGCACCATACTTCACTAATCACGTTGCTGATGTCCATGATCTTATCCATCATCATGCTGCCCTTCATGTCCATGATCATCATTCATCATCATGCTGCCCATACTAATGTGCATCATCATCATGTTGCTGCCTTGACAGATGGCATTCAATCACTGTTGTTCATTGTGATAGGGCTACTACAGGTAAGCCATTTTATCACTGTAGATTATGCTTAGAGTGTAGTAAACACAGTCATCACTTAAATACTCTCCAACATGATCACATCAATGCTAAGATTGAGATAGCAACTACAGGATTACTATGATCTCAATTAGACCCAGAGAGTGAGGATAGTAAGGGCACAAAAACACTTATGTATATGCCGAGATTAATAGCACAGACTTCATGCTAATGTTGTAACCTTATCCGTTGTCCTTTCTCCTTCATCCATCCATGATCTACAAAGTATGAGATCTGAGATTCATCTAGACTGCACCTACAGGTATGCTGAGAATGGAACCTACACCAAACCTTAGTTAATGCTGCGTCCTCATCGAATTAGATCATGTACCTGAGATTTTGCCATGATTGCACCTAATGCCCAACCAAGGTTCAGTCAAGCCCTAATGTGAATCTTCTTCTGTTTGCGGATATGAGAAGTCCGTCTCTCCTTAACTGCGTATACCTATAACTGCTCTTCAAAACATCAAAAGTATTTGAGTTCGTATGACTGTCTCCATGACTACACATAGGGTCTTACTGTGGCTTCATTAACTGTGTATAAAGGTTTCCATGGACAACGTAATGCTGTGCATATTGCCTTCATTATAGTGTATGGACAGCGTAATGTTGTGCGTATATATTGCCTTCATTACAACGTATGAGCTGCGTGATGCTATGCGTATATACAAATGTGGAATGGCAAAGAGGAGTGCGAGGTTTAGATGCATGAACAGGTCTTTTTGACTTGACCCATTGACTGCGTTTAGATCTTCATAAGCCTGCGGCTCCTCTTCCATATTGGACTGCATTCCTCATCATGTACAGTGTGTAATCCATCATGAACAGCGTGTGAACTGAGTATAATCTCCAGCGTAAGAATGTGTTCTCATACTCTAGGTGATTTCATTACAAGACTGCGTTCAGATGTTTAGGGCTTCTTGAACAGTGTGTAAGCTAGGGCATCTTTCACGTATGAGTTGGGGCATCATCCAATATATCTTCTTGTGTGTCTCTCCATCACCAAAAACCCAAGACGTGGTGAGGAGGAGATCACATGAAGAGTGTGTCTAAAAGACTTCACATCCTCTCTTATTTATACTAAAAGCGTAAGGTTGAATAGACATGACGTTTTGGCTTCTAGAGCCTACATAAGAGCTGGTCGGCTTGATAATAATTACATAAACAAAATAAATTCATATCTCCATAAATACTTATCGGAATCGGATGATCTTTGGATCAATCCTACACCTCTCGATGAGAGGGATCCAATAAAATTATCAGCTGCCATAAATAAGCTGACCCACATGGAGTTTTGCCCTAGTTGCCAATTTAACACTCCCTCTCAACTAGGGGGAACTCCATCTGCTGATCCATATGTCCGACTGTACTATCTCTGCCATCAGTGCCCTGCACTGCTCTGCCCATCTTTGCTCAGCTCTGCTGGCTCTGCTCTACTCTACTCAGCTCTGCTGGCTTTGCTTAGCTCTGCTCAGCTCTGCTGGCTCTGCTAGCTCTGCTCTGCTCAGCTCTGTTGGCTCTGCTAGCTCTGCTCTGCTTTGCTCAGCTCTGCTGGCTCTACTCTGCTCTGCTCAGCTCTGCTGGCTCTGCTAGCTCTGCTCTGCTAGCTCTGTTGGCTCTGCTAGCTCTGCTCTGCTGGCTCTGCTGAACTATGAAGAAGAAGAATTGATCGAGAATGTCTCATACCATTCTCCACTGACCCGAAGTCAGACTCAGAGTGCGTACCACTGGTCCCAGACCAGTCTCAACTGACCCAAAGTCAGCGTCATAGTATGTACCACTCTCACTGGTTCCAGACCAGTCCTGCACTGACACGAAGTCAGTCTCGGAGTATGTACCACTGGTCCCAGACCAGTCTCAGCCGACCCGAAGTCAGCGTCATAGTATGTACAACTCCTACCACTGGGCCCAGACCAATACTATTGATCCCAGATCAATGGAGGACATCCTAGCATAGGGAGTACGGTAGATACAACGATGCGTCCATCGGTACTACTATGGTCCCTAACTTCATTTCCCTGCTCATTGATCAGATGAGAGGTACTTCCCATGAGTCCCAGACTGCATGGGTAGGATGCCTCGACAGGAGAACTTAATCAATCCTGTCCTCACAGGAGAACACATCAATCCTGCTACAATTGCCATGGAGAACACATCAATCCAGGCCGCCATGGAGAACACATCAATCTAGGCCTCACAGGAGAACACATCAATCCTGCTACACAGGAGAGCAAATCATCCTGTTCCACAAGAGGGCGAATCATCTTGTCCCACAAGAGAGCAAATCATCTTGTTCCAGTGCGCACCACCAGGGGAGGGTGAGTCACCCTGTGGTCGTATGTTTCTCCAGTAGATTCTGTAAGCCCCACAGAGCTCCCATAGCTCAATGTATGCAACATGCAGGACCCTTTTACAAAGGTCTCTTGATGACTCCAAGTCATTCGGGAAAATCACAAATTTGATCTTTCCCCTGGGGCTTTAGCGATCTGTATATCATCTTAGTGCGATGGAGCCTCCTTGCTCATCGACTTTCCGTATCCTAGATAAGGCAGTATCTGATGTCTGTCCGCTGGAGCAATTGTCGAATACAGGATTACTCAATGATCGAAAACAGCTAAGAAATTCCGCAACCATGCAGCTTCATACATGATCATACTCGTAGCCATGTATTCGGTCTTGGCGGTGCTTATAGTGACCGACTTCTGCTTCCTGCATCAAAGCAGAATCCAACGAGAACCAACACTGAAAAGTGCTCTAGTGATCCTCCACACTGCCTGCCCACTCATCATTCGAATAATCATGTGGTTTCATATTTTCGGCAAGGTATCTCAATCCATGAGAGATTGTGCCCCTGAAGATATCCCAGAAGATTCTTGGTACCAATCCAGTGAGGCTCAACCAAATATGAGCTCACCATGCTAACTGCAACACATATGTTCGAATGGAGGTTCTCCAAGAACATCAATGCGAATGAGTTTATGAAACTCAAAGGCATTTCCCAAATCTGGTCCGACATCATTACCATATAACTTCTAAAAGTTAAGATCCTCGAGGCAGTCACAAGCTTGCAGCTTATCTTCCCACATTCCGAATCCAACTCCCTCTGTCTCCTATAAATGAGAGGGTTTGCACCTGTCAGACATAGGTGCTGGTACGAGAGGTTTATCATCCACAACCTTCGAGTAATGGTTTGGATCGGTTTCACTCCTAGTGAATCTCAGCTGCATTAGACAGCTATCAATCCTCTCATACTATACCCGAGGTGTTTTTCTTCAAGCCATAGAGGGCTTTCTTCCAGCTGTATACATGAGATTCCTTGATCATGATTCTCAAACTCCTTGGGTTGTTCCAAACCTGTGAACCTGCTGCATGAGGGGAATGGTCCCCTTATAATATTTTCCTTCGGTACATTTCAGACATGTACCTTCATGCTTCTTTTTGAATTCAGGCATCCTAGTCACCATCTGTCTCACAGACCTCCGGTGCTGAGTCAATGGACATGGTCCCCAGTGGACTTCCTGCAACTTGATACAACCCTGAACTCAAAAACATCTTTAAAAGATCTATTTTCAAACACGTACCTTTCCATCGATAAGTGCCACCTTGTAACCTTTGACTTCCATTTCCGAGATGGACATCAGGTTCAATCAGGTACATAAAAGAGATTTTGGGGTTCCTTGCTTTCGTGGAAGAGTCGACCATTGTCTTTGATGACCCGCATCTCTGTCATTCGAGCACTCCTTCGCATAAGGGCCGAACTCATAACCAAGACATCTACCTTTCCTGCCATCAGAAGTTTTGTTGCGCCATTCTAATAACATTCTCTGCTTCAACTTCACCCTAGGTGAATTATGAGGAACCCATTGATCCTTTTGTCTTGTCCCAACTGTATTTGGTGATTGCTCTTTCACTCTTTCTTGGGCATTGTCTTCACCTCAGCTCTGATACCATGTTAATTTTTGGTATGTTCTATGCTAGAGCAATTTATTTAAATTTTCACAGTTAGCAATCACATCAGCATTACGATAAACTGCAGATAGAACATAAATATAATATGCAGAAGACAAGCCAAGACAAGAGGACACAAGATATGGCGCAAGCCAGGGACAAACCCCACAATGTGTGGGGAAACCCTTTGATCAAATCTTCTTTTATCTTCAAAGTTCAGCAGAGAAAGAGAGAGAGAGAGAGAGTACAATTACAACAGAAGTCAACACTTTGACTTGTCTAGATCTAAGCATAGATCATCTTCTATAACAATGAGATCAGTTGAAGACATTCTGCTTCAACTGATTCTCCAAGGTGACTCCTTCACCTATCATCGTGCTGCATCTGGTTCTCTTGCTGTACCACTCATACTGCACCATACTTCACTAATCACGTTGCTCATGTCCATGATCTTATCCATCATCATGCTGCCCTTCATGTCCATGATCATCATTCATCATCATGCTGCCCATACTAATGTGCATCATCATCATGTTGCTGCCTTGACAGATGGCATTCTATCATTGTTGTTCATTGTGATAGGGCTGCTACAGGTAAGCCATTTTATCACTGTAGATTATGCTTAGAGTGTAGTAAACACAGTCATCACTTAAATACTCTCCAACATGATCACATCAATGCTAAGATTGAGATGGCAACTACAAGATTACTATGATCTCAATTAGACCCAGACAGTGAGGATAGTAAGGGCACAAAAACACTTATGTATATGCCGAGATTAATAGCACAGACTTCATGCTAATGTTGTAACCTTATCCGCAGTCCTTTCTCCTTCATCCATCCATGATCTACAAAGTATGAGATCTGAGATTCATCTAGACTGCACCTACAGGTATGCTGAGAATGGAACCTACACCAGACCTTAGTTAATGCTGCGTCCTCATCGAATTAGATCATGTACCTGAGATTTTTCCATGACTGCACCTAATGCCCAACCGAGGTGCAGTCAAGCCCTAATGTGAATCTTCTTCTGTTTGCGGATATGAGAAGTCCGTCTCTCCTTAACTGCGTATACCTGTAACTGCTCTTCAAAACATCAAAAGTATTTGAGTTCGTATGACTGTCTCCATGACTGCACATAGGGTCTTACTGTGGCTTCATTAACTGTGTATAAAGGTTTCCATGGACAACGTAATGCTGTGCGTATTGCCTTCATTATAGTGTATGGACAGCGTAATGTTGTGCGTATATATTGCCTTCATTACAACGTATGAGCTGCGTGATGCTATGCGTATATACAAATGTGGAATGGCAGAGAGGAGTGCGAGGTTTAGATGCATGAACAGGTCTTGTTGACTTGACCCATTGACTGCGTTTAGATCTTCATAAGCCTGCGGCTCCTCTTCCATATTGGATTGCGGTTATGACAACAGCTTCTTCATTGACTGCGTGGGATTTTGACGGTGGTGCCACCGTTACCCTTACTGCGGCTTTATTACCAGAGTTCCGACATTCATCCTATAGCTGCTCTTTATTTCAGAGGCATCCGAGATCCCAAAGATGTCTGAATTGTATACGTATGAATGTCTCCATGACTGCGTTCCTCATCATGTACAGTGTGTAATCCATCATGAACAGCGTGTGAACTGAGTATAATCTCCAGCGTAAGAATGTGTTCTCATACTCTAGGTGATTTCATTACAAGACTGCGTTCAGATGTTTAGGGCTTCTTGAACAGTGTGTAAGCTAGGGCATCTTTCACGTATGAGCTGGGGCATCATCCAATATATCTTCTTGTGTGTCTCTCCATCACCAAAAACCCAAGACGTGGTGAGGAGGAGATCACATGAAGAGTGTGTCTAAAAGACTTCACATCCTCTCTTATTTATACTAAATGCGTAAGGTTGAATAGACATGACGTTTTGGCTTCTAGAGCTTACATAAGAGCTGGTCGGATTGATAATAATTACATAAACAAAATAAATTCATATCTCCATAAATACTTATCGGAATCGGATGATCTTTGGATCAATCCTCACCTCTCGACGAGAGGGATCCAATAAAATTATCAGCTGCCATAAATAAGCTGACCCACATGGACTTTTGCCCTAGTTGCCAATTTAACATCCCAAGATATGGAGAAGGAAAGAATCTCAAACATAAAGATGTGGTATAGCCTTGTATGCAGAAGGACAAGAAAATCAGCGGTACATCGACAATGGATGCTCCAAACCACTGTTGATAATATCGGCGATATTCGGAAATATCGCGATATTTTCGGCAAAACGATATATCATTCTCATACCCTGATGATGGATCCCATTTGGGATTCGAAACGTTGGTGTAAAAATATTCTTACTGTGGATTCTCCGGTCAATAATTCAAAAAAAACGATATATCGCCAAGAAAATATCGCGATATTTTCAAAATATCGGCAAATATCGGAAAATATCGGCAAAATATCGGCTATATTTAAAAATTTGAAAAAATTATTTTTTATGCTTGCCGATATTTGCCGATATTTTCGCCGATATTGCCGATAAGATATTTTCTGGACCCTCGCCGATATTTTGCCGATACCGATATTTTCAACACTACTCCAAACACATGACAGGTGACAAAGAGAAACTTCACTCATATAATGCCTTGGAAAAGGAAAAGAACGTCTCATTTGGAAATGACACTCCAACTGTCATAAAAGGTAAAGGTTCTGTTTTCTTGAAAGAAAAGGTTAAAGCTGGAAATGTTATGTATGTAGATGGTTTAAAGCATAACCTGTTGAGTGTCAATCAAATGTGTGAACAAGGAAATGAAGTGGTGTTTCGGTCAAACGGATGTGTTGTTCGTGAGCTTGATACATGAGAGACTGTGATCAAAGGTACAAAAACTCCAAACAACTTGTTGACCACTATGTGTCAACTACCCATAGCAGTACACCCCCTTTTTTCGCAAAAGGGATAGTGCTTGATCAATATGTCTGTTCCATTCGATAGTCATCTTCGACCCGATCATGTTATGTTGTAAAACCAGTCTGCATGTGTAAATTGTAAATAATTATAGTAGATCTGAGTCATGTATGTAAACTGCCTAGGCAAACCTAATTTTCTAGTGATAATCTACGTTCCGAAAGGTTCTTTGTTTCACCGATCCATGATCGGCAGAGTTTTCCTTCAGCCTAACCCCAAAGCCGGAATGAATTTTGTCATTAGAAACTTAGGGGAATACTAGTGTGCTTGGAGTCTGTGTAAAAGTAATTTGGAAATAATTGTAACTATTTGGTTAGGTTATTTCAAATTGCTTAATCTGCTAGATTATATTTGTGTCACAGAACTGGGTGGTCTATGAGGGTCTATGTCAAATGGGTTTTCCCCTTTGAGATGTAAAATTGTAAAAGTCATGATGTAAAGTGTCTTGAGGGTTAGAAAATGTTTTATCCCCTCATAGACCCTAGGTCCTAGGTATTTTTTCCAAAGGCTAAGTTCGAGGATCCAATAAAAATAATAAAAAATTAAAAATTAAAATAGTAAAAATTAAAAAAATAATAAAATAACTAAAAAATAATAAAATAATAAAATTTAAAAAATAAATTAAAAAATAAATAAATAAATTAAAAAGATAAAATAATAATAAGTCAAAGTTTTGAGAAAATAAATGCAAAGTTTTAATTTTTTAATATATTAAAATGCATTTAAAATTTCAACAAATGAGATTAAAAAGGATTTTGATCCTCATTGATGGTCGAGATTAGTTTGACATGGATCACTCAAACTAGCCGTTGGGAATTTTTCTTTTAAATAGGGTGTTAGGGGTCATTTGAGATCATTCGATCTGTGAGTCTTGTGCTGAAGAAAGCTCTCTTGTAATCTTTTTCTTGTGCAATAAAGAAAGACTTTGGGGTTGAAATCTTGCTGGTGTTACTCTTCTGAAATGCTGTAAGATGTTTCATTTTTCTACATAAATTTGTTTTCAGCCATTGGTAATAGCTTGATGAAGAGTGATGTTGAACACAGGTATCTTGTTCACTCACTAGGGTTTAAATGGTAATAGAATTTCTGAAAATAATGGCAGGTATCTCCATTGGATTTGGATTTTACTATTGTTTTTTCCCTCTTTATTGATAGTTGAAGTGAGTTGTGCAGGAAATCTAGATTGTGAAGATCAACGGGCATTTGGGGAAGTTCTCGGCTGAACTAGCCAACTCCTTGAAAGCATTTTCTTGAAGAGCCCAGCGAATTTTAATCCTGGGTTTATCATTTAAATTTATCTTTTGAATGCATGAGAGTTTTTCTGAAGTGTCTCATAGTAAATCTAAAGTTCTAAAAATATTTCTGTGAATTATCGATAAATCTGGCTATTTAGAGCCCTTAATTTGTAATTACTGTAATTATTTAGCTGGTTTTTGTTAGGGTTTTAGGTTCCTTCCTTGCACATTTTATTTCTGGGTGTTCGGTTTTTTGCAGGTTGCAAGTTGGAAGAAAACTTTTTGTCCGAAGCTAGACCTAGGCCCTGGAGGGTAAGATCTAGCCTCAGGATCAGTTCTGGCAAGGATATTTACTTCAAATCTGCAAAATTTCGTTGGGTTTTCAATCTTAAGCAGCTTATCTCTAAATTAAATTTTCTGGAAAGGTTTAAGGTTTTCAGGCCGGCTGTCTATTGCTGCCTGGAGGGTTTCTTTTTCGCCGAAGGTTTTCGAAATTTGTTTCAGGTGTGCACTGTTCAAACTTCCAGATCTGCATCCTTCAAGCTGCAGCACTGCACACCGAAAACCTTCCATATCATCTCTGTCAACGCTGCTGCCACTCTAAAAAACTGAAATTACGCTGCCCATTCTCCAGACCTGCAAAAGGAAAATGCATTTTTCTGTCTAGCATTCCCACCCAGCCATCCCTTCCAGCATCCTCTGCTCCGTACGCAGTCCCAATACGTGAGCTCTGCATGCATTTTTCATTACCCTCCTGCTCCTCACGCCATCTCCAGATAACAAGCTCAACCACTTGCAAAACCCTCACGCTGCCTTGTTCGCCTCTCACGTTGCACGCAGTCTCCACGCTGCTTGCCCCCGCTCCACCATCGAAATCCTTCCGCTGTCACAGAAAACCGCATCACTCTCGTCAACCCTCCGTCCAGCAAACCTTTGCCTTGCGTGAATTTTCTTTTGCTGCCATTCCGCAGTCGTTCCTTCCGCTGTCACAAACTATAGCAACACACTTTGATTTTCTTTGTTTCATGCATTATAAGTTAGGAAAGTTAGATTACGTTTGATTTATTAGGTTAGCATATAGTTTCATATTTATTTTAGTTTAGTTTTAATTATATTCCAGTTATATCTTAGTTTATTTTCTATTTTTTCTTTATATTGAGTTAGGCTTTAGTTCTGACAATTAATTAATTAATTTTATTTTTTTTCAAGTTTAGTTTTGTTTTGATTTTCAAATAAATCAAAAATCTCATAAAAAAATAAAATAACTAAAAAATAATAAAATCATAAAAAAGTTTCTCTTTCAGGTCTTAGATTTAAATTTTATTTAGAATTTAGATTTTATATTGTATATATAGATTAGGTGTTAGTTTAGTTTTAGATTAGATTTTATTTAGATTTTAGTTGTTTCATTTTTAAAATTTTAAAATCATAAAAAATAAAAAATATAAAAATATAAAAAATCATAAAAAGTTTTTCTTAGTTTTTGGGTTTGTTCTCATTTTAAAATTTTATTTTAACCATTAAAAAAAAATTTACATTTTTTTTTTTTTCTTTTTTTCGTCAGATTTAGTCTTGGCTCAAGAATTTGTCACATTTACAATTTTGGTGTATCTTTTCCGCTAAGGCTAAAATTTTGATGTGGGATTAATATTTATCATTTTTATATGGTTAAACATGCTTAAATGTTCATTTGAAAATTAGCTATATGAAAGTGATAACTGATTAGCATTTAAAATTGCGTGATTATTTAGAGCATTTATCTTTTGAAATTTTAATTGCTAGAATATTGTTAAGGCATTGTGCATTTATTGATTATCTCGCATTTGGAAAAATTAATATTTGCTTGGGTTATTGGATGATAAATTATTGTTTTACAAGGTTCATATTTCTGCAGCATTTGATAAACAATTATTTAATCATTAACTCCATAAGGCATTGGTACATTAACTTCTAAAATCAATCAGGTGCTAAATTACCTTGCTGTGTCTCCCAACCCAACTGGTCCACAGTTGGTCTTCCTTTGTCCCATAGGGTCTACCCCCTTAACCTCGGGAGACGGCTTAAATAGAGAGATCGGGGGTCAAAGTGGCAGCCCCCGGTCTGAGCGTTGTTGTGATAATCTATGCGACAACATTTTTTGGCGCAGTTGCCGGGGATAGAGTTTTTTTTGTCCTTGGTTCCTTCGACACTCATCTTGTTTCTTTTCTCTTGTCCTTAGCTCTTTCCTTTCGAGCTTTTTCGTGTTTCACTTCCTGTCCGGGTGGCGACTCTACTTCATATATTATCTGCAAGAGTGTATACTAGAAGACATCCAAGCAGTTTGTACAATCCTGCTCTTGATCCTGAAAGGGCTCTCAGGGTACGATTACACAAACTCTCTTCTCGTACACTTCTTGTTAACCTCGGACAAGAAGCCCTCTCTGATATCCATTTGCTTTTTACTACTCCGGTTGGGTACGACATCATGAATATATATGCTCCTTGCAATTTTTCTAACATTCAAGGTTATCCCAATGATCTTCCAACACTTGGGATAGATAAGTTGCCTAGCTTTCATGGAGATAATGCAATTAGTGCTAATTCACATCTGAGAGCTTTTAGTATATGGATGGCTAAGTATGCAAGGTCTGCTGATTTCAATTATGAAGATGTTCGAATGACTCTTTTTATTATAACCTTGGAGGGCGATGCTCATGACTGGTTTTCAGAAAAGCCTCGGAATTCATTTAATTCCTTACAATTGATCATTGATGCCTTTAAGGAAAAGTATGGAGATAAGAGAGAAGGAAGACACCTCGTGAAAGCTATTAGCATAATAAAAAAGAGAGAGAATGAAACCGTTGAAGAATTTAACAAAAGGTTTAATGATATTGTTAAAGAATTACCTCAAGATTATAAACCTACCGACAAATCTCTTCGAGATTTTTACATTGATGCCTTTAGTCCTGAGCCCTCTTATGAATTAAGGCATGCTAAACTTAATGATTATAGGGATTGCCAAGCCTTAGCAATAGAGCTTGAAAAGGACAAGGCGGCATCTGGGAAGTCTGAGATCCCAGGTTTCGATAGGGCTGCTACGAAACTGAAAGAACCTAAAGGAAAAGAGGTTCAAGAACCTGATAGCGAGCTTGTTCAGAAATTGCTCCAAAAGATCGAAAGCATGGAAATTAATCTAGTGAAATTAACATCTAACCATGCTAAGGAGATAGTTACTTTGCAGAATAGGTTGGTCCAAATGGAAAGAGTGCAAACGCAAAATTTCTAGCCCAATAATAATAATAATAATAATAGAAATAATAATTGGCAAAAGAAGGGTCAATCTAGTGAGTAGAGACCTCCTAATCCGCTTGCTAATTTGGTCGATGACGCTCTGCCTTACTGTCGGATTTGTGACGCTCTTCATGAGGAGGTTGCTTGTCCCATTGTTAGAAAATTTTTGGATAATGGAATGTTTGGGGCAAGTGATCAAATAAATGTAGTGGGTAACGAATTTCTTGTGACGCTCTTCATGAGGAGGTTGCTTGTCCCATTGTTAGAAAATTTTTGGATAATGGAATGTTTGGGGCAAGTGATCAAATAAATGTAGTGGGTAACGAATTTCCTTTGTCTATGAACGATTGGATGGAGGTTAAGGAAAATAGTCGAGACATTATGCATCCCTCGTCAGCTTTTGGTATAAATAATCTTGAAAATCAAAATGATATTTTGGCTAAGTTATATGGCGAAAAACCCTCTCCAGATCAAGTCATGGAAATTGCTAAAGACAGAGGTTTGACTTGTCAGAGAAGAGATAAAGATCAGAGTAGGTATCCCATTCCCCCTCGAACCTTTAATCCAAGTTTAAACTCTGGATTAGATGTTGATTTGGGAAATTGGTTTAACAATGCGAAAATCTAGGTTCCAGTCTCCGAGATTGCTAAAATCCCTTCCCAAAGAGATATGTTACTAAAAGATATTCAGGGTCCTCAAGTAAATATTTCTCAACAGAAGACCCAAGAAGTTGACTATCACGATGCTCCCATATTTTAAAGCTTAAATGCGGATAACAAAGATCACCAACCTTTCTTTATCACCTTGTTGGTTAATAGATATAAATTGAATAATTGCATGTTGGATTCTGGTGCATCAACTTGTGTCATGACTAAAAGGGTCATGGAACAGCTTAACTTAAGAGTTTCTAGACCCTACTATAATATATGTGCCATGGATTCTAAGAAGATTGAAGTGCATGGTTTGATCAAAGATTTACAAGTTCATCTATCAGTTCACCTAGACATCATGATTGTTATGGATATTTTTGTTGTTGATGTGCATGATGCCTGGGGTATGCTTTTATCCAGAAAATGGGCCTTTGATCTAGGAGGTAGTATTCAAATGAATTGGTCATATGCTATGATTCTTTCTCCTAGAGGTGATGGTTTTGTAAGACTTAATAGAGAGCCTGAAAGAAAATTCCATGTTGAAGATCCTAAGAGACCTCACAATGAGATAATTAAAGAACAATCTGACATTGGGAATTACGCTATCATGTCTAATTTCATAATTCCTCCTGATGATAAGATTAAGGATCTCAATGATAAAGTTTGGTACATGTACTTTGATGGTGCATTGTCTAGGCATGGTAGAGGTGCAGGAATAGTGCTTAAATCTCCTCTTGGTCACATTGTCAAGTTTGCATATCAATTAGAATTTGAAGCAACCAATAATGTCACTGAATATGAGGCTTTATTGTTGGGTCTTGAATTGGAAAAATCTTTGAGAATTAAGTTGCTTAGCATTAAGGGGGATTCTGATTTAATTATCATGCAGCTTAAAAATAAGTTTACATGTAAAAATCAAAGATTAAGGAATTATCGAAATGCTGTGTGGGATACTTTGGAACACTTTGATGCCCTTGACCTTGAAGCTATCCCAAGAGAGCATAATAGTTTGGCGGATGAACTTGCCGTAGCTGCTACTACCTTCCAGTTATCTGATGAGCTAATTAAGGATAAGATCAAAATGGAAGTAATATTTAGACCGTCTATTCCAGATAACTCAGAGCATTGGCAAGTCTTTAATGATGAAAAGCAAGTGATTCGTTTTCTTGATAGTCTGGATGAGTTTGAAGATTTCCGGATAGATTCTGAGGAGGATGGATCTTTTAATCATGAGCATATCATAAATCCTACTCCTAGGAATGTGGTTGCCTTAGAGCAACACTTTGATCGTCATGATGCCACAAAGTTGAGAGAGGAAAATAAAATGGACCTAGGTGAATACCTCGAGATAAACATTGGTACTCCTGCGAACCCAAAGATTGTTAAAATTGGTAAAGGTACTAGTGTTGAAGAAAGAAAAAAGTTAACCAATTTACTTCACAAATATTGAGATGTTTTAGCATTTTCTTATGATGAATTGAAATTTCAAAGGGCTATGGATTATGCCTTCAAGGGGTTAACTAGGAAATTTATTGAAATTTATCAGGATAATCTTACTATTTTTTCTCCAGGAAAACATAAGAAGTTCGACAGTTTGTGGCTGGGACCGTACATCATCTGAGACATCGTTGGACCAAACTCATTCCACTTGAGCAGATTGGATGGCGAACCACTTGATTTACCTGCAAATGGCCAAATGCTCAAGCTGTTCTTCAAAGATGATATCTAATGCCATGGGGCATCCTCTGTATTGTATTTCTAACCTTACTCCTTGTCATTTTAGCATTTTATTTCTGTTTTTAGATTTTATTTACTTTTTATGTTACTAGATAGTTAATAAATGAAGAGCTTATATCTTTCATGTGCTTAATGTTATATGATGATTTTTGGATGGACGCTACTTATATTTTGATTGTGTGTTGCGTGGACGCAGATTCTGGATTCTCACATTCCTACAGTGCAACAATGTGTCCCCAAGTAGAGCCAGATGTTGACCACTACGTGTCAACTACCCATAGCAGTACAACCCCCTTTTTTTGCAAAAGGGATAGCACTTGATCAATATGTCCGTGCCATTCGACAGTCATCGTTGACCCGATCATGTTATGTTGTAAACCCAGTCTACATGTGTAAATTGTAAATAATCTTAGCAGATCTGAGTCATGTATGTAAACTGCCTAGGCAAACCTAATTTTCTAGTGATAATCTACGTTCTGGAAGGTTTTTTGTCTCACCGATCCATGATCGGAAAAGTTTTCCTTCAGCCTAACCCCAAAGCAGGAACGAATTTTGTCATTAGAAACTTAGGGGAATCCTAGTGTGCTTCGAGTCTATGTAAAAGTAATTTGGAAATAATTCTAACTATTTGGTTAGGTTATTTCAAATTGCTTGATCTGCTAGATTATATTTGTGTCACAGAATTGGGTGGTCTATGAGGGTCTATGTCAAATGGGTTTTCCCCCTTGAGATGTAAAATTGTAAAAGTCATAATACAAAGTGTCTTGAGGGTTAGAAAATATTTTATCCCCTCATAGGTCCTAGGTCTCCTAGGTCCTAGGTATTTTTTCCAAAGGCTAAGTTCGAGGATCCAATAAAAATAATAAAAATTAAAAATAATTAAAAAATAATAAAATAATAAAATTTAAAAAATAAATTAAAAAATTAAAAAATAAAATAAAATAAAATAATAATAAGTCAAATTTTTGAGAAAATAAATGTAAAGTTTTAATTTTTTAATATATTAAAATGCATTTAAAATTTCGACGGATGAGATTAAAATGGATTTTGATCCTCATTGACGGTCGAAATTAGTTTGACATGGATCACTCGAACTAGCCGTTGGGAATTTTTCCTTTAGATAGGGTGTTAGGGGTCATTTGAGATCATTCGATCTGTGAGTCTTGTGACAAAGAAAGCTCTCTTGTAATCTTTTTCTTGTGCAATAAAGAAAGACTTTGGGGTTGAAATCTTGCTGGTGTTACTCTTCTGAAATGTTGTAAGATGTCTCATTTTTCTACATAAAATTTTTTTCAGCCATTGGTAATAGCTTAATGAAGAGTGATGCTGAACACAGGTATCTTGTTCATTCACTAGGGTTTGAATGGTAATAGAATCTCTGAAAATAATGGCAGGTATTTCCATTGGATTTGGATTTTACTACTGTTTTTTCCCTCTTTATTGATAGTTGAATTGAGTTGTGTAGGAAATATAGATTGTGAAGATCAACAGGCATTTGGGGAAATTCTCGGCTGAACTAGCCAACTCCCAGAAAGCATTTTCTTGAAGAGCCTAGCCAATTTTAATCCTGGGTTTATCATTTAAATTTATCTTTTGAATGCATGAGAGTTTTTCTAAAGTGTCTCATAGTAAATCTAAAGTTCTGAAAATATTTTGATTATCGATAAATTTGGCTATTTAGAGTTTTAATTTGTAATTACTGTAATTATTTGGCTGGTTTTTGTTAGGGTTTTAGGTTTCTTCCTTGTACATTTTATTTCTGGGTGTTCGGTTTTTCGCAGGTTGCAGGTTGGAAGAAAACTTTTTGTCCGAAGCCAGATCTAGGCCCTAGAGGGTAAGATCTGGCCTCAGGATCAGTTCTGGCAAGGATATTTACTTCAAATCTGCAATATTTCGTGGGGATTTCAGTCTTAAGAAGCTTATCTCTAAATTAAATTTTCTGGAAAGGTTTAAGGTTTTTAGGCTGCCTGTTTGCTGCTGCCTAGAGGGTTTCTTTTTTGCAGAAGGTTTTCGAAATTTGTTTTAGGTGTGCACTGTTCAAACTTCTAGATCTGCATCCTTCAAGTTGCAGCACTGCACACCGAAAACCTTCCATATCATCTCTGTCAACGCTGCTGCCACTCCAAAAAACTGAAATTACGCTGCCCATTCTCCAAACCTGCAAAAGGAAAATGCATTTTGCTGCCCAACATTCCCACCTAGCCATCCCTTCCAGCGTCCTCTGCTCCGTACACAGTCCCAATACGTAGTGAGCTCTGCACGCATTTTTCGTTACCCTCTTGCTCCTCACACCATCTCCAGATCCACGCAGCAACAAGCTCAACCACTTGCAAAACCCTCACGCTGCCTTGTTCGCCTCTCACGCTGTACGCAGTCTCCACGCTGCTTGCCCCTCGCTCCACCATTGAAATCCTTCCGCTGTCACAAAAATCCGCATCACTCTCGTCAACCCTCCGTCCAGCAAACCTTTGCCTTGCGTGATTTTTCTTTTGCTGCCATTCTGCAGTCGTTCCTTCCGCCGTCACAACTTGCAGCAACACACTTCGATTTTCTTTGTTTCATGCGTTATAAGTTAGGAAAGTTAGATTACGTTTGATTTATTAGGTTAGCATATAGTTTCATATTTCTTTTAGTTTAGTTTTAATTATATTCCAGTTATATCTTAGTTTATTTTCGATTTTTTCTTTATATTGAGTTAGGCTTTGGTTCTAACAATTATTTATTTATTTATTTTTAAGTTTAGTTTTGTTTTGATTTTAAAATAAATCAAAAATCTCATAAAAAAATAAAATAACTAAAAAATAATAAAATCATACAAAAGTTCTCTTTCAGGTCTTAGATTTAAGTTTTATTTAGAATTTCGATTTTATATTGTGTATATAGATTAGGTGTTAGTTTAGTTTTAGATTAGATTTTATTTAGATTTTAGTTTTGTTTCATTTTAAAAAATTTAAAATCATAAAAAATATAAACATATAAAAATATAAAAAATCATAAAAAGTTTTTCTCAGTTTTTAGGTTTGTTCTCATTTTAAAATTTTATTTTAACCATTAAATTTTATTTTATTTTTTTGTCAGATTTAGTCTTGGCTCAAGAATTTGTCACATTTACGATTTTGATGTATCTTTTTCGCTAAGGCTAAAATTTTGATGTGGGATTAATATTTATCATTTTTATGTGATTAAACATGCTTAAATGTTCATTTGAAGATTAGCTATATGAAAGTGATAACTCGTTAGCATTTAAAATTGCGTGATTATTTAGAGCATTTATCTTTTGAAATTTTAATTGCTGGAATATTGTTAAGGCATTGTGCATTTATTGATTATCTCGCATTTGGCAAAATTAATCTTTGCTTGGGTTATTTGATGATAAATGATTGTTTTACAAGGTTCATATTTCTGCAGCATTTGATAAACAATTATTTAATCATTAAATCCATAAGGCACTCGTACATTAACTTTTAAAATCAATCAGGTGCTAAATTACCTCGTTGTGTCTCCCAATTCAACTGGTCTACAGTTGGTCTCTCTTTGTCCCATAGGGTCTACCCCCATTCGCCTCGAGAGACGGCTTAAACGGAGAGATCAGGGATCAGGGTGATAGCCCCCGGTCTGAGCGTTGTCGTGACAATCTGTGCGACAACACAACTTATACATACTCAAAGGAGGACAACAACAGTGCTATTTAAGCAAAAATGATGAAAACTAGTTGTGGCATAGAAGATTGGGACATCTAAGCTTTTCTCAAATAAGAAAAGCATGCAGACTCAAGGTTGTTCATGATCTTCTAGATATCAGCATCCTAGAAAATTCATTATGCAAACCATGTCAAATCAGTAAGCAAACCAAAGTCACTTCATGGAAAAAGAAGGGTCAGCTAGTAAGCCTCTTGAACTTGTCCATATTGATTTATGTGGACCAACAAGGAAAAAGTCACCTCGTGGAGAAGAATACTTTATTTTGTTCATTGATGATTTTTCCAGAATGTGTTGGATAGGTCTTCTAAAGCATAAAGATAAAGCATTTGAAAGTTTCCAAGCTTTTAAAGCTCTGGCTGAAAATGAATCAGATCGAAAAATCAAATGCCTCAGATCTGATCGAGGAGGGGAATTTATATCGGATGAATTCTTTGACTTTTGTAAACAATATGGAATAAAAAGGCAATTCTCCACCGCAAGAACTCCTCAGCAAAATGGTGTGGTAGAAAGAATGAACAGAACAGTGCAACAAATGGCTCGAGCTATGCTAGATGAATCTAGAACTCCTGCAACCTTCTGGGGTGAAGCTGCATTCGCTGCCATGATTATTCTCAACAAAGAAAATTTTCGGGTAAATAGCACTCAAACTCCACATGAACTTTGGTATGGTAAGATTCCTATTGTAAAAAACTTTAAAGTTTTTGGAAACAAATGTTTTATCAAAAGGACTGATGAAAAACTTGGTAAGTTTGAACCTCGAGCAGATGAAGGTATTCTTCTTGGTTATTCTTCCAGAAGTAAAGGATATAAATGTTATAATAAAAGACTTGGGAAAATTGTTGAAAGCATTGATGTTGTAGTTGATGAAGCATGCAAAAATTCAAAACAAATAAAATCAATAGAAGATTATGACAATGAGGAAGATGGGGATTACTTTCCCACACCAAATCAAAATTATATTGAAGAAGGAACCAATGAAGCACTAGAAGAAGATATAATGGTAGAAGAAAAGAATCCATCTAGGTATGTTCAGAAAAATCATCTAGAAACTCAAATTTTAGGGGAAAAGGAGGCAGGTGTACAGACAAGAAGAACTATTATAGGGACCTCAAGCTATCTAGCATTACTATCCTCCACCGAACCTCAAAATGTAAATGAAGCATGCAAAGATGAATGTTGGGTCAAGGCCATGGATGAAGAAATTGAACAAATTGAAAAGAATGATACTTGGGAATTAGTTCCTAGACCTCATGATAAAAATATTATAGGAGCTAAATGGATATTCAAGAACAAGCTGAATGAAAATGGAGAAGTCATTAAAAACAAGGCCAAACTTGTTTGTAAAGGGTATGCTCAACAAGAAGGTATAGATTTTCAAGAAACTTTTGCACCTGTTTCCAGACTTGAAGCTATAAGGATGTTTCTTGCTTTTTCCAGCTTTCAAAAATTCAAAGTATACCAAATGGATGTAAAATCAGCGTTCCTTAATGGAGATTTAGAAGAAGAAGTTTATATTGAACAGCCAAAATGATTCATTCTTGGAAATGATGCAAAACTTGTATGTAGACTCAAAAGGCTCTCTATGGTCTGAAACAGGCTCCAAGGGCCTGGTATTACCGCCTTGACGAATATCTACACTAACAAGGTTTTACAAAAGGTAGCAATCTATATGTTAGTGTCAGTCTTTTCAGCCTTCCTACAGTGATCAAATATGCTCTTACAAAGTGATCTCAGAGTGTCAAGGTCAAATTTTGTTATTTCAGTGAGTCTTCAAGCAAAATTTGGTCACTAAGCATTAGGTCTAGGGTTTGCTTTCACTCTGTTCAAAGTTGCCCAAATGTCAGTCTATGTCACTATCCAGCTGAGTCTATCATCATTCAGAGGGTTGTCATCGTCATGTCAGTATCTAATGGGTCATTTTACATCTTGTTCATGCTTCAGTTGCCACCCAGGCAAGGTCATTTCCCTCTCCTAGGGTTTTGAAGCCAATTTCTCTTGGACGGTCAAATCATCGGCAAAACTTGTTTCCAGATGTTCATACACCTTTCCCTATCCTTAAAGTACCTTATCAAACACTTCCCATCCCTTAGATCCGCCAAATTGTTCATTTTTGCACAAACCCTAGTTTCTAGCTACAATCTGGCAATTTTCTAGGTTTGGCCTGTGTTTTGCCCTTTTGGACCCCTTCCCCTCACTCAATCTCTGAGATTCCACTTTCCCCTGCTTCCTAACATCCCTCCCCACTCCCAAAAATTTCCCCAAGAATTTAGAAGCCCTCTATCCCCTTCATTTCGCTCCATTTCGACAAAATCCCTTGTTTCACACATCGGGACAACTTGCACTCAAATGATGTTTCAGAGCAATCAAAGATGAATTTTGCAAAACTGAGAGAGGTTTTTGTCCACAACATGCCAAGGAAGAAAAACCTCTTTCACTTTTTACACAGGTGTCATAGTTTGAGAGAAATGTCAAAAATACCGGCGAGAACGAAGGTGCTCCAAGGACGATTGGCCAAAGCACAAAAACGAAGGAAAACGCCCGATCCACTCCAAACTTTGGCCAAAGCCTCTTTGACTGAGCATGGTACTTGATTGGGGACTCCCAGCCCAAATTTCAAGAAATTTGGAGAAAATTTTGTCATTTGTGAATTTTTTGTGCAAATTACAGGTTTTTCCCAAGAACTGGTCTCACCCCGGGTGAGACCAGTTTGAAGGGCTGCTCGGAATTTTGCAAACTTGGCATTTTTGGAAAGGGCATTCAAAAAGAAAAATTACCAATACTTGGGAGAAGCCTGATTTTGAGTTTTGAGCCTCCAAAAGCTCAAAATACACCTAAAAAATGACTTTCTGCCCACTTTTTGAGTTGCAGAAAGTGACCTTGGAAGAAATGGTTTTTGAGGGGTCAAATCAACACCAAATTCAGAAATTCCACTTGGGATGGAAAGTAGACAGGCCAAGCTTTCCAATAAGCCATTTTGCACCTGATTTGGATCAGTGGAACCCACTCAAAAACAGCTGTAAAGGGGCGCGACCAGAACTTCCAGATTTGCCAGAATTGCCATTTTCGGTCAAAAAACACTGTTTTGACTATGGTTGACCATTTTTACTTGTAGATGATGGATGAATGTAATATTTTCATGGCACTTTGATAGGTTTTATCTTTCTTTACTCTTCTAGAAGCTTCTTTGATGTAAATAGTGAATAATTAATGCATGGATGAGTTAGCTAAGTAATAGAGGCAAGTTGTTGGGCTGCCTATTTTCTAGTTCTTAGTTTAGAATTAGTTCAAACTGCTCCTAGGAAGCTGAGCTCGACCCCTAGAGGTGGGGAAAGGAGTTAGATGGTCTAGATGGTCTATATTATGCTCTCTCCTTCTCATTTTCATGGTTGGACTCTTGTGGGAGAAGCATTGTTGTATATTGTACATCTATTACTGCAATTTAAGGAAAAGGAAGGCCAGGGTTTTGCAGACATCATTGTGGATTCTTGTGGATTGTTGTGTTGATGGTGTGTTCTCTACATGTTATTGTAAGTGTTTTTATGTGTTCCATCTCTTTCTTTGCTGCTAATTGAACAAATGAAGTGATAAAGTTTGAATTCATGCATGCCATGCTCAGCTTTTAATTTTGTTCAATATCTATGTTTTCCACTGTCTAAAGAGGATTCAAAGTTGTTGTTTGCCCTCTTTAGCTCCTCCTCTATCATTCCTGATCATCCATCTCAGATTAAGGCATCAGCACTCACTCCTACCTTGCCCTAAAGATCCCCCTGCAAAGACTGAGCCCAATCCCCGCACCCTGAATAGCACTCCCTCCAATTGCCACCAAAAACCCCAAAAATCTTTAAATCAACCTCCCTTATCAATTTACTAGCCTAAAATCTTTAGTCCTAATTGGTCAGCTTATCATATTGAAAGATCTACCGAATCTGACCCGAGAGAGCCTTCTCATACCTCGTAGGGCTAGCTACGAGGTGAAATGGTTTGATGTAGCCTTGAAGGTTTACCTTCTTCAGCCTAGGGTGAAATCTCAAGCGCTAACACTATATACAAAGATTGAAACTGATAAATTGCTAATTATTATTGTTTATGTTGATGATATCATTTTTGGTAGCAATGAAGAATCCATGAGTCAGAATTTTGCTTCAGTAATGCAGCAAGAATTTGAAATGCCTTTGCTTGGTGAACTTACCTATTTTCTTGGTCTACAAGTTCAACAAACTAAAGATGGTATTTTTCTTTCACAAACCAAATATCTCAAACAGATCTTGAAAAGGTACGGAATGTAATATTCTAAACCTATATGTACCCCAATAGTAACAAGATCCAGTCTCAGCTCAAATGATGAATCAACAGCAGTATATCAACCAACTTACAGATCCACGGTTGGCAGTCTGCTTTATCTAACAGGTACCCGACCTGACATCTTTACAGCTACATAAATCTCCTTATCCTGCAGCCGTATGTGAGTTTGCCGCTGCCAGATCTTCTTTCAAACGCAAAAAAAAAAAAGCCGTCCAAAGCAGAGAAATCGTGGAAATCCTCAGAGGTACGGTAACGATTTCAGGGTTTTTCTTCTGTGGGCGTCAGGTAAGGACATTGACTTTATATTTTCAGTGGTTGAATCCTTTGATTACGCTTTTCTTTAGCAGGTCGGAATTTTTTTTTGTTGAAACGTTATACATGGGGTTTTCTCTGCCTGCGTAAGAGTCTTGTCTTTGGCCTTTAGCGTAACTGCAAATCAAGTTTCAATTTTCTGCATGTGTAGTGAGGGTGGCGTTTTTTTTTTAATTCGCATCCTCGTTTTTCAGTTCATGTCCAGCTCATCCGTGGCTCTTTTTCACTCAGTTTTTCACTGCCGCAGCCAAGAAATTACACTTGAAACCCTGCAACCATTTCATCGCTCTTGCCAGCAAACCGATACCTGCAAATTGTGCCCAAAGCCTCCACCTGCCCAGCCGCTTGCATTTCTCCCTGCACCTACGCATACATACCACGAAAAATTTGATTTGCTGTAAAACGCTAAGGGAAAGCATTATAAACCGATCCATGTGGTTATCACTGCGTAGCACCTCTGATTATCTAAAACCCTGCAGTCAAACATTGTGGGTCTGATCAGCGCATAAATCATCATAGTTTTTCATGGTTGCTGGAAGCCGCAAACCCTTAAACAATATTCATCCATCATCGAAGAGTATTTGTTGATTGAAATCCTGTGATCGCATTTTTCTTTGCGGGCTGCGTGAATGTTTATGAAGTGTTTTACGTGACACCTTCCTCTTCCTGCGTAAGAAGAATCAGTCTCGGCTTTTAACTTGACCGCAATGTATGGTAAGTTTAGATTAGGTTTCATTTTTTTTTAAACAGCTTTGTTTTAGTTTGATTTAAAAAATTAAAATTCATAAATCAATATAAAAAGAAAAATATCACAATCGTTTCAGTTTAGACGCAGTTTTTTTTTATATAGTTTAGCTTTTAATTTAATTTTAATATTTAGAATAGACTTTTAATTTTTTGATTTCAATAGTTTTTTTTTTTAGTTTAGGAAATAAATTTTTTTAGTTTGATAGTTTAATTTTAAAGCTTTAGATTTTGTTAAATAAGTTTTAACTTTCTTATATTTCAATAATTAAAAATCATAAAAAGACATAAATTTTTTTTTTTAGTCTTTAGATTTAATTTTGATTTAATTTTTTTTTATTAGAGGGATTTTATTTTTAGGTTTTAAGTTTTAAGTTTTTTTTTAAAATAAAAACTAAATCATAAAAATATTTTGGAAATATTTTGCCAATTTCAGTCTTGGCTTGGAAATTTCTTAGGTCTCATCTTTTATGTTGAGGCTAAAATTTTTGACGTGGGAATTAGTGTTTAATATGATTCAATGTTCATCTGAGGATTAACTGCAGATTTGGTTAATGTTCATAATTGCGTGATTGTGTATCAAGTATTTATCTTTTCAATTTTTTTTTTTTAATCGCCAGATATCGTTATTGAGCTTTAATCGTTATAAGAACATTGTGGTTTTACTGGATATCTTGCATCGTTCAAGTTATTTGATGATAAATGATTGTTGTACATGGTTTACATCTCTGCAACATCTAGTGAATAATCGTTTAAACATCAATCCCACAAGGCACTGGTCTATTAATTCAGCAAAATCAATCTAGTGCTTGTTTCTTCGTGTCTCCCAAACCAATTGGTCGACAGTTGGTCTTCATCACCTCATAGGGTCTACCCCCTTTAGCCGCGGGAGACAGGCTTAAACGGAGAGATTGGGAATCAGAGTGACAGCCCCCGGTCTGAGCGTTGTCGTGTCAATCTGTGCGACAACACAACCCATTCGAAATCTCTAGTCAATTTTCATTCCTGGTTGATCGTGGACCATTTCCAAGGAAATCAACAACAAACAAGAGGAATTTTGTACGAGTGCACAGTCAATGATACACAACAATATGATGTCAATCCATCCACAATTGATCTAGATGGTTGGTATTAGTCCACAGTTCAGCCTTTCACGTCACTTTTGCAATGATCTAAATGCAAATCTTTGGTTCCTAGGTAAATTCATGTCATTAGTATGAGGGGTTTGATGTAGCTCAGATTTATGTTATGCATAATCAAATCATGTTGCAGTGACATCGTCATCTACAATGACAATATCATCCATCTCATCAATTTGTGCAACATAATCGACAAGGGGTTGTGCTTCTAAGAACTCACTTTAACTTATCAACAATATTGAGGTTAGGCAATGAGCTAGCAGCAACAACATATCCAAGGCAGGCTCTATATTTCTACACTTTAGGGTTAATAGAAACAGTGATTCCTTGTCCATTCTTCTTATGTCCTCCTCCCATATATCACATTTTGCTAAGTTGTTTAGACCCAATACTAATAGTGTGTTTTTCATATATAGGTGATGCCCCATCCATTCTTCTTATGTCCTCCTCCTGTATATCCCATTTTGTTGCTAAGCAGTTGAGAACCAGTACTAATAGTGTGTTTTTTAAATCTAGGTGAAACAAATGCATGTGATGAAACACAAAAGTCAACATCATCGTTCTTACAAGTAGTAGGGATACAATCGATAATATGAAGGGTGGAAGAAGTAATAGGTGAGCCTGATAGTTGAACAACAATGTTCTTCTCAACATTATGTAGTCAAGCTAAAGGTTTTTTTGCACTCTTTTCAAGCCGTGAATAATCTAATTCTTCTCAGTGAACTGCAGTAACAAGACATCATAATCTTCTTGTAATGTCTAATATTTATCAAGCAGTTTGCTATTATATGCTTAAAGCAAGGTGACTTCTTCACAAAGCACTTCCAATGAGGCTTTTAAATAGGTAACCTTATTAGCTTCTTGTGCATTTTTCTTCTCTAACCACAAGTTTTCTCCTTTCAAGACAACATTATTTGAATAATAGAGAGCCTTAACTTCCTCATCCAAATCATCAAGAAGGTTGGCCTTGATCTCAAATTCAACTACAAGATTATAGAAAATGTTTCCCATGGTTGTCCCTTCTGATTTTCTCAACGATAGTACTCTAGAATAGTACTTTAGTCTTCAATTGATTCTTGAGTTGTTCATTCTTTATCTACAAGAGTCCAACAACTCACTACAAGTTAAAGACCTCATTACGAAGTTGATTTGTTGCCTTCTTCTCATGAACTTCCTACAATATTTTACCCATTGTGATAGTTTGGAAAATAGACTCAAATAAGGGTAATGACTAGTCAATTCACGATCCAGGACATCCGTGTAATCTCGCATAGAAAGATCACGTCGGACGTAGATCTCACTCTTTTTACAAAAACCCCAAGGCATAAAATTGGGTAGTTGCTACCAAATTTGGGCATAACATGGATCAAATCAATAGGCACCCAACATATAAAGAATGAAGGGCACAATTTGGTCAATTCACGAGCTAAGATATCCAGGTAATCTCACGTAGAAAGATCACATCGAACATAGATCTCATTCTTTTTATAAAAACCCAAGGCATAAAATCGGGTGGTTGCTACCAAATTTGGGCATAGCGGCATGGATAAAATCAATAGGAGCCCAACATATAAAGAATAAAGGGCAAAATTTGATCATTGAACAATATGCTTTATGAGTATTGATGTATGTAGCTTGCACAGGTACTTCTACATGGGCCTAAGTGTCTAGGCATGCAAAAGTCACCCAAGATCTCCTCAAAACACTTTCCCTAGTGTGAGCAAGTTGCATTTGCAACTTTGATCCAAGTGGATATTGGTGGCCACCTGACTATTCTACTTGGACTCGAGCACTTTTTCTTTTATTTTCTTTAATTGTAGCACAATTTACTACTTTTTGGAAGTTTTTCGAGTCTTTAACTTTCGGAGTTGTTTTGAGGCCCTACTGACGTTTTTTTGGAAAACGGGAAAACCCGTAGCCTATTATAGAGGTTTTCAGTCGAAAGTTGTAGTCCTTGGATAAATATTTCTAATGAGGTCTCATACGCATCAAATGGAGATTATTACAACCCCGAGAAGTTGATGTACCAACTAACCCCAATGGGACAGCATTTAAACAAGTTTACTTGTGTAATGATCATATATTGTAGACTTCCTCAATATAATCATGAAGATGTCAAGATGCGTCTATTTGTCCATTCTTTAAAGGGTGATTCTTTGAACTGGTTTAATAGTTGTCTTGAAGATTCCTTCATTTCTTTGCAAGACATTGTCGATGCTTTTAAATATAGATATGGTGATCCAGATAGCTCGCCTTGTGCCCCTAGAATTGTGCAACAAAATGAAAGTAATCTTGTAAAAGGTCTAGCTGTCCAAGACAATTATTCATATCAGAATGTGCCATCCACTTGTACCATTGCAGATCATAGTAGTGTTGAAAATGAAAAGGAAGATCATAAGCAAATTATACAAGATCTATTGCTACTGGTAAGAAATATGGAGATAAATCAAACTAATTACGCCAATGATGTGAGAACTTTATGCACTCACCTGGAAAAGCGTAATAGGGAGATGGAGATCATGCAAAATCAACATAGTAAGGAAATTGAAGCCATGAAGATTAATCATGACACAGAAATTAGTTTTATGCAAAGCAAGATGTCAAGCTTAGAGGAAAATATGACGACCATGAAAGCTGATCATGATAAGGAAATTAATTCTATGCAAAACAAGTTATTAACTATGGATGAAGAAATGACTATCATGACGTTTGATCATAATAATCAGTTGGCTACCATGCAAGCAAATCATAAAGAAGAAATAAACTCCATGCAGTATTGCTTGATGAATATAAAGGAAAAGAAAGATAAAGTAATAAAAGATATGGAAGAAGACCATGCCAGGCAAATTAGTGCTATTAAGGTTGAACACTCTAGTCAGATGGATGCCATTAAAATACAGGTTCAAAAGTTTCAACAATGGTCAAAGGATGAGAGAAACCAGGGGACATCAATAGATCAGAAGCCTTCTCATTTGTTGCAACAAGTTCCATCTTATTACGAGGAGGTCATTGGTTCGATTGAAAGATGGTTAATTGAAGGTGATCCAGATAGACTTAAAAATGATAAAGATCAGATGCAGGATAAAGAAAGACATGTCACGCATATCATACATACTTCATCTGATAGCTTTGAAACAGAAAGTTCCATGTCATCAGTGATACAACCTGCCACAAAGAAAAAACGCAAGAGAAAGAAAACGAAAAGAAGATTTGATGCATCAGACGACCTCGAGCAGCTTGATTTTCGGATAGGAAAAAGTCCTACCATATGCAGAATTGGACATGGCACATCCGACAAGTAGCCGACAGATTTGCCTGAAAGCAGGCAAATGCTCAGTATACACTATATTGAACACATCTGATGCCATGGGGCATCATTTGTATTGTATTTCTAACCCTACTTCTTGTCATTTCAGTATTTCATTTCTGTTTTAGATTAGATTTACTTTTCATAGTTAAAGAGCTTCTATATTTTATGTGCTTAAATGTTATATGATGATTTTTGAATGGACGCTACTTACTTCTGTTGTGTATTGTGTGGATGCAGATTCTGGATTCTCACATTCCTACAGTGCAGCAACGTGTCCCCAAGTAGAGCCAGATGTTGACCACTACCGGTCAACTACCCATAGCAATACACCCCCTTTTCTTTGCAAAAAGGGTAGCGCTTGATTGACATGTCTGTTCCATTTGACAGTGATCGACACCTTGATCAATTTATATTGTAAACCCAGTCTACATGTATTAATTGTAAATAATCTTAGCAGATATGAGTCATGTATGTAAATTTCCTAGGTGGACCTAATTTTCTAAGTGATAATCTACGTTCCGGAAGGTTTTTCGTCTCACCAATCCATGATCGGTAGAGTTTTCCTTCAGCCTAACCCCAAAGCCGGAATGGATTTCGTCATTAGAATCTTAGGAGAATCCTAGTGTGTTAATCTGCTAGATTATAGTTGTGTCGCAGAACTTGGTGGTTTTTGAAGGTCTATGTCAAATGGGTTTTCCCCCCTTGGGATGTAAAGTTGTAAAAGTCATGATGTAAAGTGTCTTGAGGGTTAAGAAATGTTTTAGTCCCCTCATAAGTCCTAAGTCCTAGGTCCTAGGTGATTTTCCCAAAAGCTAAGTTCGAGGATCTATTTAAAAATAAATTAAAAATTAAAAATAAATAAATAAATATAAATCATAATAAAATAAAGTAAAAAACCTAAAAATAATAAAATAATAATATTTTGAGTAAATAAATGCAGAATTTCAATTTTTTAAATACATTAAAAATTCGACGGATGAGATCAAGAGATATCTTGATCCTCATCGACGATCGAGATCATTTTGACGTGGATCACTCGAACTAGCTGTTGGGAATCTTTCCTTTAAATAGGGTCCTAGGGGTCATTGGATCTGTGAGTCTTGTGCTGAAGAAGCTCTCTTGTAGTCATTTTTTTTGTGCAATAAAGAAGACTTTGGGGTTAAAAATCTTGCTGGTGTTACTCTTCGGAAAATGCTGTAAGATTGTTCTATTTTTTTTTTTGCATAATTTTATTTTCAGCCATTCATGATAGCTTAATGAAGATTGATCTAGGCACAGGTATCTTGTCTGATCTTTAAGGTTTGAATGATAGTTTAGATTCTGAAATATATTGGTAGGTATCTCCATTTGATCGGGGTTTCACTATTGTTTTCTCCTTCTATGTTGATGGTTGATTTTAAGCTGTGCAGGAAATCCTTTTTTCAGATTACCGGGCATTAGGGGAAGTTCTCGGCTGAACCAGCCAACTCCCGGGTTGTGTTTTATGAAAGAGCCCAGCCAGTTCTTGATCCCGGGCTTATCATTCGAAATATTTTTTTTATGAATGCATGCAGGGTTTTCTAAAGCATTTTACATTTAAATTAAATTCTGATAATATTACTGTGGTTATTGATAAATCTGGCTACTAAGGAGCCTTAGATCTGTAAATACTGTAATTATTTAGTTGGCTTTAGGGTTTTGTCTCTGGCATATTTTATTTCTGGGTTTTCTGTTATTGTAGATTGCTGGTACAGGTTTCGAAATTTTTCTTTGGGGTTTTCATTAAGCAAATCTGAAGCAGGGGGTTTTTGAATGACGGTTATTCTCTAGATCCCAGGGATTTTCATTACATAAGAGGAGGAAGTTTCTCAAGCGCCTTTGTGACCTGGGCAAATCCCTTGCCGAACCAGTACCCAACGTTTTTTTTATCTCCACATCGTCGTCCAGATTTCCGTCAGCGTGATCTCCTTTCTTTACAGCTACATAAATCTCCTTATCCTGCAGCCGTATGTGAGTTTGCCACTACCAGATCTTCTTTCAAATGCAAAAAAAAAAAGCCGTCCAAGCAGAGAAATCGTGGAAATCCTCAGAGGTACGGTAACGATTTCAGGGTTTTTCTTCTGTGGGCGTTAGGTAAGGACATTGACTTTATATTTTCAGTGGTTGAATCCTTTGATTACGCTTTTCTTTAGTAGGTCAAATTTTTTTTTTGTTGAAACGTTATACATGGGGTTTTCTCTGCCTGCATAAGAGTCTTGTCTTTGGCCTTTAGAGTAACTACAAATAAAGTTTCAATTTTCTGCATATGTAGTGAGGGTGGCGTTTTTTTTTTAATTTGCATCCTCGTTTTTCAGTTCATGTCCAGCTCATCCGTGGCTCTTTTTCACTCAGTTTTTCACTGTCGCAGCCAAGAAATTACACTTGAAACCCTGCAACCATTTCATCGCTCTTGCTAGCAAACCGATACCTGCAAATTGTGCCCAAAGCCTCCACCTGCCCAGCCGCTTGCATTTCTCCCTGCACCTACGCATACATACCTCGAAAAATTTGATTTGCTGTAAAACGCTAAGGGAAAGCATTATAAACCGATCCATGTGGTTATCACTGCGTAGCACCTCTGATTATCCAAAATCCTGCAGTCAAAAATTGTGGGTCTGATCAGCGCATAAATCATCATGGTTTACATGGTTGCTGGAAGCCGCAAACCCACAAACGATATTCATTCCGCCATCGAAGAGTATTTTGCTGATTGAATCGTGTGATCGCATTTTTCTTTGCGGGCTGCGTGAATGTTTATGAAGTGTTTTACGTGATACCTTCCTCTTCCTGCGTAAGAAGAATCAGTCTTGGCTTTTAACTTGACCGCAATGTATGGTAAGTTTAGATTAGGTTTCATTTTTTTTAAACAGCTTTGTTTTAGTTTGATTTAAAAAATTAAAATTCATAAATCAATATAAAAAGAAAAATATCACAATCGTTTCAGTTTAGACGCAGTTTTTTTTTTTATATAGTTTAGCTTTTAATTTAATTTTAATATTTAGAATAGACTTTTAATTTTTTGATTTCAATAGTTTTTTTAGTTTAGGAAATAAATTTTTTTAGTTTGATAGTTTAATTTTAAAGCTTTAGATTTTGTTAAATAAGTTTTAACTTTCTTATATTTCAATAATTAAAAAGACATAATTTTTTTTTTTTAGTCTTTGGATTTAATTTTTTTTTTATTAGATGGGATTTTATTTTTAGGTTTTAAGTTTTAAGTTTTTTTTTTTTTTAAATAAAAAATAAATCATAAAAATATTTTGGAAATATTTTGCCAATTTCAGTCTTGGCTCGGAAATTTCTTAGGTCTCATCTTTTATGCTGAGGCTAAAATTTTTGACGTGGGAATTAGTGTTTAATATGATTCAATGTTCATCTGAGGATTAACTGCATATCTGGTTAATGTTCATAATTGCGTGATTGTGTATCAAGTATTTATCTTTTCATTTTTTTTTTTTTTAATCACCAGATATCGTTATTGAGCTTTAATCGTTATAAGAACATTGTGGTTTTACTGGATATCTTGCATCGTTCAAGTTATTTGATAATAAATGATTGTTGTACATTGTTTACATCTCTGCAACATCTAGTAAATAATCGTTTAAACATCAATCCCACAAGGCACTAGTCTATTAATTTAGCAAAATCAATCTAGTGCTTGTTTCTTCGTGTCTCCCAAACCAACTGGTCGACAGTTGGTCTTCATCACCTCATAGGGTCTACCCCCCTTAGCCACGGGAGACTGGCTTAAACGGAGAGATTGGGAATCAGAGTGACAGCCCCCGGTCTGAGCGTTGTCGTGTCAATCTGTGCGACAACACAACCCATTCGAAATCTCTAGTCAATTTTCATTCCTGGTTGATCGTGGACCATTTCCAAGGAAATCAACAACAAACAAGAGGAATGTTGTACGAGTGCACAGTCAATGATACACAACAATATGATGTCAATCCATCCACAATTGATCTGGATGGTTGGTATTAGTCCACAGTTCAGCCTTTCACGTCACTTTTGCAATGATCTAAATGCAAATCTTTGGTTCCTAGGTAAAGTCATGTCATTAGTATGAGGGGTTTGATGTAGCTCAGATTTATGTTATGCGTAATCAAATCATGTTGCAGTGACATCGTCATCTACAATGACAATATCATCCATCTCATCAATTTGTGCAACATAATCGACAAGGGGTTGCGCTTCTAAGAACTCACTTTAACTTATCAACAATATTGAGGTTAGGCAATGAGCTAGCAGCAGCAACATATCCAAGGCAGGCTCTATATTTCTACACTTTAGGGTTAATAGAAACAGTGATTCCTTGTCCATTCTTCTTATGTCCTCCTCCCATATATCACATTTTGCTAAGTTGTTTAGACCCAATACTAATAGTGTGTTTTTCATATATAGGTGATGCCCCATCCATTCTTCTTATGTCCTCCTCCTGTATATCCCATTTTGTTGCTAAGCAGTTGAGAACCAGTACTAATAGTGTGTTTTTTAAATCTAGGTGAAACAAATGCATGTGATGAAACACAAAAGTCAACATCATCGTTCTTACAAGTAGTAGGGATACAATCGATAATATGAAGGGTGGAAGAAGTAATAGGTGAGCCTGATAGTTGAACAACAATGTTCTTCTCAACATTATGTAGTCAAGCTAAAGATTTTTTTGCACTATTTTCAAGCCGTGAATAATCTAATTCTTCTCAGTGAACTGCAGTAACAAGACATCATAATCTTCTTGTAATGTCTAATATTTATCAAGCAGTTTGCTATTATATGCTTAAAGCAAGGTGACTTCTTCACAAAGCACTTCCCATGAGGCTTTTAAATAGGTAACCTTATTAGCTTCTTGTGCATTTTTCTTCTCTAACCACAAGTTTTCTCCTTTCAAGACAACATTATTTGAATAATAGAGAGCCTTAACTTCCTCATCCAAATCATCAAGAAGGTTGGCCTTGATCTCAAATTCAACTACAAGATTATAGAAAATGTTTCCCATGGTTGTCCCTTCTGATTTTCTCAACGATAGTACTCTAGAATAGTACTTTAGTCTTCAATTGATTCTTGAGTTGTTCATTCTTTATCTACAGGAGTCCAACAACTCACTACAAGTTAAAGACCTCATTACGAAGTTGATTTGTTGCCTTCTTCTCATGAACTTCCTACAATATTTTACCCATTGTGATAGTTTGGAAAATAGACTCAAATAAGAGTAACGACTAATCAATTCACGATCCAGGACATCCATGTAATCTCGCATAGAAAGATCACGTCGGACATAGATCTCACTCTTTTTACAAAAACCCCAAGGCATAAAATTGGGTAGTTGCTACCAAATTTGGGCATAACATGGATCAAATCAATAGGCACCCAACATATAAAGAATGAAGGGCACAATTTGGTCAATTCACAAGCTAAGATATCCAGGTAATCTCACGTAGAAAGATCACATCGAACATAGATCTCATTCTTTTTATAAAAACCCAAGGCATAAAATCGGGTGGTTGCTACCAAATTTGGGCATAGCGGCATGGATAATATCAATAGGAGCCCAACATATAAAGAATAAAGGGCAAAATTTGATCATTGAACAATATGCTTTATGAGTATTGATGTATGTAGCTTGCACAGGTACTTCTACATGGGCCTAAGTGTCTAGGCATGCAAAAGTCACCCAAGATCTCCTCAAAACACTTTCCCTAGTGTGAGCAAGTTGCATTTGCAACTTTGATCCAAGTGGATATTGGTGGCCACCTGACTATTCCACTTGGACTCGAGCACTTTTTCTTTTATTTTCTTTAATTGTAGCACAATTTACTACTTTTTGGAAGTTTTTCGAGTCTTTAACTTTCAGAGTTGTTTTGAGGCCCTAACTGATGTTTTTTTGGAAAACGGGCAAACCCGTAGCCTATTATAGAGGTTTTCAGTCGAAAGTTGTAGTCCTTGGATAAATATTTCTAATGAGGTCTCATACGCATCAAATGGAGATTATTACAACCCCGAGAAGTTGATGTACCAACTAACCCCAATGGGACCCACAAACTTTTGGTGCTTCATCTCCTAGGGTTAGGTTTTTGAATGTTTGGGGTTTTCCCTTGTTTCTCAATAATAAAAAGGCCTGCGAGCCTCATTGTAACATAGTACATAGTCTCTTCTTAGATATAAGATACCATCGTTTGAGCTAGTTAATTTCCATTCGACATTTAAACAATTTTCAATATTTTGTTTTCATTGTAGATCCGTGTTTTTGTTTAAATTTGTATTTCATTTTGTCCTGCATAAATATCAATCAGTGGTATCAGAGCGGTTCGTTCTTTCTCTTTTTTTTGTACATGTCCCCAACGAGGTCGGGGTATAAGGAGTTAGGGTTTGAACTGGTTGAACTTTTGCAAGACCGGTCTCGCAAACCCCGACGATCACCTATGGCAGAAGAATAGAAAGACGAGGGAGCAAGAGATCCTTTCAAAATATTGCTCGAAGAAACCCTCAAGCGACAAAGGAACGAGATGATGGACAACTTTTCCCAAATCCTTCAATAGATGCCCGCGGGCGACGCATCTTCATCCAACGACCACCTTGGAGGGACCAATCCCTTTAAGGTACAAATCAATTTTAACATTCCCATATTTGAAGGCCAGATAGATGCAGATGTCATGGACAAATGGTTAAATATGTTGGAAGGATATTTTTCGGTACATGATTTTCCAATAGATAAAAGATTACTTTTACATTCCTCAAAGTCACCCCCCACGTCAAGGACAGTAGGAAACCTACTGTGAGCAGAGGGATGAGAGAGAACCCTTAATGTTTTTAGCCGTACCCACTTTTCATTTTTTCCAAGATGCCATGAAGGAACAGTGTTACCCTGTCAGGAACTATGAAGAGATCGTTACATAAAATTGACCACACTGTGGCAGAGAATAGACCAAGATGTGTCGGATTTCACAAATATTTTTCATACCCTCTGCACAAATTTGGGTATCAAGGATTATGAACGGTATCTAGTACTCATTTACCACAACTGTCTACATAAGTACATCCAGGGCGAGATGGAGTTCCTGGACATTTCCTCGCTTGGCATCGCCTACCGATGTTGTTAAGATCAAAAAAAATTTAAACAAAGGAAGCAAGACTTTGGATCTGCAAATCTGAAGCAATGGAAAGACGCCCCAAAAATGCAAAACAAAAGACAAAGCCAAGGCGGGGTGACCCAAGACAACCCATCAAAGCCGCAAAAAAATAACACCACCACAAAGACAAAGAAGGACATAGGAAAGTGGTGTGAGTTGTATAAGATCCCCACTCGCAACAAAAGTGAGTGTCGAGCCAAGCAAGCACTGGTGGTCGAGCTGAAGGCTTCAGAGTCAGATGCATGTTTCAACTCTAAGTCAGAACCCAACAAGGGGAATGACAAAGGAAAGCAGATTATTGAGGCAGATGCTAACGCCACCGTTGCCACCACGAAGATCTCGAAGATTGAGCCCAAAGATCTAGAAGAAGGGGAGTGTCTCTTCCACTCATAGATGTGGGTGAAAGGGTCTCCGCTATAGATCATTGTCGACAGTGGGAGCCGAAAGAACCTCATCTCAGCAAATATCGTTACGCAGTTGGGCCTACCAACTAGACCATACCCTCAACCATACACCATCAAGTGGCTCCACCAAGGACAAGATCTCCGCATCAGCCAGCAATATCTTCTTCCCTACAACATAAAAAACTTCACGGATGATGAGGTACCATGTGACGTTGCTCCTCTTGAAGTTTGTGATGTATTATTAGGCCAACCATACTTGTGGAAGCATCATGTTGTGTATGAGTTGAGGAATTGCACTGTTATCATTACTTTGGGCAGTAAGCTATGTTGCATGGGTTCCCGAACCCGGGGGTGGGGTTCTCGAACCCGTCCCAGGTTCTCGTCCCCAAGTACCGGATTCGGGTTCGGGTGCTTCTGAGAAGAACCCATAAGAACCGGGTTCTTCTATGAAGAACCGGGTTCTTCATTAAAAAAAATTGGGTTCTTTTGTCTTGACGGGTACGGAGAACCTTGATGATGGGTACTTGGAACCCCAAAATCAGGTTCTTTTGGGTTCTTTGGGGTTCATTTTAGCTTTTATATTTTATTTTTTAATTAATTTAATGGGCTTCCCCTAATATTTTGGGTAGCTAGTTCTTCATCTTGCCAGAGGAATTGGAGTAGTTATGCCTTTATCCATTTAGTAAAAAGAAATATGTTGGGCTCAAAGAAGGCAGAGAACTTAGTGTACGTTCATAGCACTCTTCGTCTCATATCTCGAAAAGACCCTGGATACGAGGGTCCTTTCAAGAGATGGGACCAATACACAAACGATGCTATGTGTGTGGACGAGGAGATACAACCAGATGGCCTTATTGAGCTACCTCTAATTGCTATGGATGAGCAAGAGCCTCAAGATGAGAGTCATCCCTACCTGGAGAGCATGCTAACTGAAGATTTGAGTGATGTTGATGACATCACTTGAGGAAGCCATTGTTCACCATTAGATATTTTTATTTTAGTATTTTAAAATTTCCCAGTTCTTGTTTGGAGATGCCTTAAGACAAATTTTGAATGTAGTATGACAATGGACATATATCATGATTCTTATTAATATGTAAACTCCAATTTGCACTTGATCTCAAACTAGAATTTTGAAATTTCATTGTGAATGTTGAATGTTCAAAACTTCAATGATGTGCATGTTTAAATATTTAAAGTTTAAATCATAAATATTTTAGTTTTCTTGTTTAAAGTTGAAAAATATACAAATTCATATATATTATAATTTATAAAATATAATATTTATATTATATATATATATATATATATATACCCCCGACGAACCCATGCACCCTGTTTCAAAAAATGACGTACCCATCCCCGTCCCCGCACCCTTACCCGTCCCCGAACCCATGTTTCCTGGCAACATAGGCAGTAAGTTATACAAGATACTAGAGGTAGCCCTGCGTAACGCCATCTCTTTGATCTCTTCTAAGCAATGCAGTAAGATCATCTCCTAAACCGGGAAATTTGTTTTCTTTTTTATTCATTCTCAAAGTAAGGGGAAGACTGTGGCCACATCCATGGGCCCCGCAAAGGGTTTCATTGCGCAGCAAAAGAAGGTGGATAAGGTCGTGGAAGAATACATGGACATCTTCTCCTCGCCTATAGGGGTACCTTCACACTGTCAGGTCAAGCATTCAATCGATTCGAATCCCAGAGTGCATCTACCCAATGGACCTATTATCGCTCACATTGTACAGGCACTCTGACAACCGCTCAGGGCAGAGGCTGTCACTCTAATCCCCACCCACTCTATTCTAGTTGTCTCCCAACAACAGGCTATGAGGGGTAGTCCTATGGAAGTGAGATGATGGAAAGCAAGTTGGGAGCCAACTTGCCTATGAGACACAGTTGAGTGGCCTAGCTACTTAGTTAAATTTAGCAAGATCAATGACTAGATTAGACTTAAGTATGAGACCAGTGCCTTACGGAGTCACAATTCTTGCTTATTGTAAATTAATGCCCAAGTAACTAGGTGGACAACCGTTTAATGATACAAGTGTCAATGGTAAACAATAGATTAATCCTCAAGATGCTTAACCAATGATAACAATTTAAAGGAACTTAGAGGACTTATCCACTTATCAATTAGACAATGGTTATCAACACAAGATGCCAATCACAATTACTCAAGATATTCCAATGATGATTCTATAACAATATTACCAATGATCTTATGTCAATGTCACAATGTCAATTAAATTTCAAATGCCCAAAGTTACTTGATTAGAACTTAGATGTGTCAGTGATTTTATTGCCAAGTTAACAAATTCTCAAAATCTATCACAAGGCGAGTAGTAGTTAGAGCTTGATAACATAAACCACTATGAACCAAGTAAATAATGAAGATGCAATATGGGACAGCAGTAAATATCCTACTTCAAAACAAGAAAATTGTCACATATGAATCATAAGATGACCAAGAAGTAATCTAATGACTTGCCAATGTAAATTAGTGAATTTTAGCCCACTTATGATGATTTCCTAACTGATATATCAGACCTGAAACACTTATTACAGTAGTAAGTAAAGTGAACAATTAGTGAGTTATTTATGCTACAACAAGTGTCAAAATACGTCTATAACTTAGAATAAGCTTGCCAAATTGAAAAATTAGATTTTTAAGTCCTTTAAGTTACAATATTCAGAAAATATTGGATCTGATCCACTGAATTTTAACCCACTTATGATGATTTCCTAACTGATATATCAAACCTAAAACACTTATTACAGTGGTAAGTAAAGTGAACAATCAATGAGCTATTGATGCTACAAAAAGTGTCAGAATATGTCCAAAACTTAGAATAAGCTTGCCAAACTAAAAAAATAGATTTTTAAGTCCTTTAAGTTGCAATATGTAGAAAATATCAGATATAATCCAGTGATTATGCAAAAAATTTCTAGCAATGTAATATCCCTTTTTAGGGATATCCCTCAAACACAAGCAAACTCCAACCAGAGATGGACTGGAGGGCGTTTACCAAATATGTCGTCTGTGAAAAGAGGACAAGATCTAGAGGCTACCTGGCCCTTTCCAAACTTTGTCTACAAGTATAGGAGAAAAACACACAAGTGGTATAGTAGCCGGGAAGCTCAAAGAGATAAAAATAACAGTAGTGCAACATACAATAATGTATACATGGAATATAAGCAGATACTCAAGAAATGCAGAGAGAAATGCTAAGCCATTTTATTATACTGAGTAATGGAAAGAGTACAAGAGGTGATCAGAAAGATAGCACCTCGACTTGCACAAGGAAAGTGAAGAAATACCTTCAGAATGGTAAGGAAATGGCCTCTCTATGAACTGCATCCAAGCTGTCGGAGAACTACTGTGCTGCTGCTACTGTTGGAATCAAGTGAGGATTTGGGGATGTTCCCTTCCTCAGAAAATGCTGAAACTATGGAATCAGCCTCTGCTCAATAAACCCAGAAAAGCCCAGAAAGCTTTTCTAAAATAGTTGACCCCCGAAAATCACCCCCTTAAGGATCTACGACATCCCTCAAGGCTCTGCGCTGCCACTGAAGAGAATCCTCCAAAACTCTGCTCGAGACTCTGCTGAAATCCTCCAATATGCAAAGGCTGATCCCTTGCTCAATCTCCAAGCTCAAATCCTCCACATAAGCCCAATCCGGAGCTCCTACCTAAAGAGACTGCGTCCTCCTCTCTCAAGACTGCACAGTCATCAAAATGCTCAGCTCCTCAGCTCCAAAGATCGATCCTCCTGCAGAAGACTGATGAAACTACCTTGCCCGAGCAAGCACTCAAAGTCCCTCGGGGCTAAGGGTGAGATCTCCGAACGGAGACACTCGATGCACTAAACAGTGCTGCAGACATGCTAAACAGCCAGCGTGCTCTAAGTCAAAGTGACTAGCTCAAATGCAACACAATCCAATGCCAAAATGAGGAGGCTCCTCTTTCCTCTATAGCGTTGGCCTCTCTCAAAACCCTAAGGCCCACGTCCTCCAACGTAGCCTCCCTCTTGCCACGTGATCCTCTCCATCTGCACAGTCCCTCCAAGTGTCTACGTGGGCCCCCTTCTCTACGTGGTCCTTTGGCCCCCTTGTCTCCCTTTTAAGTTACAGCGTTGTGTTACTAGGGAGTGACTTTATTCAAAAATTGAGTTATGTCCCCCTTTCCCACCTCTTTATTTATAAATAACTATAGAAGATAAAATTGAGCAAAATCGAATATTCCAATTAGCCATGGCTTATTAGGAATATTAAAGCCTCCCACGGCAAAATGTTGCTTGTCCTCAAGCAAATGAAGTGATGGATGCTGCAAAATTTTCTCACTCTCCCAAGTGGCATCCTCATCCGGTAAATTCTTCCACCTCACTAAGAATTCCTGGACCGTCCTGCTTCATAGCTGCCTCTCCCTGGTATCAATAATAGCCTATGGCTGCAACACCAAATGCCCCTCATCATCCGTGGGTGGTAGCTCGTCTGTCACTGTCACCTGCTACTCCAATGACTTCTTCAGGCATGATAAATAAAAAACATTATGAATTTTGCTGCCTTGGGGCATCTCCAACTCATACGCAACCTGTCCAATCCTGCATATCACCTTGTATGGCCCATAAAAGCGGGGCTTGAGCTTCTCAACCCCCTTCTGCTTTAGTGACGACTATTGGTATGGCTGTAATCGTAGGTAGACCAAGTCCCCCACCTCAAACTGTCTCTCCACCCGACCCCTGTCAGCATACAGCTTCTGCTGGTTTTGCGTTGTAGCCATATTATCCTTGAGAGCTCGGAGAATATCCTGACTCTCTTGGATCCAAATCTTGGCTCTCAGAGCCTTGCTAGCACCAAACATCACGTTAGCAAAAGATAAAGGATGATATCCATACAAAGCATAGAATGGTGACATACCAATGGACATGTGATGTGTAGTGTTGTAGCAATACCCCCCCAAATGCAGCCACTTCAGCCATGCTCGCTATTGCCCACTGATATAGTTACGCAAGTAGCCCTCTAGCCACTTGTTAACTATCTCTGTCTGCCCATCCGTCTATGGGTGATAAGTGGTACTCGGTGTCAACTTCGTCCCCACCAACCGGAAAAGCTCCTGCCAAAACCCGCCCATGAAACAGCGATCTCTGTCATTGGTGATGGTCTTAGGAAGACCATGTAGCCTGAAGACCTCTCTGAAGAATAGCTCGGCCACTTGCGCTGCTGTGTAGTGTGTGGATATGGCGAAAAAATGTGTGTACTTTGTCAGTCGATCAATGACGACAAAGATACAATCCTTTCCCTGTACCATGGGAAACCCTGTGATGAAGTCCATCGAAATACACTCCCATTTCCCCTCTGGAATGGGAAGAGGCTGCAATAATCCTGTGGGATGGCTCATCTCCCCCTTGTTCCTTTGGAAAATACCACACTCTCTGACATGCTGGAGTACGTCCTCCTTGAGGCCCTTCCATGAGAACCTCTCTCTAATGGCCCTGTAGGTTTTGGTAAACCCCTGAAGGCCGGCCAATGGTGAATCATGTGATGCCTGAAGTATCTTCTTCTTGAGCTAAGATCCCTCAGTCAAGAAGATCCGGTCCCTGTAGTAGATGATCTCATCGACCACCCTGTACCTGTCATCGGCCACCTACCCATCCAGAACCTCACATGCAAATCTGTCCTTCGAGTACTCTACTAAGAGTCGAGTCCTCCAGTGTGTGTCCAAGCTCATAAGAGACAACGTGGCTGGTCTACGTGAAAGGGCATCTGCTACCACGGTGTTCTTATCCTTGACATACTCAATGTCAAAGTCATATGCTTGGATCTTGCTGATCCACTTCTGCTGCCTCTCCTGTAGCTGTTTCTGCTCTAAAAAGAACCTGAGGTTGTTGTGATCAGTCCTCACCCTCAACCTGTTACCCACTAAATACTGCCGGAACTTGGCCAATGCATGCATAATGGCCAGCATCTCCTTGTCGTATATAAAATACAACCTCTCATGCGGAAGGAGCTTCTGGCTTTCAAAGGCTATAGGGTGACCTCCTTGCATCAACATTGCGCTGATCCCCTCTCCCGATGCATCACACTCTAAAACAAATGGTTGCGAAAAATCCGGCAATGCAAGCACTGGGCAGCTGCTCATAACCTCCTTGAGCCTGTCAAAGGCTCGCTGCGCTGTATCTGACCAACTGAATGCCCCCTTTCTCATCATATCTGTCAGGGGTGCAGCAAGCTTTGAGAAACTCTTGACGAACTCCGGTAGTAAGTACAAATGCCAATGAATCCCCGAAGTTCTATCACGTTCCTCAGCTCCGACCAATCTCTGATGGCCCTGATCTTCTCCTCGTGGACTCTCACTCCATCCACCCCTATGATGTGTCCCAAGTACAACATCTCCGTCAACCCAAACTCACACTTGGAGAGCTTGGCATAGAACTACTGTTCCTTCAAGATGCACAACACTGTCTCAATGTGCTGGAGATGCTCCTCCCAAGTCCTGCTGTAAATGAGGATATCATCAAAGAACACCAACACAAACTTCCTTAAGTGACTGCGGAAGATGTGATTCATGCAGGACTGGAATGTAGTTGGGGCGTTGGTTAACCCAAAGGGCATCACCAAAAATTCAAAGTGCCCATAGTGACACTTGAAGGCGGTCTTGGGAATGTCCTTCTCCCTCACGCGAATCTGATGGTACCCAGATCTCAAATCAATCTTTGAGAAGAACCATGCTCCTCTCAATTCATCCATCAACTCATCGATCCTGGGTATGGAGTACCTGTTCTTTAGGGTCTTCTTGTTCAGGGCCCTGTAGTCAATGCACATCCTCAATGTGTCGTTCTTCTTCTTCACCAACACCACAGAAGAAGCAAAAGGACTCGTGCTCGGCCGAATGTGCCCAAGAGCTAGCAACTCCTGAATGGCCCGCTCAATCTCATCCCGATAGGCCTTGGCATGCCTATAGGGGGTAATAATCACTGCCTGTATGCCCTGCTCAAGCTCAATGGTGTGCTCAAATCCCCGGTCTGGTGGCTATCCCGATGGAATCTCCCCAAACACTGTGGCATACTGGTCAAGGATGGACTGTATCTCTGGGTGCATCGTCTGCCCTGTAGTCCTTGCCTCTGATGCACACAGCTCCACTGCCCACTCTACGTCCCCCTTCCGGAAGACTGCCTCCATCTGATGAGTCGAAACACTCTGAGGCAAATATGTGTGTTGTCCCTGTATCTTCTCATGCCTCCTTGTCTTCTCATCATCCCATTCCATCTCTAGGGCCTTCCAATCTGTCATGACCTTCCCTAGAGTGATAAGCCACTGAACACCTAATATCATGTTGGTGTCCGGAATATTGACCACGAAAAAGTGGTCAGTCAGTGTGTAGGTGCCCATCGTCACTGATAACTCTAGAACATAATGAGCACACACCATGGTCTGATCTCCTGGGACCAAAATTGAAAATCCATCGAAGCTCTCTGTCTGTATACCTCTCCGCTCAACCATCTGTGCATCGATGAAGTTGTGGGTTGCCCCACTATCAACCAAAACTGATACTCGCTGGCCACGTACTGTCCCTCGTACGTGCAGCGTCAAATACTAGGGAACTCCTCGCAATGCTGTAAGGACCCCTCCAGTAGGTGCAAAAGTTGCACCACCTGCTGCTGCTGGTGGAGGTGTCAAAGGATCCCGCACGGCATGACCATCTCCTGCCTCCACATCATTCTCCTCATCCTCTTCCCCACTGCTCGAGGAGAAGACCTCAATAAAATGTGCTTTGCCAGCAGCACATCTATGTCCCGGTGCCCACGGCTCCTGACAGGTAAAGCACAACCGCTTCTTCTTCAGCTCCCTCCTGGCATCATCATCAATCTGTGCTCGTCCTGGATTCCTCTTTGGAGACAGAATCCTCACATCCTTCCCCTTAGGCTGGAAAGCCTGTCTCTGGGGGTAAGGTGTTCGGGTCCTGGGTAAGGCATCCTGTAAGTCCTGGGTCCTGCTAATAGCATCCTGGAGTGTGGCTGGTCTAGTGGACCTGACTAGACCCCGAAGTGGCTTTGCTAACCCCTCAACAAACATGTAGATCCTCCGTGCCGCGGATAGATCTGGCACCATCACTGAAACCCTCAAGAAGTCTGCAATGTAGGTCTCTGGGCTTCCAGTCTGTTTGAGCCTCGTCAGCTCAACAAAGTGTTGTTTCGAATCCCTTTGGTCAAACTTCTCTAACAATCTCCTAGTGAACTCGGCATATGTCGTCACTGTGGAGTGTCCAAGTGTAACCATCCCATGGAACCACCAGTCCTGGGCCTCACCATCCAAATGTAATGTCGCCACCTTGATGGCCTCTGTCTCCGACATTTGGTTAAGCTGGAAATAGATGTCCAGCTTCTTCACCCAAAACTTTGCTGAACTGTTTGATGAACCATCAAACATAGGCAAGTGGAATCTACTCGCTGTGCGATGGGTGTCTCCATTGTGATAATGCCGGTATCCTCTGTGATGGTCACGGGGTCTACTATCCCGCTGTAGCTTAACAAAGTCTTTGAATGAGAGAGCATCCCTGAACTCCTGCCCATAGGCCTAGTACTCTGCAAAATAATCGCCCATATGACCAAGATCTGCCTCCTGCTGGGCTCCGACCCCCGTGTCTGCTCCTAAGAAAGTGGGCATGGTAGAGCATGTAGGGGCATGTGAGGCCATCTGCTGAGTAGTATCACGCTGAGTGGCACCCTGCTCCGGAAAATGGTGGGATGTACTCGATCCCTCACCAACCTGGAAAACCCGTGGGTTCTCATGCTGTCTAGCCTCCACCGCCGTGAATCTCTGCCCCATCACCTTGATCTGCCTCGATAGATCCTGCACTGATTTGAGGAGCATGTCCGCAAATCTTTTCCCATCTTCATCTCCCATCGGATCCTCCTACTCTATGTCCACCACAGGTTCCTCCTGTTCTATGTCCACCACCCGAACACAGTCTCCCTCTCCATAGGTGTTCTCCAACCTACGCTCAATATCTCTGTATTTCCTACCTCTATAACAGATGTAGGGCTTCTCCCTCGGTGTCATAGACTGCTAGCTCCACAGGCTAAGCTAGATCTATGCTCTGATACCACTATAATATCCCTTTTCAGGGATATCCCTCAAACACAAGCAAACTCCAACCAGAGATGGACTGGAGGGCGTTTACCAGATATGTCGCCTCTGAAAAGAGGACGAGATCTGGAGGCTACCTGCCCCTTTCCAAACTCTGTCTAAGAGTATAGGAGAAAAACACACAAGTGGTATAGTAGCTGGGAAGCTCAAAGAGATAAAAATAACAGTAGTGCAACATACAATAATGTATACATGGAATATAAGCAGATACTCAAGAAATGCAGAGAGAAATGCTAAGCCATTTTATTATACTGAGTAATGGAAAGAGTACAAGAGGTGATCAGAAAGATAGCACCTTGATTTGCACAAGGCAAGTGAAGAAATACACTTAGAATGGTAAGGAAATGGCCTCTCTTTGAATTGCATCCAAGCTGCCGGAGAATTGTTGTGGTGCTGCTACTATTGGAATCAAGTGAGGATTTGGGGCTATTCCCCTCCTCAGAAAATACTAAAACTCTGGAATCAGCGTCTGCTCAATAAACCCAGAAAAAACCAAAAAGCTTTTCTAAAATAGATGACCCCCGAAAATCACCCCCTTGAGGATCTACACCATCCCTCAAGGCTCTGCGCTGCCACTGAAGAGAATCCTCCAAAACTCTGCCTGAGACTCTGCCGAAATCCTCCAATATGCAAGCGCTGATCCCTTACTCAATCTCCAAGCTCAAATCCTCCACATAAACCCAATCCGGAGCTCCTACCAAAAGAGACTGCGTCCTCCTCTCTCAAGACTACACAGTCATCAAAATGCTCAGCTCCTCCTCAACTCCAAAGATCGATCCTCCTGCAGAAGACTGATGAAACTACCTTGCCCGAGCAGGCACTCGAAGTCCCCCGGGGCTAAGGGTGAGATCTCCAAATGGAGACACTCGATGCACTAAACATTGTTGCAGACAGGCTAAACAGCCAGCATGCTCTAAGTCGAAGTGACTAGCTCAAATGCAACATAATCCAATGCCAAAATGAAGAGGCTCCTCTCTCCTTTATAGCGTTGGCCTCTCTCAAAACCCTAAGGCCCACCTCCTCCAATGTAGCCTCCCTCTTGCCATGTGATCCTCTCCGTCTGCGCAGTCCCTCCAAGTGTCTACATGGGCCCCCTTCTCTACGTGGTCCTTTGGCCCCCTTGACTCCATTTTAAGTTACAACGTTGTGCTACTAGGGAGTGACTTTATTCAAAAAGTGACTTATGTCCCCCTTTCCCACCCTTTTATTTATAAATAATTATAGAAGGAAAAATTGAGCAAAATCAAATATTCCAATTAGCCATGGCTAATTAAGAATATTACAAGCAAGCTAAAAATTAAATCTAGGTTAGATATGCAATGCCCAAGTGACTAAAACTTTATGAAAATTTTACTATGCAATTTTGAACTATTTTGACCAATTAGATGTGTTTTTAGGGTTTTTAATTAATTGTTATGAAATAAATATTACAGTTGTATGAAAACAATGAGAAAATGAGGGTTTAGAGAGCAAACCCTAGGCCCAAGGCCTTGTAGATCGCTTGCCCAAAACTTGTCAAAATTTCTCCAATGATTTGCCACCTGAAAACACCAATTTTTGAGCCAAATTTTCTGCAAAATGCACCAAGCTTCAACCCCTAAAAATTTAGAAATGGACAGAGAGGAATCTAGGGCTGACACGGGGATTAGAGGCTGATACTGGCCTTGGAGAGGCTAGATTAGAGTTCGGGAGGGCTGAAAAATGAAACCCTTGCTTCAAAAAATTTAATTTGTTACATATCTGCAATTTTGCTCAATTTCTCCAATGGGTGGTCCTGCAAACAATTTTGGAGACTAAATCTTACCCTGAAGGGCCTATATCTAACTCTTATTCCAGCTCTTTCACTTGATTTCACCTCCAAAAATGGAGATAAAAATACCCAAAACACCAATATACACAAAAATCTAAAAATCCCAAAACCCCAAATACAAATAATTTACAAAATATATTTTACAAAATTTACAAATATACAATAATATACAATGTGTTTTAAAATCATTTTTGGGAAATAAATTTTTATGGAGTTTTCTTTGACAATGGCTAACTATGTTGCACGGGTTCACGAACCCGGGGATTGGGTTCTCCAACCCGTCCCGAGTTCTCATCCCCCAATACCAGATTCGAGTACAGGAGCTTCTGAGAAGAACCCATAAGAACTGGGTTCTTCTATGAAGAACTGAGTTCTCCATTAAAAAAAGTGGGTTCTTTTGTTTTGACGGATACAGAGAACCCTGATGATGGGTACTTGGAACCCCAAAATCAGGTTCTTTAATCAAGTTCTCTGGGGTTCATTTTAGTTTTTATTTTAAAAATTTTAATTAATTTAATGGGCTTCCCCTAATATTCCTGGTAGTTAGTTCTTCATATTGCGAGAGGAATTGAAGCACTTATGTCTTTATCCATTCAGTAAAGAGTAATAGGTTGGGCTTAGAGAAGGCAAAGAACTTAGTGGACATTCACAACACATTTCTTCTCGTATCTCAAAAAGACCCTGGGTACAAGGAGGTCCTTCCAAGAGATGGGACCAATACACAGATGATGTTATGTGTGGATGAGAAGATACAACCAGATGGCCTTATTAAGCTACCTCCAATTGCTATGGATGAACAGGAGGCTCAAGATGAGAGTGATTCCTACCTAGAGAGCATGCTAACTGAAGATCTGAGTGATGTTGATGACATGGATGCTGACGACATGGCTTGAGGAAGCCATTGTTCACTATTAGCTATTTTTATTTTAGTATTTTAAAATTTCCTAGTTCATATTTGGAGATGCCTTAAGGAAAATTTTGAATGTAGTATGACAATGGACATATATCATGATTCTTATTAATATGTGAACTCCAATTTGCATTTGATATCAAACTAGAAATTTTGAAATTTCAATATGAATGTTGAGTGTTCAATTATGTGCATGTTTAAATCTTTAAAGTTTAAATCATAAATATTTTAATGTCCTTGTTTAAATTTGAAAAATATACAAATTCATATATATTATAATTTATAAAATATAATATTCATATTATATATATAAAAATTATAATATACCCCAAAAGAACCCACGCACCCTATTTCAAAAAATAACATACCTGCCCCCGAGCTCATGTTTCCTGGCAACATAGATGGCTAATAATACTTGGGAAAATAAATGTAAGTTATAACCTTAGCGAAGTAAGATAAACCATAAAAATATTTGAATTCCAAACAAGGTCAGTTCATGCCCACAGTTTGTGAACTTGGAGTCCAAGGACTGGGGAACCTGCAAACACTATATATTTTTCTCAAGAAATCTTGTTAGACATATGCCAAATCAGATCACCTAAGATAAATCCAAAATCTACCAATAGAATGATCTTATCTCCATATAACTAAAAACAAACTTTTAAAAATATTAAGCATATTATACGAAAGCCCGTACCCAGCACCACATATAAATGAACAATGACACTATGAACTGCACCCCAAAGTCTTTATTATTATTCAGAAAACGTTCACAGCGGGACAATAGTTTTACATCAACTTTCTTGTTGAAAACAAATTTTTTAGCCAAAAATCAGATGGCCCGAGACTCAAATGACTCTCTAATTTATAAATAAATCCTCCAAGTGGAAAAATAATGTATAGTTGGTTTGATCTTTGTCAAAATAATATCGGTCATCGATAAATCTTTGATCGTTTTTAATCTCTTCCATTGAAATAATTATTTTTGAGGAATTTTCAAATTTCTCATTTAACCCATCTTTAGCTCAAAATTAATTATTTTGAGTTAATTTCCTCAAAAAATTTGATTTTGACTTAACCACTGTAGTATACCTATGGGGATATTATGGGGTACAGAGGGAGGTACCCAAGGGAATAATAATGTGATGGGCCATATTAATAAATAAAGTGGTTAACCCACATTATGTAAGGGGCCACAAGTAGTTAGGGAATAATTTAATAAGCCCATTGTAATAGATGTATGGTATTGAGAGACCCATGGTATTGTATGTATGAAGCCTATATAGAGGCTAGAGACTCTATATTGAGATATGTCAAGTATTATTGTATTGATAAGCATATGGCTTGTGGAGTGTTATCCTTCCTTAAGGAGTATTTATCTGGTGTTACCCTACCTCAAGGGTTTTGATTAATAAAGAAAAATATTTCTATTTCTATTGAAAATATGCCCAAGAAGTATCAAGATTGATCGAAGAATATAAATAGAATGTTTCTCTTTATTAATCACCTTAAGGAAGTAGGACACTCCACAAGTGTTAAAATTGGAAACTAGGGCCAAATTCTGCATTGATTTGATTTTTCAAGGAAGATTATTGTGGCATTGAATTCCTATTTTCAAGAGGTCCAAAATTGACCTATATATCACTAAATTTGGATAAGAAAAAATGTTTATTCATTCGAAAAGAAATTTCATATGGCATGACCTTATCAAGACGAGAAAAATTGAAAATTGAAAATTTAAATTTCCCTCCTAAAATGACCAAGTCAGCCTACACATGAAGGATATAAATAGTTTATTCAAAGTTCATCGATATATCATTATTCTCCTCTCTGAAGTAGCCGCAGAAGAAGATCTCCAGCGAAGGAGATGAGGGCAAGGTTGGCTTCATTCTAGTCATCTTCAAGGGCCGAGTTCCATAGGTTGGACACCGAGATTGATCTGGGCACTTTGTGAATGGTTTGGGCACTTTTATCTTCATCACAGGTCCAAGTTTGAGCAGAGAGGGGTCGCACCTGTTGAGGGTTGTTTTGATGATGGTTTGGGACAGTTTGACATGGATTCTTTCTCCTAGAAGTAGGTTGCATTATTCAGGAGCACTTCCAAGAGGGTTGCAGGCCTTATCTTCCTTCTGCTTTGAGGCCGTAAGGAATATTGGAGGGTTGAACCATAGAGGAATGAAGATGTTGAGGTTTCTTAGTCTACTTAGTTAGAAACCCTCCATGCTTTTTATTTGATTTATTCCTACCTACTTGCTCTGTTACTTAACAAGTTATTTACAATGTAGATACTGAAAATAAACACTAGTGCATGCTCAACATATTACAGACCAACAACTGAAGGAAACAGAAACAATCACACCAAATGAAACCGTTATTTTTGGACCAATGTCCTCGGAAAAACCCAATGTGGGAAAACCGGTGCAGCTATCGGAGGGTTTTCTTATTAAGCAATATCAGAGTACAATCTGGGTACTGAAACTAACCTTCCCAATAGAGAATTTCCTTAGCAGTAATACCTCTCAGTTTGAGACAAATTTCCCGGTTGAAACCCTGGATAATCCTTCTGGCAGCTTGTTAGCTACAATCTTCCCCAGAAACCCCAGCGTCAACCTTCGTGGACTACGTCAGCCCCTCTCTGCCCAGCGCTAGCCTTGCGTCACCCCAAATGGGTCTGAATCAGCCTGAGGAGGCCCTGCATCAGCCTTTTGGCCCTCCGCGTCAGCAATGCTGGCCTCTCTGAAGCTCTGCGCAGCTCCCAGCTACCTCTGCGTGGCCCTGCATGAGATCTTTCTGCTATTACGTCACTCTCCCCGGCTACTACGCTGCTCTCCCGGCACTGTCTCTGCCTCTCTGTCTCTCTGTACTCAATGCCCCTCAGCTGCAACTCTGATCACTAATTCTATCTTTCTTAGCAAACCTCGCTCTAGAGAATAAAATGACTGATCACTGTGGTGTGTTCTCCAAGTGACCCTTAAGCCCCCTTGTATACTTTTCTCGTTGACTTATCAACGACCGAGATTAAGTCCCTAATCAACAACTAAGATTAGATCTGGCTTGATTGATGTCTTTTGGACCATTCTAACACAGTTTCATATTAATTCACATTAATATTTTAATTTCCCTAAGTTTAGACTTAGGGACTCCATTAAAAATATTAATTATTTTAGTATCTCTTGAACTGTTTAGAATCTGCCCAAACCCTTTCTAGGTATTGGAGATCTTATGTGCCCCAAGCTCTCCACCAAATTTTGTGGCTAGATCACATCCAATGCTACCCAAAATCAACACTCCCTCTTAGCAAGGATTGTGCTTTAGCAATACTCGTCACTGAGTATTACTATGATCATCCGGCATCAGTCCCTGTGTTGATGCTAAGCCTGCTTCCCACCATCCTCTGCACTGTTGTATCCTATACTGAGCCATTGCCATTGCTGCGTATGTACGACAACTCCCTCTGCATCCGTGTTGCTGCTGGTTCTTTCTCCCAGCACTGCACCTCCTCTCATCATGTTTCATCATGCTGCCCACTATTGCACTGCAACTCAGTTACTAAGAAGTAAGTAATTGATCTCCCAGCTCTGACCTCTCTGTTGGGCTAGAGACCCTCCTGATGCTGAAGCTCCCTCTGCCGCTAACAAGTGCTCCCTCTCTGACCTCTGTGCTGCTGCAACAACTCCCTGCATCTCGCACTGTTGTACACCTCTCTATGCCATCCTGCACTGGTGCAACACTCCCGTGCCTCTCGCACAACTGGAGCCTGCTAGCCTCACTCTGTCTCGGGACTCCTGCACTGTAGCTCTCTTTGCTGCTCCATCCGCATCCATCTCTACCCGACTTAGCCAGTCCTGCTACTTCTCTTCGGGGCTCCTGTAGCATGGTATAATCCAAGAGGCTAGATACCTCAAGGATCCTACCCCTCATCGCATGTAGTCCACCTGACTACAGCTCGATGTCTCCCCACTTTTGCTCAAGTGCTGCATGTGCGCTCATGGAACAATCATTGTCTATCAAAACTTCCTTCTCTACCCTTGCTGGCGTTGCCTTAGTCTCGGAAGACTCTCCCTTACTTTTCTTCCTTGGACACTAGGTCGCATAATGACCCAGCTTCCCACAGTGGAAGCACTTGATCTTGGAGAGATCCTTCTTCTTTCGCTTTTCTTGTTTTCCCTCAGATGCTAGGGCAACATCTTCTTCCTCCTGCTTGACTTTGATCCCCTTGTTGTTGCTACCCGTCTTCGACTGTCGTCTGATCTCTTCTTGGCGAAGAGCAACCCACATCTCATCCCAAGGTGGAAGTGTCCCTCTGCCCAGTATACTCTGGAAAAATACCTCCCAGTCTTCTGAGACAAAATTCAGGGCTGTCCTCACCATCAATTCCTAATCCAGTGTGGCTTCTATAGCAGTGAACTGATCTCGAATCTCATTCAGTCCTCCAAGGAAGGTGTCGATTGGTTCTTCTTTCTTCATCTAATACGACCTCGATTGGTTCTCTAGTAACATTCTTCTCTACACAGAAGTATGCTGGTACAATTTCTTGAGGGCCTCCCACATCTCATATGTCATTTCCTTCTCGGCAATGTGTGGTACTACATGGTTCTTGATCCCGTCAAGGATGATGCTCTTGGCCCTTGCCATTGCCTCCTTGTACTTGTCGTTATCATTGGGGTCAACTGGGATATCTATAACCTCTAAGGCAAAGTTCTTGACAGTACTTTTGTCAAGTACGGATAAGATTATGGCTTTCCAGACTGCGAAGTTCGATGCTCTGTCCAGTCTATCCTGGTCTCTTACTCCGTGTAGTGCCATGATGCTCTTCTACTTCCCTCCTGGAAGTTCTTGATCTGACTCCCTCTAAGTTTTGATTTCCCTCCTGGAAATCCTCCTGCGATGTCGAGATGCACCCTACTCTGATCGTCTGTGCAACCACACCACTGATCTGGGTTTCTCGGCTAGAAACCCTCGGTAGCAACTGCCTCCTCTTGGCCTTTCCCTGTTAGGTATTGTTTTGACTACAGTACATCACCAGCTCCACTTTGCAATGTTTCCACAACCTTCTAAACCCCAGCAAATTGAAGGTGAGAGCTCCTAGGCTCTGCGCAATCCTGGCACCAACAACTCAGCCTCAACCAAGTACATCAACCCTCCTAACTTCTGCGTGGCTCTATGTGAGGCTCCCTTTGCCTTCCTTAGCCTCTGCGCTGCCTTTTCGTGGCTCACCCTTGATGACGTAGGCACTACGTCACCCTTCCCTTGTTGTTGCTCTACTAGAAACAACTTTTGTCACCTCGGGACAGTTGTTTTCCACTGCTAATGCTTCGCTCAACCAGTGTTTTTAAAACCGTTTTTAAAAACCAGTTACTAGTCAAACCGACCGGTTAGCAAGGCTGCCGGTCTGAACCGGCCAAAAAACCCGGTTTGATAGGGCATTTCGCCATTTTTTAACCCTAACCGGTCAAAACCGGCAGGTTCCGTCCTAAACACACCGGTTTTAGGCACGCCCACAGAAACATGCAAAAAGGCGGATTTTGACTGTGGTTTAGGGGTTTTGGGGGGAACTAAAGGTGTTTTCCCTCCAAAAACACCCTCTCCAAGCTATAAGAGACCCCTCTCACTCTCATTTGTCTCACACAACTGATTTGGAGTGTTTGTGAGTGTTTGTGAGCTTGGAGAGTGTGGAGATTTTGCTGAAGTAGTCATCTTGGAGTTGGAGTTGGAGCTATTTTGGAGATAGTGTGTAGCTGTCAGTGGAGTTGCCATCTTTAAGAGGAGGCTAAGGGAGCTAGTTTGCATTTCCAGGTAAGGATTTGCACTTGATAATTCCTCATTTGAGTCTGCTATCCATGATTTTTTATTTTTTTTTTCTATGTGCTATAAACTTCTCACTTCTATGATCTATCATGTATGCTATAAACTCTCTAGCTCTATGCTATCAAATTTTGTAGCTTGAGCCTTGCATGTGCATTTGTTTTCCTACATTTATCTTTGGTTTTACATGTTGCTTAGCTGCATTTTTTTTAAATGGCAGATTTCTTTGCAAATTGTTATTATTTCAAGCAAACATGGCTCCAAAAGGAAAGGACAGTGCATGGGCTCATTGTGATGTAATTGATGGAAAAATGATATGCAAATTATGCCATAAATCTATTGGAGGTGGGGGTATTCTTAGGTTGAAACAACACTTGGATGGGATAAGAGGCCAAGTAAAGCCATGTGATGCACTGTTAGGTCCTATTAGGGCAGAATACATTTCCAAGCTTGAAAAATTTTATGAGGATAAGGCTAGGGAGAAGGCCATCCAAGATGACATTGCGAGGAAGAGGGAATTATTAGAAGCCATGAAAGAGAGTGGGTATGATGATTATGAGATTCAAGACTCCTCTTCTATCCCTTCCACCAATGAACTCTTTCACTATGTTCATCCTTCTGTTGGCCAACCATCAAAAGGAACAAAGAGAACAAACATCCAAAGTTATTTCTCATCTTCTGCCAACATTGCCTCTTCTAATCCCACTTCCTCCCTGCCAAGTTCTCAACCCACTTTGGATCAACATTGGAAAAGACAATGCAAAGAAACTTCTCACCAATACATTGCTAGATGGTGGTATGATTCAGATATCCCATTTAATGTTGCTCGCTCACCTTATTACCAAGCTATGTGGGACTCTGTTATAGCTGCAGGAAAGGGTTTCAAAGGCCCTAGTATGCATGACTTGAGGGGAGCTCTTTTGCAAAAAGAGATATCTTCCATTGATGAGTATTTGGTTGATTTTAAAGATTCATGGCTCAAAACAAGTTGTTCCATTATGTCAGATGGATGGTCCGATGGAAAGAACCGCACTATCATTAATTTCCTTGTTTCTTGCCCTCAAGGAACCATGTTTTTGAAATCAGTTGATGCATCTGATAAGGTAAAGGATGCAACCCTTCTATTTGAGCTTTTGGATAACGTTTTTCAGAAAGTTGGGCAGCAGCATGTTGTGCAGGTCATCACTGATAATGCCTCAAACTATGTTCTTGCTGGAAAGATGGTTGAGGCCAAATATAAGACCATATCTTGGACTCCATGTGTTGCACATTGCATAGACCTCATGCTTGAGGATATAGGCAAAGTGGAGTGGGTAAAAAACATTGTATATCATGCCAAGTGCATTACAAAATACATTTACAACCACTCATGGGTATTGAACCTAATGAGGAAACGCACTGGGGGCAAAGAGCTTGTTAGGCCTGCAATTACGAGATTTGCAACTCACTTCCTCACGTTGCAATGTCTCAATGGTCAACATAAAAACTTGCAGAAAATGTTTTCCTCTAAAGAATGGTCTGAATCTCGGTGGGCTCGTAGACCAGATGGAAAAGACACCAAAAAGAAAGTGTTAGACACTTATTTTTGGAAAAGGTCTCTAGAGCTTGTGAAAATTACCGAGCCCCTTGTTAAGGTGCTAAGGTTGGTGGATGGGGAAATATTGGCCATGGGCTACATTTATGAAGCTATGGATCAGGCAAAGGAGTAGATACGGGCAGCTTACAAGGACAGGTTAGCTAAATATGGCCGTATATGGGAGATCATTGATAACAGATGGAACAATCAACTCCATCGTCCTATACATGCAGCTGGGTATTTTTTGAACCCAAGGTATCACTATAAAAATCGGCTAGGAGATCAGCGTGATGGGGAGGTCAGAGCTAATTGATTGCTTGGAGCGCATGGTCCCTAGCCATGTAGACTAGTTGGAAATACATATACAGCTTACTGTTTTCAATATGGAAAGTGGTACTTTTGGCAAAAACTTGGCAAAGATGGCAAGAGATGTGGACCAACTAGGTAAGCAATTCCAATTTCCATTTTGTTTTTCTTTTCAAGTTAAAATTGTTTACGTTCTTTACAATTCAAATTATAAACTAAGTTATTAATTAATGTCTTTTTCTTTGTAGCACATTGGTGGGAGTCATTTGGTGGCCAGTGTCCTTAATTGCAAAGGTTTGCAATTAGAGTCCTTAGTCAAACTTGCAGTGCTTCAGGTTGTGAGCGCAATTGGTCTGTTTTTGAGCGCATACACATGAAGAAGAGAAACCGTTTGAAACAAAAATGGTTAAATGATCTTGTTTTTGTGCAATACAACCTTCGATTGAGGAGGAACCAAATGATGAGCAAATCACCTGATCTAGATCCCATTGTGTTGGACGATATTGATCCAACATCAGAATGGGTGGAGGAGACTGAAGATCCTGTGTTTGAGGCTGATTTTGATATCGACATGGCTTTAGCGGGGGATGAAGCAGATTATGTGGTGGCATCAGAACCAGGATCAGTAGCGGCATCAAGGAAAGGCAAAGAACCAATGGAAGGCACTAGTCGTGCAGGTCGACAAACTCGTGCTTCCATTAGGTCCACTTCTATTGTCATTGGTGGCATTGATACTGAGGTTGCAGATCAGGCTGAGGCATCCTCAGACTTTGAACCAGATGATGTCTATGTAGCTCCTGATGATGATCCTGTGTCTAGTAGTGGTGATGAACTTGATGATTGATCATGTGTACACTGTAGACTTGTAGTAGGCCAATGGCCTCTTAGCTTGCAGCATTGTTTTTGGACTTTATAGGCCATTTAGAGCCCCATTTCTTATGTATTTTGCTATTTTGTCGATGATATGTATTGTACTCGGTGCCATTTTGATATATTCACCTTTACATGGGATATAAATGAGCAAACTTTGCATATTTTGTCTCTATTGGCTTGGAATCATGGTTTTACATCTTAAAAATAGTTTTGTTTCATTAAAAATTAATTATTTAATGTATTTTTTTAAAACCGGTTCGTTTAGACCAAACCAGTCTCGGTTAGACCGGTTCCGGTCGGTAAACCGGTTCATTAGGTGGACTAGTCCAGTCACCGGTTCCGGTTTTAAAAACATTGTGCTCGACTGATGTCCTCAGTCCTCCTATGATCTGCAATCATGCTTTGATACCATGTTGAAGTTTCTAAGTCTACTTAGTTAGAAACTCTCTATGCACTTTATCTTATTTATTCCTACCTACTTGTTTCATTACTTAACAAGTTATTTACAATGTAAATATTGAAAATAAACACTAGTGCGTGCTCAACATATTACAAACCAACAACTGAAGGAAACAGAAACAATCGCACCAAATGAAACCGTTATTTTTGGACCAATGTCCCCGAAAAAACCCAATGTGGGAAAACAGGTGCAGCGATCGGAGGGTTTTCTTATTAAGCAATATTAGAGTACAATCTGGGTGCCGAAACTAGCCTACCCAACAAATAATTTACTTGGAAGTAATACCTCTCATTTTGAGACAAATTTCCCAGCTGAAACCTCGGATAATCCTTTCGGCAGCTCCTCAGCTACAATCTGCCCCAGAAACCCCAGTGTCAACCTTCCTGGACTGCGTCAGCCCCTCTCTGCCTAGCGCTGGCCCTGCATCACCCCGGATGGGTCTGCGTCAGCCTTAGGAGGCCCTGCGTCAGTCTTCTGGCCCATTGCATCAGTAATGCTGGGCTCTTTGAAGCTCTGTGCAGCTCCCAGCTACCTCTGCGTGAGCTCTGGCTGCTACTACATCACTGTCCCCAGCGACTGCGTTGCTCTCCCGACACTATCTCTGCCTCTTTGTCTCTCTGTACTCAATGCCCCTCAGCTGCAACTCTGATCACTAATTCTATCTCTCTTAACAAACCCCGCTCTAGAGAATAAAATGACTGATCACTCTGGTGTGTTCTCCAAGTGACCCTCAAGCCCCCTCTTATACTTTTCTTGTTGACATATCAACGACCGAGATTAAGTCCCTGATCAACGACTGAGATTAGATCTGGCTTGATCCATGTCTTTTGGACCATTCTAACACAGTTTCATATTAATTCACATTAATATTTTAATTTCCCTAAGTTTAGACTTAAGGACTCCATTAAAAATATTAATTATTTTAATATCTCCTGAACTGTTTAGAATCTACCCAAACCCTTTCTGGGTATTGGAGATCTTATGTGCCCCAACCTCTCCACCAAATTTCATGGCTATATCACATCCGATGCTACCCAAAATCAACAGAAGACAAACTAGTTTGAAGGAAGGCCGCAGCCAAAGAAGGAATCCAAGTGTTGTGGAAAAGGGTTATAGCAGCTTATCATCAAGCCCTAACTAGATTATCAGAAAGAAAAAGCCTCTTCAGTAGTATGATTGGAGGGTACTATTTGTATACTTCAGATTTGCAGCTATCTATTTATCTAAGAAGCAATGATATTGATCTTCAGAATTGCCAAGTCAAATTTTGACCTTGAATTGTTGTAGTCTCTCTCGGCTGAGCATTTGATATTAATAATAAGAATAATTGATCAAGGTTTCTCCCCATCTTAGGGTTTTTCCCTGGTTTGTGCCAGATCCTCATGCTCTCTTATCTTGGCTTGCCTTCTTCATTTATCGTTTGTGTTTTCTCTTCAATTACTGTCAATATGATGATGATTTATGTAAATTGATAAATGAGTTGTATGAAATGCTGAAGTAACTATCCTAAGCAAAGAGCATGTTAACCAAAATTTAACAAGAAGCCATATGCTTGCCAATACAATAATACTTCACATATCTCAATGGAGAGTCTCTAGCCTCTGTATAGGCTTCATACATATAATACCATCGGTAATTACCATGGGTCTCTCAGTACCATATATCCATTACAATGGGCTTATCAAATTTTTCTCTAAATACTTGTGGTCCTTTACATAACGGGGGTTAATCACTTTATTTATTAAATATGACCCATCACATTATTACATTATCTCCTTGGGTACCTCCCTTTGTACCCCATAATATCCTCCTTAGGTATACTACAACCACTTAGGTCCAAGGGTCCAATTTTTCTTGAAACTTCCAATATTCCCTTAGGAGACCTCCAAAAATTAATTACTTTGACACCCACAAATTTTTCCACTTTTAATATCTCCAGACATTTAATTTTGATTTAAATTAACTAATTTTTTGGCTTAGGATTTTAATTTATTTTGCCTTGGGATTAATAATTTTTTCCACCCTCTAATATTTTAGCCATAGTGTCTATGAGGAGCCAGGTACTAATTTTTTTTTTTACATAATATTTTTACAATTCAACCTTCAAAGGGAGAACACCCATTCGGTATAGACCCTCAAATTACACACCCAATTTTGAGATGCAATATGATCTAATAGACCAAGTGATTTGTAATAAAATAATTTAGTTAATTAGCTTAAGTTATTCTCAAATCACTTTTACATAAGACTTGGCTAGAACACTAAGATTCACTTAAGACTTTGACAAATAATTCCACCTTAGCTTTGGAGTGAGGTTGGAGGGAAAAATTATGCCAACCATCCGTCTTTTAGAAACATAGATGAGTCAATGAGACGAAAAAACTCCTAGGATGAAACTCTTGCCAAAATAATAGGCTTCCCTAGGCTGTTACATACATATATGGTCTTACTAGCATATATATATTATAAATTTGCAAAATGGGTTTACATTGTCTCAATAGACAGATGATTGATGAACCGATCCTCTGAAAAAAATTGGCATATCTGCTTCCTTGGAAGTTTGACAAAAAGTGTGCAACAAAACCGATATATTGCCACTCTATTCTGGAAAATGAAAAAATCAAGTGGCAGATTCAGGAGTTGCTGCAAAAATGGCACATTTGACCAAATTCTTCACCTTATGGGAGCTTGATTGTAATTGTACAAAAGAAGGATGGGACCTGGAGACTCTGCATTGATTATTGGGTATTAAATAAAATCACTGTCAGGAACATGTATCCAATCCCACAGATTGACGATCTTCTTGACCAACTCAAAGAGGACAAGTATTTCAGCGAGATCGATTTAAAGCTAAGTTGCACGAAACGGGGAAACGAGGAAGCGAAACGAAACGCGGAAGCGAAACGAAACGCGACCTCCCCAAATTTTGGAAACGGGGAAACGCGAATATATATATATATATATAGCTTTAGAAATGGTTGGACAGATATGAGGCGCAGACTTTTACTATGGTACTGGGGTTAGCACTGCTCTTTTATAACTTTAGAAATGGTTTCTAGAACAGCTTAGAAACCCTAAAAAAATTTAAAAACTAATTAGAAAAAAAAAAAAAATTAAAAACAAGTCATTTTTTTGGGGAAACGGGGCCCGTACGGCCTGGAAACGCGTTTCCGGCCGTACGGGCACGTTTCCATTTCGGGAAACGTGCCCGTACGGCCGGAAATGCGTTTCCAGGCCGTACGGTACGCGGAAACGCGTTTCCATTTCGTTTCCGGCCAGAAACGGACCCTGTACCTGCGTTTCCTGCAACTTAGATTTAAAGTCTATTTATCACTAGTTTCCAATATAACCCATGGATGTATGGAAGGCCGCCTTCAAATCCAAGGAGGGCTTAGCCCTGACCACTCTAATAGAGATTTGTAGTCTTTTGGGCCTTGCCAATGACATCTTGTGGCCCTTTACCAACTCATTCGTGGTTGTATATCTGGACGACATCCTTATCTTCAACAACAGTTGGGAAGAGCACTTTCAACAAGTCCTTCAAACCTTGCGGCATCACAAACTATGTGCCAACTTGGAAAAATGCACCTTTGGCATGAGACAGGTCCAATATTTGGGTTACATCATTGACAAGCAAGGCATGCATGTGGATCCGGCTAAGATCCAAGTCATTCGGGATTGGCCAACCCTAACCACTCTAATAGAGCTTTGTAGTCTTCTGGGCCTTGCCAATTTTTATTAGAGGTTCCTGTTGGGATTCTCTCATATCACTTGGCCTTTGAGTCAAGTTACCAATAGCAAAAGCAAAGTTTTTTTTGGTTTGAGTCCCAACAAAAGGCATTTGTTGATTTGAAGCACTGCCTCTGCTCAACACCATTACTCACATTGCCAAACCTACAACAACCATTTGAGATTGAGACTGACTATGCTATTGGTGCAGTTCTCACCCAGCAAGGGCATCTGGTAGCCTATCACACTGAGACACTTTCCGACACAATTCAAAAATACCCCACCTATGATAAAGAGATGCATTCCATCGTGCGGGCTTGTCGGCAACGAAAACATTACATTTTGGGGAAGTAGACATTTATCCACACTGATCACAGACCCCTGTAGTTTATAAAAACCTAAGGGAAGTTACCGAATGATCACTATTAGAAGTGGTCCACATATCTGCAACAATTGCATATGAATATTGAGTATAAGAAGGGTGGCACCTATCATGTTGCAGATTGTCTTAGTTGGCCCCCAGCTGCAGCAATGACCATTGTTCTCAATTCTTGTGGCCACGAGACCTCTAGATGGTCGCAACTATACAAAAATGATCCAAAGTTTGCCACCACATACCAGATGCTAGTGGATGGCAAGCAAGTCCCAAACTTCCACCTCCAAGATGCATTATTATGCTACTTGGGGCACCTTTGTTTTCCTTCAAGCGAGCGTGCCAAGCTGATTTGGGAGGCACACTACAGTCGGGTCGCGAGGCACTTTGTTGTTGAGAAAACTCTGGCAATACTACAAAAGTATTTTTACTAGCCAAATCTTCAATAGGATGTTGGAAAATACCTCAGATCCTGCATTGCCTATGTCATCGCCAAGCCAACCATTAAGAATCAACTCTTGTATACTCCACTGCCTACTCCTAGTCGGCCCTAGGAATCCATCTCCATGGACTATATGTCTAACCTTCCTTCTACCAATCATGGAAACGACTGTGTATTTTTGGTCATCGACAGATTTTCTAAGATGTCCATATTGGTTGCCTACAAGAAGAGTATTACACCAGAGGCCATTGCCAGAATCTTCTGTAAACGACTGTGGGTACATTTTGGGATCTTGTAGACCACTATATCAGATTAGGATAGATGGCTCCCAAGTACGTTTTGGTCAAGACTTTGGTCATTGTTGGACACCAAGCTTACCAAGTCGACTGCATTCCACCCCCAGACTGATGGTAAGACAAAGGTTGTCAACAAGATGATTGTGCACATACTATGCATGTACAACTCTAAGAATCTGCAAACATGGGATGGGAGTATTCCTTATGTGCAACACAACTATAACAAAGCTCTCCATAGCTCGACTAGCCACAAGCCCTTTGAAGTGGGCTTGGGATATCAACCATTATGTCCCCTTGATATTGCACTGCCTTTTACAACTACATAGGAAGAATTTTCCCATGTTCAGTCTGAAGTTGATAAAGCAGGTTTACCATATCTTGGAGAAATCCAATGCCAAATACAAACAATGGCATGATCAGCATGAGGTGCCCCATAAGTTTCAGGTGGGTGACAAAGTTTGGTTACATTTGCAAAAAGAGTGTCTTGCCGAAGCCCAACATAAGTTTTGTCCACTCAGATACGAACCTTACACCATCACTAAGGCTATGGGAGACAACGCTTTCGAGCTCAATATCCCCCTTTTATTTGGCTTGCACCCTGTATTCAATGTGGACAGCCTTCAGCCATACTTTCCACCAATATTGGACACATCAGACATTGTTGAGCAGTTGACACCAACAGAGCTCAACCCGGACTGCATTGAACAAACCACAATTGATTGGATCATGGACACACACACCAAGAACACTCGCAAACAAAAGATCCAACTGTACCAAGTTGTCAAAGTTGGTCAGCTCTTGCACCAGAGCAAGTGGCTCACTAGGGATCAGGTTCAACAGAAATTTCCCCTCATGGAGGCACTCAACGCAATGAAGACCATTGCTTCCTAAAGGGGGAGGACTGATCTAGGTGGGTATTGGTGACCAGCCGCCTGTAGTGTGTCTAGTTATAGATATGCAAGGGCACTTAACTTTTACATCTAGTGTAGATTGAGCTAGTGAAGAAACAACCGACTATGTCATGGAGTGGGACTCACTATGCTTCAGCTATGTTGTAACCCAAATAATATGTTGATTTATTACGATACAAGATGGGTTGTTCATTGTGTTGTGGAGTCGTGTAAACTTTGAAGGTGATGATTAATGTCCCAACCTTTTTTCTAGTGGCCAAGTTTGCTTGATAATCAGTCCTTCTATAGTTTCCCACACAACATGAAAACAAACCACCTTTTCAAATGTATCCCTAGTGTGTGATTATTTCTAACATTGAAGCTGGTTGGATGAATGAATAAATGAAAACGAGCCACTTTTTGCAAATGTATCTCTAGTTTGCCTAATTCTTTTTAGGATTGAGGGAAATCAGAAATCAAGTGGGAGAGAATCTGAAAGCATATACTTAATAATTATACTAGAGTCCCCAACCACTTTCAAGGTCAATATGTAAAGGAAAGTTTAATCCTTGCAATAAAACATGAGCTTTTGCCACATCATTACCTCACAAGCATATACTTGAATGAATGAACAAAAGCCACTTTTGCAAATGTATCTCTAGTTTGTCTAATTCTTTCCAAGATTGAGGCCAATCAGAAATCAAGTGGGAGAGAATCCGAAAGCATATACTTATTATGCTAGAATCCCCAACCACTTTCAAAGTCAAGATGTGAAGGCAATTTTAATCCTTGCAATAGAACATAAGCTTTTGCCGCATCAATACCTCGAAAGCATATACTTGAATGGATGAACAAACACAAATCACCTTTGCAAATGTATCTCTAGTTTGTCTGATTCTTTCCAAAATTGAAGCCAATCAAAAAACAAGTGAGAAAGAATCTAAAAACATATATTACAGTACCCAGCTACTCTCTAGATGTAATTTTACATAAAATAAAAGACAAATCGGTATTTAATTATAAAATTGATACTGAAATAATTATATATGTAACATAATTTTACAGACATAAATTAAATGTTAATTTTGTTTTACCTTGTCAAGCCTGGAAATGAAAAGAGGACTGGCCACCCCCTGAAAAATCAACAAAATAAAAAAGTAAGAATGGATCCTGATAAGCTTCAAGAGGTCTTGTTCGTTCTTTTCGAAAAGCAACCACGTTATACATTCACTGAACTTGTCAGTCAGACGGCCCAACCTCAGGTAACTTTAAATGTTGAGCATTTTTTTTGAAATTGATATTTTCGTAATTACTATTTTAACAATAATTTTCATGAATTCTAACTCTTAGTGTTATTACAGGACTTTTTAAAGAAAAGTTTAGATCAGATTTGTGTTAAAGTCAAAGAAGGTGGAAAAACTTTTTATGAAATCAAACCTGAATATAAGGGACAGGGACATAATTGAAGCGGAGACATTTTCAGTAAACTGTTAAATATTGAAGTACTCCTTTATGGAAAGGTATATTGACTTTTCAATTAAAGTCAAATTGTTTAAATAATATATTTGCAAATTATATATATTATATATAATGAGATTTATTTGTGAAATATAATGATATATATAATGATTTAAAAAAAAAATAATATTGTAATAATTTTAGAAGTGTTTTTCTAGAATTAATATATTGACTATTAATTTATTATAAAAATATTATATGTAAATATATTATATTAGTTGTTTAACCGTTTAGTATATTTCATAAATGGAAAATTTATGATTTTATTAAAATATTTGGTTTTAAATATGTTTACATATTGTTTTAATAGGGGGATAAAATTAATGAAAATATATCTATGAGTGTATACTATTTAATAAATAGATCTTTTAAATTTATGAGATTGTTGAATATTATTTAGTAATGATTATATTTAAATTAAAGTACAATGATTTAATTTTTTTAATATTTATTTTGAAAGTTTTTTAATATTATAGTTTGGAATTAAGTTTTTTTAAAGATTATTTTTTCATTAAAGAAAATTGTAAAAATAATATATTGTTGTTTAACATTTTAGTAGGTTTGATAAATGGAAAAGTCTTGATTTTCATTAAAATATTGGTGTTTTAAATATGTTTATAAAATTATTAAAAATTTATTAATTAGTAAATATTATTTAATAATGTTTATAATTTTATTATTTAATAATAATTATATTTAAATTAAAATAAGATGATTGATGAGAATCATTTCACATATTATAATATCATAATGTTAAAATTATTTTATTTTATTTTATTTTAACTTTTATTATTTTCATAAATAAATTATAATATATTTTTCTTATATTTTAATTTTAATATTGTTTTAAATATAAATTATTATTCCAAAAACAATTAGAGAATTATATTTTCATATATATATATATATACATTATTTTATTATTTTTGAGTTATGTTCCCAATCTATTTAATATCGGGTTTATTTGAAATTGGTGTACAATTTAATACTCGAATGATTTTGAACAAATAATTACAACAACAATTATAAATATCTAATTATGAAAAGAAATGCTTGTTTTTCTCTTTTTGCTTGTATAAAATTTATATTCATTGTGGTCCAAGCAACATTTAAGTTATTGATTATTGGCATGTCAATCATCATAATCAATTGCTTTCTTGAATTTTCTACCTTCAACAATGCTAGGTTTACTTCTATGGAATTAGAATCATTCTTTTGTGGGAAGTGGCCTCTAGATGATGTGCATTCTTATTGTCTATGCCATTACTCTTGAGTGTAAGAGTTGTTCTCATGTTGAAATATATAGTTGCTATTGCATGATTCATTTTTGGAACTACCATTACATCCTTGAGCACTAGAGTAGTTGTCATGTTTAAATATATAATTTCTACTGCATGTTCCTTTTCATAACTATCATTGCATCTTATCCATATAATGGTTTTTGAGCCTTCCCTTTTAAAGTTTGAGATGATTTAGCATTTGAGTAAGATGCTTGCACATGATCATTAATGCAAGAGCATCCTTGGACAAGTGATCTTATGTTTATTGTGAATTAATAGGTAGGTTTAGAGACATAGAGGAACTTCTAATCCAAACAAGAGCATACCTGCCTTCCTCTAAGTGGTCATTTAATTTTCTATATGTGCACTTCTTGAATCAAGTGGGATCATGGCATAAATTGAAATGGGTTGGTAGAGAATTGAATGAGGATTATAATACATTTTTTTAGAAGTGGATTTAGGTTATTGGCATAGCCTCGACATGCCTTTATATTATGGCTATGTGCATTTTCTTAAAGTGTTAAAACCAATGAAAATCCTTTTTTTGGAAAACTATCTACATGCATATGTAGTTAAATCAATAAAAAATGAGATCTAGGTTTTGTAGATTGTGTGGCTATTTATAGAATTGCCCATTTAGGTTCCTATTAATGTGCATACAAGCATCCTTATGTGTATTATTAAAATATTTCTTCACTTATTTTGCCACATCTATTATAATGTATAAAGTATTGGGGAGATGACATCATATTAGGGCAGGCATATGTCACATCTAACTTCAAATACTTACAAAAGGCAAGGGGAGGGAGAAAGGTTAATTTTCCAAAACACTCTCCTTGAGGTGGGCCCCACATCTTAGGTTAAATTAAGATGTTGAAGCATCAAATGCTTTGTTCATGAAATATTTGGTGGAAAAAGGGTTAAGTGTTAATTGCATATAGGACCTGCTCTACAAGAGTATGTATATTAGCATTAGGGGTTGTAGAATTAAGATTGGTGGGACCCACAAAAATTGTGACATACTCATATTGGAGATGAAATAATTGATTCTAATTGTTTGTAAATTGCAAATAGGGTTTGAACCCCCGATAGGGTAAACGTCCTTCAATGAATTGAAGTCAACTTTTATTCCTTCATGAATGATGGTCCAACAATATGATATGACCTTCATGTATCAAAAAAAAATCCGTGACACATGAGAAAGATTTTGAATTCAATTGAATAAGACAACCAAAAGGCCATTAAGGATTCCAATTTTTATAATGACTTAAATGGTTGGTAATTTGAAGCAATAATGACTCAAAATTCGGTTTTCATGAAGATCATCAATTTTGTATAAATCATAATCATGTGGATAAAGGGACTAAATCCTTTGATTTGTTTTTCTATAATGGTGGTTGGTGTGTGACATAAAGATTTGTGTCCAGGCTTTGTGAATATAATAGGTCCTATTTCCGCACAAAATGTTTAGGCATCGCGACAACGGTTCATATCGGGAGTTGTCACCCTGATCCCCAATCTCTCTGTTTAAGTTGTCTCCCTACAACTGGCTAAGCGGGGTAGACCCTACAAAAGGGAAAGAAGGAGAACTAGTTGGGAACCAACCAGTTCGGGAGACACAATGAATTGACCAAGTACTTGATTAAGATTTAGCAAGACTTATAGGATTTGATTAGATTTAAACGAATGATATCAGTGCCTTAAGGAGTCAATAATCTTACTAGGAAATTTAGGATAAGTAATTGATTTGGATGAGTAACTATCTTATATGAAATGCAAATCTTAAAACTAATGTGAGATGTAGGAAACTTGGTTAATTTTAGTTAAATGCCTATCTAAGTTTTAACCCTTCAATCCTTTCTATATTGAGCTTGATTTCATAGTAATTGGCAGAGAGAAGATAAGGTGAATCACACTAAGGTGTGGTTAACAATACCTCTCCTGAAAATCCAACATACTCGGTGCCTCCGGCGCTACAGAGACCTGTGGCTCTAACAACTACAAGGTCACCGTTTTAAGTACTATTAAAAGCAGGCTTCTCAAGCAAAGATGGATGGATACCTATCTCTTTATCGACTAAGCTTATGCTTGGAAGTAAATTTTAATTATGAAGAACTAATTTAATATGAAAATTCACGATATGATTAGAAGATGAAATAAAGTTAGATTTGAGGATTAGAAGCGTTTATGTCACGATCTATCAAAGCTCTTAATCACCAAAATGAAATGTTCGCCTTACTAGACAAAGACTGAAAGATAGACCCCTTAAAATATCATAATTAAACCACAAGCTTACTTCAAATCTTTTTAATATAATTATAGCTTAAAGAGAACAAAAGTTTCTTCACAAGTTAATATCAGATGCTAAAAAAAATACTCGAAACAAAAGATATGTAATTTATCACAATTTCATGATAGAGTACTTTAATAATTGCTCGAAATATTCGCAAAATATTTAACATGAAATAAAAAACAAATAATTCAAGTAATTAAATCACGCTTAGAGCTACTTTAAACGACGAGCCAATCTAAAAATGTTCAAAAACCCTTAGCATGCAAAATACTCTAGAAATTAAATCTCGAAAATTTAAATACCATGAAGAACCATGAAATTCAAATGTTATGCAATTCAAATAATCCCAGAATAAAAATGATTTTTCTTTAAGTGACCCCAATCCAAAAAAAAATTATGTTTCCTATAGTCAACTTTAGAGATGATTAAAAAAATATTTAAATGTGTTTTGACTATAGAGAAATTTAAAAAAATTCACCACCACAAAATTTTCCCTTTAAAATCCCAAACACCTAAAAAAATATTTAAATGTGTACAGAGAAGCTTAAAAAATTTCACCACCACAAAATTTTCCCTTTAAAATCCCAAACACCCAACACAAAAACCCTAAAAAAAACTTTAGATTAAAAATTTAATTATAGATTAAAATTTTAATTATTCCTCGACAACTTTAATGTGCTAAGGTTTATGAATAAATTTTTTAATGTGGCAAAAAAATTAATTTAAATTTTAATGAAGGCCGCATAGAATTTTTAATTTGAAATTAAAATAAATAAATAAAGCCACCCAAAAAAAAATAAAAAATCACCAATTTTTTGTTTTTGTGATAGACCTGATCCTAACGAATTAAAACAAAGGATAAAGAAAAATTGAAAAGAAGGAAATGGAAAAAGGGAGATGGGGAGGAGTGTTTTGCACGCCGTGAAGCAAAGGAGTCGCGCGGAAGAGAGGTTTTGCAAGTCGAAGGAGCAGCGATGAACGTCGAGCCAATCGATAATGAGGAGAGGAACGCGAGCAGGAGCAAGCAAGGATGCGGATGAGGAAGCAACGACTAGAATAATGGAAATAGAGTTTAGTAGTGAGGAGAAAAGGATGTGGGGAATACAACTGCGAGGAGTATGCATGAAGGATGAATCCATGCAGAGCAGGGAGCCGCAGATGAGGGAACTCGGGCAGAAGAGGAGAAGGAAGGGACGTTGGAATGTATGGCAAGTTTTGCAGACATAAAAGGAGGAAGCTGTGAGAATGGAAAGGAGAGCACGCGGCTATACATGCAGAGGGATAAATGCAAGCGGTGAAAATAAAGGGGTTGCGAGAGGGAGGAATCACGATGTAGAGGAAGGAAAAGATAGAGGGTACCGAGCAGAGAAGAGGGGACTGCGATTTGAGGAAGGAAAGGAGAGCAAACATATAGGAGAAACACAGATGAAAACAACAGAGTTTGAAGGGCTTCAAGATAGCAACTGGTAACCCAAAAACTCAAAATAAAACCCAAAAATCTATATATTAAACTGATGTGCTTTTGCTTCCAATTTGTCCTCAAAAAAAAAACTTATGAAATCCTGAGATTTAAATTTGAAACCCTCGTATTGAAAATAACTTTGAATAATTTGTCCCTGCAAAATGGTATTGAGGACAGATATTTCCCTCCAGGGTCTACATCTGGCTTCAAATTATTATTTTTGTCTCAGATCCACACCTGCAAAAAAGAAAAAAAAGAAATACCTAGATCTCAGATATACAAAAACGAATAAAAACCCCAAAACACAAATTATAATTTTTTCAAATCTACATAAAATATTTACAGATCTATGCATAAAGGTTGCAGATCTATCAAATATGAGGAGTATGAGTCCAACTCCGCTTCTAGATCTGATAATCTAAGGCTCTTAATAGCGAGATTTATCAAATTTTCCACAAAATATTTAAAAGATTTTGAAATTTTAGAGAGGTACTAGCCCAAAAACTCTTTGCAGAAAAATAATTTATCGTTAGATAAATCTTGGAGCTTATATGAGGTAGGCTCTTCGGAAAATATATGCTGAGAGTTGGCTGGTCCAACTGAGGACTATCCCCAAATGCTCAATAAAAACCTAAAGTATCTCCTGCAAACACTAGATCAACCATCAAACCAAGTAGAGAAATAGAACAACAATGACATTTTGAAGAAATAGAGATACGTGCTACTTTGATCAAAATTAAAAATGTTACCCTAAATCCAACAAACTAAATAAGAGAGCTATTGATTGATAGCTTTCACATAATATTAAGCAGGAATTAAAACAATGTTACCATAAATTCATGAAGAGGAACACAACTGCATGTTGAAACCCCAAAGATTTTTGCATTTATTCCAGAATATAAACAAGAGAGTTTGAGAGCTTAGTACACGATTCAAAGATCGAATGAAAAGATGGACTGAGACTAATATCTAATTTATAGGTAAAATCTCCAACGGCTAGTTGGTTTGATCTCTGTCAAATTAATCTCAACTGTTCATAAAGATTTAATTAATCTTTAATCATCATTGTCGAATTAATTGATTTTTAGTTAACTCAAAATTAATTATTTTGAGTTAATTTACTCAAAATTTTGACTTTGACTTAACTACCAAGGCCCAGGGTCCAAAATTTATTGATGTTCGAGACCTCCAAAAATTAACTTCTTTAAAACCCACAAATTTAATTAATTTCTTCAGACCTCCAAAAATTAACTTCTTTAATTAACTTCTTTAAAACCCACAAATTTAATTAATTTCTTCAAAACCCATGAATTTCATTATTGGAGAATTTAATTTTACTTAGGACATAGGACAAAAAATTAATTAAATTTTTGGCTTAGGATTTAATTTATTTTTCAAGAAAATTTAATTAATTGACTGATGAGGGGATTAATAATTTTTCCAACCCTTCTAATATTCAACCATCCTTTTTAATTATGAGAGACAGTGTGCTAAATATGAATATTTTAGAATTTAATACATGAAGGGGGAATACCCATTAGTTATGGGGAACACCCAAACACCTGTTCATTATAGACCCTCAATATTTACCCATTGTCTACAACACAAAATATTGTTGGAAATAATACTGAGAGGGGGGTGGTCGGTGAATCAGTAGTTACAAATCAATAACTTTTTCATTTCCATAATCAGATTTATATACGCTACTTCAGTGAAGGGAAATCGTTTACAAATCAATAACTTTTTCATTTCCATAATCAGATTTATATACTCTACTTCAGTGAAGGGAAATCGTGTGTGCACACAACTGTTCTTAAGGCAACTAGTGTATATCCAGTTAACTTATGATTCAGTTAATTCATCATATGTTGATTTTTAATCAGTGCATCAGTACTTTATTAAAAATTAAACAATAACCATGTGTAATAATAACATAATAAACCATCACACATAAGCAACACACATGAACACCAAAGTGAGTATAGATCTGTAAATACTTACTTATAACTTCGCTGCAATTTCAAACTTGAGACATACCCATATCATCACATATAAAGGATAAAACATGTGTTAGCAATCAGATCTAGCCTATCCATTATCAGATCACATAATGATAAGTCATTATGATCATGATCCGTCATTAGATCTCATCCATCATCAAACACTCAGGTACATACTTAGTCTAGATCAAGCAAAGCATCAGAAACCCATAACATGCATATTTGCTTTTGATCTAACACTTCATAAGATATTCATCACTTGATGTAAAGATCATGATATTCTCCTCCTTATATACTTAAATCCTTTGTCAATACCTCGGACCAAAACCTCAATTTTCCATCCCATAAGTGCTTTTCCTTTTGTTAAAGTGCGTGCATATGTATACGCATCTTCTGTTCCATGAGCCCGCGTGTATATGCTACATGGACAAGGTGAACCAGTGTATACTTCTTAAACTATTCTCTTTCTTCAATTTCTTGATTCTGATCTGTAGTCCTTTGTTCCTTCATCATGTTCTTTTGTACCATCACTTTGTTCCCTCTGAACAGCCCTGTTATAATGTGATTTGCCATATTACTTCTAAAATGATTCCTTTGAACTGCCCTGCATTTTTTCACATCTGTAAACACAATTGTCATGCATTCTGTCACATCTGATATCTCTTCTATAGATTCATCTAGTTACATAGATTCATCTAGTTACCATATACAAGTGGGTTTCCATCAAATACAACACATGCATCATAATGCCAACAATATCCCCCTTTGGTCTTGATGGCAACCATGTTGGTGTTGATTACTGCAAGCTGTAGAAACTGTTAGAGATAACAAGCAACACCAAAATACTCTCCCCCTTTGACATCAAGGGTAATGGGCGGACCAAGATATTCTCTCCTTTTGAGATCAAGGGCAAAGGGCTAACCAAAATGAAGACTTCAATATCTGAACAACTGAATATGAACATTGATCATGCTCCTCCTAGGTACATGTTGAATTCTCTGATTGAACTCCCCCTTTGTACATGTTGTGATGCACTAAACCGTCCATACTCCCCCTGCAGAGTCTACATTTTTTTTTCTAAGAGAATAACATGACTATAACTCAATTATTTGAGTTTGACCTTCCTATCACCAATGACTCATACATACATCAATCTCCCAACCAAGTGGGAATATACCAAATTTGACTCATCCACCCAACCAAGTGGGGATATACCAATTGTTTATACATGACTAAAATATAGCAATTATTACATCATCTTTCGCATGCACAGTGGGGGTACAAATTACATCATATGACCAAAAATGACTCATTAAAAGACTATGACAGACATAGACATATTATTACATCATGGGCCTTTACATGATCTTTACATCAAATGATATACATGGCATTTATAACAAAGACCAAAGATCTAAACAAGACCATGATAGTCATCAGCAACTATCATACACCATATATGATCTGCACCATAAGCATCTGTCAGAAACATCCAGACCAGCAACCTGTATATGTCCATCATCAGTTCCCAAGATATGAAAACGTAAATATCATTAACCTGTGACAAAGTATGCCGCATATAGATATCAACTCATCCTCTTGATCTCATCAAGATCAACTTGATCCATTTCCTTAGTAGAAAGAGCCTTATCATAACCTTCCATGAATAAACTAAGCATATGTCATATCTCCAAGCAGTAACACAAAATCATTCACATCCTATCATATGTATGTGAAAATACCATAGTCATCATCTATGATCATAACATCATCATCAAGAACTACATGATCTTTCCACAAGAACCCTCAATATATCAACCATGTATCATCACTAAGAAACATCCCACATCTGATAAGCATCAACCATGATAATCAACATATGTGAGTATCAAACCTATCATCATAAAGTAAGAATTCATCATCATTATGTGACTAAGTAAGCCATGTCTCCAAATAGATATGTCTTCATGAAACCTGCAATATCACCATTCTCTTGGCCAACCAACAATATTTATCAATATGCAACTTTAAGTAATCATCCATGTATCCAGCATAATGTGTATCCATCAGGATATAGCAATATGTATCTAGCAATCCATGAGCTCATAGTCATTTGTCAAGCTTTCTTGATATCATCAACATCATCAATCCTCAACCATATGAGAGCCAAGAACTATATGAATCCTCATCCATAACTGCACCATATTATGCATCTTTGAAGGCATGATGACAACAACATAAAAGAAATGACACTTATCAAATAATAAAGTTGTGTACTCCAACTTTGTTCTTCTCGTTGTCCTTATGAAGATCACCATGTATGCAACATACCATATGTACTGTACGCATCATCAAAAAGTCATCCACAATCATCCATAAATCTGATCTAAATAACAACTATGTAACCACAAGCAATACAAGTATCATCTGAAACTTTATCATAGGCAACTTATCACTGCATCATAGCATGATGTATCATTTAAACACTTCAACAACATAAGCATCCTCTCCATTGATAAGAATCATTATGTGCCAAAGACTTCTAAACATAATGCCAACAATGCATTATTAGAAGCATAACATAATCTCCCCCTGAACTTGTGCCACCTATTCACTTTCAGATCTGATCATTACAAATATCAGTAAGAGTCATCAAGGCAACATCATCAATCAAATATATATCAAGTCATCAAAAACTTATGAGGATCAAAAGCATTTCTAAATAACATCCACAGACTGTAGTCATCAATCATCCAAATAGAAAAGATAATTGATAATTGTCTGAACCATATCAAATCACTTTTCTGAGTCTGTCCCACTGCTTCTTCATCAAACCAACATATACGCAACTGTGCAGCTTTGAAATCGCGTATATACGCGACTTGTCTTCATTATAATTGCGTATGAGAATTAGAACACTGAAATTTCATACTTTCAGTTCCTCCTAAGTCTGTTCTGTCTATATACTGAGCTATGCCACATATTTCTAGTTGTACTTCCTTCTTCTTCCATACCTTGGAGTGTGACAATGTTTGCTCCTTTTGGTATGTTGGCCGAAATTTGCTCCTGCATTCTTTTGCTATATGCCCAAACGTGTTACAAGCATAACATCTTATATGTATCATATTCCCTCTATAGCAGTTAATGGCTTTGTGACCAAACATATTGCAAGAAAAACGATATCTCTTAAAGTACCTAGAAGCTTATGATCTTTTTGTGTGACACTTATTAGCTTGAACCATTTCACTTCTGCATCTTGCTGCAACATGTCCAAAATTATGACATATAAAACATTCAACATTATTCATCAGAGGAAAGAATCGATTAGAATTTCCATGGTTAGGAGTAAATGATTTTATTTGAAGACTTTCTTTCCTTGGTTTTTGATGGGGTTTCCCTCTTATCTCCTTGCTGAGCATTTCAAATTTTTCACTAGTGTTTATTGCTTCAATTTGTGAGCTAGATTCACCTTTAATAGTTTCATGAAAGCCAAGAACAGATTTGATGGCAGAAGACCTTTGACTACTAAGAATCTCATCCAAAATCTTAGTACTATCTTGAAATCGTAAAATTTATCATTTTCTTCTAATTTACCTTTTAGGATATTTACCTCAACTTGATATTGCTCTTCCTTTTCAAGATACTGCTTCTTCATGATTTCTTCAACTTTTCTTCCTTCTTCCACTTGTTGCCTTAATTCAAGAACTTCATTTTATTGTTCTTTAAATGTGTTCTTTAATTAGTTCTTCATTCTACTTATTTGAATTTTTGAGAAACGACCATGACTTCAAGACCTTCATAGTATCTGGTTCTTTCTATAAGTTCCTTGGTTGTTGTGTCATTTTCATTCACTCATTTCTCAATGATGTCACTTCACCCTACAACCATTGACATTGATCCTCCTTTTATTTGTACCGCTTCCTTACTTTGTTTCCTTCCTCCAACTGAGCTTTTAATCTGGTAACTTCTTCTTTGTAGGCACATTCCCTGCTATCAATTAGATCTTTTTTATATCTAATTGTGTATGTGAGCTTTTTGAATTCTGCCTCTATTTGATTTCTTTCTCTTTCACCCATAAGAGAAAATTCAGTTGTTTCGTCGTCACATTCATTATCTTCAAATGAATAGAGAAATGTATCACCAAAGGACAACAAATTCGTACTTGATAATTCTTTTGCTTGTTCATCTTCATCTTGATGTGATTCTGAATCTGAAGAGTTGCTTCTGCACAATGACCAATCTTCTCTCCCACTGTCACAGTTCCTTTGAGATGTCTTCTTTTTTTGAGGTGCTTTCTTCTTTTGCTTCTTTCCCGTTGTTACTACGGATCTCCTTCAAGCGATCAAGCTTCTGCCAAAGGACCTGCTCTGATACTAATTGTTGGAAATAATACCGAGAGGGAGGGGGGGGGGTGTATCAGTGTTTACAAATCAATAACTTTTTCATTTCATAATCAGATTTACATACGCTACTTCAGTGAAGGGAACTCACGTGTGCATGCAACTGTTCTTAAGGCAACCAGTGTATATCCAGTGAACTTATGATTCAGTTAATTCATCATATGTTGATCTTTAATTAGTGCATCTGTACTTTATTAAACATTAAACAGTAACCATGTGCAGTAATAACAGAATAAACCATCACACATAAGCAACACACATGAACACCAAAGTGAACTAGCATATAGATTTGTAAATACTTACTTATAACTTCGCTGCAATTCCAGACTTCAGACATACCCAGATCATCATATATAAAGGATAAAACGTGTGTTAGCAATCAAATCTAGCCTATCCATTATCAGATCACATAATTATAAGTAATTATGATCATGATCCATCATTAGATCTCATCTGTCATCAAACACTCAGGTGCATACTGAGTCTAGATCAAGCAAAGCATCAAAAACCCATAACATGCATATTTTCTTTTGATCTAACACTTCATAAGATATTCATTACTTGTGCACATAGCCCTTTGATCTTCTCCTATTTATATACTTATATCCTTTGTCAATACCTTGGATCAAAACCTTGGACCAATACCTCAGACCAAAAACCTCGCACCAATACCTCGGACCCAAAACCTTGGACCAATAACTCAGACCAAAACCTCAGACAAATATGCAGACCAAAGCCTCGATTTTCCATCCCATACACATTTTTCCTTCTGTTAAAGTGCATGCATACGTATACGCTTCTTTTGTTCAGTGAGCCCGCGTGTATACACTACTTGGAAAAGGTGAACCAACGTATACTTCTTAAACTATTCTCTTTCTTCAATTTCTTGATTCTGATCTGTAGTCCTTTGTTCCTTCATCCTATTCTTTTGTACCATTACTTTGTTCCCTCTTAATAGACCTATTATAATGCGATTTTCCATATTACTTCTGAAATGATTCCTTTGAACTGCCCTGCATTTTGTCACATCTGTAAACACAACTGCCATGCATTTTGTCACATTTGATATCTCTCCTGTAGATTCATCTAGTTACGTAGATTCATCTAGTTACCATAAACAAGTGGGTTGTTCCGCTACAAGTCAAGTACAACACATGCATCATAATGCCAACAAATATGATCTAGTAAACCAAGTAATTTGTAATAAAATAATCTAGCTAATTACCTAGGATTATTCCTAAATAAATTTTACAAAGACTCGATAAAATTCACTAGGACGGACTTAATATCTTGACGACAAAATCCACCCTAGCTTTGGGGTGAGGTTGGAGGGAAAAACTCTGTCGAGCATTTGTGTCTAGAAAGAAAAATGAATCAGTGAGACAAAAACCCTCTTAAGGTAGAAATCGTCATCAAAATACTATGTTTACCTAGGTTGTTACATACATGATGGTCTTACTAAGATCATTTACATTATAACCATGCATAATGGTTTTACATCTTTAAAAAAATTGTTAGCTAATGATGAAATTTGAAAGGCGCGAACACTCGAACATGATAGATCCCTTTTGCGAAAAAAGGGATGAACTGTTATGGGGTCGTTGACACAGAGTGGTCAACAGGTCCTAAGAGCATTGGTTGATTGAATAAATGAAATATTGTATAATTATGTGTGTGTGTGTATTAGGCAGTGTTTCTAATATGGAATTTTTTGTTTTATGGCACATTAGTTCTATTGTGACTTTAATTGCAAGCCTTTAGGTATCAATTGGTATTGGATCAATTGAATTAGTTGAGGAGAGATTCAATTTCTAGGATTTAAAGGCTCCAATGAATAAGAGACAGTTATAATGAAGAGAGGGACATTGGGTGGAGAATTGTCCAAAGGAAAGAGTAGAGGCTTCAATGAAAATTATGGAAATGGAGAGTTGAAAGACAAAGAGTAGTTGTGGTGGTTGAAAACAAAATTGTAGAGATTCCACATAGAGCAAGAGGTCGAGGAAAACGTCGTGTATGACCTAGAAGACCAGAAGGGGATGATGTTGATGATATTGTAAAAATGATGAGGTTGTTATGGAAAGATTGGATTTCATGGAAGCATCACTTAGAAGAGGCATTTCCAAAGTAGTGCATGGTGAGAGTTAAGACGTAGAGAGGTGGGCATTTCTATAAAATAGTTAGAAACAAAAGTTATATTTACAGAAAGAATGATTAGAGCAATCAAGGCATTGGAGGTAAACCTAGACATCAAACTCTTGATGTTGTTGATAGATGAAATCGAGAGGAAGAGGTTATATATGACTTGGAAGACAAAAAAGTGGTGATGTTGATAATCTTGCAAAAATGATGAGGGTGTGATGGAAAGAATGGATTTCACGGAAACATCACTTAGAAAAGGTATATCTTATAAGTACAAGGTGATAGTGAAGATGTAGCAAAGGTTGACATTGCTACAAAATAACTAAAAGCGAAAGTGATAGTTGAATAAAGAATTATAGAAACAATCAAGGGATTGGAGGTAAACCTATACTTCAAACTCTTGTCTATTATTTAATTTTTAAATCCCGAGGAATAGATAGATTTAATAGGAGAAATGGAGAAATTCTTTAAAGTTGAAATTTTAAGGATCTAGTTTTGCATGTATGAAGGATACAACTCATACTTTTTTTATGGTGGGATAAGTTGCAATTGGAAAGAGAGTAAAAAAAAGATAAAGTAAAGCCTAGAATATAATGGTAGCAAAGTTAAATAGTAAGTTTCCTTTTAGTGAAAATGATTGTGAATGTGTTTATTGAGAATATGTATGTCACATTATTATTAGTATTAGGAGAATTTTATTGAGGGTTTGTGTGACAAATCAATTTTGGTCTCCTAGTCTTATGGGTTATTTGAGAGCATTTTTCCAACTATCTCTATTATTGTGATTTGCTACTAGTTCTTCGGATCTAGGAGCACTTTCGATCCAACCTTGGATTTGGGTTCATCACTCTTTGTTTGTTTAATTTAGATTGGAGCCAAAGAAACATATAAAAAATTGAATGCACAAGGGTGTATTTTCAACACCAAGCTAGTCTAAGAAAAAAAAAACAGGAAAGAAATAACTATTTTGAATGAAATGAGCAATATGATTCACACACTATTTCGAAACCTCAATGAAATTCTTACGATTTTATATATAGGGAATTGGTCGTCCAATATTCTTAAAAGATGATATGGTTTGGGGAACATCATTCTTCGATCTTTGTTTGCAAGCATGAAAATCAAAGGAATTGATGGGTGCCCAAACTAGCAATGGAGTATGTGTGTAATTCAATGTAAATCAAAGAACCTTACCAAGGATTGACATTCCATGAATGAATTGATGGGTGCCCAAACTAGCAATAGAGTATGTGTGTAATTCAATGTAAATAAATGAACCTTACCAAGGATTGACATGCCATGAATGTTCCTAAAAGGAGAGGATCATTTTTTAAGTTAAATTTCCATTTTTTAGCTTATAGGATTTGCAGTATCTTTGTCAACTACCAACTAAAAGTAGCATTCAGTAAGACTATCTAAATCTCAAAAAAGGATCCATTTGAAACCCTCTAATTGTTTCCATGAAACCAACATATTTTTTCAGGATTATGAGATTGTCGCTCCTAGAACTTCCAAGGCATGCTATCTTCATGCATAACATCACATTTTTGGTTTATAGCCTCTGATTATTAGAGAATCCTCTCATTCCTTAGATTATTTCACATGGCTCCTCCCTTTCACTTTATAATGTGATATCTAATGATTCGGGGTGACCAACTGTTGGAATTTCTAAGTTTAACCCGTTAGAAATTCTTCCCGTACTATCTGATTTATTTCTTCCTACTTGTTCATTTACTTAACAAGTTATTTACCATGTAAATACTGAAAATAAATACTAGTACAATATCAACACATACAGATCATCAATTGAAAGTAAACAAGCACACAAGTGACACCGTTGTTTTTGGACTAATGTCCCCGGAAAAACCCAATGCGGGAAAACCGGTGCAACTATCTGAGGGTTTTATTATTAAGAAATTTCATAATAAAATCTGGGTGCTAGAAATGGCTCACCCAACAGAGAATGCCCTCGGCAATAGTACCTCTCAGCCAAAGACATATATTAACCCCAATCTACCCCACAAAATACCCCAACATCAGCCTCTAGGGTCTGCGTCACCCCTCTGGCCCAACGTTAGCCTCTCTGGCCCAACGTCAACCTCTCAGGGCTCTGTGTCAGCCTCTGGAGCCTCTATGTCTCCCACGTTGGCCCTCCTCAGGCTCTATGCAGCTCCTGGCTGCCTTTGTGTGGCCTCTAGCTGCTTCTACGTGGCATCTAGTTGGCTTTGTGTCAACCCTCTCCCAACTTCCGCGTTGATGCTCCTAGTACTATCTCTGAATCTCTGCTACTGCATTCACTACTCCTTAGCTGCAACTCTAATCACTTCTTCGATTTCCTCAGCAAGCCATGCCCCAGAAAATCGAATTCTTGATCAACTCAGTGTGTTCTCCAACTAACCCTCAAGCCTCTTCTTATACTTTTCTCATTGACCATTCAACGGTTGAGATTAAGTCCCTAATCAATGGCTAAGATTAGATCTGTCTTGATCCATGACTTTTGGACCATTCTAACTCAGTTTTATATTAATTCACATTAATATTTTATTTTCCCTTAGTTTAGACCTAGGGACTCCATTAAAAATATTAATTTTTTTAATATCTCCCAAACTGGTTAGATTCTACCCAAACCATTCTGGGTTTTGGAGATCTCATGTGCTTTAGCCTCTCCACCAATTTTCGTGGCTAGAGCACATCCAATGCTACCCAAAATTAGCACTCCCTCTTAGCAAGGAGTGTTCTCTAGTAATACTCCTCACTGAGCATCACCCTGATCATCCAGCATCGGTCCCTATGATGATGCTAGGCCTGCTGCCCAACATCCTTTGTACTACTGCATCATGTACTACTACTCATGGCCCTGCCGCATCATGTACTACTACTCATGGCCCTGCCACTGCTGCATCCGTATGGCATCCCCTCTCATCATGCTGCATCGTGCTGCCCATAACACTGCCAACTGCTAACTGTTGTACTGCAACTCAGTTACTGAGAAGTAAGTAACTGATCTCCCAACTCTAACATCTTTGTCAGGATAGAGACACCCATGATGTTGAAACTCCTTCTGTCGCTGACAAGTGCTCCCTCTCTGACCTATGCGCTGCTGCAACAACTCCATGCACCTCGCACAACTGCCTCATGTTGTCCTGGGATTCTTGCACTGTAGCTCCCTCTGTCTCTCCATCTGCATCCATCTCTACTGACATCCGCTAGTACTACTACTCCTCTTCGGGGCTCCTGTAGCAAGGTATAATCCAAGAGGCTGGGTACCTCGAGGATCTTGCCCCTCATCACCTGTAGTCCATCTGACTATAGCTTGATGTCTCCCCACTTCCTCTCAAGTGGCATGTGAGCACTCATGGCACAGTCATCATCTGTCTCCACTTCCTTCTCCGCCCTTGCTAGCGCAACCTTGGTCTCGGAAGCCTCTCCCTTGCCCTTCTTCCTTAGACAACGACTTGCATAGTGACCCAGTTCCCCACAGTGGAAGAATTTCACCTTGGAGAGGTTCTTCTTCCATTTCTCCTGCTTTCCCTCAAATGATAGGGCAGCATCCTCCTCTTCCTCCTTGATTCTGACCCCCTTGCTGCTGCTTCCCGCCTTGGTCAGCCTTCTGATCTCTTCTTGGCGAAGAGCCGCTCACAATTCCTCCCAATCTGGAAGGGTTGACCTACCCAGTATGCTATGGACAAACACCTCCCAGTCTTCTGAGACTATGTTCAGGGTTGTCCTCACCATAAATTCTTGATCTGGCGTGGCCCCTATGGAAGTAAGCTGATCCTGGATCTCATTCAATTGACCTAGGAAGGTGTCGATCTGTTCTCCCTTCTACATGTGGTATGACCACAGCTGATTTTCTAGTAGCATCTTCCTCTGCACAAAAGTATGCCAATACAATTTCTTCAGGGCCTCCCATATCGCATTTGTCGTTTCCTTTTTGGAAATATGTGGTACTACATGGTCCTTGACCCTATCAAGGATGATTCTCTTGGCCCTCGCCATTGCCTCCTTGTACTTGTCATTCTCAATTGGGTAAACTAGTATCACTATCATCTTCAAGGCGAAGTGCTTGAGACAATTCCTGTCTAGAACAGACAAGATTATGGCCTTCCAGATTACGAAGTTTGAGGCTCCGTTCAGTCTATCCTGGTCTCTTACCCTGTTCATTGCCATTTCGTTGCTCCTATACTTCCCTCCTGTAAGTTCTTGATGTGACTCCCTCTGAGCCTTGATTTCCCTCTTGGAAACCCCTCTGCCAATGTCGATATGCCCCTACTTCGATCGTTAGTGCGGATACACCACTGATCCGGATTTCTTGGTTAGAAATCTTCGGCAGCAACTCCCTCCTCCTTGGTCTTTCCTTGCTAGGTATTGTTCTGACCACAGTACCCCACCAGCTTCACTCTGCAACTTACCCACAGCCTCCTATGCCTCAACAAACTGAAGGTTAAAGCTTCTAGGCTCTGCGCAATCCCGACACCAACAAAATCCGCACCTCCTGGCCATGGGCGTCAATCCTTCCTAACTGAGAAAGATGACAGGGCATTGCGTAGGTTAGGTTTGCTCCCTTTTTCCACTGCGCTGATCCTCCTCCCAGCTCAAACTTGATGACACAGGCACTGCATCATTGCTTCCTTGCTGCTTCTCTGTTAGGAACAACTTTTGTCACTCGGGACAACTGTTTATGTTGCTGCTTCTCTTCTCGGCTGATGCCCTCAGTTCTCCTATGATCTGCAACCACGCTCTAATACCATGTTGGAATTTCTAAGTTTAAGTCGTTAGAAATTCTTCTTGTACTATCTGATTTATTTCTTCCTACTTTTTCAATTACTTAACAAGTTATTTACCATGTAAATAAGGAAAATAAATACATGTACAGTATCAACACATACAGATCATCAACTAAAAGTAAACAAGCACACAAGTGACACCATTGTTTTTGGACTAATGTCCCAGAAAAACCCAATGCGGGAAAGCCAGTGAAACTATCTGAGGGTTTTACTATTAAGCAGTTTCAGAATACAATATGGGTGCCAAAAATGGCTCATCCAATAGAGAATGCCCTTGGCAGTAGTACCTCTCAGGTGGAGACAGATATCAGCCCCAATCTGCCCCATGAAATCTCCCAGTGTCAGCCTCTAGGGTCTGCGTCGGCCCCTCTGGCCCAGCATCAGCCCAGTGTTAGCCTCTTTGGCCCAACGTCAGCCTCTTGTGGCTCTGTGTCAGCCTCTGGAGCCTCTACATCTCCCACGCTGGCCCTCCTCAAGCTCTGCGCAGCTCCTGGCTGCCTCTGCGTGGCCTCTGGATGCTTCTACGTGTCCTCTAGCTGGCTCTGCGTCAACCCTCTCCCAGCTTCTGCGCTGATGCTCCCGGTACTATCTTTGCCTCTCTGCTACTGCATTCACTGCCCCTCATCTGCAACTCTGATCACTCCTTTGATTTCCTCAGCAAGCCCTACCCCAGAAAATCAAATTTTTGATCAACTCGGTGTGTTCTCCCACCAACCCTCAAACCCCTTTTTATACTTTTCTGGTTGACAATTCAACGGCCGAGATTAAGTCCCTAATCAACAACTAAGATTAGATTTGGCTTGATCCATGACTTTTGGACCATTCTAACTCATTTTTATATTAATTCACATTAATATTTTATTTTCCCTAAGTTTAGACTTGGGGACTCCATTAAAAATATTAATTATTTTAATATCTCCCAAACTAGTTAGATTCTGCCCAAACCATTTCTGGGTATTGGAGATCTCATGTGCTTTAGCCTCTCCACCAATTTTCGTGGCTAGAGCACATCCTATGCTACTGTAAATCAACACCAACACATGCTTATATCTATTTTCCAACATCTAATATCATCCTCAAATGTGTTAATCACATCATATTTAAATGTATTTAGTTTGAATCTATGTTCAAACACTTAATTCACAACCTCATATCACCTCAGTCATTTCACATTTTCTACACGGTTCTCTAGCTCGACGTTCAAAACCCAGAACATAGCATGTATGCCCTAGGTTAGCCTTTTTAATTGCCTAGAACAGGGCTTGTACACCCTAACTCAACCTTCATCACCCAAAATGAAAAATGTATACTATAGCTTGACCTTCAACACCCAAAGAGCATCTTGTATTCCATACATCAACCTTCAACACCATAATGTAGCCTAAATGCCATAGATTGGCATTTAAGCACCTAAAACATGGCTTATTCATTCAAAGTAAAATCTCAAACACTCAAATTGGAACCTCCAATTTGCCCAATTCACTTCCTCTACCATTTTCACAAGTCCCTTACACGATGTAGTGTACTTTTAACTCTAAATAAATCACAATGCAAAATCCAGGAACACAAGAGAAAAGAGATACAAACCCTAAGAATAATCTCTCTCATAAGAAAACTATAGAGTTCATTCGGTTGCCTATTTAAAAGGGGAAACCTCCAACATGGATACTTTTTACAATGAGTGGCTATTAAATAACTATTTAATTGACCTTATTCAATGAAGGTGCCCCCATACATTAATAAAGTACATAAATAAGGAGGTTAGGGTAGGATCCTAACATGCCCTCCCTCTTCAAAAGTGGTGTTGTCCTCAAGACTAAAGGTAAGGAAATTATTGTAGAATCCCTATCTGTTTCCATGTGGCATCTTCTGGTTATATATATTTCCACTAGATCAAATACTTAATTTATCGTATTCTAGCAAAATTGATGCTCTCCAGTACCTAATATTTCTTCTAGATAGAGCCAAATGGAAACTTCATTAATTTCCAATAGGTTGGTCTACACTTTTCGATTTTATCCAACAAACTTCTTCAAAGATGGCACGTGAAAGACTAAAGGAATCTTTGAGGTGATCTAGAAGAGTCGGTGGGTAGGCGACTTGACCAATGCATTATATAATTTAATAGGGACTATAGAACTTAGGAGCTAGCTTCTTGTGAACTTTATATTTAAGTGATGTCTATTTATAAGGTTGTAGGTGAAGGAACACTTGATTCCCTTTGGAAAAATAATGTTCTATGTTGATCAACTTGTTGGTTAATTTAATTTCATACCATGACCAAGTTGTCCTTGAGGATATGGATAATGGCTTCTTTAGTGTGAAGAATTAAATATATTTAATGAACCTTGGATGTGTCTAACACATAAGTTGTCAAAGGGATTTTTGGTCATAAACAACTTCATATGGTGTTTGGTACATGAACCTTGGATGTGTTTGATAAATAAGATACTAGAGATAGGGTTTTTCGTGGCCAAAATCAACTTCATATGGTGTCATTTTGGTATCTCTTGATAAGTGGTATTGTACCACCATTCAAAAAAGGGAAGCCATTATGCCCATTGGTGTAGCTTTTTGAAAGCAAAGTATCTCAAATAGGTTTTGAAGCTCTTATTGACCGCTTACATCTAACCATCAATTTGAGGATGATAAGGCATGCTCATATTTGGCTATATACCTTGAAATTTAAATAACTCTTGTCAAAATTTGTTGGTAAGAGTGGGGAACCTCGGCTATATACTTTCAACTTTAAATAACTCTTGCTAAAATTTGTTGGTAAGAGTGGGGAACCAATGCGAGAAAATGGAAGTGGGCATCCCATGTAACTTAAGTATATAATCCTTGAAAGGATTTGGTAACTAAGGAAGGAATGAAAGGAATAGTCACAACATAAAAATGAGTAACTTTTGAAATATATTCAACCACCACCATGATGACTAATTTGTTTCCCAGTTTTGGCAGTCCCACAATAAATTCCATTGAAATTTCTATCCAAATTTTGTGTTGAGATTTGTAGAGGTTTTAATTCCCATGGTATCTTCACCATCTCTCTCTTGTTTCTTTGGAAAGAATCAAAGGATGCTATAAAATCCTAGATAACTATTTCCATGCCTTCCTAGAATAATGAACACTCAATTCTTTCATAGGTATTATGAAATCCAGAGTTGGTGATGAATGTAGCTCCTTTCGGAATCGTTAATACCCCTACTATCTTCATCAAATCTCCCTTGTTTCTTTTGAAAGCATCACAATATTCTAAAAATATCAAGTATCTTTTTTTCCTTCATAGAAGAATGAACAATCAATTTTTTCATAGATGCTATGAAATCTAGAATGACTTGTTGCCACTGATTAATGTAGCTCCTCTAAGGCTCAAATACTTTTCCAATACACTGTACCCTTTATACTACAGGGTATCTTATTTCCATGTATAAATTTTAAGTGGGTTGGGATCTATCTAAAGCCATTGAATGAGCTACCTTAAAGCACTATTTGCCAGCCATTCCCTATAAGCTTCCTTGAGCCATATTGGAATAGATAACGATAAGGAAAGGAGTGACCCCCCCTCCATAAGTCATCTGGACAAAGAATTAACCACAATATTCTCTTTACTCTTCTTATACACTGTTGGTTGTTAATTTTGTCTATTTTTACCCACCTTTTTATCCCTTTCTTGAACTCATTTCATGCCCTTGTTGGTTGATTTTCATTCTAAACAATGAAGGTACACCTATTGTCATGTCTTTGTGAATTGTTAATCATTGAAGCGTAGTCATAGGGGATTGCTGCGTAAAGCAACTTGCTAACTTAAGTTTTCATGTAGATTTGGAGGAATGAAGATCAAAGTCGTGATTCAGCGTATGATGAATGTTGAGTTGGAAACGCTATCTTTGGATATCAGCTGCAAGAAATGGATCAACCTCTCGGCCAGCACAAGTGCTATCTTTGAATTTTGTTTTATCTCAAGAAACCGCTATGTATTTGTAGGCAGATAGTTGCCGTAATCTTAGGCACTATCAGTTGATTTATGAAATGTATAAGTATTGATTACGGGGCTGGGAAAGCCACCGCTAGGAGATATACAATATTTTCAAGCTATAACAGCAGACCTATGTAATGATATATTTTGATTAATACTATTGTTGATCTTTTGAGTATTTTATAGATCTAGATCTTGCCACAACCCTGATCAAGGAGTTGGGACCACTTTCCTGATCGGGTGTTGTTGGATTAGATCCATGTGTGTGTAGGTTTATTTTCTATTGTGTTATCTCTTTGCTGCGTAATGATTTCAGTGTGTTTCTCTGAGTCTTAACTTGTTGTTACTCTTATTTTTCGTTACAATTATAACTTGTCGTTAGACATTGTTATGTTATGATTGAATGTTCAATGTTGGGTAGGGAACTTGTGGCCTGCATATATCTTGCATGATAGCCTTGAAATAACCAGTCGAGCCCCAGGTTGACAATTAATGTGGAATTGGGTGAATTGTATGATCCATATCTGAACACCAACATTTTGGCATCATTGTCGGGGAGGCTATTGAAGGCGCAAAAGTACAACCAGTATTGGCCATACGACCATTCTCTTGTCTTGGAGAGGGAAGTTTTTCACCCTCCTCTAGCTATTGAGCATTAGATTGTTTGTGTTTTTCATAATAATCATTCTCTCATTGTGGGAAGGGAAGTTTTTCACCCTGTTTCAGGTCCCCTGGGATGAGAGAGTGGCCCCTACTTTCTTTTTAGGGGCCACTCTCTCATCCTGGGGAGGGAAGTTTTCACCCTGCTCTAGGTCCTGAGCTTTCAATTTATTTGAATGTTTTCCTTTTATTTTCTAATTGCATGAATAAAGATACAAATAAAAGGGGCAGAGGAAGACCCCCAAAAAGAGGAAGGAAAGATCTAGGCAGAAATACCTATATCCAAGAAATCATTTCAAGAGCTGAATTAGGAGCATCATTGCAAGTTGCTGTTAGGGTGAGATCTCATATGAGATCTGGAGGGCAGTCAGTTTCACAACCAAAACCTCCCCCAATAACAGAAGCATAATTCAGGGAAGAAGAAGTAGTAAGCAGAGGATCGGGAGAACTGAACACTGTGAGTTCAGAAGAAGAAGAAGACTTGAGGGAATTCATTGCACCATTTGATCGAGGGAGTGTTGTTAAACAGACTCAACCACGCATTATAGAACAACCAGAACCTGTTGAGATTCCAAGTGAATATTGGAAGATATTCATGGCTCCTGCAACTTCTTCGATCGAGTTTCCAATTGGTGATATCAAGGGAGATGCACCTATGAAGCCTATTCCTCTGACATCATTACCTAAATTTCATGGTCTTTCTTCTGAATATTCGAACACCTTCCTGTTTGAATTTGACATTGTTTGTCGGGGGTATGACTATATTTATGATGCACAGAAATTGAATATATTCCCCACCACTTTGAAGGGAACAACTTTGAGATGGTTCATGGGTTTAGGAGGGAAATATATTACTACATGGGATGATATGAAAACGATTTTCCTCGAAAAGTATCAAGACTACTGCAAATCTCAAGATGTTAAGGAAGAAATTTTTAATATTATGTAGAAAGAGGATGAGAACATGGAGGACTTTGTGGAACGTTTCCAATACAGTTTGCAGAGATCAGGCCATAGTGATATAGATAAGGACATCTTGGAAATAAATTTTCTCCAAGCACTAAGGGAGGAATCTTCAAAACTTTTGAATGTATTAGGAAAGGGAGACATATCAAAGAAAGATTTTGACACCATCTTTGAATTGTTCATTAAGTGTTCACGTGGAGCTGCGAGGCAGAGGCAGGGGATTCGAACCCTCAAGACATCCAACGGTGGAATTACAAAAGAAAAAATTGGAAACTTTCTAGACAACTTGAGGACTGATATCTTGAGCACACTATCCTCACAACTAGACATTTTACAGGCGAAACAGAAGTAGATGGAAACAGAGAAGGCCATGTTTATTTTCTGCCCTCAATGCAGAAAGAAGCACCCGCTGAAAGAATTTCCACTAAATATTGTCGAGACCTGTGTAATATGTGAACAAAGCCATTCCACTAACACTTTTCCATCTCTTCCTAGGCTGAAGGCAGTTTTTCAGGGAGAAAATGAAGAAGTAGATCAGTTGTACTTCATGGGATCAAGGAAACCATGGCAACCACAACCACAAAACATGAATCAAGGTATGCCTCAAGACCCTTCTCAATATTTTAATAATTTGAATTTTGGGCCTCAGTTTGTACCTTTTTCACCTTCATGGTCGCAGTCCTGTCAATATCCAATGCCCTGGAAACCATGGTGTTGGGTGTAGGAATTACACTTAAGTAAACTCCTCAGCACTTAAATTGTCAACCCAGGGGATCCGTAAACTTAGAGACAAAGCACAGGTAATGCCAGATATGGTATGAATGTTTCCAATATCAATCCCAAATTTCTTTAAAGGAAAGGTTGCAGAATCAAACTATAGAGGAAAAGTCAACTTGAATCGCTAGAAATAATCTAAGACTAGAACAAAAGAAAATGCATTTGCAAAAGAGATTTAGAAGAAAAGGGAAATTACTCTAGCTTATTATTGACTAACTACTGAGTGTGTGTTTCTTCCAACAAAGACACCTTAGCAGTCTTCAACAAATGGGCCCTTCAAAACTGCTTATATAAAGATTTACTTCTCGCAAGAATCTATCTTGCACTAGTGCAGGAACATAGATTTATGCCGAGGGTGTAAAATGATATCTCTACTAAAAGTGCTTTTCTTTTGTGTAAGGTCCAAACTTTCTCAAGTCCAGAGAACTCAGTCCAAGCAACAAGAAACTAGTTCTTGTGTCAGACCAGAGCTTCCTACACTTTAACTTTTAATCCTTGAAATCAATGCTTAACTACTGCAAGTGTTAGAAAGCCAAATCGCATAAATGGTGACTGTTTCTAAGTTTATCAAATTGCAGAAAGAAAGAAACAATCCTTGTAATATATCCAGTTATGAAATATTAGTGAAAGCAAGCAAGCTTTTAGAAATAACTTAAAGAGAATTACTGCATCACACAATCTTGCACTGGTGCAGGAATGGTTCTTCTGCTTTAAACCAGGAAAAAAACTAAATCAAACAGATTTTCAGAAAGTGAAAGAGCACACCAATGGGCACTGGTGCAGGTAATTTCTCCTGCTTGGACCAAGCGGGGAAAACCAAGCAAAACGTATAGAAAGTGAATAGCACACCAACATGCACTGGTGCAGGTAATTTCTCCTGCTCAGACTAGGCGAGGAAAACAAATTGAAATCAGATGCAAGAAAAGAAAAGTTAATTACTTCATGTAGCAGATCTACTCTCACTCAAACAGGAATTTAAAGGCTGTAAAGTAAATCACACTTGCTAGTTTAAATAATAAATTAAAGGGAACAGAAAAGAGGGAGAACGTGCTGGGTTGGCTAGGCCCTAGCCAACCAGCGCATTTCCCTTTTAACTAAAAATGCTGCTCAGCACTTGCTCAATATATCAGCATTCGAAACATGAAAGACACAATGTAGAATAGTAAGGCGCAGCTCTCTCTCTTCTTATTAAGTCATAAAGCAAATACATACATGATTACAATCCAGCCCAGATTGGGCGATAACAAAAGACAAGCCTATTACCGCCTTCCTGGTTCTATCTCTATTCTATACACTTACTTAATCATTCTTTTCTAACTTGTCCTATCTACATTGCTTCTCATATATATCCTCGGCCGAAGGCCAAGAGGATCATTCATCTTGTTACATGCTATTTGTAGAATTTCGTTACAATAGATTGCATAAATATTTACAAAATAAGCTTGCGGCCTTCTAAATTAGGCGTTTTAACAAAATAGGCCGTGGCTATCTTCAACTATCCGTTTCTCCCAAATCCGACCTCATCTACTCTAGATTGCCTTGCTGTCATAGCTAGGACTCGACTACCTTCAGATGTGTTCGACGATCATGGCTAAGGCGGTGCAAAGATAGGCAGCAATCAAGGGGGGTCCAGATTTGCTGCCAAGATCCGCGTCGTGGGCACTGGTGCTAGTTCTGATAATCGCGGTGCTGGCACTGGTGTGAGATCCGTTTTGCACTTAAAATCAGCAGTCAAGGTAAGCATTAACTATTAAGTAACATAGGAGATATCGATGAGTTACAAAAGTAATTACAAGTGAAAAATCACGTAATAATAATTACTAAATGCTAAGTTTGAATTAAAAATGTAAAATATAAAGTAAATGTGAAATATGTCATCATTCTTGCACTAGTGCAAGATGAGGGTGTAAATGATAGGTAAAACAGGGGTAAATGGTTATGGTTTTAGGATAGAAAGATGGTCAAAAAGGGTACAATTTAGGGGACTAACATCCTCCCATCCCTAAGTTGTTGTGTGTCCTCACACAACTTCTTTACCTCTGCAAAAAACTCAAAATTTTGAGCACTCCAGCTCAATCCTGCTTTGGTGCACTATCCTCTGGCTGCACTGTGTCAGCCTTCTTCTTCTTGATGTGCCTTAACTTCTTTTCTACCTTCTTCAACCGCTTAAAACAACGTCCAACCCGATACTTCCAGGTTCTGACTTCACTTTTCTTTTGCTTGAGCTCTGCCATTAATTCTCCTCTGCTTCGTTCATTCTCCTCCTGTGCCTCAGCCATAAATTGCTCCAAGTTTTGCACTTGAAGCTCCAATTCAGCTACCCGATTGGCAGGGGTTACCAACTGTTTTTCTCCCTCTGTTTTAGCAGGGACTGTAACTTCCTCAAGGACCTCTATATCAGGCATGGTCATATCAGGGAATTCCCCTTCCTATGGTCCCTCTTTCTCTAGGTCTTCTTCCTCTGGTTCCTCTTCATCTGATTTTACTTTTTCCTTTTCTCCCTCCGATTCCTCTTCTGGTTCTTCTTCTTCTGTGGGTTCTGTTTCTTCTTTTTCGGGTTCCGCCTTCTCTCCTTTGGGTTCCTCTTCCTCTGCTTCCTCTTCTTCTGTTTCTTCGTTGTCTGGCTCCTCTCCTTCTACCTCCTCTTCTTCTGTTGCCTCCTCTTCTTCTGCCTTTTCTTCTATTTCTAGTTCTTCCTCTCCCGTTGGTACTTCTTCTTCCACTAGTGCAGGATGGGGTTTCGCACCCTGCGAGGGCTGTGGTTCTCCACCTGCTTCGGCGACTTTGCTCTTTTTGTGAGGCCTTTTTATAAAGTCAGCCAGCAGAGTATCGTCTCCAACCTCTGCAATTTTCACCGCATCTGCAAGGATTGGAAAATTATCATACTTAGAGGCCTGTGCCTGTGTAGAAGGAGTTTCTTTTGCGGGTGCATGAACTTTTTTTTTGGCGGAGGATAAGGAGTTTCTTTTGCGGGTGCATGAACTTTTTCTTTGGCGGAGGATGAGGCCTTGCCTGTCGATTTTTCTGGCTGTTTCCTTTTCGCACTAGTGCGAGGAGGACTTTCTTTACTGCTCTTGCTCATACTGGTAGGAGTCTCTGTCTTCTTCCCCTCGGTTGACCCTTCGTGCAGCTGTTTCAACAACTCTTCCCACGACATGCCTTTCTTCTCTAGCTGCTTCAAGACCAATATCTTGATCAGCCCGTGATGGTATAACCTTGCGTCGACCTGGTCCTCCCTTCCATCCTGTACACTTTTAGCCATTTTCTCCAGACTCTTGAGCAAGAAGTAGGGGAAGTTCATCCTCCAGCGAATGTGTCGGCCTGCTTCAAAGTGTTGAAGCATTCTGAAATGATACACCAGGGTACGGGTGTATCTCCCTTCGCAGGTCACGAACTTCTGCAAGATAAACAGGAGGTCCTGCCATTGACCTAACAGGGCTTTACGCAGGACTCCGAGTTTCCAATCCACGTCTATATCTTTGTCCACAATGAAACGCCGCCAACATTTCCTTTCCAACTTCTGGTTTTTGAACCACTGTTCTCTCGTGTTCTCTAGACCTGTTGCAATTGTTACAAACTCCTCTGTTACCTTGAATTCAAGCGGCCCCACTCTGACTCGACCATTCTTAAAACTCTTTGCAAACTGTAGGGTGACTTCTCTGTCATACCCGTCGAATTTTTGCAAGAACTGTAGGAAACCCGATTCTCACAATAGTGCAAGACTGTTGCGGTATTCGGCAGACTATTCAATCTTGCTAAGGGACAGGGGTTCATTTCGGACGGGCGGCATTGCTGCTAGCGGCTGAACAATCAAGCTTTGAGATTTGCATGCGATGCCAGAGAAAACTAACCTTTTATCAACCAAATCACTGGTTCTCCTGCCGTAGGATCTCATCATTTTTGGTCAGGTCTAATTGGTACACACGGCGGTGATCTTAATGATTAAGTGTGGTATTATTACAGTGATGGGATGTTTAGAGTGAATAGAGGAGCGAGGTAATTATGAACGAATGACGTTAGGATCATGGTGGAGCAGGGTATATTTCATGCAAGCAATGGTTACCACATCTTCACATTTCTTCATAATTAAAAAAAATCCTTAGCATTCATTAAAAAATCATGATTTCTACTTAATAAAAACTTTGTACTTTTAATTAATTTCCCCCTAGTTAACATAATAGCATTAATACTTATTGATGAAATGAAAAAGACTTCATCTCATGTTTCATCATGACCACTTCCTCATGTCATCTGATAACTCGTACTATGCTGCTGACGAAGTGCATGCTTGTACTGGTCTTGCACCACTTTAAATCATATCGTTCTGCTGGTACTTTTTTCTGCTCATCTCATTACATAGGACAACATTCTTGCACTAGTGCAAGAATAATATTAAAACAGAGAATTAAAATATAGGCTAGATTTTCACATGATTTCTTTAACTTTATGCTGAAAAATTTTTCGCCTTGTCTGATGTTTCAGAGCACACCTTTTCCTCTCCATATGCAAGATCCTACAATAAATTCTCAAGGGAATAAAGAAGTGGGAAAAAGGAATTTTTTTTTTTTTAGAATGGGAAGGAATTTTGTTACAGGGATTCCAAGAAAGTGCCAAGAGGGAAAAAATAGAAATGGGATAGGGAAAAAATTCAGGGAAGAAGTGGGATTTCTTCGAAGCGAGTAGGGTAAACTTTTGAAGAATATGGGATGGTCAATATTCTGGGATCAAAGAAGAAAACTGAGGGGGTATTACGAAAGTGGAATATGAAGAAAGGCAGAAAATTTTCTGGAAAGTCTGCCTGCACTGGTGCAAGAAAAATAACTGTAGCGAAAATTAGGCGTTACTTGAATAAAAATATCCATGCTAATTACCCCAACTGTATAAAGATTGGTTCTGCTAAACCTGCTTCTACTTGGTGGTAGCTTAGCATATCTAAAGATCAAGCAACATTTTCTTTTTATTAGAAATTTTTTATCTTCCTGCCAGCAAGCTAGTTTTCAGGTTGACCCTTCTGCAATCATGTCAGCAAACTGATTTTCATAATTACAGGAAAATATTTTTTCTTTACTTTGTTCTATTTCTATTTTTTTTTTTTTTTTCAAGAGGTTGGTATTACCATTCTCCACTACTGTCCCAAATTGCTATTGGACTTGTTGTGTAAAATATTTCTTGGTAAGTGGCTGAAAATACTTCTTTAACCGGTGTCCATTTACCAAGAATACTGAATTTTGTCCATCAATAGTTTTAACTTCTACTGCTCCATTCTCAAATACTCGGATCACTTCATAAGGTCCCATCCAACGTGTATGGAACTTCCCTTTAAAATTTTTAAATCTAGAATCATAAAGGAGTACCCAATCACTTGGTTGAAACTTCTTTTTCTGAATGAACTTGTCGTGCCACTTTTTACATTGTTGCTGAATCAGTATATTCTGTTGAACAACATCCCTTCGAAACTCATCCAACTAATTCAATTGAAGGAGACTTTGTTGTTGTTCCTCAGAGAGATCTAGTCCTAACTGAACTACAGTCCTGTAAGTTTTGATCTAGAATTCAATTGGTAACAAAACTTGTTTACCATATACCAGCTTGTATGGTGTATGCCCCGTGCTATTCCTCCAAGTGGTTCTACATGCCCATAAAGCTTCTGGTAATCTTTCAGCCCAGTCGTTCCAATGCATATTGACTGTCTTTGTAAGAATGGACTCGATCACTTTGTTTGTAGATTCCACCTGGCCATTTGCTTGCGGGTGATACGGCATGGACTTCCTGTGCCAGATCTTATATTGCTCCATCACACCCTGTACCAGATTAGAAATAAATTGCGAACCATTGTCAGAAACGATTTCTCTAGACACACCAAATCTAGTAAAGATTTCAGTAAAAAAAAAAAAATCAACAACTTTTCTGTAGCAAAAGAAACAGCTTTAGCTTCTACCCATTTTGTAACAAAATCTTTACAAACCAAGATATGCTTTTTACTTAATGATGTTGGATTTATTGGTCCTATAAAATCAATAGCCCATTTTTCAAATGGCTCTATCATAACCTGAGGACATAAGGGCATTTCATTGGTTTGATTAGGCTGACCCATTCTTTGACAGCTATCACAATGCTTGACATACTGTAAGGCCTCCTTAAACAAGGACGACCAATAGTAACCAGCGCATAACACCTTATATGCAGTTCACTTATCAACGAAGTGGCCTCCACATGGTTCATCATGAGCAAATTTCAATATGTCAAACACTTCTTCCTCTCTTACACACCTATGGATAATCAAATATGGGCCTGTGTAAAAGAGATCTCCTTGAATCCAGGAATATGCAACACTTTTCTGAATAATATTCCGCTTTTCACGAGCAGACAAGTGGGGTGGTGTTTTTCCAGTAACCAAATAATTAGCAATGTCGGAAAACCACGGAGAATCTATCGACATAGAAAAAATATGTTCATCTGGAAAGTCATCATTAACAGGAGTAGTTTCACCAGGATTATCTAATCTAGAAAGAAAGTCTGCTACAACATTAGATTTTCCTGGTCTATCTACAATAGTAATATTAAACTCCTGCAACAAAAGTAACCACCTAGTCACTCTACCACTAGTTAATGGTTTATTCATCAAATACTTAATTGCGGAATGATCAGTATGTACAAATACTTCATATCCTGTAATATAGTGTCTGAACTTATTAATTGCAAAAATCACAGCTAAAAACTCTTTCTCTATAACTGTATAATTTAATTCTGCAGAAGACAAATTCTTACTAATATAATAAATAGCATAGGATTGCTTATTTTCCTCTTGTCCTAAAGCTGCGCCAATAGCCAGATCTGAAGCATCAGAGGAAATATGAAAAGGCAGAGACCAGTTAGGACCTCTTAGAACTGGTGCCTATACTAACTTTTCCTTCAATGTTTCAAAAGACTGTTGGCAAGCTGTCGTCCAAGAAAACTCACTATCCTTAGCTAGAAGTCTAAAAAGAGGAGCAGCTATCTTAGAAAAAATTTCAATGAATCTCCTATAGTAACCAGCATGTCCTAGAAAACCTCTTACTTCCCTTTGAGTTTTAGGTGCAGGAAGATGCAAAATGATTTCAATCTTTGTTGGATCGACCTGGATACCTTTACTAGAAATCAAATGACCAAGTACCACTCCTGCTTTGCACATCAATCTACATTTCTTGTCGCTTAAAGCAAGATGAGCTTCCTCACAACGAAGAAGTACTTTTTCCAAGTTTTCAAGAGCTTCCTAAAAAGAATTACCAAACACAGAAAAGTCATCCATATAAATTTCCACAAATTCTAGATCAGCAAAAATAGCCAAGACTGCCCTTTGAAAGGTAGCCGGGGCATTACATAATCCAAAGGGAAGCACTCTATAAGCAAATGTACCCCATGGACATGTAAAGGTAGTTTTATCTTGATCTTTGGGTGTAATCTGTATCTAGTTATAACCACTGAAGCCATCCAAAAAGGAAAAGTATTCCTTTCCTGCAAGGGTATCAAGCACTTGGTTAATGAATGGGAGAGGAAAATAATCTTTGAGAGTGGCTTTCTTAATTCTCGATAATAGTTACAAATATTCCATCTTCCATCTTTCTTAGGTACTAGTACTAAGGGAGAGACCCACTGACTGTCAGAAATAGGATAGATGAAACCAGCATCCACGAGATTCTGTACTTCTTCGCTTACCTGATCCTGGTTTTCACCAGATCCTTCCACATAAATTTCATGATTTGCATTGTCTATTTCTTACTCTCGACAGGCTAAACCACACCTGAATTGTTGTCACCAAAATCCATGTGGATTGTTCCTGCGTGATGGGTTTGATTGGGCTTCCTACTCATGGAAGGAGACCCAATATGAGAATTTTTTTCAAAATTCTTTTGGCCCTTAGTGGGCTTTGAACCCCTACCTTTCCTAGGCATGCATTTCAAAGAAATAAAAACAACAAGTAATTTCTAATAAAAATATGTTGTAAAAAATCAATTAACACCAGTAAAATTCCTTCAAAAGAGAAATCTTTCCCAAACAATGCTGAAAGAAAAAAAATTACCTCTATTGTACAATCAGAAAATTCTTACCAAATCAAATCGCCTCCCCGGCAACGGCGCCAAAATGTTGGGTGCAGGAATTACACTTAAGTAAACTCCTCAACACTTAAATTGTCAACCCGGGGGATTCGTAAACTTAGAGATGAAGCACAGGCAATGCCAGAGATGGTATGAATGTTTCCAATATCAATCCCTACTTTCTTTAAAGGAAAGGTTGCAGAATCAAACTATAGAGGAAAAGTCAACTTGAATTGCTAGAAATAATATAAGACTGGAACAAAAGAAAATGCATTTGCAAAAGAGATTTAGAAGAAAAGGGAAATTACTCTAGCTTATTATTGACTAACTACTAAGTGTGTGTTTCTTCCAGCAAAGACACCTTAGCAGTCTTCAATAGATGGGCCCTTCAAACCTGCTTATATAAATATTTCCTTCTCACAAGAATCTATCTTGTACTAGTGAGGGAACAAAGATTTATGTTGAGGGTGTAAAATGATATATGTACTAAAAGTGCTTTTCTTTCGTGTAAGGTCCAAAATTTCTCAAGTCCAGAGAATTCAGTCCAAGCAATAAGAAACTAGTTCTTGTGCCAGACCAGAGCTTCCAACACTTTAACTTTTAATCCTTGAAATCAATGCTTAACCACTGCAAGTGTTAGAAAGCCAAATTTCATAAAAGGGTGATTGTTTCTAAGTTTATCAAATTGCAGAAAGAAAGAAACAATCCTTGTAATCTATCCTGTTATGAAATATTAGTGAAAGTACGAAATTTGTTAGAAATAACTTAAAGAGAATTACTGCATCACACAATCTTTCACTAGTGTAGGAATGGTCCTTCTGCTTTAAACCAGGCAGAAAACTAAATCAAACAGGTTTGCAGAAAGTGAAAGAGCACACCAACGTGCACTGGTGCAGGTAATTTCTCCTGCTCGTACCAAGCGGGGGAAAACCAAGCAAAACGTGCAGAAAGTGAATAGCACACCAACGTGCACTGGCGCAGGTACTTTCTCTTGCTTGGACCAGGCGGGGAAAACCAATTGAAATTAGATGCATGAAAGGAAAAATTAACTACTTCATGTGGCAGATCTGCTCTCACTCAAACAAGAATTTAAAGGCTTTAAAGTAAATCACACTTGCCAGTTTAAAGCATAAATTAAAGGGAACAGAAAAGAGGGACAACGTGCTGGGTTGGCTGGGCCCTAGCCAACCAGCGCGTTTCCATTTTAATTAAAAACATTGCTTAGCACTTGCTCAATATATCAGCATTCGAAACATGAAAGACACAATGTAGAATAGTAAGGCATCTCTCTCTCTTCTTATTAAGTCATAAAGCAAATACATACATGATTACAATCCAGCCCAGATTGGGCGATAACAAAAGACAGACCTGTTACCGCCTTCCTGGTTCTATCTCTGTTCTATACACTTAATCATTCTTTTCTAACTTGTCCTATCTACATTGCTTCTTATATAGATCCTCGGCCGAAGGCCAAGAGGATCATTCATCTCGTTACATGCTGTTTGCAGAATTTCGTTACAACAGATTGCATAACTGTTTACAAAATAAGCTTGCGGCCTTCAAAATTAGGCGTTTTAACAAAACAGGTCGTGGCTATCTTCAACTATCTGTTTCTCCCAAATCCGACCTCAACTACTCTAGATTGCCTTGCTGTCATAGCTGGGACTCGGCTGCCTTCAGATGTGTTCGGCGGTCATGGCTAAGGCAGTGCAAAAATAGGCAGCAATCAAGGGGGGTCCGGATTTGCTGCCAAGATTCGCATCGCGGGCACTGGTGCGAGATCTGATAATCGCGGTGCTGGCACTGGTGCGAGATCCATTCTGCACTAAAATCAGCGGTCAAGGTAAGCATTAACTATTAAGTAACATAGGAGATATCGATGAGTTACAAAAGTAATTACAAGTGAGAAATCACGTAATAATAATTAATAAATGCTAAGTTTGAATTAAAAATGTAAAATATAAAGTAAATGTGAAATGTGTCATCATTCTTGCACTAGTGCAAGATGAGGGCGTAAATGATAGGTAAAACAGGGGTAAATGGTTATGGTTTTAGGACATAAAGATGGTCAAAAATGGTACAATTTAGGGGACTAACACATGGTTCCCTTAGTCTGGTCCAACTCCTTCATGATCCCAGAATTGGCGTGGACCTCCTCATCCTTCAGGACAATTCTCCCATCCTATGCCACAACAACAGTTACAAGTACCCTCTAATGCCTCCACCAGTAATCCTCCTCTTCGTCCACAACTACCTATTCAGTCCAACCCAAATCCAAACAATACGGGGGCTCAACAAGTTGAGACACTCAACCTCCCTGCATACAGTATTGCCACCGCGAAATGTAACAAATTAAGTCTTCGGATTGGTCGAGTGGTGAATACTCAGACTTCACCAATAATTGTTGAACATATTGATGATGAAGTCTCAGAACCAGAACCTAGGAATTCTGTTGGAACAACTGGGGATGAGTCAACACAAATTCCTATGGAACAACAACCCCCTTCTCAAACAATTGTTACTAGAGGATGTCAGACTAGTCCACCTTATCCTAAGAGACTATCCTTGAGAAAACAGAGTCCTCATCCTGAATTTGACTTTTTAGGGGAATTGCAAAACTTATTTGTCAAAATCCCCTTACTTTAGGCTATGAAGGACGTACCGATTTATGCCAAAACAATTAAAGAATATTGCTCTAAGAAACTTGGAAGAAAACCAAAGGATCCACTCACTATTCATGTTATGGGAAAATTATTAGATATAATGTTGGGGAAGTCTATACCTGTTAAGTACGAGGATCTAGGGAACCCGATTCTTATAGTACAGATTAATGGGGTTGATATCCCAAATGTGTTGGTAGACTTGGGGGCAACAATTAATGTTATAACTTCTGCAACTGTGATTACCTTGGGTCTGTGAAACCTTAAACCAACTCCCACCGTCCTAGAATTGGCAAATTGATCTACTATAAGACTGATAGGGAAGTTGGAGTATATAACCATTTCAGTAGACTCGTGGCAGTACCCTGTTGATCTTTTAGTATTACATACCCAATCCCCAACCTATGGGCATCCTTTGATTTTAGGAAGACCTTGGCTTGCAACCACAGATGCTTACATTGGGTGTTAGTCGGGAAATATGGTAATATCCAATGGGACGTTACAAAATCTTATTCTTTATCCCCCTCCAGAACCAAGTTCATCAGATAAACCAAGATTTACCTTAACACAAAAACCTCTACCTGTGAAAGGGCTCAAACCTAAAAATGAAGAAATTAGACCAATTCTTACTATTGTGAAGCCCTCTGTTTTAAGGATGAAACATAAGATGATGCCATTAGTGCTTTTATTAGCAGTCCTAATTTTGTTTCTGATTCAACCTATCAACTATTAAAATATCTTATCAGTTGCAATGTTCAGGAAGTTATTGAATCAGAGACTGAAGTTGAAAATGTTCCTATAATTGTACCCTGTAACAATAATCCTGTAGAAATTAAACCAGGGAGGACATTGAATATTAATCCTGACCTTTCACCTTCCCAGACTGAACGATTACTAAAAGTCCTTCAAGAACAGAAAGAAGCCTTCGCTTGGGAATATACAGACATGAAAGGGATCCCTGCTAATTTATGCACTCATCACATATACATTAAAGAAGAATGTTGACATGTTAGGCAACCACAAATAAGAATGAATCTTGCTTTAAAGAACATTGTCAAAGACGAATTACAGAAACTATTGGATGTGGGATTTATTTACCCAATCTCGGACAGTCAATGGGTATCCCCACTAGTCATTGTTCTGAAAAAGAATGGCAAGTGGAAGATTTGTGTTGATTACAGGGAATTAAATAAAGCAACTCAGAAGGATCATTTTCCCTTACCTTTTATTGACCAGGTCCTTTATACATTATTCAAAAAGAATTTATTCTCCTTTTTGGACAGATTTAGTGGGTACAACCAGATCCAAATAGCCCCTGAGGATCAAGATAAAACTACCTTTACATGCCCCTGGGGAACCTTTGCATATTGAGTCCTCCCATTTGGTCTCTGTAATGCGCTTGCTACCTTCCAACGGGCAATATTGGGGATTTTTTTTTATCTAGTCAATGATAGTGTTGAAATCTACATGGATGACTTCACCCCATATGGGGATTCCTTTGAAGAAGGTCTAGAAAACTTAGAGAAAGTCCTTAAAATATGTAAGCAAACACATGTTTCTCTTAGTACAATAAAATTCCATATGATGATGAAGGAAGGAATAGTGTTGGGACATCTGCTTTCAGTTGCAGGAATTCAGGTTGATCCTGCCAAGGTAGAGGTAATATTAAATTTTCCTACACCTAAGACACTGACACAAGTACGTAGTTTCATCAGTTATGCTGAATATTATAGACGTTTTATAGAAGAAAAAAAATCTAAGATAGCATTTCCACTTTTTCAATTGTTACCTAAGGATGCAGAATTTGTGTGGACAGATGAATGTGAAACAACCTTTGTGAAAATCAAAGAACTAGTTTGCAAAGCTCCGATATTACGTGGTCCTGACTGGAAGCTCCCGTTTCATATCTCTATAGATGCTTCTCACACAGTAGTAGGGGAAGTCTTGGGACAACAGGAGGACAAGAAACTGTATGCGGTTTATTATGTCAGCAAGAATTTGACTCCTACTGAACTGAACTATATGGTAACTGAAAAATATTTTTTGGTTGTTATTTATGTTATTAATAAGTTTCGACATTACATTATAGGGTATCCCACTTTTGTGCACATTGATCATACAGCCATTAGGTATCTGATGAATAAACCAATAACTCCTGGTCGTATTACGAGATGGTTATTATTAATTCAAGAATTTGATATTACCATTGTAGATAAGCTAGGGAAAGATAATGTAGTTGCAGATTTCCTATCTAGGTTGGATACTAGTGATGAAGGTGCACCTGTAGAGGATATTTTTCCATATGAACATCTTTTTGCAATTTCTACTCACACTTTGTGGTATGCAGATATTGCTAACTATATTGCTACAGGAAAAGTACCTCAACACTTACCATACAAAGAGCAGCGAAGTATTATCCATCATAGTGCCCACTATTCGTGGATAGAGGGATACCTCTTTTATACAGGACTTGATCAACAAATTCGGTGTTGCATAGGCAAAGGTGACATCTATGATGTCCTGAAAGTTTCTCATGATGGCCCCTATGGGGGGCATTTTGCAGATAAGAGGATAGGTCATAAGGTGTTACAGATGGGGTACTTATTGGCCCTCTATTTTTTGTGATGCAAGGAAATATGTTTGAGGGTGTGATAGCTACCAACGGATGGGACAACATGGTCGATCAGATGAGATGTTGTTACAGCCTCAACTAGTTCTTGAGCCCTTTGAGAAATGGGCTATTGATTTCATTGGGCCATTCAATCCATCCTCACATCAGAAAGTCCACATTCTGGTATGCACAGATTATGTGACAAAGTGGGTAGAGGCCAAGGCTGTTGTGAAAGCAACAGAACAAGTTGTCTTAGATTTCTTATTCGAAGAATTTTTTTCTCAATATGGAGCTCCTAGAGAGATAGTTTTAGATGGAGGGGCACAATTCACATCACATCTGATAGCAGGACTTATGAAGAAGTATGGAATCAAGCACAAGGTGACATCTCCATATCATCCTCAGGCGAATGGTCAAGTTAAGAGTACAAATAAAGTGTTGGAGAATATCCTTACGAAGACTATAGCAAACCATCACCAGAACTAGGCTGAAAAGATTCCTGAGGCACTTTGGGCATATAGAACAACATGGCAGAACACAACAAGATTTTCACCATATGAGCTTTTCTATGGGAAATCCCTTTGTTTCTAGTGGAATTCGAAATTAAGATGCTCAAGACAACCCTTGAAGTAGGTTTGGATCTTTTAGAAGCCCAAAAACACCAACTGGAACAGTTAAATGAGTTGGATGAAATTTGTTTGGTAGTTGTCCAGAACACTGCTATAATTCAGCAACAACGAACTAAATGGCATGATAAATTTATCAAGAAAAATGTGTTTCAAAGAGGATATTGGGTGTTTCTCTATGACTCTCGGTTCAAATATTTTAAAGCAAAACTCTTCTCTAGATGGATGGGACCATATGAAGTTGACACGGTGTTTGATAACGGGACTGTTAGACTTGTAACAATCGATGAGGCACATACTCCCCTGATTATAAATGGACATCGCCTCAAATTGTATCATCATCCAGTTTCCAAAGACTCCTTTATTAAACATCTCTGTGATAATTCTGGTTTTGAAATTGTTAGTGCAAAGAATTCTTCCTCTGCACCTCTTTCTTAAATATATATATATATATAGAATGTTGGTACTACACTATTTTTTTTTCCTACAAGTACTTTGCTGGTGTTGTTACACCACTGGTGTTGTTACTCCTCTGGTGTTGATACACTGCAAATGTTGATTTCGTCTAAGTACTTCACTATTGTTCTTACTCCTCTATTGTTGTTATTCTACAGATGTTGATTTCGCCTAAGTACTACACTGGTGTTGTTACTCCTCCAGTGTTATTACTCTGTTGTCACGATTTCATCTAAGTACACTAGTGTTGTTACTCCGTTCGTCGTGATTTTGTCTAAGTGCACTGCTGTTGGTACTCCTCCGGTGTTGTTACTCTGTTCATCACGATTTTATCTAAGTACACTGATGTTTTTACTGCTTTAGTGTTGTTACTCCGTCAAGGTAAGTCGCTAGGTATGTCCCCAATTTGATTGACATTTCACCTATGACATGACTAAAAATGATCACAGATGGTGATCCCTTAGTTGGGGGGAGGTACTATAGTAGTATTAAATGTGTCGCATTTAACAGCAATAATGATTCATCATCATTGCAGTTGAACCTCGCGCCAATTCATGCACTCCACATTAACATTTCGATCTTCACCATTCCTTGCGCAATTATATATATGCATTGGAACTTGAACCATGTACAATTGAAATGAATTATGGTCCTTTCCAACGCAGTGTAATAATTTCCATTAGTTACCATAATCCACCATGGATTTTTCCATAATATTCGCCCAGATTTCCCTTTCACCGCATCCCTTGCAACCGCAATCCTTGTCATCGTAACCTTACTAGCTAATGCTCTCCTCAATGGTTTTGTTGCTACTTTGAGTGTTGCTACTTTGAGCACTGCTACAAAGCAATTTGTAGAATGGGTGGGCAAGTTGTTAGGCATGAACCTGAAGACACAACGCATGTTCGACGCCATCCAGATGTATGGCAAGTTTTTCAAAATGCAAGGTGACATACTTATTTTGAGAGGTTGCAAGGATTCCATGAAGTCGTTACAATCGAATTTGCATTGAACTTGGACAGGAATTATTCCATAGTTTTTGGGTTGGACATTCCTGTCACAGAGGAATTTCTTTTGACTATTAGCGGATTTCCGCAAGGTGGGAAGAAATGGTTCGCTTGGAATCACTTCTACGATAATTTTCAGAATTATTCTTGTAGGCAGGGGAGACTGTGGTTCAAAAGGGAAGGGGATATGATCGGAATTCTTTGCCACATCCATGGGCTAAGGTCGCATATTTCGTGGTGCGATACATCACTTGTGAAGGGCGGCTTGCTACCCTATTCAAATACCATTTCAAACTTCTTGCATGCCTTCAGTTCTATCGTGTGCATTCTCTAGATATGTCACATTTCTTATGGAATAATTTGCGATTAATGGCATGGTCATCTAGTCGGTCACGACAACCATTGGTGGTCCTCACAAACCATGGGCTTGTCAAGCTTCTGCTGGTGCATGCCCTGTCACAAACTTCTGTGGCTTGGCCACAATTCACTGAATTGGAAGAAGAAGAACTTGCGACCATGATGCCAGCAAGAGAGGAAGAGGGATTAGTGGCAAAAGAAGAAGCTGCAGACGATGTTGTTACACAAGAATGAGCGTCATCTGTCGAACAAGTGGAAGTATTGGTGACGAAGCAGGCTGCAGCAGAATCGCCAATTGAGAAAAGGGTCGCAGACGATGCTGTTACACAAGAACTAGCATCGATTGCTCACCTGGAAGAAGAAGAAATGGAGGTAGAAGGTGGTGCAGACGGTGCTGCTACATAGGAACTAGCATCAACTGTCAATTTGGAAGCTAGAGCGATGGAAGTGGAAGGAAGTGTAGTCAACGTTGTTACACAAGAACTAGCGTACACCACTAAGCTGATGGAAGAATTGTCTGCATTAGCTTAGAAATTGTAGGCGGTGTTGTTACAAAAGAACCAGCATCGCCTGCCAAAGTGATGGAGAAACCAATGGAAGAAGTGGAAGTTGTGGTTGACGTTGTTACACAACAACCAGTGTCGACTGCCGAAGAAGCGACCAGACCAAAAAATCATATGGAAAAGGAAAAGGAGAAGGAAAGTGCAGAAAAGCTAGGGGAAGGAGAAGGAATTAAAGCAACAGGTGCAGAAAGGATGGAAATCGAGGAGGATATCCCTTGTTCTCTACTTTCTTCCTCCCTGCCAAGAGGGGTAAGGAAATTTCACACCCCTATATGCTCTATGAAATAAAATATCTCTCCCCCGATACTGAAATTTGTAGGGACAACTAGAGGCACCATTATCGACACTGTCACACAAGAACCAATGTCAACTGGTGGACAAATTGGGCAAATCGAAGGACTTTTGATCGACATTGTTACACAAGAACCAATGTTGGCTGTGGGACAAGTTGAAGAAATTATGGCTAGTGTTGTTTGCACAGAGCTGTTAGAATAAAACATTGTTGTTGGTATCGACCCGCAAGGGTCAAAACTAATTTTTGAGAAAATAATTGAAGACATTGTTGTTTGTGGTTGGTGTTGTTCACACAGAGCCATTGGAAGAGAATGTTGTTGTTGGTATCATCCCACAAGGGCTAGAACTAATTTTTGAGCAGATGGAGGAGGATAACCAGACAACAGAGCAATCAGAGTAGCCACAGGAAAAAGGTGTCGAAAATGCTTCTCTGCAAGGGCCTACGGTGGCTTTGGAGTCACTCAAAGAAAATGTAGAGGTTTCAAGACCTGTGAAGGGAAATGTTGGGGCCATCCCCCGAGTTGAGGAGCGGAGAGAGGAAATAAGGGTGAATCAGGAACCGATGGATGAGTTTCCTAACATCAACCCTACAAATCCAACATCAGCCTCGAGACCAATGGAGGAGGTCGTTATCAGGAAATAGTTTATTGAATAGTACGCAAAAAGAAAGGCCCCCATCCAAGAAATGTATTGGTCACAATTCAAAGAAAATATGCAATTAAAATTGGAGATTATTAATTTAAGGAAGTAGGTGTTACGCTTATGAAAATGGGTGAAGAAGCACAAGAAGAATGTCGGTCGGGATGCTGTGAATCCTGCAACCGAAACCACTTTAGCAACAATATAGATCAAACCATTGTCACATCTGTTTGAGTCGTGGGAATTCTTGTTCATCGCTGAAATCCAGAAATGGCAGGCTATCACATCTTATCTTCAACAGGGGTCTATCTCTTTGGAAGCCCATCAGGAAGGAGTGCAAGGGATTCGAGAAGAATATGCAAGAATAGTGACCAATTATGTGACTCATATGGATAAAACCAAGTAGCAACAGGAAAATTAGAAGAAAATAATTGAGGAACTAGAAGAACAGGTGCAGCTACTGAAGGCTAACAAAGATGAAATGTTCGCTCTGGTGCAGCAGGTAATGGCATGCCGACCTCCTACTCATAGTTATGCTTTGTTCCTCCATGAAAATTACATGTTCTTCTATTTGGAGAGCATACATCAGTAGATAAGTCACAAAATCGAAGATGCGGTGCAGTTTTCGTGGATCATGAAGGGACACAATATTATGAACCAATGCTTGATGTGCGAACTCTACATGCATTATTATTTTCTGGGGACCGATCAATCATTCAACCCAGTGCCACAGGTGGGGGATATTCAGTTGAGATCCTTCACCTCCTTCACGCTTAACCAGTTTAAGTGGAGAAAAGCCTTCGACATGTTCGAAGAGAACCAAGCGAACAGGTCACTTGTAGTTCAGGCAAAGCATTGTCAAGATATGAATATTTTTAACAAACATCATAGCTTCTTGGGAATATAAGGACGGAGGGATCAGATGCTGGCAACACAGAAGTGGTGTGCTGACATGTGTACAAAGAAAATTTTTACTTGTCAGGAGGAGGCATGGGCTGGCTGTCAGGAACGATGGGTGTTATCATCAACTGCAGTAAGAATACGCAAACCTTTTGGGGCCCCTAATTTTGTTCGAGATTTGGACAGAGTACCACGATATATCGCATGCATTCAAACCTGTGGGACCCGATGGATGGGTATGAGATTTCATTTTCCCATTGTTTGGTTGCTAGCTGAAGAGTACACACCAGCTTACATGGTACACAAGGATTGGTGGAAGGAAGTCCTTCACATAGATGGATACAAGGTTCCTGGAACAGAAATGGCTGTGAAGTATGACCTTGCACAGCTCCATGTTGACCACAGTGGCTCTAACACAGATCTGCGTAGGAGACGAGCTGCATGAGGACATGCAGAAAGGCTAGTTGGGGGGAGATGTTGGTTGCTAATTTTTCCTATTTTTACCCACCTTTTTATCCCTTTCCTGTACTCATTTCATGCCCTTGTTGGTCAATTTTTATTCTAAATAGTGAAGGTACACCTATTGTCATGTCTTTGTGAATTTTTAATCATTGAAGCATAGTCATAGGGGATTACTGCCTAAAGCAACTTGCTAACTTAAGTTTTCGTGCAGATTTGGAGGAATGATGATCAAAGGCATGATTCAACATATGATGACTGTTGAGCTGGCAACGCTATCTTTGGATATCAGCTGCAAGTGGTGGATCAACCTCTCGGCCAACACAAGTGCTATCTTTGAATTTTGTTGTATCTCAAGAACCACTATGTATTTGTAGGCAGGTAGCTACTGTAATCTTATGACTGTCAGTTGATTTATGACATGTATAAGTATTGATTACGGGGCTGGGAAAGCCACCACTAGGAGATATATGATATTTTCAAGTTGTAACAACATAACTCTATAATGATATATTTTGATTAATACAATTTTTGATCTTTTGAGTATTTTATAGATCGCAATCTTGCCACAACCCTGATCAGGGAGTTGGTCCCACTCTCTTGACCAGGTGTTGTTGGATTAGATGAATGTGTGTGTAGGTTTATTTTTTGTTGTGTTCTCTTTGTTGCGTAATGATTTCAGTGTGTTTTTGTGAGTCTTAACTTGGTGTTACTCTTATTTTCTATTTTACACATTGTTATGTTATGATTGAATGTTCAATCTTGCATAGGGAAATTGTGGCCTACATATATCTTGCATGATATCCTTGAAATAACCAGTCGAGCCCCGGGTTGAAAATTAATGTGGAATTGGGTGAATTTTATGATTCATATCAAAACACAAACATATATGATCCCATAATCATATCCGAACATCTTGTTGATCTGTTTATGTTTCTCTGCTAAAGACAATTCTTGTTCAAGGAAGTATTTCAGAATATGATGGTCAATATTGATTTGAAAATTCCTTCCTATGGGATATGACTACCATGTAGGAATTTACAGGGTAAGTTCCTCAGAAAGAACACCAAAAGGACACCGCTCACAACCAGATCACAGATCAATACACCAATATTTTTGATGTGGTTAAAACCCTCAAAGAGGGAAACAGTCCACGGCCTGAGCCAACGCGGCCACTTCAGGCAATTTATTAATCAAAGAATGAAAATTTACATAAGCTTCTCTCATGCACGGATTACCCTACAAATGACCCTCCATGCGCTTTAAATAGAATTCATGGACCAATCGGGTGTCAAGCCACGGATCAAGTGTCGGTAATACCGAGGAGAGAATGAACCGTCGGATCACTACATATCGTGACCGTCGGATTGTAAGTTACAAAATGTACAACGGTAAAGAAACACACTTTACCTAACTCTATACCTAACTCTATACTAGACCAAGTTGTACTTAACTATTTCCTATGTGTTGGAATATCCTAACATCCCCCCTTAAGAACAACTTGGGATAGGATTGAAGGATTTACAAATATGACACAATAGGAGAAGGAAGGAGGCACTAGAGCCTATCCCCCCTTAGTGACAACTTCCTGAAAACCAACCATAAATCGAAGTTTAGTGAACTTCGCCTCTGTGAGAGCCTTTGTGAAGATGTCTGCAACTTGATCATCTGTTGAACAATATTGCACTTCAAGAACATGGTCGTGAATGAGCTTTCTGATGAAGTGCATGTGCAGTTCAATGTGTTTGTTGCGCTGATGTTGAACTGGATCTTTGCATAGCTGAATGGCACTTTGATTATCACACCAAAGTGTAGTCGGATGCTGCTGCTCAAAGCCAAACTCTGATAGGATCTGACGAAGCCACAAGGCTTCCTTACTAGCTTCCACGGCACCACGATACTCTGCTTCTGCTGACGAAAGAGAAATGGCACCCTGTTTCTTACAAGCCCATGTAATAGGTCCTGAACCAAGAGTGAAGACATAACCGGCAGTAGACTTCCGATCATCAGGGTCACTAGCCCAATCGGAATCAGTGAAACCAACCAATAGAGGAGATGCTTTGGCACTGTAATGAATCCCAAACTGAACTGTACCTCGAACATAACGAAGTATTCTTTTAGCTGCTTTCCAATGACTTTCACGGGGGTTTTGCATGAACCGAGCAACAAGGCCAACAACAAAGGAAAGATCAGGACGAGTATGGGTTAGATACAAAAGTTTTCCTACAAGTTGACGGTATAAGGTAGCATCAACTTCAGGAGAAGTACAAGTGACTGAGAGTTTGACTCCAGACTGAAAGGGAGAAGGGGCTGGCTTACAGTCTTCCATGTGAAAATGACGTAGAATATCACAAGCATACTTGGACTGGGAAAGGAAAATACCCTCCTTGGATTGCAAGACTTGAAGACCGAGAAAATAGTGTAAGTGTCCTAAGTCTGTCATTTCAAATTTCCTTTTGAGGCTAGACTTCACATGGTTTATAAGGTTGGGATCACTACCAGTAAGGATAAGATCATCAACATAAAGAACAAGGATGATAAGAGAGTTGCCCACTTTCTTGGTGTAGACAGTATTGTCAGAATGACACCTAGAAAAGCAAGATTCTAAAAGAAAGCTATCCATTTTGGCATACCAAGCCCGAGGAGCTTGCTTGAGACCATAAAGGGATTTCTTAAGTCGACAAACAAGGCTGGAGTCTGTTTGTATGAAGCCAATGGGTTGTTCCATATAGATTTCTTCATGCAAGTCCCCATGCAAGAAGGCAGATTTAACATCCATCTGATGGAATTCCCATTTGAAAGAGGCAGCAAGGGAAAGAACAAGGCGGATAGAGTTCATTTTGGCAACAGGGGAGAAGGTTTCAGTGTAGTCAATGCCTTCAACCTGTGAAAAGCCCTTAGCAACAAGACGAGCTTTATGTTTATCAACTTTCCCATCTGGTCCATACTTGGTTCTGTAAACCCATTTGCATCTAACAAGTTTTCGTCCCTTTGGTAAAGGAACAAGATCCCATGTATCATTTGCCAATAATGAATGATATTCTTCATTCATAGCTGCTTCCCAATCTGGATGGCCTGAAGCTTCTGCAAAGGTGTCAGGATCATAATTTACTGGAGCTTGAGCCAGTAAAGAAGAGGCTCTCTCGAACTGAGAACGTGTGCGTCGCTGATTTGTAGGATCACCAGCAAGATCACCTGCTGCATCTCGAGTAGCACGAACCCATTTTGGAAGCTCAGGAGCTGAAGGGGGATCCTGAGATGGTGGGGGAGGATTGTCATCCTCACTTTCATCATCTAAAGAAGAAATGTTTTCAAAAGTAGAAGAGATAGAGAGAGGTGGCACATCCGCCGGACTAGGCTCACAGGCCGATATATTTTCAACAAATTTTACATCTCTTCTAATGATAACATTTTTGGACTTAAATGGAATAAGTCTATAGCCTTTTACATCTTCAGAATATCCAACAAAAGTACATTTTTCACTCTTAGGTTCTAAAGCTTTATGCTTTTCATCTGGAATATGGGCCCATGCTTCACTTCCAAAAACACGAAAGTGACTTACATCTGGTTTAATTGAACTCCATGCTTCTTCTGGAGTGATATTCTTTAGAACCTTAGTAGGAGTGCGATTTATTATGTAATTTGCACAGTTAATTGCTTCTGCCCAAAAACTAAGACCAAGTCCTTTAGATTGTAGCATACAATTAGCCATTTCCTTTAAGGTGCGATTCTTCCTTTCAGCTACACCATTTTGTTGTGGAGTATATGGGACAGTATGTTGCATTTGAATTCCATTCTCAGTGCAATAGTTGATGAATGTGTTTTTAACATATTCTCCGCCATTATCAGATCTTAACTTAAGAATTTGATGTCCAGATTGTTTTTCAACAAAGGCCTTGAAGGCCAAAAAGGTGTTAAATACTTCACTCTTGAGTTTTAAGAAGTATACCCAAGTGCGTCTGGAGAAATCATCAATGAAATTTAAGAAATACTTGCAGCCAGAGAATGACACAACTGGAAGTGGACCACATAAATCACTATGCACAAGCTGTAAAGGGGCTGAGGCGTGCCAAGAGGCACGTTTTTCAAAACTGTCCCGATGATGTTTTCTGAGTACACATCCGAAACAAACACCATCTCTGCAAGATACCATAGGAAGACCTGTCACCATATTTTCTTTACATAGATGCTGAAGGGAGCGATAGTTTAAGTGACCAAATCGCTCATGCCAAAGTTTGCTCACTTCATCGTTATGAGCAACAAATACTGAGGGAAGATTTGATGACCCAAAGTTGTGAAACTTATACAACCTTGTAGAATCATCAGCAATGCCAGTAGCCAAAATCTGTTTAGGATCTTTTAAGTCCTTGATTACAACATCATGAGGTGAAAATTCAATGATTTTACCTTCACCTGAATGAGTTATCTGATATACAGATAGAAGGTTGCAGGATAAGGTTGGAACACATAATACATCATTAAACTGACCATTGTCTAGATGAACAGTTCCAGTCCCTACAACATTAAGAGATCTATCATCACCAACATATATATTTTTGGTGTTACAATCATTTAAAGAAGAAAACATGGCTTTGTTTTTGGCCATGTGATAAGAAGCTCCAGAATCAATGAGCCACTCATGAGAATGAGAAGAAGAAGATACATTTAATGCATAACCAGACCGAGATGCTTGACAACCACATGCAGAAAGTGCCATTCCTGAAGATGAAGTTGAAGTTGAAGATTGCCCCAAATGGATGTTATGCTTCTTCATTGCTGCTTCCAAGGCTTCCATCTTTTTAAAGCACTTTGATTCTAAGTGGCCATCTCAATTACAAAAGTTGCAATGTCTGTCAGTCTTCTTCCATTTGTTTTTATTGGTCTTATCATTTTGCTGAAATGATCTTTCATTTTGAGGTTGAGTTTGCTTAGGACCCTTGTTTGGTTTAGGACCATTCTTTTTAGGATATGACTTCTTAGGATTCTTTGAATTTGGTTGCTGCTGGGCGGCTAACGCTTTCTTGGAAGAGTTTCCAAGATTAAGAAGACCAAGGTGTAAGAGTTTTTCTTGTTCTCTTATTAAAGAATCACAAAAAGAGTCAAAGGAAGGAGGCTTATAGTCTTTTCCTTGAGAAATGAAGGCTTCCCTTGTAGAATGGAAGGTGGAAACAAATACAGAGTAGGCTGGTCCCAACTTAGTAAGGATGGAATAAATAAGGTTACTATCTTCTTTCTTAACCTTAACACCTTCCAAAAGATATCTAAGGGTCTTGAACTTAGACAAGAAATCTTCAATGCAAGAAAAATTATTAGGGTCCAATGTAAGCAACTCATTTTCAAGTTGATGGGCTCTAATTTCATTTTTAATCCCAAAAACTTTATTGATTTGTTCCATTGCTTCATGAGGAGTTTCAAGTTCTGCAATATGGAATCTAAGATCTGGAGAAATAGACATCCCTATCAAACCACATGCTTGATCTTGTCTATTTTCCCATTTAGCAGCCTTGTCTTCATCTTTCGGTTTCTTTTCTTGGCCTGTGGCTATTCGGTAGAGACCTTTACTTCTAAGTAAATCCTCCATGTAGGACAACCATTGGAAGTAGTTGGTGCTGTCAAGGGTAACTTGGTATTGACTTTCCATTTCAACAGAAACTGAAGTTGAAGATGCTGAAAGTAAGTGTTCCAATGGATAGATCTCGAAAAATTAGGCTGGTTTAAAAAAAACGGCTCTGAAAAAGGCTTCCGGATGAGGAAGTTATGGCTTTTTGAAAAAAAGTTGTTGAAGTTGCCGACGAAGTGCGGGAATATGCGGAAATGAAAAAATCCGCCCCACAAAATGGAGACTTGAACCCAAGACCTCTACTCTCTTAAAATAGCTTTGAACCAATTGATCTATACAAAAAATTTGAGAGAGAGAGAGAGAGAACGGCTCTGAAAAAGGCTTCCGGATGAGGAAGTTATGGCTTTTTGAAAAAAAGTTGTTGAAGTTGCCGACGAAGTGCGGGAATATGCGGAAATGAAAAAATCCGCCCCCACAAAATGGAGACTTGAACCCAAAACCTCTACTCTCTTAAAATAGCTTTGAACCAATTGATCTATACAAAAAATTTGAGAGAGAGAGAGAGAGAGAGAGAGGGGGGGGGGTGCTTTGGGTTGCGTGCTTGCTTTGAGAAAGCTCTTTTTCCCTACAAAACAAAAAACACAAAACCCAACACGGACATGCAAAGAAAACGAACCTTACGGCTCGAAGTTAGCTTTACCCAAAAAACTAAATATTTTCAAAAATGAACCTTGCAGCTCAAAGTTAGCTTTAGCCGAAAAACTAAATATTTTTCTCAATGTTTCTGATTTTCCGAGATCACACTAAGGTGCAGGGAAAAGAGCATACGCATGAGAAAAATCCTTCCTTTCTGTTTCTGATTTGCCCAGATCGCACAAAGTCGCAGGGCAAAGAGCATACGCAGAAATGAAAGGTATAGATCCGGTTAAAAAAAAACTAAATAAACCGAAACCGAAATAAGCAGAGAGAAAATAACAGTAAACTGCAAATAAAGACTGTATACCTCTAGATCTTAAAAATGACGCAGCTAGGGCTACCGGAAACCTTTTCGCGTGAAACGAAAGGGGTTCCTCACTGGAACAGATGCTCCGAACACAACAGAGCAGTCCTCTCGGCCCGAAAGCAGTCAGAAACAGCAGATCTAGGAAACGGCAGTCGGATGCAGTTCTACCGGCTTCAGATTTGGATCACCAACGGACGCGGCCCTCAAATAGCTCTGATACCATGTAGGAATTTACAGGGTAAGTTCCTCAGAAAGAACACCAAAAGGACACCGCTCACAACCAGATCACAGATCAATACACCAATATTTTTGACGTGGTTAAAACCCTCAAAGAGGGAAACAGTCCACGGCCTGAGCCAACGCGGCCACTTCAGGCAATTTATTAATCAAAGAATGAAAATTTACATAAGCTTCTCTCATGCACGGATTACCCTACAAATGACCCTCCATGCGCTTTAAATAGAATTCATGGACCAATCGGGTGTCAAGCCATGGATCAAGTGTCGGTAATACCGAGGAGAGAATGAACCGTCGGATCACTACATATCGTGACCGTCGGATTGTAAGTTACAAAATGTACAACGGTAAAGAAACACACTTTACCTAACTCTATACCTAACTCTATACTAGACCAAGTTGTACTTAACTATTTCCTATGTGTCGGAATATCCTAACATACCAAGTGTACATTACATGAAATATAGTCAATCATCATTTCCTTCTTATATGTGGATTTTTCCAAATTGTGGTCACATAATTGCTTACGAGTGAATTCCAAGGGGCATCCTTCTTGTGTCAATACTCCTCCTATACCTCTACCTAAGGCATCACATTCCAAGACAAAATTATTATGAATTCAAGAACTGTTAATATTGAATTAGTGCACATGTCATCCTTTAAAGAAATGAATGCTTGTGTGTCTTCTTCATTCCAAACAAAGACAATCTTCATTAGAAGTGCACTTGTGGGAACTACAAATTTCTTATATTATCATTTAATTCCTAAGAATCCCCTCAATCTCTTTAGTGTTTTTGAGATAGAGCCAATCTTTCACGCCCTCCACTTTTCTCAGGATCAACTCTTACTCCTTCATGACTTACAATGTTACAAAAATATTTAACCTTACAATCCCCAAAAGCACATCACAAATAATTGGTTTCCCTCAACATTGCAAGGAATTATCAAAATACTCTGGGTGTCAATCCCATGCTTTACTATATATTAAAATATCGTCGAAGAAGGCTAGCACAAACTTATGTAGGAAGGGTTAGAAAATCTTGTTCATGAGCATCTAGAAGGTGGATGGAGCATGATAAAGACCAAAGGGCATCACAAACTCTTAATGACCTTAATGTATTTTGGAAGTTGTCCTAGGGATTTCTGGCTCTTCCAATCTAATTTGGTGGTATCTTAAACGTAAATATATCTTAGTGAAGAAAAATCTTCCATGAATTTTTTTTAGGAAATCATCAATAACTAGAATGGGAAATCTTTCCTTGATCGTCATTGATTGAGAACCCTAAAATCAAGACACATACACCATGTTCCTTTCTTATATAACACCATGGTTACTGGTGATGATTAAGGGTTTGTATTATGTGTTAGAAACCAAGAAAATACTAAGAGGGGAGCTGAATCAATATTTTAACAATTTTAAAAATTCCTTTCTCGAAATAAAAATAATTAGCAACACAATAACAAATAATATCACACCAGTATCATAAAGTTTGAGAAAAATATTTTAACGTGGAAACCCAACTGGGAAAACCACAATCTCCTTTTAATTTTGATGCAAAATAAAGCTACAACTTCAAATTACACCAATTTCTAGGCTATAACCTATTGAAGGCTTCAACCTCCTTTCTCTTTACAAGCACCAACTTGTTGATTTTTCAGACACCAACCTAAAGGAAGAACCAAGTCCTTTTTTATCAACACCAAGTGAAAGGAAGCAACAACTCCCTATTATGCAGAACCTACCTGAATCGCCTCTAAGATTCCTCTTTAATTAATTTTCAAACTGATATCTTGGGGCTTCTCTTCTACAAAACATTTATAAAATAATTCTCTATTCAACTCTTTCAGGCACCCTTTTTCTATTCTCTGAAGATACACTTTTTGTAATGCTATTGTTGCTTATAAAGCTTCATATTTGATCTCTGATTTTATATTTCTAAGTTTAACTATTGGTTTAACTTTAGTTCTGTTATAGAATTAATTGATATCTCTTCATTAAATTCTTTGATACTCTTCACTAGCTATTCATCTCTTTTTAACTCTAATGGAATATTTTTGAATTGTTGTTATGTTTTCAATGTCCATTAGTCCTTTTCATTTTGGCATTTGAATGCCAAAATTATCATTACAAAATGTCAAATTTCATTGCAGTTCATTGGAATGTCAAATCCGTTGCAACGTTGAACTTTGTGGCCCCTTTCTTGTTAGCTCCTTTTCCACATAACCATGAGCTATACCAATGGATTTAATCGATGATATCTTAACCTTTCATTCCTAAAATATAAATCTAGCTCCTTTTTGTTTACTTGCCAAATTATCAAATGCATCACATACTCCTTTTATGGAACCTTGTCCACTGCAAAACCTTAACCCATTTACCTATGCTCTCATATCATGTATCCAGGTGAGTTATTATCTTGTTAGTTGTCAAACACTTTGAATGCCTCGATATGTTAGATAAGTTGAATATGTGTTAGATTCGGATGCTCCATAGGCCCACTTAGCCTTATTTTAATATTTTGGCCAAACAACATAACCCTAAAAATATTTTCCAAACAAACATTTAGCGCAAGTCTTGAAAGTATTCCATGTCACTTGACGACATTATGCTAATGTCATTGTGCCATGTGGCACCTTGTGATTCATCCGCATGTCACCTAAAAATGGACTAGTTGGCCACCCAATTGGGATAAAAACACTTGTCATGTGTCGTGTACAAACCCACCACATCATGGCCACCTATCTACCACATGTCACTTTATTATTGAGCCACATTGTCTTTCTATCGCATCACCACCTACTATCTCTAATATGGAAAGGGGGTCTAGGTTCTATGTTTTTCACAATTTTTCTATGTTACTTGAAAATGCCTCGGGCATGGATTTTATGTTTTTTAACCATGACAGGCTCCTTTTCTATTTAGTACTTTCCATCTCTCATTGTGCCCCATTGTCAATGTGTCATCATAACATCTTTGCTAATCCTATGAGGCGCAAATGTGAATATGCTTGTCTGCATGACAAATACATTCCCATCTAGCACATTCATCAATTGCGTCATTGCCCATCTCACCAAAAATTTGATGTAATCCTCCACACCATGACGTGAACTTGTACATCGGGTAACAAAATTGTTTTTTTCTCTCGAATTTTATCAACCATACCATCACACCATTCCTCTATAACCTTGTTAATTTAAACCTTTGTAGCACAATGATGTATCAACTTTGCCATGTTTTCCTTCCAACTTCCACACCACGTCAACAACATGACATGTGTCACCTTATGAGTGGTGCCAAGTGTCACTCGAAAATGGTCCACTTGGGCACTGAAATTGCCAAATATACATGTCATGTATCCATGCCACGTCATCATCTTGTTGACATATCCTACCAACTCGTTGCCACAACATTTGGTGTTGACCAGTCATATTCTGTCATTTTTCTCTTGCCACGTCATCAAGTACATAAGGAAGGCATAGGGGTCTGATGGTTTTTCGTCAATTTCCTTTGTTATCTAAAAATCTTAGACATTAAACTTCACATCATTTAAAGTGCTAGAAAGACTTATGTCTAGCACTCTCTATTAGTTGTGCCTCTATAAACTTCTTTGATCTAAGCTTTGCAGTGTGCCCCTAATCTGTTAATGGGATTATTCCCTTACCACAGAGTTTGTTAGTCGTGGATTCTATTAACCGTGGCACCCTATTATTTCACCCGCACCTCATACATCAATTTGTCATTGATTAGGTTAGCCTCCATCCTATCAACAATCGAGGTTTATTGTGGGGGGGGGGGGCGCTACCTATCTGATGATTAACAGAGGAGGGGGGATTTGAAATTTGTTGTTTATGCGACTAATCCCCTCACAATTATTTTAGCATGCCAAGGCATAGATCACCCAACACCTAGATCCAGTGGCCGATATTCATTGTAGGGCCTCTCGTATGACTGACAGATAATGGGCGGGGTTGGGGGTCCCAAAATTTCGCTCTATGTGGAGCCATGCACCTTAGAACACAGAAAATCATTGAACTGAGATAACTCCCAATCCCTTAGGAGTTTTTCCAAGTTCCATATATTGTTGGAAAGGTATCTAAGAGGACTATCCAACTTACCACTTTACATGTATTTGACCAATTGACCTAAGAGAAAAACTACCTTGATGAATAGGCTCCATTATACTAGTAGCCATCATCAACCTCTCAAAAAAAAATCCCCTTGAACTTGTATTCACTTGACATCAATGACTAGACTTGACATCAATGACAACACTTTTCTCAACAATCTCCCCCTTTGGAATTGATGGCAACACCACCAAACATTGTAGGTATAATATCCCCCTTCAACATTGATGGAAACACCACCAAACATTGTTGTTGTTTTGCTCATTCTCTCCATTTACTATTTCGTTAACTCTCCTCCTTTTCTTTTGAGAATCCAATTGCATCCTCTCCCCTTTGAATATATTTGTATCAATAACCATAAGGCATCTCATCATGTCAATTTTTGCTCATTCTCCCCCTTTGACATCAATAGAAAAGAGTTTAGATATGCCCTGTGCAACTAATATCCCCCTGTGATTATGTAGTGCTAAGGTGAGATTCATGTGGACTTGTCTGTACCTTGGAAACTTGATCTCTGATATTCAGCGATCCTTGCACTTATTTGGACAACTGCCCTTTTACTTGTGAATAAGGTCTAGTCCAAAGAGGAGAGAGAAATCACTCCTAACTTTTTCCTTAGAATACTCAAATGGTTCTCGTGCAAAGGTCTTGGTGAATATATTAGCAACTTGTTATTTTGTGGGACTATACTCTAGTCTCACAACCTAATTTGCAACATGTTCTCTAAGAAAGTTGTATTTTATGGGAGTATGTTTGGTTTTTTAATGTAAAAAAAGATCCTTAGATATGTTGATATCACTTGTGTTATCATAGATAATGGGAATAGGATTTGCATAAGTTAGCTTCATATCATGTAAGGTTTGATTCATCCACAAAATATTAGTTCAACTAGCTACAATTGCTATGTATTTTGCCTCAACAATAAAAAGAGAGATAGATGTTTGCTTCTTGATCAACAAAGTCGATGTTAATTTTGTAGTATCATACAAGTGTTTTAGTCTTGACTTTAGTTGGAGAGGCTAAGAAACACAAGGTCTCCAAAACCGAGAAAACGTTTCAAGAGCAAACGGCTAGCTATAACCCAATTAAGTTAATTAATAAATAATTAAATATTTTTTAAGTCTAACTTAGGAAAAGTGATTAATTAACAGTAATTAATTGAGAAAGGTGAGAATTCTCTAGAAATTTACATAGATCGACTCAGAGATGATCTTATTTGTTGATAGATATCTAATCATGGTCATTGGTTCACTGACGAGAGATTAAAAGAGAAGGTCGATGGGGGTGAGGAGGGACACATTAGGAGAGTGAGTTTCCTTGGTAGATCAAGCTACCAAGTTTCAATGATTCAGTAGGGAAAGAAGTTTGAGCCAGAAGGGGCATAGAGGCTTAGAGGGAGCATCAGAAGTGATTCTGGAAGAATTTTCTAGTTCTGGAGAGGCAACAACAAGAGGCAAAGTGATTCCATAGAGAGGTTGTGAAGGCAACTTCAGTGAGAAGTTTGATTTAGTCGAGGAGGAGGTCCATTCAGGTTCTAGAGGTCAAGATAATTTTCCAAAGGGCTGGAGTGTCACCTCTAGAAACAGTAGCAGGAAGGACAACTTTATCAAAGGAGGTTTCGAGCCACACGTGTGAGGGCCTACACAAGCATTGCGCAGAAAGTATGTGCAAGGGTTTGGATGACCAGTTTTTCTAAGTCAGGTTGTGCCAGGATTGCTCATGGAGAAGGGAAAAAATCCCCTTAATAATTTTTTTCAAACTATCTTATTGAGTATCACCAATTTTGGCATCCAGATTGTACTCATAGATTTCACTATTGCATAATAATAATAAAGCCCTCATCTATTGCACTAGTTTTCTCACATTAGGTTTTGTAGGGGACAACTGTCCAAAAATAACGGTGTCATTTTCATTGTGTGTGCATTATTTTCTCAATTCCTATTTTTTCTTCGACAATATTTTTTATGGTGAAGAAATTATAGTGTGAATTATTCGTTATTTGTCGTAGAAAATAAATTTCTTAATAATTAACAAGATAGAAGAATAATTTCCACTAGTTGCATTTCAAGGAATTTTCACATGGTACCATAGCAGTGTTGAAGACAAACTAGGAGCTTAGAAGTGAAAGAGAAATTTTGCAGCATCAGAGGAAGTCTCTGAGCAGAATTTCTAGGTTTGCATAGAGGTCCATCCAAGTAATGTGAATTGTTAGGCATTAATTTTATTTTAAGTTTCAAGGGCAGGAAAATATTTGAACAGTCCCGTAGCAGTTCCAACAGGTAGTGGTGTTTCTGGGAAGCAGTTCTAGTGAGTAGATATGTGAGATCGTTGAGAAGATCTAGGCATAGTTAGTTTGCAGTAGTTGTTGCAGTAGAAAATCAGCGTTGGGTGGAAGAGAAAAGCACACACAATGGAATTTCTCATAGGGTTCCAGATTCAATTTTCTGGAGGAAATATATGATTTCCAGTTGTAGGTGGAAGTAGACGTTAGCAGAACTGCACACTCTAGGAGGAAGTGTGAGTAGGAAAGGGAGGAGAATCTTGTTTATTTCCCAATTGTGAGTTTTGCATAAAATGGCCTCAGTAGGAATTTTAGATTAGGATAGGATAGATGGAGCCTCAAATCTAGAAAGCTAGAATGTCTTTCCTACAAGATGAGAATGGTATGAAGACATACGCAGAGAGATTTGTAGTCGTACCTATAGACTTGCAGCATCTAGATAACTACAATAAGGAGATGGACAAGGAAAAGGAAAAGTGGTTGATCCTTGATGGAATTCGAGATCATTTAGTCTCACACTTAGTGGCTAAGAATGCAGCCAAAGAAATGTGGGATGCAATTGCCACGCTTTTCCATAATCCTTCAGAGAACAAGAAGATGTTCTTGAAGGAGAAGTTGAGGACCACCAGGATGTACAAGGGTGAAGGGTTTACTCCTTATCTCACCAGGATTCGGAGTGTCTGAGACGAGCTTGCCATAGTTGTAGAAACACCTCAAGAGAGTGAGCTGGTGCGTACAGATCTTAATGGTTTCCCCCTAGAATGGGATACCTTCATCCAAGGCATTACTTGACGATATTATCTACTGGGTTGGGATCGATTGTGGGCATATTTTACATAGGAGTAGATGAGGCTTTCACTAGTTGAGAGAAACATTCGTGGCAACAACAACAAAGGACCAAAGGGTGTGAAGGAAGAGGAGAACGTAACTCTTGCATCAAAGGGAAAGGAAAAGAAAGGTCCCAGTTAGGGACAAGGCTCACATGGAGGAGAAAAGAAGAAGAAGGATATTTTGAAGATCAAGTGCTTCAGGTGCGACGAGTTCGGTCACTACAGTACCCAATGTTCGAAGAGAAAGAAGGATAAGTAGGTAATAGTCAGTGGAGATTGAAATTTTTTCTTCCAGGTTGGAGGATGAATTCGCACTATATGCAACTATACCTCCACGAGAGAAATGGGGTGACATTGAACTTTAGTCACCAAGAGTTGAAAAGTTTTGAGCAAGGTCCAAGGAGGATAGCATCATATAGGTGTTTCCTCATGGATCATTACACTTGCTACATGGGCCCATAGTATTCAGTAGCAGATGGATTAGTGTCAGCATGGAGTAGTCAGTTCTTAATGGACTGCAATACCAATTGCAGTCAGATGTTGAGGGCTGCAATGTAGTTGCAGCACAAGAAGACTCAATAGACAACACAGAGACTAGTAGCAGTTAGAGACTCAAGAGAAAATTGCACATCCATCGGAGAGATATGGTTGATTAAGAGTTCTCAGTTGCAATAGTTGCAGCAGTGGTAGCATGAGAGCAGTTTTAGTGCAAAGCAAATTTGGCAATAGTATAGGATGTACAATGTAGTGTCAACAGCAACACAAATATAGTATGGTGCAGCTACAGGGTGGAAGATGAATCATAGTTTTGTAGTGGCTTCGTGGACAGTGCAGGTTGTCATAGTTGTTAGACATCAACAATTTATATGAGACGATGTTATGAGACAAAGACAAAGAGAGAACACCTTCCTCACTAAGAGGGAGTGTTAATTTTGTAGCATCAGACAAGTATTCTAGTCTCGACTTTGGTTAGAGAGGCTAAGAAACACAAGATCTCCAAAACCCAAAAAATGTTTCAAGAGAAAGCACCTAGAGATAACTCAATTATGTTAATTAATTAATAATTAAATATTTCTGAAGTCTAACTTAGGAAAAGTGATTAATTAACATTAATTAATTAAGAAAGGTGATAAATATATAGAAACTCACATGGATCGACTCAGAGATCATCTTAGTCGTTGATAAATATTTAATCATGGTTGTTGATTCACTAATGAAAGATTAGAAAAGAAGGTCCATGGGGCTGAGGAGGGATACATTAGGAGAGCAAGTTTCCTTGGAATATCGAGCTACCCAGTTGCTGTGATTCAACAGGGAGAGAATTTCGAGCTAGAAGGGACGCAAAGGCTAAGAGGGAGAAGTATAAGTGATTTTGGAGGAAGTTTCTAGTTTCGGAGAGGTAGCAACAAGAGGCAAAGTGATTCCATAGAGAGGTTGTGCAGGGACTACATAGGGAGCTTTAGTGAGCAGTTTGATTTGGCTGAGATGGACGTCGATTTAGGTTCCAGAAGTCGGGTTAATTTTTCAGAGGGTCTAAGAGTCACTTCCAGAAGTAGTAGCAGCAAGGACAGATCATTCAGAGGCAGTTTCGAGCCAAACATGTGAGGGTCTACGCAAGCACTGCACAGAAGGTCTGCGTAAGGGTTTGGATGGCCAGTTTTCCTGAGGCAGGTTTTGTTGGGATTGTTCGTGGAGAAGGGAAAAAATTCCCTCAATAATTTGTTTTAGACTATCTTGCTGAGAATTGCCAAGTTTGGCATCCAAATTGTACTCAGATATTTCATTGTTACATAGTAATTTAATAAAACCCTCATATACTACACCAGTTTTCCCATGTTGGGTTTTTTCGGGGGACAATTGTCCAAAAATATCGGTGTCATTTTCATTGTGTTTGTGCATTATTTTCTTAGATCCTATTTTTGCTTCCACGATGTTTTTTTATGGTGAAAAAATTGCAGTGTGAATTCTTCGTCATTTGTCATAGCAAATAAATTGCTTAACAAATAACCAATTAGAAGAATAATTTCTAGTTGTTGCATTTCAACTAATTTTCACAGCCACTATGCATTCTCTAAGAAAAAAAGAACCTACACTTATGTTTTTCCTATCATCTACATTTCCAGCCCAATTTGGATATGTATATGTTTTTAATGAGGAGTTTTTGCATTATGGATACCATAAGCCATAATCCATTATAGCTCTCAAATATCTGAATATTTTGTTGGCTGCTAGGAGATGACTTTGTTTGGGGGCTGATAATTGATATATGGAAACAAAACTAACAACTTACATAATGTTTCATCTTTTAGCTGTTAAAAGTAAGAGGTTTTTTATTATTGACTTGTACATTTTCTGATATACCTCGGGTTACTCATCATCTTTGTTGAGCTTACATCCATTGACCATGGGACAATTGACAAGTGAGCATTCTTCCATTCCAAATTTATTCAACACTTATTTGAAGTACTTGCCTTGGGAGATGAATATACATTTTGTTGATTATGTGATCAATAAACCAAGAAAGAATGAAAGTTCTCCAGGCATCGACATTTCATATTCATCTTGCATATTAGTTGTAAACTTTTGACTAAGTGCATCTACATCATGACCAAAAATAATGTCATCAACATAAACAACAACACCTAAAATATTTTCATTTTCATATTTGAATACAAGTTGTTATCTATTGCCCCTCTTTTGGATCTGCATTTTAGCAGATATTTATCTAACCTAGAATACCATGCCTCGAGTGCTTATTTAAGACCATATAATTCCCTTTTCAGCCTGCATACATCATTAGAATTTTCTAACAGCTGAAAACCTTCAAGTTTCCAATATAAACTTCTTCCTTAAGCTCACCATTCAAGAAAGCTAATTTCACATCGATCTAATGTACCTTGAACTTTTTGTGATTGGAAAATGCTAAAAACATTCTAATAGCCTCTAACCTGACTACAGGAGAAAAAGTTTCATCAAAATATAAACCTTCAACCTAATCATAACATTTGCATACTAATATGGCCTTGTTTCTCACCATTTGTCCATCCTCGTCTAATTTATTCATGAAGACCTATTTGTTTCAATGACAATTTTGTTTGTTGGTCTTGGAACCAATTCCCAAGACTGAGTTTTCTCAATTTGAGCTAGTTCATCATTCATGACCTTTGCCTAATTTTTATCTTGGCTTGTCTGAGAGAAATACTTTGGTTCAATCATAAATAGCATAGAAACATGTGCTTAATTGAGGGGATTCAAAACTCTTCTTATAGTTTGGACTCCTGCATCCAAATCACCTACAATCTAATTAGAAGGATGATTCTTTTGAACATACCTTGAGCAATCTTTTGGTTAGGGGCTTTCTTATTTTTAGTTGACTTCTTCTTCAAGCTCTTTATCATCATCTTCATTAAAACTTGCTCATTTAGGATGATATATGTTATTTGTTTGTCCTTTAGAGGAATGGACTCATCCACTCTTACACCATTGTTGTCAACTATTTTCTTGAGCTTTTATTTTAACATCTATAACCCTTTCTCTTAGTTGAATATACTAGAAACATTTTGTCATCAGCTCTTGCATCAAACTTATTAATAGTCTCATCATTATTTTTAATGTAGCACTTGTTGCCAAATACTTTGAAGTGTTTTACAGTTGTTGGTTTTCCATTCCACAGTTCATAGGGGGACCGAGGTCTTGTTATTGTTTGGCTTGAAATGAATGTTGGGTCTTCAAAATTTCATCCATTTCACCCTCTTTTCTTTCATTTTCCTTTAGTATTTACCATATTCCGTGGCTCCATAACCATGCACTAAAACCATCTTCATAATTAAATATGGATTTAGACATATTATTTTTCGATACATTTATTTTGGTATTTTGAGTGAATTTATTGTTAAATATTAGAAAAACAACATGTGCAAACTTATATATATAAGTTGGATGAGTTTTGTGATGTCTATAGGTCTATTTGAATATTCTATCACAATCATATTTGGTCTCTAAGTCTCAAATTCGAATTTCATCTTCAAACTCTTGAAGATTTGAGATCATCATTCAAGCACATTTCATGAAAAAGAATCATGGGAGTTTTGATATGTGTCTCCTATCAAATCTATGTGAGATTTGTGAGAGGATATGAAGAGATGTTACTTGCTAGATGTTAACACATGGTTGTCAATAGACGAGATATTTCTGGATCTAGGAGAGAAATTTGGATCTTAGTCTGTGTATAATAGATAATCTTCTTCATTCAAAGGGGTGTTAAGTTTTGGAATGCTAAAGATTGGCATCTAATCCATTGATGGACAAGAGATCTAGAATGATTGCAACGTAAATGGTTTTGATTATGTAAGAGTTTCAACACTAATCCATTTATGGACAAGATATCTAGAATGATGATCAATTATTTCTTGGAGAGAGAGGATTGCATTGAAGATTGGTTCCAAACAGTGACTAGGTCACAGCATTCTTCCATTCTTCAACATATCCTCACGTCAAAATCCAAATTTACAACTGGTCTCTCTTATCCTAATGGACATTAAAGTATATTTTTCAAAATTGGATATGAGCATACTAGAGATCTTCATCCGTAAATGGCTCCATTGGAAGTATTCATACACTTGACAAAAACTTTTCTTTTTCAAAATAGAGTAAGAGAGAATTAACAAATAAAACCAAGCTTGGTAATTTTTTTTTTTGAATTTTTGTTTTGACGTTTGATTGCATTTATTTCTTGGAAAATTTCATTTGGTGGTGCAGTAAGAGCCACCTCGTTCACTAATCATTGGCAGGAATATCTACAAGAAAAGGGACATTTGTGAAGAACGATAACAAATAGAGTTTCGCGAGCTAAAATTTGAGGTTTGAGATCAATTCTTCTTACTTTGTTTTTCAAATTTCAATTTTAAAATGAATAAAGAATTGCAACATTTCTATGTATGTTCTTTTTCTCACACCTTGTTGAAGCCTAAAAGGTTAGAAAGGAAATTTTGATAACTTAACTTTGAAATTTCGTAAAATAATTCATAGATCTAAAAAATGACTAGGAGATCTAAATTTACTATTTTCTAAAAGTTTTCTTAAAATTTTGATCTCCAACTTTCAGTTAGATCTTGTCTCAAAATTCATTAAAATAATTTCTTTTTATTTATTAAAAAAATAAAAACCTAATTAGATTCTTCTCCAAAAATTCTAAAATTATTATTTATTTTTAAATTATATATATATATATATATATTATATTTAAAAAAATAAAAGCAACCATTTAAAAAATAAAATAAAAACTAAATACATTAAAGACTAAAAAACATTTATATAGCAAATAAAACAACAAACAAAAATGGGAAAAGATATATAAAACATAAAAAGCCCCACGACATGTATATATAACAAATGAGGGTTTAATTTTTTTATTTTTATTTTTATGAATTATACAAGGGTTTAGAATAAAAATTACAAACTATACAAATTACTGCACAATTGTAACAGCATGAATGGTGAATCAGAGCGTTTATCTAGGTTCCATTCACTACTCAACGCTTTGGCCTTGAATAAACCTACAACTAAAAAAACAACAATGAAAATGTCATTGGAACTTTTGAGTTTCAACGCAATGGCAATTTTCTTTGGTTTATGAAATGGTAAGTTGGAAGATCTGATTTTCTTGGAAACGAATACGAGTTCAAATAGAACTAAAACATCTCGGTGCTTGTTTCAAGATGGACGTGTGTGGTGCAGTTGTTGAAAAATTGATTTCATGGGCGGAGATCTCGGATCCTGCCTGTTGGTTATTTGTCATTTTGTCGCATTGTTAAATTTTTAAAATTCAAATAAACTTTTTTCCATTTTAATTCACAAAGCAATCATGTGGTCCATTTGTAAGTTGTTTGGTTTGTAGGGTGGAGTTCACGAGTTCAAATCCTATGGAGGGCTTTGTTGCATTGTGGCTAAAGCCTTTCTTGGTCAAATATGCCAAGATTGGCCCACATGCAGCGTAGGATTAGCCATGTGTCGCCACATTAGTAGCTCATGATTGGCCCACATAGCTACCATGTCATCACACCACCTCATACCACCATGTCATCACCATGTCATCATCGAGTTAGTCGCTCAGTCACAACCACATCATCATTCATTCACTCACTTAATCATTGCCACATCAGTAGCCTACCACATCATCTTTGACCAGTGAATTTCCACGACATCTACCATGTCATAAGTTCATGTAAGTGTCCAGTGAGCGGCATGTCACATCATATTTCCATGTTAACATGTCATATTAGTGGTCCATGTTATCCTGCCACATCCTCTTACCCAGTCAGCATCTACAATCCATGTGTTAATCCCTGGTGTTGCTACATGTCATTCTCAGTGCTACCACGTGGAACTCCCTGATGCTGCCACATGACACTCTGGTGTTGCCATGTGGCACTCTCTGGTGATGTCCCATGGCACCCCTACACAATTTTTTCCCTATTTCTAAAAACAAATTGATGGGCATAACTTTCTCATATGATATTTGTTTGAGGTGATTCAAGCATCGTTGGAAAGATCTCTATGAGATCTACATCATGCAATCATTTCATCGACATTTGAGACAACAAAAAATGGTCTTTTTATTTTTTTTATTTTTTTAGCAATGGACTTGGAAAAATCATCAAGATCATTAAAATATGTTTCTAATATGAAATTTCTTTAATATGAACTTAAAACAGATATCAAATGAATAATTTATCAACAAAACACTAACGAGTAGTCCAAGGTGCACTACTTCTGGATTGGTAAAAGTGCATTTCATTTTTTTATAATATCTTCCTTGAATTTGTCTAATTAGCACTATTTGTGAATTTTTTTTGTTGGGTGTGGAGCCTAATTATCTTCTATATTCAAAGGTTTCAGCCGGATGTATACCCCAGGAAGACTGTACACCCCTCCACGCGGGGGGGTGCGGGGGGGACTTGTCCCCCCCCACGGGGGTCCGGGGGGGTAAATCCCCCCTGGCTGGGGGGTTCAGGGGCAGCACCTCCGAAGCTAAAAATAGATGAAAAATTGCCTTGTAAAAGTCTAGTAATTTCTAGTCAATCTAGGTCGTTCATTAGGCGGATGATCTGACGGTAGAAGTTATGTTTAATTTAGGGTTTTTTTCCCTAGAAGGCAACCCCTCACTATATATGAGGGAATTGTATTGCATCTATGTATATCTATATTCTGAGTGAGGAAGAGAGAGGAGATTGAGAGTGAAGAGAGTGTTACAGCGGACCTGTTGTAGGTTGTATCTCTTCAATTTGCTAGATAATATTAAAAGGAAGGACTGGCTGTTTCTCCGTGGACGTAGCACAAACTAGGTGAACCACGTATATCTGTGTCTCTCTTTCTGTGTTTATATTTCTGCAATATTTTATGTTTTCTATGGCTCTGTAATATATAATTTTCTAACAACTGGTATCAAAGCCGAAGGTCTATTTGGCTGATAAACTCGCAGGAGAGAAGGGTTCCTGGTTCGAGTGGGAGCAATGGCAGAAGATGGTAGGTTTAGGGTCAAAAAATTCACGGCCAAAACTACCAGCTGTGGAAGATGCAGATGGAAGATTATCTGTATCAGAGAGATCTGTACCTACCATTGAGCGGAAAGACAAAGAATCTGACGAGTATGACATACAGAAAATGGGATATTCTCGACAGAAAGGCACTTAGAACAATATGGCTATGCCTAGTGGCGTCGGTAGCATTTAATATTTCAAAGGAAATGACAACACAAAGTTTAATGTCGGAATTGCCAAACTATATGAAAAACCCTCGGCATCAAATAAGGTATTTCTTATGAAGCGTTTATTTAATATGAAGATGTCAGAGGGTGGATTTGTCACTGATCATTTAAATGATTTTAATACAGTTACAAGTCAGTTAATTTTTGTAGGTGTAAACTTTGATGATGAAGTTAGAGCTTTGTTATTCTTATGCTCATTGCCAGAAAGTTGGAATGGTTTAGTAATGGCCATTAGTAACTCTGTTTCTAGATATAGTACTTTAAAGTTTGATGATGTTGTCGGTGCTATCCTTAGCGAGGAAATGCGATGGAAAAGCTCCGATGAGACATTAGGTAATGCTTTGAGTGCAGAGTCTAGGGGAAGAAAAATGGAAAGAGGAAAGAGCTCAGGATATCGCAGTAAATCAAGGAAAGGCAGATCCAAGTCCAGATCAGGGATAGTATGCTGGAAATGCGGAAAGAAAAGACACCTAAAGAAAGACTGTAGATCTCGGAAGGGAAAAGAAGGAGATGCACAGCAAGAAAACAATCATGAAGCAAATGTAACAGGTGATGTGTTGCAATATGTTTTGATTCTTTCATTAGAAAATATTATTTATGCCTGGGTGGTAGATTCAGGGGCCTCATTCCATGCCACACCTGATAAGAAATATTTTCATGACTATGTTCAAGGAGATTTCGGACAAGTCCGTTTGGGTGATGATAAACCCTGTAAAATTGTTGGAATGGGTAAGGTTCTTGTAAAACAGGAAAATGGAAACCAATGGCTACTAAAGGAGGTAAGGCATGTTCTAGATCTGAAGAAAAATCTGATTTCGACAGGGCAGTTAGGCAGTGAAGGTTGTGTGACAACTTTCACAGATAAAGCTTGGAAGGTCACTAAAGGATCCTTGGTAATAGAGAAAGGAGAAAAGGTTGGTACATTGTATTTATGCAATGATATTTCTAATTTTGTTAATGCTTTAACCTCTACTGGAGTAGATACGACATTGTGGCATCATAGGCTCAGGCACATGAGTGAGAGGGGGATGCAGATTCTTCACTCAAGAAATTTTTTGCCAGATTTGAAGCATGTTGATTTAAAATTCTGTGAGAATTGTGTTTATGGAAAACAGAAGAGAGTTAGATTCCTTAGAGTTGGAAACGAAAAGAAGAGCGAAAAAATAGAGCTTGTGCATAAAGATGTATGGGAACCTGTTCAGGTATCATCTCTTGGTGGCTCTCGTTATTATGTTATTTTTATTGATGATGCAACCAAAAAAACCTAGATTTATTGTATTCGAAATAAATCTGATGTATTTGATACTTTCAAGAAATGGAAAGCTTTGGTTGAAAATGAGACAGGGAAAAGGTTGAAGTGTCTTAGATCAGATAATGGAGGTGAATATTGCAGCAAAGAGTTTGATAGGTACTATTCAAAGAATGGAATTCGCAGAGAGAAGATAGTTCCAGGAACACCACAAGAAAATGGTGTGTCAAAAAGGATGAACAGGACAATCATGGAGCGTGCAAGGTGCATGAGATTGCATGCAGGATTGCCTTTACAATTTTGGGCAGATGCTGTAGATACTGTTGTTTATCTAATAAACAGAGGGCCTTCAAGTTCCTTGGATGGTGGTATTCCAGAGGAGGCATGGACAGGGAAAAAGGTAAACTACTCATTTTTAAAGACTTTTAGCTGTGAATCCTTTATCCACATTAACAAAGAAAATAGAACAAAGCTTGAGGCAAAATCAAAGAAATGTACCTTTATTGGATCTGGTGTTAATGATTTTGGTTATCGCTTATATGATTATGAAAATCACAAAATCATTAGGAGCAGAGATATAATATTCAATGACAAGGTCTTGTATAAGAATCAGTTGCAGGAAAAGAAACAGGAAAAAGAAAACAGAGAATACACAGTGCTTGACAATATCACAGGAAAAGTGATGGTGCCTGAAAATCATAATGATCAATAGCCAGAACAACAACCACAACAGCAACAAGAACTTCAAACACCTGAAAGTGGTGTTAGAAGATCTACCAGGATAAGTAGACCCCCTGAACGATACACTCCTTCATTATATTATGTATTGTTCATTGATTTTGGTGAACCAGAATGTTATGAAGAAGCAGTGCAGGTAGAAACCAGGAAGAAGTGGGAACAAGCCATGAAAGAAGAGATGGACTCCTTAGCACATAACCAGACTTGGGACTTAGTCAGGTTGCCTGTAGGTAAAACAACATTGCAAAATAAATGGGTTTACAGGCTGAAGGAAGAAGATGGAGGAAAACAGAGGTACAAAGCTAGACTTGTGGTGAAGGGGTTTGCACAGAAGAAAGGTATTGATTTTGATGAAATATTTTCTCCTGTTGTTAAAATGACTTCAATAAGAACTATTTTAAGTCTAGTAGCAGTTGAAGATTTGCATCTTGAGCAGTTAGATGTAAAGACAACCTTTCTCCATGGGGATTTGGAGGAAGAGATATATATGCAGCAGCCACAAGGATATGAGGTAGAAGGGAAGGCGAAACTAGTGTGCAGGTTGAAGAAGAGCTTGTATGGCTTAAAACAGGCTCCAAAGCAGTGGTTTATGTCCGAACAAGGTTATACTAGATGTCACTCTGATCATTGTGTTTATCTCAAAAGGAAAAATGAAGGCAGCTATATTATATTGTTATTGTATGTAGATGACATGCTTGTTGCAGGTTTTAACATGCAGGAAATAAATGTGCTCAAAATGAAATTGCAAAACTCATTTGCAATGAAGGATTTGGGGGATGCAAAACAAATCCTTGGTATGAGTGTAACTAGAGACAGGAAGAATCGCAAATTAACATTGTCTCAAAGTGAGTACATAGAAAAGGTGTTGAAAAGGTTTAATATGAAGAATGAAAAACCAGTTAGTATACCTTTGGCTAGCCATTTCAAATTAAGTAAGGAGGCGTGTCCCAAGACTCAGGAAGAAATGGTTCATATGTCTAAAGTTCCATATGCATCAACAGTTGGAAGCTTAATGTATGCAATGGTCTACACAAGCCCTGATATTTCACATGCAGTGGGAGTTGTAAGCAGGTACATGAACAATCTTGGAAAAGAACATTAGATGGCAGTGAAGTGGATTCTCAAGTATTTGAGAGGTACCACAAATCAAGCATTATGCTTTGGTGGTTCAAACATTGCTCTACAGGGATATGTTGATGCAGATATGGCAGGTGACAGAGATAACAAGAGGAGCACTACAGGATATGTATTTACTGTAGGTGGAACAACTGTCAGTTGGTTTTCAAAAATCCAAAGTGTTGTTTCACTTTCAACAACAGAAGCATAGTATGTTGCTGCTACAGAGGCTAGTAAAGAAATGATTTGGTTACAAAGGTTTCTGGATGAATTGGGTAAAAAGATGGAGTTGGGCAGGTTATACAGTGACAGCCAGAGTGCCATACATCTTGCAAAGAACTCTACATTTCATTCCAAGACTAAACATATACAGCTCAAGTACCATTTCATACGGTCAGCATTGGAAGATGGACAGTTGAAGCTGGAAAAGATACACACTAGCCAGAATCCTGCAGATATGTTAACAAAAGTTGTAACCAGGGAGAAATTGAGAATCTGCTCAGTTTCAATTAGTCTTCAAGTATGATGAAGAAGATGAGAAACAACCAGGTCCAAAGTGGAGTCATTGTCTAGAAAATGAAGTAGCGATGGAGTTGCTATAATCAGTCTCCAAGTGGGAGATTGTTGGGTGTGGAGCCTGATTATCTTCTGTATTCAAAGGTTTCAACCGGATGTATACCCCAGGAAGACTATACACCCCTCCATGCGGGGGGGTCAATCTAGGCCGTTCATTAAGCGGATTATCTGACGGTAGAAGTTATGTTTAATTTAGGGTTTTTTTCCCTAGAAGGCAACCCCTCACTATATATGAGGGAATTGTATTGCATCTATGTATATATGTATTCTGAGTGAGGAAGAGAGAGGAGATTGAGAGTGAAGAGGGTGTTACAGCGGACTTGCTGTAGGTTGTATCTCTTCAATTTGCTGGATAATATTAAAAGGAAGGACTGGCTGTTTCTCCGTGGACGTAGCCCAAACTGGGTGAACCATGTATATCTGTGTCTCTCTTGTTTTATGCGTTTTCTGTATTTATATTTCTGCAATATTTTATGTGTTCCATTGCTCTGTAATATATAATTTTCTAACATTTTTATGTATATATCAGATGAAGAGAGATTCATCACCTCTCTCCCTCGACAATCTTACATTTTATTACATATTAGTGCTAAGTTTTTGTAGGCTCCAGGATGATCAAAGAAAATCAATCTATGCACAAGTGGTTTTCAAATACCATTTTTTTTTCAAATAGAACATGAAGAAGTTAAATCCATGTCAAATCACATCCCTCATGTCATTGATATTCATTCATTTTCCATCCTCTAAGCTTACAGTCCATCCATGGTGAAGTCCAAAATTCCATCACCCTACCACTATCAATTTATGACTTCAAAACCATTTTCCCTATGCAAGTTTCATACTTTCCTACCTCACTTACATTCACCCCTAACCCATGAATAAATTCATTCATCTCACTTACAATTTTGAGTTACCATATTGTCTTCTTTCCTTTTGCACAATAAATCTTACTTGATAAATGCAAATATTTCATTTATGGTCCTCTACATTATTGTTTTATACTCATGTTAGATGATGGGGAATTCATTAAGAACCTCCTTGCAACAATTCTTGACCCATCAACTTCAGTACATTATCTAGGTTCGAGACTAGAGATATTTTTAGTACCTTGAGGCTTTCATGCTCTAATGGTAAGTTCTCTCGCCAATAAACAGTGTGAATACATCAATGTCCCTTGTTTGTTGGATCTTCTAGGTGACTCGAATACAATGCATTTATTCATACTTAGTAAGATGTACTTGGGCATCTTGACTCTCATTGACATTAATAGTGAGTAGTAGTGTTGGTTAACGACATTTATTAATGATTGGTAATCCAACAATTTCTTTCTATGTTCAAAATCAACAAAATTTACTCATATAGATAAGAATTATGCCATGGTGTTGATATGAATGAACATTATATGAATATTTCAACAACTTACAACAATGTTCCAATAAATCAACCTTATGTTTCAAAGTTAAGCAGTAGTAGCTTAGTTCCGGTAATAAGAAGGAACAAGAGTTCCAAATTCATATTTCATCCACTATTCATACAACCAAGAGATGAAGAAGGATATCAAAATCTTTCACTTCACATTCCATCATCCAGTTGTAATAACCAAAATCTCACAGATGCATAGCTTTTTGAATTTTCAGGTAGGTGAAGGTATGTTGTTTTCTAGTATTTAATCATTAATTACTTGAATGCTAAAATATATGTATTTGGAAATTTTCCCATGTGACATTGTTTTCCCTATTTTCAAAAGAAAAAAACACCTTGAGTTAGGGGGGATATTCATTACCATTTTTCATTTACATACTCCATAACCTCATACATTGTTGAGCAACATGCCTCTCCCACCTAAATATTGTTTCTCTTTGGTTCAAAGATTGATATATTTTGAAAAGATTCAAATCATAAGCAAATATATGTTGATATGTATATGAATAGGTCTTCATTTTGAATGTATTTTTCAAGTATTCTTTGTCGCAGCAAGAAGAAAAATAAAATAAAAGTGTTGTCACACAAGAACCAACACTTTAAATACTTATGGTTGTCACACAAGAACTAATCACAATTGTTACCACTTAGATCTCTTTTAGAAAAAGAGTACTCTCCACAACATCAAGATCTTGAGAAATTTTTTTTTTTTGAAGACTTTGCAAGAATAACTTGTTGACAAATCTTGCATACCTCAAGGCTATAGAAAAGAAGCTACAAAAAATAAGATGACTTCAATCCATGACAATCAATGCAAATTTGCATTAGTACATGCAACATCTTTAGTTGAGGGGAATATTGGGTCTCCAAAATTTCATCCATTTCACCCTCTTCTCTTTCATTTTCCATTAGTATTTACCATATTCTACAACTCCATAACCATGCACTAAAACCATATTCATGATTAAATATGGGTTTAGACATATTATTTTCCAATACATTTATTTTGTTATTTTGAGTGAATGTATGGTTAAATATTAGAAAAATAACATGTATCCACTTATCTATAAAAGTTGGATGAGTTTTATGATGTCTATAGGTCTATTTGAAGTTTCAAGCACAGTGATATTTTGCCTCTAAGTCTCAAATTCGAATTTCATCTTCAAACTCTTGAAGATTTAAGGAAGATTTGAGATCATCATTCAAGCACATTTCATGGAAAAGAATCATGAGAGTTTTGATATATGTCTCATATCCAAGTTATGAGAGATTTGTGAGAGGATATGAAGAGATGTTACTTGTTAGATGTTAACACATGGTTGTAACCACATGAGATATTTGTGGATCTAGGAGAGATTTGTGGATCTATGAGAGAAATGTGGATCTTAGTTTTGTATAAATAGGGATTCCTTCTCCATTCAAAGGGGTGTTAAGTTTTGGAATGCTAAATATTGGTGTTATCCTTATATGTTATAAATACCATTGTAGTTCACTCACTTTTCAGCTAATACAATCCTTTGATATGGTTATGCCTTCGTGATGAGATTTGGCATTTGATCAATAGTTTCTTAAACTTTTCGCCTCTCATGCACTTTAGAATCGCCACCTGATGAGTATGAGTGTATTTTAATGTTTCATATTTGCAAGATAGACTAATTTATTTTCTACTCATTTTCTGCAATGTTTATTTCAAATCTTTTAATTAGCTGCTTTGTTTCTCATTTCATTTATGTTCTTTTGTAGATCAAGTGCATTCACTTAATTTGCATAAATTATTTCATAACATAATTTTCTTTCACAAACGTTCTTAGGCAAATCATCGTTTTAATTTCTGAATAAACTCTAAGATTTGAACACACACTGAATTTTTGAATTGATTTACAGTCTTCAATGCCTTCATAAGATTAAATTTACAAGTTGTAACAGCCCTAGTTAATATCCATGTAATAAAGTTAATAAAGGAAAAATAAGACCAAGGTCACGGGACATGTATTCCAAGCTGAATGTTGGGAAAAAAACATAGTGATGGGGATCACTTGTAATTAATAAATAGCTATGGAAATTGGCAAAGGAAAAGAAGCATTAATTGGAATTTTATTTATGAAAACAATGGAAAATAGGACAAAAGTGTTGAGAATAGAAACAAGAAATGCTAAAAATAGCATTCAGAATATTCCAATTTTAATTTGTTCTAGAATTAAAATTAGAATTTAGTCTCACCAACTGCTTGAAAAATAATTAATAAATTCATCTTGGATTAATTAGTTGGAGAAATTCAAGCTAGAAGTCTTTGTGAATTCATGCAACAGTTATCCCTTAAATTAAGGAGATTATCCCTTAATTAAGGAGATAAGGATGAGTTATAATTGAGTTGTAATTAGTTAGCTCAGTTAACTAAGTTAAGTCCAGTTAAATTAGTTCCAAATAGTTTGAGGAACTAATTGTGAGTTCAGTAAGTTAATGCATGCATGCATCCAACTAGTGTACTCGAGATAACTGAAGATTCTCTCATAAATAACTCATGCATATCTATTCAGAGAAAGACCCAGTTGAGATTAAAGATGTGGACATTGTACTATCAGTTGCATGAGTTTTCCTATAAAGGAAACTCATCCATGTAGAAGGAAAAAGGTTCCTTGAGGATTGCGCAGTTCTGACAGGGTGTAGGATCAGTGTGAGTGATCAGTCTTCCACTTGGTAACAGGAGGATCACCCAGGAGAAACTGCGCAAGGAAATAGGAGGCTTGGAGGGAAGAGGAAAAGGTTTGTGAGAAACCTTTTTTTCCTGTGAGCATCTAGGAGGATTGTACTGAAAGCTGGCTAGATGTGAGAGCTAAATCTTTGTGTAATCTTGATGTATTTCCACCTTGTATGATAATACAAACAGTGGGGATTTTAGCTGAGGCTTCCCCTTAGTATTTTCTGTGTTTCATGTGTATTGATTCTTCTTCTTATGGTTATATGTGTTCAGCTCTGATTCAACTCGATCTTTAAGCTTTGGCAAGTTTGATAGTAGAAGTAGATTATAGTATTTTGCTTTGGTATATTGCATTATCGAGTTAATCTACAGTCAGATTTTCTACATAGATATCAGAGGTAGATTTGTAGAGAATTTGCAGGAAATTCTACAAAAAGGAAGGTGAAAGGTCACAAAATTGCATGTGAGGAAAATTGAAGGAAAATAGAGGCCTCAATGATAAAAAGACTTCTAAGGATTGGTTCACAACTTTTGTTAGTTCAATCTTTGGCACTTTCATTCTATTCTTTCTCTCTCATACTCTTGTACACTTATATTTTTCTTGGAGCACTCTTAGAGCATTGTGGAATACTTTGGATTTGGAGAAACAAGGCAAAGGAAAATCAGGAAAGAGTTAGAAGACAACGAGATCAACTGCTATAGTAGGTTGGCTTTGTAGGTACCGAGTTGCATGTATGATTTACTTGCTAGTTTTGGCATGCATGGTATATGCATGGGGTTATTTAGTTATGGTTTGTCATTGGCATGGAGGATTGTCTAGATTGATAGTGGTTTTGCCTAGCCTTTCTATTTCCTGGATAGCCATGGTGTTGTGGGTTTCCCACTTGATTGTTTTTTTATTGGTGTTCATGTTCTTATGGTTGTGGATTGAGTTATTAGTTCTTGGAGTCTTGGTTGCACCAATGCTCTAGAATCCCTGGAATAGCTTGGGTTGAGTTACTAGTCCTGGAAGCCTTGGTTTGACAAACACGTTGGAGCCCTTGGTGGGTTGAGTTATTAGTCCTTGAGCCTTGGTTGGACAAACGCTCTGAAGCCCTGCAACAGCCATGGAGTGAGTTACTAGTCCTGAATCCCGGTTGGAACAAACACTCTAGAGTCCTGGACAACTTGGGTAGAGGTTGATCTAGTGATGGTTAGTGATGTCCGACCCTAAGGTGGAATCACTGGTAGAGGGTTGAGGTGGAATGGCCTCTTGAAGCCTTAGTTTGGTTTTGCTTGATTTATTCCATGAGATCCCACATTCATGCTTGGAATACGACGCGGGGGTGATTGGCTGAAAGAGATATTTGGTTTAGCCCAATCTATGGTCGCGTGGTACGTGGAAGTCCCTGACTTGGTTGGATTTGTATATGTTAATAAAGTTATTTTCCTCTTGTATTTCATGAGTATTTATACATGTTATTATGTGGATTTGATGGTTATCCTATCATTGTTATTATCCTAGTTATATGTTGGTTATAAGCATGGTTTCATGACATATTCTAGTTATGGATCGTAACATATTTTGATTGGTAAATGATTGGTTATTGAATCCATGACCTAATAGATGTTTTTGCAACTATTGTGAGAGAGAATTACACCTTCTTGATGATTCTCAGATAAGTATGAGAGCCCTATGTTCATATATGCATTTATGACATGTAGATTGCATGTTCATAATGTGTTTGATGAAATGTTTGTCATGGTTAGGCCTGGTTAGGTCAAGCTCTTGTCTAAGTTTTGTGTTAATGGCATTGTCATGTGTCATTTATCATTCTGGAAAGTTATATCAAGCTCTCGACAGAAGTCTAGATCGTATCCCTGAACAAGTGGCTCAAATTTCAGGGTTGCATGCACTGAACTGGGGATTTTAGATTGCAATTGCTAGGAGGCGGTGTTATCCATGCGACCAAAGGGTTACATGTGTTGGCTTGCCTTGTCATGCAAGCCACTGGGAGTCTAGATCAGTGAAAAAGAAATTTAACTCAGGGTTTGGGCACCTAGATTGGTTGATTAGCTTATGGGGTCTTGTAGCTCTTGAGGAAGGTCAGTAAAGTTTCGGTTTGTCGATTCCACTTCCTTAATTGTACCTAGGAGGTTGGGTCATATCATAGTAACTCTTTACCACATATTTAACCCGGTGGACAGTTAAACTTGGGTAAGGGTGGGAGGAGGGTGTTACAAAGTGGTATCAGAGCTCCCAGGTTCAACACTTGGACTGGATGGGTGGAATGTGTTTTTCATGCATGCATATAGGTTGTATATGTGCTTGTTATGTATGCACAGTGATGGTCATTGTTGCAGTTATGTTGTCATGTAGAAATTGATGATGTTGTTGATGGGATGAGGGACATGTTGATCTCATTATATATTTATATATATTATGCTAATATGGATTGATCTTGCAGACGTGATAGCCTCCCCTGAACTTCACTGAGGTACGTTTGATTATGCTTATATTTAGTTTACCTGACATAGTATGTTTGCACGAAGAAGATCAAATATGACTAACAAAATGGTGGACTACAATTCACATGATTCTCCCTACAAATCATATGAGCAACATGGTGATGAGTACTCCCCTCACATAGCAGATACATTGAGAAGTTTGAAAGTATAGATTAAGACTTGTAAGGCAGATAATGACAAGACCATTTAGTGATAGGAAAGAATTTCTAGGGCATAGGAGAAATAAGAAGAGGTTAATGCAGTCATTCTTTAGAGTCTATCAGATACGAAGAGACATGGAACACTTAGGATCAGTGATGGACAAGAGGAAATGAAAAATTGTGCATATGGAAATAGGTCTCAATCCTGACACAAGTTGGATAAAGAGGATACAGTCAGAGATGGCATATTTTTAGATACACTTGACCTGAGGGGTACAGCCATGGGTTCTATCCTAGTTCTAGTTCAGAGAGATAGTATCATCATCACCATCACCATCCATATAGGAGGATTGAGAAGCAGTTTTTTACATAAGATTTTAAGAAAGCAAAACCACCTACATTCAATGGGGAAATAAAGAAGTCACGGGGTTCAGAAGCTTGGTTTCTTGGGAAGAATAAGTTCTTTAGATTACATCACTATTTAGAGAACATGAAAGCGAGGATAAGTACCTTCAGTCTTAAAGGTAAAGAAGGCATTTGGTGGGAAGACATGAAGCATGTCAGAGGCATTCGGGAAGAAGAGTTGACTCGGAGTGAGTTTGAAAAACATTTAAGGAAGAAGTATCTATCTAAGAGATACTATGATGACAGGGTGAAGGAGTTCTATGAGCTAAAGATGGGATCTATGACTGATGAGGAGTATACTACCAAATCCATGGAGTTGTTGAGGTATGTGCCTTATCTTAAGTAGGAGAAATCGAAGATTCAAAGATTCATCAGTGGGTTTTTGGTATCATTCAAGGATAGGATTGATTTTGATGAAGCTAGATCGTTGGAAGAAGTCATCAGAAATTTGAAGCATTCTTACGAGCAATCGAAACGTAGATTTGAATCTAAACAAGATTGGAAAGGTAATGCCAAGACTAAAGGAAAATGGGATAAGAAGTGAGGAAGACTTCAAGACATAGATAACAAAGAGAATGCAGCGTCATACAAGAACTTAAATACATCTGACAGAGGACAGGGATTTTAGTCTGAGGAGAAAAACAAGGGTGATGACAGGAAGCCTTTACAGTGTTGGACTTGTGGCAAGGATCATCGCAGGAGAGATTGTCCATAGCATCAACGTGACAGACCAAAGATCTACAATGCTCAGGAGGAATAGACTGTGGGGTATTTTGGACAAAGTATTAATCATATTTATGCAACGTTGGATAATAGGCAGGTGAATCATTAGACATCTATTATTGAGATATACGGTAAGATTTGTGATCAAGTTGCTTCTATTTTGATTTACTCTAGATCTAATTATAGTTATGTTAAGCCTAACCTGGTGGATAAGTGTGTTTTGAATAAAGAAGTACATGTAGTGTCTTGGTTAGTACAGTTTTCTACAGATACTAAGAAATCATTGGGTAAGAGCTTTGTGTGTTTGAGTTAAATGGTATGCCTATATCAACACATCTGAATGTGCTTCCATTGGGATCACACAATATGCTTCTACATATGGATTGGTTGTTTCTTCACAATACTAAGTTGGATTGTTATGAAAAGGCTATAGAATGCTTAGATGACAATGGAGAATAGAGAATCCTGCAAGGTAAGAAAAAGGCAACATCAATTAGAATGGTCGCAACTATGTAGGAAAAACATAGTTGCCAGAAAGGGTGTGTATTACTTTCAGTGCATATTTCCAGTTATAAGGGTAAGGATGTTGAGGATGCGGAGATATTCAAGAGGTACCTAGTTTTTCAACAGTTTCAGGATGTTCATCATTGGGTAAGAGCTTTGTGCATTTGAGTTAAATGGTATGCCTATATCAGCACATCTGAATGTGCTTCCATTGGATCATACAGTATGCTTCTGGGTATGGATTGGTTGTATCTTCACAAGACTAAGTTGGATTGTTATGAAAAGGATATTGAATGCTTGGATGACAATGGAGAATAAAGAATCCTACAAGGTAAGAAGAGGGAAAAATCAGTTAGAATGGTCACATCAATGCAGGAAAAACATAGTTGCAGGAAAGGGTGTGTATTATTTGCAGTGCATATTTCTAGTTATAAGGGTAAGGATATTGAGGATGCGGAGATCTTCAAGAGGTACCCATTTTTGCAGAAATTTCAGGATGTATTCCCAGTAGATATTTCAAAGTTACCGCCTCACAAGGAAGTGGAATTTCTATTGAGTTGGTACCATGGGCAACACCAGCATCGAAGGCACCTTACAGGATGAGCACTCCAAAGCTAGTAGAATTAAAGTCGCAGTTTAAGGGAATGCTTGACAAGGGATTCATTAGGCCAAGTGTGTCAACTTGGGGTGCACCAGTATTGTTTGTGAAGAAGAACGATGGTACTATCAGGTTGTGTATTAATTACAGTCAGTTGAACCAATTGAAGGGAGAAACAATGTTCTTGAAGATTGATTTGAGATTAGGATACCATCAGGTACACATCAAACAAGAGGATATATACAAGACTTCTTTCCGAACTAAGTATGGGAATTATGAGTTTGTTGTGGTTCCTTTTGGTTTGAGTAATTCTCCAGCTACTTTCATGTATTTGATGAATAGTGAGTTGTGTCCTTATCTAGACAAGTTTGTGATTGTATTCATTGATGATATATTAATATATTCTAAGGATGAGGAAGAGCATGTTGAACACTTAGCAACAGTGTTAAGACTGTTGAGAGAGTGTCAATTGTATGCCAAACATAGTAAATGCAATTTATTTCAGACAGAGGTACATTACTTGGGACATGTTGTCTCCAAGGAAGGCATAATAATGTATACAAAAAAGATAAGAGCTATCATGGAATGGGAAGCTCCTAAGAATGTGGATGAGGTCAGGTCATTCATGGGATTAGCTAGTTATTATAGGAGGTTCATAAGGAACTTCTCACATATTTTCTATCCTATTACATAAGGAAAGGAAATAAATTTGAATGGACAGAGGAATGTTCATGAAATTTTGAGCAGTTGAAGAAGTTGTTGACAAATGCTTCAGTTTTGAAAATTGCAGATCCAGATAAAGAGTTTGTGGTATGTACAGATGCTTGCAAGAGAGGACTTGGTGGGCTTCTGATGCAGGAAGGATAGGTGGTATATTACGATTCAAGGAAACTAAATGAGCATGAGCAGAACTACGTGACACATGATCTTGAGTTGGCAGTGATCATTCATGCACTGAAGATGTGGAGGCATTATCTTCTTAGTGGGAGGTTCATTATGATGAGTGATCATAGTGGGCTGAGATACTTGTTTGACCAACCAAATCTGAGTGGTAGGCGAGATAGATGGTTGGCTATGATTAGTGAGTTTGACTTCAAAATCAGGTACATTAAGGGTAAAGAGAATAGGGTTGCAAATTCTCTTAGCAGGAGAGTACATGTAAATCACATAGAATTTATGAGTTCATATGGGAAAAATTTAAGGGATCATATCTTACCAACAGGATGGCATGTACATGGATCTTAGGCACAGGTTATAGCAATAGGGTATAGGTGAACATGGTGTAGATTATCATCTTACAACAGATGGTTTGGTTAGATTTAAGGATAGGATCTATGTTCCAGGCAACAGTGAACTCAAGAAACTTATCTTGAGAATTTCATGTCAAGTCATATTCGGGTCACATGGGATATCAGAATATATTGACAGTGGTTAATAGGTTCTATTACTCGTCGAATTTGAAGAAAGAGGTGGTATAGTTTGTTGCGAGATGTTTGGATTGTCAACAGGTAAACGTAAAGTGTAAGCATCCAGGTGGATTACTACATTTCATTCTGATTCCACAGTGGAAATGGGATATCATTTCTATGGAATTCATTACAAGTTTTCCGAGGACCTCTAGACAACATGATTCTATTGTGGTTGTGGTTGACAGGTTGACAAAGGTAGCACACTTCATTCTAGTAAAGTTGATGAATTCAGCTAGTGAAGTAGCATAGGTATTCATTAGAGGCATAGCGAAGTTGCATGGCATTCCGAAGAAGATTGTGTCAGCCAGAGATGCCAAGTTCACTTCCAAGTTTTGGAAGGAGTTATTTTCAAGTTTGAGTACAAAGTTGGCCTTCAATACAACTTATCATCCGATGACAGATGGACAGACAGAGAGGGTCGATAGGATTTTGGAGGACATGTTGAGAATGTATGTTATGCATCAGCAACGAAAGTGCGAAGAGTGTATTCCACTGGTTGAGTTTTTCTTACAACAATGGGTATCAGGAGTCACTGAGGATGAGCCTGTTTAAGACACTTTATTGGCAAAGTTGTAATACTCCCATCAACTAGAGCGATCCAGGGAACAGGGTATTGATAGGACCAGACATGTTAGCAGAGATGGAACAGAAAATGTAGGTTATCAAGAAGAATCTAAAGGAAGCACAGGATAGAAAAAATAGTTATGCAGATTAGCATAAGTGGTGGGCCTTGGACTTGGTATAATTCTTCACCTTATTTCCTTAGTTTATAATTATTTTTTCAAATATTTCAAGCAGAGATTATAATAATTTGAATGATACAGAGTTCTAGAATGGAGTAATGATTGTTTTTTTATTTTACCTCATTAGTGAATCGATTCAAATTTTCAAGATGTCATTAACTCGTGATTTGGGTCAATATTTGGACAGGAAATATCTGATGTTGATTGTTGTTCCTTGAATAGCTAAGGAAGTTCAAGCAATGAGGAAATCATTCAGTCTATTTTTGACCTGTTGATCGTGGATTAATGTCCTATACGCATGAGACGGTTGAAGAAAGGATCATGACCTGGAAGACATTGCAAATTTTACAGCTTGAATTAAAGCATCCTAAGAATCTCTTGATTCTCAGGATAGCTTTACCATTTCGAATTTAAAATTGTTTTTAATATAGAAAGTAGAATTAAACTCTGATTTAACTTAATTATCCTTATTAATTATAACACGAGACTGAAGAGACAGATCGTTTCGATTTTTTACAGACTTCTCTTGTAATTCACTGTTACATGTTAATGAAGATTTCAGCGAGTTAGTTTTAATCTAGTGCATTGAGTTAACTACAAGACGGTTAAATTCTAGTAGCCATGGGCCCAGTCCTGGGATGAATATTTTCTTCCTCTGTATTACTATTGCATCTTACTTTCATCTTTTGAATGAGTAATCGTTTCTTAGATTAAATCTTTGTTTGACAGATTTATTGTTATTGTTTACAAGCAATTGTAGTGAATAACATTAACGATATTTCCTTTATAACATTATCTTTTGTTATTTCTTTCCGTAGAAAGTGTGAATTGATTAGCTTCGAATATTTATCATTTTTCTTATAAATGCATTTCAGTTCTTTTATTACAACTATCATTCATTAGGAAACAACTTGAATTGATTTATGATCTTTTCATAGGGACTTCACAATTTATTTTTGTTACCAATGTGATTATGATTTATAAGTAGAAAGCAATTATTCACTCAGTAAATATTTCATTGTTCCTTTCATTTCTCAAACTCCACTTCTTATTAGTCTCACTCAAAACAAGGTAATCTGAACACTACCCTTGCACCAACTATGCAGACAACCTTGCAATAAAAAGACGAAATCCCAGGTTGACAATTTAATGTGTAGAGGTTTAAGTTGATTCTTTAGGAACAACTTAGTGCCCAACATTTTGGCATCATTGTCAAGGAGGTTGTCAAAGAAGTGTGTAGATGTATCTCTATGGGATTGGGTATTTAACATGGAAGGTAAGAACCTACGCACGCACCAAGTAAAAAGCTTGTGCCAGTGCCTGCCCTCGGTCGATACTTTTTAGAATTCTTTAGTGTGTATGACTAAGAAAAATCATAGGTTAAAGAAGTTATAGATTCAAACCCCATTTCAAAAACCACCAAAACCCAAGGTCATTCTGGCCTTGGAAGATCAAACTTCATAGACAAAATCATTCGGAAATTTGAATCTCAAGCATCGGTAGGACCCCGAACAATATCCGAGAAGGGCTATACTATTGCCCCTCGAGTGGCAAGATCATTTATTGCAACTCATGCTGAGATTCATGATAAGACTAAAGGATCTTAATGAAGTTTCCAAGATGTTAGTGCCTAGATTTACCTCAGGCTGAAAAGGTAGGCTCCAGGGCCAACATCAAACCACGCTCAGCCTGGTAGCTAGCCCTACCAAGTTAGGAGAGGGCTCTCTCCGGGTCAATCTCAGCAAATAATGATCTATGGGGCTTGAGATGACTGAAATATCTTCTAATGTTAGGCTAGGTATGAAGTGCAAGGATTTTATTTGACTTTTTGGGGGTTTTTTGTTGGAAAAAGGGAAAGGAAAATTTGGGTCCGGGGATGAGGCCAAATTTTTGCAGAGTTCCAGTTTGGGCAAGGTAGGCAGTAGTTTTGATGCTTTGATTTGTAAAAGTGGAGAGTTCAGACCGGTGAGAAGTTGAAGAGGGAAAGAGGGTATCAAGAATCCTTTTCAAACTGAAGAAAACATTGAAAATTAAACAAAACTAAAAGGCAGAGCACAGCAAGCTGATGAATTCTACCTTTGTCACTCATTTGTTTAATTTCAGAAGCAAAATGGAAAGGAAATGGTACACACAAATATCAGTGAACTTACAAACTACATAGAGAAGAACACCATCAAAACACAGAGCCACAGGGATCCCAAAAAGTGCTGCAAACCCTGGTCTTTCCTTTGCCAAAAATGCAGAAATCAAATGTACAATGGAGTGCCAAGCAATCCCAAGTGTCCAACCCTGAAAATGACTGAGAAATTACATAATATAGACAAGCTTAACTCCTTCCCATGCCTCTAGGGGTCGAGCTCATCATTCTAGGAGCTGTTTCAACCATATCTAAATAAGGAACTGAAAAATAGGCAACTGAAACAACTTGCCTCTATATGCTAGGAAACTGATTCATTCACTCACATTTCACCTTTTGGTGAATGAATCTACTAAGACAAGTAAAAATGTGCCAAAATTACATCATGGTCATGAAATTACATCAAGTTAGATCAAGAGTAACATCAAAAAGTAAAACTAGTCAAAACTGGGCGAAATTCTGAGCTACTGAGTGAAAAATAGGCCAAATTCCCCTATGCGCCGTGCCTGAAACCTGTATGCGTAGCACAACTTTGAGGCTGATTTTGAGGGTCTTCCCGAAGTCCAAATTGAGCTCATGATAGCTCATTGGAAATCCCTGTTTGTCTACTCTCCAACCCAAGTGGAATTCCTAGATTTGGTGGCCATTTTCCCCTCCAAACATCCAATCTCCCAACACTGCTTCCTGTGGGTGCAAAAGGTCGCAGAGAGGTGATTTTTAGGGTGTTTTTGACCCTTTAAGAAACCCAAAATTTAATGAAATCCTTAGGTAATCCATGAGCATGCATAAATTTTGATGAAAAATCCAAAAATGTAAATTTTTCCTCCTGCAGAGCTACCAATTATAAGCGCGCGACAAGTGGCGCTACGCGTTGGGCAAGAAATTCTGTTTTAGACCAAAAGTTTCAAAATTGACAAAATTTTCTCCAAATTTGCTGAAATTTGGACTGAAGGTCCATCATTAAGTATGCTTAGCTAAAGAAGCTTCGGCCAAGATTCAGAGCCTATCATGCCTTTTGCGTCGTTTTATTGCTCTCCTTAGTCTTGCCTTCAGGATTTTGATCCTCTCTTTGCAAACATGATTTCGTGCCCAATAATGATTTTTCATGTGCCTGAGCATGTCCTTGTCTTTGTTTGCCTTTGCCAATAGCTTCTCAAGACGAATATTGGCCTTCTCAAGCCAAGTTTCTTGATTAGCCTCTATCTTCTGCTCCAATGAAGTGAACTCTATCCTCCTCCTTTGGGCAGCTTGGCGGTTTTGCCGAATTTTTTGTAACTCCATGACTGTATGTTAATCCTCCAGTTGTTTGTTTCGCTGCTCCAAATAGTTTATGACCCATTGAGCTTTCTGCAACTTGTCGGTCGATGCATCTATCTCGACCTTCTGCTCCCGAATAATCTCCCTCATCTTTGAGCTAGGAGAGCTCACATCATCATCGATGAGTATGAAATCAGTGTCTTGGCCTCCTGAAGGGCCCTCATCCTGCGTAGGCTCCTTGCCTTTGTCTTGTACCTGTACCTGTGCTGCTGATGATGGCAACGAGACCCCTTCCACCCTAGGTGGAGATAATACTCGTTGGGCTGCTGCAAACAATCCTCTCATGCCTCTATGATAGGTGACATATGTTGGCACACGAGTAGTCTCTGCCTCCTGACCTCCATACTGATGTGAAGGTTCACCCGCATCATGGATAACCTCCTGATGAGCTGCTGAGGCTGTGAAGAACTCACAGGAAATGAAGTCTTCCCATGTGATACCCTGCAAGCCAAGCTGATGTACAACAATGATCTTGATGAGCACATAATGGTAAATGTTGTTGTACTCCTGTTAAGGAGTCTTCTTCTGTACAAGAGTAGTCATCCTCTCGATGTTTCGACACATGAAATATGGAATGTTCATCATTTTTACTCTCGTGAAATGCATCAATAATCTGATATGGTATGCATAGAGGCGTGAGAAGCAGCCCTCACAACTGAAGTATCTGATAATGAGTCGCATCAATGGTGCATAGGATTCTTTCAAAAACCGGAATGGGAACACCCTGCTGAGCAGTCTCACATAGCTAGGCCTGATGTATGGTTCATAATGTACTTTGTCTACATGTTGTCTTTTGTTCCACTCCTCACCTACATTCGGTATTCCTGTTGCTTGAGAAATGGTTTCTGGTGTCAAGGTGAAATTTACACCAGCAAGAGTTACCTGACCCTCATGCAAATGTAAAACAAACAACCGAGCCAACTCCTGATGATACTGAATCTGAGCAATCATCTCACAATACTGAAAGCATGATTGTTGTTGGAAACATGTCATGGAAAGTGGACAGGCCTGCAATTGAGTCAATGAGGTGCGCTCTTCTCTGACATGTCTGCCACCCTTACGAGGCCTCCTAGGTGCATGAAGCTCTGTGGTAGAATCACTGTCTTGTTCATATGATGAATCAGTGTCTGTCACGGTGTTGCAAGTCTATGCCAAGTGAATGTTGATCTGTATGAGGTGGAAACAAAAATTTGGTGTATTTGCCTCCAATTGCCAAATGTGTGCTAAGTAGGAAGGGAGTGTAGGAAAAGAAAATGGATAGTGGATAAAGTGGACTGCCAGGTGAAATTAACACACAATAACAATCACTTGACTGTGTGTTAGGAATATGGGGTTTGGGGATTCTTTGCAAATGACATGGAAAGTGATAGGGATGGGATATTGTAGGGTTTAGGGATAGGGATAGGAATAAATGGGGGAATAGGGGATTGAAATGATGATGTGATTACAGTGATGGGAAAGGGAAACAGGGTTTAGATTATTGCAGCACCAAAGGCAATTTTTAATACTCAAATTCAAACCTTAAGAGTAGTTTTTCATGAGAGGATAGGGTTTAAATTTTAACACTCAAATTTCTCCAAATCAAGCTTCGAACCATACCAAACACTCTTCAACAACAAGTGCAAGGTTAATCGGACTTACTCGATGCAAATGGGAGGAAAGAGTTGAATTTTCGTTGAAGGCATGATAAATTTCAGTTGTTGGCTCTGTGCGCCGCGCGCACAACCCAGTGCGCCGCGACCCGTATATGCGTCGTGCACGTCCAAAACAACATAGTCAATGGCGGCTCTATGCGTCGCGACCTCCCGGTGCACCGCGCAGCAATTCAATACACAGTCGGCCTTCAAAATCACAATTCCGCCCTTCCACAATTTGACTCGGCTTCTTTGGCATAACAATGAATTTTTCTAACACCGAAAATATCTTATATGCCCAATGACTTCAATTTTAAATTTCAAATAACCCACTTTGTAATGTTTTCACTTTGGCACTTTTCACTTTCTAATACAAACTCTTTTTTTTTGTTTCCTTTGACTTTTGACTGAAATGATGAAACTCTTGGCAATTTTTTGCAGGAATGATGCCTTGGATTTCGGCAAAGGATGACTAGGGCTGCACTGAATAACTGTAGAACTTGAAAAACTTTAAAAATTATATATTTATTACAATAAATAAATTTGACGATTTCTTCTTCAAAATAGAGTTTTGAAGAAGAATCATTCTCAAGCATTATTGATAATGACAATTATGGAATGAAAACGTATTAGGAACATCCTCATGAGCCTGCTGGCATTATTGGACACTTTGAAAACAAAATTAGTGAAACCCTAGACCTAATGACTGAAATGACTCTTGGCTGACCAAAGGACCATCCATAATGACTGTAAAATTGATTTGATGAACTTTGATGATCAGACACGAACCAGCAGGTACATGACATGAGGGAAGTATGGAGACAAGACCCTTCCGTCAGAAAATTGATGCTCCTAATGGAATGCAGATGATCGAGCTGAATGAGACACCTAAAATGAAATGCAACAAAAGATTTTTTGATCTCTGACGGAGGGCTGAACAGATCAACTCTAACAGTGGCTCCAATGGGGATGGTAGCTCCTTGGAGGTGCCAAGAACTACAGATCTCTGGGAGAGATAGACAATGCCTTCATCCATTGGGCTATGGAGTCGATAACTTAACAAACTGACACAAGACTTTTGACTCATTTATTGATTGAAATTTGACTCAAACTGAAACAAGACACTTAAAAGCTGAAACTAGACATTCAACAGTTGAAACTAGACACTCAAAACTGACGAAAACAAAAAATGACTCAAGACTGACTTAACTGAAACAAGTACTTACAAAGCTTTCCAATGGCGGTAGACCATTGAGATTTGAGGGCTTCAAATCATGATGACAACCACCTGCCTACTGATGAAATATGTACAATCATGTGTAGTGAGCCTTCCAATGTAACCAATCCAGTAGATGGCTACATACTGCAATTCTGCTCTCACTTGTCCCGAGCAGGTAGAATGATATACATGTAGGCAACTCACAATAACCACTGAAACCAAGGCTTATGATAACGAACCAGGCAACATTTATCTTTTCTAATGCTTGCAAAAGAATGTCAAAAGGATCTTGAAAGTCCTGAAGCACTGGCTTGTCTTGAGACCTAGCATCAAAAATACAAGTACTCCTTTCATTCTGATCTAAAAGAACAACTCATACTATGTCTCTCAGACTCACATTCTTCAATTTCATGGTCAAGGTCATTCTTAAACAGAAAACAATCTTCCAGATTATCAAACATGACAGCCTTATCATCTTCATGAAAGAAAATATTATCTGTTCGCTGATCTATAAGGCTAATGTCAAGACCGTCATCATTTTCAAAAGAAGAAGAAGTTTCAACAACACCATCTTGACCATGTGCACACTGCAGACCTGCATTAGCTTTGGTTGTAACCTGACCTTTCAAGAGTCGATCTATCTCATCTTCAGACAGGGGAGATAATACTTTCTATTTTGTTTTGCTCAAGTGATTTTTGTCTTCTTGAAATAACATTTGAAAACATGAAAAATCTGAATGACAATCCTGATCTTCTGAAATTTGGAAACATTGTTGATCATCTTCATATGACATGGCAATCAAATTATCCAAATTATCGTTTACCACTGAGTTATCAAAAGAAGATTTTTAACTTACTTGAACAAAGGTTTCATCTTGTTTTTCATCACATGACTGGATTACCTCCTCGTGAAGGCTTTGTTCAATAAATCTGTCTTCTTCATTCCAGATGATCTCAACAGCAGAACTCTCCTTCATGGGATTCAGAACAAGGTTGTCTTGATCATCACGATCTGAATCTAGATCTGAAATAGCCGACTTGACTTTATCACATTCTGAAATTGAAACTTGACTTTCCTGCATGTTGTCTTCTTCTATGGACAGATCTGAAATAAAACCTTCTCCTTCATCATCTTCCACCGTACTAAGATCTTGATCCTGCTGCAAATTTTCCTGATCATCTTGATAAGTATCACTCTCTTTATGCTGCTGAAATGGATTTTCGTACAGAGCCTCCATGATCTCATCGTCCATGAAGTCATCATCTTCATAAACTTTCTCAAGATGTTCAATAAAACTATAAACAGAGAAGATTAAATCCACACCTTAGGGATGTAGTAAAACAAGAATTGCAAAAGCTCCTAGATGTTAATTTTATATATCCTATTTAAGATAGCCAGTGGGTTTCACCATTAGTTGTTGTCCCTAAGAAAAATGGTAAATGGAGAATTTGTGTGGACTATAGAGAATTGAACAAGGCTACGCAGAAAGACCATTTCCCCCTTCCATTTGTAGATCAAGTCCTTGACACTCTTGTTGGGAAGAAATTTTTCTCCTTTCTGGACAATTTTAGTGGTTATAATCAAATTCAAATTGCTCTTGAAGACTAGGATAAAACCACATTTACTTTCCCTTGGGGAACGTTTGCATATAGAGTTTTACAATTTGGGTTGTGTGATGCACAAGCCACCTTCTAGAGGGAAATTTTAAGTATATTTTTTTATTTAATTAGTGAAGGACTTGAGCTATACATGGATTATTTTACTCCATATGGTAACGAGTTTGACCAGGCCTTACAGAATTTAGAAAAATTTCTTGAATGATGCATTACTACCAGATTATGCCTTAGCCATGAAAAATTTCATATGATGATGACCGAAGGTGTAGTTCTAGGACATTACATTTCTACTGCAGGTATTCAAGTGGATTTAGCAAATATTGAGGCAATTCTTACGCTACCTACTCCTCGTACACCAACCGAGGTACGTAGTTTCCTTGGCTATGCTTGTTATTATTGCAGATTTATAGCTAAATTTTCAAAGATAGCAACACCATTGTATGTTTTGACAGGAAATGTTGAATTCAAATGGACTGACAGATGTGATGTTGCTTTTGCAGAACTTAAAAAGTTGGTCTCAACAACCCCTGTGTTAAGAGGGCCAAACTAGAATTTACCTTTCCACATTTCATCAGACACATCAAACACAACGATAGGAGTTGTCCTTGGATAGGAAGAAGACAAAAAGCCTTCTACCATTTATTATATTAGCAAGAATATCACACCGGTAGAGCTAAATTATACAGTGACAAAAAAAGAGTTTTTAGCTGTTGTGTATTCTATTAATAAATTTCATCACTATATAATGGGATATCCAGTCTTCCTGTATACTAATCATTTTTCCATTAGATATGTAGCTAATAAACCTATTACCAATGGCCGAATAACTCGATGGTTGTTATTATTGCAGGAGTTCGACATTACTATAAAGGATCACCCAGGAAAGGAAAATCTCATTGAATATTTTTTGTCTAGAGTACCCAAAACAACCGATTCTTTACCAGTGGAAGATCAATTTCCAGATGAACACCTATTTGTTGTAACAATCAAGACACCCTGGTATGTTGATGTGGCTAATTACCTGGCAGCAGGAAAACTGCCAACGCATTTGCCACCCCGGGATAGGAAACTTATTGTTCAGCGTAGTGCATGGTTCTCCTGGATAGATGGCTACCTATTTCATACAGCGTTTGACTTTCAAATCCACAAATGCATTAGAGAAGACAAGATTTATGAAATTCTTAGGTCTTGTCATGATGGACCCTGTGGTGGAAATTTCGCTAATCGCAGGATTGGGCATAATGTACTTCAAATGGGCTATTATTAGCCCATGATATTCAAAGATGCAAAGAAGTATGTCTGAAGCTATGATAGTTGTCAGAGAATGGGTCGTCCCACTCAAGATGATGAGATGTCTTTGCAACTGCAATTTGTATTAGAACACTTTGAAAGGTGGGCATTCGATTTCATGGGCCTCTTTAACCCACCAATGAATCATAAGGCATACATCCTAGTTTGTATGAACTATGTTACTAAATGGGTGGAAGCAGTAGCTCTTCCAAAAGCTACAAAAGAAGTAGTAATTAGTTTCTTATTTGAACTATTTTTGCGATATGGACTACCTCGAGAAATAATAACAGATGGGGGTTCACAATTCACTGCTCATAATTTTTTTGCCACTTTAGAGAAATACCACATCAAGCATAGAGTCACTTCTCCTTACCATCCTCAAGAAAATGGATAGATGGAAAGCACCAATAAGGTTTTGGAGGAAATTCTGACCAAAACAGTATGGGCGAATTGCCAGAACTGGGCAGCTAAACTTCCTGAGGCCTTATGGGCCTATCGAACAATGTGTCATAATACTAATGGCTATTCACCATACCACCTTGTTTTCGGTAAGGAGCCCAGTCTTCCTATTGAATTCGAGATTAAGACTCTCAACACTACAAGAGAATTTGGATTGGATTTCACTACAAAAGCACAGAAACAATGTTTACAACAACTTAATGAATTGGACGAGATGCGCCTATCGGCCCTGCAACGTATAGTTGTTATTCAACAGCAAAGGGCCAAATGGCATGATCACCTTATTAAAAAGAAAACTTTTCAGAAAGGAGACTAGACACTGTTGTATAATTCCAGGTTTCAAGATTTTCTAGGAAAACTTTAGACGAGATGGTTAGGACTGTATGAGATCACCCAAGTCTATGACAATAGTACAATGGCCTTGGCTACCATTGATGGTTTTGGCGTCTCTTTTCTTGCTAATGGACATCAAATATGCCTATACCATCAACCGCTTACACGAGAGTATTTTTGTCATCATATAAGTAATGATTCCAATTTGCAGATCGTAGCTGATCGGAGAGGAAACCCTGCAGCTACATCTAGCTGAATTTTTTTCAAAACTTTTTTTCATTTTGTACATAATGTATATATTTTCATGAAATTTATGTTTTAATCTAAAAAAAAAAACTTTAATAATAATAGTAATAATGAAATAAGGGGAAAGGATTGTTATTCTTGTATCACAGTTGTTGTTCCTTCACGGTTGTTCCCTTAGTTGCAACCATTTTCCCCTTAGTCACATGCATTGTTCCCTTAGTCGTAGCCAATGTTTCCTTTCATAATAGCTTGTTCTTCCTATTTTATCATAGTTGTTGTTCCTTCGGTTGCAATTGTTGTTCCCTCACTGTTGTTCCCTTAACTGCAGTTGTTGTTTCCTTTTGTTACAGCTTGATGTTCCCTTTTATCACAATTGTTGTTCTTTCGATCACAATTGTTGTTCCTTCACTATTGTTCCCATTAGTTGCAGCCATTGTCCCTTTTTTGTCACAACTCGTTGTTCCCTTTGGTCGCAGATGTTGTTCCCTTTGGACATGGTCGTTGTTCACTTAAGTCACAATGGTTGATCCCTTATGATTGTTATTTTCTTATTTTAAACCAGTTTTTGTGTGAAAATTATTCCAATTTTGAAGCACTTTTCTAATATCATGGTGACAAATTATGTCGTTCCAATGATTACCATAAGAGAATATTTTATTTGACTTTTCAACTTCATTAAAAATTTAACAATCCTGATATTGTAAATACATAAACTGTTCATAATATATCTCTTCAATTACCACCAAAGGAGTTTCTTTTTCTTCCTTATAATCCTGTGATCTCCTTAACAAATAAAATTTTGGGAAGCAAATAGCAAACTAAAAGGATAATTATTAAAATATTTTTTACGCCATACCTAACTCTTAAGGAGTTGATGAGCCACCACATTCACTAATCTCTTATCATAAAAGAATGAGAAAATTACTAATGAATCAAATTAAAAGAAGAGAATTGTACCAAAAGGATAGGAGGTCTCATTACGAGCCCGCCTACCATGGTCATGGGACTTAATAAGGTGATATTACCATTTTGGTCACCAATCCAGGGTAATGGCCTTCAACATTTGAATCAAAGGACAAGAGGTCTCATCACGAGTCGACTTGTTCATCTCATTAAGATCTGGTGAATGACATAGTTACTAGCTAGTCACCACGTCAAAACAATGGCCTTTTGGCAATAATCCGAAAAATTAAGTTATGAAGCCTTTTTAGTAGAATGGGACATTGGCATATCAACAAGGTAAAAGGAAACCCTGTTGGAGCTATGGATGCCTCTTGACAGCAAAGGTCATGCCTGTGGTATTGAATTATATCTAAAATCACCTTATAAACACTTTGCTATTTTGTCTTCCCTTTCCAATAATAAAGGAGGATCACTAGACCATTAGGGAAATTTATTACATCAGAAAGGTGGTAATGTCGAATATATGTGAACAATAATTTATTCTACTATATCGAGAATGCAATTCGAAAAAGTTTCCAAGTCTATCTTTAACCCCTTTTTCACTAACGATAATCTTTTGGTGCAAATCTATTTTAACCATGATCAGAGCTTTAATTTTATCCTCATGCTTTGGTTCTCATGAAGATTTAGTTGCGTTAGCACATATCAGCATTCAATGCACGTTAGATGTCTCCTCAGCTATCCTCATTCTTTGATGGTCATCCATTATGGCAATTAATTTGTTCCTATCTGGTTAATTATGCCCATCGTCGACCACATGATTCAACGTCGTGGTCGACCTTTAAACTTATTGGGGGGTGAAGAACCACACATATTATGAGACGTTTAAATTTATTGCAATAACTATGTTTTGCATTCGTTAACCCTTGCATTCACATATATGATAAGACATTTAAATTTATTGCAGTAGCTTTGTTTTGCATGTGTTAACCTGTGCATTCACACATATGATAAGACGTTTAAATTTATTGCAGTAACTTTGTTTTGCATGTGTTAACCCTTGCATTCACACATATTATAAGACATCTAATTTATCGTGGTAACTCTGTTTTTCATGCGATAACCCTTGCATTCATTTACTACCACACATATGATGAGACATCTAATTTATTGCAGTAACTCTATTATGCATGTGTTAACTCTTGTATTCATTTACTTGTAATTGTTGAATGTTGTTACTCCTTGCACTTGTTACCTGTTAAACTTTGTTGAATGCAGCTCCAGATCACTCCCTGAGAAATAGTCGAGATGGGTAGTCGTTCAATTCGCAGCGAACCAACCCAATTGAGAGTTTCTGAACAAGCACGTCGTATTTTGGAGCGAGCAGGCTGGAAAAAATATTTTTCTCTTTTGCATGGATTTGATAATGTGGTTTCTCTAGAATTCATAAAGAATTTGACTAATGGGATATCCACAGTTAAAGGCATGCAAGTGCGGGTTAACGAAGCAATTATGTCAAAAGTTACAGGCCTTCCTATGGAAGGCGAAAAGTGGCTTGGCAAACATACCTTGTTGCAAAGCACAACATTGATGTTTACAGACCCTGGAGAAGAGTTGATTAAGAAAGGCAAAGGGTATAACCCTGCTTCATTTCCAGAACCCTGGAAGGAATTGGCAGGGGTTGTGCAAAGATATATCACTTGCGACGGTCGATACGACGTGGTCAGACCTTGACACTTGAAGTTGATGGCGGTACTAAAGCAAAAGGTAACTCTAAACTTACCTTACTTTTTGAATGAACTTCTGCATGAGACTGCTAGAAGATTTAATAAGTCCAAAGACCAAGCTTCGGTGGTAAGCCACCATAGTCTCATAAAACTAATAGTCATTAAATAACTAAGCCGAGTGCACCTAAGTTGGGAAGAATTTGTGGGAAACTCTGAGGTCCCACTGGGAATTGGAATACCTATTGTAGAACCTGAGCAACTAGTAGAGAATGAGGAGGCCAACATAGTAGGGGACGAAACTACACAGGAACATGCCCAGACTATAGCTCCGCGACAACTAACTAGGGTAGAAAAGAGAGCAGATTCCCTTCTAGCCTCTTTACCTACTAAACGAAGAAGGTCGTTCAAGCTAGATAAAACAATGAGTCCCATGGATCCTATTGTACAACCAATGGAAGAAAGTGAATCCCAGAGACTTCCTGACATACAGGAAACTCACCAATAAGGTTCCCCCCAAGCACATGAAATGGAAATAGCCCAAGTATTGGAAGGATTAGGAACCTTTTTAAGTTTTGTAAATTTTGAGGAAGCTGCAAGTTGTTCAGAAAATCCACTAGAACAAACCATTTCACCCAATTCTCCTATTTCTCCTTCCAATTCAACAACTACTATCATTTTGGAGCCCTCGGGAGACCCTGAGGATACCCCTCTTCAAGATAACTCTATAGACTCCATTGCAACTATCATGGAACCCTATTCTTCCCTGGAAGAAACAACTCTACAATCTCCTGTGGGGTAGAGGATTGATGTTGATTTTTCTACTATACCCTAGACTGATGAAGGTTTTACAAAAAATGTAACTACTACCTCAATCAAGGAAGTAGTCATTGAAAGACCCATGGTTATCACTATCGCTCCCTCTTCTTCAAACATCCAGACCAAAAATATTGTTGGAAAAAGAAGAAGGAAAAACAATCACAAAGCAGATTTTCTAAAAAGAGAAAATAGGAAGTTGCAAAGAAAAAGTGCACCAACTCGAGAAATGGTTAAGAAACAACAAGGCTTAGAGGAACAACAAAGAAAAGCAAGAAACCCAAACAATTGAGACTCAAACCAAAAACTTTGTTGCCTCTATAGAGACTTAGATAGAAGAAACTTGTTGTTTCTACAGGAACACAGACCGACCCAAATGTATTAAGCATAATCTGATGACTCTTGAGGTGAGTACTCGAACAGAATTATCAATATTTATTGACAAAAGCACACAAACAGATCTTGTACCTCCTTACACTCCTCTAATCATAGATGATACCATTTGGATTTTAAATGAGAAACTAGAAGAACAGAAGGAAACTTTGGAATGGTATCGAAGAGAGGTGGTGCCCCAAAGGGAGCATTAGGAATTATTGCAAAAATACAAAGCAATGACGATCATTGAAGATGAGACCTATGCTAAATTAAGAGCAACAAATAAGAGGGTGAATATTGTAATAGGTCAGCTTGAAAAAGCCCAAGAACAAACAAAGGAAGTCTATTCTATCTACTCTGATGTCCTGTCCTGCAGATGTCTAGCCAAAAACTATGCTCTATTTTTGTTGGAACGATATCTTTTTCTCAAGTTCAAAGCTATCTGGTACTGCCAACCTTATGAATTCAACAGTGTTTATGATTTTGTTAGTTCTTTTCATCAACGAGATGATAACATAGAGTATTTTTTGTGTGAATTGTATATGCACAATTTCTTTCTGGAGGAACAAATACACGAAAACCATATTCCTTTCATTGGAGATGTACAATTTCAAACATTTGTTTCATTTACCATAATTCAAATAAAGTGGTCTAGATCTTATAACACATTCCAACGAAGGGAGGACGGTCTTGAACTTTGGGTGAGAGGGGAGCCAAAAATCCCTCTGCATACACTTATAAAACTCAAAATGTTTATGGAGAATCCTAACGTTGTTACTGCCTTGGCACCTATCCATAACAGTATCTTACAGTCAGGGTTGGAATATCTTGGGGATATTAGAGTGGAAGCTCTACGAGTTGTTGAACAGAGATGGAATTTGTCATCTAATGAAATCAATAATAGATAACCTTTTTTTTTCGGGAATTTCCAAGCTGCGATACACAAGTTACTGGATTATGTTCATATGGTCCTTGAAGAGGACCCCAATTGGCTTGGATGTCAGTACAGGTGCCCCATAATTTGGTACCCTCTGGATGACTATAAAGTTGAGTATGAGCTAACAGAATTAGGTAAGTTTTTAGCATTCCGGGACGTTAGAAGTAGGAATGGATTCAGACACTATGGAGCGCATTCTTACACGACTTACTCCGTAACCTTATTTCATGTCAACCATCTCTTTGCATGAGATCATGAAAAAAGGAAAGCCTGGGGGTGATGTTGGGCCTTGGAATTGGTATAATTATTCACCTTATTTCCTTAGTTTATAGTTAGTTTTTCAAATCTTTCGAGCACAGATTATAATAATTTGAGTGATACAGAGTTCTAGAATGGAGTAATGATTGTTTTGTTATTTTACCTCATTAGTGAACTGATTTGAATCTTGAAGGTGTCATTAATTCACGATTGGACAAGAAATATCTGATGTTGATTATTGTTCCTTGAATAGCTAAGGAAGGTCGAGCCATGAGGAAATCATTCGGTCTATTTTTGACTTCCTGACCATGGATCAACGTCCTATACACATGATACAGTTGAAGAGAGGATCATGACCTGCTATTATAAGGAAGACGTTGTAAATTTTACAAATTGAATTAAAGCATCCTGAGAATCTCTCGATTCTCAGGATAGCTTTACCATTTTGAATTTTGAATTATTTGTAATATAAAAAATAGGATTAAACTCCAAGGAGTTAAGTTAATTATCCATGTTAATTGTAACATGAGATTGAAGAGACAAATCGTTCTGAGTTTTTACAGAATTCTCTTGTAATTTACTGTTACATGTTAATGAAGATTTCAGCGACTCAATTTTAATCTAGTGCATTAAGTTAACTATAAGACAGTTAAATTACAGTGACTGTGGGCCCAATCCTGGGATGAATAATGTCTTTCTCTGTATTACTATTGCATCTTCTTTCATCTTTTGAATGAGTAATCGTTTCTTAGATTAAATCTTTATTTGCCAGATTTATTGTTATTGTTTACAAGCAATTATAGTGAATAATGTTAACAATATTTCCTTTATAGCATTATCTTTTGTTATTGCTGTCACACAGAATAAGTCGATCTTGCAGACAAGATAGACCTTCCTAGAATCTAAAGAAGACCTAATGACAAGCAAACCAACCAGACACTATCTTTCTCTAAATACGCTTTTATAAACAAAGGCAAACAAGTGTTGTAGGGCCTACCTTAGGTGCAACGCGAGTTTGTGGAAGCCTTCACTCCTTCGATCCAAATGAGCTCCTTTGTCGTGAATCTGCAAACACAAACAAGCAAACAAATTAAATAGCACCTGAAAAGCCAATATCATAAAACATGTTTAACATGAAAGTTAAGGAGTTCATGAAACAAATAACATGAGATACTTGTTGAGAAAAATGAGTTTGATTGTATTAATTCAAAAGAAAAAGAACTTTACAACCTGTGCCTTGACGTTGTACAAGCTCCTCCCAGGGTCGAGCAAGAAGTCTCCTCTACTTTGACAAGTTTCACTCTCTTCCCAATGAAGTAAAAAAGGTATGTGATCTCTCCTCTCAAGCTCAACTAGGAAGTATTAATTTCACCAGCATTTACCCTCAAAAAAGTTCAGCTTCTAACCTCCCCAGCAACCAGCCCAATGCCTGAATTTATAGTGCAATGGAGGGAAGTTACTAGGTCCTCCTTCAAAGGGATAGCTCCTCTCATTAAGGGATTAGCTCCTTCTCTTTTGGGATGCATGAACCACCTAAGAGCGGCAAATCCACATCAAAATTCCTTCTAGAATTAACCCAAAGTGAGTTTTTTAGAATAAACTTGCACCTTTTTTACTTTCACAGGGGTCCGCACCCACACCTTTAGGGACAGAGCGGGCAGGTCCGCAACTTTTGTAAACAGAAGGTGCGAGACCGCAGGTAACAGTGAGAGAAAGTGCGGAACGAGAGTTTTATTGATTTTCAATGTCTTTCTCTCATTTTCAAAGCTTGACTTGAAGAGCTGAGGTCTGATACTTGCTTAGGAGGACAGTACAAGTGATGATAGACCCATAATGACTGCAAATAATCATGGTGATGATATTTTTGTGTAACAGATTGCCCCCTAAAGTGTGAAGTCTGTAGTAGATGAGGATTTCATTTATCATTTAGGAAGAGTGAAGTACTTTATCATTTCGAGGATCATCTTGTGGAGAGCCCGGTTGGAACCTGTAAAAACATTCAATGCAAGATATATATATGAGATCATATCATTGCTGAGGTAGGCATTCCCATGCTCAGATCAAAACTAACTACTGCTCTGATACAGGAATGATCTTGTAAAAAATCACAAGTATAGACTCATGTGGACACAGTATGGATGCAGCCATCTGTTTATGAATAGTCCATTATATAATGAATACAAAATTCCTCGCAGCCTGGATTGTGGAAACTAGATCCAGGGTCTTCATTTCTGCTTCTCAACATAGTACGATTCTATCCATGCGAATAAATGTGTTGAAGTCGAACATGGTAGAAACCACTTGATTACCAGTCAATGATGTAAACTGTTAACAAGTGTGAGAGAAACCACTAGTGACGTCAATGGCTCTCAAAGCACCCAGTACAATCCATGAGATGTGAATAAATGTGTTGATGTCGAACATGTCATGGAATCCTTTGATCGAAGGTTAATGATGCAACATGTCGTCAAAGACGAGAAACCTGCCATTGAGGCATGCAGATCCAAGGTACTGATGATTTCTAGATCATCTTCCTAGATAATGAGCTGAAGTCGATAGAAAGCGATCCGTCGCAGGCAAGCCCACAACATGAAATATTGATCAAGTTGAAGAAATTTAGTTGCAAGGACTGACTCAGGGATGGTCAAGATGGATGACAGATATTTTGCAGATGAAGGGCTTATTGGCAGTGACCCCTTGAACACATAACGACACGACAGATGGCTCGGTGACAATTGACCCAAAGTTAATACCCAGAAACCGGCTGAAGACTTTCAATGTGGTTTGATCAACTGTTAGGCAAAGGATTTCCCAACCCAGGTGAATAAAAGTGTCGTGTTCAAGAGTGGTTACAAAGTATGACAAACAGGCTCATTTTTCTCTCTTTTTCCCCACCATTTCTGGCAAGTACCTCTTTATTTTTGACAAGCTTGAGGAGGATAACATTTTCTTGATTATAAGCTCATCCTTCGGATGAGTCCAACTTAGTTTAAATTCGAACCCTAAGAAGGAGTGGTTCGTTCCTGTTTGTAATTGAACAGGTCCTTTACTGTGAAATTTTAACGAGTCCAGTATAGGAGAAACTTGGCGTTTTTCATTTGTCCATGGGGGACATTTGCTTATTGCAAGTTACCTTTTGGGCTCAAGAATGCCGGAGAAACTTTTTGAAGGGCCATGTCTTATGCATTTCATGACATCAAGCACATTGTGCAACCCTATCTCGATGACTTGCCTGCTCATTCATTACATCGAGCAGATCACCTCGTCCATTTACGAGCAATCTTTATGAGGTGTAGGCATTATCGGATTCAGTTGAATCCACACAAATGTGTCTTCTGTATAGAAACAGGTCGATTACTGGGGTTTGTAGTTTCGAAAGCCGGCATTCGTGTCGATCCCTAAAAGGTCGAAGCTATTGTCAAATTGCCTCCTCCTTCGAGTCTTCGCCAACTCCAAAGTTTGCAAGGGAAAGCAAACTTTTTACGACGATTCATTCCTAACTATGCCGAGGTTACAAAGGGTTTTACCCGGTTGTTGAAACAGAATACTCCATTCTATTGGGATGAGATAGCTCAGAAATCTTTTGATGCACTTAAACACGCGTTGACCCATGCACCGTTATTGCATCCTCCCAACTACAACCAGGATTACTTCTTGTATCTCGCCGCCTCTCATTCCACCATTGGAATGGTCTTAGTTCAGGAAGATGAATTCGGAACTGAACATGTGATATATTACCTTAGTCGAACTTTAAATCCAATTGAGTTAAAATACTCACATGTGGAGAAATTGGCATTGGCAGCTGTTCAAGTTGTCCAACGTTTTCGTCACTACATTTTACTACGTAAAACTACAGTGATTTCAGATTGCAACCCTATGATCTACATTTTGACCAAGCAATTGCTAGGGGGCAAGTACTCTAAATGGATTGTCATCCTGCAGGAGTTCGACTTGGAATTTGAGAAATCTAAGTCTAAGAAATCTTTAGTTTTTGCAGAATTAATGTGTGATTTCCCGCGTGCTGACACGGAAACTGTGGCGGAGGAGCCCATTGCGGATGAATCCTTGTTTCTAATAAGCACTTTAGATCCATGGTATCGGGATATCATCGTTTATCTCCAGACCCAATCCTTTCGGTCGGAAATTTCAAGGTCAGAACGTCGGAAAATACGATTCCAGTCCCAACAATTCAGGATTATTGGAGATACTCTTTATCGCCGTGGGGCGGACTCTGTTTTTCGACGTTGCTTAACTCACGAAGAGGCTGAAAGGGTTCTAAATGACTGTCATTTTGGAGCGTGTGGCAGTCATATGTCTGGGTATGCCACAACCCAAAAGATATTGCGCGCTGACTACTTCTGGGCGTCTTTGTTTAAAGATTGTATTACTGCGGTCCGAAAATGCCACAACTGCCAAATTTTTTATCGAAAGATGGGCGCTCCACCTGCTCCTCTCCACCCTATAATTGCCATTGGCCCTTTTGCCAAATGGGGTATCGATTTTATTACATGTAACCCTCACTCGGCCGGGGGGCATGCATATATCATCCTTGCGGTAGATTATTTTACCAAGTGGGCCGAGGCGATGCCTACATTTGAGGCAGACGGCAAGACAGCCGCAATTTTCGTGTTCAATCATATAATTGCTAGGTTTGGTGTCCCACAAGTGATAATCACTGATCATGGGCATCATTTTCGAAACGTTATGATGACGGAACTTACAGGCCAGCTTGGTTTGCGTCACGATAATTCAACCCCTTATTATCCACAAGCTAATGGTCTGGTTGAATCCATCAACAAAGTTTTAGTCATCATGATCTGACGAATCATTGGGATTCATCAGTCGAATTGGCATAACATGCTATTTTCAGCACTTTGGGCGTATCGAACTTCAGTAAAAACATCAACAGGGTTCACTCCTTTTCAACTAGTTTATGGTCTAGAAGCTGTGTTACCCATTGAATGCAAAATCCCGTCACTGCAAATGGCCATCGAGTTACTTCCAGCCACTTCCGAAGAGGAAAAGCGTTTGTTATACTTGGCTCAATTAGATGAGAATCGACGTGATGCTGCATTGGCGATCGAGACTCACGCAAAACGTATGAAAGCTCAGTATGATCGAAATGTGACCCCTCGAAATTTTTCGGAAGGAGATCTAGTCTTAGTTTACGATCAAGCTAATGATAAATTAGGCGCTGGAAAATTCATTCCTATGTGGCATGGTCCCTATGTTGTCAAGCGAAAGCTAGCAAAAGGGGCCTATGAATTGGTAGACTTTGACAGGGACTCTTTAGGTAAACCCAGAAATGGTCTTTACTTGAAGAGGTATTATGCTTAAAAAATGGGTATGGAGATTTTTTAGTTAGGATAGCTTTTCTTTCTAGCTGGTGTGTTTTAGTTTAAACAGTGTGCTTAGCTTAGAGAGTGTTTTTCGTCATTATTCCTGCTTATCTTGGTTTTACTTTTGATATTGCAGATGTCGATGCCTCTCCAAACATACATTGGTTTCGCTGATGGTGCTTATCGTAATACACGGAACATTTCTTCTGCAGCTTGGGTTATTTATTCGCCCTCTGACGAGTTAGTATCTATGCATGGGGTAAGCCTCGGTCAAACAACGAACAACATTGCCGAGTATAGTGCAGTGATTGAGTTATTATCTGAATCTATTTCATATGGGATTCGGAGTTTGATAGTGAGGTTAGATTCTGAACTCGTTGTATTACAGCTTAATAGAGTGTATGCCATTAGAAATCCAGTGTTATTAAGATTATTTTTGAGAGTGCGTCTCTTGGAACGTGAATTTGATTATATTGAATATCAGCATATTCCAAGATCTTTAAATACATTAGCAGATGCAATTGCTTCTCGAATGTTAAGTAGACATTTGCAATGATCATACATGTAAATTTAAAACCATTCCATAACATGATTTACAAGATAAGCCGATAATAGTGATATATATATATATATATATATATATATATATATAGGAGTGTGTCAAAAAATACATCGTCCTCGATCATAGGTTGAAAAACACCTTATGATCGGCAAAAATGATAAGTACAAAAATCAAAAATGTCATATGTGCCCGCAATAGGCGATCATCCTATCACTGGTGATGATCTCGATAAGAAACCACTGCACGGGCCACCTTGCAAAGGAACCTCCTAAAAGGTCCTGGGACCCCAATCACATAGCGCTGAAGTCGACGAGGAATGTCATCTATAGTGGTCTCCGGAATATCTCCTGTCAAGCGCTCGAGATGACCCTCCAACTCGGCCAAAACCTCTGCTGATTCGTCCTGTGGGGCTGGCGCGGCTGCAACTGGTTGTTTCCTCTCGTAAGGCCGGAGAGCGGCTGGTCGCTGTGGACCCACATCTGCATTTGAAACTTTTGCTATCAGTTTTGGGACGATGGAAAAATAACAATAAAAATTAAAATAAGGAAAATGTTGAAAATGATTTTACCTGAGTCATCCCACTACTCTCCTGGTGGAAGAGCCATGTCTGGGTCGCCACGAAAATCTACCCCAGCGTAAGGGAAGTCCTGAATAGAAAAGACCTGGTTTTCCAACCATTGGAAATACTCAGGTTTGAATCAAGCAACCTCTGTGCTCTCGTTCGAATGACGAGCCATAACTGCGACCCATCGCATCAGTTTGGGCTCTCGAGGAAGCCTAGCTCCAACAGTAAGGTGTTGTGGGATCAACATATGAACCCTCTCCAGACCAAAACTCACAACCAAAGCCCCATAACCAAAGGTCTTTAATTGTCCGTTCTTGGCCCTGGTCAGTTGGCCTTTCACATTGGCCAACACAGCATCGCACCAGTTGAAGATGGTGCCTCGAAAGCAATCAACTGCCATACGCATCTGGGATCTGGTGGCAATATGTAATGCGGCACTCCCGCAAAGTCTAGTGACAGTAAACGTGATCACCATGAGTTCAGGACGGGATATGGTTTTTATGTCTATCCCTTTGTCTCTAGCCTGGCTGTTGCAGAACTCTAGCCGGAGGCTATCGACAGACTGGCCACCTGGCCTAGCGCCGAATAGAGTCAAGTCTTCGCCTCTCTTAGGCAAACCAATCAAGAAATATATGTCCGCCGGCTCGATTTCGAGCTAGTGGCCACCAATGAAGAAGCACTGGTCCTGTATGCTCCATCTGTCAACCAGCCACTGTAAGAAATCCACCTGAGCCCTCATGCCAGGAATGGCCCAGAATTTGTACAGGCCGCACACCTTCAAAGCATCAAGCGAAGGTTGATGATTCCATGCGGCAACATCCACGTCCTCATGCTCTCTTTCATGCCAATCTAGCATGATGTACTCTCTGCATCAAGTAAAAAGATAAATTAGGATGCTAGAAATTATTTTGTTTGGGCCAATTTTGAGAAATTTTGGGTTAAAAACCCTTGCGGCGGGGACCGCACCCTCCGGGTTAGACACAGTGCATGGGACCGCACCTTGTCTACATGGAAGGTGCGGACCCCTGACCTTTTCCCAATGGAGAAAAAGTCGGGGTCCGCAGGCCTGCAGTGGTACACCAGCGACCCCCGCGCGCAGGTTTTAAGCCTAAAAACCCTCCAAAAAATGAAATGAAAGCCTAAAACAAGAAATGAAACAGTTAAAAATGAAGAGTAGGATGATGTGGATTACCTGGAGAAGACGGCGTTCGATTCCGACGGTTGGATTTTCCACAATCTTCATGGGAAGTTTTCTAAACAAAAGCACTATTTTCTCACCCAAAACTCAAACGGTAAAAATGAATTGACGAAGACCCTTTTTATAAGTTTTTTGAGTAAATAAATTGCAAATTTGTTTATGTTTCACTTTGGAAAGGTATTTGTGCAACATTTTTATCCATTTCAAACAGGTATGAGTAATTTTTGCGTTTTTGTTCAGGATAACGGATTATTCAGGCAAAATCTATCATTTTCGACGAAAAAACATTTAGAGTCATCTTTAAGCTCTTTTCTGACTCCTAAAACATGAAAAGATCGCCGAGTTTTTCTTTTAGACTCGTTAAAACGGAATTAAAAGACGGTCCACTTACAACTCTTTTCTGACCGTAAAAACATGAAAAGATTGCCAGATTTTTGTCGTTTCAAATTCGATATTGGTTATAAAACGACGTGTCGTTGATCGCTTTTTTACTTTTTCGGATCAAGGGCACTAATTACAAAAAGTACTCCTTGGTCGTAAAAAATCAAGCGGTTCTCTCAAGTATTATTTTATACTTTTTAGGGCTTGGGAGACACAAATTTACGAAAAAGGTCAACCCTGGAGTTTTCTTAAGTTTTTTCAGACTCTCTAAAATTGAAAAACGCCGAGTTTCTCCTATACCGGACTCGTTAAAATTTCACAGTAAAGGACCTGCTCAATTACAAATAGGAACGAACCACTCTTTCTTAGGGTTCGAATTTAAACTAAGTTGGACTCATCCGAAGGATGAGCTTATAATCAAGCAAATGTTATCCTCCTCAAGCTTGTCAAAAATAAAGAGGTACTTGCCAGAAATGGTGGGGGAAAAGAGAGAAAAATGAGCCTGTTTTTCATACTTTGTAACCACTCTTGAACATGACACTTTTATTCACCTGGGTTGGGAAATCCTTTGCCTAACAGTTGATCAAACCACATTGAAAGTCTTCAGCCGGTTTCTGGGTATTAACTTTGGGTCAATTGTCACCGAGCCATCTGTCATGTCGTTATGTGTTCAAGGGGTCATTGCCAATAAGCCATTCATCTGCAAAATATCTGTCATCCATCTTGACCATCCCTGAGTCAGTCCTTGCAACTAAATTTCTTCAACTTGATCTATGATTTCGTGTTGTGGGCTTGCCTGCGACGGATCGCTTTCTATCGACTTCAGCTCATTATCTAGGAAGATGATCTAGAAATCGTCAGTACCTTGGATCTGCATGCCTCAATGGCAGGTTTCTCGCCTTTGATGACAGGTTGCATCATTGACCTTCGATCAAAGGATTCTGTGACATGTTCGACATCAACACATTTATTCACATCTCATGGATTGTATTGGGTACTTTGAGAGCCATTGACATCACTGGTGGTTTCTCTCACACTTGTTAATGATTTACATCATTGAATGGTAATCAAGTGGTTTCTACCATGTTCGACTTCAACACATTTATTCGCATGGATAGAATCGTACTATGTCGAGAAGCAGAAATGAAGAACCTAGATCTAGTTTCCACAATCCAGGCTGCGAGGAATTTTGTATTCATTATATAATGGACTATTCATAAACAGATGGCTGCGTCCATAATGTGTCCACATGAGTCTATACTTGTGATGTTTTACAAGATCATTCCTGTATCAGAGCAGTAGTTAGTTTTCTAAGTCATTTTTTATCTGAGCATGGAAATGCCTACCTCAGCGATGATATGATCTCATATATATATCTTGCATTAAATGTTTTTACAGGTTCCAACCGGGCTCTCCACAAGATGATCCTCGAAATGATAAAGTACTTCACTCTTCCTAAATGATAAATGAAATCCTCATCTACTACAGACTTCACACTTTAGGGGGCAATTTGTTACACAAAAATATCGTCACCATGATTATTTGCAGTCAGTATGGGTCTATCATCACTTGTACTATCCTCCTAAGCAAGTCTCAGACCTCAGCTCTTCAAGTCAAGCTTTGAAAATGAGAGAAAGACATTGAAAATCAATAAAACTCTCGTTCCGCACTTTCTCTCACTGTTACCTGTGGTCTCGAACCTTCTGTTTACAAAAGCTGCGGACCTACCCGCTCTGTCCCTAAAGGTGTGGGTGCGGACCCCTGTGAAAGTCAAAAAGGCGCAAGTTTATTCTAAAAAACTCACTTTGGGTTAATTCTAGATGATTCTAGAAGGAATTTTGACGTGGATTTGCCGCTCTTAGGTGGTTCATGTATCCCAAAAGAGAAGGAGCTAATCCCTTGATGAGAGGAGCTATCCCTTTGAAAGAGGACCTAGTAACTTCCCTCCATTGCACTATAAATTCAGGCATTGGGCTGGTTGCTGGGGAGGTTAGAATCTGAACATTTTTTAGGGTAAATGCTGGTGAAATTAATACTTCCTAGTTGAGCTTGAGAGGAGAGATCACATACCTTTTTGGCTTCATTGGGAAGAGAGTGAAACTTGTCAAAGTAGAGGAGACTTCTTGCTGGACCTTGGGAGGAGCTTGTACAGCGTCAAGGCACAGGTTGTAAAGTTCTTCTTCTTTTGAATTAATACAATCAAACTCATTTTTCTCAACAAGTATCTCATGTTATTTGTTTCATGAACTCCTTGACTTTCATGATAAATATGTTTTATGATATTGGCTTTTCAAGTGCTATTTAATTTGTTTGCTTGTTTGTGTTTGCAGATTCGCGACAAAGGAGATCATTTGGATCGAAGGAGCGAAGGCTTCCACAAACTCGCGTTGGACCTAAGGTAGGCCCTAAAACACTTGTTTGCCTTTGTTTATAAAAGCGTATTTAGAGAAAGATAGTGTCTAGTTGGTTTGCTTGTCATTATGTCTTCTTTAGATTCTAGGAAGGTCTATCTTGTCCGCAAGATCGACTTATTCCGTGTGACAAAATGGCGACTCCACTAATCTTGCGATCGAGTTGCAATCCTAACATGGGACATCATCAGTATGGGTTCTTCATTGGCACTCGAGGAAGAACCTATCATCTTACTGTCTTGAGCTGGAAAAGGATCCTTCAAAACAGCAGGCATTTTGGAACCTTTGACAATCTTTGCAACCTCTGCACGATGAGGGCAATCTCTTGTAAAATGTTCATCGTCACAAATGAGACAAGGATAACGAGGTTTGTGTTTTTCATCATTGGATTCCGATTTTTCAGGTTTCTCCTTTGAATTTTTGTCTGTTTTATTCTTCTTCTTTCCTTTCTTCTTCCCACCGGATTTTGATTTGGCTGTAGATGACTCTACAACGTGAATATCGGCGGAAATCTCTGCAGAAGAATCTCCTGTCGGGGAATCAGGCAAGGTTATGATAGGAGAAGAATTCTTGGAAGACTTCTTCTTACTTTTAGTGTTAACCGCACCAATCATACCATTGGCGGCATGAGATCCCGAAGGAGCTGCAACGATTTGACTTTGCTTGGGAAGATCGAGGATTTTCTCGTGTAGCGTACCTGACTGAGTATAGACCAAGTCAAGGTACTGTGCTTGAGAAATTACTTGCTCCTCAGTAACAACTCCGGCTTTAGCTACATCTTCAGTGATCTTTGGCAACAAAGATTTTACAAACCACTCAGCCAAGATCTGATCCGGAATAAAAACCTTCACTAAATGCTGTCGACGTCTCCACTCATGAATATGATCTGAAATGTAAGTGGACATCGATTATTTTAACGAAGTTAACAATTCCGTGCCATTTCCATATCAGACTGGCAACTGAAAATGAGTTAAAAACGAGGTAGCTAACTGACTAAAATTATAAAAAGTGCCTCGCGGTAACTCAATGTACCACTTGGCCGCAAGACCAATTAGAGTGCGCTGGAAAAGTCTTAGACGGATTGAATCATCTGAAATGGAGTTAGACACACACCAAAGGTGGTAAGTCATCACATGGTTCGACAGGTCCTCTCCCGATTTACCTTCGAACTTAGGAATGTCACTAGGCAACTTATTCGGCATGGGCGGCCAAAACGGAAGATAATTAATGGGATCATTCGTTAGGCACGACAAGTCAGGCAAGTCCAAAGTTGCGATAAACGGGTAACTGGCGATTAGGGTCCCTAAAACTCTGGGTCATGAGACCAGCCCTAGGAGGAGGATATCCAGGATAACTAGGAATAGGAATTGCATTTGGGATATTGTATCCTCCCGAAAAACCAGGATTAACCGGACCGTACTGGGGTTGCTGAGGTTGTTGATAAGTGTACCCAGGGTACGGTTGATACTGATAGACTGGCTGCTGCACAGCAGGACTGAATTGGTACCGTCCCTGGTACGGTTGATAAGTAAATTGTGGTTGACTTGTGACAACCGTACTTGAACCAGGTTGTCTTACAGGCATCTGAACCGAAGTTTGAATCGTGGATCCAGACGGTGGTAAAGATGTCTGAGGAGTAGATACAGGGATAGTAGAAACCGGAACTGTCGATACTCCAGAAGTAGGTGGGGTAGATTGAACAGATGTTGCGATAGTTGTAGCAGTCGTTTGAGGCAGAGTACGAGGCGTACTAGGCCCAGGCTGAGAAACTACCGAAGGTACAAAAGTTTGAATGTTAGACTGGACTGGTTGCTGGGGTGTACCAGAAACTAAGGGTTGTCCAGTTTGAGATGACAACTATACATTTGGCTGCAACACCTGTTGAGTTTGCGATGGATCCCACACTATATTCATTCCGGGGTACGGACCCATAACAGGTTGAGAATATTGAGGACCATAACCGGGTTGAGGGTAGGATTGATAATTCAAAGGTATGTTTCCCGTTCCTTGAACATATGATTGACCGGAGGGTGGTTGGAAACCTTGGTTCGAGTACTGACCTTGGGGTTGATACCCTTGAGGCACATACTGATACTAGGGTTGATCTTGAGGTATAAATTGATACTGGGGTTGACCTTGGGGTACATATTGAGTCTGGGGTTTACCTTGAGGAACTTACTATCCCATAGGTATGTACTGTCCTTGAGGTTGCCCCCCAGACGAAAATTGGGTACCTTGAGGTTGCCCCCCAGGCGATAATTGAGGCTGCCCCCCAGGCGGTAACTGGCCACCTTGAGGTTGAGGACTGGGAATAGAACCTGACATCATGAGAATATCTTCTATGCTCAACAGCTTAGTATCATTGCTTCCAGTTAATAACCCTTTCTCAATGGGTTGAGGAGATGCCCCCGAAAAAGTACCAGAAAGTAACTGATACCCAGAGGGAACAAAAGGACCGCCGTACAAAAAGGATTCGGGCGATTGAGTAAACATGGACGACTGTCTTGACATATTTAACGGAGGATAATAACCTCTAGGTGTTGGGTGATAAGGAACACGAGGTGGTGAAAAACTTAACCCTGGGTTTTCTAAGAAATTAGTCAAAGAAAGATACCAAGTACTACTCCTAGGTGGACTGTAAAAAATTGATTCACGCTCCCTTAGCTCAATAACAGGTTGATTTTCAGGGATAGGGATGCCTACTTCTTCTTCCGGAGTAGCAAGTTCTTCAATAGCTATAAGTCCAGAAGGAAGATCTTGGGTGATTACTCTTTCTACCCTAGGTGAACCAGGACCACTAGAAGCTGGAGAAGCAAACCCCGATGTCGGAGTAGCAGAAAATTCACTTTCAAGTTCGAATATTTCAGGTTCCTCACCTATATCACTAGTAGATGAAAAGCTACCAGTAACTTCGGAAACAGACACTGACTGCGGATTATAATCTGCTAGTAAAACTTGAAAATCAGGATGTACCACCAAAGAAGACTCTCCTTCTTCAGGTGACCCAACTCTACTGTCTCTAGGAGTTACGAGGACTTTCAAGCCTTCAAGCTGGCTCGGTGAAAACTCAGGAGGTTGGCCCCGAAGTCTACGGGACTTCCTCGGTAATTCAGCCACGGTTAAAAACTTTTAACTATTTTTGACTTAGTCACCGGAGAATCCACAGTAAGAACCATTTTCTGCCAACGTTTCAAATCCCAACCGGGATCCATCATCAGGACAACTTGAATTCTTGATAGAAGAAGAGCTTGTTTGAGGGATTAAATAGTAATGAGGAGAGAAAAAAGATAAATGTCGGCTCTCAATTTTTGAAAAATAATTTTTGATGAGAAGTCGGCTGTGTCTGATTAATTTAATTAATTAATTAATTAATTTAAATTTTTTTTTGGTTATTATTAATATTAATTTTATTAATAATAATAATTATTAATATACTAATTAATAATTAGAATTATAATAATTAATGATAATAAAAATGATATTATATTGAAAATATTAATCCTAGAAAATTGAGTTAATATTTAGTATTTATAATAAATGATTGATCATTAATATTTATTATTATTTATTATTAATATTAATTGAAATTATTATTATTTATTGCCATTAATTATTATTATTAATATAATAATTAGTAATAATAATTAGAATTATAATAATTAGAGAACATGATTAGTATTAATGATATTATAATGATTATAATTAATGTTAAGAATATTAATCTTGGTATATTGTATTAAAAATTTTTATAATATATGTTGTTACAATTTTTTTTTTTTTTTTTTTTTTTTTTTTTTAACTACTTCACACACAAACAAAGTAAAATCTCAATGAAAACCACCTAAAGCCTCTAAAGAACCAAACAAATTTGAATCACACGCCTAAAGAATCTAGGAGATCAAACACACACAAACAGTAACTTTCCGTACTGAAAACACTAGTTGGTGATGAAATCCAACGTCGTAGAGTTCAATACAGAAATGGCGGTTGGAACAGTTACCCCGGAAACCTACTTAATGAATAGACTGGCACAAGTTCCTCCACTTAACTGTCTCGAGTGAAGAGAACCCCCCAGAAAATCCAAGTGAGTCTAGCCGACGTCTGCTCCAGGTACAGTGGGATATTCCCACCACTTTCACCTTAGGAAGAATCCTAAAGAATATGGCCACTAAGGTTACCAATTGAAACAAATATACCTGGGGGAATAGTCTATGATCCAATACGCACGCAAGGGCAGAGTAGCAAGCTCAATCCCCTTGAAGGCTCCTTGACATAATCCAAGGTTTACCAACAAGTGACCTCAGGCTCCTTGACAATGGTTAATCCAAGGTTTACCGTTTTTAATACGTGAATATCTGGCGTCGTTCCCAATGAGGAAGGATTGATTCCCACACTGATTCGGACACGATCTCATGCTTCTCCTTTAAGAGGAGCTTTCCCAGAGCATAAATGCAACAATTGGATTTCTTCCCTACCACAAGATACAGCTACTTGCTTGTTTTTACTATCTTGGAGAGTTAATTACTCTCCTACTCCAAGACACTAGCCTAAGCTAAGTTGGTGTATCAGAGCCCTAGAAATAAAAATGTTGCTAGATAAATTTTACTTTAAGCGTTTTTTATTGGTTTTTGTTTAAGTCAAAAGGTGCGGAGATGAAACTCGTGGCATGAAGACTGGACTCAAAATCACTAAAAATGCACCTAAGATGATTTAAACAACCTTTTCTCTTCGATGAACTTCTAACTAAGAAAGAGTTTGAGAATGCAAACACTTTGTAAACACAAATCTTTCTTAACAAACAAATTAAAAGAAGAGCTTTTGTCCTTTCCAATGCACTCAAAACGAGATAACTAGTTATTTCACAAAAATTTCCTTTTTCTTTTCAAAGCACTCAACCACTACAAAAAACAAACTTTTCTCCAAAAGAGATTTTTTATTTTTTATAAAACACTCAAAACTATGGAAATGACTAAATTTGAGATCTATAAATTATAAAAACCTATTTGAAGTCAAAGATTACAAGATGTCTTTTTTAAGGATGTTTTACTTAGCTAGATGTAAGCTAAGGACCAATTTATGCAGAATCACAAATCAGTCAAGAACAACCAATTTTGTTTTCTTTTTAAAAATGAAAATCCAAACTTTTAAACACAAGCTTTTCGAAGTTTTGTAAAGAGAAAACACAAAGCGGATTCCTCAACAAGGGGAGATTTCATAAATGGTTAGACTCATAAGAAGGCTAGTAGACACCAAGGTGATCTGAGGTCCCTACAGCTTCTAAGCTCAGAGCCACTAGAAGACCAAAATGAAAAACAAGCCCAACAAGAAAAACTCCTAGGAATTTCACCTAAAACCCTAACACTAATGAAATCAACCTAAGGAAAGCTTCTGACAGGTTATATGCAGGTCTGGGCAGTGGATAATAACTTCTAAACAAAAACTAAGCTAACTAACAGAGGAAATCTTAGGTTTTTCAAAATTTTGATAGGGTCTGCAGGCCCACAGTTAACACAGGTGTGGTCCCACTCTGTGCTAAAAGCAAAGGTGCGGATAGGTATGTATTGTGTCAAAAGGCTAGGGTGCAGTCCTCTCCCAAAGCTATGAAAAACGAAAAACAACCCTGGATCTACAATCTCTACCCAATTTTACACACAACAAGCCAAAAACATAAACAAAAAACACAGTTTCTCAGGTCAAAGTAAAAACAAGGAAAAAATCAAGTCCCCAGCGGAGTCGCCATTTTGTCACACGGAATAAGTCGATCTTGCAGACAAGATAGACCTTCCTAGAATCTAAAGAAGACCTAATGACAAGCAAACCAACCAGACACTATCTTTCTCTAAATACGCTTTTATAAACAAAGGCAAACAAGTGTTTTAGGGCCTACCTTAGGTCCAACACGAGTTTGTGGAAGCCTTCGCTCCTTCGATCCAAATGAGCTCCTTTGTCACGAATCTGCAAACACAGACAAGCAAACAAATTAAATAGCACCTGAAAAGCCAATATCATAAAACATATTTAACATGAAAGTCAAGGAGTTAATGAAACAAATAACATGAGATACTTGTTGAGAAAAATGAGTTTGATTGTATTAATTCAAAAGAAGAAGAACCTTACAACCTATGCCTTGACGATGTACAAGCTCCTCCCAGGGTCCAGCAAGAAGTCTCCTCTACTTTGACAAGTTTCACTCTCTTCCCAATGAAGTCAAAAAGGTATGTGATCTCTCCTCTCAAGCTCAACTAGGAAGTATTAATTTCACCAGCATTTACCCTAAAAAAAGTTCAGCTTCTAACCTCCCCAGCAACCAGCCCAATGCCTGAATTTATAGTGCAATGGAGGGAAGTTACTAGGTCCTCCTTCAAAGGGATAAAGCCCTCCTTCAAAGGGATAGCTCCTCTCATCAAGGGATTAGTTCCTTCTCTTTTGGGATGCATGAACCACCTAAGAGCGGAAAATCCACATCAAAATTCCTTCTAGAATCATCTAGAATTAACCCAAAGTGAGTTTTTTAGAATAAACTTGCGCATTTTTTACTTTCACAGGGGTCCGCACCCACACCTTTAGGGACAGAGCGGGCAGGTCCGCAGCTTTTGTAAACAGAGGGTGCGGGACCGCAGGTAACAGTGAGAGAAAGTGCGGAACGAGAGTTTTATTGATTTTCAATGTCTTTCTCTCATTTTCAAAGCTTGACTTGAAGAGCTGAGGTCTGAGACTTGCTTAGGAGGACAGTACAAGTGATGATAGACCCATACAGACTGCAAATAATCATGGTGACGATATTTTTGTGTAACAATTGCTTTCCATAGCAAGTGTGAATTGATTAACTTTGAAGATTTAGCATTTTTCTGATAAATTTATTTCAGTTCTTTTATTAAAGCTATCGTTCCTTAGGACAAAAACTTGAATTTATTTATGATTTCTGCGGAAAAACAACTCATGGTTTTGAAAATCCATGGGAAGGAAAAACAACACATGGTTTTGAAAATCCATGATAAGGAAAAGCAAGGCATGGATTTAAAATATTTCAAAACAAGACATAATTTCAAATAGTGGATGGATTTACGGGACACAATTATTTGAGGATATATTTTGAGAATTTCACTTAGGAAATTCATGAAAATAGAGAAATATTAAATTCATTTACAGAATATTTAAAAAACATTTATAAAATATTTCCTTCCAAAATATTTTATGACATTGGTGAAGCATTGTCAAAAAGTGACATAAAATCATTAGTCAATTCAAGCAATTGACAGATCTTTAGGGACAACTTCACAAACCCCAAATTTTAAGTCATAAATTTATCAGTTGAAAGACAAATGACAGAAAATCAGTAGCCCTAGATTTCAAGGGCATGAAGATATCAACATTCAAAAGACACCTAGCAACAAAAGATCGACAAATTGAGGATCATTTTGCAGATTTCCAACAATCAGTGAACCAATTCCAGATTTCAATGCACGATACTTGCAAACAGTTCAATGTTTCCAGCAGATAAATTAGAGATATTATTTTATTTTTAGTTATTATTTAGGATTTTATTCCATAATTATTGTAACAATTGATGAGAGATTTATTCTATATATTGTTTCATTTATAATAAACAAAGGGTTGGATTTTGATGCCAAAACCTTTCAACTTTGTTAAACTGTGATTACAGAATTCTTAATTGAATATGTCCAACTCCAGTTCATGGCAAAACTCGTGTTTCCTATATGTTTTTCTAGTGTTTTCATACCTTATTTCTGCACATGTTCAAAGTAACATAGGAGATTCCGGGTAAGAATAGATTGAGTATCAATCTCTCTGAAATCCCCCGCAAAGTTATAATGATTTAAAGAGACTATTTTATTAGACATTCTGTCTGAGATAACTCCTTTACATCTTTTAATTGTTGCCTCTTGTCATCTCTTGAATGTGTCTTGTTTGGCTGTAGAAATCTTCTACACGCATCCAAATTTGCTTGGTTGATTAAATATTAAATATGATTGCTTAATTATCAAGAATTCCCTCATATTCTACATTCAAATTCTTTATAAATCATGTTATTCTGTCAAATTGGATGCTGACACTTTGACCAAGGATTTTGCAAGAGAGGGATTTATTCATGAACAAAGATTGGTAACCACCAACAACCACCCAAATTAAATTATAAATCTGACCATTGTGCTTCATAGGTTGTTGTCCAGTGATAGTGAACAACATTAAATAAGGCCTCGTAACATTTTATGGAGCCCCCTCTAGTTCAAGGGCCAACTTGAACCTAAAGACTGGCCGAGTTGGTTTTTCGGCGTAGTTTTTGCAACCAAGGACTGCCTATGAGAAACATGTACAAAAATAGCATCGCACAAATGTTAATAAGAGATAAAAACCACCTTAGTGCACTACTATAGTTGTGTTTCTCAGAATAGGGTCGAGCAAAATCCATGCTGCTCAATTTAAACCCAATTCCCCCTCTGTGCTGCCACCTTGGTGCATTGAATTCCAAAGCCTCCGAAGCCACACTATAATAAAAAATCATTCCTTGGAATGATGTCCCACTAATCAGAAATCATTCCTTGGAATGATGTCCCTTGTTCCATAGTATTGCCTTGGTTGGCCAATGATTCAACCTTTGAATTCAATTGTCTTAGAACATGAAAGAATTCAATTTGCTTAAATTTCTAGGAAATCAAAACAATCCTTTGAATGATAGGAGGGAGATCTAAATTTGTTGTCCCATGTGCTTTTCTCACCTGTGAAATGGCTATCATTGAATCTCCAAATATGATACTTTTGTGGTTTTCTTTTCAGTTTCCATTTTCAATCCTTGCCAAAGAGTGAGATATCTGGCTTGGTTTTTGGTAGTAACCCCTAAGCCCCACGAAAATTGAGTCTCTATTTTTTTGTTGGGGAAAAATATAACCCTTGCCCCTCGTGCCACCCATGGATTGCCTTTTGAAGCTTTGTAAAAAAAGAGAGAAAATTGGGTCTTGCTCATTCTCCATTGCTGAAAGTCTGACGAGTTCTACCTGATACATAAATTTTTGCCATTAGAGGGGCGAAGTTTGAAGCTACTAACGTGATATGGAGATGTCCCAACTTTTATCCATTCCTTTTCTAGTGGATTGAGACTATCAAGATCTTTAGCTTTATAATTGTGGGTTGTGATTGCTTCAAATAATAGATTGGTTGCCTTACGAGCCATAGATATGTGATTTGGTTATTCTCCTTTGAAAATTTCTCGATTACGGGAAATCCATATCGACCAACAAATATATCTTGGGAGGGAAGAGGTTTTCCGAGGCCATGAATAAATATTTCTCCAAGTTTCGAACATTTCTACCCATTATCCTGGAATTGCATCAATATGTGATAGATTTGCATATGTTTCCTGCCAAATTGCCAAAGATAAGGTACACTGTTTCAAAATATGTGTAATATTTTCCTCCTCTTCTGTGCATAGTGTTGACGTATGTCAATAATTCAAAAGTTCCACAAATCATTGTGGGTGTCTTTCCATCCTCAACTTCATTTATATGTATATCGCATGACTCGTCCTATGAACTTTCATTAAATTAAAATAAAAGTCTACCCCTACACCTCATAATGCTCTCGTCTATTGTATCTCATAGTCCTATATGATTAAGGAAAATGACACCCCTCTCCTTTCTCAAAAGGAACAAATGACACTTGGTCTCCATTTGTTACATTTTTAAATTCTATGATATCTACCAAAACTCATAATCTTTAAAGTATTTTAAAGTTGTTCTCTTAACTCTTAAGTTTTCAGGCCCGTAGTGATATATATATATATATATATATATATATGCTTCGTTTATATGTTATGTGTATATCACATGATTCATCCTATGAACTTTCATGAAAAAAAAAGTCTACCCCTACACTGATCAGGTGCTCAAAATTATGCTCAAAAATCAAAGTGTCATAATTTTGTTAAACTTAGCTCCAGATCGAAGATCTCTTCATTCTGATTCCAACGGTGCAAACGACACTCAAATCTGAGCTCGTATGCAAAAGTTAGAGCAAGTAAAAGTTCAGGTTTGACTTGCTCACATGACAGGATTAGATGACGTGACAGGCTCCATCAACGAATTGGGAGGCGCCAAGTGGAAGGCCTCCATTGATTCCCAGATTTCACAAAATCGCAGATCGGTGAAGGGGAGGTGTTATAGAATCGACCCCCAACAGGTATCAAGGTTGCGATGTGATCGCACATCACACAACACTATAGAATCAACCCCGACAGGTTCGGGTTGCGATGCGATATCGCAATCGCAAATCGCAACAAGGCAGGTCCCGCATTCATAAGACCTCTGGTACTTCAGGATTGCAATTAGCAAAAGGATCAGGATGCGATAAGTTATAGGTTGCAGTTTAATGTCCCGTTGGGTCCGCCGATATCGCAATCGTACAATCGCCCGCCTTGCTCACAGACCATAAGCCCACAAGACTCCTCCGATTGCGATATGCGATAAGACAGTCAGTGCTGATGGATTAAGGCTCACCATGCAGCAAAATTCTCGCTCTGTTAGCAGATTTTTGGAGCGAAATTGTGGGTTCCTGTCGGATGTCGAGCAATTTGTGGAACGAATAGTGGGAGAACTAGGAAAAGTCATAACTTCTTCAATTTTCCACCAAATTGGATGAAAAAAGAGGATAGATGACCATTTTTTAGTATTATAAACTGATTGGGGCAGGTTTCAGAAGCATTTGAGCATTGTAAACACATTTTTTTACACTTTTGATCATAATAGAGAGGCCCAACCATTGGCAGATGGACCAAGGAGATGTAGCCCAGGAGGGGTGAAATCCTTTATCATGTGCTTGTTGTAATGTGTTTTTGATGATGTTCTGTATATTTTTATGATGTTGTTTAGTTTCTAGTTTATGTTAAATTGTTGATAAAATTAACATAAAAACTCTTCATTTCACTTGCAAAAATTGATGAATACTTGAGCACAATGAAAACATTTTGTTCATAATCCGAGGAAGATCTCACTGTAAACTAATATTCTAAACCAGATCAATTTGGTGTGAGAGCCAACTTTTGCTTTTTGAAAGAAGGATTTAGTTGTTTTCAAGTTTATGTCATGCTTACAAGGTTAAAACTCAAAAGAGGTGAAGGAAAGCTGGTTGGAAGCCCTGAAGTTGGGTGAAGGGGAAGAAGAGCAAGGTTGCCACAATCTCCAACACCAGTTCAGCGTCAAGTTGCAATTGAGACTCTAGAGATCATGTCTCATGAAGTATAACCTACAAACATGACAGAAGATGAGAAGACCTTCAGAAAGGATTTATTTGATATGATAGAGATGGTGAAGGTCCTCTATGAAGAGAGGAATAGCAGGTTGCAAGGAGAAAGTTCCAAACTTCCAAACGGAGAAGGTTCTTCAGGAGGGGGTAATGGAAAAGGAGGTAACGGGAATGGAGACAAACCTCCACCCTATCCATCATCTTCTTCATCTTGTTCTTCACAAGCATCTTCACACTCTTCCACTAATACAACCCTTAATCATACTCATCATCATTCTTCAAAAGGAACACGTAAATCACCTTTTTTAAAACTTGATTTTAAATTCGAGTTGCCCATGTATAATGGTGAAGTGAATGCAGAGAAGCTTGAATTGGATTCGTCAGTTGGAATTCTATGCAGGATTCAAAACCTTAAAGAGGATGACATAAAGATTCAGTTAGCTTTGTTGAGAATGGAGGGTGCAACACTAGTATGGTGGGAATTGAGAATGGAGGGTGCAACATTAGTATGGTGGGAATTGAGAATGGAGGGTGCAACACTAGTATGGTGGGAATCAAAGACCCAAGAGGAGATTAAAAAACATGGTAATATCTCTATTCCTTAGAATGATTTCATTTCTGCAATCAAAAGACAACTATACCTTCTAGCTTATATGCAGAAAGCCATCATGAATTGGTAGAACTTTAGACAACTTAAAGGTCAAAATGTGCAAGATTACACCCAAGAATTCAAAAAAATGTCTCTGATGTTAAGTTTAGATTTGCAGTCACAAGACACTTTACTGAAGTACATAGGGGGTTTACACAGTTAACTTAGGCACACTATCTTAATGTTTAATCCCAATAATCTAGATGATGTGTGTGTGCAAGCCACTCATCTTGAGGCAAGAGGGAAAAACACCCTAGAAGAAGGTAGTAAAAATCCATTTAAGAGTAAGGGAAAAGAAAAGGCTTTCAAAGGGAAGGCAAAGAAAAATGCATCTATCAAAAAAGAAGGAGAGAAAGTTACATGCAAACATTGTTCCAGAGAGGGTCACAATGAAGCTCATTGTTGGAAGCTTCATCCCAAAATGAAACCAAAAAGAAACAACAACAAGGGAAAACAGAAGACAACTGCAACCACTCAATAGGATTTGGGATCCGATTCGGGTGATGAAACTAAAATCACAACCATGGGGTTAAAAGGAAAAGAATCCATTGCCAGCACTAGTTCTTCAGACTCACAATATGAAACTCCAAATGAAAAGAGAAGAATAGAACTATTTCACATAAGGGTGATCCCAAAACATAACAAGATTGATACACTGTTTGATAGCGGCTCTCAAGCCAATCTTATCTCTGAAAACATTCTCAAGAGTTTAAATCTGGAAACTTTTCCACATCATAAACCGTATCCACTTGGATGGGTATGTGACAATGTGCAATTACAAGTTACTAGAAAGTGTAAACTGAGATTCGCTATCACTGCAAATTTCATAGATAAAGTGGAGCTTGACGTTGTGTTGTTAGGTATCTGTGGCATGGTTTTGGGTAGCCCATACCTTTATGACAAAAAAACTATCTTTCATAGACATGAAAATAAATATCATTTATTCAAAAATGGAGTATAATATATTGTGAGAGCTCACAACAAGAAAACAAATATTTCGCTTATTAATGCAAGGCAGATGAAATTATTGGTGAATTCGAGCAAGAATTTCATGCTTCTCATGATAAAACCCAACAATGATGTTGATAATGAAGATTTAAAGGTTGTGATTTGAATTTGAAATCTGAATTGGTTGATGTAGTTAACCAATATGATGAAATGTTTCAGGAACCAAAGGGATTACCTCCCAAGAGAGGAATTCAACACGAGATACAGTTGCAGCAAGACTGTCCTCTTCCTAACATTGGCATGTACAAGATGTCAGTGATGGAAAGTGCATAAATTAAGACGCAAATCCAAGAGTTGTTGAATAAAGGGATCATCAGACCATCTTCCTCGCATTGTGGTTCACCTATTGTCTTGGTGCCAAAGAAGGATGGAACATGGCACATGTGTGTGGACTTTCGCACATTAAACAAAATTACAGTAAAGAACCATTACCCACTGCCTCGAATAGATGATTTAATGGATCAATTGAAAGATGCAAAATGTTTTACTAAGCTGGACTTAAGAAGTGGCTACCATCAAATTAGAATAGCTAAAGGAGACAATTGGAAGACAACATTCAAAACAAAACAGGGTTTGTTTGAATGGCTAGTTATGTCATTTGGTGTATGTAATGCTCCTGCTACATTCACGCGTGTGATGAATGATGTGTTGAGGCCATTTCTTGATGAATTTGTCATAGCATACTTAGATGACATCTTAATTTTCAGTAAATCTCGTGTTGAACATGTCATGCATGTAAGAAAAATACTTGATGTCTTGAAAAAAGAACAGTTGTATCTGAAGATGTCAAAGTGCGAATTTGGAAAGACTTATTGAGTTTACTTGGGTCATATTATTGGAGGAGGTGAGTTAAAAATAGATCCCTCCAAGGTTGATGTCATTGTGAAATAGCTAAGGCCGAAGACCATTACAGAGGTAAGAAGTTTTTTGGGAGCAGCCCAAGACTAGAGGAAATTCATTGCTAATTTTTCTTTTATAGCAATTCCTTTGCATGCGTTGACTAGAGTGAAAAAGGTTTTTCAATGGTGAGGCAAACAACAAAAGGCCTTTGATGCGTTGAAGGAAAATATTAGTACAATTCTCGTACTTGCACTTCTAGACTTGAGACAATCATTCGAGATTCAGACATATGCTAGTGACTATGCTATGGGTGCAGTCCTCGTGCAGCATGGTAAGCCTATCTGTTTTCATTGAGAAACTTTTAATGGTGCAGTGATTAACTATCCTACATATGACAAGGAATTGTATGCATTGGTGCAAAGTGTGAAAAATGGAAACACTACTTGATGGGTAAGGAAACAGTCATTCACACTGATCATCAACCATTGCAATACTTGCAATCTCAATCAAAGTTGCAGCAATCAAGGCACTTCCGATGGATGGTTTTCCTTCAGCAATTCCACTTGGTAATCAAGTATACGAAAGGTATCTAGAATAAAGTTTATGATATTATTTCTAGGCCGATTGATTGTGCAGCTACTTTACTCAAGCATAATTCTATTTTACATGAAATTTATATTGAGCAATATGCATTAGATAATGACTTTCAAGATGTTTATGCAAGCTTGAGTTAAGGTAACCAAGTAGAGGAGTTGGATTATCATTTACATGATAACTTGTTGTACCATCTTGGCAAGCTTTGTATTCCGCAGGAAGAAAGAGTTAACATCATAAGAGAGGCACATACTTCTCTTATTGTTGTTCATTTCTATGTAAGTAAAATAATGGCACATCTATAGAGGTATTGTTGTTGGCCTCGTATGCTTGAAAGTGTGTCTCATTTTATTAAGGGATGTTCATTATGTGTAATCAGTAAGCTTAGTAATAGGAAGTTAGGATTGTACACACCACTTCTAGTTCCTTCACGACCGTGGGAGAGTGTTTCTATGGATTTTGTAGGAGGTCTTCCATTATCAAAGGAGGTCATGATTATTTGTATGTAGTTGTGGTTAGGTTCAACAAAATGTGTATTTTGATGCCATGTAAAAAGCAAGTTACAACTGAACAAACTGCTTAGTTATTCTCTTAGAATGTATGGTGCATTTTGGATTGCCCACATCCATTGTTAGTGATCAAGATTCTCGCTTTGTGGGGATTTTTTGGTCAGACTTGTGGAGATTCGTGGACACCAAACTAAAAAAGAGTATGACCTTTCATCCACAAACAAATGGTCAAACAGAGGTAGTGAACAGAACAATGATACATCTTCTACGTGGGTATTGCAGCAACATCCTAAGTTGTGGCAGTTGCACTATATTCAACATGCTTACAACTGAGCCAAGCACTCTTCCACTAAAACTTTGCGATTTGAGGAATTCATGGGATACTTGCCTAAATCTCCTTTGGATTTTATTTTTGAAAAAGATGTTGCTATTGAAGGTCATAGCGACATAGATAAAGCAAGAAAGTTCATTGAATAGATCCAATTAGTGCACCAAAAGGTTCAAGAACAACTTGAGAAAATCCAAGGCAAGTACAAAGAAAGGCACGACAACTGTCATCAAGATCACAAGTCCCAAGTAGGTGATGAAGTTTGGCTTCACATTAACAAAGATAGGATCCAAGGAGAAGGTAAGAAGCTCAAACCAATTAGATATGGTCCATTCAAAAGTTTGGAAAAGATTGGTAATAATGCCTTCAGGTTGGATTTTCTTGCATATATGCCATTTTATGTTGTTGTTAATGTTGAGAATTTAAGGTTGTAAGACACTATACTTGAAAGAAAAACAAGGACATCAAAAAGGGGAAGTATTGATTATCTTCGAGTGGGGTGTTGGGCCGCCAAATTAACATCAATTTCCACTCCATTTTCACCTTTATCCTCATTTTGTCACCTCATTTCATCATATTATCATTACATAACCCTATATTTCCATTACCATATGAGTTTATATTTTCATTTTCCAAAGTTATTAATTTCATGTATTTAGAGTGAATTTATGATTAAAAGTTAGAGAAATAACATGTATTTGCTTATACCTAAAAGTGGCTTGAGTTTGATGACATGTGTAGATCATTTGGAAGTTTCCAAGGCACCCTTATGTGGCCTCCCAAGATCAAATTCGAATTTCAACTCAAGAGGTGGACCATATTCCAAGGAGAAAGATCATGGAGATTTTGATGTGTCATGGGATTTGTATCTAGTATTTAGGGATAAGTTGAGACAAGTATGGGTCTAGTAGATATTTAAGGGATCTACATTTATTGAGTAGATATCCCTAATTCATGTATAAATAAGAAGAGAATCCTCCAAATCATGAGTTATGGAGAGGAAGGAGAGAAAACAATTATTAGTTATTCATTAGCATTAGATTTATGTTCATTCAACATGAATAATACCACTTTCTCCAAATCATGAGTTATGAGTGTTGTTTGATTCTTAAGGTGTGATAGTGTAGGAATTTACAGGGTAAGTTCCTCAGACAGAACACCAAAGGACACCGCTCACAACCAAATCGCAGATCAATACACCAGTATTTTTGACATGGTTAAAACCCTCAAAGAGGGAAACAGTCCACGGCCTGAGCCAACGCGGCCACTTTAGGCAATTTATTAATAAAAGAATGAAAATTTACATATGTTTCTCTCATGCACGGATTACCCTACAAATGACCCTCCATGCGCTTTAAATAGAATTCATGGACCAATCGAGTGTCAAGCCACGGATCAAGTGTCGGTAATACGGAGGAGAGAATGAACCGTCGGATCACTACATATCGTGACCGTCGGATTGTAAGTTACAAAATGTACAACGGTAAAGAAACACACTTTACCTAACTCTATACCTAACTCTACACTAGACCAAGTTGTACTTAACTATTTCCTATGTGTCGGAATATCCTAACATCCCCCCTTAAGAACAACTTGGGATAGGATTGAAGGATTTACAAATATGACACAATAGGAGAAGGAAGGAAGCACTAGAGCCTATCCCCCCTTAGTGACAACTTCCTGAACTCCAACCATAAATCGAAGTTTAGTGAACTTCGCCTCTATGAGAGCCTTTGTGAAGATGTCTGCAACTTGATCATCTGTTGAACAATATTGCACTTCAAGAACATGGTCATGAATGAGCTTTCTGATGAAGTGCATGTGCAGTTCAATTATTTTGCTGCGCTGATGTTGGACTGGATCTTTGCATAGCTGAATGGCACTTTGATTATCACACCAAAGTGTAGTCGGATGCTACTGCTGAAAGCCAAACTCTGACAAGATCTGACGAAGCCACAAGGCTTCCTTACTAGCTTCTACAGCACCACGATACTCTGCTTCTGCTGATGAAAGAGAAATGGCAGCTTGTTTCTTACAAGCCCATGTAATAGGTCCTGAACCAAGAGTGAACACATAACCGGCAGTAGACTTCCGATCATCAGGGTCACCAACCCAATCGGAATCAGTGAAACCAACCAATAGAGGAGATGCTTCGGCACTGTAATGAATCCCAAACTGAACTGTACCTCGAACATAACAAAGTATTCTTTTAGCTGCTTTCCAATGACTTTCACGGGGGTTTTGCATGAACCGAGCAACAAGGCCAACAGCAAAGGAAAGGTCAGGACGAGTATGGGTTAGATACAAAAGTTTTCCTACAAGTTGACGGTATAAGGTAGCATCAACTTCAGGAGAAGTACAAGTGACTGAAAGTTTGACTCCAGACTGAAAGGGAGAAGGGGCTGGCTTACAGTCTTCCATGTGAAAATGGCGTAGAATATCACAAGCATACTTGGACTGGGAAAGGGAAATACCCTCCTTGGATTACAAGACTTGAAGACCGAGAAAATAGTGTAAGTGTCCTAAGTCTGTCATTTCAAATTTCCTTTTAAGGCTAGACTTCACATGGTTTATAAGGTTGGGATCACTACCAGTAAGGATAAGATCATCAACATAAAGAACAAAGATGATAAGAGAGTTGCCCACTTTCTTGGTGTAGACAGTATTGTCATAATGACACCTAGAAAAGCCAGATTCTAAAAGAAAGCTATCCATTTTGGCATACCAAGCGCGAGGAGCTTGCTTGAGACCATAAAGGGATTTCTTAAGTCGACATACAAGGCTGGAGTCTGTTTGTATGAAGCCAATGGGTTGTTCCATATAGATTTCTTCATGCAAGTGCCCATGCAAGAAGGCAGATTTAACATCCATCTGATGGACTTCCCATTTGAAAGAGGCAGCAAGGGAAAGAACAAGGCGGATAGAGTTCATTTTGGCAACAGGGGAGAAGGTTTCAGTGTAGTCAATGCCTTCAACTTGTGAAAAACCTTTAGCAACAAGACGAGCTTTATGTTTATCAACTTTCCCATTTGGTCCATACTTGGTTTTGTAAACCCATTTGCATCTAACAAGTTTTCGTCCCTTTGGTAGAGGAACAAGATCCCATGTATCATTTGCCAATAATGAATGATATTCTTCATTCATAGCTGCTTCCCAATCTGGATGGCCTGAAGCTTCTGCAAAGGTGTCAGGATCATAATTTACTGGAGCTTGAGCCAGTAAAGAAGAGGCCCTCTCGAACTGAGAACGTGTGCGTCGCTGATCTGTAGGATCACCGGCAAGATCACCTGCTGCATCTCGAGTAGCACGAACCCATTTTGGAAGCTCAGGAGCTAAAGGAGGATCCTGAGATGGTGGGGGAGGATTGTCATCCTCACTTTCATCATCTGAAGAAGAAATGTTTTCAAAGGTAGAAGAGATAGGGAGAGGTGGCACATCCGCCGGACTAGGCTCGCAGGCCGATATATTTTCATCAAATTTTACATCTCTTCTAATGATAACATTTTTGGACTTAAATGGAATAAGTCTATAGCCTTTGACATCTTCAGAATATCCAACAAAAGTACATTTTTCACTCTTAGGTTCTAAAGCTTTATGCTTTTCATCTGGAATATGGGCCCACGCTTCACTTCCAAAAACACGAAAGTGACTTACATCTGGTTTGATTGAGCTCCACGCTTCTTCTGGAGTGATATTCTTTAAAGCCTTAGTAGGAGTGCGATTTATTATGTAATTTTCACAGTTAATTGCTTCTGCCCAAAAACTAAGACCAAGTCCTTTAGATTGTAGCATACAATTAGCCATTTCCTTTAAGGTGCGATTCTTCCTTTCAGCTACACCATTTTGTTGTGGAGTATATGGAACAGTATGTTGCATTTGAATTCCATTCTCGGTGAAATAGTTGATGAATGTGTTTTTAACATATTCTCCGCCATTATCAGATCTTAACTTAAGAATTTGATGTCTAGATTTTTTTTCAACAAAGGCTTTGAAGGCCAAGAATGTGTTAAATACTTCACTCTTGAGTTTTAAGAAGTATACCCAAGTGCGTCTGGAGAAATCATCAATGAAAGTTAAGAAATACTTGCAGCCAGAGAATGAAACAACAGGAAGTGGACCACATAAATCACTACGCACAAGCTGTAAAGGGGCTGAGGCGTGCCAAGAGGCACGTTTTTCAAAACTGTCCCGATGATGTTTTCCGAGTACACATCCGGAACAAACACCATCTCTGCAAGATACCATAGGAAGACCTGTCACCATATTTTCTTTACATAGATGCTAAAGGGAGCGATAGTTTAAGTGACCAAATCGCTCATGCCAAAGTTTGCTCACTTCATCGTTATGAGCAACAAATACTGAGGGAAGATTTGATGACCCAAACTTGTGAAACTTATACAACCTTGTAGAATCATCAGCAATGCCAGTAGCCAAAATCTGTTTAGGATCTCTTAAGTCCTTGATTACAACATCATGAGGTGAAAATTCAACGATTTTACCTTCACCTGAATGAGTTATCTGATATACAGATAGAAGATTGCAGGATAAGGTTGGAACACATAATACATCATTAAACTGACCATTGTCTAGATGAACAGTTCCAGTCCCTACAACATTAAGAGATCTATCATCACCAACATATATATTTTTGGTGTTACAATCATTTAAAGAAGAAAACATGGCTTTGTTTTTGGCCATGTGATAAGAAGCTCCAGAATCAATGAGCCACTCATGAGAATGAGAAGAAGAAGATACATTTAATGCATAGCCAGACCGAGATGCTTGACAACCACATGCAGAAAGTGCCATTCCTGAAGATGAAGTTGAAGTTGAAGTTGAAGATTGCCCCAAATGGATGTTATGCTTCTTCATTGCTGCTTCCAAGGCTTCCATCTTCTTAAAGCATTTTGATTCTAAGTGGCCATCTCAATTACAAAAATTGCAATGTCTATCAGTCTTCTTCCCTTTGTTTTTATTTGTCTTATCATTTTGTTGAAATGATTTTTCATTTTGGGGCTGAAATTGCTTAGGACCCTTGTTTGGTTTAGGACCATTCTTTTTAGGATATGACTTCTTAGGATTCTTTGAATTTGGTTGCTACTGGGCGGCTAATGCTTTCTTGGAAGAGTTTCCAAGATTAAGAAGACCAAGGTGTAAGAGTTTTTCTTGTTCTCTTATTAAAAAATCACAAAAAGAGTCAAAGGAAGGGGGCTTGTAGTCTGTTCCTTGAGAAATGAAGGCTTGTCTTGTAGAATGGAAGGTGGAAACAAACACAGAGTAGGCTGGTCCCAACTTTGTAAGAATGGAATAGATAAGGTTACTATCTTCTTTCTTAACTTTAACACCTTCCAAAAGATATCTAAGGGTCTTGAACTTGGACAAGAAATCTTCAATGCAAGAAAAATTATTAGGGTCCAATGTAAGCAACTCATTTTCAAGTTGATGGGCTCTAATTTCATTTTTAATCCCAAAAACTTTATTGATTTGTTTCATTGCTTCATCAGGAGTATCAATTTCTGCAATATGGAATCTAAGATCTGGAGAAATAGACATCCCTATCAATCCACGTGCTTGATCTTGCCTATTTTCCCATTTAGCAGCCTTATCTTCATCCTTTGGTTTCTTTTCTTGGCCTAAGGCTATTCTGTAGAGACCTTTACTTCTAAGTAAATCCTCAATGTAAGCCAACCATTGGAAGTAGTTGGTGCTGTCAAGGGTAACTTGGTATTGACTTTCCATTTCAATAGAAACTGAAGCTAAAGATGTTGAAAATAAGTGTTCCAATGGATAGATCTCGAAAAATTAGGCTGGTTTAAAAAAAACGGCTCTGAAAACGGCTTCCGGATGAAGAAGTTATGGCTTTTTGAAAAAAAGTTGTTGAAGTTGCCGACGAAGTGCGGGAATGTGCGGAAATGAAAAAGTCCACCCCCACAAAATGGAGACTTGAACCCAAGACCTCTACTCTCTGAGAGAGAGAGAGAGAGAGAGAGAGGGGGGGGGTGCTTTGGGTTGCGTGCTTGCTTTGAGAAATCTCTTTTTCCCTACAAAGCAAAAAACACAAAACCCAACACGGACATGCAAAGAAAACGAACCTTATGGCTCGAAGTTAGCTTTAGCCGAAAAACTAAATATTTTCAAAAAATGAACCTTGCGGCTCAAAGTTAGCTTTGGCCGGAAACTAAATATTTTCCTCAATGTTTCTGATTTTCCGAGATCACCCGAAGGCGTAAGGAAAAGAGCATACGCATGAGAAAAATCCTTCCTTTCTATTTCTGATTTGCCCAGATCGCACAGAGTCGCAGGGCAAAGAGCATACGCAGAAATGAAAGGTATAGATCCGGTAATAAAAAAGCTAAATAAACCGAAACCGAAATAAACAGAGAGAAAATAACAGTAAACTGCAAATAAACACTGTATACCTCCAGATCTTAAAAATGACGCAGCTAGGGCTACCGGAAACCTTTTCGCGTGAAACGAAAGGGGTTCCTCACTGGAACAGATGCTCCCAACACAACAGAGTAGTCCTCTCGGCCCGAAAGCAGTCAGAAACAGTAGATCTAGGAAACAGCAGTCGGATGCAGTTCTACCGGCTTCAGATTTGGATCACCAACGGACGCGGCCCTCAAATAGCTCTGATACCATGTAGGAATTTACAGGGTAAGTTCCTCAGACAGAACACCAAAGGACACCGCTCACAACCAGATCGCAGATCAATACACCAGTATTTTTGACGTGGTTAAAACCCTCAAAGAGGGAAACAGTCCACGGCCTGAGCCAACGCGTCCACTTCAGGCAATTTATTAATAAAAGAATGAAAATTTACATATGTTTCTCTCATGCACGGATTACCCTACAAATGACCCTCCATGCGCTTTAAATAGAATTCATGGACCAATCGGGTGTCAAGCCACGGATCAAGTGTCGGTAATACCGAGGAGAGAATGAACCGTCGGATCACTACATATCGTGACCGTCGGATTGTAAGTTACAAAATGTACAACGGTAAAGAAACACACTTTACCTAACTCTATACCTAACTCTACACTAGACCAAGTTGTACTTAACTATTTCCTATGTGTCGGAATATCCTAACTTGTTCATGTGTGCTCATTGAAGAATGGAAGGATCCCCGTACTGAGATAAGTGCACTTTGTTGTAAAGTAATGTTGTGAATATACTAATTTTAATTATGATGTTCATCTTATTTCTTTCTTGTAAATACTTGTAGATAATTTTCGTATGAATTCATGTTGTGGCCATGTTTTATTGTGTGAAGGCTGATCTCCTTTCAATAGCTAGTTTTGATGTGAGAAGGAAAACCAGGAACTCCTAAGTTAGGAGTCCCTTCTTCATGAGCTAGATTAAATTGAAATAAGATTTACTTTCTCATATGCTTTCCTAGATTACATTTATGTGAATATTGATTCCCTTTCAGTATATAGTTTTTATGTGAGAAGGGCAATCAAGTCCTCCTAAGTTAGGAGACCCTTCTCCATGAGCTAAGAATTGAATTGAAAACAATATTTACTTGCTTTCATTTACATGCTTTCTTTCTTGCTTTCTTAGGTGTTTGGTAATGTTATTATAGGAAGATTGTAGAAGGACAATCAGGACTCTTGAACAAGAGACTCTTCTCTATCTTCTAAAGTAAAATAATTCCATTGATCAAACATTTTTTATGCTTTCATAAAATAGATCTGATAGTTTAGATTTGTAATATGCATTTCCATTCTAAACAAACTTCCTACACCTGTTTCATCTAGGGTCCCATATATTTTGGTTTGCTTCTAAGTTTACGATACCCCGGATTGATAAATTAAATGACAGGGATTTAGCAGACAACTAAATCGCCCAACATGGGGCTCAAAGGTACAATTCCTTCAAAAGCCAAATGGATAGAGGTTGGAAAGGTGAGGGAAATGTACCCTCACGTGCTAAACAATTGAAAGTGATCCTTTTGGGGTCCAAAAGGTTTCCAGTGGGGAGGAGTGATCAGGTGCTCAAAATTATGCTAAAAACTCAAAGTGTCATAATTTGTTAAACTTAGCTCCAGATCGAAGATCTCATCATTCTGATTCCAACGGTGTGAATGACACTCAAATCTGAGCTCGTATACAGAAGTTAGAGCAAGTCAAAATTCAGGTTTGACTTGCTCACATGGCATGATTGGATGATGTGGCAGGCTCCATCAGTGAATCGGTAGGCGCCAAGTGGAAGGCCGCCATTGGTTCCTGCATTTCGCAAAATCGTAGATCTGCGAAGGGGAGGTGTTACAAAATCGGCCCCTGGAAGGTATTAAGGTTGCGATGCGATCACACATCGCATATCGCACGACATTATAGAATCGGCCTTGGCAGGTTTGGGTTGTGATGCGATATTGCAATTGCAACAAGGAAGGTCCCGCATTCATAAAATTGCCGATAGTCCATGATTGCGATTAGCGAAAGGATCCGGATGCAATAAGTTATAGGTTGCAGTTTAATATCCCGTTGGGCTTTCCGATATCGCAACCGCACAATCACCCGCATTGTTCACAGACCATAAGCCTGCAGGAGTCCGCCGATTGCAATATGCAATAAGATAGTCGGTGCTGATGGATTAAGGTCCACCGCACGACAAAATTATCGCTCAGTTAGCAGTTTTTTGGAGCGAAAATTGTGAGTTCGTGTCTGATGTGGAGCAATTTGTAGAACAAATAGTGGGAGAACTAGGAAAAGTCATAACTTCTTTAGTTTTTCACCAAATTGGATGAAAAAGGAGGCTAGATGGCCATTTTTGAGTATTCTAAACTGATTGGAGTAGATTTTAGAAGCATTTGAGCATTGTAAACACATATTTTTACACTTTTGAGCATAATATGTGAACTCCTTTATCACTTGAGAGGACCAAGGAGGCATAGGCCAGGAGGGGTGAACTCCTTTATCATGTGCTTGTTGTAATGTGTTTTTGATGATGTTCTGTATATGTTTATGTTGCTGTTCATTTTATGGTTAACGTTAAAATTCTCATAAAATTAACATAAAAACTATTCATTTCACTTGCAAAAATTGATGAATCCTTAAGCACAATGAAAGCATTTTGTTTATAATCTGAGGAAGATCTTAGCACTACAAACTAATATTCTAAATCAGATCATACACCTCATAATATTTTCACCTATCATATCTCCTAGTCATATATGGTTAAAGAAAATGATACTGCTCTCCTTTCTTAGATGTAATAAAGGACGATTAGTCTCCATTTGTTACATTTTTAAATTCTATGTTATCTACCAAAACTCATAATCTTTAAAGTATTTTAAAGTTTTTATCTTTAACTCTTAAGTTTTTGGTTCCTTGGTGATTATCTTTATAAAATTTAGTCTTTTAAAGTTGTTCTCTTTAACTCTTAAGTTTTTGGTTCCTTGGTGATTATCTTCAGAAAATTCGATAAAAACAGGACTTGGACTAAATATATATATATATATATATATATATATATATATATATATATATATATATATATATATATTTGGTCCAAGTCCTATTTTTATCGAAAATATTTCTATCTTCAAAAAGGTTTCGTGCCTCGTTCCCTTCTGGTCCTCTTGTCTACTATGTGTGGTTCATATATCATGTCCAACAGTATCGGATAATCTTTGTTTTGAAAATATTTTATTTGGTTCTCTCCTCCCCTAAGTTCTTGACCCTTTGATGCATCATTGAACCATTGTGTGGAGGCAATGGTATATATACAATACATTGAAATCCTCCACATTACATATGGGATACACCCTTTTCTCTCTAATATAGAATGGATATGAGAGTACATGACCATAGGTCCATTCTCCCATGTTCTTGTATATATTCAATACATTGAAATCCTCCACATTACATATGGGATACAACCTTGGCTCTCTAATATAGAATGGATATGAGAATACATGACCATAGGTCCATTCTCCTATGTTCTTGACCCCTTGATGCATCATTTGCTCTCTGTTGGGTCTTGAAAATGTCATTCATTTCCATTACACTTTCATTATTATTTCCATTATATCACATCCATTTCACTACTATGTCACTGCATTCATCCCACTTTCATTATCATTGGGCCACATTTATGTTTTTTCAAACTTTATTAATTCTTAGCCTTTTTAAGTGAATTTGTAGTTAAAAATTAGAAAATAATGTGCATATGCTTATACCTAACAAGTGGGTTGAGATTGTTGACATGTGTAGGTCAAAAGGAGGCTTCTAGAAGACCTTTATGTGGCACCCTAAGGCCAAATTCGAATTTGAGTGGAGAGAATCATGGGATCATGAGGATATGTGTCACATCTCCTAATTGTATTCAAACTCTAAGAAGACATGTGTGTTATCAGTTCCTATTTTGATTAGGACTCTAGAAGAAGAGGGAGAGATTCATGGACTCTCATGAATGAGATGACTTCTCATCTTTTTGTATAAATAAGAGATCTCTCTGCTTCATTTGTTAGCTTAGCTTGTTAGTTCTTAAGCTTGTAGCTTTTTGGTAGCTCTTTAGCTTGGAGCTTGTAGTTCTTCTTTGATGGCTTTGGAAAACTTTGGAGAGATTTGTTGTACTTTGTAATTTTGAAGAATTTGAATAAAGCTTTGATGTTCTCAACATGGAAGGAGATGTGAAGTAGATGTCATGGAGCACATTACAGTGTAAGGTAGAGTAGATTTTTTTTTGAAGTTTTGCTTTGATTTCATTCAAATATGTCATTTGATTGCTTTCAAGTTTGATAGATTAGAGTTTCCATTCATGCAATTTTAATTCATGCAAGTGTGTTCAACCGGTTGATTGTAGATTAGTTTTTCTTTACATGTTCTTGTATTTGCTTATTAGATCATTCTCTCATGCTATATGATGATGATTTCCAAAGCCTTTAGTTGATAACTAATTTGCAAGTAGTTGTTGGCGAAATTGGCGAAACATTATGATTATGGATGGGAAAGTTAGATAGTTTAATGTCATTCTCTCATGCTATATGATGATGATTTCCGAAGCCTTTAGTTGATAACTAATTTGCAAGTAGTTGTTGGCGAAATTGGTGAACATTGTGATTATAGGTGAGATGTTTGGCTTTGCTTTTCATTAGTGTGCAATTAGATAGTTTAGATGTCATTTGTCTCATGCTATATGATGATATTTCCGGAGCCTTTAGCTTAACCCCGTTTTAGAAGTTAATTGGTGAAATATTGTGATTATAGGTGAGATGATTGGCTTTTCTTTTCATTAGTATGCAATTAGATAGTTTAGATGTCATTTCTTTCATGCTATATGATGATATTTCCAGAGCCAATAGCTTAACCCCATTTTAGAAGTTAATTGGTGAAATATTGTGATTATAGATAAAGTAATTGGCTTTGCTTTTTGCTTAGTAGGATACTCATTACATAAGTTCATGTCTCATTGAGTCTTTTTAGTTCCTTAAGAGCGAAATTGGCGATATGTGAAGTTATGAATGGGACTTGATTTGTTTTTATTTCTTTCTTTTCTTAGATATTTTGCCGGCTTAGATTTATCTAACTGTTCAAAGTTTTGATTTGTTTCATTTTCTCTTTTCTTTAGAAACTAGATTCCAACATAAGAAACAAAACCCCCCAAAACAACATAAACTATAAAACAACGAAGTAAGAAAAAGGGTTAACTAAGCACATATGGTGCACCACATTTCATCAGTTTATGATACCCACATTGATAATTTATGTAGAGCAATTTAGGATACTAAATTGACTGAATATTGGATTGATAATTTATGTAGAGCAATTTAGGACACTAAATTGACTGAACACTCTCTAATATAGAATGGATATGAGCATACATGACCATAGGTCCATTCTCCCATGTTCTTGACCCTTTAATGCATCATTAAATCCATTATAGAATGGATATGAGCATACATGACCAGAGTCCATTCTCCCATGTTCTCGACCCTTTGATGCATCATTAAATCCATTATAGAATGGATATGAGCATACATGACCATAGGTCCATTCTCCCATGTTCTTGACCCTTTGATGCATCATTAAATCCATTGTGTGGAGGTAATGGTATATATACAATACATTGAAATCCTCCAGATTACATATGGGATACACCCTTAATCCATTATATATCCCACCCTTAATCCATTATAGAATGGATATGATTCTCCCATGTTCTTGACCCTTTGATGCATCATTAAATCCATTGTGTGGAGGCAATGGTATATATACAATACATTGAAATCCTCCAGATTATATATGGGATACACCCTTAATCCATTATAGAATGGATATGAGCATACATGACCATAATTCCATTCTCCCATGTTCTTGAACCTTTGATGCATCATTAAATCCATCGTGTGGAGGCAATGGTATATATACAATACATTGAAATCCTCCCCATTACATATGGGATACACCCTTAGATCTATAATATAGAATGGATCATATATATACAATACATTGAAATCCTCCAAATTACATATGGGATACACTCTTAATCCATTATAGAATGGATATGATTCTCCCATGTTCTTGACCCTTTGATGCATCATTAAATCCATTGTGTGGAGACAATGGTATATATACAATACATTGAAATCCTCCATATTACATATGGGATACACCCTTAATCCATTATAGAATGTCTTAGTGTCAGTCTTTGCAGCCTTCCTTCAGCGATCAAATATGCTCTTTCAAAGTGATTTTAAAGTGTCAAGGTCAAATTTTGTCATTTCAAAGAGTTTTCAAGCAAAATTTGGTCACTAGCCATTAGGTCTAGGGTTTGCCCAAATGTCAGTCTATGTCATCATTCAGCTAAGTCTATCATCATTCAGAGTGTTGTCATCATCATGTCAGTGTCTAATGAGTCATTTTACACCTTGTTCATGCTTCATGTTGCGCCCAGGCAAGGTCATTTCCCTCTCCTAGGGTTTTGAAAGCAATTTCTCTTGGGCAGTCAAATCACCGGCAAAATTTGTTTCCAGATGTTCATACACCTTCCCCTACCCTTCACCTACCTTATCAAACACTTCCCAACACTCAGATCCCCCAAATTCCTCATTTTTGCACAAACCCTAGTTTCTAGCTACAACCTGGCAATTTTCTAGGTTTGGCCTGTGTTTTGTCCTTTTCGACCCCTTCCCCTCACTCAATCTCTGAGATTCCACTTTCTCCTGCTTCCTAACATCCCTCCCCACTCCCACAAATTTCCCCAAGAATTTAGAAGCCCCCTATCCCCTTCATCTCGCTCCATTTCGACAAAATTCCTTGCTTCACACATCGGGACAAGTCGCACTCAAATGATGTTCCAGAGCAATCAAAGATGAATTTTGGAAAACTGAGAGAGGTTTTTGTCCACAACATGCCAAGGAAGAAAAACCTCTTTCACTTTTTACACAGGTGTCATGGTTTGAGAGAAATGTCAAAAATACCGGCGAGAACGAAGGTGCTCCAAGGACGGTTGGCCAAAGCACAAAAACGAAGGAAAACGCCCGATCCACTCCAAAATTTGGCCAAAGCCTATTTGACTGAGCATGGTACTTGATTGGGGACTCCCAGCCCAAATTTCAAGAAATTTGGAGAAAATTTTGTCATTTGTGAATTTTTTGTGCAATTTACAGGTTTAGGCCATTGGAATGGTCTCACCCCGGGTGAGACCATTTTGGAGGACTGCTCGGAATTTTGAAAACTTGGCATTTTTGGAAAGGGCATGCAAAGAGAAAAATTACCAATACTTGGGAGAAGCCTAATTTTGAGATTTGAGCTTCCAAAAGCTCAAAATACATCAAAAAAATGACTTTCTGCCCACTTTTTGAGTTGCAGAAAGTGACCTTGGGAGAAATGGTTTTTGAGGGGGCAAAACAACTCCACATTCAGAAATTCCACTTGGGATGGAAAGTCGACAGACCAAGCTTTCCAATGAGCCATCTTGCACCTGATTTGGATCAGTGGAACCCACTCAAAAGTAGCTGCAAAGGGGCGCGACCATTTGAACAGGGGGCGCGACCATTCGAGCCAGCTTTACCAGAATTGACCTTTTTTGTCAAAAAACACTGTTTTGACTATGATTGACCATTTTTACTTGTAGATGATGGATAAATGTAATATTTTCATGGCACTTTGATAGATTTTATCTCTCTTTACCCTTCTAGAAGCTTCCATGATGTAAAAAGTGAATAATTAATGCATGAATCAGTTAGCTAAGTAATAGAGGCAAGTTGTTGGACTGCCTATTATCTAGTGCTTGATTTAGAATTAGTTCAAACTGCCCCTAGGAAGCTGAGCTCGACCCCTAGAGGTGGGGAAAGGAGTTAGATGGTCTAGATGGTCTATATTATGCTCTCCCCTTCTCATTTTCATGTTTGGACTCTTGTGGGAGAAAGTTTTTATTGTGTATTGTACATCTATTTCTGCAATTTAAGGAAAGGAAGGCCAGGATTTTGCAGACATCATTGTGGATTCTTGTGGATTGATGTGTTGATGGTGTGTTCTCTACATGTTCTTGTAAGTTTGTTTATGTATTCCACATCTCTCTTTTGTTTCTAATTGGACAGATGAAGTGGTAAAGTTTGAATTCATGCTTTGACATGCTCAACTTTTTAGTTTGTTCAATATCTATGTTTTCCACTGTCTAAAGAGGATTCAAAGTTGTTGTTTGCCCTCTTTAGCTCCTCCTCTATCATTCCTGATCATCCATCTCAGATTAAGGCATCAGCACTCACTCCTACCTTGCCCCAAAGATCCCCCTGCAAAAACTGTGCTCAATCCCCGCACCCTGAATTGCACTTCCACCAATTGCCACCAAAAACCCCACAAATCATCAAATCAAACCCCCTATTAATTTACTAGCCTAAAATCTTTATTTTTAATTGGTCAGCCTAAACATATTGAAAGATCTATCAAATCTGACCCGAGAGAGCCTTCTCATACCTCGTAGGGCTAGCTACGAGGTGAAATGGTTTGATGTAGCCTTGATGATTTACCTTTTCAGCCTAGGGTGAAATCTCAAGCGCTAACAGAATGGATATGAGCATACATGACCATAGGTCCATTCTGCCATGTTCTTGACCATTTGATGCATCATTAAATCCATCGTGTGGAGGCAATGGTATATATACAATACATTGAAATCCTCCCCATTACATATGGGATACACCCTTAGATCTCTAATATAGAATGGATATGATCATACATGACCATAGGTACATTCTCCCATGCAGGCATATGACTCAAAGCCCCAAGGCTTCCCAAGTGATCCAATTATTGTCAAACAAACAACCGATGACAATGACACATCAATAATATGTTGTGGATTCACCCATTGCATGTGGGATATGTATTTTTATTTCATAAAAGGGAGAAAAGCCAATGTTTGGATTACATATACATTGACTAAAATTAACGTGATTGGTGTTTGGTCAATTTAGTGATGTCTAAATTGCAACTTTTAAATGTCAACCCGGGGCTCGTACGCTGATGAAGTGAGGTGTACTATATGTGCTTAGATAACCTTTTCTAAGTCTTTTGTCGTTTTTATCTTTTTAGTTTGTTTTTGATTGTATCTTTCCTAATGTGATGTGATGGAGATGTAATAAAGCGAGTGAATGTGGGTGATTGTGATGATTTCTAAGTGATTTCTTGAAACTTAAAGAGTATTCTAAAAGAGAACTTGAACAATAACTGAAATAAAATCAAAGCTTAAAATCAAATAAAGGACTAATGGCATTGACCCAGTATCTTTGCTGCTGATGAAAATGAAAATGAAATCTATATTAACTCAATTAAAAGCAAGAACAACTACTTTTCACTACTTTACACTATTTTAACTCTTCATTTAAATCTAATCAATGTGAAATTTAAGTGAGACAAATCACACTATTTTAACCTTTTCTTAATCATGTGAGAATAGTTATGAACAGGTCAGTAATGTGAGTCTTAAAGCAAAATAAACCAAGCTGCACTAAGTGATATTTTGGCTCCAATAAAGTTAGTTGATTATAGAAAAAGAACCATCAATAAATGAACAACTTGATAACTACTGATCAGAAAGTAAAGTGCAAGTTAAAGAAATGATACTAATGAAAATCAAACTGCAGAAAAATAAAGGTCAGCAGCCTAGACAAGATGATCACACATGCCACTAGTTGTAAAAAGGAAAAGAAAGAAAACTGTCCCGGGCTCGCCTAAGAAACTTGCATAACACACATATCAGTCATGAACAAAAGTGCAGAAATGTAAATCAGCAGAATTCAAAGTTTATGTACACTAATATACATGTTGAAAAAAATAAAATGCAGCAATTCATAAAGATAATTGTACATTAATGTACATGAAATCAGAAAAAGAAATGCAAGAAATGAAAAGTAAAACTACTGTACAGTGGCTGCAGCAAACAGGGGCCCTCTGCCTACTTCAGCCAATCCAAAGAGCAGTTACACGCTTAGAAACAGAACAGTCTTCTCATAGATTAACAGCAAATGTAAAATACAGTGGGGAGCTTATAAAACGCTTATAAAAGAGGTTTCAAAAGTGTTTACAAAATGGATTAACGACTAACTATCCAGCGTTCAAAGACGCTTTATTTATAACAGAGGAAAGAAAACTAACTTAACGAAAACTAAGCTATTCAAGCAGCTGTGTAAAAACACGTAATCTTGCTGCGTCCTCGGATTTAGGCAACGGTCGTTGTGGGCATTCAATCTGCTGTTGGATTCATGTTTCCCACTATCTTCATGGCTGAGGAAGATGCCACCTGTTCTTCACGTGCTCCAAAACAGAACACGCAGAGCCGTGCCACCGCCAATGACTTCTGTTGACCGTATTTGCCTCCTCGTTGACCATGGGTTTTTATGACCGGTTTGGGTGAGCTGGAAGGACACACACCATGTCCTTGGTTCCACGAACTTGCCCATGTGGCTCTTCTTCCCGGAGGACACCTGGAACATATCATTTAATAAAACGACTGCGGAATCCGGGGTTGGCTGCGGAAACCGGGATCAGCTGCGGAAACCCTGTGTGAGCTGCGGAAACGCAGCACTTTGAACCAAAATTCTAAACCAACAACAGTCATTAGCATAATTAGCAAACCATGTAAAAAGTCCTAAAATACAATGATTTGAGCAATTTGATGGAGGGAATGAGTGGCAAAAGAAGGAAATGAATAGGAAAAGGAGGCTGAGAGGATGTGTAAAGAAGTGCAGGTTTGAGGCTCAACATACCCCCACTGTGAAGGTGTTGCATGTCCTCATGCAACCAAAACTTTGTCATTGTTTTTCAATCCATGTGCTCAGATGCTTCTGCCAAAACATCTAGCCTTCTTCTCTTTCTCCTTACTGCCAAAATTGTCCTTGGTTTTCTGACTAAACACCTGAATTTCAAATTGATCAATGCCCTGCTCAGCTTCTTACATTTTCTCTTCAATTTTCTGTTCTTCTTCTGCCAGAGTCCTAAGTGAAGCATGGTATTGTCATGGACAATTTTGTCCACCTTGCTTTGTTCTTTCAATGCTTCGTTTTCTTGTTTAATATGCCGGTTCAGGACTTCTAGCTCAAACACCTCCTGTTTTAAAGATTGGACCTGTTCATCAAGAGGCAATATAGTGCTTGGACCTGCAACTGATTGCTCCAAGGTCTCCAAATAATTATAGGCTTCTTGCTGGGTGGAATCTACCTCAGGTGTTTTTCTCGGCCTGAACTCAAATTCTGATAAAGGAGGATTGTTTTCTCTTTCCTGCTGAAAAGGACTTTCCTCACGTGGAGGACTTGCCTCTATGTCTTGCTGAGCTGGACCTTTTTCAGGTGTTCCTTCACCTAAGTCAATGAAATGTGATTGTTTTTCTTGGGTCACTTTCTTCTTTCCTTTGAGCCTACTGCTTCTTCTCACATATGGACTAGTGCTTACTTTCTGGGCACTCTGTTTTTCTTTTTGTTTCTTCTTTGAGAGGGCAGCAACTTGAAGTTGTGCTAGTCTATCAGCCAAGGTTTGAGAGTCTTCTTCTACTGAAGGTTCAGGTGATGGATATGATTCTTGAACAATTGTTTTCCCTTTATCCTTTTTCTGCTTCTTAGTTCTGGCTCCCTCCTCTTCTTCCTCCTGAAAAGTTTCCTGAGTGTCTTTTGTAGGGGAGTCCTGAGTTGTAACATTTCTTTCTTCCCTCCTACTTCTTTTTGGGATTCTAGGGGAACTGCTAGAGGCTTCAGTCACCTCTTGGAAATGGTTTCTGATTAGAAACTTTTCCCATGTATCCTTGTTATACTTCAATTTCTCTTCTATGAGAATTCTAATGAACCCGTGATGATACAAGTGGGGTTCAATATGGCCTACATGCTTTTGGATAGTGGAACTCATTTTCTTTAGGCTTGCTAACAGAAAGTAGGGTAAATTGAGGGCATGGCCTTCCATGAAATTCATCATAATCCTTGCATGGTACATATACATAGTGCCAAACCTACCCTCACATGTAATAAACTTCTGAACAAGTAATAACAGCGCAGACCATTCTTCTTTAATTATGTTCACAGGAATTCCTTTGGTAAATATGGAAGTATCCATACCTGGGTTCTTGAGCATGTCTTTCCATCCCTGATCATCCAGACCTCTGTTTTTAAACCATCTGTCTCCCTGCTGTGGTAAACTGGTTGCTGCTGCTATTGTGGCCTCTGTTATTGTAAATTTCAGGTCCCCTACTTCCACGGTGTGTCCATTGAAGGATCGAGCAAATGCTTTCGTTACCTCCTTATTATACCCTCTGAATTTTTGAATAAACTGCAACCACTTTGCTTTCTTTAATGCTTCCTTCGTCTGTGGATACCCTTCTAAATACTTCGGACCCTCAGGTTCAGCTCAAAGCAGCTTCCCCATCTTCGGCTCTCAACTTCGGCTGAAGCTTTGACTGTGTGTGGATGCTCAAGGAGGATGCTCATGGGAAAAAAAACAGGTGGATTACGGCTGTAAGTGGAGTAGCCGTAACGTAATGCAAGGCGTATTGCAGAACTGTAATCGGGGTTTGAAACAGAGCTGTGGAGTTTGCAGCGGAAATGAGAGTGGAAATGGTGTGAGTACGAGGGAGTAGAAGACAAACACGAGAAATGAGTTCAATGCATGCGGAAATGGAGTGATAAGTGGATGGAATAACGGCCGAATCCTTTAGAGTCGGGTGGCTTATGCACACGTCTCAGCGTTGGCTGCGGGAATGATGGTAAGGAGAGCCGTGGTACATTGGGTTACGTCACAGAGGTACGGCCAGTAATGGAGGAGCAGCCCCGTTTCAAGTTTTGAATTAATGAAGATTAGGGGACCGTTAGAAAGGTATGAGGTGGATGAAGCATTATCGTGGATGAGGAGTGGGATGATCTTGCCGAATCATTGCATTTAGTGGCTCTTTCCACGATTTAATAACTATGCATAAAATAACATTAAATTGTTGTTTGGAAAAGATTTTGATCATACCTTCATAAGTTTGCCATTTGTTGATTAAGGTTGCTGACCCATTATTGCTTTCTGATCTTGCAGATTCCTCATATCCTTGCTGCCCTTGGTGATGATGATACCTCTGACTGTGATTTTTGAAAACAGAGTAATCCTGGTTGTAGAGATAGAGTGTGCTGGCTGCGGAAATCGTTTCTGGCTGCGGAAACTGGTTTGAGCTGCGGAAACGGTTTCCAGCTGCGGAAACTGAAACAACACCCTTCTGACTGTACAAAAAAATAGTTAGAGAAGACTTAACTAAATGAAATAGTCCTGAGAGGGACTTTTATTGATGGAATGGAATGAGATGAATGAAATGGAATGAAAATGAAGTGGAATGGAGATGGAGATGGAAGTGAGGTGGATGAACTGAAATGGCGAATGAGATGGAAAGAGAGAGAGAGATTTTTTTTTTGGAAAATATAAAGTGTCAGGTGCCCCTGATTTTCACCTTATATTTTCTGTATAAGACTGCCAATTCAAGATTGGTTTTCAGGCTTATACAAGAGATATTTTTTTTTCTTTTTTTTTTTCTTATTTTTTTTATTTTTTCTTTTAACTGAAAGACACAAAGACTAGGCTGATGGAGGAGAAGGATTCTTCTCCACCAGCCTCATTGCAGAATTTTCTTGGAATATTTTGACAAAGTCCTCTTTTGAAAGTGGCTTATGATAAATTTTCAATCGGTGGCCATTCACAATGAGAGGAGTTTGAAACTCATCAATAGTCTTGACTCGAACTGCTCCATTGCTAAAGACTTCATCAATCTCATATGGTCCAAGCCAATGAGTTTGAAATTTTCCTTTGAAGTCTTTAAACTTGGAATCAAACAGTAACGCCCAATCTCCTTTTTGAAACTTTCTCTCCTTGATATATCTGTCATGCCACTTAGTTCTTTGGTGCTGAACTAGATCAGTCCTTGAAATTGCATCTTGTCTTATTTCATCTAGCTCATTCAGCTGCTCCATTCTGTGATTTTGGGCTTCTGATAGATTCATCCCCAACTGAACTTCCATCTTGAAGGTCTTGACTTGAAACTCAATGGGGAGCAAGACTTCTTTCCCATAAACAAGTTCATAGGGAGAATGTCCTGTTGTGTTCCTCCATGTAGTTCTATAGGCCCATAAGGCTTCAGGAAGCCTTTCTGCCCAATCTCTTCTGTGGAGATGAACAGTTTTGGTGATGATGCTCTCAAGAACTTTATTTGTAGATTCCACTTGACCATTTGCTTGTGGATGGTATGGAGTAGATTTTATGTGCTTGATTTTGTATTCTTCCATCAGCTTCTCCATCAAATTAGATGTAAATTGACTTCCCTGATCTGTCACAATTTCTCTTGGGACACCAAAACGAGTAAAATATCCTCAAAAAGAAATTGAACAACTGAATTTTCAGTGGCAGAAGGCAATGCCTTGGCTTCTACCCATTTAGTAACATAATCAGTGCAAACCAGTATATACTTCTTTTGTTTAGATGGTGGATTAATAGGTCCAACAAAATCTAAAGCCCATTTTTCAAAGGGTTCGATGAGTACCTGTGGCTATAATGGCATTTCATTTGAAAGAGTTGGTCTCCCAACTCTTTGGCAGCTGTCACACCTTCTAACATATTGTTTTGCATCTTTGAAGAGAGAAGGCCAATAATATCCCAAAGAAAGGATTTTATAGGCAGTCCTCTTGTCAACAAAGTGTCCACCGCACGGTTCATCATGACATGCCTTAAGGATGTCAGGCATTTCATCTTCCCGAACACATCTTCTGATCACACAATCTAGCCCTGTTTTGAACAATTCATTAGAAATCCATGAATACTTTGAACTTTCTTGAATGATTTTCCTTTTCTCATTAGGAAATAAGTGTGGAGGTAGCTTCCCTGTAACCAAATAGTTAGCAATGTCTGCATACCAAGGAGTTTTAGTAGTTACTGCAAACAAATATTCATCTGGAAACTTATCCTCTACAGGAGAATCTTCATTAGTATTTTGGATTCTAGACAAGAAATCAGCTACTGTATTTTGTTTCCCTGGTCTATCTAACACAGTAATATTGAATTCTTGTAAAAGTAGAAGCCATCTTGTAACTCTACCATTAGTAACAGGTTTGTTCATGAGATATCTAATTGTAGAATGATCAGTATGGACAAAAGTTTCATAGCCGGTTATATAATGTCTAAACTTATTGATTGCATGAACAACGGCTAAGAACTCTTTTTCAGTCACAGTATAATTTAACTCAGTAGGAGTCAAATTTTTACTGGTGTAGTAAATGGCATAAGGAATTAAATCCTTTTGACCCAACACAGCTCCTAGAGCTGTATCTGAAGCATCTGTAGAAATATGGAAAGGAAGTTTCCAATTTGGCCCTCTCAAAATGGGTGCTTCAGATATTCTTGTTTTTAAAGTCTCAAATGCAGATTGACAGTCAGGATCCCAATTGAATTCACAGTCTTTTGTAAGTAATTTGAAAAGCGGAGATGCTATCTTAGTGAAGTTTTCAATAAATCTTCTATAATATCTAGTAAATCCAAGAAAACTTCTAACATCTTTCTGACAATTTGGAATAGGTAACTTGGAGATGACTTCAACTTTTGATCTATCAACTTTAATTCCATCTCCTGAAATATGATGTCCTAAAACAATCCCTTCAGTAAACATCATAAAGCATTTTTCATGACTTAATGAAAGATTTGTTTCTTTACAACTTATAAGGACTTTTTCCAAATTTTCTAATGCCTCTTCAAATGAGTTACCATAAACTGTAAAATCATCCATATAGACCTCTACACAATCATGAATTAGATCAGAAAAGATTCCTAATACTGCCCTTTGAAATGTTGCAGGTGCATTACATAATTCAAAAGGAAGTACTCGGTAAGCAAAAGTCCCCCATGGACAGGTAAATGTGGTTTTGTCCTGATCTTCAGGTGCTACCTGAATCTGATTGTAACCACTAAAACCATCCAGAAATGAGAAATACTTTTTGCCTGCTAAAGTATCTAATACTTGATCAATAAAGGATAAAGGAAAGTGATCCTTCAAAGTTGCTTTGTTCAATTCCCTATAATCAATGCAAACCCTCCATTTACCATTCTTTTTAGGTACTATAACCAAAGGAGAAATCCACCGGCTATCTGAAATAGGGTAAATGAAGTTTACATTAAGTAACTTTTGGAGCTCTTCTTTCACTATTTCCCTAAGGTTTGGATTCATCCTTCTTTGAGGTTTTCTGATTGGTCTACTATTTTCCTCAATGTAGATATGATGAATGCAAGTCTTAGGGTCAATACCTTTCATATCAGTATACTCCCATGCAAATGCAGTGGAATGTTTTTGCAAGACTTTGGTTAGCCCTTCCTGTTGTGATTTTTCCAAGTTTTTGTTGATATTCAATGTTTTTCCTGGAAAAATCTCAATGGCAGAACTACCAAACTCTTCCATAGAGAAAAGAGACATTTGTCTAGATGATAGATACTCAATGTCAGAATCCAACTGAAATTGTGTGTGGTCATATTCTGAAGATGGTTCAAAATTTTCTAATGTGTTCAGAATTTGACTATCTTCACTAATCTCAGAAATGGTAAAGACAGGTTGTATAGTATCTTCATCATCAACCCACTCATTATCCCCTATTTCTGTAATTGCTTTTGCTGGAGGATACAGATTGAACTTCTTTGTCGAATTACCATCAGAAATATACATATCCCTAGACCTACAACTTATGAAAGCATCAGCTGTGGCTAGCCAAGGTCTTCCTAAAATAAGAGGATGTCCTCCTAGATTACTCTTGGGAGTTAAAATCATGAAATCCACTGGATATTCCCAAGAGTCTAGGGAGACTGGAATGTCTTCTAATACACCATCTGGTTTAATAATTGATCGATCTGCAAGTTGCAATAAAGTAGGTGTAAAAAGAAGATTAGGAAGTTTTAGCTGGTCCATAGTCTGTCTACTCATGATGTTGATAGCAGCCCCTAAATCAATCAAAGTATTTGGTATTTCTACCCCATTGATATGTGTTTTGACAATTGGACTACCGGGATCTACATATTTCTGCATAGTAATTTTTTCCATCATGATATCTGCAATTTTCCCTACCAGGTGGATCCTTCTGGTATCTCTTGGTTTCCTTCCTGGTCTTTTAAGACTCAACTCCTTTATTGTTTTTGCTAGAATAGGAATCTCTTTAATGGCTTGTAACAAGGGAATCTTGATACAGACATTCTTCAATTCATCTAGAAAATTATAGTCAGGCAACCAAATTTTTTTTTCCACTCCTTTATCAATTTGTAATCTTTCAGGGAAAGGAGGTGTGGATAAGGATGCAGGTTGCTCAACTATGGGAGTTGTGGGGGTTAATTCTTTTTCTTTTTCTTTTTGAGTGTTTGGGTTTTGAAGAGATGCTTCAGAACCCTTATTGGCTTCAAGAGACTCTTCCTCAAAAATGCTTTGCTTTTGAGCATTTATAGAAGGTTTATCTAAGACTCTACCTGATCTGAGTTGTACTTCATTGAGAGGAACAATCATATAGGTAGGAAATTGTTGACCTTCCATCATGTAGGCATTTTGAGGGTTTTTATTATTGGGGTTGGGCAATGGCTGAGAAGGAAGTTGATTTGACTTCTGTTGGAATGGAAGCAAGAGTTGAGAATTTGGATTCTGTTGAGAAGGTTGTTGTTGTGGAAATGGCAATGATAGTTGTGGATTTTGATTTGGAAGTTGTGGAGCTTGTTGGTTTTGAAAAGATGGAGGATATTGGTAAAATTGAGCAAATCTCCCATAAGGATTTTGCATACCTTGTCCCCATGATTGAAAAGGATTTTGAGGTTGGGACCAAGGTTGTTGCCAAGGATTCCAATTTGGTTGGGGTTGAAAATTCATAGAGTTGCTAAACCCTTGATTTTGTTGCCCCTGCCAAGGTCTCCTTGCAACAAAACAGAGAGATTCAATTGTATTTGGATCTTCTTGAAAGACAGCTTTGAGCCCAGGAATTGAAGGACAATCCTTGGTCTCATGGTTCTCTGAAAAAATTACACATGTTTCTACAACTTTTGCATCCAACGGACATTCCCTTAGAGCATGTTTCTTCCTACACTTTGGGCAAAATATGGCCAAAGCCTCAGCTTCTGCTTTCTGCTTATTGTGAATCTCAAGGGTGTCTAGTTGCTCACTAAGACTCCCTAAGATGTCAGTTTTGAATTCATCAAGCATGTTGCCAATCTCAACCCTACTTACCGATCCAGTTGCAGATTTATTTGCTCTGATGAGAGAAGGATCTCTAGGCCCTTTTTGAGTTTTGGATTTCCCCCTTGAGAGATGGACACATAATTCTGCTATATCAGAAAGTGGAAGTTGAGATACATCTCCTTTTCCCATCATATTCAAAAGATCTATCCATTCATCTCTAATGGCTTTTAGTAAAAGGGCTTTCAAGGTCTCCTCATCCAAGTTACTCATTTTTGCTCTTTTCAGATTATATTGAAATCTTTCAAGTAACTCCTCCAAGTTTTCATCTTCTTTTTGCATCATTTTGAATACCTCATCCTTGTGATTGGTGGGCATACAATAGTCCAGGTACCTATCCAAAAATGCCTGTTTCATATCATTCCAAGACCTAATGGATTGAGTGAGTAATCCCATGAACCATTTCAAGGCTGCTCCTTTCAATGTTGAAGGAAACAGTTTGAGTTTTTGAGAGTCATCCAGATAATCATAAGTTCGACACACTACCTCAAACTCAAATAGAAATGTTTCAGGGTCCTCATTCCTAAACCCATGGAAGTTTGGGAGGACAGATGGTGAGATGTTTTTCATTGTGGCTCGGGAGTCCTCATCAACTATAGGAAACCCGAATGAGTTATCCCCATCCCTATTTCCTCCAATGTTACCTCTACCTCCTCCATTGTTTCCTCCTCCTCCTCTACCTCTACCTCTACCAAATCCAGTTGCTCCTTCCTCTGTCATGGTAGTTTCCCTGGAGACTTCAGAGTCTTCTAGTTCTTCTACTAAGGGTGTACGAGAAGGAATTTCTCCCTCTTCTTCAGGTGATTCTACTTCTTCAATTACAATTTGTCTCTCTGGAGAAAGAAGGAAAGGATCTCTTTCTAATTCAGATTCGATGGAAGGTATGGGAGAGTCGACTCCTACCTCTTGAATTCCAGGAATCCTAGGGCTAGGAGTGTAAGTTGGAGATGATGGAGGTGTCTCTTGTCTATTCCTTGAAGTAGATGGAGTTGTAAAAATCGAACTTTTGGCTCTAGCTAAAAACCTTCCCCTAGAATCTCTTGCTCTATGCATGTCCTTTTTTTTATTTTTCTTCAAGTCGGGCTAATAATTCTCTTTCTGATCTTCCAGGTCACTCTAGGTGCAAGAAGAGAGCATACTCAAGAAATTATTAAACCAATAACTTTCTCTTTTCTGATCCTCCAGATCACATTAAGTGCAAGAGGAGAGCATACTTTGAGATGTTATCAATTTCCTTCCTTGAAATTTTCTTGTTTTTTTTTTTTTTTTTTAAATTTGGCTACCTAATTTCACTTCCCCGGCAACGGCGCCAAAATGTTTGGTCAATTTAGTGATGTCTAAATTGCAACTTTTAAATGTCAACCCGGGGCTCGTAAGCTGATGAAGTGAGGTGTACTATATGTACTTAGATAACCTTTTCTAAGTCTTTTGTCATTTTTATCTTTTTAGTTTGTTTTTGATTGTATCTTTCCTAATGTGATGTGATGGAGATGTAATAAAGCGAGTGAATGTGGGTGATTGTGATGATTTCTAAGTGATTTCTTGAAACTTAAAGAGTATTCTAAAAGAAAACTTGAACAATAATTGAAATAAAATCAAAGCTTAAAATCAAATAAAGGACTAATGGCATCGGCCCAGTATCTCTGCTGCTGATGAAAATGAAAATGAAATCTATATTAACTCAATTAAAAGCAAGAACAACTACTTTTCACTACTTTACACTATTTTAACTCTTCATTTAAATCTAATCAATGTGAAATTTAAGTGAGACAAATCACACTATTTTAACCTTTTCTTAATCATGTGAGAATAGTTATGAACAAGTCAGTAATGTGAGTCTTAAAGCAAAATAAACCAAGCTGCACTAAGTGATATTTTGGCTCCAATAAAGTTAGTTGATTATAGAAAAAGAACCATCAATAAATGAACAACTTGATAACTACTGAGCAGAAAGTAAAGTGCAAGTTAAAGAAATGATACTAATGAAAATCAAACTGCAGAAAAATAAAGGTCAGCAGCCTAGACAAGATGATCACACATGCCACTAGTTGTAAAAAGAAAAGAAAGAAAACTGTCCCGGGCTCGCCTAAGAAACCTGCATAACACACTGATCAGTCATGAACAAAAGTGCAGAAATGTAAATCAGCAGAATTCAAAGTTTATGTACACTAATATACATGTTGAAAAAAAATAAAATGCAGCAATTCATAAAGATAACTGTACATTAATATACATGAAATCAGAAAAAGAAATGCAAGAAATTAAAAGTAAAACTATTGTACAGTGGCTGCAGCAAACAGGGGCCCTCTGCCTACTTCAGCCAATCCAAAGAGCAGTTACACGCTTAGAAACAGAACAGTCTTCTCATAGATTAACAGCAAATGTAAAATACAGTGGGGAGCTTATAAAACGCTTACAAAAGAGGTTTCAACAGTGTTTACAAAATGGATTAATGACTAACTATCCAGCGTTCAAAGACGCTTTATTTATAACAGAGGAAAGCAAACTAACTTAACGAAAACTAAGCTATTCAAGCAGCTGTGTAAAAACACGTAATCTTGCTGCATCCTCGGATTTAGGCAACGGTCGTTGTGGGCATTCAATCTGCTGTTGGATTCATGTTTCCCACTGTCTTCGTGGCTGAGGAAGATGCCACCTGTTCTTCACGTGCTCCAAAACAGAACACGCAGAGCCGTGCCACCGTCAATGACTTTTGTTGACCGTATTTGCCTCCTCGTTGACCACGGGTTTTTATGACCGGTTTGGGTGAGCTGGAAGGACACACACCATGTCCTTGGTTCCATGAACTTTCCCATGTGACTCTTCTTCCCGGAGGACACCTGTAGCATATCATTTAATAAAAAGGCTGCGGAATCCGGGGTTGGCTGCGGAAACCGGGATCAGCTGCGGAAACCCTGTGTGAGCTGCGGAAACGCAGCACTTTGAACCAAAATTCTAAACCAACAACAATCATTAGCATAATTAGCAAACCATGTAAAAAGTCCTAAAATACAATTATTTGAGCAATTTGATGGAGGGAATGAGTGGCAAAAGAAGGAAATGAATAGGAAAAGGAGGCTGAGAGGATGTGTAAAGAAGTGCAGGTTTGAGGCTCAACAATTGGGAAGGAAGTGATTTTCATGGAAAAATCTCAAACTTTTCATTCTGTTGGTCCTATGCATCCCTATACTTTCCATAGGAAGAGATTTGAAAATAAGGATTCTTTTTCCCAAACATCGTCGACACATCTATAATCACACAAATGGAAATATTCTCACAGAACATGTAGTTACAGTGTATGCAAGTAACCTGAATGCTCTTATCTATTGGACTTGTTTGAGTTGTTGGGGATGATGCCAACGATCCCAAGTATAAGACTTGGGTTGAGAAATGTGATGCACAACTAATTGAGTAAGCTTAACACATTATCTTCTTTCGTAGAGTTTGACTTTGTTATAATGACAACGTGAAAATAAAAAAGAAACTTACTTGATCTAGATGTGTTGGAACTTGGTGGTTTAACCTTCCTGACATCTCACATATATTGAGAGGCTATTCTGCAAACATTTTCTTGTATAGCATAAAATCCATTGAAGTGAAACCTGTTGAAGATAATGGAGAATATCCTAGAATAGGTAGAGTTGGTTCACGTAACCTCAGGATAGGAATTAGTTTCTATTTCTTAGGATGCTGTTCTAACTTCCCTAAAACCATGTTTTCTATTTAATGTGTAATGTGGATGAACAATGTAGAGCATTCTACAGAGCTAGACTCTCCTGGTTCAGACTCTCTTTCATAGAGCTGACCAGTGGGTTTTATTTTATTAATACAAACATTGCCATTTTTATCATGGTATCAGAGCGTCAGGGCTGAGGAACCTGTACGCTGGCTGGTGGGTGATCCTTTGAACCGAGATCATCGTAGTTGTAAGGCGGATAACTGCGACGATTCCGAAATCGTCGTTGGTTATGAGTGTATCTCTGCGACGAGGGCACTGTAGCACCTTCGTGCATATTTTCAAACTTTTCCATCGCGGGAAAGACGTGCACAGCTGCGACGACGTCGCAAAAACAACAAGAACTTTTGCGATGATCATGGAAGCCAATAACAAGGCTGTAGCTATGAGGGGAAGCCAAGAACAAGGCTGTTGCTGTCAAAGAAGCGGCATGGAGAAGCCAATAACAAGGCTGTAGCTGACAACAGAAGGTTGTCTGGACGTTGAGAAGGAAGCCATGAGGATCTGCACATGTGCTACGAGATTAAACAACATTGAAGATCAATGATCTGTCTCTATCACAGATTTGGGGTAAATTTAACATCTTTTACCTGTCAATTTTTTTTTTCTAAATCGCCAAGATGAATAGCAATATATTTGAAGCATTCATGAATGAGAATAACAAGATCGATGGTTCCAATTATGCAAATTGGAAGTTCAAGATGCAAACTCTGCTAAAAGCGCAGAGTGCTTGGACGATTGTGAATGGGGATGAGTCGAGGCCCGCAGCTGGATCAATATCGGTCCCAGATTGGGAAAAATGAGAAAGTAGAGCAAGGACAATGTTAAAGATGTCAGTGAAAGACTGCATTATACCACACATTAGAGAAGGTAAGTCAGCGAACGAGATCTGGGAAATTCTGAAGGAATTGTATGAGATCAAGAATTCAAATCGTCTTCTATTCCTCAAGAGTAAGATCCTATCCATGAAGATGGAGGAGAATGAAACAATTACTTCATTCGTAGCAAGGATTAAGGATCTGAAAACCAAATTATCAGATATTGGTCATACAATGGATGATACAGATCTTGTAACCATTACAACGAATGGTGTCACTGATGACTATCAAATTTTCATCACTGGGATAAATGCCAGAGAAAATATCCCACATTTTGAAGAGCTGACAAGTATACTGATGTAGGAAGAAGAGAGGAGATTGACTCTGAAGCCCTAGAGTGTCGATCTTGCATTGATGGCGAAGAAGAACTTCTACAAAGGGAAAGGAGGTCCACAATAGCAAAACAGAGCAAGTTCACAGAAACGGCCAAATCAGACTCAAGGTATGCCTCCTAATAAAAACTACTCTGAAACTAAATGTTTTTATTACGGAAAATTGGGTCATATTGCCAGGGAGTGTAGGAAAAAGAAATATCATGAAGAACAACAGAAGCCGAAAAGACATGTAGGTCATCTCGCGAATGGTGATCAGGTGCAAAATTTAATATTGTTCATGGCAGATTGTGATGAAAATGTTGATGCAGACATCTGGTATGTAGATTCAGGAGCGTCAACACACATGATAGGGAATAAGCACTGGATGGAGGATTTTAAAGAGATCAATGAAGGCGCACAGATTTACCTAGGTGATGATAGAAGTCATCAAATCAAGGGATGTGGGAAAGTTTCTGTCATTCTACCTGATGGTAATATCAAGAAAATTTATAATGTAATGTATGTGCCTGGCATAACAAAGAACTTGATTTATGTATCTATGATTACAGATCAAGATTTGAAAGTTGAATTTTTAAAATCTAACTATTACATTAAAGATCTGCTAGATGGCATGAAGACAATTGCTACAGGGATCCGAACAGGAGGTCTGTACAAGTTGGATGTGAGACCTGCACCAGTTCGAGCATTGACAACAGCGAGCCTGACTACAGAAGAGCTTTGGCATTAGAGATTCGGCCACATCAACTACAATGATTTGCTGTTATTACAAAGGAAGGAAATGGTAAGAGATCTTCCTATGCTAAAACAAGTACATAATGATTGTGATGCCTGTACTTTAGGAAAAATGCATAGAAAAGAATTGTTAGGGTCCCACCCTAACCCCCTTATTTATGTAGTGGGATCGAGTCATAGTAAAGAGTCAATAAAGCCCATATTAATAATTGTAAGTGGTTAACCCGTAATTAATGACGGGACCACAGTTAGTTGCAAATGGGCCATGGTATTAGATAGATGGTATTAATAAAACCCATGGTATTGATCCATGGTATCGCATGTATGAGTCATATATAAAGGATAGAGACTCCCTGCGAGGAGCATCATGTCTTATTTTTTAGTTGAGCTCTGCTCTATTGGAGGTTGCCCCCTCGAAGAGGCCAGTGAACATTGCTTTCTGAATAATAAAATATTTGCTGTTGTCTCTCACTATTTTATGTTCTGGGTATCTTTCTTCGCATATTCTATATTTGGGTATCTTTTTGCAGGTTAAGAGCATAACAAGTGGTATCAGAGCACTTTCTAGGGCCGGTGGGATCTCCATTTCTTAGTAATTTTTTTTTTGGCTAGAGACGTGTTTCGGCCTCTTTAAACCACGGGATCTGTTGTTGAGCGCATAAACCTGCGGATTTAGGGAGGCATGTACGCAGGAAATACAAGAGGTGGTCACGCTTGTTGGACTCCCTTGTAACCCCTGTGGGTACCCCTTCGAGTAGTAGCGCATTAGACAGAACCGCATACGAACTGTCTTCCAAGTACCTTCTGGGTATATTGGAAGCCCCTTTGCTCCTCTGCAACCTAGCCATAGATAAACTGTCGGCCGTCTTGCTGCTACAGTACACTGAGAACAACACTCGGAGAGATTACTAGCCCGTACGATAGGGTAGTCGGGTTGTACGGCTAAGGGTACGGTTGATCCTCCTTAGTTAAAGCCCTAAAACATTAGGCCGAGTACTACTGTCAAACCCTTATGTATATTGCGATCTGTAGCACCTGACACTCCTCGCTACCATAGTTCCCTTTTCTATCTTGGGATCACGCATCATCTCTGCCAGATCCGCTCGCGCAAAGGGGTGCAGCAGCAACAGACATTAGTCCCGCAGTTCCGAGTTAGTAGACCAGCCATTCTGATCTATTAGATCCGTCAGATCCGCAGCAGCAATCTGTTCCGCCGCTCAGAGCTATCCGATCGGCCATTCAGATCTCTCAGATCCACCTGATCTGAGTAGTCGTGTGGGGTTCCTATACCGGGGCATGATTTTCACAGGACTTTTGGCAGCATTGAAATTTTAAGGATTCGACTACTGCAGTATTCCTAAGGAAGGAGTAAAACTCCATTAGGAGTCTTCAAAAAAAAAGAAAAAAACTCTGAGATCTCTCGGGGCGCTTATTGGTGATCTAGCCCATCAGAATCAGGACGATGAGCTGAGCACGGTGGTACCATTCAATTCTTAGTGAAATTTTTTTTGGGCGGTCCCAAATTTCAAGAACATCAGGTTGATGCATGGTAGAAACTAGAGCTCAAGCTATGGCCAATGAGAGGATGGACAAACTTTAACAATCCTTGCAATCCCTCCAAATTCAGCTTGACACACTGACTAGCATAATCCCGAGTATAATCCCGAAGGGAAAGGAGGAAGCCCATGAGGAGGCATACAGTGAGGGTGAGTCTAGCCACTCTCTTCACCTCTGGGGCCCCCACCAACAATCCCGTCCGTGACCTCCCAAGTTGGATATGCATAAATTTGATGGTTCTCACCCGGCAACATGGATAGCACAAATGGAGCAGTATTTCAATCTGAATAACGTCTTAGATAATGAGACTCAGCTTATGGTGGGGAGCATGTACTTGGACAATGAAAGGTGGCAATGGTGGGAATGGCATCAACGTTGCAATGGAACTTTTGTGACTTGGACCAACTTCAAAAAATCCCTTACAAAACGCTTTGACCAGGAATCTTCTTTTTTGGGTCGTCTTACTAAGCTCCGACAGACTGGCACAGTGGATGAATATATTACAGCCTTTGAAGCCTTAGCCTTCCACACTAGGGGTCTCTCAGCTGTGTTCTACACGGAATGTTTTATCAGCGGTCTTAAAGAAGCCATAAAAGCCCACGTCCTACTGCACCACCCTCCCACATGGACGGAGGCTTGCAAGGTAGCTCGTAATGTGGAACGTGCGTTAGCAGCACAATACAGTCGCCCAAATTTCATCGCTAAGGGTCACCCCCCACAGGCTCACACCACGACTCGAACACTTAAGGTTCAAAAGGTGTCACCTGCAGAAATGGCCGAAAGAAGAAAGCAAGGATTATGTTACTATTGTGATGAAAAATACTCCCCAGGTCATAAATGCAAGGAGCCCAAATTTTTTCAAATTGATGCCACTGATTACAGTTCATCGGAGGAAGATCCACCACTGGAGGAACATGAGGCGGTAGAAGAGGAAAACCAAAAGGACAATGTCCCTGATGAACCAGTTATTTCGCTGCATGCTTTGGCAGGGATTTCTTCACCTCAAACTCTCAAAATCAGAGGTTTTATTAAACATCGCCCAGTAGTAGTCTTGATTGATAGTGGAAGTATACATAATTTCATCCATCAAAAAGTTGCAGAAGCGGTGCATTGTTTTGTACGAGCAGTTTCTAACTTCCAAGTCCAAATTGCGGATGGGGGAACAATGAAATGTGAAGGCCGTTGTGAAAATGTCAAACTTCAAATGGGGGATTATCAGTTGAAGATCCACATGTTTGCCATACACATGGGAGGGTGCGACATTGTCCTCGGTGCTGAATGGCTTCGCACTCTTGGACCAATCACAATGGATTTCCAGGATTTATATATGAGTTTTAAGCAGAACAACTCCACACATACCCTCCGTGGACTCCAGGCGGGAGCTCCCTCTATCATCAGCTCGCATAGGATGGAAAAATTGCTAAAAAAGGGACATCATGGAGTTATAGCTCAATTTAATGCCATCCAGGCAGTCGAAACCAAGTCTCTGCCGATTCATCCTGAGATGCAACAGATTTTAAATAACCATCTGCTGGTCTTTGACAAGCCTCATGAGCTTCCACCCTCGAGAGGGGAACATGATCATAGCATCACCTTGGTTCCAGGGGCCCAACCCCCAAATGTGTGCCCATATAGATATCCATTCACCCAAAAGAATGAAATAGAACAAATAATCAAGGAACTTTTGGAAGCAGGTGTCATTCGTCCCAGCATTAGTCCTTATTCATCACTGGTGGTCATGGTGCTCAAGAAAGATGGGGAGTGGCGGATGTGTCCAGACTTCAAGGCCCTCAATAAGTTGACAGTCAAAGATAAATTTCCCATTCCGGTGGTTGATGATTTGTTGGATGAACTCAATGGGGCTCAATTCTTCACTAAGCTGGATCTTCGCTCAGGCTACCACCAAATTCGCATGAAGGAAGTCGTCATTCCAAAGACTGCTTTCCGAACTCATGAAGGCCATTATGAGTTCCTAGTCATGCCATTCGGTCTTTGTAATGCCCCATTTACTTTTCAGAGCCTTATGAACCACCTTCTCAAACCATATCTCAGGAAATTTGTCCTTGTCTTCTTCGATGACATCCTCATCTATAGTTGCACTTGGGCCGAACATCTTCAGCATGTAGATCTACTCTTGCAACTGCTCTACAAGCATAAATTATTTCTCAAGATGTCTAAGTGTTTGTTTGGCATGGAAGAAGTTGAGTATTTGGGCCACATTGTGGGGCGTGAAGGTGTCAAGGTGGACCCCAAAAAGATCCATGCAATGTAGGATTGGCCTCAACCTAAGACCTTGAAGAGCCTGAGAGGATTTTTGGGTCTCACAGGCTATTATCACAAATTTGTCCACAATTATGGTTGCATAGCGAAGCCCCTCGCTCAACTCCTGAAGAAAAATTCATTCTTCTGGAATGAGGACGCACAACAGGCATTTACAGCTCTCAAAAATGCCATGTGTTCCACTCCAGTCTTAGCACTACCTGACTTCACCAAATCTTTTGTCATTGAATGTGATGCTTCGGGTACGGGTATTGGGGCGGTCTTAATGCAGGAAGGGTGACCTTTGGCCTTCACAAGCCAACAACTAAGTGGGAAGAATTTGGGCCAATCTACCTATGAGAAGGAAATGATGGCCATTTTACATGCAGTAGAGACCTGGCGACCTTACTTATTGGGGCGACGTTTCCAAATCCGCACAGACCATCACAGTCTTAAATATTTTTTGGAGCAACACCTATCCTCCCCACAACAAAATAAATGGCTCGCCAAAATGCTGGAATATGATTATGAGATCATTTACAAGAAAGGGCAAGAAAATAGTGTAGCAGATGCATTATCTCGCCAATTTGAGGAGGGAAGTACCCTGCTAGCAATTTCCCTTCCCATTCTAGAATGGATTGAAGAGGCTCGCAGGGAATGGTTTTCACATCCCGGGCTCTCCCAACTCATTTCTCAATTGCAGGTGGATCCAAATTCCACCAAGGGCTACTCGTGGTAGGATGAGATTCTTCGCTACAGGGACAGAGTCGTAATATCACCAACATCCACCCTCAAAAGTCGTATTTTGGCAGAATTGCACTCATCCCCCATTGCAGGACATTCAGGCTTTCAGAAGATGTATGCTCGCACCAAAAGATCATTTTTTTGGACAGGCATGAAAAAGGACATCCTCACTTTTGTAGCAAAATACGATGTCTGTCAACGCCACAAAGGGGAGACCGTCAAAGCACCAAGCACATTACATCCGTTGCCCATCCCGGCAGCAATATGGACGGAGGTTTCTAAAGATTTCATTACAGGTCTTCCAAAGTCAGGAAACAAGTCAGTCATCATGGTGGTTGTGGATAGACTTTTGAAGTATGCTCATTTCTGCGCCTTACCCCACCCGTTTTTACCGACTTTGGTCGCTCAATATTTCATGGATCAGATCTTCAAATTGCATGGCATGCCCACTTCTATTGTGTCTGATCGCAACCCGATCTTCACCAGTAATTTTTGGCAGGAACTCTTCAGCCTACAAGGCACCCAACTAAAACTCAGTACTTCTTATCATCCACAAACGGATGGTCAAACGGAAGCCGTCAACAAATGTCTGGAAACCTACCTTAGGTGTTTCACTTTAGAAAAGCAACATCTTTGGGTATAGTGGTTACCTCTGGCTGAATGGTGGTATAACACCAACTATCATGCCACCACCAAAATGACTCCCTATGAAGCAGTATATGGTCAACTCCCTCCTTCCCCTACTTCTTATATCAAGGAGGGCTCAAAGGTACAAGAAGTGGATCAACTCCTACAAAACCGCGCAACCATGCTCACCCATCTTAGAGAGAATCTTCATCAAGCTCAAAACCGCATGAAGCAACAAGTAGACCAGCATCGCTCAGAGCGCCAATTTCAAGAAGGGGATCGGGTCTTTTTGAGGCTGCAACCATATAAGAAAACATCACTCAAAGACAAGGGTTGTCAAAAACTATCTCCAAAATTCTACGAACCATATCAAGTACTTCAGCGCATTGGAGAAGTAGCCTACAAGCTGGCTTTGCCGCCTACTGCAAAAATCCATCCAATTTTCCATGTCTCATGCCTCAAGAAAGTGATTGGGAACAATTGCAGAATTCGAACCAGTCTACCTGAACTGGACGAGGAAGGGTCAATCTGGCTCCAACCTGAATAGGTCCTAGACACATGAGAAAGGCATCTGTGTGGCCGCATGATTAGGGAAGTTCTCGTCAAGTGGAAAGACACCTCTCCGGAAGATGCAACTTGGGAACCAGCCACTATTCTTCAGCAGTTTCCGCAGCTTCAGCCTTGAGGACAAAGCTATTCTTAAGGGGGAGGGCATGTTAGGGTCCCACCCTAACCCCCTTATTTATGTAGTGGGATCGAGTCATAGTAAAAAGTCAATAAAGCCCATATTAATAATTGTAAGTGGTTAACCCGCAATTAATGACGGGACCACAGTTAGTTGCAAATGGTCCATGGTATTAGATAGATGGTATTAATAAAACCCATGGTATTGATCCATGGTATTGCATGTATGAGTCATATATAAAGGATAGAGACTCCCTGCGAGGAGCATCGTGTCTTATTTTTGAGTCGAGCTCTGCTCTATTGGAGGTTGCCCCCTCGAAGAGGCCAGTGAACATTGCTTTCTGAATAATAAAATATTTGTTGTTGTCTCTCACTATTCTATGTTCTGGGTATCTTTCTTCGCATATTCTGTATTTGGGTATCTTTTTGCAGGTTAAGAGCATAACAAGAATTACCTATTAGAGTAGAAAAGAAACAGAGGGATATATTGGAGTTAGTGCACACAGACCTTTGTGATCCTATGCAGACAAAATCATTAGGAGGTGCACTGTATTTTCTACTGTTTATTAATGACTGTACGAAGTTTTCTTAGGTGTATTTCTTAAGTAAGAAGAGTCATACATTCGAATACTTTAAGTAGTTTAAAAATATGATTGAAAGACAAACAGGGAAACAGATAAAAATTCTCCGTTCTGATCAAGGGGGAGAATATAGGAAGGATGAGCTTATCAAATATTGTAAAGATCATGGAATATTGCAGCAGTTCACAGTACCCCATACTCCACAGCAGAATGGAGTAGCAGAAAGAAAGAACAGAACACTGGTGGAATGTGCTAGAAGTACGCTGAAAGGTAAGAATCTTTCGAATGGTTTTTGGGCTGAAGCAGTTAATACTGCAGTTTATCTGAAAAATAGGAGTCCTATAAGAAGTCTTGAGTCTAAAACTCCTTTTGAAGCATTATATGGATATAAGCCTGTAGTAAAACACTTAAGAATATTTGGATGTAAATCATTTGCCCACATACCAAAGGAATATAGAAGAAAATTAGACTCAAAAGCCATCAGATGTACTTTTATAGGGTATTGTTCATCATATAAAGCATACAGATTATTTAATCCCTCTACTCACAATATATTTGTTAGTAGAGATGTTAAATTCCATGAGAAGGATAATGAAGAACCTGATGAGCACTATGATGGATGGGACATTCCGTACTTTGAGGAAGAAGAAGCAGAGAACAATCAGGGTCAACAGCAAACAAAGGCAAAGGATGAACAACAACAACAACAGCAACAACAACAACAGCAGTAGCAACAGCAGGAAGAAAAAGTAAATGATGATCAAATAAGGTTTGAAACTACTACCCCACCATTCAGGAGATCATGTAGGAAAGTTCAAATGCCTGCAAGATATAGGGAAAATGCTTTTATAACTAGTATGATGAATGTGGTTGAACCGTCTAGTTATAAAGAAGCAAATGAAAATAGTGAATGGAAAATAGCCATGGAACAGGAATATGATTCAATAATCAGAAATAACACTTGGGAATTGGTTGAACTTCCTAGAGGAAAACAGACCATAGGTTGTAAATGGTTATATAAATCGAAAATTAATGCAGATGGAACTATAGAAAAACTGAAAGCTAGGTTGGTTGCAAAGGGGTATACACAAAAAGAAGGGATAGACTATAAATAAACCTTCACCCCTGTAGCTAAATTGAACACCATCAAAATGTTAATAGTTTTAGCTACTAAGAAACATTGGATGATGCACCAACTGGATGTAAAGTCTGCATTTTTGAATGGAGGACTAAAAGAAGAGGTTTATCTAGAGCAACCGGAAGGGTTTGTCTAGAAAGGAAAAGAACTATTAGTCTGTAGATTGAAGAAAGCACTGTATGGACTAAAACAAGCTCCCAGGTCGTGGTATGAGAAAATTGATTCATTTTTTCTACAAGCTGGCTATAATAGAAGTAAGAATGACCCTAATCTTTACACCATGAAAGATGAACAAGGGTGTGAAGTGTTGATTTCATTATATGTAGATGATTTAATAATTACAGGTGATGCTATATATCTAATTGATGAAATCAAGCAACAGATGTCACAGATGTTTGAGATGAAGCATCTCAGAGAACTCATATACTATTTAGGTCTTGATATCTGGAGAGACTCAGGTCATACATTTATGTCTCAAGCAAAGTATGTCAAAGGCTTGTTAGAAAAGTTTAGGATGGATTAGTGTAAGCCTACACCGGTACCATTGCAACAGAACATCAAATTGCAGTGTGAGGATGGCTCAAAAGCGGCGGATGCAACACTTTACAAACAGCTGGTTGGGAGTTTGATCTACCTAACCACCACTAGACCTGATTTGGCTTATGTAGTCAGCATGTTAAGCCAATTTATGTCTAAGCCACTTGAAAGTCACTGGAATGTAGCGAAGAGTATTTTGAGGTATCTACAAGGTACTGTAGATTATGGAATTATTTACACTGACTCTTCTGATGTTAGATTGGCAAGATTTACAGATTCAGATTGGGCAGGAAATGTAGATTATTGCAGATCTATAACAGGTTATGCATTCAATATTGGATCCGAGGTGATCACATGGAGCAGCAAGAAGCAGAACATAGTCTCCTTGTCCTCAGCAGAAGCAGAGTATCAAGCCATGTGTGCAACAACGTGTGAGGCGGTTTGGTTGTGGAGACTTCTCCAGGATGTTGGGGAAGAACAGACAGTCGCAACAACAATCAGATGCAACAATCAAAGTTCAATCAAGCTGGCCAACAATTCGGTGTTTCACAAAAACACTAAACATATTGATACTTGATTCCACTTTGTCAGGGAAAAAGTACAATCCAAAGAAATTCATCTGGAATATTGTAATACATGTGATAATGTTGCGGACATTTTCACTAAGCCTCTTGGAAAAGTTAAGTTTCAAATGTTTAGGGAGATGTTAGGCATATATGTGAACCCATTCTCCATTAAGGGGGAGTGTTGAAGATAATGGAGAATATCCTAGAATAGGTAGAGTTGGTTCACGTAACCTCAGGATAGGAATGAATTTCTATTTCTTAGGATGTTGTTCTAACTTCCCTAAAACCATGTTTTCTATTTAATGTGTAATGTGGATGAACAATGTAGAGCGTTCTACAGAGCCAGACTCTCCTGGTTCAGACTCTCTTTCGTAGAGCTGACCAGTGGGTTTTATTTTATTAATACAAACATTGCCATTTCTATCAAAACCATGCCGAAGAGTTTTTATGTCGTTGTGCTTTCTTTCAGTCAAATCCATTTGAAGGATACAAAGGCTGAGTGGAAGAGGTTTCAAAAATCTAGGGATTTCTATGTCGAAGATATGTTTTAGATGGCGCTCTAAAGGAACGAGTTAGAGCTGCTCCACATCGAACTATTCATCATTACAATATAGTTGCATAATATCACATAAGGAATATTGCTAACAATTCGAAATATTCACACAATCTTGTTCCACATACTAATAAGTCTATGCAGAGAGACAAAGGGAAATGTTGGTCTTATTTTCACAAAGGGTGACCTCAAGGAGGTGCGGGAGGAGGTAGCAAAATATAAAATTGGCAGTCCAAATCGTGTTGGTCTAGTTGCGCTAGTTAATATGGTGGTACCCCTCAAAACACTACTCTGTATCCATCTCAGACATCTTTCTTCTAGGTGTTAAATATTCCCACAAATATTAACGAGGGTATTGTTTAAATTATAACACCTTTAGAGCTTATTAAGAAGGGAGACAAGGTTAGTTCTTCCGAGGCAACTTTGCTTGTTAAGCTTGGCATTCGTCCATTTCCATATGGATTGATTGTGCAGTTAGTATACGACAATGGATTGGTATTTGATCCTGAAGTTCTTGATCTCGTAGAGGATGATTTAATAGATAAATTTGTTGCTGGTATTTCTATCGTGAAATTCTATGGCCATCAGTTATCTTACAATCTCAACTGTTTCACATGCTATCATCAATGGTTACAAGAATGTTCTATCAGTCGCTATTGAACTTGATTATTATTTTCCACTGACTAAGAAAGTTAAGGAGTATTTGAAAGATCCAATCAAGTTTGCAGTTGTTGCTTCCCCAGTTGTTGGTGATATCGAAGATGCACTCGCTGTGGCTGATCCAAAGTGTTGGTCGCTTTAATTGTTTTCACAATTCAAGCTCCACATAAATTGTCAACCCGAGAAGGTCTTTTTATTTCAAAGATAATCGCGCACTGGATATGCTCAATTTCAAAAGCAGAATCAATGTTGTAGTAAAAGAAGGGCACACGATTATTAATCTCATCAATCTACTGATTCACACTCTACTTAATCAAAGCTGAAGTCAATTAAGTTATAGCAGAAATGATTTCTCTGTTGCAGTTACAATCCAAACAAAGGAAAATCAATCTACAAGGAAAGAAATCAATCAACTACAGCAGGAACAGGACCCTATTCCTTAGTGAGGAACTTCAGCACCTGATGCCTGACACTTAATCACACTGTAAGAAAAGTAGCTTCAAGAGATCAAGACCCTATTCCCATGAACAGGAACCTTCAGCACTTGTTCTCTTGTTCCTAATCACACTGCAGGCAAAGGAAAACAATCAATGGGAGCAAGACCCTATTCCTTTATGCAAGAATCTTCAGCACATGCTTCCCAACATCATTCATTCATGCATTCAATACATGTAGTGCTAAAGAAACAGAGTATTACTAAACTGTGTAACTAGTGTCCAACAACAGAATTAAGGGAAGTGCAAACACACAAAGAATTAAACAAACTGCAGGAACCAAGAGGGTGAATCTTGTGAGTAAGGCGGGCCCTTTCCTTCTCACAAGATTCCCCAAGAGAAAGAATTAAACTGGAACGCTCAAAAGAAGATTTTATTCATCTGTCAAAGTAACTGATACATTACAGATGGAGACTAGCTCCAGTTCTCACACAATACTCTCCTGTAGCTTTTACAAAAAGATAACTCCCTTCTAATGATGATGTCTCCTCTTTTTAAAGAGGAGACATCTTTTACAATTTACATGAGAGCGAATCTACATTATCTCAATTCTGTTCTCTTTCCCAAAACAGGACTATTCTGTTCTTCCAAAAAAAAGATGCTGTTACAACAGAGACCATAACAGTGCTATCTTCAGAATAATCCAGGTAACCGTGTCTTCGTGCTGCTGCTACTATTCCACAAAAAGTTCTTCCAGAATCGCAAATTACGCATAACGGGATTTGCGTGCTTGACGGCTGTTTCAGCAACTGAGTCAACTGTTTCAGCAACGGAGTCAGTTGTTTTAGCAACGGAGTCAGCTGTTTCAGCAACGGAGTCAGCTGTCTCAGCACGGCCGCTTGTTCCCAACAAGGCATATAACTTATCTGCGATCTTTGGACTTGTGTTAGCAACAATACACTTCAATTATTGATAAAATATAAGAGTATTGCGGAATTAAATGTAAGACAGATTAAACATATAATAAAGAAGAGGTTTCTATATACCTTGGGATAAAGTAGATGAAAAAGACAATGAGGTTCATGGTTATAAGAGTAGAATGGTGTCAAAATATATAGCAAAAATGATACATAGTGGAGTCCTAACACAAAGGAAGAGGAAAATAAACCTTAGCTAGAGGAAGTGTCGTTTTAGTCTTTTAACTAGATTGGATGATTGCACAACACAAATAATTAGAATTGATGATTTTAAGACAATTACTATTCTTCCATTTTGTTGCAGTATCAGTTCATTGAGGCTCATTCTACAACCCAGTACGAGGGGATATGTAATTTTGTCCATCCGTCAGTCTGTGCCTCTCTAAAATAAAAATAAAAAATAAAAAATATGTTATAAATAGAAAAATAATGTCTGTTATAATTAAAAAAAAATGAATATGTTGTAAAGTAATTATAAATTAAAAAAATGTGTAAATGAGATGTTTAAATCTTATACTTTTCAAAAATATTTCAACAAGAGATTTAAATAAACTATTTGAAGATCTATGTTAACTAATTTATGTCGATGTCAACTTCATATATCTATATAAAATTTATGTTTGTATGGTTAAAATTTTTATTTGGTCCTATATATACTCTATTTAGCATTCAAAAATACAATTTAAACAATGAAAAATAACACATTGTATTTTTCACTCTAAAAAAATTTTCACGTGAAGAAATTTGATCCCTCTCGATTCATGTTAGATTCGTAGTTAAGATGGATCTATGCTGGTGTTATGTGGTTGGAGATATTGTTATATTGGCTTGCCCTGACGATCTATTTGTGAGGTCAAAAAAAAGAAGAGAATAGGAGATAACACAATAAGTTGTAGCTCGGTTCAACAAGAAGACAAGTTAAAACAAGAACTATTTATATTGAATTGGAAAAGGAATATTTTATTGCCACATTGAGCAACCACATAATAAATAAATATATATGCATACTTTGTGTAGATAACGAGGAATTGAGTAAAGTTAGTCCCAAACAGTTACCAAAATGGACGAAACGAATGCAACTCCCAAACACTCATCCGATAACCATTAGAGGAGGATTGAAGCCATTCACCTACTTTAGGAGATCTATAAAAAGAAAGTAGTTGCTCAAAACAAAGAGATTCCTACATTTTTCATACCCGAATGCTGCCCAATTTGTAAGTGAGGGCATGACCAGTTGGTGAGGTTTCTTTCTTTTATTTCTAGTTCATTTTTCGTGCAATTGAATCTCTATTTGTATGATGCCATTACTGGTTTGCATGTTTCCTTTTTTGAGTGTCTTCTAGAACGTGAATGCAAAGTTCTATGCCCGACATTCTTTTATATAAAATTTTAATCTTTAGGATTTTATAACCGACATTCTTCTATTTTTCTTCCTTTTTCTTTTTATTTATATTGTTCTCTCGACATTATTTCCATCTGAATTTTATGTCGTGATGATGGATCCACTTATGGACTCGAAACGTGGACACTCCTACTAAGCACCTGTGGTTAATTCAAACTTCCAAGCTAAGAATTCTTACCACAACAATATAAAAACCATTAATTTTTCCATGTAAGGAGGGGATATATGGAAGGAAATATGTTTATTAGAGAAGAACATAATCAAAATTCAAAAAGAAACTGCAAATCTACCATTTTTGAAGAAATGTCGCGACCTTAGTATAATTCCTACTTTCACCGAAATAAAACACCATTTGAAGAACCAATATACCTCCAAATCATTCTTTAGACTTAGCATTTCATTGATCAGACACAAGATTAGAAGAATTCCTGCCAAAGTAAATCAATTAAGTGTGGGAATAGTATCATCCCACTTAAAACTCTCATCCACCATTCGACCTAATCTTTGGATCAATATAGTTTCCATAGTTTGAGCTGAGAAAAAACACTAAAAAAAGTTGGTTTGATTTTTTAGAAAGTTGTTTGTCAATCCCACAGGAAACAAAATTAACGACTACATTATTGGAAGTGACCTACACTAATTGAAAATAACAACGTGAAATAAACAATGCATTAATAGACACCATTGCGATAAAGTCACATCCGAACAACGCAGTGAAAAACAATACGACCATAAATCAGAATAATGCAAGGATAAACTACACATACCCGAATATAAAAACCCCATTTGGTATCTCAAACAACGACTCCACCAAAAACACCTCATTGACCAACAACAGACCAACTACCTTGAACAACAACGCTGACAACATAAGCATTAATGTACATAATCTCAAACGCTTCAATGTTGGCTTGTTCCTTGGCCCCACATTTTTATACCTTTAGTGTTCACAATTGCAACCCTATTAACTTAAATAATGATACCTTAACCACTGAAAATAGCCTTGACTGCGTTCTAGGCATGGACAAGTGTGCATATAGGAGTATTGACCCAACATTTCGACTATTGTAGACAACAACTCGATATCATTCCATAAAACCGATAATCAATCTGACAACATTGATAACATCAATAAATATCCAAACAACATCTTGGCCCATACTATCACCCCTAACCCGAGTAAAAACCCTAAAAAAGTTAGTAATTTGTCATCTCACCATTTAACTAAAGAAGAATAAAACATTCTAAACAAGGGCCTTAATTTTAAGATTGCTCCAAAAAAAAATACCTTTTGAGAACATAATTTGTAGTATTGAAGAAGGCATTAATGATTTGAGCAATGAGGACAAAGAGGCCATAATATTGGACTATGATTCTATTTTAAAAGACTCCAAGCCTCCTAAGAAAAATCCCAATAAGGAAGAACTTTCAGCTATTAGAAGCATCAAGAACAATGACAATATTGTGGTTCTTAAAGCTGACAAGGGTGACGCCATTGTTGTTATGAACAAGAGTGACTGCATCAAGAAGATTAATGACACCTTTATTGTAGCGGTCGTTATAGAAGGCTAGAAAATAACCCGATTTCCGAGATTATTGTCTTGAGGATGAACCACATTAGTTGGTTTGAAACGTCGACCAACAACATGAAATGTGATTAATCCGAAATACATTATCAAAATTATTAAAGAAGTCAAAAAGATCATTAAGAAATCTAACTTGGACGAATGGACTAAGAAACATCGAACCCCCAATCGTGAAATTACACGAAGAATTTTTAGTCTCCCTAAAATCCACAAGGATGGAGTTCCCTTAAGACCTATTGTCAACATTATTTGCTCCCCCACTTATGAACTTGCAAAATATGTCTCTAGAATTTTTAAGCATCTTGTTGGTAATTCTGATTAATTCATCAAATATTCCAATGACTTTGTAAACGTGATTGAAAAAGAAAATGTTGAAAATGGAGACCAACTTATCAACTTTGATGTAGTCTCCCTCTACACTAGGATTCCACTTGATGAAGCCATTAAGGTTATCAAAGAAGTGATTGATCCCCAAACTTCCAGATTAGTTGAGGTTTGCCTTCACTCCACCTTGTTAAGATTTCAGGGTAAGTATTATGAACAAATCAAAGCAGTTGCAATGGGTTCCCCCCTCTCCCATTGTGTTTAACCTCTTCATGGAGAAATTTAGAAACAAGCCATAGAATCTTACCCATTAAAACCTAGATAGTGGTAAAGATTTATTGATGACACCAATGTAAAGTGGTCTCATGGTAAAACTGAACTTGAAATTTTTTCAACCACATTAACACTAGATCGAAGGACATGAAATTTACCATGGAGATTGAAGAAAATAATATAATACCTTTCCTTGTTGTGTTGGTCACCAAAAAAGATGATGGTACCTTAGGGTGCCATCTTTACAGAAATAAGATGCATACTAACAGTTACCTTCATGCGAATTCCCACTGTCGCTAGTCTCAAATAACTAGTGTCCTTAACACTTTAGCCATAAGAGCTCTAAGAATCTCTAATAATAAGCACATTGACCAAGAGAAAAACCATCTGATCAAAGATTTAAAAAACATTGGCTGCAAAGAAGAAGAAATAAAAAAATCCTTTAAAAAGTGTGAGAAAAGAAGGCTCCAACCTCATGAACCCCAACCACCATGCAAAAGGATTTATATTCCATACATCAAAGGTGTAACTAAGAAAACCATGAAGATTCTAGGAAAGAAGAATTATTCCATCGCTTTCAAACCTATGAAAATTATCAGTCAAGAGATGAGATCCGTCAAAGATAGCATTGGCCCACATCAACACCAAGGTATCTATAAAATTACCTGCTTCCGTGGTAAATGCTACATTGGAGAAAATGGAAGATCCTTTCAAACCATAATGAAAGAACATGTTGCTGAAATTAGACATGAGCGTGTTTGCTATTCTTGCCTTATCGAGCACTCCTTCAAAACCACACACCATATAAACCTTGAAAACTCTGAAATTATCGCTAGGGAAAACCATTATTTGAAAAGACACTTTAGGGAAGCCATGGATATTATCAAAAACCTTAATAATTTAAATATAGATAATGGCCTAGAACTTAGCAATAGTTGGATTCCCATTATTAACCATTTTAAAAATTCTTAAATTATTCCTCATTACGCTCTTCCTTATCCTCTAAATAACCATTCCTTTCCCTTTTTATTCTGCTTTCCATCCTTTCCTTATAAGATTCTAATTAAACACTATAATAATATTATCAATAAAGATAATATTATTAATTAAAATACTAATAATAATATAGAAATAAAAAAATAGTATTCTATTATATTATATTATATAATATAATATTTGTATTACGTAAAGAGTAAAAATAAAATAATAATTATTAGATATAATAACAATGAAATAACATTATTATCAAATATCTTAACAACATTAACATTACATAAGAGTTGAAATGAAATCCTTAACCACATTTATATTACATAAAGAGTAGAAATAAAATAATTAATTAGTATAATTATGAGATATAATAACAATGACATAACATTATTCTTACACATCATTAAAAAAACAACATGATATTATTATAATGAAATTTATATATGTATTAATAAGAATATAATATATTAATATTATGTTATATATATATATATATATATATATATATATATTGAGTTTTTATGGTCAACATTATTTTTATATAAAATTTTAATATTTAGAATTTTATAGCTCACATTTTTTTATTTTACTTATATTTATATTGTTCTCTCGATATTATTTCCCTCATGTTTTGATGATGGATATCATTTCCCTCATGTTTTGATGATGGATCCACTTATGGACCCGAAATGTAGACACTCCTACAAAACAACTATGGTTAATCCGAACTTTCGAGCTAAGGATACGATCTTCTTGTTCCCTGTTAATCAATTTAAATTTGACAATGTATCACCTTATCATCCTCATGCATATTCCATCATGTCAGAGATGTACTTAGATGTTGAAAGCATAATAAAGAGTTAATTGTTAATTGACTACAACATGTCCTAATATTTAATTGCTATTAAAAGAATCTTATTCACTAACAATTTAATCAAATATTCCACATTATTGACTAAGATTATAAACTCATATTATACATACATAAGCAACAATTAAACTATATAATAAAAGAAAACAATTAATATCCAAAATATGCCTTAACTAATTTGAACAATCATTTATGTATTTTGAATATTTGGTTCATAAATAGGAGAAGGTATAATGCTTTAAATTGTTCTTGTACAAAGGATATTGTAGTCAATTTTTATTTTTGTTTTTATTTATTTATTTATTTTTTAAATTCAACTAAGGCTCTACAATGTTTTAAGGTCAGAAAAACCTTAGAACACTCATTAGTTTGTTTCTTCTATAAATAATTTGGTGTTTAGGGTTAACATAGTTAATATTTTGGTTCTTTTGTCAGGATTTCCAGTTGCAGAACTCTTCCTAGTCAACTGGGACTCCTTTAACAAGCGAGAGGGTTGAGTTGCGCCACTCTTGGCATGGATTCAACCCTTGCTCATGCGACTATAAAATTTGGGATAATGTTCTCATTATTTCTCGCTAGCCACCGAGAAGTTTGATATGTTGATGTGGTGCCAGAGAGACACTTAATCTCGAAACATATCAACACACATAACACATCTTGAAGGCCCTTGAATATTCCTTTTCTTGTGATTTTCAACTATTAATATTTTTTGATGGAATAAATCCCAACAAAATGTGCTCACCTTGGGAATCCCATCCCTTTTCCATATGCTCCTCCATAGCTTATTGGGGGTTGGATGAGAAAGAATTTTAATTAGTAGCTCGTAACCTACTTTAACTGTGTATCCATGTCGAGGGCTTATTCTCCATGATCTTTGATCTCAAGATGCTATGGATATTGGGGTTGTTCCCTTTAAATTACAAATTAGCATCTCCCATTGTTGTTGTAACTATGGAGAGGACCATTGCCAATCCACCATACAATTTTGAAAATCAAACTATGTTTCAGTGCACCAAGTGGGACTTGTTTTCATTGTGTTCCCCCTTGGAAGATAATTTTTTTGATTAAGGCAGTTATTTGAATTGCTACTCTTAGGAGCTAATAATCCAGAGCACAAATATATTGGAAGTGTTGAAAACACTGATTTTACTAAGACAACTCTGCCCACTATTCTCAGCCATTGTGCCCCCCGAGACTGGATCTTCTTTTTGAATTTTTGAATAACTTGACTCCAATCTTCCAAACTCGTCACTCCTAATGATATAGGGACTCCCAAGTACTTAAAGGATATCCATCCAATGTCCGATGGGTATTCAAGGGCATTAGGAATCTCCCTTAATGTTGAATAAGAGTAATTTCATCCATATACTTTTCTCTTTTTTATTCTCAAGCCCCCCATACAGATCTAGATAGGTGCCCAGAACGCATTTGAAGCAAGTTGCAATTATTTTTGAGGCTCCTCCTAGTAGTAATGTATCAAAAATGAATTGTGAGTGATTAAGTTCTTTGATGCTTCTTGCTATGCTGAGACCCCCCTCAATTTTCCCTCTGCTCCTGCCTTCTCCATATTTTTTCTTAAGCTCTTTGCTACCAATATACAATAGAGGGGATAATTGATAACCTTTCCTGGGACCCCTTGAAGCTATGAATAATGATGATGGTCTATCATTGACTAGTGGGGTGATCCATGGAGCCCCAATACATACCTTTATCCATCTAACAAAGTCGTTACATAATCCAAGATTTTCCATAATTGAGAATAGAAAAGAGTGCCTAACTCGATTGAATGTGTCGAGCATATCCAACTTGAAGACAATGCTTAGATCCCCTTGTTCTTTACTTGAATAAATGACCTCTTGAACTAGAATTTGGAAATTATACATAAATCCCCCTTGATTTTTTGATATTATAACTGGTAGGATCTTTCTCAATTTGATTGCTATAATCTTGTTGAGAATTTTATATGGTACATTACAAAGAGAAATGGGCCTAAAACGGGAAAAATTAACAGGTTTTAATTCTTTCATAATTAGTGCTAAAAAAGAGGAATTTATGCCCCCTCCCAATTTGTCTTTATGCCTAGACAAGCTAAGCATTCCTAATAGGTCCTTTTTAATTAGTTTCGAGAAGGCTCTATAAAAGCTTATCGTAAAACTACTTGGGCTTGAAGCTTTATCCAGATCGAGAGACCATATTGCTTCAATAACTTCTTCCTCAACTATTGGTTTTATAAGCTATTAATTTTCAGATTCAGACATTATAACTGGAAGACAGTAGAGGGATTCTCCTACTTTGGTTGGCTCATTCACCTTTTCTTCCAAGTACAATGCTTTAAAATGAAGGAAAGCTTCATGTTTGATTTTAGAGAAAAAGGAGATTTTAGAATTACCTTTAGGGATGAGTTCTTTCACTTGATTACAGATCTCCCAAGCTTTGGATTGCTTATGAAATAATGTAGTGTTATGGTCTCTATCCTTTAACCATTAACTTCAAGATTTAAGGCTCAAGAATTCTTCTTCCTACCTTCTAACTATCTAGATTTGTTTGTTTATTTCTCTTTCCTTGTTAAGATGTCAATCCTCTACTAGGTTACAGTCCATCATGAGGTGATATTGCTTCGACTATTCAACTAATTCTTCTTTCTTTTGTACTGGAGGTTTGAAATCTCTCTTTATCCATGATCTTAGAGCCTACTTGACTGCACACAATTTGGATTCCTAAACAAAGGTGGGAGATCCAATCACTGGAAATTTCCATGCCTAATGTATGAGTTCTATAACATCTTCTTCTTGTATCCATCTTGGATTATATAGAAAAATGGGATTGGTCCCAAATATTTTGGGGGGTCTATATCCAATGTGATGGGATGATGATCTAAATTCCCTAGAGTAAAATTGAATATGTACACTATATTCCTTTTATCAACCAGTTTCGGTGCGGTAGAAATCAGTCCAGCCTAGCTACAATATGTCCGTCACCACTTCTTTCATTAGTCCAAGTGTATTTTCCCCTTTTTGGGACTATATCTATTAGATCCCATCCTCTCACCAAGTAATTCATTCTTTCTCAGAAGGGGTCCCTAACCAGGTTGCATCTTCATTTCTCTGAGGTGAATAAAATTGTATTGAAGTCCCCCCCTACTATACTGTCAATGTGCCATTGTTGCTCTCTCAGGCTAGTAAGTAGTGAGTTTCAAAATTCTACCTTTTATCCATAGTTGACTGGTGCATCGACGTTCACTATGGGGAATTTTTATTTGGTGTTGTTCTTCTCCAATAGTATTGCAATCCAATACCTTGTTTTTTCACTGGCTTTTAGAGTGAAGTGTGAGTTCAACCAAAAGGTAACCAAACCTACAGATTCCCCCCTGCAACTATGTGCCACTCGTGTGTATTCTCTCCAAAAACTTCTTAAGAGATTCTCTATCTCATTTTATTCCAATTTGGTTTCTTGTAAGAGTAGAATTTGCAGTTTTCTTTCTTTATTTTCCTTTACAACTTGAGATTTTACGAGGTTTCCCAATCCCCTTGAATTCCATGAAATGAACTTCATTTATTTTTGGGAGGACTTGGGCTTACCACCTCTTGATTTAGTAGTCCCTTGCTCTCTATTTGCCGCAAATTTGAACACTTCAGTAATTTGTGGGTGGGTTCTTGGCTTTATGTTTTATTTTGCCTTGGCCTCTCTGTCCTCCTTTCTTGAGTTCCTTCCTTGCCCTCTTGGTAGACTCTTTGTTTCATGTATGGTTGAATCATCTCCCCAATTCATTCGCTTCCTTGCGTTTATGGCCATTAGCTTCACGAGACTTGCCTTTGCTTCCTTTTGTACTTATGACATTCTTTCAATATCTTGCTCCTTGTTTTCTAGATCTAGTGAGTTTTGTCCATTGTTTTTGAATGAGGGTTGTTCCCTTTCTATTGGAGTCTCATCTCCCTTGGAATTTATGTTTCAGATCTCCTCCTTTTCCTTCTTTAAGTTTCCCTCTTTCTCCTTTAGGGTTTCTTCTTCATTTTCCACGAATTTTAGCTTTGTTTCCTCCTGAGATTGAAGTATCTCATATGGATTTACCAAATTTGAAGCTTCATTTTGATTCTGTCTTGAAGGGTTTTTTATTGTTGTCGCCCTTCCTCTATTTCCCCCATTACCCCGAGTTTTCCATTTCTCTTCATGCGGAGTAGTTATTCCTTATGCTTTCCCAAATTAGGCTTTCTTGCAACCCTTGGTGAAATGTATGTATCCATGATAGATCCCGAACTTGAATGGAAACTTTTCATAATCTAATACTTGCCTATGGATCCATTCGCCTTGGTTTAGATTGATCTCAAAGGGCAACCATTTTTCGAGAAAAACCTCCACACAATTTTGTTCACAAGCAAATTGGTTGCCTTTTGGCTATGCTCAGTCCAAACAAACTGGTTTCCTTTTGGCTTTGCTCGGTCCAAATATCACCTCACTTTGTTTCCTATTGCTTTCATGCAATCTTTTCTCTAACACAACAACAAAACCCTTGGAAGTTTGATCGAGACTAACACTACATTAGGGATATCATCATTTGGATCAAATTCTAAGGACCAAGAGTTTAGATACATTCCTCTGGCCCCAAAAAAATATGGACCATTTCTGAATATTATATCTTTGTCTCCTTTGTACTCAAAGAGAAAGGAAAAGAAGCCATTTCCACAAGCATAGAGACCAATGTTTCCCTTGATCACAGGTTTCTAAGTTTTATCCATCCATTGCTCCATTGATTTGGGAGATGACCACATGCCTGTAAACTTTCCCATTAACACTTTGTTTGTGAAGGTTAAAGATGTCCACCATAACCCTACTGGAAGAGCAATGAAAGGGATATTATCTTCCTTTTTCTACAAATTTGGAGTGTGCCTCTTTGATTTCGAATTTTTCCTCAGAAAGGCCATAGGGGCTTGAAAGGCTTACACACTGTCACGAGGAGGGGTAGGAGCCCCTTCCTAGCTCACCGCCATAAGGAATCAACCAAGATCTCACTAATATATGCATGCTAGGATTTCTCCAAAACCCCCCTATGTGCTCATAACGATAATAATTATAATTATTAATTAAAACATTTTGACTTATTTAAATTACATATACATAAAAATAAAAATAAAAAAAAATCAATAAAATTAATAATTAATAATTAATAATAATTAATAATTAATATTATTAATTATTAATTATTAATTATTAATTATTAATTATTAATTATTAATTATTAATTATTAATTATTAATTATTAAATCAACTTAGATCTATCTTAACTTTGGAACTCTCAAGCATCGAGAGGGATCAAATCCCTCGAGGTGCAAACCTTTTCTCAAATTTTGCACTAAAAAAAGAGGTTTACACCTTGAGAGATTTGATAGATTCAGAATGAAGAAGGATCTAGGCTAATTATATATAATTGAAATTAAAACATTTTGCCTCGTTTAAATTACATAAAAATAAAAATAAAAAGTAAAAGTATTTTTTTAATAAAATTAATAATTAATAATAATTAATCAACTTAGATTTATCTTAGTTACAGATCTATCAAGCCTCGAGAGAGATCAAATCCCTCAAAGTGCAATTCTTTTCTCAAATTTTACACTAAAAAAGAGGTTTATACTTTGAAAAATTTGATATCTCTCATTGCTTAATAAATTTAGGATTAAAATAAATCTAAAATTATAAACAATAATATAATTTACATCAATCAACACCTTTTTAATACCATATTAATTATAAAAATATAATTATATTTAAACAAAGAGATCGAAACCTTTTTAATACAATATTTTTTTTTTTCTTCGTAAATACTAATTCTATTAAAAAAGGAAAAAAGATATATACAATGAGGTCAAGACCTCAGAGGAGGCCGAGGCCATTCCTCAACCAGAAACTCAGAGATATTACAATTCAGGCTTTCTGCCAAATTCACAGTACAGACTTCAAAATTTTGTATTTGGGCCCTGACACACTGAAAGATTTTACCAGGACTAATTCCGTCATGCCCCCCATTGACCAAAAAAGCACAAAAGTAACTAGCATAGCCATAGTTATAACAAAAAACAGAACCCATATTGGCAGTTGCCACGTCCTGTAGCAAGATCATGAACCAGACAGAGACACATAAACTCAGAAACAACGACACGAAATCAAAATTGCACAGCATATAGGCAAGAAGGCCACCCGGCAGTGAAGAGACAGGTTTAGTCTGCATGCTGCGGTGAATCCGGCGTGTCCCTCTCCACCTGGCTAGAAGAGGCTACCCAGGTAACGAAGCCGCTTTCATCTTGTCCCTCTGCTCCGCCTTCAGGAGTGGTCACCAGATTTAGAATGCAACCGGCACGCTGAGACGGCCCACAGGCCAAAATGTCGCTCTGAGTCAGACCAACGGGTTGCTGAGGCACTTCAGAAACAGGGGTGTCCTCCTGCATATTGTCCGCATGGAATACCATCCCTGTCATATCCCCTTGCAGAACACTGTCTTCCTGAGAGTGGGAGGAAGTGGTTGGAGCCGAGCTGACATGATTATTCTCCTCCTCCGCGAGAATGATGGTGATGCTTGCTGTCAATACGGGCCTGTTGAGCCTGCTATGAAAAGTAAACCTAGAGGTCTGGAAGGAATTATTCGGGAGAGACCTAGCTTGACCCAGGGGCGGAGAAGAAGGGGAGGCTGAGGCTATGGGGACAACATTCTGTGGAGCAGGACGAGAAGGGCGGCCTCTGTTCCCGGTATGGCTACCTCTGCGCGGGATACCTCGGCGTCGAGGCATACTCAGAAGTGCTGATGGACCGAGAGAGGGATTGAGGCAAAGCAAGCCGATTACAGTAGGAGCGCAGAAGATTCCAGAGAGTTTCCAAACCCAGGCGAGCAACCAAATTCGAAAGACCAAGCAGGGGTGTGGAAGCGGTTCTGCTCCACAATAAAAAGAACCAGTAACTGAGACATGCACAATGAGCGGATCCATACCAATAAACCAACCTGTTTGCACATAAACCAGGCGCGCATTAATGCCTGACTGCAAGACCAACATTCGAGACTGCTCTGTATTAATTTCACCTGCCCTTAAATCAATTTGCCAGCCCAAGACGCATGTCGTAAGGACCGTCCGCCCGCCATCTGCCAGGCCAGCTGCCTGTATTGTGCGGCTCTTCATTAATAACGTTGAATGCCACCCGCATCTGGGTGTGTATTCTTCTTCTGAGGTTTATCCTGAATCACAATTTCCTGGAACTTAGAGAGTTGGTCCGCGGAGGCTATACTGGAGATAGTCCCTTCAAAGTATCCTACCCCAGTTTCCACTCCGAGATTGGCAAGAAAGTCAGCAAGCTTGTTTCCTTCCCTTCTGGTGTGTTTGAATGAGATTGCTTGATGCTGAGAAAGCCATCTGTTTATTAGCTCAAGCCTTTGGGCCATCCTCCAACTGTTACTAACTTTGTGAATGGGGGATCCATGCATTAGATTTGTGATCATTCTAATTATAATTTGTGAATCCCCTTCTATAATGAGTGGAAAAAATCTTCTTTCATGAGCCAGTTTGAGACCTCTCCATAATCCCTCCAATTCTGCTGAGTTGTTGGTGTCCCAGCCTTTCGAGCCCATAAAAATACATTGAGGATTGCCATTGTGATCCCTGAAGACTCCCCCATACCCTGCTTTCCCTGGATTTCCTTTTGAGGCCCCATCGAAGTTAAGTTGGAACATGTTAATGGGCGGCGGTGTCCATTTACTTGATTCCTTTTCCTGCATGGTGGGATTCTTTTTGATGATTGTCTGTTGGTTTATCTGGATCCTCCAATTATCCCACACTGTTTTTTCCTGCGGTGATGAGGGAAGATCTTCTGAGTACCATTCTCTAATTGATAGAGACTCCATGATATTCTGATGAAATTTAGTCCAAATTTGCTCTAAGGGCATAGTTTGATCCTTGAAAACTCTTCTATTTCGCTCTTTCCAGATGTTCCACATCAGTAAGCCAGGTATAAGTTGCCAAAGAGTGTTGAGGAGATTGCTTTGATATGGCTTTTGACTCCAGTTACGAATAGTGGCCTTTAGATCTCCTTGCACTCTACCTTCTTTTTGGCAGCGGAAGGCAACCTTCTCCCAAAGCTTTCTTCCAGTTTGACAGGTCTGCATAAGATGTATAGTTGTTTCCTCCTCTTGCATACAGTTGAGACATATAGATGGGCCCGAGAAGCTTCTTTTCCGAAGATTATCCCAAGTTAGAATTTTATTGTGACATAGGAGCCATAGAAAAGTGGAAACCTTCGGCCAGTTGGAAGTGTGCCAAATTTTATCCCATAAAGTGTCTTTGTTTAGCTGATCTTGGACTATTATCTTATACGCTTCCTTTGTGGTGAATATTCCTTTCTCTTCATAGCCCCATCTTAGAATGTCCGGTTCTTCTGAGATAGTGATTTGCCTCTTTTGTAATTCTGTAGAGAGATACTGCTGAGTTTGTTCAGAGCTGTGCGTTAGAATTTGATTTGCATTTTTCCATTGTCTGTGTTCTTGAGTTGTAGATGAGTTCCAGAACTGACTGACCTTGGCTAACTGATTGATATCCTGCTCTGATATTGGATGATTTTGGAGTACATCTCTTATTTTTGGGAATTGCTGCCAGGAGTCTTCCCAAAATCGAGCCGTGGACCCACTCTTGACTTCCCAGAAACTGTGCTTTTGTATGAGATTTCTATGTTGAATAGCCGAATTCCAGATTACCGATCCCGTGCTTAACTCCGTCATTCGTATTCTCTCTTCCATAGGACAGTTGCTTGCATACTTAGCTGTCCAGAGGGAGGCCCAGGGGGTATTAGGATGGGCTAGCCATCTCCACCAGATTTTTGCGCCCATTGCTCTATTGCTGTGCTCAGGATCTCTTAGCCCAATACCCCCTGCTTTCTTTGGAAGACATACTTTATCCCATTTAACTAGAGCCCATTTTCGATTGTGGCCTGAGCTTCCCCATAAAAAATTGCACTGGAGATTCTTAATTTCTTTGAGTACCCATTTTGGGGCTGCAAGGATGGAAAAGAGATACAAGGGCATGGAATGAAGGACAGCCTTGATAAGAACAAGTCTGCTAGCCATATTAAGGGCTCGGTGAGTCCATAGGGAGAGTCGAGCCTCCAGTTTTTCCAGCAGTTGTTTCCAAGAAGAGTGTTTGAGAGCTGAGGCAATTAAAGGGGCACCGAGGTATTTGGAGGGCAGGGAAGCAGTAGTGAATCCCAGAATTCGGCCTATAGCTTTTTGGGTGGGAACAGGGGTATTAAAGAAAAAAATTTGGGATTTGACTCGATTAATAAGGGCACCAGAAGCATCAGAGAAGTTCGAAAGGAGGGATTTGAGGAGGCGAGCTTCTTGCACCGAGGGATAACCGAAAAGCATATTGTCGTCCACAAATTGCTGGTGGGAGTAAGATGGGGAGTTGTTGAATGAAAGGCCTTTTAGATGCTGAGCCAGCCTGGCAGAGGTGAGACTTCTGCCAAGTCCTTCTGCCATAATAACAAAAAGAAAGGGAGACAAGGGGTCTCCTTGCCTGATACCTCTGGAGGGACGGTACGTTGCCGAGGGGATACCATTGATTAGAACAGAGAAAAAAGCTGAAGACAAAAGATTAAAAATCCATCTGACCCATGATGGGGCAAAACCAAAGGCAGTAAGAATTTTTTGAATATAAACCCAACTGATACTATCAAAAGCTTTGGATAGATCTAGCTTAAGCAGCATACCTGGCTTTTTTGTCTGCTTTAAGGAATGGATTATCTCATGAGTTAAAATAATCCCGTCCGTTATTTGCCGGCCTTCTACATACCCAGACTGCTCGGGCGAGATAATAAGAGGGAGCAGCGGCTTTAGTCTGGTAGCTATGACTTTTGATATGATTTTATAGATGATATTACACAGGGAAATCGGTCTATACTTATCTGGAGTGTTGGATTCTTCCACCTTTGGAATTAAGGCAATGAATGTGGCATTTAACCCTGGATACATCCATCGTAGTGCCCGGGATTCCTCCACTACTTGCCATACCTCATCTTTTATAAGGTCCCAAAACTTATGAAAAAAGTTTGATGTAAAACCATCCGGGCCCGGCGCTTTCCCCTCCTTCAAGTGTTGTGCAGCTTCTTCAACTTCCTGTAAGTTGATGGGCTTGAGGAGGAGACTATTATGTTCCTCTGTTATTATCTTTGGGATATCCTTTAGGAGCTTATTTATAGCCGGCATTCTATCTATACTGGGTTCCTGGTGTGCTTTCTTAAAGTATCTGAGAAATTCCTCTTCAATGCCTTCGTGTGTTTCTATTCTATTCCCCTGTTCATTTTTTATGTGAGTAATGCAATTGTTCATTCTGCGTTGCACCGTAGTTTTATGGAAAAATTTTGTGTTCTTTTCTCCATCTTTTAACCATCTAATCCTCGATTTCTGCCTCCATAATGTTTCCTCCTGTTTAGCCCTCTCTAATATTCGAGATTCTATGATTTGCTCCTGCTTGGTTAATTCATCCGAGCGTCCTTCAGTGATAATGTTTTGCTGGATCCTCTTCATTTCTAGATTGAGAGTGGCCTGAGCTTTAAAAATGTTGCCAAAAGTATTGTGATTCCATCGCTTGATTTCTCCTTTAAGATGCTTGAGTTTTTGCTGAAACCTGGACATTTTTGTACCTCCAGTAGAATTGAAGTTGAGCCAGGTTGATCTAACTAATTCATCAAAGTCCGGATGAGTTAGCCAAAATTCTTCAAATCGAAAGGGGCGCTTGAGGTTGTTGTCGGGCCTGTTCCATTGAAGTTCGATAGGCCAGTGGTCTGATCCTGAGATAGGTAGGATGGACGCTATAAATTCCCCTCCCAAGTGGGTTGCATTGTCTGAGATGAGAAATCTATCAAGACGCGAAGCAATCTGCTGCGATCCTTCTCTCTTATTGCTCCAAGTGAAGAGGCCATTGCTTGAGGGAACATCCACCAACCAGTTGGTGTGAATGAAGTTTTTTAGTAGGTTACCGTCATTATTTACTCTGCTTCTACCCCCTTGTTTTTCCTCCATGCTTGCTATCATATTAAAATCACCTCCAGAAATCCAAAGTGGGTATGGCCTATCTGAGTTGAGGTCTGACAGTGTATTCAGGATTTGAGCTTTTTGAGTAGTGTCCTGAGGGAAGTAGACATTAGTTATAAGTCCATAGGTGTTAGTACCTATTAGATGAAAGGTTGCCTGAATGAAGCTTTTATTAGCATGTATGTTGTTTAGTTGAATGGCTCGCGCATCCCAAAGTATTGCGAGTCCTCCCGAAGCTCCCTGTGCATCAACAGCTGTTACTAGCCCTCCTGGCCAGGCTTTCGCTGCTATTTTTGCCAAAATTGTTGAGTTGCATTTAGTCTCCTGCAGAAAGAGTATGCTTGGTTTTTCTTGCATAAGCATATTTTTTAATAATCTGCCTTTCCTTGGGCCATTGAGCCCCCTTATATTCCATGATATCAGCTTCATTGAGAAGGATGGGGGTCAGTATTAAAATACTTGGTCAGCTTGGCATACCTCCCTGACTCCACTAATACCTCTCCTATCTTGATGGTTCTCTCAAGTGTTGTTTTTCTGCCTCTCTTCTTATTATCCTTGGTGATAAACTTGCCATCCCATGGACTTCCTATCTGGACTCCTAGAGAGTATTTCTTCTGTGCCCTGTTTAGGACTTCTACTAGGTTGTCCACTTGCCGATCTGGTATTTTTTCAAAATTCCCTGTTTTGCATGCTTGTTCCAGGCCTAGAATATCCAGATCCCCTATGTCTAAGGACTCCAGATCTTCTTCCATGATTTGAGGCTCTTGAGAGGTTTCCTCTCGTTCTTTTGATGATTTGGCGTTTGGTTCGGTGTTGTCAACTTCCATTCCTTGGGAATGCCAGGATACAGATTTGGATTGCGGTTGCAGGATTGATTGCTTAAGAGCCATATCTCCTGATTGCAATGAAGTTTCTCCTAACTGTTCTTTATTAGATTCCTTGTTCTTCTGCGTTTCCTTCTCCAGATCTTGCATATCAGTCTTGGCTAGGGCTTCAAAACTATTGCTCGTTGTGGGTTTTGGCATGTTGACTGGATTTGCCTTGGGATTGACTGTTGTTCGTTTGTTCCCTCTCCTTCGATTTGTTACCTTAGTGAAACCATCAGATGTTTGGTTATCTGAACTTTCTTGAGAAGAGGGTTTCTTATTTAGTGGACAGTCTCTATAGAGATGCCCTATATCATGGCATTTCCTGCATCTAAATGGTACATGCTCGTAATCTATAACTTGAATCCATTCAATATCTTCATGAAAGAAACTTACCGTGTCTGGCAGTGCTTGCTTGAGGTCCATGTAAACACAGATCCGAGCATAAGACGTGTATCTGCATGATTTTGTTTCTTCTGCAATCTTTACAAACTCGCCAAGTGTGTTCCCAATCTCCTGAAGAGATTTTTCTTCCCAGTATTCCCAAGGCAGCGAATACAGCCTTATCCACACAGGAGCGCAGCTAAGGTCTTCCTTGTCTGGATTGAATCTTTCGACCCACGCTTTGAGATATAATCCTGCAGAGTTGAAAAAGTAAGGACCCCCATCCAGAATCCTATTGCGATCTTCCAGGCAGTTGAAGACTGCAGTGAAGAACCCCTTTGGCCCTAGGTGCAGAGTGATATGCCCTTTTGGATTCCATTTAGCGCTTATCCAGCTTCTCAGCGCTTTCTCCGTCGGCCATATTCCTATGAATTTGCCGATCAGCGCATGATCTCTCATATACTGTATTCTGGCATTGATACGATGACTGGGGAACTCCACTCTTGGCCTGTGAGTTGCTACTGGCTTGCATGTGGAGGAACTTGCCTTGTTTCTATCTTCCTGATCTGTGTCCTTGCCCTTCTGCTTGCTGCGTTCCGTATTACCTCCGCTCTGTTCATTTTCGTTTTCCCTTTCTTCCGTTGGCTGCGTTTGACTGTCCTTATTGGGGGGAGGCGCATCGCCCTCCCCCTGAGGTGGCTGCATTTTACTTTTTGCTTATGGCCAACTTACGCTGACCACCAATCCGCTTGATTGTTACAGGTTGTACTGTGCTTGGCAGGCCTGTCGTTGCAGGAGTTGCAGAAACCCTAGGATGGGTTGCAGAGGCCGTAGGTCATCCCCCAATTTTTTAATACAATATTGATTATAAAAATATAATTATATTTAGAAAGAAAATAAATATGACAAAAGTTTGGAAAAAAACAGATATCCTTCAAATCTATTATTAATTTCATTTTTAACCACCAAAAAAATATCAAAACAAAAAAAACAGATTTGTTTGCTTTATTAACTGCCCAAAACAAAACAAAAACTAAACATTTGCAAAGGATAGAAGTGTTATGTTTTTTGAGAAATATGTAATGGAATGTTGCATTGCCTTGGAAGGATTCGTGGGATCGATACGAGTCCCTTCAAAATAATAAAGAATTCAAAACTCTATCATACTATTGAGGTATATTGAACGTATTAATGAGGATTTTATAATAGAATGGAAAGTCTTCATAAATAACTAAAAAAAGGCAAAACAAAAAGATATATCCAATAAATAAATTATTGGAAGAAAGTTTTGGCAAATAAAAAATATGAAAAACACATTAAACAAAAATATATAGTAAATAATAAATGAATAAAAAGATATATGATGATGATGATGGTTAACGTCCACTGAGACCAAATTGGTCTATCGGACCTATAATTTTCTTAGTTTTTAATTATCTGGCTCCTCGTCTTTCTTGGCGAGATTGGTGCTGTAACTTTCTTTTTTTTCTCTACAGTCTTCCAACTTCCTTTATCTTGCATCTCCTTCATCTCTTCTGGTTCTTGGGACATTGGTGTCTTAGCTTCGCGATCCATTGTGTTCGTCCTTTTGAAGGTAGTCGGAGAAGAAGTTTGGTCTAGGAGATCTGCTTTGCTGTTAAATGAAGATTTATTTTGTGCGGTATTCGAATCCTCATCACTGTTGATGCTTGAGGGGTTGTCGAGTTCACTTTTTTGTTGTTGGGCGGGGCTTTCTCCCTGCTTGTCTTGAGAGTTGTTTCTTTCTTGCCCGATTTCTTGTGATTCAGAGTTTTCTCTAGAGTATTCTTCTTTGATGACAGTGTAGTGCTCTTTTTGTGCTCCTTCCCACCATGTAGATCTGTGGTGGTTTTTTCTAACAGATTTTTTCTCGGAGGCTTTTGGGAAATTTTTGGCTAGACGGCCCGTCTCAAAGCAAGATCGACATCTGAAGAGGACACTTTCATAATCGAGTTTTTGGTTCCACACATAGTCTTTACTTGTTTGGTTTATTTCAGCTGGGAATCCGACGCTGAAGTCCATTTCCACACAGATGCGTGCATAGGTGGTTCTCGTATATTCCTCTGTTTCTGGGCACCTACAGTAAAATTCCCCAATTGCATTTCCAATGGCTTTTAGCGAGGAGAGGTTCCAGAGATGCAAGGGTAGACTTGGAAATCTCACCCAAACTGGTGCTGAGGTTATGACTGCTATTGACGGATCGAATGATGGATTCCATGGCTTCATGAATAGGTCTGATTTTTCCCAAAACCAAGGGCCGGAATGTAGAATACATTGTCTGCTTTCAGAATTTTCAAAATCTACTATAAAGAAACCCCTAGCACAGGGGTAGATATTAATTTCATCAGAAATGATAGGCTTCCATACCTCTAAGATCCAATTGTGGAGAGCTGTCAGCTGCGGCCAAAAACCATTGAACCGACAGATTAGGGCACTTTCGGAAAACTTCAAAGCCTCATCGAGTGAGGCCTGGACCACCTGGACAATGGGAGCTGGGGCTTCACTGACGATATGGGCAGGAGCTTGCCCTCTAGAAGCAGACAGAAATGAGCTAGCAGCTATTATTGGAAGAAAGTTTTGGCAAATAACAAGCACATATAAAAAACACATTAAACAAAAAATAGAGTAAATAATAAACAAATAAATAATTAGAATAAATAATTAAATAAATATTAAATAAAAAGAATATAATAAATAATAAGACCAATAGAGTAAATAATTAAAAAAAATACACATAAATAAATATTAAATAAAAAAATATAATAAATAATAAGAAGGGAAAAAATAATAACATTAAATAAAAGGATATGGTAAATATATAAATACTAATAAAAAAATATTGAGGAAAATTATTTGACACATGAAAGTTAAAATTAATTAAAATGGGATATGGCAAAATTATAATAAGTTATATTAAATTAGTCTATAATCACATTTTATATGAATAAATTGGAAATAAGAATTTTGTATTAAAAACGAATTTTAGAATCGCCAAAAATTTACTATTATGGAAAAAAAAAGACATTCTAATTTGGGATTTATTTATTTATTTTTATTTATTTTTTAAATAACACAAAAATAATTTAAATTAGATAAAATAAATGTGGAATAGTTTATTATTCACAAAGATATTACATATAAATATATTGTGTGAAAGTTGTATTTATCTTTCAAGGTTTTTTGGACTCCTTGTGATGGTTCACCTTCCACACCATAACCCCTAGTAGATTAGGTGTCTAACATTCCAAGGTGTCTAACATTCCCCATTAATCTGAAGGGATGTCCAAGAAGAGAGGTTAAATACAAAAATGCATGGCCACAATTCTGGTGAGAGAATTGAGGTCTCAATTGGTGGTGGTTTAAGGATGACCACCAACACTGGAATAATTAGTGCAGTTCCTATAACAATCTCAAATTTGGCTAGAAGCTGAAATCTTTTACTAGAAGAAGTGCTCCCTAATGTTCTGAAAAGGGAGACCATTGAGGTCTCAACCTGGAATCCTTGATGCAGTTACTGCAATAATTGGAGATTTGGCTAGAAGCTGAAGTCTTCTGCTAGAGGAAGTGTTATGAAAAGGGAGACCATTGAGGTATCAACCTTTGGTGGTTTAAGAAAGACCGGCAACCAAAATGGAGACCATTGAGGTATCAACCTTTGGTGGTTTAAGGAATACCACCAACCAAAATGCATGCTTATGGGGCATTTCTCTATCTCTGATTAGAACTTTGAATTTGGGTATAACTAACTCAAGCTCTAGGCTCAGGCAATAGGTTCAGGCTCACTTGATGTATCTTTGAAGCTTGTAGATGATCATCAATTCCCCACTTGTTAGATACAAGGTGAGAAGATGAAGAAATATCAACAACAAGATGCATCAATACTCAAGAACAAATTCTATGGTATGACAAGAATATCTTCTTGGTTGTTGAAACTTATTGCCAAGATGCGAGACATCCAAGATGAATCTTAGTTTTTGGAGGAGGGTTGTTTCTGAAGCATTTGTTTGAATGATGAGTGTGCTTACCACAATGCTCACAAGGGTGAAGATCAAAACACTGATCTTTCACATGGCCAACTCTGTCACAATGTTGCCATTGACACTCTACTATGAATGTGGAGAAACAAGATCTGGAATAGGTGAATATGAACTGTCTCGAAGAAATCCAACACTTGAATTGGCTTAGAATTGTATGAGATGTAAGATGACACATCCTTGTTATATCTAAGGTCGGTTCTGTGTTTGTTGCTGACAAACTCTTCCCAAGTTGTGATGATGGGTTTGGGAAGGACAACCTGAACTTTTGCATCTTTATGCAAGTTGTGTGCTCGTGAGATGGGCACTGCATTTGAATCAACCTCAACCTTACTGACTTTATCACTTTCTAGTAGCTGATGAGAGTCTCTCTCAAACTCGAACAAAACATTGTTCTGAACAAAAACCAATTCAGAATAATGTATTTTCTCCTGTAACTCATTTTGCTATAGACTCAAGCTGCAAAAAATCAATCTTTTCGTATACATGTTAATTCTAAAAAGGTTTTACTTATTTTCACTATCAATGAGTTTTTAGAAACTCTAATACTTCACCGATTCAAATTATTTTCTAGACAACTCAAATAAACCAACAAAAAAACAAACTTATAATTATAACGAATGCAAATAGTGCTCTTTCACATGCCTCTTTCTTATGGAAAATCTCAGCCACAAGGGAAAATAGATATGTATGTTGAAGGACGTGAGAGTCTGATTATTTTCAACTGCTAGAAACTAGGAAAATTTGATCCCTCAACGTATTTCATATAGTTAGATGAGTTACTGATCAAGAAAGAAAGAAGACATTTACAATTATAAATTAACCAAGAAACGAATGTAACTGACAGGAAACCGAATACAACCACACAAGTAATAACTCAAGATTTACATGGTAAAACCTTGACAGAGTGTCAAGGAAACATCCACGGGGCAAGGGATTGGAATCTCTATTCAATCAATAAATGATTCTCCATACAATAGTTTGGGCATTCATCAGTTTTATATGTCTCCTCAGTTACATAACTGATGTTTCGGTATAAAACTTACTTGTTAATAACTAAATACATTTTACCCAAATTTACATAATTAGTTGTCAATTTCCAACAAACTCCACCTTGACAACAATTTTCCTAATCCCTTGTCCATGCCCATTCATCATATTTTTTGCAAGCCAATAGAAGTTAAACACCATCGCAGCTTCTCTACTGTAACTGGCTTTGTAAATATGTCTACACAATTCTCTCGCGTATGGACCTTTTGAAGAGCTACTTTTCCGTCATCGATCACATGTCTCAGAAAATGATATCTTACATCAATGTGCTTGGTTCTACTATGATAAGCAGGATTTATAGCCAAGTGAATAGCACTTTGACTGTCACAAAGTACATTCACTTTCTCTTGCGTCCTTCCAATCTCATCAAGTAGACCCTTTAACCAAATTGCTTCTTTATTGGCACCTGAAGCAGCTATATATTCTTCTTCGGTAGTGGACAACACAACTGTTTCTTGAAACTTTGACATCCAACTAATTACTCCACCTGCAAGAGTAAAGACATAATCTGTAGTAGATCTTCTTTTGTCCAAATCTGAAACGAACAAAGTTGCTTCTACAAATTAATTATTCCATAAAACTTGGAATATGAAATTATCCACTGAGGATATAAATATTATATTAAATATGTGAATAAGATAAGAATTAATGATTTACAAATGAAAATGAGAGACTTGCTTATATACCAAGCAAGTGTCTCTTCATGAAGAGTCATGTCCTATTAGACATGCCTCTTCAACCTAATTACTAGCTTAACTAACTATTATTTATGACTATTATCTTTTACATTATATTTATATTATTTATATATTTTATTCGTTACATTGCCTCCTTCGTCAAAAAGCTTTGTCCTCAAAGCTTGTCGATGAAAAAAAGCTTGATCTCTTTTTCGGCTTCGAACGTCTTTCTCTCTCGGAATAGTCATCCTTGTCGATACAAGTTGATATGATCTTCTTAGTGACAAACAAAATTATCGCATTGAGAAGGGATCACACCATCCCAGATTAATCTTCTGTATAGCATTCTGATCACTGGAATTTTGTAACGACTTGTTAGCATAAGAATGGATTGAGATTACATCACTATTATCCGGAACATCAGTTTGTTGTTTCGATTCTGACTGGTTCAAATATGTAGCATGGTTGATTCATTTGTTCTCATGATTCGGATGTCGATATGGAACTTTTTTGGTTTGATTTCTCCTTACTAGGCATGTGCCAATTTTTATATTTTCTTCTGGCAAAGATGTTGTTGAGATGGTTATGAAACATTCACTTGGGATGTTCATTGTCTGAACTGCAACATCTACGTGTGTTGTTTCTTCAACTGACTTCGTCTTCTTGAGTTGTTGATGAGCCCCAAATTTTGGTAACATTTTGGGCTCATTTGGCCTACTTACCTTGCTCAACCCTTCATTTTTTATCACTTATGCATCATTTCTTAGTATATTCATGTTATTTGTAGGAAGGAGGGCAGTCATTATGCCTATGTGGCTAATACATGTTTATTTCAGGTCTTTTTGACATTAAATGGAGCAAAACCACGCAGATGGAGGCAAGGAGACAGCCAAGGTGGCATTGCGGGTTTGTAGGAAGGTTGTCCACAGCCTTGAATGACCTTCCTCGTGATCTCCACCCCAACTCCGAGCCCCAACAGCTATCACCACCGAGCTAGAAGGCAGCCAACGGATTCTACAGGAACAACAGTTTACTTTTAGTTGGACAGCCAAGCCCCACTAATTTAGGAGGCCAGCTTGGCCCTCATAATGTATAAATATTGAGGCTGTAGCCTTCGATGGGAATTTTTGAACCTTTGTTGCAGATTTTGGATCACGAGCTATAGCTCTGTTTTGCTCTTTGTAAGCCATTTTTGGCATGTTGTCAGACTTATGATTATGATCTTTTAATAAAAGGCAGGCAGATTTGAGTTCAATTCTGAGTTCTTAGAGGAGCTATAGCTCTCAGGTTTGGGCCCAACCTGAGAGCAATAGGCCTCCTTTCTTTGTATTGTTACTTGTCTTTTCTTCAACATCATATTTCTTGTCCTTTACATGCACTTGGAAAACACAGTTTGCTTATTCGAATTTCTTGATGTGGTTAAGTAGGTTAGTTTTATGGATAAAGTGCTTTCAGCAGTTTAGATTAGAGTAGGAGGATTAGGATTCATCAGAGTTCCAAGAAAAGGTTGATTGTACACTCACTTCCACCTCTGTTTAGAGATTGGGAGTGCAGACCGTGCCAACCACCAAAAACATTGTTTTATATGTTCATGCAAGCTTTAACGCAATAATTTCAGTTGTAGAAGTGTCCATGCATTTAGATCTTGGGCAATAACTCTCTGTTTCAGCACCATGCACGATTTCTCTCTTAACTTACATTGATGTTCTTTGGTTTTCAATAAAACAGTTAGAATAGGTTGATGAATTCTCGGTTTTGTGCAAGACATAGGTGATTTGTTTCATTTACCCTGCGCAGCACCACTCTATCACTCCCTTATCCTTCTCAGACGTGCCTAAGCCATCTCCTTACCTCCCAGCTCGATCATTTGCCCACCAACTCTTCTATTATCCACGTTGTTTTATCTTTTCGGCCTTCCATTGCCTCTACCCTTCTATCGACCAACCAGCTTTACACACCCCCTCTCCATCTCATCTCTCTGTCCATAAGCCATCACAAGCTCCCCTCTCATCCTACCCATCCACCCATACAGCTCATTCACTCCTCCATCACCCAAAACTCCGATTGCAGAACATCCTGTAGAAGTTAGCAGACTTCCTGTAGAAATCCCGAGCTTCCTGTAGGATCCCCTGCAGACATCCTGTAGAAGCTTGCAACCACGGTTGCTAGGCATCCGAAGGTTGTGAACTTCTGTGGAATGATGTTAGGGATCCTCTGGACCCTCTCAGAGTCCTCCTGACCTTTTCCAAGCCTTCCTCCCCTTGAACTACCCCTGCACAGTCAAAGACCCAGTAAGAAGCACAGTCATAATAACTCCAACCACTTGAGCAAAAATACAAAAACATGTTCTCTTCAGATGAAAGTAGTTTAGACTCATGCATCTCATCTCACTAGAAGTAATGGAACCATTTTTAGAAGTTGCATTCCCACCATTGCATCGTAAGGATTAAGCTGGTCAGATTAGGGTTTACTAGGGTTTCCATGTTTTGTTGGCTTTCAGTTCATTCTTGCAAAGTAGGTTAATTTCCTTTGAGATAGCTTTCGTTCATCACTTAAAAAGCTTCTTTTGAGAACATATAGAAGTTGGCTTGAGCCCTAGCGGACTTGTGCCAGCTGACCAAGTGACAGCTGCGACAAGAGCTAGTACTTGTGCATACAACACCGTCGCTTCCAAGTTTGTTACGAACTACCGGGTTGATAAAATTAGAGAAGGAAGCTCCAGGAGTTGTAGCATTATTGCTACAATACTGGAGCCCACCATCTTTTTGGCGCCGTTGCCGGGGAAGCGTCAGAGTATTAGTAATTGTTGCTTTTCTTCTTTTTTCCTACTCTCGCCTTCTGCCAAGTAGTTTATTTCATTTCCATTCTGCAAAAGTAGCATAGACATTTCCTGCTTTCATAGATTAGCATTTCAATTCCGCAATTTCAATTTTGCAAGCGTAGATTAGCATTTCAATTCTGCAAGCGTAGACTAGCATTTCCATTCCTGCAATTCCATTTGAGCAAAGTAGATTAGTTCTTTCCTGCTTTCATTTCAATTCTGCATTTTCATTTCAGCAAGATAGTTAGTTGTAGATCAATCTGTTTCAGTTTTTGCAGGTACCAAAGAAAAAACAACAAAAGCAATCAAAAAAGTCTTTCCATTTCATGCCTCGTAGGAATCGAGATAAAACAGGCAAATTCTTAACCAACACCCCCACCACATCACTGAGTCACCCTTCTCTCTTCTTCGGTGACAGTGATCCAGAAGAACCTATAGGTGAACCTCCTGAGATATACGAAGATCCTATAGCAGAAGAAGAATTAGAGACCATCCCATCTGAAGCTATGGCTGACAATAGAGGAGAAGATGAGAGAATAGAAGGTGCCTTCCCCATCCGAGAAACCAATGGAGACATGAAAATGAAGAACATTAGCCCCTCCGCTTTACCTCACTTCCATGGACTGACTACTGAAGATCCTGATACCTTCCTGTTTGAGTTTGTTGTCCTTTGTCGAACCTATGACTATACTGAAGATGAGCAGAAGCTGAAACTCTTCCCTTCAACTCTTAAGGATGCAGCATTACGCTGGTTCATGGGCTTACCTAGGAATAGTATCACCACTAGGGCTCAGATGCAGCAAGCTTTCAATACCAAGTACCGGGACTACTGTAGGTCCAAGGAAACCAAGGGAGAAATCTTTCGGATGACCATGGGAAATGATGAGTTCTTAGAGGATTATGAGGAAAGGTTCCAACTTAGCTATAAACGGGCCAGGTGCACACTTGACCCTGAATCCCTCAAGTTGGTCCTGCTCCAAGGAGTCCCTGAAGACCTCTTAGATACCCTTCACATGTTAGCTGGAGGAGATATTTACCAACTGCCTTATGAGGACATCAAGACTGTGTTTAGGAACCACTCTAGGGCAGCCCGGAAACGAGGTAGAGGAAACCTCCTCTCAGCTGGTATTCCTTTCTCCAAACATGAGTTTGCAAATCAATTAGAGGATCTCAAAAGTGAGGTGAGACAGACCATTGCCATGCAACTTGACACATTCAGGATCCAGCAGAAGAAGGAAGAAGCTGAGAGGGCCTTGGCTATCTTCTGCCCTAGATGTACAAGGAGACACCCTAAGAACGAGTGCCCATTGCATTCGGTTGAAGTGTGTTTCGTTTGTGAGGAGGACCACCCCACAAATCAATGTCCAACCTTACCTGGGCTTAAATCCATGTACCAAGGGACAGAAGCCCCCACTGAACCTCTCTATTTCCTCAACCAAAGGAGGCCACAAGGACCTAGACCTTACTAGCAGGGGATGCAAGGGGCACCCCAAGCTTATTACAGCCCCAACCAATCTACTCCTATGCCTTCCTGGGGTCCCCCTGCTCATCCTTCTTGGTCTATGCCTCCTCCATGGTCTTATCCACCTCAGTACCCTACTCAGCCCACTACTCATTCATATCACTCACATGCCCAGCCACAGCCTCAGTGGAATGCACCTCAGTCGGGGTGGAGGCCCCAGTACAACACTCCTCCCGCCATTTTGCCTCCACCACCAGTTCAACCTCAACCATTACCTCCTGCTCCTCCAAGGCAACCTCAAATGCCCGCTCAACCGAACCCGAACCCCAACAATAGATAGGCCCAGCAGGTATACACTGGGGAAACATCATGCCCTACCTATGCTGTGGAGATCCAGGAGATCAATCTTCGATCTGGAAAGACTCTTCCGGATCGCCAACCTCCTCCCCCAGAGGACGAGGAAGACAAACAGGAAAGTGAACCAAAGGCTATTCCACCCTTTCCTGAGAGACTAACAGCCACCACACAACCCAACCCAGAGGAGGATGAGCTTCTGGGAGAGCTCAAGCAGTTGTGTGTGAAAATACCACTTCTCCAAGCCATCAAGGATGTGCCAATATACAACAAACTGGTTAAGGAAAAGTGTTTCAAACACCCAGGCAGGCGAAAGAGAGATGCTTCAACCATAAATGTCTTAGGACAACTGTCTGATCTTATGTTAGGACAAGTCATCTGCCCAAAGTATCCAGATCCTGGGAGTCCTGTAGTAGATGTCCACATCAATGGCACCATCATACCGCACACCTTGATTGATCTGGGGGCTGCCATTAATGTGATGACCAGGGATACCATGCTCAAACTCAATCTTCAGGGTTCCTTGAGGAAGACCTCGACAGTCCTGCAACTAGCAGATCGCACCACCGTGACTCCCGAAGGGATTGTGGAGGATGTCTTGGTCTCTGTCGACTCTTGGGAATACCCTGCAGATTTCTTGGTTCTGCAACCAAAGGCAAAGCTTACTGGATATCCTCTTATTTTGGGAAGGCCTTGGTTAGCCACTGCAGATGCTTACATAAGTTGTCGTGCAGGAAACATGACCATCAAAAATGGTCCTATGTCCAAGCAGCTAGTCCTATACCCTCCTACCCAACCCTCCTTAGAGCATGACTTACCACTTTGGTTGGAGGAAGGAGAAGAGGACGAGGTGTACTCAGCACCTTTGTGCACCCTAGACACCACTAGAAGAGACCCCCCAACCGAGGATGACTTGATTGAGACCTTGATCCAGAATCCACCTCCCAGTGCACTATCCTTAGAGAAATTGGTGGAGGATGCCCAAGCCAGCACCTTAGTGGACCTTTGTGTAGCCAACCCTGTCACTCCCAGAGTCAAGAATGTGGAGTTCGGCCCTGAGAGAACGTTAAAGATCAGCTCCTCCCTATCTCCTTCCCAGGAAAAGGAGTTGTGTAGCCTGTTGGCCAGTCATCTAGATGCTTTTGCTTGGAGCTATAAGGAGATGAAAGGAGTCCATCCTTCGGTCTGTAACCATCACATATATATCAAAGAGGATTGTAAACCGGTTAGGCAACCCCAGAGGAGAATGAATCCAGCCCTTAAGGACATTGTCAAGGAAGAATTGCAAAAACTGTTGGATGCCGAATTCATTTACCCCATCTCAGATAGTGAATGGGTGTCCCCTCTGGTGTTGGTTCCCAAGAAAAATGGGAAGTGGAGAATCTGTGTGGACTACTGAGAACTAAACAAAGCTACCAAGAAAGACCATTTCCCTCTACCTTTCATAGATCAAGTGTTGGATGGACTGGCAGGAAAGAAGTTCTTCTCTTTCCTAGATGGGTTTAGCGGGTACAACCAAATCCAAATCAGCCTGGAAGACCAAGATAAGACCACCTTCACTTGTCCTTGGGGTACCTTTGCCTACCGAGTTCTTTCCTTTGGGCTATGCAATGCTCCTGCTACCTTCCAGAGAGCTGTCTTGAGCATCTTCTCGGAGCTGGTCCATGATGCGGTGGAAATCTATATGGATGACTTCACTCCTTATGGGTCCAACTTCCAGGAAGCATTGTCCAATCTGGGAAAAGTCCTAACCAAATGCATTGACATGAACCTGTCCCTTAGTCCTGAAAAATGTGAATTCTTGATGACTGAAGGGACCGTGCTAGGCCATACCATTTCTTGCCAAGGGTTACAAGTGGATCCTAACAAAATTGCTCTCATCAAGAGGGTTCCACCTCCCCAAAAGGTAAGGGATGTTCGGAGTTTCTTAGGATTAGCAGGGTATTACAGGAGATTCATTAAAGACTTCAGCAAGCTAGCCTCACCATTGTTTGGCCTGTTGGCAAAAGATGTGGAGTTTAAATGGACTGACGATTGTCAGAGGGCTTTGAATGAATTAAAGGACAAGTTGGTGTCGGCCCCAATCTTGAGAGGTCCAAACTGGGCCCTACCTTTCCACATCCACACTGATACCTCGAACAAAGCCATAGGGGCAGCTTTAGGACAAGTTGAACAAAAACTTCCATATGCCATTTACTTTGTTAGCAAAAACTTATCCAAAGCTGAACTGAATTACACTGTAACCGAGAAAGAATTCTTGGCTGTGGTCCATGCACTGAACAAGTTCCGACATTATATCACTGGCTATCAAACCTTTGTACATACGGATCATGCTGCAATTAGATATTTAATGAATAAACCAGATGTGAATGCTCGTATTATTAGATGGTTACTTTTGTTGCAGCAGTTTGATTTGACCATTGTTGACAAACCAGGTAAAGAAAATGTTGTTGCTGACTTTTTATCTAGATTGGATTTGTCTGCAGATGAGGATGGAACAGTGGATGACCAGATGCCCGATGAACATCTGTTTGCTATCTCAGTACTCTCTCCATGGTTTGCTGATATAGCAAACTACTTTGTTTCAGCACAGTTCCCTCCGCACCTATCTTCAAGAGAGAAGAGCAGAATCATCAGAAAAAGTGCCTCATTTACTTGGATCAGGGGCAACCTGTTCAAGCTTGGCCCTGATCAGATCTTAAGGCGTTGTGTAAGGGAGGAGGAAGTCTTTGATATCCTCCTCACCTATCACGATGGGCCTTGTGGAGGACATTTTGCAGCAAAGAGGACTGCCTTCAAAATCCTGCAGGCAGGCTACTATTGGCCCACACTTCATCAAGATGTCAGAAGGTATATCAGCCAATGTGACTGATGCTAAAGAATGGGGAAACCGACTCAAAGGGATGAGATGCCTCTCCAACCTCAAGTGACTCTTTAGGCATTTGAGAAGTGGGATATGGACTTTGTGGGTCCAATCAACCCTCCTTCGAGGCAAAGGTCTTACATCATTGTGTGCACTGACTACCTGACAAAGTGGGCAGAAACTAAGGCAATCAAAGCAGCAACAGAAGAAAAGGTGGCCGAGTTCTTAAGAGAAAACATCTTCTACAAGTTTGGCTACCCCAGAGAGCTAGTCACTGATCAAGGAAGCCAGTTCACATCCAACTTAATTGAAGACCTACTAGCTCATCACAAAATCGAGCATAGGACTTCCACCCCCTATCATCCTTAGGCAAATGGGCAAGTGGAAGTCACCAACAGAGCATTGGAAGGGATTTTGACTAAGGTGGTGAGCAGCAGTAGGAAAGATTGGGCAGATCGCCTGGTTGAGGCCACATGGGCTTACAACACCACCTGGAAAACCACCACCGGCTTCACACCTTATGAGCTGGTCTATGGGAAGAAAGCTTTGCTGTCCATTGAATTTGAATACAACACTTTGAGGATGGCAGCTCAGCTGGACCTAGATCTCAGCCATGCACAACAAGAAAGGTTATTGCAGCTGAATGGACTGGACGAGCACCGGATGCAGGCCCTCCTTCACTCAGAAGTGGTTCAACTTCAGAGAAAGGTGTGGCATGACCAACACCTCAATGACAAGCAATTCCAGCCAGGAGATTGGGCACTGTTGTATGACTCCAGGCACAAAGATTTCAAGGGGAAGCTGAGAACCAGATGGCTGGGACCATATGCAGTGGAAAAATGTCATGACAATGGATCTGTTCTTATTCGGACCATTGATGAGGAGGCCATCCCCATGCTTGTCAATGGGCATCGACTGAAGATCTACAGGAAACCTCTCTCAAGACAAGAATTCATCAAAACTGTGGAGAAGTCAGTGTTGGTCATAGAGAAGGGTTCTGCCTCTGCTTTGGGCATACCCTGAAAGATCTAAAAAAAAAAAAAGGTAATAAAGATCCTTGGGTGAAAACCTTTCTGAGGCTCCCAAGGCAGGTGGTAGGGGTGAAAACCTCATTGAGGTGCCCCTATTGTCTTTCAAAAAAAAAAAAAAGGAGATTTGAAAAAAGATCCTTGAGTGAAAACCTCTCTGAGGCACTTAAGGTAGATGGCAAGGGTGAAAACCTCATTGAGGCGCCCCTGTTATCTTTCCAAAAAAAAAAGAAAGGAAAGAGAAAAAAGAAAAAAAAACAATAAGCAAAAGAAGACAGGGACAGCAAGTTTATAATGTGGAAGTGCATGTAGGTTGCAGGTGTTTTAGGAAGGAGAGGAGGTCTCTCAACTCAAAGTCAAGGATCCTTATCATGCTGCCAGGAGACCTCACCAGCACCTCCTCCAAGAATACTCATCTTCTCCAAGGTATGGGCACGATTTCATCACAGCTTAAGTCTTCTACAGGAAGATGCAGACTTTCTACAGGAAGGTGCAAACTTTCTACAGGAAGTTCTGTATTTCTACAGGAACCTTCCTGCAGAAGTTCGGGACGGCCCAGAATTCATTGTATGAGGAGATCTAACGACCAAGGATCGGTTTGGACGCATGCAAGCTACTATTTTCACCCTTACACACTGTTGTCACCTCTTTCTACTACCCCTGTCGACATGCAATGAAGATACCTGCACCATCAAAGCAGATCATTGAGTATCAAGAGAAAGCAATTTTTGAAAATGAAAAAACATTGAGATGTCATACCATATCCATCCCAGCCATCCATGAGCTCTGTGAGCATGATCGTGAGGCCACTGCCTTCGTCGTGCAGCATGCACCCGAGGAGGAAAAACTGCTACAGGACATCCTGCAGGAGTCCCGTAACAGTTAAGCCAACTAGAGTGCACACCATTCCACCGCCTGCAACATGCAAAGATCACGCGGGCGCATGCAGCCAAAGCATCAGCTTCATTGTTAGCGGCCTGTGAATATGAACCTCCGAACCTGTGCAATCAAGCAGCAGCAAACAAATCGAGCCATCGTCGTCCAAGAGCCTGAGAAATCGTGTCGCGGCCGCACAGGTAAGTGCCTCGACCCTTTCTTCCGTCGAATTGCATGAATTTTACTTTGAAAATGTTTGCGAAGTGTAAAGTGAATGGGTTGAGCGGTCGTATGGCCATTCGACTGGCCACGTCGACCAGTCAGTGGTCTAGTCGGATGTTTGAACGGTGGTCGTGGCAAAAAGGAACGGGCAGTGCACACGTGAGAGCCATCCAGTCGGGAAAAACGAGTTTTAACAGAAGTGACGGCGGCGGATCTGTGGGGAATGATGCGGCAGTAAGGGAACTCGCAGACAAATGATGGACTGACGTCGTCCAACGGTCTGGCAGGGACAGCTCACCCCCGCGCCACGGATTCCGCCGAATTCAAATCTAATCGGCTAGATTGCCACCCCACGCATTTATCATTCACCGTTTGAAACTCGAGTGATCATCCGGATCCCTCTGCAGCTCGACACTCCAAGTCTTTGGCCGTTCGAACGCCTGTTAAGCAGCACAGAGAGCGCAGACCCACTGCAGTATCCTCCGGAATTCGCACACTGCTTCTACAGGAAAGCTGTTTCTACAGGAAATTGGGTTCCTCACGTCAAAAGGTGGCAGATTAAAAAGGTAAGCCTGAACTCTCCATGCAATTGGTTTTGAGGGTGGCAGAATCGACGTCTACAGTCTGGTCGTAAGAAAATTTTGCAAATATTGTCTGCTGTTGCATGAATTGTCGTCCTACAGGATGTGAGTTATAGTTAAGCCGTGTTAAGGTCGTCGGGAGATAAGTTTTGTGAATTGTATGCGTGGCAGAGGCGTAATTCTACGCTCTGTCCCAGTTAGCCAATTTTCTTCTGCACCCGCCACCTCCAGTTAACGTCGCAGGTTTTTCACCTTGCCGGGTGGGTTCATCAGAAGGGAACCAACCGACTCCACAAAGCTAAGAGAAAATCCTGAGGTGGTGGAGCTCTTCACGCGAGCGCAATGGATATCATTCTGTGACAAATTGCAGGGCTATGACGATGAGGTGGCAGAGGAGTTTTTGCAAGCTCTGAAGCTGAAATCCAAAACATTGGCCACCATTAACTTCAGGGGATTGAGTCTCAGACTCACCCCACAATTCATCAGCCGAGTTACTGAGCTCCCAATGGGATTACCATGGGATAAAGAAGAAAGAAAATTGGGCCAACAGGCTAAGAAATAATTCTTTCCACCAGAGGAGGAATTCTCAGAAGATAAAAATGGGGTTCGTAGAACCAGTTTACTGCCACTGTGGAGTGAAGTTAGCCTACAGATTATGAAGTACATCACCTACGAAGGTCGTTTTAGTATTGTCTATGGGTACCATTTTCGGTTACTCACGGAATTAAGGCACCAGATGGACCTACCTGTAGAAAACAAACTTAGTCTCCCCTACTTTCTACTACAGTCTCTGATTGAGTGTGCCACCAAGTTGAAAGAAGGCACACCAGACCAGGTAGCCCACCATGGACTCATCAAACTCCTCGTGGAGGATGCGCTCCACACATACAAGGTTCCTCTCTCATGGGAAGCCTTCAGAAATTTGACCAAGGATGGTGATATAAAGATGCTGACCGAAGAGCTCGGTTCATCTAGCAGTGAGGAGAAAGAGTCAGTGCCCGCAAGGAAGAAAGAAAAAGGCCAGAAGACCACGACCATGGAGCAGAAGGAAAAGCAAGAGAAGAAACAAGAGAAAAAGGGTGCCAAAGAGAAGGATGACACACCCATTTTGACGGCAAGAGAGAAAAGATTGCAAAGCCGAGTGGACAAGGCTGAGAAGGTCCACATCAGCAAAAGTGCCTCGACAGCAACCGCAACCAAGTCAAAAAGTAAAACACCCTCAGCAAAGCAATCTAAAGTGGTGCCACCTGTCTCTACAGGAAAACCGAAACCGGCTTCTACAGGAAGCCCGAAATCAGCTGAAAAATGGCCTTCTACAGGAAGCCCAAAATTAACTAAAACAGGGTCTTCTACAGGAAGCCCTGAAAAAGCGAAAACCAAGGAGAAGAAAGCTGACATTATTGCAAGGGAGGCAGTAGCTGTGCTGGCCGCCCTCAGCACACCTCCTAAGCCAAAGGAGAAGAGGAAGAGGGAGACCCCTCTATATTTTAAAGCTAGAAGAAGTGTGAGAATAAAGACGGGCAAGCCACAGCCTCCGTCCAGCAGCCCAATCATTATCGAAGATGCCCCTACTTCGCCCAAGGAGAGGTCCCCCTCGAGGATATCAGTCACCTACGAGAGGGGGAGCCCAAAGAAAACTACTTGGAAAGAAAGGTTAGACCAATTGACTACAAAAGCTCGGCTACAGGATGCTGAGGATGCTCTACAGGAAACCTTAGCCAGGCTTAAAGAAACTGAGAGAATGGAAGGAGAAGCACCCTCATCACCACTAAGGGAGGGCGAAGTAGAGCCACCAAAAGAAGTGGAGAAAGAGCAGATACCAGAACCCAGCCCTCAGCCAAGTCTGAGTTCATATTACAACTTTTTAGAGGCTGGCAAAATTATACCTCAGAAATTTACTGTGCCACTGTTTTTTGCATTGGAGGAAGAAAGAGTCCGTACACACACGTGGATGAAAATAGCCAAGTCAAAGGGTGTGGCAGACATAGGTCCCTTGCAGGAGCAGCTCAAGGAGGCCAGAAGTGAATTATCCATGGCTAAACACGTGGCAAATTGCCAACGAGTGTTCCTACAGGAAGAAAACCAAAAGCTGAGATTGCAGCTACAGGAGCTGAGGACAGGGACAGCTACACCCTCCAATGACACCACAGCAGAACAGCAAGGTAAAAAGGAACTGCACACCGGTTTTGGGGAGCCAACCACACATCTACAGGAAGCAAAACAACAAGCACAAATTGAGGTGCAAGCTCTCAGACAACAGCTGCAGCAGAAAGAGGCACAATTGGCCTGCATGGCCAGTTGGGCCATGGATGCTATACAATGCAGACCGCCGGCCAAATCCTATGGCCTGTACTTGAAATACCAATGGCAGCAGTTTCAAATCAATACCTTGGCGCAAAGAGGTATCTCTCAGCTCCAAGACCCGCAGCAATTCACTGAAGTATGCAGTACTAGTTCATCAGAGGATAAGGCCAAATTAGAGGAGTTCTACCTCCATAATTTGGCCCTGCCTAATGTAGTTTCATGGGATCCCAATACGGCCTTGGGAGATATGCAATTAATGGCATTTGCCTCATGGCTGAACCATGAGGACAAAAGAGCAGCAGAAGCCAAAGTAGTCATGAACCGAGAGCTGAATGAGCCATTGCTCATCAGACCAGAACCAGGGGATCCAGTTGCACTAATCTCGGCACACCAACATTTGTCCACTGACCCTCAAGCTTCATTGAGATATATGGATCAACAGGCCCAAGCCATAGCTCATTTTGAGGACATGGAGAGACTGTTAGGAGACAACGCTGTCCAAGCTTGCGACCGCAGATGGAATACCTTGGCCCACAGTCTGAAAATTAGAGAGTATCATACCCCAACTCGGATGAGAGAAGCACTAGCACGGGTGGCCCTCTATAAGAAATCCATGCAAAACCTCCAGGCCAGCTGGATTGGCCTAAAACTAAGCCCACCACTGCTGCTAGGATTAATGGAAGGCAGCACAGAGAAGGATGATAATGAACAGTGGGAAGAGGTGAACAGAAAGGCTGGGTTTCATATCAGCAAGGAGGACACTACTACAGAGGCTTGGGATGTAAGGGTGGCAGTAAAGGCAATGAAGGATGAAGAGTTGGACTAGTTGCTCAAGGATGAGCAAATATTTTAGCTGGGGGGTGATGATGAGCCCCAAATTTTGGTAACATTTTGGGCTCATTTGGCCTACTTACCTTGCTCAACCCTTCATTTTTTATCACTTATGCATCATTTCTTAGTATATTCATGTTATTTGTAGGAAGGAGGGCAGTCATTATGCCTATGTGGCTAATACATGTTTATTTCAGGTCTTTTTGACATTAAATGGAGCAAAACCACGCAGATGGAGGCAAGGAGACAGCCAAGGTGGCATTGCGGGTTTGTAGGAAGGTTGTCCACAGCCTTGAATGACCTTCCTCGTGATCTCCACTCCAACTCCGAGCCCCAACAGCTATCACCACCGAGCTAGAAGGCAGCCAATGGATTCTACAGGAACAGCAGTTTACTTTTAGTTGGACAACCAAGCCCCACTAATTTAGGAGGCCAGCTTGGCCCTCATAATGTATAAATATTGAGGCTGTAGCCTTCGATGGGAATTTTTGAACCTTTGTTGCAGATTTTGGATCACGAGCTATAGCTCTGTTTTGCTCTTTGTAAGCCATTTTTGGCATGTTGTCAGACTTATGATTATGATCTTTTAATAAAAGGCAGGCAGATTTGAGTTCAATTCTGAGTTCTTAGAGGAGCTATAGCTCTCAGGTTTGGGCCCAACCTGAGAGCAATAGGCCTCCTTTCTTTGTATTGTTACTTGTCTTTTCTTCAGCATCATATTTCTTGTCCTTTACATGCACTTGGAAAACACAGTTTGCTGATTCGAATTTCTTGATGTGGTTAAGTAGGTTAGTTTTATGGATAAAGTGCTTTCAGCAGTTTAGATTAGAGTAGGAGGATTAGGATTCATCAGAGTTCCAAGAAAAGGTTGATTGTACACTCACTTCCACCTCTGTTTAGAGATTGGGAGTGCAGACCGTGCCAACCACCAAAAACACTGTTTTATATGTTCATGCAAGCTTTAACGCAATAATTTCAGTTGTAGAAGTGTCCATGCATTTAGATCTTGAGCAATAACTCTTTGTTTCAGCACCATGCACGATTTCTCTCTTAACTTACATTGCTGTTCTTTGGTTTTCAATAAAACAGTTAGAATAGGTTGATGAATTCTCGGTTTTGTGCAAGACAGAGGTGATTTGTTTCATTTACCCTGCGCAGCACCACTCTATCACTCCCTTATCCTTCTCAGCCATGCCTAAGCCATCTCCTTACCTCCCAGCTCGATCATTTGCCCACCAACTCTTCTATTATCCACGTTGTTTTATCTTTTCGGCCTTCCATTGCCTCTACCCTTCTATCGACCAACCAGCTTTACACACCCCCTCTCCATCTCATCTCTCTGTCCATAAGCCATCACAAGCTCCCCTCTCATCCTACCCATCCACCCATACAGCTCATTCACTCCTCCATCACCCAAAACTCCGATTGCAGAACATCCTGTAGAAGTTAGCAGACTTCCTGTAGAAATCCCGAGCTTCCTGTAGGATCCCCTGCAGACATCCTGTAGAAGCTTGCAAACACGGTTGCTAGGCATCCGAAGGTTGTGAACTTCTGTGGAATGATGTTAGGGATCCTCTGGACCCTCTCAGAGTCCTCCTGACCTTTTCCAAGCCTTCCTCCCCTTGAACTACCCCTGCACAGTCAAAGACCCAGTAAGAAGCACAGTCATAATAACTCCAACCACTTGAGCAAAAATACAAAAACATGTTCTCTTCAGATGAAAGTAGTTTAGACTCATGCATCTCATCTCACTAGAAGTAATGGCATCATTTTTAGAAGTTGCATTCCCACCATTGCATCGTAAGGATTAAGCTTGTCAGATTAGGGTTTACTAGGGTTTCCATGTTTTGTTGGCTTTCAGTTCATTCTTGCAAAGTAGGTTAATTTCCTTTGAGATAGCTTTCGTTCATCACTTAAAAAGCTTCTTCTGAGAACATATAGAAGTTGGCTTGAGCCCTAGCGGACTTGTGCCAGCTGACCAAGTGACAGCTGCGACAAGAGCTAGTACTTGTGCATACAGCACCGTTGCTTCCAAGTTTGTTACGAACTACCGGGTTGATAAAATTAGAGAAGGAAGCTCCAGGAGTTGTAGCATTATTGCTACAATACTGGAGCCCACCAGTTGTCATATTCACTGGATCAGTATTTGTTGTTTTGTCATCAACTTGAATTCCTACATTTGATACTTCTTTCTCGATAAATTGTTGTACCTTGTTTCTAATGACTTCTTATCCTTCTTAAGTTTCTTAATTTACGTCAATAATTTTTCACTATGGTTTTTAAGTCGAGAAACTTCTTCATTTTTGTCAATAATGATTTTGTCAATTTCATTTTGCATATTTTGTAATACTTTTTTACCTTCTTGAGAAATTACTTTTGAAATATCTGATATATCTTCTAGCATTACTGAATTAGGTTTCAGTGTAACATCTTGGAGTGTTATTTTCTTCTTCTTGTAAGAAAATGTTAAAAACTTTTTCTTAGTAATTATAATAAAGGAACCTATAGTTTTCATCCATGGTGATCCCAAAACAATGTCACTATCGTTAAAAGATAAGGTTTGCATGGTGAATTGTGAGGTAAAAGTATAATCTCCAATATTTAGGTGTAGATTGCTTATATCGTATTGTTTGCAAAAAAGTTTCAACACTATTTGATTCAGGAATCACCAATTGATTAGCACATTGAGGACTAACATAATTACTTCTTTCAGTAGGATTGATAGAGATTATGATGTCTCTTCCTGCGAGTGATCCTTTGATTTTAAATAGTGTGTAAACAAATGTACTATGGGTTTCAGGAAACCTTTCATTACTAGCCTCCATTTTTGCCTTGATGTTTTTACGTAAACAATATGTCAACTAGAGCTATTTTTATTATAAAATATCACTTTCTTCTTCTATATATATCTTTCAAATATTCTCCTTTAATGTGGATTGTTAAAACTTGAATACCCTTTTATTAAAAAAGATACTCCTTTATATTTTTGCCCTCTATATATGTATGTATTTCTTTATATTAAGACCCCTTTTCAAAATAACTTTACTATCTAATAATAATAATAGTTTCATTTTTTTATTATTATTATAATAAATTGGTCCCCCTTTTTTATATACTTAATTACTTCCTTGATAAAATTTTAATGTCACCCCACTTAATAAATATAAAGGTCACGTCTTTTCATATGACATGGTCACGATGTTAAAATAGCATGGGCTATTACCATGGGTTGTTTTTAAAACCTACGTAAAAGTAAAACGTATTCCTTTTGTTTTTTGTTTTGTTTTTTTTTTTTTTTTTTTTTTTTTCCAACTTTTTAAAATACCATGGGCAATTACCATGGGTTGTTTTTAAAACCACGGGCTTCTCCATGTAAAAAGTTTTAAATATACTTGGAAATATTCCCTCTTATCTTTATTATGCACTTATTTTATTTTTTATTTATTTTTGATTTTTTTCCTATATATATATATATATATATTTATTTATTTATTTATTTATTTATTTTTATTTACTTATTTATTTATTTATTTTTTTAAATCTATATTATTATTTTTGTTATCCCACTTGGGATTTGAAACGTTGGTATAAAGATGTTGAAACTGTGGATTCTCCGATCAATAAAAATGACACAAGCCACAGATCTCTAAAATCTATATTATTATTTTTGTTATCTATATATATATATATATATATATATATATATGTAGATAGATATATATATATATATATATGTAGATAGATATATATATATATATATATATATATATATATATATATATATATATATATATATATATATATATATACATATACATATACATATATATATATATATATACATATATATATATATATATATATATATATATATATATATATATAGCCAAAGGCCTGGTAGCGAGACGGAGAATCCCCAAATATTTAGCGAAACGCTTGAACTGCAACAGCAATAAATTTGACGAAGAGTCGATAACCAAAGACTTGGATCAGAGAACGAGCTTTGTGTACCGGTTAAGCAACCTAGAGGACCAAACTCCTCTGATACCAAATGAAGTGAACAAAGTTCCTTCTACAAATTAATTATTCCATAAAACTTGGAATATGAAATTATCCATTGAGGATATAAATATTATATTAAATATGTGAATAAGATAAGAATTAATGATTTACAAATGAGAACGAGAGATTTGCTTATATACCAAGCAAGTGTCTCTTCATGAAAAGTCATGTCCTATTAGACATGCCTCTTCAACCTAATTACTAGCTTAATTAACTATTATTTATGATTATTATCTTTTACATTATATTTGTATTATTTATATATTTTATTCGTTACAAAATCACCTGCATAATCAACATCTACATATCTGCAGACTAATCCTTCACTACCATTAAAGATGATGCAATGGTCACTTGTGCCTCTTAAATATCGAAGCACCCATTTCATTGCTCGCCAATGCTCTTCACCTGGATTTGCCATGAACCTGATGACAACTCCAACTGCATGTGAAATGTCAGGTCTTGTAGATACCATCGCATACATTAAGTTGCCTACAAAATTTGCATATGGTACATGAGACATATACTGCTTTTCTTCATCAGTTATAGGACTCAAAACCGAAGAAAGCTTAAAATGGGAAGCTAATGGAACATTAACAGGTTTCACATTGTTCATACATAACTTTTCAAGTGCCTTCTCCACATACTTTTGTTGTGATAACCAAAGCTTACCATTTTCCTGTCTCTGTGTATCTCCATGCCCAAGATATGTTTTGCTGCTCCAAGATCCTTCATATCAAATGTCCTAGAGAGCTGAGCCTTTAACTTGTTGATCTCTTCCATGCTTTTGCTTGTAATAAGCATATCGTCAACATACAAAGCTAAGATAATGAATATGCCATTGAAACTTTTGAAGTATACACAATGATCATACTCACTTCTAATAAAGTTCTGGCTCACCATGAAGGAATCAAACTTCTTGTACCATTCTCTGGGAGACTACCTTAGACCATACAACAATTTCCTGAGCTTGCAAACTAATCTTCTGCTGCGACCTTGTACAAAACCTTCTGGTTGTTCCATATATAACTCTTCATTCAAATCACCATGTAGAAAAGTTGTTTTAACATCTAACTATTATAACTCAAGGTTAAGTAATGTAGTTAGTGCTAACACAGTACGAATAGAAATTAGTTTTACAACTGGTGAAAAAATCTCATGAAAGTCGATACCTTCAACCTGAGAATACCCTTTTTCTACCAGTCTTGCCTTATACCTTTTGATACTTCCATTAACTTTCCGTTTCAGTTTGAAGACCCATTTGCATCCAACAATACTTCTCCCTTCAGGAAGTTCTACTAGATCCCAGGTATTGTTCTTGGCTAAGGAATCCATTTCTTCTTCCATAACCGTTTTCCATTTTTCGTTATCTGTATCATCTACTGCTTCCTGATAACAAGAAGGTTCCCCATCTTCAGTAATCAAAGCAAAAGATGAAGCAGAATCTTCATACCCTTTGGAAGTTTTTCTTTCCCTTGTAGACATTCTTAGAGTGAATGGTTGTTGCACTGGTTCAGAAACTTGAAATATTTCAGAAACTTCAACAACTTCCTTTGCATCTTCAACAAATTTTTCTCCAAAAGTATTTTCTTCCTTTTGACTGTCATCAAAAGGTCTAGTCTCCAACTGAATTTATTGATTTGGCGATACCTGTTCTTGTTCAATTCTTTCAACATTTGATTTTAAAAGAGAAGATTCATCAAATGTTACATCTCTACTAATGACTATCTTCTGCGATGTAGGATCCCACAACCTGTATCCTTTCATTGCATAGTCATACCCAACAAAGACATAACATTTCGATTTTGGATCTAATTTTGAACGCTGATTTTTAGGAATAAGAGAATAAGCATCACAGCCAAATATCCTTAAATGTGAATAATCACAAGACTTAGCTGTCCAAACCTCTTCAAGAATTTTACAATTAATTGCTACTGAAGGTGATCTGTTAACTAAATAACAAGTAGTGGATACTACTTTTGCCCACAACTCCTTTTGCAAGTTAGCATTGCTGATCATGCTTCTGGCTCTTTCCATAAGATCCCGATTCATACATTCAACAACACAATTTTGCTGAGGAGTATAAATGATAGTTTTGTGTCTAACAATTCCTTCATCCTTACAATATTGTTCAAATTCTATTGAAGTGAATTCGCCACCATTGTCAGTTCTTAAACATTTAATTGATTTGCCTGTTTTTTTCTCTACCATTGTTTTAAATTGTTTAAAGACATTGAATACATCAGCTTTTTTTTTTAGCATAAAGACCCAAACTTTACGAGAGAAATCATCAATAAACGTTAAAAAATATAGAGCACCTCCATATGATACAACAGGAGATGGATCCCACAAATCAGAATGAATATAGTCTAAAATATCTTTACTATTATGATTCCCAGTTTTAAATCTCTGTTTACATTGTTTTCCATACACACAATGTTTACAGAAATCCAACTTCAAGGATTTCAAATTAGAAAGTGATTTACATTTCATCAGTACCTAAAGACCTTTCTCGCTCATGTGACCCAATTGTTGATGCCATAGGCGAGTACCTTCTTCTTTTTCTGACACAAACGTTGCTTCACTAACCTGAGAACTTCCTTTGAGTCTGTAAAGATTTCCGACCTTTTTTGCTTTCATCACAACTAGGGCACCTTTAAAGACTTTCAACACTCCATTTTGACCTGTAAACTTATAACCATCTGAATCCAACACTCCCAAAAAATCAAAATTTTCTTCAAATCAGGGACATGTCTAACACTAGTTAATGTTCTAACTGTGTTATCATACATTTTAATCCTGATATTTCCCATCTCAACAGTCTGACATGATACATTATTACCCATAAACACAGAACTACCATTTACATTTTCATATGAAGTAAACCAATTTCTATGTGGACACATGTGATAAGAAGCACCAGAGTCTAACAACCAGCTTTCTAAACCCTAAGAGACATTACATACTGGTGAAGTTTCATCTATCATACATAATTCTTCAGCAGATAAAACTTCATCTATCATACCCGAATCAACTTAATTTGCTTCCTTCTTCGGGTGATCAGATTCTTTTAATTTCCAACAGTCTTTCTTCAGGTGTCCAATTTTATTACAGTGCCAACATTTTGCCTTACACTTCTTTCCCTTTGATTTAGATCTGGAAGACTTCCTTGTTTTTTCTCCTCTTTCCTTGGACCGTTCTCTAGCTATCATGGCTTCTGATGCAGCTGTTTCAGTACTAGATTTCCTTCGTACTTCTTCAGACAAGAGAGCTCCCACAACTGATTCAAATTTCAAAGAATCAGTGGTGCTCAAAGTGATTGAAGTTACGATGTGATCCCATGATTCGGGCAGAGAACACAACAAGGTTATAGCTTTGTCTTCTTCCTGAATTTTAACTTCCATATCTATTAATTAGCATATAAGTGTATTAAAAACATTCAAATGTTCTGCAACTTTTGAACCCTCCTTCATTTGAAGACTGTATAGTTATCTTTTCAGATAAATTCTATTGGTTAACGACTTTTTCATATATAGTTTTTCCAGTTTTTCCCATAAGCTTGAAGCTATACTTTCTTCAACAATGTTGAAGAGAACTTCATCTGCCAGGCATAACCTGATGGTACTAAGAGCTCGGGCATCCAAGTCCTCCTTGTCTGAATTCGTCATGCTTGCAGGTTTCTTATTTGCCCCATCCAAAGCTTTGTGCAACCCTTGTTGCACAAACAAATCCCTAACTTTTAGTTTCCATAGAGCAAAGTTGCTCTTGCCGGTGAATTTCTCCACCTCGAACTTTGCATTTGACATCTTGGCCATTTCTTTCCTCCTAGGGTTTCCCTTTTTTTCAACTAGGTTTCTCAAAGAAAACAAGGATTTAGGGTTTCTTCAATTTTTGGTTTCCTCTTCAGAAATCTGAGCCTTTTTTTAATAAAGAAACTCCTTTCTACAATTTTTAACCTTTTTAAAAAAAATTGAGCCTGTTTATTAAAAAAAAAAAAAATTGAATCTACTCCCCTTCAAAAACTTTATTCAAATTTTCTGTTACTATTCCAGAATAGAAAACTTTCCTTTTTTCTTAACTAGAGAAGCCCTTCAACAAAAAATCCACTGGTTTTCTTTAACCCACAACAAATAATTTCTGAAAACTTTGCTTTTGAAGGAAAAATAATATTTTTTTCACAAATACCCAGATTACTTGCTCCACGCAAATATACTCGGATTACCTGCTCCACGCAGATTCACCTCCACTCCTCGACAACTCTGGACAGGTGGATAGGACCAGCAATGAGCAGCAACCTCCTTGATGGCACTGGCAGTAGCATTCGATTACAGGTCCGTGGCAGGCTACGCCCTCTAGCACGGCTTCAGCACTCCACGACGGCAGCAGGCAAAGCCCTCCTCTCTGCTCCAGCATGCAAAGGTTTCAACGACTCTTCCTCTATGCTCCAGCACACAGAGGTCTCAACGGTTCTTCTTCTCTGCTCCAGCACGCAGAGGTCAAGGCTCTCCTCGACGCATGCACGCAGATTTGACAGAGCCTCCTCGCTCCACCTTGCAAACCGTGGTTCACCTCTGGTTTTTAACACGTAACAATGTACATGAAGAGCGGCGGTTGGTCTTCACGCAAAGGGCAGAGATTTGGTGGTAGGCTCTCTGAGCTTTGGTCTACGCACAGATAGAGATACTCTGGTCCAACCCTTGAGCACGAGGAGGCAAAAAATGACCACGCAGGCTCTTATGCAGCCTCTTCTTTCACACGCATTTCACTCAACTTGACTGGCACGTATTTGTCTCCAAAAAAAGATCAACTCAACTGGCTCTGATACCATTTGTAGTTAGATGAGTTACTGATCAAGAAAGAAAGAAGGCATTTACAGTTATAAATTAACCAAGAATATACAACTACACAAGTAATAACTCGGGATTTACGTGGTGAAACCATGACAGAGTGTCAAGGAAACATCCACGGGGCAAGGGATTGGAATCTCTATTTAATCAATAAATGATTCTCCATACAATAATTCGGGCATTCATCAGTTTTATATGTCCCCTCAATTACATAAGAGATGTTTCGGTATAAAACTAACTTGTTAATAACTAAATACATTTTACTCAAATTTACATAATTAGTTGTCAATTTCCAACATTTCATAGCATACATGGTGGATATAGCTTGTTTGAAAAAAGTGAGATTAAGCATTAAAAGGAGTATAATCATAAAATATTTTGGGCTTGTTGTGACTCAGACTCCTTTTGTAAGGACCTGCGGTCCTTGACACAACCGTTGGTGAAACGTGTGACTTGTTTAGTGAGCAAACGAGTTGGAAACATGACGAGTGAGCAGCTTAATGGAGGTATGCGAAGTTACATGGGTAAAATGCGCATAAGGAAGGTTAAGCGATGGCTTGTTTATAGCGTGGGGAGCGTTGAACATAACCCATGGCCGACACAACATACTATGGCGACTTGGGCATAGATTGCTGGCTGACCAGCAATAAACAAAGGCGAATGAGTATGGAGGGGCATTCAAATGCATCAAGGACGAGTCGGCTTGGGCAGCGCGACTTGCCCTTCCACTCATATCAAAACAACGATGCATGTCCAAGCCATTTCAACATCGATCTTTCAGTCATCAACTTGAGCAAAGGGGAAGTGCGTAGTAAGAAGTGAAGCCGCAGTGAGGAAGGGAAGGCACAGCTCTATGCACCCAACCTTGGGCGCAGGCTGCACGGGATAAAACACATAGGTTCTCGACCTTGGGTGAGAACGCGGGTAGGAAGCGCCCGATGTTCAGTTATTGGTTGAGGGCACGGGTGAAGGCGTCCATCCTTCGTGCAGGAGTAAACGGTGTGGTAGAACTCGGGTGAAGGTGCCGGTTGTTGGGTGGGGGTGGCGGCTCGTGTGAGGGTGCACCCGCCCATTGTTCAAAGGCATTCTTTGGTGAGGTCACCCACTGGTTGTGCGAAGGTGTGCAAGGGTGACTTGGGTGAGGTCGCCCGCCCGTCATACAAGAAGAACAAGGTTCAGTTGTGAAGTGCGGAAGACAGCTCGTGTGAGGGCATGCCTGCCCGACTTGGGCAAAGAATCTTGGTTATCACATGGAGGTGTGAGAAGTGCAAATTTGGCTAAGTATGAAACTTGGTGTTTCCAAGTCTACTTGTAAAACATTGTAATATTGAAAGATTGTATAATATATTATTCGGGCAGACTCATTGTTCAGGGAGTTGCCCCTCCCTTTATACTGTGCAATTGTGTTATCTTGTATAATTGCTGATGATAATGAATGTGTATGGGTGTTCATTGGTATAAAGGAAACATAATAATTACTTGGTCGAGAAACACAAACTAAGTAGGATATATGGTTAGGCGTAGCCCGTGAACATAAGTATTGGTGAAAAGAAAGTGTTCGGTGGTGCCGCACCTCGCCAAGAGCGGTTGAAAGACTATCGTAGGCTTGGGGGCGTGACAGTTGGTATCAGAGCAGGGTTGCTCATGATGAAGTGCAGGTGATATTGAAGCTGATTTAGGGTTGAAGAATCTTGACAGTTTATGACAATGGAAGTAGGTACTTACAGGTGAAGGAAGCTCGTTTCACATACAAATGGAACAAGAGCTGGTTCATGGTTGCAGGGAACTTGGTGAAGCTAGTGAATTGAATCAAGGAGCTGATTCTACGAAGACCGAAGACTTGAAAGGAAGTTCAAGTTTTGCAGGTGACAGGTGGAATACCAGGGTGATTCAGGTGGATGGTGAAATAGGTTTAGCAGAGGTGAAACTTAGTGCTTGGGCCAAGATGAATGACAAGATGGCAGGTTTGGAAGAATGCGAAGGGAAGCTCTTGCTTACCTCGTACAGGTTGAAACGGATGAAAGAAGAGAACCCCCGGATTCGAGATAAGCTTGAAGTCTTGGAAAATAATGTTGAAGACGAACTTCTTCAACTTGGTTGGAAAATGGAGCAGGATGAAGTTACAGATTTTGCTAACCAAGAAGAGAAAGCCATGATGTTTAAGGATGTTGTAAATGTTACGATGATGGAGGATGAACTTGAGGTTGATTAAGTTGGACCAGGATCGTGCAATTTGCAGACATGGATGGATGAGGATACTCACATGGAGGAGCCTCATGATGATGAAGTAAGTATTGATGCTTGTATTTCATTTGAGCATTTGGTAGATGGACCGTATGCAGGGAAAAGCAAAGTCAGTTTGTTGATGCAAGGGAACATCTTACCATGGATGTCTATGATGAGACCTTGTATGGAGAAGTGTTGAGTCTTGAAAATGTCATTCATTTCCATTACACTTTCACTATTATGTCCATTATATCACCTCCATTTCACTACTATGTCACCACATTCATCCCACTTTCATTATCATTGGGCCACCTTTATGTTTTTGCAATCTTTATTATTTCTAAGCCTTTTAAGTGAATTTGTGGTTAAACATTAGAAAATAATGTGCATATGCTTATACCTAACAAATGGGTTGAGATTGTTGACATGTGTAGGTTGAAAGGAGGCTTCTAGAAGACCCTTATGTGGCACTCTAAGGCCAAATTCGAATTTGGTTGGAAAGAATCATGGGATCATGAGGATATGTGTCACATCTCCTAATTGTATTGTAACTCTAAAAAGACATGTGTCTTATCAGTTCCTATTTTGATTAGGACTCTAGAGGTAGAGGGAGAGATTCATGGACTATCATTAATGAGATGGCTCTCATCTTTTTGTATAAATAGGAGATCTCTCTCCTTCATTTGTTAGTCTTTAGTTCCTAGTTCTTAAGTTTGTAGTTCTTCCTTGATGGCTTTTGAAAGCTTTGGAGAACTTTGTTGTACTTTGTACTTTTGAAGAAATTGAATAAAGCTTTGATGTTCTCAACATGGAAGGAGATGTGAAGTAGATGTCATGGAGCATATTAGGATGTAAGGTAGAGTAGATTTCATTTTGTAAATATTGCTTTGATTTGATTATGTTATTTGATTGCTTTCAAGTTTGATAGATTAGATTTTTCATTCATGCAATTTTAATTCATGCAAGTGTGTTCAATTTTGCTTTGATTTCATAGGTGGCAGAGGGCCCCTGCCTTGTATAGTTGTCATTTAATTTTGCATTTTATTTCACCATGTATATTAGCTGTACATAACAAAGCTTTTTGATTACTGTTGTTTTACATTTTTCTCATGTATATTAGCTGTACATAACAAGTTGTTTTGATTACTGTTGTTTTACATTTTTCTCATGTATATTAGCTGTACATAAATTGCTTTCAAGTTGATTGTAGATTACTGATGCACATAGCCTTTTAATGAACTAATGACGTGATAGAATCATCTTGTCCTTTTGCTGAAGCAGCAAGGATACTGGGTCTCATAGTCATTAGCTCATTATTTGGTTATTGCATTTTATTTTGATTGAACTAGTTGTATATTTACACTTTTGTTTAAATACTAACTCCATCAATAACATGTTTTAAGTTCTTTTGAAGTGCTAAGTTTTGGAAATTACCATTAGGGACATAGGCCTTGTCTTGAAATATTTATCCATACTTGTCCTTTAAAAGTATTCTTAAGACCTTAGAATAGGATTTCCATTTGCATTAAACACTTTAGAAAACCAACAAGAACAAAACCCCAAAAAAACAACATAAACTATAAAACAACGAAGTAAGAGAAAGGTTAACTAAGCACATATAGTGCACCACACTTCATCAATTTACGATACCCGGATTGATAATTTATGTAGAGCAATTTAAGACATTAAATTGACTAGACATTTTGGCGCCGTTGCCGGGGAAGTGTAATTAGGAGACCTTATTTCTTACATCTAAAAAAAAAATTAACAATTATTGAGTATGCTCTCCTCCTGCACTTTGTGTGATCTGGAGGATCAGAAAAATGATTGTTATGTAAAAAAAAAAAGAAGTTAATGATTCTTGAGTATGCTCTCCTCTTGCACTTTGTGTGATCTGGAGGATCAGAAAAAGAATTATTATGTAAAAAAAAAAAGAAAAAAATAGGAGACAAAATAAACTTCATCACTTCAATTGATTCAAGAAAAAAAAAAAAAGAGACAAAATAAACTTCATTTCATTTCCATTTTCACTCCATACCATCCATTTCATTAATAAAAGTTATTTCCCCATGATCATTTCCATTAAGATTGCCTAACTATCTCTATTTAGCTAAGTGGTTGATATGCCAAGTTTCCGCAGCTGGAATCCGTTTCCGCGGCCAGAAACAGTTTCCGCAGCCACCACTCTGTTTTTCAAATTTACAGTCAAGATGTTAGTGCAATAAAATGAAAATGCAGGTATGACTAAGCATATGCTATGAAGACATGTACATGGAGCATCTACAAACATCAATAAAGAGCAATTGAGTAAGGGCTAATGGACAAACAAAGACAAGGATTCTAAAGGTATGGGCAGAAATTCTTTCAAATAACTGGCACAATTTTGCATATTTATTAAACCATTAAAGCTCACCATATGCAATGATTATTTTGACGACCTTACTCCATAAACCTTACATCTACTCCTTAAACGGTCTCATGATTATTTTTCAAGTTCAACTTATAGATGTCTGCACTCCCACTTTTCTTTATGAAATGGCTTCACGATTCTTCAAATAATGTATCCTTCATTAGTGTGTGTTTCCTATGGTTGGATTGGAAATTTCTGTAGCTACCCTCCCTCTTCAATGAATGCCTTCAAATCAGCAACTACATTCATCTCAGAAGGATTTCATTATTCATATACCAATTGTGAGGGTAAGTGATCGGGTGACCTGTGACGGTTGCAGAGATAAAGCCTGTTCCTGCTCCTCCTATCAGTCGCCCCAATTCTTCAACTCTATCCCTCTGTCTAAAGATCACAAGCCTAACAGGGTTGATGAACGGGAACGTATTGAGCAAGCCGGGGGCAATGTTATGTGGGCTGGAACATGGAGAGTAGGAGGTGTTCTTGCTGTATCTCGGGCATCTGGCAATCGGTTATTGAAACAATATGTTGTGGCTGAACCTGAGATTCAGGAAGCAATAATTGATGATGATTCTTGTAATTGTTGAACATGTGTAATACACCTGCAGAACATTAGATCAAACAACAAAAACGAATGCAGCAATAAAAACATCAACTCAGAAAGAATGCAGAATAGAGAATTGTTAACTCAGAAAAACGTAAACAACAAAAAAACGTCAAATTTAAAACGCTCGATTTGCCCAAATGGAGACGAATTTAGAAAAACTAAAACATGGGTTTTTTTTCCAGGTGGGTCAATTAGATAACCCAGAAACCGTTTGAGGAAATTTGTGGCGGTATGGGAGAAATCTTCGGTTCTTTAGAGCCTCTTTTTTACCGCCGCGTGAAGAAAAACGAAAATTGAGTTAATTAACTGATAAATTGAATATGTGATTCAATTCCACGTGCCTGAGGAAGAGAAATCTGCTCAGGTCCAATCTCCTTGGCGGCCAGATCATTCACCGTGTCACTGAATATGAGAAAAAAGATTTTTATGAACAAAGAACAATTCAAACACGGCACGTTTTGGTTGTTTGAAGTAATACGTTTTCCGCCACCCGTCTGCCCATTTAACAATAACATAATCAAATACGGCACTTCTCCAATAGCTATTCCTATGACTCGACGTTTTGCTTGCTAAAATATCGGCACAGTGCTAATACTCAGGGATCTTGTCTTCAATAACATGTTTTGTGTACAACGTGCTTGACAGTCTGACCCTATTTTCAGTCAAAAACTCTGCATTGTTTTTCTATCCGCTCTTCACAGCATCTTGGCCTCGAATACATCTATGTTTGATCTCCCTATAGTGGTGGGAAATTTCATCGGCTTTGCTGTCAGTCGAATGTTCTTTACATACACTCAATCGGCTCATATGTTGGCAATTCTTGGTGTAGATATTTTAGACAAAGTCATCACAAGCTTTGGAATGCCAATAGGTCCATTCAGATTGCATGTTCTTGTTGGATATGAAGTATCTATTGAGGTTGGCCAGCAATTTGTTACAGCCTTCACTCCTCCACATTTTTTTTTCTCTTCCACACACACAGCCACTTTCCGCAGCTAGCCCAACTTTCCGCAGCTAGCCCAACTTTCCGCAGCTGTTTTGTTAAACTCTAGGTTGCAGGTGTCATCAAGCAAAACAAGTCACATGGGTAGCTGGGGGAATGTTGGTACATGGATGGTGTCCTATTCATTCGATCAAATTTGATGGAAAAGACCCCGGTCAAAAGGAAGTCAAATTGTGTGTTATCACTAAGTCGCCACACTGAGTCGCTGCATGTCAAGAAAAAATAATAATTTTGAATCAATGAAATGAACAAGTTATTTTCTCACTTTTCTGAAGGTATTGATTAATTTTGGATTGATGATGAAAGATGAATGGCTAACTTTGTATCCAAGATTTTTAGCTACAGAACTGTGCACATTCCGCAGCTGTTCTCCAATTCCGCAGCCAGAAAAACCTCATTGTTCAAATCAGCCTAACTTTTTCATACAAAATCAGATTTTGATGATTTAAGTACCATTGGAAAGATCTCAACAAGATCTACACAATGAGAAATCCATAATTTGAGTTTGAAATGGCAAATAATGAAATAAATTGCTGAAAAGAAGCAACATTCAACTTGGGGCACCAATTCCAAAGCAGGTATAAATTCTTTTGATTTTTCCTTTGAGAACTTGTTTCATTAATACAAATTCTTAGTTTTGTGTGTAAATATCATAACTAGAGAGATTGATCACCTCTCTCCTTTGATAATCTTACATTCCATTGCAGAAGAAGTATTAGTTTTTTTGCAGGTTCCAGGAGGAAGGACAAATGACTACAAGAGAATGGTGTCTCTCTAAGAGACCAATTTGTTTCATAAGAGGATGATCAGCAACAAAGAGGAAATATGCTGATGCAAATTCAGATCCAAACACTTGAAAAACTTTCAGATACTATTGTCTCCATCACATCCATCCATCACATCCATACTTCATAATAAACCATTCACCTCATTCCACTCCATATTTTCCATTTACATTCACATACACTTTCCATCTCTTTTTGTCCATTCATAACCCACAAATAAAAGCAAGAGGCTCATTCACATGCTTATTGCCATTGCCATTTCTGTTCTCCATTGCCATCTTCCATTTTCATCTTCCATTTCCTGTCATTTTCATTCAGCAAATAAGCCCTGCTTCAATGCAAATTATTGAGTCCATAGTCCTTTGAGTCTAAGTTCTTTGTAAAAACACCTTGAGGCTTGCATGCCTTAATGGCAAGTCCTCATGCTGACAAACAATGGGAATACATTAATGTCCCTTGTTCGTTAGATCTTCTAGGTGACTCGACATTAGCAAATTCATTTGTACCTAGCAAGATGTGTTTGGGCATCTTGACTCTCATTGTCATCAATGGTGAGAGTTCTCGTGTTGACTAGTGGCATCCATTAATGGCCACTAAGCCAACAATTTCCTACTATGTTCGACATCAGAACATCTTTTCACATAGTAGGAATTGTGCCAATGAATTTTGAAGACATGAAGACTATTATTTTCATCATTTTGGAGCAGATTCAGCAAGTTTTAGTAGAAGCAATAAAAAGTCATCTTATCTCTCTATCCATGACTCCTCTTGTTCAGCCACTTGAAGAAGAATATGATCAGAAGTTTTCAGCCACCACACATACAACTCATCCATTCCAAAGGGTAAGTGAAGGTACGTCATTTTCTAACTTTTGACCATAGAATTCCATAAAAAGCTAGAATGATAATTGTTGGAAAAACATTTCTCTTCCTCATTTCATAAAATTGCCAATACCATCAGTTGGGGGGGGAATACATTCATATTCATATCTTGCCATGTCCATATCATATTCAGGAGCTCACATACTTCCAACATATATTAATTATTACATTGATATTATGAGCATACAATGGCTTTTGAAAAAGTGCTTAAAGGATAAATTGGATACAAACAAAATCATGGTTGTCACACAAGAACCAACCATCATGCAATCCAATAAAGATATACTTTGCAACAATAATCAAAATATCATTATGCAAAATTCAAAGATCAAAATAGAAGGCAACAAAAAAAAAATAAAAATGGTTGTAACACAAGAACCAACCATGTTGCAATTCAAGTGAAACACTTTGCAGAAATATGAAGTTATCAAATGATATCATGCAAAGTTAAGCCAAAGCTCAAGGATCAAAAGAGTTAATGTAATTTATATTGCATGAGGACATGCAATAGCTTCAGTTGGGGGGTATGTTGAGTCTTGAAAATGTCATTCATTTCCATTACACTTTCACTATTATGTCCATTATATCACCTCCATTTCACTACTATGTCACCACATTCATCCCACTTTCATTATCATTGGGCCACCTTTATGTTTTTCCAATCTTTATTATTTCTAAGCCTTTTAAGTGAATTTGTGGTTAAACATTAGAAAATAATGTGCATATGCTTATACCTAACAAATGGGTTGAGATTGTTGACATGTGTAGGTTGAAAGGAGGCTTCTAGAAGACCCTTATGTGGCACTCTAAGGCCAAATTCGAATTTGGTTGGAAAGAATCATGGGATCATGAGGATATGTGTCACATCTCCTAATTGTATTGTAACTCTAAAAAGACATGTGTCTTATCAGTTCCTATTTTGATTAGGACTCTAGAAGTAGAAGGAGAGATTCATGGACTATCATTAATGAGATGGCTCTCATCTTTTTGAATAAATATGAGATCTCTCTCCTTCATTTGTTAGTCTTTAGTTCCTAGTTCTTAAGTTTGTAGTTCTTCCTTGATGGATTTTGAAAGCTTTGGAGAACTTTGTTGTACTTTGTACTTTTGAAGAAATTGAATGAAGCTTTGATGTTCTCAACATGGAAGGAGATGTGAAGTAGATGTCATGGAGCATATTAGGATGTAAGGTAGAGTAGATTTCATTTTGTAAATATTGCTTTGATTTGATTATGTTATTTGATTGCTTTCAAGTTTGATAGATTAGATCTTTCATTCATGCAATTTTAATTCATGCAAGTGTGTTCAATTTTGCTTTGATTTCATAGGTGGCAGAGGGCCCCTGCCTTGTATAGTTGTCATTTAATTTTGCATTTTATTTCACCATGTATATTAGCTGTACATAACAAAGCTTTTTGATTACTGTTGTTTTACATTTTTCTCATGTATATTAGCTGTACATAACAAGTTGTTTTGATTACTGTTGTTTTACATTTTTCTCATGTATATTAGCTGTACATAAATTGCTTTCAAGTTGATTGTAGATTAGTGATGCACATAGCCTTTTAATGAACTAATGACGTGATAGAATCATCTTGTCCTTTTGCTGAAGCAGCAAGGATACTTGGTCTCATAGTCATTAGCTCATTATTTGGTTATTGCATTTTATTTTGATTGAACTAGTTGTATATTTACACTTTTGTTTAAATACTAACTCCATCAATAACATGTTTTAAGTTCTTTTGAAGTGCTAAGTTTTGGAAATTACCATTAGGGACATAGGCCTTGTCTTGAAATCTTTATCCATACTTGTCCTTTAAAAGTATTCTTAAGACCTTAGAATAGGATTTCCATTTGCATTAAACACTTTAGAAAACCAACAAGAACAAAACCCCAAAAAAACAACATAAACTATAAAACAACGAAGTAAGAGAAAGGTTAACTAAGCACATATAGTGCACCACACTTCATCAGTTTACGATACCCGGATTGATAATTTATGTAGAGCAATTTAAGACATTAAATTGACTGGACAAGAAGCAAGGATTGTTGGCTGTTGCAGGACTTGTTGGGGCTGTTTGTGACCTTATGGCCGAAGGTACAAAGGCCCGTGACAAGGGAGGAACATGATGATCATTGCGGAGGATTGGGTCATGCTTTAGCCACATGGAGAATTGGCTAAGTGCCCGGCATGACTCATGGGCAGATTGGAGGAGGGCACACTCTTGAGGTATGATGATACTTCGGTGGACTTCTCATGGCCGAGACTAAGAGCAAGTCTTGGTGGAACCTTTAGTGGGGGAGCTATGATGGAGAGACTCATGTGATGATGATATGGTTGGGTGACCGAGTTCACTAGACCGGATTTGCAAACTTGGATGAGGATGGCCGACTGTTGTGATGGGTCTACTTGGTTGGACTACATGGGCAACTTAGTCATGGACATCAGGTTGGAGATATGGAGCATGGTAGTCTTATGCAGGGACATTATGCAGGAGCACCTATAGAAGTGTCACTTATGGGCATCCAATGAGGAGTGTCAAGGCAGGGATGTTGTGCAGGTAGATTTGCTCGTGTGACATGGAGATGTTTTACTTATGAGCCGATGGAGAAGTTGTGCAGTCTTGTACAACAATGCCATGGACTTGGATGGACTTGTGAGCAGAATATGGAATGGAGAGCTAAGGCAGCTTGCAGAGACCTTTGGGCCGAGACTTGTATGCTTGCTAGAGTGTTGGTTGGGGATGGCTTATGGAGATCATGATGACATGAGATTGTTGTGACTTTTGGAGACTTCATATATGGTGGACTTGGAGGGTCTGATGCTTTGAGGAGCTGAGGTCAGAGACTTTGATGCAAAATGGGATGCATACTTTCAAGTACATGTATGGGTTTGGCTTGAAAGAGTGACTTGATGTGGAGGATCGATGTGAGACACTTTGGAGTGATGGAGTTACAACGATGATGATGCCTTGGTGGCAACACTTGGGCATGGGTTGAGCCGAGACTCAACCACTTTTGACACATGGAAGATGCTTGATCTATCATGGGCAGCACATGGATAGATGGGACATGTGTATTCTTGTTTCCATGGCAAACTTGAGGGATGGCACATTACAAATATGATGGAGGTTGCTTCATGGACCTGGATGTGGCACATTGAGAGTCGAAGTTGATGAGGAGATCTCTTCACTTTGAGGAGATGGAGGTTTTGCAGATGGATGATGATGTTGAGATAGATGTGGCTGATTTCATGCAGCACATTGATACCAAACATCATGGACAACATGTTGTAGATGAGATGAGGACTACTTCATGGACCTGAGCATGGCTTACACTTATATGGAGATGGATTCTTGATCGAGTTGAGGATGTGACAGGATGTTCTGAGAAACGACTGATGATGACATGAGGATGTTCACTCTCATGGTTTGAGTGTGACAGCTGGACTGATCACCCGACTAGTTCAAACATGGGGTCCAGAAGTGTACAGAGATGTGTTAGCAATATGTTGGAGTATCATGGCAACAGTTCACACGAGAACGACACATGATGAGGTCAACACAAGAGGTTGCAGGAAGCATGTAGCTTGAGATGGAGGGACCAACCTTCCACGATGGAGAGTAGCATGTGGAGATTGTGACAGGGTGGTTGATGGTCATGGATTGAGATGATTTCCGATGTATGACATATCGATGGGATGTATGCCTTGGTATGGTGATCTTGGTGACAGATGGTTGCCGTGACGAGATATTGTTGAGGACGACAATGATTTCAAGTGGGGGAGGATGTAAGGACCTGCGATCCTTGACACAACCGCGAATGAAACGTGCGACTTGTTTGGTGAGCAAACAAGTTGGAAACATGACAAGCGAGCAGCTTAACGGAGGTATGCGAAGTTACATGGGTAAAATGCACATAAGGAAGGTTAAGCGATGGCTTGTTTATAGCGTGGGGAGTGTTGAACATAACCCACGGCCGACCCAACATACTATGTTGACTTGGGCATAGATTGCTGGCCGACCAGCAAAAAACAAAGGCGAATGAGTATGGAGGGGCGTTCAAACGCATGGAGGACGAGTCGGCTTGGGCAGCGCGACTCGCCCTTCCACTCATATAAAAACAACGATGCATGGAGCCATTTCAACATCGATCTTTCGGTCATCAACTCGAGCAAAGGAGAAGTGTGTAGTAAGAAGTGAAGCCGCAGCGAGGAAGGGAAGGCGCAGCGCTATGCGCCCAACCTTGGGCGAAGGCTACACGGGATAAAACGCATAGGTTCTCGGCCTTGGGTGAGAACATGGGTAGGAAGCGCCTGTCGTTCGGTTATTGGTTGAGGGCGCGGGTGAAGGCGTCCATCCTTCGTGCAGGAGTAAACGGTGCGGTAGAACTCAGGTGAAGGCACCGGTTGTTGGGCGTGGGTGGCGACTCGTGTGAGGGTGCGCCCGCCCATCGTTCAAAGGTGTTCTTGGGTGAGGTCGCCCGCCGGTTGTGCGAAGGTGTGCAAGGGTGACTCGGGTGAGGTCGCTCGCCCGTCGTACAAGAAGAACAAGGTTCGGTTGTGAAGTGCGGAAGACAGCTCGCGTGAGGGCGTGCTCGCCCGACTTGGGCAAAGAATCTTGGTTATCACATGGAGGTGTGAGAAGTGTAAATTTGGCTAAGTATGAAACTTGGTGTTTCCAAGTATACTTGTAAAGCGTTGTAATATTCAAATATTGTATAATATATTATTCGGGCAGACTCATTGTTCATGGAGTTTCCCCTCCCTTTATACTGTGCAATTGTGTTCTCTTGTATAATTGCTGATGATAATGAATGTGTATGGGTGTTCATTGGTATAAAGGAAACATAATAATTACTTGGTTGAGAAATACAAACTAAGTAGGATATATGGTTAAGCATAGTCCATGAACATAAGTATTGGTGAAGAAAAAGTGTTCGGTGGTGCCACACCTCGCCAAGAGCAGTTGAAAGACTACCGTAGGCTTGGGGGCGTGACACCTTCCCTCTAGTTGATCATTTTTGCATGTACCTTTCTTTAAAAAACTTGCTCCATGCGTCCATCGTCCCTTTCAGAAGATAGTTGTAACCAATATACAGTGAATCAAATGCCTCTCACCGGGCTCATTTGACTTGAAAACCAGAGATCCATGCCTCAATGCTTCAAAATATGTAACTAACGCTCCTATCGCCCACCTATTTTCACATTTTAGGTTGCCTCATCAGAAATACAATTTCTAGACATGATAGAGTTTACTATATAGTATCAGCAACAAAGGGAACTGGGAACGACTTTTAATTGTATGAGAATGATGAGATATGGCAAGAGTCAAGGGTTACATGAACCCTGCATGGGTTTAATGCCCAGAGGGAAAATAACGCAAGTTTTGTTACGGAAGATGCATGGTCACAACCACTACAAGAAGTTATAGTTGAAAAAAATCAAAGAAATGGAGGGCGAGCAAAGGCAAGACTCGTTGCGTACATTACAACATGAAGGTTTTAATAGCAGAATTTTATGGTATATGAAATTCCAAAAGTTGCAGTACCACCAAGAGTTGTCCACGTCCCTGTTTCAAAATCAACTGAATTTGAGGCAATGGCAGAGTCTAGTTGTGCAAGAGCAATGCAGCGTGCTGCATCTGTTTCATCATCAACATGAGATACAATTTTTTATCACTAATGGTTTCGAACTCCCACTTTAGCAGTATCCTCTGGCTAATTCAGATAAGTCCAGTAATGTGACACATGAAGGTATACTTGGTATACCCATCACTATGTAAAATAGGGAGAGCTCATATGAGTCGAGACAACTTGACCGAAGGCAACAGGTTGATTGTTGGAAATTTCTGGTAATTTTAAACAAAAATCTGAACAGAGAAAATGCTCTGTTTTTGCACAGGGAAGCCAAAAAAAAAATTGTTTGTTGGAGAACAGAGTTTCAGCAACACAAAAAAAACTTTTTGTATTCATTGATAAAATACTGCTTGTTATAGAATTCTTCCTCTCACAGAGGGATCTACACAAAAAACACTTTGGTTCCTCACAAAAAAAATTACTCTGTCTCCTTGCAAGTTTACTCTATTTCAACTGCAAATTTTTACACTACTGTGTGTAAAAATAAAACTTACATTTACTACTGTAAAAATCTCTTACATTCGCTCGCTCTGCTGCATGCTTCGTATTGCATTACACATTACATATAGAAAAAACATTTACTCTGTCTATTCTAGAAAATACTCTGTCTTTTCTTGGACATTAACACTACTGTGTATTACAAATTTCTTCATTCATATGCGCTGATGCGCTTCTATTTTTCATTACATTGCATATATGTTCTCTCAACAAAACATTTCCCTTACCTTCACACGGCTGTGTGCATTACATCCAACCTGCTGGAAAAATTCTCCTTTCACCTTCGCTACTGCGAGTTTCACACTTCATTTCATATACAATGAACAACTAAAAACTTCACGCTTCTGCGTTTCTTCACATTACATTTCATATGCTATCAAAAACAAAAAAAACATAACAATACATATCCTATGCCCATACTTCTGTAAAATAAAAAACATTAAAATTAAAAACATTACCAACATTTACTGACCCACAGTAAATACTCATTAAATGTTTTACTGATAAAAGCTGGCGGTCAAAATCAAAACTTTCACTTCACGTAAGTTCATGTTGCAGGCTTGTTCACAACCGTAGATCTAATCCGACGGCTGACAACAATATCGCGCGGCCCTCTTCATTCGAACTTTATGCTCCGATGAAAAGTTGTTTTGAAAATGTACTGAGGACACGCGTCAGATGGTGATTGTATCGCTGCCCCTCCGGAGAATACCACTATCCGTGAAAAGGCGGTGCGATAAATGGCTCAACGGTTTTCAGCTGCACGACAGTTGAAATTATATTTTCAACACTCCCCTTTAATTTCAACTGCTGGGTTATCAGTCATACCCAGACATTTCCTCAAAAATTCAAAACTTTTCTGTCCCAATGGTTTGGTTAGAATGTTAGCAACCTGCTCCTGAGTTCTGCAATGTTCTAAGATAATTTCTCCATTGTTTACCAATTCCCTGATGTAATGAAACTTTGTGTCAATGTGTTTCGTTCTCTTATGAAACACCAAATTCTTGGATAATGCAATAGCTGAGCTATTGTCACAAAAAATCACAGTTCCTTTTACTTTCTCTTGGCATAAGCTCCTTAACATCCTTCTCATCCAAACTGCTTGACATGCTGCTGCTGTAGCTGCCACATATTCTGCCTCTGCTGTAGACAATGCTACAATAGGTTGTTTTTTAGAAGCCCATGAAATAGCTCCTAAACCCATGTGAAAAACATAACCGGATGTGCTTTTCCGATCATCTACACTTCCAGCCCAATCACTATCAGTGTATCCAACTAAATCTGAACATTCTGAAGTAGTATATAAAATGCCAAACCTTTTAGTACCTTTAACATACCTCAAAATCCTTTTTGTTGCCTGCCAATGTGCTTCTTTTGGCCTCTCCATGAATCTGGAAGTTAAACTAACAGCATACATTATATCCGGCCTAGTTGCAGTCAAATACATGAGGTTTCCAACTATGCTCGTGTACAAACTAGGATCAAAATCCTTGCTGCTATCCTCTTTGCGGAGTTTTAATCCCATCACTGTGGGAGTGATTGCTGCCTTGCACTCGTGCATGTTAAATCTTTCCAACACTTCCTTAACATATTTCGCCTGTGAGATAAAAATCCCATTTCCATTTTGTTCTACTTCTATTCCTAAGAAGTATCTCAGCAAACCCATGTCAGTCATTTCAAATTCTTCTTTCATGACTGTTTTAAAATTTTCAATAAGATAATCATCATTACCTGTGAAAATAACATCATCAACATATAACACAACAATTAGTAATTTACCATCCTTTTCTTTGATGTAGACGGTGGGTTCTCCCTCACATTTTTCAAATCCATTTTCCAGTAGATAGGAATCTATCCTACTGTACCATGCTCTTGGTGCTTGCTTCAGCCCATAAAGAGCTTTCTTCAATTTGCACACTTTGTGCTCTTGGCCTTTCTTTTCATAGCCTAGAGGTTGTTCAATGTAAACCTCTTCCTTTAACACTCCATTTAGGAATGTTGACTTCACGTCCATTTGGTAAATTTTCCACTTGTTTTGTGCTGTTATGGACAACACTGCTCTCACGGTTTCCATTCTAGCAACCGGTGCAAAATTTTCCTCACAGTCTCTCCCATACTGCTGTTTATATCCTTTGACAACCAGTCTTGCCTTGTGCCTTTCTATTTTTCCTTCAACATTACTCTTGGTCTTGTAGACCCATTTAACTCCAATGACTTCTTTTCCTTTTGATAGTTCAACTAAATCCCATGTCTTGTTTCTTTCTATGGCATTGATCTTCTCATCCGTAGCTTCTATCCATTTCCTATCCTTAATTGCTTCTTCGAAATGAACAGGGTCATCAACATGACAATATAAAGCGAACAAAGAGTTCATACATTCATTTGCTGCCTCTTGTTCATAAATGTCACTTGAATTTCTGAACTTCTTACCTCTTTCATTTGGTGTACAAGTGCTTGAAGAAGCACTTGAATTTCCTCCTTGTGGTGTGCTTGGAGAAGCACTTTCATTTCTCCTCAAGGGTGTCTCTTGCTGTCCTTGTGTTGGTGCTGCTGTTTGGGGATGTATTTCAGCCATCTCCTCATCATGTTCATCATGTGACAAAGAGCTTTTAACATTCACTGTTTTCTCTATGCTTCCATCCCAAGCTTCCTCCTCAATGAACTGAACATCTCTACTCACAATGAGCTTCTTGGTGGATGGGTTATACAACCTGTAAGATTTGGATTCCTCACTGTATCAAATGAAAATACATTTCTCCCCTTTGATGTCCAACTTCTTCCTTAGCTGATCTGGAATGTGTGCATAAGCCACACATCCAAAAACTTTCATGTGGGTAACTCGCTTTCTCCCACTCCATGCTTCTTCCGGCACTCTGTTCATCACTGCTTTTGTAGGGCATCTATTCAAAATGTACGCTACACAGTGTACAGCTTTAGCCCAATAATCATTTGGCAAATGTTTTGCCTTTAACATACTCCTCACCATATCCATGATTGTCCTGTTCTTCCTTTCAGCAACTCCATTTTGCTGCGGAGTGTACCTAGTGGTAAACTGCTTATGAATTCCATTTTCTCTACAAAACCGTAGAAATTCTTTGGAGATATACTCACCTCCTCTATCAGTTCTTAGAACTTTGATATGCAGTCCGCTTTGGTTTTCCACAAGTGCCTTGAAATTGCAAAATCTTTCAAACACTTCACTTTTGTTCTTTAAGAAATAAACCCAAGTTTTTCTAGTAAAATCATCAATAAATGTTAGTATGTAGTGGTTGCCTGCAAGTGATGGAGTTTGCATCGGTCCACATAAATCTGAGTGAACAATTTGTAAGGGTGCTTTTGCGCTTATGCTTTTCTCAGATGGAAAACTTTCTCTGTGTTGTTTCCCTGAGATGCAACCTTCACAAAGGCTGTCTGGTTTCTCTATGAATGGTAATCCTCTTACCATTCCTTTTCTACTCAACAAATTAAGACTTCCAAAGTTGAGATGTCCAAATCTCAAGTGCCACAACCAATTTTCATCCTTTGGTTCGCTTTGGAAAGCCTCTTGTGTCACTGCTACTATTACTTTTTTATTTTTCAAATCTGCCTTCATTCTGAGAGGGAACATCCTGTTCCTTGTCATCTTCACTTCAGCAATACATTGTTTGTTGGGTGCTCTATCCATGATGGTGCATACATCATTCACAAAGAAAACATTGTAACCCTTTTGAACAAGTTGTCCAATACTTAAGAGGTTACATTTCATTCCAGGAATATAATAAACATCTGCTATGGTTTTCTTTTCACCTTTCTTTGTTAAAACTTTTACTTCTGCTTTTCCCATAACAGAAACTTTGTTATCAGTCCCTAGTGTGACTTGTGACTTCACATTTTGATCTAACATAGAAAACAGGGCTATGTTTCCTGTCATATGGTTGCTGCAACCGGAGTCTAGGAACCACACATCTTCACTCTTTTCTTCAGCCATATTACAAGCTAAAAACAAATTATTTTGACTGATATTTTCTCTAGTGAAATTTTCACTAGTTCTATTACTCATATCATGATGCTTCTTCCTACATTCATTTTCATAATGCCCATATTTTTTACAATAATAACATTGGACATTGGATTTTTCATACCTTTGTCCTTGAGCATGATGTTGTCCACTTTGTTGGGCGCTGCCTTGGCCTTGGTTCTGATTTGGATTGCTGCCTCTTCCTTGAGCATTTGCTGAACTGTTTCTTCCACCTCTGTTTTGGCTTCTGCCTCTTTCTCTCTTGTTTCCTCTACCTTGACCTCTTCCTCTTCCAAAGGACATCTGGGTCTTGAAGGCATGCTCTAGAGATGAGTTTTCATTTCTACTCAATCTCTGCTCATGTGTTATCAGTGATGCATGTAGTTCATCAACTATAAAGTTTGTGAGATCCTTTGTCTCTTCTATGGTGGTGACAATCACATCGAACTTTGAGGGTAGGACCCTCAACAGTTTCTCCACAATCCTCCTTTCTTCAAGAATCTCTCCATGAGACCTCATCTATGTGACTAGACCAATCACTTGTGTGAAGAATGAGTCAATATTGTTTGACTCCTTCATGCAAAGATTCTCAAAGTCTCTCCTCAACAACTGTAATTTTGCTATCTTCACTTTCTCCATGCCTTGATAGGCTGTCTTGAGAGTTTTCCATGCTTCTTTCGATGTCTTTGCTGCTGCTATCCTTGGAAACACACTCTCATGCACTGCTTGATACAAAAATAAGAGGGCTTTAGAATCATTCTTCTTATATCTCTTCAACAGATCTTTCTCTGCCTGTGTCAAGTTATTAAACTCATCTTCATCTGTTGGTTCTTCAAAACGATCCTCAACAAATTCCCATAAATCTTGTGAGGCAAGCAAAGCTCTCATGGTTATTGCCCAATAGTCATAGCTTTTCCCATTAAACTGTGGGAGCTGAGTATTAAAGATACCCATGCTAGTGCTGGTGCTGGAGCCAGCCATTCTTGCACTCTTGGATTCTTTGACTGAGTCTTCACTCTGGTGGAGAATCTGCTGCAGCAAGAAACCCTTCCTTCAGCTTCTTTGATACCTTCAAAGAGCCTGGACAAGCTCTGATACCATTGTTGGAAATTTCTGGTAATTTCAAACAAAAATATGAACAAAGAAAATGCTTTGTTTTTGCACAGGGAAGCCAAAAAAAAAATTTGTTTGCTGGAGAACAGAGTTTCAGCAACACAAAAAAAAACTTTTTGTATTCATTAATAAAAGACTACCTATTACAGACTTCTTCCTCTCACAGAGGGATCTACACAAAAAACACTTTGGTTCCTCACAAAAAAATTTACTCTGTCTCCTTGCAAATTTACCCTGTTTCAGCTACAAATTTTTACACCACTGTGTGTAAAAATAAAACTTACATTTACTGCTGGCAAAATCTCTTACGTTCGCTCGCTCTGCTGCATGCTTCGTATTGCATTACACATTACATATAAAAAAAACATTTACTCTGTCTATTCTGGAAAATACTCTGTCTTTTCTTGGACATTAACACTGCTGTGTATTACAAATTTCTTCATTCATATGCGCTGCTGCACTTCTATTTTTCATTACGTTGCATATATGTTCTCTCAACAAAACATTTCCCTTACCTTCACACGACTGTGTGCATTACATCCAATCTGCCGGAAAAAATCTCCTTTCACCTTCGCTGCTGCGAGTTTCACACTTCATTTCATATACAATGAACAACTAAAAACTTCATGCTTCTGCGTTTCTTCACATTACATTCCATATGCTATCAAAAACAAAAAAAACATAACAATACATATCCTATGCCCATACTTCCGTAAAATAAAAAACATTAAAACTAAAAACATTACCAACATTTACTGACCCACAATAAATACTCATTAAATGTTTTACTTATAAAAGCTGGCGGTCAAAATCAAAACTTTCACTTCACGTAAGTTCATGTTGCAGGCTTGTTCACAACCGTAGATCTAATTTGATGGCTGACAACAATATCGTGCGGCCCTCTTCATTCGAACTTTATGCTCCGATGAAAAGCTGTTTTGAAAATGTACTCAGGACACGCGTCAGATGGTGATTGTATCGATGCCCCTCCGGAGAATACCACTGTCCGCGAAAAGGCGGTGCGATAAATGGCTCAGCGGTTTTCAGCTGCACAACAGTTGAAATTATATTTTCAACATTGATTCCTTTAGAGAACCAGAAACTTGCTGCTTTATTTGGATCATCTTCTGCAAAAGCTGGCAAGAGAGTTTCAATGGCTAAACCAGTTGATAAGGAGTAATTTTGTGCAGTCGGGGAAGAACCAGACAGTAACCAAAGTTTCTTCTCATATGATGGATACAACCATATCTCAGCGTATATTTTTTCTTAACATTTTAATGCACCCGTTGATCAAAACAAGCAAAACCTCGGGAGTCTTGCAAGAAATGCAAGGCGAAGATACATAATGAAGAAAAGCTGCCGAGAGGATTCGACGGAACAAGCGTATATTTTTTTTTAACATTTTAATGCACCCATTGATAAAAACAAGTAGAACCTCGGGAGTCTTGCAAGTAATGCAGGGTGAAAATAGATAATGAAGAAAATATGCCGAGAGGATTCGACGGGACAATGTTTGGCTTGACTAGAAATTCTGGGGAAGATTGCCTATCTTGGTCTAGGAAAATTGGTCGGTGAGTGTTTTTGCTGTTTAGTGGACTGTTAGGGTTAAATTGGTAGACTGAATGCGGTAGACCTATTGAGTATGAGGAGATCGCATGTTTTTGCTATTTCCATGCCATTTAGGGACTGTGGGCAGAGAATTTAAGTTGAGTTTAGCTGAGAAGAGATTCATCACTCAGAGCAGAAAACAGTTTATTAGAAAATCACGCACAAAAATGAAATTAAATTTCATTGATTAAATTGTTTGGACAATCAATTCATATAGGTATACATAGACATCTTTTAGGACAATCTAATTCGGATCACCCACTCACAACACAAACTAAGAAGACACAACTCATCATGACAGATAGACTTAAACACTGACAAAAAAAACACAATTCATCAACTCTACATATCATTTTTACATTATTCCAAAACTATTAGATATCACGTAAAAGCCATGCAACAGAGAACAAGATAAATAAAAATACAAAAAAATTGAGAAAGACCACATAAAAAACAATGACATAGTAAAAATTAGCCATGTTAAATAACACATATAAACTTAGAGTACTTTATTATATTACATATAAATGTACAAGTGTTGGATTATTTTTAAAGTTTCTTGAATACTTTATTATATTACATATAAATATATGAGCGTTGGAATCATATTTAAGGCCTCTTGAATACTTTATTATATTACATATAAATATACGAGCGTTGGATTCATCTATAAGATCTCTTCACTCTCCAAGCTGATTCACCTTCTACAGCATAACTCTTAGCGAATTAAGTTTCCGATCTCTAAAATAATTAAAAATATTATTAAGAATCCAAAATAAACACTCCATAAATACGTGAACTTCAAACTTTACTTTTGTATTTCTTCCGAGGGATATCTAGGAAGGCATGAGATGACGGGATACCAAAAAATGACCACGCAGGCTTTTATGCAGCCTTTTCTCAACTGGCTCTGATAACATTTGTAGTTAGATGAGTTAATAATAAGAAAGAAAGAAGGAATTTACAGTTATAAATTAACCAAGAATATACAACCACACAAGTAATAACTCAAGATTTACGTGGTAAAACCCTTACAGAGTGTCAAGGAAACATCCACAGGGCAAGCAAATGGAATATCTATTCAATCAATAAATGATTCTCCATACAATAATTTAGGCATTTATCAGTTTTATATGTCCCCTCAATTACACAAGAGATGTTTCAGTATAAAACTAACTTGTTAATAACTAAATACATTTTACCCAAATTTACATAATTAGTTGTCAATTTCCAACATTTCATAGCATACATGGTGGATATAGCCTGTTTGAAAAAAATGAGATTAAGCATTAAAAGGAGTATAATCATAAAAGCTTTTGGGCTTGTTGTGACTCAGACTCCTTCCCTCTAGTCGATCATTTTTGCATGTACCTTTCTTGAAAAAACTTGTTCCATGCGTCCGTCGTCCCTTTTGGAAGACAGTTGTAACCAAGATACAATAAAGCAAATGCCTCTCACCGGGCTCACTTGATTTGAAAACCAGAGATCCATGCCTCAATGCTTCAAAATATGTAATGCACGCTCCTATCGCCCACCTGTTTTCACATTTTAGGTTGCCTCATCAGAAATACAATTTCTGGACATGATAGAGTTTACTATATAGTATCAGCAACAAAGGGAACTGGGAACGACTTTCAATTGTACGAGAATGAGGAGATATGGCAAGAGTCAGGGGTTACAAGAACCCTGCGTGGGTTTAGTGCCCAAAGGGAAAATAACGCAAGTTCTGTTACGGCAGATGTGTTGGAAATTTTTGGTAATTTCAAAACAAAATTCTGAATAGAGAAAAATGCTATGTTTTGTGCACAGGGAAGCCAAAAAAAAATTGTTTGCTGGAGATGAAGAACAGAGTTTTCCCACACTCATAAAAACATTGTATTCATTAATAAAACAACCTGTTACAAAAGCATCTTCCTCTTAACAAAGGGATTCACCAAGAACTTCCAGTTTCATACAAAAAAATACTTTGTCTCTTCTGGAAATTTTACTCTGTCTCAACTGTAAATTCCACACTGCTGTGTGTAAAAAAAAACTTCTTACATTCGCATTCTGCTACGTATTACACTGCATTACATTACACATTCAAAAACAACATTACCCTCACGCTGCTGTGCATATTGGGTTTTCATTCTCCACAAAATTGTAAATCTATGCTGCCCTGTCCCTTTTTTTTTACTTCGCACTGTTGTGCGTTTCATTACAAATACAATGAACAAAAAAAAAAAATTACATACTGCTTTGGACCATACTCCCATAGACAATAAAAAAGTAATAAAATTAAAACATTACATATACGTTTACCTATGCCCTTACTTCCCGTGAATTAAACAAATAATAAAATTAAAGTTTTACCAACCTTTACTGACCGAAGTAAATTCATTAATTACTTTCCTGACAAGCCGGTGGTCAAACAAAAACTTCACGCAAGTTCAAATGGTGCAGGTCTATTGATTTAATCGGACGATTGACATTAATTCCCCGGAGGTCAAAATCGCACGAACATTGCCGGCCGGGGAATGGGCTGTTTTGGAACAGTGCTGTGGCCACGTGTCGGCAGATCGCACTGATCGGAGCCCCTTCGGAAAATACCGCTGATCAGCAAAAGCGGTGCGGGGAATGGTACTGGCGGTTTTCAAAACTGCGCTGCCGTCGTTGTCCCTGCACGGCAGTTGAAATTATATTTCAACACTCCTCTTTAATTTCAACTGCTGGGTTGTCACTCATACCCAGACATTTCCTCAAAAACTCAAAACTTTTCTGGTCCAATGGTTTGGTCAGAATGTCTACAACCTGCTCCTGAGTCCTGCAATGTTTTAAAACAACTACTCCATTGCTTACCAATTCCCTGATGTAGTGAAACTTTGTGTCAATGTGTTTCGCTCTCTTATGAAACACATAATTCTTGGATAATGCAATAGCTGAGCTATTGTCACAAAAAATCACAGTCCCTTTTACTTGCTCTTGGCATAAGCTCCTTAACATCCTTCTCATCCAAACTGCTTGACATGCTGCTAATGTATCTGCCACATATTCTACCTCTACTGTAGACAATGCTACAATAGGTTGTTTTTTAGAGGCCCATGAAATAACTCCTGAACCCATGTGAAAAACATAACCGGATGTGCTTTTCCGATCATCTACACTTCCAACCCAATCACTATCAGTGTATCCAACTAAATCTGAACATTCTGAAGTAGTATATAAAATGCCAAACCTTTTTGTACATTTAACATACCTCAGAATCCTTTTTGTTGCCTGCCAATGTGCTTCTTTTGGCTTCTCCATGAATCTGGAAATTAAACTAACAACAAACATTATATCTGGCCTAGTTGCAGTCAAATACATGAGGCTGCCAACTATGCTCTTGTACAAACTAGGATCAAAATCCTTGTTGTTGTCCTCTTTGCTGAGTTTTAATCCCATCACTATGGGAGTGATCGCTGCTTTGTTGTCCTGCATATTAAATCTTTTCAACACTTCATTAACATATTTTGCTTGTGAAATAAAAATCCCATTTTCATTTTGATCTACTTCTATTCCTAAGAAGTATCTCAGCAAACCCATGTCAGTCATTTCAAATTCTTCTTTCATGACTGTTTTGAAGTTTTCAATGAGATGATCATCATTACCTGTGAAAATAACATCATCAACATATAACACAACAATTAGCATTTTACCATCCTTTTCTTTGATGTAGAGAGTGGGTTCTCCCTCACACTTCTCAAATCCATTTTCCAGTAGATAGGAATCTATCATACGGTTCCATGCTCTTGGTGCTTGCTTCAGCCCATAAAGAGCTTTCTTCAATCTACACACTTTGTGCTCTTGGCCTTTCTTCTCATAGCCTAGAGGTTGTTCAATGTAAACCTCTTCCATTAACACTCCATTTAGGAATGTTGACTTCACATCCATTTGGTAAACTTTCCACTTGTTTTGTGCTGCTATGGACAGCACTGCTCTCACGGTTTCCATTCTAGCAACCGGTGCAAAAGTTTGCTCATAGTTTCTCCCATACTGATGTTTATATCCTTTGACAAGCAGTCTTGCCTTACGTCTTTCTATTTTGCCTTTAGCATTACTCTTGGTTTTGTAGACCCATTTAACTCCAATGACTTCTTTACCTTTTGGTAGCTCAACTAAATCCCATGTCTTGTTTCTTTCTATGGCATTGATCTCCTCATCCATAGCTTCTATCCATTTCCTATCTTTAATTGCATCTTCGAAATGAATAGGGTCATCAACATGACAATATAATGCAAACAAAGAATTCATACCTTCATCATAAATGTCACTTAAATTTCTGAATTTCTTGCCTCTTTCATTTGGTGTACAAGTGCTTGAAGAAGCACTTGAATTTCCTCCTTGTGGTGTGCTTGGAGAAGCACTTTCATTTCTCCTCAAGGGTGTCCCTTTCTATCCTTGTGTTGGTGTTGCTGTTTGGGGATGTATTTCAGCCATCTCCTCATCATCTTCCACATGAGACAAACAGTTTTTAACATTCACTGTTTTCTCTATGCTTCCATCCCAAGCTTCCTCTTCAATGAACTGAACATCTCTGCTCACAAAAAACTTCTTGGTAGATGGGATATACAACTTGTAAGCTTTGGATTCCTCATTGTATCCAATGAAAATACATTTCTTCCCTTTGCTGTCCAACTTCTTCCTTAGATGATCTGGAATGTGTGCATAAGCCACACATCCAAAAACTTTCATGTGGGTGACTCCTTGCTTTCTCCCACTCCATGCTTCTTTCGGCACTCTTTTCATGACTGCTTTTGTAGGACACCTATTCAAAATATATACTGTAAGGTGTACAGCTTCAGCCCAATAATCATTTGGCAAACACTTTGTCTTTAACATACTCCTTGCCATGTCCATGATGGTCCTATTCTTTCTTTCAGCTACTCCATTTTGCTGCGGAGTGTACCTTGTGGTAAACTGTTTGTGTATACCATTTTCTCTACAAAACCGTAGGAATTCCTTGGAGATATACTCACCTCTTCTATCAGTTCTTAGAACTTTGATATGTAGCCCGCTTTGATTTTCTACAAGTTCTTTGAAATTGCGAAAATTTTCAAACACTTCACTTTTGTTCTTTAGAAAGTAAACCCAATTTTTTCTTGTAAAATCATCAATGAATGTTAGAAAATATTGGCTGCTTGCTAGTGATGGAGTTTGCATCGGTCCACATAAGTCTGAGTGGACAATCTCTAAGGGTGCTTTTGCCCTTATGCTTTTCCCTGATGGAAAACTTTCTCTGTGTTGTTTCCCCAAGATGCAACCTTCACAAAGGCTGTCTTGTTTCTCTATCAATGGTAATCCTCTTACCATTCATTTTCTACTCAACAAATTAAGACCTCCAAAATTGAGATGTCCAAATCTCAAATGCCACAACCAATTTTCATCGTTTGGTATGCTTTGGAAAGCCTCTTGTGTCACTACTGCTATTACTTCTTTATTTTCAAATCTGCCCTTATTCTGAGAGGGAACATCATGTTCCTCGTCATCTTCACTTTAGCAATGCATCGTTTGCTGGGTGCTGTATCCATGATGGTACATACATCATTCACAAAGAAAACATTGTAACCCTTTTGAACAAGTTGTCCAATACTTAAGAGGTTACACTTCATTCCAGGAACATAATAGACATCTGCTATGGTTTTCTTTTCACCTTTCTTTGTAAATATTTTTACTTCTCCTTTTCCCATAACAGAAATTTTACTATCAGTCCCAAGTGTGACTTGTGATTTCACATTTTGATCTAAAGCAGAAAACAGGGTTATGTTTCCTGTCATATGGTTGCTGCAACTGGAGTCTAGAAACCATATATCATCATTGTTTGTTTCAGCCATGTTACAAGCTAAAAGCACATTATCTTGGCTGATATTTTCTCTAGTGATATTTGCACTAGATCTATTATTCATATCATGCTGCTTCTTCCTACATTCATTTGCATAATGCCCATATTTTTTACAATAATAACATTGGACATTGGATTTTTCATACCTTTGTCCTTGAGCATGATGTTGTCCACTTTGTTGGCTGCTGCCTTGGCCTTGGTTCTGATTTGGATTGTTGTCTCTTCCTTGAGCATTTGCTAGACTGTTTCTTCCACCTCTGTTTTGGCTTCTGCCTCTTCCTCTCTTGTTTCCTCTGCCTTGACCTCTTCCTCTTCCAAAGGACATCTGGGTCTTGAAGGCATGCTCTAGAGATGAGTTTTCATTCCTACTCAATCTCTGCTCATGTGTTATCAGTGATGCATGTAGTTCATCAACTGAAAAGTTTGTGAGATCCTTTGTCTCTTCTATGGTGGTGATAATCACATCGAACTTTGAGGGTAGGACCCTCAACAGTTTCTCCACAATCCTCCTTTCTTCAAGAATCTCTCCATGAGACCTTATCTGTGTGACGAGACCAATCACTTGTGTGAAGAATGAGTCAATATTGTCTGACTCCTTCATGCAAAACTTCTCAAAATCTCTCCTTAGCAACTGTAGTTTTGCTGTCTTGACTTTCTCCATGCCTTGATAGGCTGTCTTGAGAGTTTTACATGCTTCTTTGGATGTCTTGGCTGCTGTTATCCTTGGAAACACACTCTCATGCATTACTTGATACAAAAATAAGAGGGTTTTAGAATCATTCTTCTTATAGCTCTTCAACAGATCTTTCTCTGCCCGAGTTAACCTATTAAACTCATTTTCATCTGTTGGTTCTTCAAAACCATCCTCAACAAATTCCCATAAGTCTTGTGAGGCAAGCAAAGCTTTCATGGTTATTGCCCAATAGTCATAGTTTTTCCCATTAAACTGTGGGAGCTGAGTATTAAAGATACCCATGCTAGTGCTGGTGCTGGTGCTAGAGCCAGTCATTCTTGCACTTTTAACTATGCTTCAAAATACAGTCAAGTATTTAAATAACTGGCTTGAGAAATACCTTTGAATCTTTCTTGACTGAGTGTTCACTCTATTGGAGAAGCTGCTGCAGCAAGAAATCCTTCCTTCAGCTTCTTTGACACCTTCAAAGAGCCTGGACAAGCTCCTATGCCTCAATGCTTCAAAATATGTAACTAACGCTCCTATCGCCCACCTGTTTTCACATTTTAGGTTGCCTCATCTGAAGTACAATTTCTGGACATGATAGAGTTTACTATATAGTATCAGCAACAAAGGGAACTAGGAACGGATTTCAATTGTACGATAACGATGAGACATGGCAAGAGTCAAGGGTTACATGAAACCTACGTGGGTTTAATGCCCAGAGGGAAAATAACGCAAGTTCTGTTACAGCAGATGCATGGTCACAACCACTACAAGAAGTTATAGTTGAAAAAAATCAAAGCAATGGAGGGCGAGCAAAGGCAAGACTCGTTGCGTACATCACAACATGAAGGTTTTGATAGCAGAATTTTCTGGCATATGAAATTCCAAAAGTTCCAGTACGACCAAGAGCTGTCCACGTCCTTGTTTCAAAATCAACTGAATTTGAGGCAATGGCAGAGTCTAGTTGTGCAAAAGCAATGCAGTGTGCTGCACCTGTTTCATCATCAACATGAGATACAATTTTCGATCACTAATGGTATCGAACTCCCACTTCAGCAGTATCTCCTCCGGCTAATTTAGAGAAGTCCAGTAATGTGACACATGAAGGTACACTTGGTATACCCATCACTATGCAAAACTGGGAGAGCTCATATGAGTCGAGACAAATTGGCCGAAGGCAACAGGTTGATCCCTCTAGAGAACCAGAAACTTGCTGCTTTATTTGGATCATCTTCTGCAAAAGCTAACAAGAGAGTTTCAATGGCTAAACCAGTTGATAAGGAGTAATTTTGTGCAGTCGGAGAAGAACCAGACAGTAACCAGGATACAACCATATCTCAGCGTATATTTTTTCTTAACATTTTAATGCACCCGTTGATCAAAACAAGCAAAACCTCGGGAGTCTTGCAAGCAATGCAGGGCGAAGATACATAATGAAGAAAAGCTCCCGAGAGGATTCGACGGAACAAGCGTATATTTTTTTATAACATTTTAATGCACCCGTTGATGAAAACAAGAAAAACCTCGGGAGTCTTGCAAGCAATGCAGGGCGAAAATATATAATGAAGAAAAGTTGCCGAGAGGATTCGACGGGACCATGTTTGGCTTGACTGGAAATTCTGGGGAAGATTGCCAATCTCGGTCTAGGAAAATTGGTCGGTGAGTGTTTTTGCTGTTTAGTGGAGTGTTAGGGTTAAATTGGTAGACTGAATGCTGCAGACCTATTGAGTATGAGGAGACCGCATGTTTTTGCTATTTCCATGCTATTTCGGGACTATGGGCAGAGAATTTAACTTGAGTTTAGCTGAGAAGAGATTTATCACTCAAAGCAGAAAACTGTTTATTAGAAAATCATGCACAAAAATGAAATCTAGATTTCATTGATTAAATTGTTTGGACAATCAATTCATATAGGTACACATAGACAGTTCAATCTAATTCGGATCACCAATTCACAACACAAACTATAAAGACACAACCCATCATGACAGATAGACTTAAACACTGACAAAAAAACAACTCATCAACTCTACATATCATTTTTACATTATTCCAAAACTATTAAATATCACGTAAAAGCCATGCAACAAAGAACAAGATAAATAACAATACAAAAAAAATTGAGAAAGACCACATAAAAACAGTGACATAGTAAAAAATAGCAATGTTCAATAACACATATAAACTTAGAATACTTTATTATATTACATATAAATGTATAAGTGTTTGGATTATTTTTAAAGTTTCTTCCATACTTTATTATATTACATATAAATATATGAGCTTTGGAGTCATTTTTAAGGCCTCTTGAATACTTTATTATATTACATATAAATATACCAGCGTTGGATTCATTTATAATATCTCTTCACTCTCCAAGTTGATTCACCTTCTACAGCATAACTCTTAGCGGAATTAAGTTTCCAATCTCTAAAATAATTAAAAATATTATTAAGAATCCAAAATAAACACTCCATAAACACGTGAACTTCAAACTTTACTTTTGTATTTCTTCTAAGGGATATCTAGGAAGGCATGAGATGACGGGATACCAAGGGTTCCAAAAGGAGAAGTGTTTGTTTTTAAATGAAGATAATTTAGAAGAAATTATAAATATTATGGAAAGTTGGTAACAAATTATTAGATAATTTAAAGTATTTAGAGTATCAAACTAAATAATTCGTTCTTTAGGTCCAATAGACCAAAATTTAGTCTCAGTGAACATTAACCACCATCATTATCATAAAATAATTATTAATATTTTATTATTATTTATTTTAAAAATTTATCTAAAACAATTTAAAAAAATATAAATTAAATTAATAACTTATTTTTAATTAATTTACATGTATTGAACTAACTTTTAAATATCGAATGAATCAAATGAAATAAACCAAAAATAAAATTATATATATGCTAATAATTTGGATAGCTAGAAAAATTAAAATTCATTTACATTTGATGGTATAAAATAATTAATAACCTTTTTGAATAAATAATACTCCTAATTCAATTACACAGGCCTTTTGATTATGACTATATATAATTTTGATGTTTACATAAAATAATTAACACAATTATGATCATGATCTAAATATAAAGGTATGTGTTTGTAAATGAAAGCTGGGAGAAAAGTTAATAATGAGCATGTTAGAAAAAATTGATAGTAAAATTATAATTAGGAATATAATTTTTTAATTAGTAAAATGATTTTTTACAAAATAATTAATGATGTTTATATTAAAAATAAAATGGATACATTTAAATATGAGAATAAAGAAATTTAAGATTTTATTTTATTTTATATATAAATAGAATATTAAAAAAAAATTAAGTTAAAAAGAATGTGGTGTGGTTTTATATAATTTTCACATTTTTATATATGAAAATATTCTTATTTTTTCAATATATTAACCTATTAAACATTTAGATAAAGCCTCAATAAAACTATTTTAAAATTTTTATATTAAAAAATTAAAAAATAATATTATTTATATATAATATAATTAAATATTTTTATTAATTTTACAAATATAAATTAAAATCTTTTAATACAATATCCGATTTTCTAAATATAATAATCATCAGATATATTATAATTAAAAATTTTAATACAATATTTACACTATAATGTAATTTAAACCTTTTATAATGTAAATATTGGATAAGATGATCTAGCATTATCATTATTTAAATGTTGGATGATAAATTTGAAACTTTTCATAATTTAAATGTTGCATCACAATCCTTTTATCGTACCTACAAATATACATATAAACTATGATTCCAATGTTGTGACAAAGGTGTATCACTGTTCACCCAACAATTTTGGCCATCAACGATCGCGTACATGAATTTGGCAATCCATTGTTAAGGTGAAGGGCGAATCAAACCACTTTGGCTTGGTACTGGGAATACATTCCCATCTGCATGAAACAATGAAAAGCCTGGTGAAACATCAACTGGTGAAAGAAGAATCATATACGAGATAATATATTTATAGCTTACTTGAATTTTGTGACAAGCTGATGCAGAAAAACGGAAATAAACACCATAGCTAACTCATATCCGAGACAAAGCCTAGGGCCTCCTCCAAAAGGTATAAAGGGCGCTTGATCTGTATCCTTGCTCTGAAAGTTGTGTGATAACAATATAAATCCTACTGATAATAATTTTAACAAAACCAGATAGACAAGTAAAGGCTGCTCAGAATAATTTTAAGTTCACAAGCCATGGGTTCATGTCACACCTGCCACCGGCGAGGATTGAAGACAAGAGGGTTTTCGTAGTACTGGCTATCCATATTGGTGAATTGATCATATATTATGCACGTCCATCCTCTGGGAATTGTATATCCTTCACATAAGAGCACGATTGGTCAGAAATCACGATCATACATAAATTTTATGGAACAAAACTCAGTAAAATCAAACACTTCACTATATCCATTAAAATAATATTTTAGAATCCACTATCTATATAAGAATAGTTAAGGGTTAGTTTATATAGCCATTAATTGGTGAAGTAAAGTTTTTTTATATTATTACTAGTTATTGCTAAACAACGTTAGACTTTCTTGGATTCCCCTAAACCAAACTTTACCATCCACCAAATATAGAAAAATACTCTAAAATTTCAGTGTTTTCATTGCAAATATAAAAAAGCACTCCAGTATAAAGAGCAAAAAAATATGCTAATAATAACATAGTGCAGTTTCTTATAGAGAACGTTCCATACCTTTCACTTCCACATTTTCAATAGCTTTTCTGTACAGTAAGTTGTAGAGAGGTGGGTTCCCAAATCTCAACGTTTCTTTGATCACCTGAGAAGACAAACTGGAATTCAGTTCTTGATGTTCTCATTAGGTTTTGACAGAAAAAGGAGATCAGTTGTTATGGTGTTTATACAGTAACTTACACTTCTGGTAAACGTCATTGATTTATAGTCCTCCCATGATAGACTCTCAGTGTCTCCTTTGCTCCGTCTGATTGCTTCGTGTTCTTCCTGAGTCAACGGGGATTATTGTCATAATCCTCAGATAAGGTGATATCCATATATCTCTTTAAACTACTAGTGTGATTTCAGTGAATTTTTTCTTTTTAATATAAAAAATACAAACCCTGAGTTCTGAAATGATATGTGGATTTTCAGATAGACGCTTCACTACCCACGCCATTGTCCTTGGTGTAGTTTCAACGGCGGCGAACACACACAGCACAATTAAATCTACTATCTGCTCCGTTGTAAATTCAGTTTTGCCTGCAGCTTCTTTTTCTGTCGCATCTTTCAGTATGGACGATAACAGGTCGTCATATGAATGGTTGGACGACATGTTCTTTTTCCTCTCCTCGATGATGCTTTTGATCTGATTAGACAGCTTCTGCCTTATCTGCAAATTCAAAGGAAATTCTAACAGATGATAAAGGTTTCAAAGCATTTCATATACAATTGGTCACATATGGAAGGTGGTGATTGTAAGGTTTGGTTAGGGAGGGGTTGATGATAGGAATCTGTATAGGTTTATTTTAAATATAGATTTGATATGAGCAGAGAGAGATTTATTTGTTTTGATTACAAGTTTTTGTTTTGTTTTGTTTTGTTTTGTTTGTGTTTGTGTTTGTGTCTGTGTCTGTTTTTGTTTTTGTTTTTGTTTTTGTTTTTGGTTTATATGAGTAAAATTTTAATTTTGATGAAGAGTAGACATCTCTACGCATTATCAATTTTGATGAAGGACAGACATTCTTACACATCATACTGAATTATAAAATAAGTCTCTCCCCTCAATTACTTGTGGTGTTGGGATACTTAAAAGATATTTAGATTACATTTAATAGAGGTTAAGTTTTATATAATTTTAATAACAACATCTAGTAATTAGATTATTAAATTATTCTTCCATTAAATCAATCTAAATACTATAATGGTGAGTGAGAAAAATAAATAAATAAACAATTAGAAAATTATTACATATATTATTGGTAAAAACTTACCAGTGATTTCTGGCATAAAATAGATATATAATTGGTAAAAACTCAGAGGTGGTTTTTTTGCACAAAGTTGAAAAATACCTTTCTAAAAAAACAAATCCTATAAGATGAGGAGTTTTTCGCACAAAGTTGAAAAATACCTTTCTAAAAAACAAATCCCTATAAGATGAGGAGATCGCTGGTCAAATATGATCACTGGCTCAAACATTGGCACTATGGCCGGTTGAACTGTATAAAAAATGGATGATCAAAAGAATTAGTTTGTTAAGTGGATTGGAAAATTATTAAGTAGATTGAAAAATTCAAAATTAAATTAATTATTTATTTATTATTAATAAGTTGGGTGAAAAGGGGAGATTTAAAAATAGTTGTTGATTTTAAGTGTTTTAGAAAATTATGAGAATAATTTAAATAGCTTATAAAAAATGGATGATTAAAAGAATTAGTTTGTTAAATAGATTGAAAAATTTAAAATCAAACTAATTATTTTTTAAATAATAAGTTTTGTGAGAAAGAGAGAGTTAAAAGTGCTTGTTGATTTATAAGTGTTTTAGAAAATCAGGAGAATAGGTTAATGGTTTAAAAGTTTTTAGTTTTTTTTTAGAGAATAAGTTTAATGATTTAAGAGTAAGTTTTTTATTAAGAGGTTATAAGTTCCCAAAGTCTCACTAAGAACATCCAAGCCAACACTTACCAAATAATATAATACAACTTCATCTTTCTTGGGATCAACACCCTTCTTCTAAGATTATGCATTCTTTAACAAGCTACTAATTCAAAGCTTCATAAATTTAATGAGTAGAGTCTGTACACTTCATAAATTTTAGCAAAATTATCAAATAAAAACAGATCACTTGTCTTATAAATAAAAATTCATATACACCAATTTAATATTAACTTAAATCCTAAAACAGATTAGGAATCAATCCTTATTCTAATAATTATATTTTTAAAGTTTCATATTAATTGTTTAGGGTTTTTATATTAATTGTTTTTGGATATTGATTTGAATAAATTTTTTTAATCAATTTAATTAAAGACTAAGAATCAATCTTAATTTTAACAATAATATGTTAATTTTTTCAATATTAATATTTAAAATTTTCAAATTAATTATTAATTATTTTTAAATATGAATCACAAAAAACACTTTTATCAATTAAAAGAATTTCAATACAAGTGCTTCACTCCTGAAATATATTCTTTTGTTGTTAATTTATACTATGAAAGTATCAAGCCAATGCCAAAGCACACATAAGGTTATAATATAAGTAGATAGAAGTGTGCACATGTCATACAATCATAAATCTCGAGGGGGAATGAGATATTATATGAATTTCAACACAAGTGCTTCACTCCTGAAATATGTTTTTTTGTTGTTAATTTATACTATGAAAGTATCATGCCAATGCCAAAGCACACATAAGGTTATAATATAAGTAGATAGAAGTGCGCACATGTCATATAATCATAAATCTCAAAAGGAAATGCGATATTATATGAATTTCAATACAAGTGCTTCACTCTTGAAATATATTCTTTTGTTGTTAATTTATACTATATAAGTATCATGCCAATGCCAATGCCAAAGCACAAATAAGGTTATAATATAAGTAGATAGAAGTGTAGATAGAAGTGCGCACATGTCATACAATCATAAATCTCAAAGGGGAATGAGATATTATATGAATTTCAATACAAGTGCTTCACTCCTAAAATATATTCTTTTGTTGTTAATTTATACTATCAAAGTATCATGCCAATGCCAAAGCACACATAAGGTTATAAGGTTATAATATAAGTAGATAGAAGTGAGGACATGTCATACAATCATAAATCTCAAAGAGAAATGAGATATTATATGAATTTCAATACAAATGCTTCACTCCTGAAATATATTCTTTTGTTGCTAATTTATACTATGAAAGTATCATGTCAATGCCAAAGCACGCATAAAATTATAATATAAGTAGATAGAAGTGCTCACATGTCATACAATCATAAGTCTCACAGGCGAATGAGTTAAAGAAGATAAATGATTATGGATTTTGTAAACTCCTAATTGCATCAATTCAATCCTTATTAAATTTAAACTTGGAACCCCTATTCTGAAGAATACAAGGCACAGAATACCAAGCCTATCGACATAATTATTATTTTATAATTGTTTTATTGTATAATATATTTAATAATGATGCAACTAAGAAAATCTTCCTGCATCCATTAATATATAGTATTACCTGAAAGCTTTTGTAGTAAGTTGTGCCAGGGACATTCAATGGGACGCTGTAAACGCCCTTTATCACATCACAAAAATCGCGCTTCATGTTCTCCAGTTCGGGGCTCGCTGAAAGACTTAATATGTGACTAGCCATGAGCGAAAATATCATCTGCACCATCCAAACCGAGTCGAATCCAGGCAATTATTATAAAAAATGCAATAGTCATTAGATAATAATTGAATGAAGGATCGAACATTAGACCGCGTGATGACCTCTTTTGCTTCCTGCAGGACATTCACATTTCTTCCTCCCCAACCTGACAAACTGGAAGTTATGATATTTTGTATTTCCAACAGAAGCTGGTCTCTGACAACCGAAATATTCACGAAACGCAAGACAGTTCCTCGCATTCTCTTGTGAAAATCTCCACGAGCTGCAAAGATATTCCACTTTCCTAATAACTGTGTGAAGTGGGACGGATATTGAGGAACAAAAAGCCGATCATCGTTGTGCAGAATAAACTTGTTGACATCGGGATCAGTTGAGATTAACATTGGATATCCCAAAATACTTGTTCTAAACACGTTCCCATACCTGCAGAAATGTGCGCAGATGTTCATCTTTCATCCCTGACAGCTAGTTGGGATTGGGGTTGCTAGGTCAAAAGTTCAGGTGAAGAAGGTGCAGAGCCTCATGCTTTATGTTTATTGCAGATTTTTGAAATATATGAGAATTTGAGGGTTAGGAGAGCCTCAAACAATGGGTCTAGACCGCTAGATTCTAGGATATTTTTGGAATCTGCAATAGACATAAATAAAGATACTTCATTCAAACATTTCAGTTTTCAAGAGTTTTTATGTATGACCAGAACTTAAAAATGGATATTTTATATGTAATCTTTATTTTGATGGTTTTCAGAAATATTTTGAAATATTTAATAAACACACAAGTGATTTCACTCTTATCTATCAGATTCCAAAATTTTCTTAAAATCTACAATCAAATTAACTTTAACATATATAAATAATAATCAATTAAATTTAACATATATAAATAACTTAAATTCAAAATTTTATTGAAATTTACAATCAAATTTAATTTAACATATATAAATTAGAGTTAAGAGCTAGGGACAAAGAAAAAATAATATATTGAAGTGTTTAATCCCACTCATAATCATTAACAAAAAGACTAATATTTCTTGGAGAGCCAAAATTTTTATTGCTTAATTAAGGACTAAGTCTCATCAACTTCATTGTGAAACAGGGCTTTGGAAAAAGCCAAAAGAAGGGGCTGGAAAAAGCTAAAAGAAGTGTGGGAGGAAAGAGAATGTATTTTTTGTTGTTCCCAAAAGTGGAAACAAAAAAGCAGTTCATTTTAGAATGCCAGACCTTCAAAGACAATCTAACTCTTGGGATAATCTATTTAGCAATGAGGGCTTATTGTGAAGAGGGGTTTGTCGAGAAGCTAGGGCGTTTATTGTGAGGCTTCACAAGAAAACGGCCTAATACATCAACACGATGAAGAAGCAATCTGTCTCATAAGCTATCCTTAGCCGGATGAACCTAAAAATAAGTTCATTTCTTTAAATAACCTAAATTCAAATTCTTGATCATATGAAAAGTTTGTGAATCAAAAATAAAGGAAAACAAAAAAATCTCAATCTTAACACACCATAGCCAAGATAACTAAGGTCCCTTCAACACTTTGAAGTTGAAGTTTCAGACTATTAAAGACATCCTTATTTTCACTACAAATTTTGAAATATTTTAAAAATTTAATGAATAAAAGTGAAATCACTATACTTTCATTCTCATTTTCATTACATATTTAAAATATTCTTAAAAAATTAAAATTAATAAATAAAAATGAAATACCAAAAAAGAAAAATGTTCCAAAATCTACCATCAAATTACACTGTAAAACATATCTAAAACATTTGCTTGAGCTCAATTCTACAACCTTGAGCTTTGCATACTAATGCTGGGTCTGCTACATTTAGAGATTCCCTACCTCTACTTAGGCTTCAGGACATCTAGCTTATCTGGGTAAGGAGCAATTCTTAAAAAAGTACTGAACATAATTAGGTGCTTACATTTTACGCCTCTCCTCCATGAATTTCTGCGTCCGAAAATAAAATGAGATAATCTCTCCGAGAAGGGGCCATCCTACAGCCCCTGGGGGCAGATTCCCCTGGTTCCTCTTTGGCCGTTGCCGTTGTATGACTAAACGCCGCACTGCCATTGCCATTGCCCCTGCTACTAGTATCCCTATCATCATACTGGTCTCCATTGCAGGATGAGTCTCGCAGTGGAATGGATGCACAAATATAGCGACCCTTACAAGCGTTCCTCAGCCAAGGCAGCCAGCGGGTGAAAAGTAGAAGCCTCATTTCAACCTCACAAATCGCAATTATATTGTTTAATTATATTGACCATTAATGCGCGGGCGCGGAGGTTGTATATGCACATCACTGGATAATATCAGAGTAAATATTGGTGGCCTTTCATCATCACATATCGCCATTATTTTACAGCAGTTAGCTTTGTTAATTTTTTAATTGTAATAACACGTCTCTAAAGCATTAGCGGCATTTTTTAAATTTTAATGTCACGACTTTTGAGGATTGTTGTCTGCCATGAGCGCGCTGAGATTTAGAAATTGGATGAGCTTCACGGAGGCACCGAGTCATTTCAACTCGATCTAACACTAACGTGGAGTCATTTTCAACATAACTCAATCTAACAGCAACATTGTAAATATTGAGGATCATAGAGTAATATTTAATGGATAGATGTAAAGACACTAAATTCCGAGATTGTTTTTTTTCTTTTTATTCAACATTAGTAGAAAATATGTTTTTGGTTTGATTCTTGTAATTGAGGTGAAAGGCAAATATTCATTGCTTTCATTTTTGCAGTTGAAGTGAAAGGTAAATATTCATTCATTTTTAAGAATTATGGATGTTTATATTGAATTCGCTTAAATTTATTGTATTTAACCGTATTTTACTATGTTGTATTTAAAATTAATATAATAATATTTATATTAATAAATAAATAAAAAATGATATAAAAAAAAAGTTAATATGGGTCATAAATAAAATATTTGAATTAGAAATAAAATAAATTAAAAAATAGCTTAATTTACTTTTTAATATGGAAGATTCTTCACTATTTAATGTGAAATTAACAAATGACTTGTGAAAATAATATAATTGATATTACATAAAGTTTTCTTTGTTGGTTTGTTTGTTTGTTTGTTTTTTTGTAAGTTTTGTAGATCTTTTTTCTATTAATATTTCCTAAACATACGTATATCTTTAACAAAATTTGCAGGTGGCCTCAACCTGCCCGAATGCTGTCCAAAATTTAAAGTGAGTTTTCATGACCATCCAGGCTACATTGGCAGTTTTATCTGCTATAAAATTCAAATTAAAACAGTAAATGCTAGCCGACATATAAACAAAATTCTATTTGAGGACCTGCTTCATTCATTTGATGAATCCACCAGGGCTGGGGCTTTCGCACTGGATCCCGAGATTTCGCTTCTCTTCATGTCCTATATCCTCTGTTCATTACTGTTCACCGTGAGGTTGTTTCGGTACAATTGCATCTGGATAACTACAATCTCCATGTGCAGATCTTTCATACTAGGCTCGGTTGGTCTGTCCTCCTTCGATTCCTCTCTGTTAGCCTCTCTCATAAAACAATAATAAATCCAAAAATAAATTAATTAATTAAATATTCCAAGTTAGGAATTTGTGCCTAACCCTTGGGTTGTTCCTCTAAGATAGGAGTTAGTTTAGGTAACTCCTATATTGGTGTGTGTCTGGTGAGAAATTATCTCAACCAAAGGAGAAATTATCTCAACCAAAAGTGTCTAAGATAGCACGCACTATTTTGAGAACACTATCTCTCATCTATTTATTTGTAACACTATATTCAATTATTTTTGTATGAATGAAAGTGAGAGAGAAGCATGAGGCATCAGCCTTTTTCCGCCAATATTTTGTGTCTGATTTTTATGTGTGATTTATATATTTGTCTGAGTTAATCTCATTTTCATCATGTGGTATCAAAGCTTTGAGGGAAGGATTCGGCTATGCCAAGGGTATTCCTGTGTTGCGAAATTGTTGGGCAGCCAGATTTGAGCTACCAAGGAGATTGTCCCTGATTTAATTGATGAAGAACACGGTGCCAAGGATTGTCATTTGGAGAGGCCGAAATGATTGCTGTTTAGTGAGTCCGAGTTTGTTTTTGTAGCAGAAAGACCAAAATAATTAAGCTTGACATCCAAGTCATCTCTCAGGGCCGTGTTGTTATTTTCGTGCAAGATAAAAGGTGTATTTCAGAGGGCCGAATAAGAGGGCTGAATGCTCTTCTCTGGTACGACTGCCTCATAAATATTGTCAGTCCAAAATTACCATTTGGGTTGAATTCTTATAGTTCTTTTCAGTGGACTAATGGAGGTCGAATGTCCCTTGCAAATCTAGCTCAATCTTCAGATTTCCATGTGCCAGCAAGGAGATTAATGCAGTCACCAGATTGTCTTCATCTCTGAAAGGTGCGCTTATTATTTTCCAGAACGATCCCTGCCATCCAGAAAGATCGAATTATTTGATGAAATTATTACAGCTACTTCAATTCCGTGCAATGTTTGAGCGTAGGAGTTGGCTGCACTAGCATATCTGCAAAATCGATTTCCAAGGCGTCTTTTCAGCTCAGCTTCTACATATTTCCAATCACTTGGGCTTGCCATAATTCCATGAACCAGGACTAGTAGATGATCAGGTGTAATGTCCACACTCCCATTCCTTTCTCATTGGCATGTGGTGTGGTGAAAAGCATCCACGAATGCGATAAAAAGAAATGGTGTTGCATTTTTAATTATGTTATCTAAGCTATAGTCTGTGCTTTTCAATTCTGTTCTGGAATTTTCTGCTGCATTTCACTACAACAGACATTCACAACAGGGATCCTTGAATTAGATTGCAAGACATCAAGAACATGAAAAGAAGAAATGAGAAAACAATTATTTTCTTAATTTGTGGAGCAACCAAGTTATCAGGCATGTTTCAATCATCATTTTTCTGGGCGTCTGAACTTGTGGAGGTTTTGCCCTCTGTTTCATGGGCATGGGCATCTAAATTTGTGGAGTGAAAACAAGAATTCGTGGACATTTTACCCTCAATTTCCTTGGCATGGGAAGCTGTTTTCATTGGCATCTCAAATCATGGTGGCGGAATAACTGTTCATGGGCATTTTCCCCTCGATTTTTTGGGTGTGAGCATCTGTTTTTATTGGTATCTGAACTTTTGGAAGCAAAGCAATTTGTGGTTTTGTTAATTTCCTGCTGCAGATTGTGTGTTTGGGGCCTGGGCCCTTGTTATTCTTCATGATCCAAATTTTGAAGGTCAGACGTGAGCCACGGGCTTTTCTCCAGTTTTTCCTGCTGTCGACTGACTATTTTACCACACTGCCTGAGGCAACCACGAAGGTGACAATTTGAATTCCAGTGCTTTAATATCATTGTAAATTTTCTGGCTGCCCCAAACATGATGTCTACCTCCACGGAGACTCCTTAGCAGCTGTAAGTGAAACGCCCCTATGTTCATTACAAGAGACTGCAGAGCAGAATGTGTGAGATGGGAAAGCTAGATGCAGATTTCTTTGTTGAAATAGGTAGCTAGGTTCGGTCTTCATAAATATGTAATGTACTCCTGATTCTTGTATATTGTAAAATGCCCATTTTTTCATGTACCTGGCACAGATGGAAGGTTTCTATTTGTTGTTGAAGGTGAATTTCATTTAGTCATATTTGAAGTCATAAGAGAAACTTTTTGAAGACAAGTTGCTTCAAGCATTTGTGAGCTTGACATTCTCATTGCTTGAGAAATTGAATATTATGTAATCTAAAGTTTAATAAAAAAATCATTTTTTGTGGTGATTGTGTCCTAGATCCGCCCGAAATTGAATAAGGGGATCTTAGCTACACGAAGAGTGTGTTGATGATGGTGCATGTTTCATGTTGTTGCATTTTTATTTGTGTCTAGTTTTGACACATAAATGATCTCATTTAACACACATAAAGTTCAATGCAAGCAAGCACAACACATGTAACAAAATAGCTGCAAGGAAGGATAATTAAGTTCAACACATGCATTTGCGTCACTACAACAAATAATCAAAGTTTTCAACATCGGAATTCTACCTCAACAAACAAATTCACTCAATACAATCAAGTTCATGAATCTGCAAACTCCAGCATTTCAAAGCAAAGTCTACATCACTACATTCAAGTTAATGAATCTGTAAACTTCAACGCTTCAGCGCACAGTCTACATCAACATTGTTGAACTTGTAATCAAACTCAAATCACATTGAATTGTAAGGGTGCATTCTCGGTTGAAACCGACACCCAAGTCTTGAATTGAGTCAAACTAAATTCATTGTAGTGAGTCATTAAAATCATTGTAAGCTTTTTTGGGTGCATTTTCGACAGTGTTCGACACCCTTCCTTTAAGCAGAATCAAGTGAATGCACGATTTTTAACTCTAAAGCAAACAAGCAACAAGTTCACATCTCCTGCAAGCAAGCGTGAGTATTAATTCAAGCAATTTGCGTCAAAACAGTACAAAGTTCAAACTTTCAAGCGAGCCAGAGTGAAGTTCATTGTAGCAACCATCAAAGCAACCAAACAAGTTCAACTCTAACACCAATCAAGCAAGTTGAGATCGACATCAAGCGAGCATAGCTATTCCTTCAAGTGAGCGTGAAGTCATCAAGTAAGGCAAGTGAGCATTCACACAAACACAATCGTCATCAAGCGAGCGTGAATTCCAGAGTTTAAGCAAGAAATTTCTACAACTCTAGCAAGTGTTCTCAGCAAGTACAATAAGCAACAAATCAAGCGAGCATGCCATTCAAGTCCCATAGCAAGCGAGCCTGTCATTCAAGTAACAAAGTCAAGTGAAACGGTTCCAAGCACAACATCTACGACAAGAGAACCTGATTTCAAGTGAGCAAGTTCAGATGGTGCAACATATTCAGTGGTTAAACATTCTTCACAGTTTGATCATCTCCAGTGATGAAGACATGGTGCACATCAGCAAAGAAACTCTTGCTGATCTTTCACGGCATCTACAACAAACACATGACACCATTGAGTTTCTTCAACTAGAGTCGCAACTACAAAGAGATGAGATGCAACAAAAGAGTGCTTCTTCCAAGTCATTCAACCATACAGATGAAGATAAAAATGTTGATTCCAAATCACACATCCAAACAACTTCAAGTGTCGAAGTTGTTCATGATCAAATTCAAATTTCTTCCAAACCCATCATCAAGCCCTGGGAAGAGATTCAAAATAACAAGAATCGACAAGGCTTAGGATATGTCACTGATGACACCAACTTACATATCCCAGATTATTACAAGCAAATTAAGTTTGTGAGTGCAGGATTTCTTGAACAACACATCTCAACAAGTTCTGAAAAAGTTGCAGACGAACATAATTGCACGCAACCTGAAGTTGATGTCCAACCGAAATGTTCTCATTGTCAAAGAACTGGTCATATGGAATATCAGTGTTTTGATCTCCATCCTTGTTGCCATTGTGGCAAGCCCAATCATTCCTCAGAAAAATGTCGCAACCAACAAAAATCAGCCAGATTGAAGATACATTATGACTGGATTGATCCTTGGGAATGGTTATCCACAGTCAAAAGATTGTCTCAGTTCTACAATCGACTACAATCACACATAGTGCAGCCAGCAGTGAACCGATGATGGTACTCTCATGCAGTTGAACGAGGGAGTACAACAGTGAAACTCTCCTACACCTGAAGGGGGGGAGTTCAAATATATTTTGGAGAAGATTGTCTCTCCTTTCAGCTGACAAAGGGGGGAAAATGTCAATGAAATTGACAAGTGGTTGTCAGACTGAAAGTCTCGACAACATCAGCGAAGCAGCCAGTGGGCATCTTCATCAGCCAGTGGGCATTTGTCATCAGCCAGTGGGCATTTGTCATCAGCAGTGAGCATCAGCAAATTCGCCAGTGGGCGATCGACAGCCAAAGCAGCAGTGAGCAGCTTTCATCATAGCAAAAGCAACATTGAGTTGTTTTTCGACATCTTCAGCCAGTGGGCAATCATCATCAGCAAAACACGCCAATGGGCGTTCATCAAATTGTGTCAGTGGACACCGGATGTTGTTTTCAAACAAAGGACAGTTGGATCCTTTTGCGGCTTGGCGCGTGATGGAGTTTTCAAGCAACATTCAGAGATGAATCAGGCATGCAGTTGATTCATGTTCTCTTCAGATTTGAGTTTTTTCTAGCATCCAGTTTTGGCGGTTTTTTTCAGGCAATGTTTTTGAGGATCAACATGAGAACTTGGAAGATGGTTCCTCGTTCTTATTTTGGATTTATCATTGAAGGGGGGAATGTTAGCCTCTCTCATAAAACAATAATAAATCCAAAAATAAATTAATTAATTAAATATTCCAAGTTAGGAATTTGTGCCTAACCCTTGGGTTGTTCCTCTAAGATAGGAGTTAGTTTAGGTAACTCCTATATTGGTGTGTGTCTGGTGAGAAATTATCTCAACCAAAGGAGAAATTATCTCAACCAAAAGTGTATAAGATAGCACGCACTATCTTGAGAACACTACCTCTCATCTATTTATTTGTAACACTATATTTAATTATTTTTGTATGAATGAAAGTGAGAGAGAAGCATGAGGCATCAGCCTTTTTCCGCCAATATTTTGTGTCTGATTTTTATGTGTGATTTATATATTTGTCTGAGTTAATCTCATTTTCATCACTCTCGCTCCTTATATGTTGTCATTGCTTGGTCCAAGATATTCTTCATGACCCAGTACTGTTGAATTGTTTTTCAGAACAACGTTCGACATCCTCTGGCATTCCTGGGGTCTTTAACCATGGTTTCCCATTCTTCTGCCTTGATCTCCTGAGTTGCTATACTATCGTTTAGCTCCCTCTCCCACTCAGATATTTGTGCTTTCATCTCTGACGGTGTGCCAACCACGTAAGCATTTATCAAGTTCTGCATATTCTCCTTCTCGGTCTTCCTTCCTCTTTTACTTGGTCCTCTGCTGGAGGTTGCTTCCAACCCTTTCATTTTTTTTCCTGCCTTGCCCATTACTCTATTTCCTCTCTTTCCCGCTTCTTTTCTGTGGGTTCAAATTTCCAATGAGACATTGGCTCATTGTATCTTAAAAAAAAGGGCAGGCATATGCCTTCACTATTATGTCTCATCCTTAAGAGGTTGACTCATGAGTTTCTTCTTAAGTGTGGCTTGTGCCTATTGCACCTAGTCTAGGGCTTATAGTTGTAGGAAACCTAATTTGAGCTAGGGTCTTTCCCATTAATAAGAAGCAATAACTAAATTAAACTTGGGTTTTTTTTATTAATATGAAGTAAGGACTAAACTAAACTCGAGCCTTCTTAAAAAATGTATCTAGTGTTAGGATATTCCGACACATAAGAAATAGTTAAGTACAACTTGGTCTAGTATAGAGCTAGGTAAAGTGTTTCTTTACCTTGTACATTTTGTAACTTACAATCCGACGATCACGATATGTAGTGATCTGACGGTTCATTCTCTCCTCGGTATTACCGACAGTTGATTCATGGCTTAACACCCGATTGGTCCATGAATTCTATTTAAAGCGCATGGAGGGTCATTTGTAGGGTAATCCATCTATGAGAGAAGCATATGTAAATTTTCGTTCTTTTATTAATAAATTGCCTGAAGTGGCCGCGTTGGCTCAGGCCGTGCACTGTTTCCCTCTTTGAGGGTTTTAACCACGTCAAAATACTGGTGTATTGATCTGAGATCTGGTTGTGAGCGGTGTCCTATGGTTTTCTGTCTGAGGAACTTACCCTGTAAATTCCTACATCGTATCAGAGCTATTTGAGGGCCGCGTCCGTTGGTGATCCAAATCTGAAGCCGATAGAACTGCATCTGACTGTCATTTCCTAGATCTACTATTTCTAACTGCTTTCGGGCCGAAAGGACTGCTCTGTTGTGTTGGGAGCACCTGTTCCAGTGAGGAACCCCTTTCGTTTCATGCGAAAAGGTTTCCGGTAGCCCTAGCTGCGTCATTTTTAAGATCTGGAGGTATACAGTGTTTATTTGCAGTTTACAGTTATTTTCTCTCTATTTATTTCGGTTTCGGTTTATTTAGCTTTTTTATTACCGGATCTATACCTTTCATTTCTGCGTATGCTCTTTGCCCTGCGACTCTGTGCGATCTAGGCAAATCAGAAACAGAAAGGAAGGATTTTTCTCATGCATATGCTCTTTTCCCTGCGCCTTAGTGTGATCTCGGAAAATCAGAAACATTGAGGAAAATATTTAGTTTCTGGCTAAAGCTAACTTTGAGCCGCAAGGTTCATTTTTGAAGATATTTAGTTTTTCAGCTAAAGCTAACTTCGAGCCGTAATGTTCGTTTTCTTTGCATGTCCATGTTGGGTTTTGTGTTTTTTGTTTTGTAGGGAAAAAGAGCTTTCTCAAAGCAAGCACGCAATCCAAAGCATCACCCCCCCCCCCCTCTCTCTCTCTCTCAAATTTTTTGTATAGCTCAATTGGTTCAAAGCTATTTTAAGAGAGTAGAGGTCTTGGGCTCAAATCTCCTTTTTGTGAGGGCGGATTTTTCATTTCCGCACATTCTCGCACTTCGTCGGCATCTTCAACAACGTTTTTTTCAAAAAGCATAACTTCTTCATCCGGAAGCCGTTTTCAGAGCCGTTTTTTTTAAACCAGCCTAATTTTTCGAGATCTATCCATTGGAACACTTAGTTTCAGCATCTTTAGCTTCAGTTTCTGTTGAAATGGAAAGTCAATACCAAGTTACCCTTGACAGCACCAACTACTTCCAATGGTTATCCTACATTGAGGATTTACTTAGAAGTAAAGGTCTCTACAGAATAGCCTCAGGCCAAGAAAAGAAACCGAAGGATGAAGATAAGGCTGCTAAATGGGAAAATAGGCAAGATCAAGCACGTGGATTGATAGGGATGTCTATTTCTCCAAATCTTAGATTCCATATTGCAGAACTTGATACTCCTGATGAAGCAATGAAAAAAATCAATAAAGTTTTTGGGATTAAAAATGAACTTAGAGCCCATCAACTTGAAAATGAGTTGCTTACATTGGACCCTAATAATTTTTCCTGCATTGAAGATTTCTTGTCCAAGTTCAAGACCCTTAAATATCTCTTGGAAGGTGTTAAGGTTAAGAAAGAAGATAGTAACCTTATCTATTCCATTCTTACTAAGATGGGACCAGCCTACTCTGTGTTTGTTTCCACCTTCCATTCTACAAGAGAAGCCTTCATTTCTCAAGGAACAGACTACAAGTCCCTTTCCTTTGACTCTTTTTGTGATTCTTTAATAAGAGAACAAGAAAAACTCTTACGCCTTGGTCTTCTTAATCTTGGAAAATCTTCCAAGAAAGCGTTAGCCGCCCAGAAGCAACCAAATTCAAATAATCCTAAGAAGTCATATCCTAAAAAGAATGGTCCTAAACCAAACAAGGGTCCTAAGAAATTTCAGCCTCAAAATGAAAAATCATTTCAACAAAATGATCAGACAAATAAAAACAAATGGAAGAAGACTGATAGACATTGAACCTTTTGTAATCGAGATGGCCACTTATAATCCAAATGCTTTAAGAAGATGGAAGCCTTGGAAGCAGCAATGAAGAAGCATAACATCCATTTGGAGCAATCTTCAACTTCAACTTCATCTTCAGGAATGGCACTTTCTGCATGTGGTTGTCAAGCATCTCGGTCTGGCTATGCACTAAATGTATCTTCTTCTTCTCATTCTCATGAGTGGCTCATTGATTCTGGAGCTTCTTATCACATGGCCAAAAACAAAGCCATGTTTTCTTCTTTAAATGGTTGTAACACCAAAAATATATATGTTGGTGATGATATATCTCTTAGTGTTGTAGGGACTGGAACTGTTCATCTAGACAATGGTCAGTTTAATGATGTATTATGTGTTCCAACCTTATCCTGTAACCTTCTATCTGTATATCAGATAACTCATTCAGGTGAAGGTAAAATCGTTGAATTTTCACCTCATGATGTTGTAATCAAGGACCTAAGACATCCTAAACAAATTTTAGCTACTGGAATTGCTGATGATTCTACAAGGTTGTATAAGTTTCACAACTTTGGGTCATCAAATCTTCCCTCAGTATTTGTTGCTCATAACAATGAAGTGAGCAAACTTTGGCATGAGCGATTTGGTCACTTAAACTATCGCTCCCTTCAGCATCTATGTAAAGAAAATATGGTGACAGGTATTCCTATGGTATCTTGCAGAGATGGTGTTTGTTCCGGATGTGTACTCGGAAAACATCATCAGGACAGTTTTGAAAAACGTGCCTCTTGGCACGCCTCAGACCCTTTACAGCTTGTGCATAGTGATTTATGTGGTCCACTTCCAGTTGTTTCATTCTCTGGCTGCAAGTATTTCTTAACTTTCATTGATGATTTCTCCAGATGCACTTGGGTATACTTCTTAAAACTCAAGAGTGAAGTATTTAACACATTTTTGGCCTTCAAGGCCTTTGTTGAAAAACAATCTGGACATCAAATTCTTAAGCTAAGATCTGATAATGGTGGAGAATATGTTAAAAACACATTCATCAACTTTTGCACTGAGAATGGAATTCAAATGCAACATACTGTTCCATATACTCCACAACAAAATGGTGTAGCTGAAAGGAAGAATCGCACCTTAAAGGAAATGGCTAATTGTATGCTACAATCTAAAGGACTTGGTCTTAGTTTTTGGGCAGAAGCAATTAACTGTGAAAATTACATAATAAACCGCACTCCTACTAAGGCTTTAAAGAATATCACTCCAGAAGAAGCATGGAGCTCAATCAAACCAGATGTAAGTCACTTTCGTGTTTTTGGAAGTGAAGCGTGGGCCCATATTCCAGATGAAAAGCATAAAGCTTTAGAACCTAAGAGTGAAAAATGTACTTTTGTTGGATATTCTGAAGATGTCAAAGGCTATAGACTTATTCCATTTAAGTCCAAAAATGTTATCATTAGAAGAGATGTAAAATTTGATGAAAATATATCGGCTTGCGAGCCTAGTCCGGCGGATGTGCCACCTCTCCCTATCTCTTCTACTTTTGAAAACATTTCTTCTTCAGATGATGAAAGTGAGGATGACAATCCTCCCCCACCATCTCAGGATCCTCCTTCAGCTCCTCAGCTTCCAAAATGGGTTCGTGCTACTCGAGATGCAGCAGGTGATCTTGCCGGTGATCCTACAGATCAGCGACACACACGTTCTCAGTTTGATAGAGCCTCTTCTTTACTGGCTCAAGCTCCAGTAAATTATGATCCTGACACCTTTGCAGAAGCTTCAGGCCATCCAGATTGGGAATCAGCTATGAATGAAGAATATCATTCATTGTTGGCAAATGATACATGGGATCTTGTTCCTCTACCAAAGGGACGAAAACTTGTTAGATGCAAATGGGTTTACAGAACCAAGTATGGACCAGATGGGAAAGTTGATAAACATAAAGCTCGTCTTGTTGCTAAAGGTTTTTCACAGGTTGAAGGCATTGACTACACTGAAACCTTCTCCCCTGGTTCCAAAATGAACTCTATCTGCCTTGTTCTTTCCCTTGCTGCCTCGTTCAAATGGGAAGTCCATCAGATGGATGTTAAATCTGCCTTCTTGCATGGGGACTTGCATGAAGAAATCTACATGGAACAACCCATTGGCTTCATAAAAACAGACTCCAGCCTTGTATGTTGGCTTAAGAAATCCCTTTATGGTCTCAAGCAAGCTCCTCGAGCTTGGTATGCCAAAATGGATAGCTTTCTTTTAGAATCTGGCTTTTCTAGGTGTCATTCTGACAATACTATCTACACCAAGAAAGTGGGCAAGTCTCTTATCATTCTTGTTCTTTATGTTGATGATCTTATCCTTACCGGTAGTGATCCCAACCTTATAAACCATGTGAAGTCCAACCTTAAAAAGAAATTTCAAATGACAGACTTAGGACACTTACATTATTTTCTCGGTCTTCAAGTCTTGCAATCCAAGGAGGGTATTTCCTTTTCCCAGTCCAAGTATGCATGTGATATTCTATGCCATTTTCACATGGAAGACTGTAAGCTAGCCCCTTCTCCCTTCCAGTCTAGAGTCAAACTTTCAGTCACTTGTACTTCCCCTGAAGTTGATGCTACCTTATACCGTCAACTTGTAGGAAAACTTTTGTATCTAACTCATACTCGTCCTGACCTTTCCTTTGTCGTTGGCCTTGTTGCTCGGTTTATGCAAAATCCACGTGAAAGTCATTGGAAAGCAGCTAAAAGAATACTTCGTTATGTTCGAGGTACAGTTCAGTTTGGGATCCATTACAGTGCCGAAGCAGCTCCTCTATTGGTTGGTTTCACTGATTCCGATTGGGCTGGTGACCCTGATTATCGGAAGTCTACTGCAGGTTATGTGTTCACTCTTGGTTCAGGACCTATTACATGGGCTTGCAAGAAACAAGGTGTCATTTCTCTTTCTTCAGCAGAAGCAAAGTATCGCGGTGCCGTAGAAGCTAGTAAGGAAGCCTTGTGGCTTCGTTAGATCCTATCAGAGTTTGGCTTTCAGCAGCAGCATCCAACTACTGGTGTGATAATCAAATTTCCATTCAGGTATGCAAAGATCCAATCCAACATCAGCGCAACAAACACATTGAACTGCACATGCACTTCATCAGAAAGCTCATTCATTACCATGTTCTTGAAGTGCAATATTGTTCAACAGATGATCAAGTTGCAGACATCTTTACAAAGGCTCTCACAGCTCGGCAAAGTTCACTAAACTTCGAATTATGGTTGGAGTTCAGGAAGTTGTCACTAAGGGGGGATAGGCTCTAGTGCCTCGTTCCTTCTCCTATTGTGTCATATTTGTAAATCCTTCAATCCTATCCTAAGTTGTTCTTAAGGGGGGATGTTAGGATATTCCGACACATAGGAAATAGTCAAGTACAACTTGGTCTAGTATAGAGTTAGGTAAAGTGTTTCTTTACCTTGTACATTTTGTAACTTACAATCCGACGGTCACGATATGTAGTTATCCGACGGTTCATTCTCTCCTCGGTATTACCGACACTTGATCTATGGCTTAACACCCGATTCGTCCATGAATTCTATTTAAAGCGCATGGAGGGTCATTTGTAGGGTAATCCGTCTATGAGAGAATCATATGTAAATTTTCATTCTTTTATTAATAAATTGCCTGAAGTGGCCGTGTTGGCTCAGGATGTGGACTGTTTCCCTCTTTGAGGGTTTTAACCACGTCAAAATACTGGTGTATTGATCTGAGATCTGGTTGTGAGTGGTGTCCTTTGGTGTTCTGTCTGAGGAACTTACCCTGTAAATTCCTACATCTGGTGCACATGTAATTGATAATGGCAATGACAATTTCTCTTCACATTATTTTGTTGGATTCACACTTATATTGCGAAGGGGGGAGAGGGAAGGGAAGGGTGTGGTTGAATCAACATAACACAAATTTCTTACTAGTTCAATGTGACAACCCTCCTCCCACATCTACCCAAGTAACCGACCAACCGGGGTAAAAATGCGATGAGAGACTACTATGATATGAATCAACCTCCTTGGTGACCTTAAGGAAATGGAATCGACAGAAACACATCAACCATACCTTCCCCATCAGAAACAACACTCCCAAGAGGCATTCCAACCACCCAGGCATCCTGAACCCTAGGTCCCACTGAGTTTTTAGACCTCTGGACGATCTCATGCTATGGGCATGCCAGCATCCACGGACCTCTGGACGCTCTCACAGGCCTGCAGGTACATGTCTAGGGACTTTCCCCAGAAAACCTGTGCTAGTGTCCACGAAATTTAAGACACTTTTCTAGCCCAAAATTTCGACCACTGCCCAAAATTTGTTCTAACTTTCAAAATCCATCAAAGACATGATGTCAAGACTAGTATACCAAAAATATACCTTAGGACTAGGCCTAACCATCCCCAACCGAGACTGACATTTTGTCAAACACTTGGCATCAGTGCAATCTACAGGTCTAGGATACAAGACATAGCATGAATGAATGAAAACTCTTATGAAAAATGACAAGGAGCATCACCACCTTCTCGCTTGAACTGTTATAACATCAATTAGGACTTGCAGCCATCATTTTAATAATTACAAGTAAATACATTAAACAAACATGACATGAACCAGTCAACTAACCATGCTTATAACCAACATAAAACCATGTAAATAACATAGATATAACAACCATTAAATCCACATATAAACAGGTGCAAAAGCAAGAGAACTTAACTTTCATTAATCATAGGAAAATCCGACCAGGTTTAGGACTTCCACGTACCACCCCACTGTATACATGGCTGGACCAATTCTTTCTTTCAACTACTCACCCTCGTGCCATATTCCAAGCATGAATATGAAATCTCATTGATATACTAATCCAAAAAAAACCAAGGGAATCCAGAGGTTAAACCACCTCCACCTTCACCAAACAGTGATCACACCAAAACTGGTGCTCCGATCACAAAACCGAATCAAACTTGGAATGTCATTTGGAATCCATCACTATCCTTGAGGAAATTTTTGTCTCGTCTCTCAGGATTTACTGCAATCCAATCCTGGATCACTGTGACCTAAACCGAGACTAGTCTCTCAGGCTTTACTGAAATCCAAACCCGGATCACTAGGCCCTAAACTAAGACTCCTCCCTCAGGTTTTACCATGTATCCCACAAAAATCGGTCAAGGGATTCCAAGGCCTTTGGGAATGAACCTTGAGACCACCTCTACCTCGGATTCTGAAATCTATCTAGAAAATCCAAAGATTAAAACCGAGATAAACATCCCAACACACCATGGCATCCGAAAAAGGCAAGGCTAGGTTGAAAACATTTTCATACACGGAAAAACCATGCCACTGACAGCAAGAGAGCCATACACCAATATGCAAAGCCATGCAGGTCAAAACCAATTAGGAAATGACACATGCAATATGTTACCTGCAAGTATTCCTGCTGAAGCTGCTTGATCCTACTCTTCCTTGCTTGATCCTTACTTTCCTTCCTTTCCTTTCCTTGTCCTTCCCTACCTTGCTCCAAAACCTGAGAAAAAGCTTGAGCCAAGAGCTTGCCAACTGATCCTCAGAAGCCTTTTTATCAATGAGGCCTCTATTTTCTTCATTTTCCATTATTTTCCTTCAATTTCCTTATCACGTGCAACCTATGACATTTCACCTTACTTTTCTTCTAATTTCCTTTATTTTCATAAATAAATGTGCCAAAAATGACTTTTTTCCTTTTAATGCCTTTGTCTTTGCCTTTTCCAATCTCCTTAGCCATAATAAACCGAAATGGACACCCACACCAAGATGTCCTACCCAATATTTAGCTTGGAATACGTGTCCCTTCAAGACCGTGGTCTTATTTTTCCTTTATTTATTTTTGTTGCATGGAATTTTAACCAGGGTTGTTATAGAACTCTCCCCCTTGGGGAACACTGTCCTCGGTGTTAAACCACACCAAGACCTCAGCAAAATTGTTGAAAATAGAAGATACTGCCCATGGAGCTTTATAACTTAGCTCCTTGCAGTATTTACAATGAAAAACCTGCTCAAAAGCAAAACATCATGACAACATGACCAGATAAAAACAATACCACTTACTGGAGCTTTATAACATAACTCATTACGATATTTACAATAACCACATATACACATATGCACATTTTCTAAACCAACAAATAAAAGGAGACGATGCCTGCATCCACAACAAGGGAATCCAGAGGCTCACACCTTCACGCCCAAAGAAATACGAAGATTCACCTCCTTCCCGGGAAGTCCAGAATCCACTGTCATAGTAAAAGCTACATCCAATGTCTAGTGCTACAATCCTACGCCACTTGTCCTCTTAGTGAACAGTTACAGGCTCATTGTTCCAGGGTGCACTCTCAATGTGCATCTGATTCCATCTGGCAATGCTCATGACCAAAAAAAAATATATCTCCGACCTTCCTTCTCTGCAACGCAATCCCTTGGGAAATACGTTCACCCCCTTCCATGTAGTCACTCACCTTCCAAGTTCCCCGACATCCCCTATCCAGGGAGATCCATCCCTTAGCAAGGATTCCTCGCATCAGAAAATCAAACAACCAAGGCATATACCTGCCTCAAACCATCATATTGGTCATAACATGTTCATGGAAATCAATGGACATTATTGGGTATCAATGTCCCACAATGGCCCTGCTCTTGAAGTGCTTTACCATCATACTGGTGCATGTTCCAATTCCTTTTGTCGTTGCTGCTAATGCTTATAGTTGATTTCAACCACCCAACCAGGCATGTTCATGCATCCCTGTTCCAAGCACATAATTGCCATGAAAAATAAATTGAAATAACATCACATCATACCTCATTGGTAGCTCGTCAATAAGGTTCACTTGCAATCCTATTTACTTCCTGTCACAACAAATCAAACTAGCATCTTTGATCAAATCAACATGTTATAAAAATATCACATCAGGTTATCTCAAAACACAACCATCATAGATCAAAATCATGAATCACATGCAATCATCATAAACCAGAATCATAACTCACATGTAATCATCGTAGACCAGAATCATAAATCACATGCATAATAAAACTGAAATAAAATACTGATACTTATCCTTTAATCAATCGTAAACTTCTACCTTTGTTCTTATTCCGTACACACTTCATATCAGTTTCCACACCTGACAAACACCCAATGCTTTCTTCTCAACCATGTGCACATACAAATAGTGTGCATCACACACATACAACCACACACGACATACAACACCATGCAATACATGCACCTACACTTGACCTACAACTCATACATCTACACCTAGTGTACAACACAACATAATACATATGCCTACATCCAGTGACAACACCACACAATACATACACCTACACTTGATATACAACACAATACATATGTCTATATACCCGATGTACAACACCACACAATACATGTACCTACACATGACATACAACACAACACAATACATGTACTACACATAGTACAACACAATGAGTACATATGTCACGATACCACAAATACACCATGTACATACTTAATACTGCATGTACACAACACAACATGTACGAAATGCACATGATACCACATGTGGAACATGTACAAAGTACCACCTATACACAACACCACCTGCACAACATGTACACAACATCACATGTACATGACACTACCTGCACAACGTGTACACAATGCCACATGTACCTCATACCACGTGTAAAATGTGTACACAACGCCAGATGTACACAACACCACATACACGACATGCACACAACACCATCTGCACACAACACCATATGTACAACCTGTACACAACACCACATGTATAATCATGCACACAACACCATATGTACATAGTACCAAATGTATAACATGCATGTACATAGCACTACATATCCAACATGTGCACAACACCATATGCACACAACATTGCATATCCATCATGCACACAGTACAATATGCACACAACACCGCATATCCAACATGTACATAGCACCATCTATACCCATCATTGTATATGTAACATTCGCACAACACTATATGTACCACCCTATACATAACATTGCATAAACATGTACACACACTATATATACACAACATTGCATGCGCACAACATCACAGATGCAACTTGTACACCATATACAACATATGCACCATAGTAGTACCACACTTCCAAAACCACACTATCCCTACCAAGCAACCTTGCGTTAAGGCCTCCAAACCCTCGATGGGGGCTATATTTTCTTCGTTAACCCTTTACACACGGTTTGACATGTGTTTCATGAGAATGACGCTAAATACACATGGAAGCCATTTTATTTACATTTTTCATCTGTTGCACTTTTGCCAAGCACCAAGGATCGTCGATTACCAATAGGTGATAAGCATCCTATACTAAGCCTTGGCCTTTGGTTTCCTTAGGACACCATGACCACCTGCTTTCCTGCATATCTACGAAATTACACTACAACACATGAACCAACCATCGCAGACCTCCAAGCATGGACAGGACCAGCAACCTCCTTGACGGCTCTGGTAGCAGCATTCAATGATAGGTCCGCGGCAGGCTACGCCCTCCAGCACGGCTTCAGCTCTCCACGACGGCAGTAGGCAAAGCCCTCCTCTCTGCTCCAGCACACAGAGGTTTCAACAGCTCTTCCTCTCTGCTCCAGCATGCAGAGGTTTCAACGGCTCTTCCTCTCTGCTCCAGCACGCAGAGGTATCAACGACTCTTCCTGTCTTCTCCAGCACGCAGAGGTCAAGGCTCTCCTCGACGCATGCACGTAAACTTGACAGAGCTTCCTTGCACCACCTAGCAAACCGTGGTTCACCTTTGGTTTTTAACACGCAGCAATGTAAATGCAGAGCGGCGGTTGGTCTTCATGTAGAGGGCAGAGATTTGGTGGTAGGCTCTCTGAGCTCTTGTCTACGCACACATAGAGATACTTTGGCCCAACCCTTGAGCACGCAGAGGCAAAAAATGACCACGCAGGCTCTTATGCATCCTTTTCTTTCACACGCATTTCACTCAACTCGACTGGCACATATTTGTCTCAAAAAAAAAAACTCAACTCAACTGGCTCTGATACCATTTGTAGTTACATGAGTTACTGATCAAGAAAGAAAGAAGGCATTTACAGTTATAAATTAATCAAGAAAGGAATGTAACTGACAGGAAACTGAATACAACCACACAAGTAATAACTTAGGATTTACGTGGTAAAACCCTGACAGAGTGTGAAGGAAACATCCACAGGCCAAAGGATTGGAATCTCTATTCAATCAATAAATGATTCTCCATATAATAGTTCGGGCATTCATCAGTGTTATATGTCTCTTCAGTTACATAACTGATGTTTCGGTATAAAACTAATTTGTTAATAACTAAATACATTTTACCCAGATTTACATAATTAGTTGTCAATTTCCAACATGTCATGGCATACATGGTGGATATAGCCTGTTTGAAAAAAATGAGATTAAGCATTAAAATGAGTATAATCATAAAAGCTTTTGGGCTTCTTGTGACTCAGACTCCTTCCCTCTAGTCGATCATTTTTGCGTGTACCTTTCTTGAAAAAACTTGTTCCATGCCTCCATCGTTCCTTTTGGAAGACAGTTGTAACCAAGATACAGTAAATCAAATGCCTCTCACCGGGCTCACTTGACTTGAAAACCAGGGATCCATGCCTAATGCTTCAAAATATGTAACTAACGCTCCTATCGCCCACATGTTTTCACATCTTAGGTTGCCTCATCAGAAATACAATTTCTGGACATGATAGAGTTTAGTATATAGTATCAGCAACAAAGGTAATTGGGAACGACTTTCAATTGTACGAGAATGATGAGATATGGCAAGAGTCAAGGGTTACAGTGTTGAAATTGTAATTTCAACTGCCGTGCAGCGCATTTATTTCAGAAAACCACCAGACTTCATCGCATCGCTTTTCACCAAGCAGTGGTTTTCCTCCAGAGGGCAGTGATAATATCCATCGCTTGACACGTGGCTGATAGTTTTGCATAAGAGCTTTTCATCGGAGTGTAATGTTCGTTTGGCTTGACCGAGCGATATCCGTTCGATCGAAATGAAGGTGTTCCACCGTCGATTGAAACCAAGCTGCGTACAGGCGTGCAGCACCATGTAGTTGACGTGAAGTTTTCGGTTTGACCGCCGTTTGTTCCAGTGAAGTAATTAATGGTATTTACTCCGGTTCGTAGAATATAGGTAAAAGACTTTTAATTTTAATGTTCTTTATTATTGTTCATGGGAGTATGGAATATGTATTATCATGTTTTTGTTTTGTATTTTTTTATGGAAATGTGTGGGACGCAGCAGTGTAAAGAAATTTTTGTGTTCGTTAGTTGAACCAACATTGTAAGCACGCAGCAGCGTGTGAGTAGGGAGAAAGGGTCGGCAGAGCATGAATGTAATGTCTTTTGTTCGTTGAATATGAATGTGTAATGAAAACATGCGCAGCAGTGCAAGTGAATTATTTTTGTAGTTGCATATGAAATGCAATAGAATCAGCAAGTGCATGTAAGAGATTTTTACAGCAGTAAATGTAAGTTTTATTTTTACACACAGTAGTGTAAAATTTCCAAAAGAGACAGAGTAATTTTTTTTGTATGGAACTGGAAGTTCTTGGTGAATCCCTTTGTTAAGAGGAAGATCCTTTTGTAACAGGCAGTATTTATTAATGAATAGAAATCTTTTATGTATGTGAAACACTGTTCTTCTTCAGCAAACAAGTTTTTGATCATGTTGTTAAAACAGAGCATTTTCTCCGTTCTGTTCAAGTTATTTTGTTTTGGAATTAAACAGAAAATTCCCAACATGGTATCAGAGCTTGTCGAGGCTCTTTGAAGGTGTCAAAGAAGCTGAAGGAAGGATTATTTTTTTTACTGCAACAGCTTCTCCAACAAAGTGAAGACTCAGTGAAAAATCCAAGGTATTTCTCAAGTTATTTTTTGGTGTTACAGTTGAAGACAGTCAGCGATTTTAAAAAAACAGTCAAGAATTTGAAGCAAAGTTTAGAGTGCAAGAATGGCTGGCTCCAGCATCAGCATCAGCACCAGCACTAGCATGGGTATCTGTAATACCTAGATCCCACAGTTTAATGGGAAAAACTATGACTATTGGGCAATAACCATGAAAGCTTTGCTTGCCTCACAAGACTTATGGGAATTTGTTGAGGATGGATTTGAAGAGCCAGCAGATGAAAATGAGTTTAATAGGTTAACTCAGGCAGAGAAAGATCTGTTGAAGAGCTATAAGAAGAAGGACTCAAAAGCCCTCTGCTTTTTGTATCAAGCAGTGCATGAGAGTTTGTTTCCAAGGATAGCAGCAGCTAAGACATCCAAAGAAGCATGGCAAACTCTCAAGACAGCCTATCAAGGCATGGAGAAAGTGAAGACAACAAAACTACAGTTGCTAAGGAGAGATTTTGAGAATCTTTGCATGAAGGATTCAGATAATATTGACTCATTCTTCACACATGTGATTGGTCTGGTCACACAGATAAGGTCTCATGGAGAAATTCTTGAAGAAAAGAGGATTGTGGAGAAACTATTGAGGATCTTACCCTCAAAGTTTGATGTGATTGTCACCACCATAGAAGAGACAAAGGATCTCACAACTTTTCAGTTGATGAACTACATGCATCACTGATAACACATGAGCAGAGATTGAGTAGAAATGGAAACTCATCTCTAGAACATGCCTTCAAGACCCAGATGTTCTTTGGAAGAGCAAGAGGTCAAGGCAGAGGAAACAAGAGAGGAAAAGACAGAAGCCAAAACAAAGGTGGAAGAAACAGTCTAGCAAATGCTCAAGGAAGAGGTAGCAATCCAAATCAGAACTAAGGCCAAGGCAGCAGCCAACAAAGTGGACAACATCATGCTCAAGGACAAAGGTATGAAAAATCCAATGTCCAATGTCATTATTGTAAAAAATATGGGCATTATGCAAATGAATGTAGGAAGAAGCAGCATGATATGAATAATAGATCTAGTGCAAATTTCACTAGAGAAAATATCAGCCAAGATAATTTGTTGTTAGCTTGTAATATGGCTGAAACAAAGAGTGATGATATATGGTTTCTAGACTCCGGTTGCAGTAACCATATGACAGGGAACATAGCCCTGTTTTCTAAGTTAGATCAGAGTGTGAAGTCACAAGTCACACTTGGGACTGATAGTAAAGTTTCTGTTATGGGAAAAGGAGAAGTAAATATCCTAACAAAGAAAGGTGAAAAGAAAACCATAGCAGATGTCTATTATGTTCTTGGAATGAAGTGTAACCTCTTGAGTATTGGACAGCTTGTTCAAAAGGGGTACAATGTTTTCTTTGTGAATGATGTATGCACCATCATGGATAGAGCACCCAGCAAACGATGTATTGCTGAAGTGAAGATGACAAGGAACAGGATGTTCCCTCTCAGGATAAAAGTAGATTTAAAAGATGGAGTAGAAATAGCAGCAGTTACACAAGAGGCTTTCCAAAGCGAACCAAAGGATGAAAATTGGTTGTGGCACTTGAGATTTGGACATCTCAACTTTGGAGGTCTTAACTTGTTGAGTAGAAAAGGAATGGTAAGAGGATTACCATTGATAGAGAAACCAGACAACCTTTGTGAAGGTTGTATCTTGGGGAAACAACACAGAGAAAGTTTTCCATCAGGGAAAAAGCACCCTTAGAGATTTTCCACTCAGATTTATGTGGACCAATGCAAACTCCATCACTTGCAGGCAGCCTCTATATTCTAACATTCATTGATGATTTTACTAGAAAAACTTGGGTTTATTTCCTGAAGAACAAAAGTGAAGTGTTTGAAAGATTTTGCAATTTCAAAGCACTTGTGGAAAACCAAAGCGGGCTGCATATCAAAGTTCTAAGAACTGATAGAGGAGGTGAGTATATCTCCAAGGAATTTCTACGGTTTTGTAGAGAAAATGGAATTCATAAGCAGTTTACCACTAGGTACACTCCGCAACAAAATGGAGTTGCCGAAAGAAATAATAGGATAATCATGGATATGGCGAGGAGTATGTTAAAGGCAAAGCATTTTCCAAATGATTATTGGGCTGAAGCTGTACACTGTGCAGCGTATATTTTGAATAGGTTCCCTACAAAAGTAGTCATGAGCAGAGTGTCGGAAGAAGCATGGAGTGGGACAAAGCAAAGAGTCACCCACATGAAATTTTTTGAATGTGTGGCTTATGCACACATTCCAGATCAGCTAAGGAAGAAGTTGGACAACAAAGGGGAGAAATGTATTTTCATTGGATGCAGTGAGGAATCCAAAGCTTATAGGTTGTATAACCCATCCACCAAGAAGCTTATTGTGAGCAGAGATGTTCAGTTCATTGAGGAGGAAGATTGGGATAGAAGCATAGAGAAAACAGTGAATGTTAAGAACTGTTTGTCCCATGATGAAGATGATGAGGAGATGGCTAAAATACATCCCTAAACAGCAGCACCAACACAAGGGCAGCAAGGGACACCCTTGAGGAGAAATGAAAGTGCTTCTCCAAGCACACCACAAGGAGGAAATTCAAGTGCTTCTTCAAGCACTTGTACACCAAATGAAAGAGGTAAGAAGTTCAAAAATTTAAGTGACATTTATGATGAAGGTATGAATTCTTTGTTTGCTTTATATTGTCATGTTGATGACCCTATTCATTTCGAAGAAGCAATTAAGGATAGGAAATGGATAGAAGCTATGGATGAGGAGATCAATGCCATAGAAATAAACAAGACATGGGATTTAGTTGAACTACCAAAAGGAAAGGAAGTCATTGGAGTTAAATGGGTCTACAAGACCAAGAGTAATGTTGAAGGCAAAATAGAAAGACACAAGGCAAGATTTGTTGTCAAAGGATACACGCAGTAGTATGGGAGAGATTATGAGGAAACTTTTGCACCGGTTGCTAGAATGGAAACCGTGAGAGCAGTGTTGTCCATAGCAACACAAAACAAGTGGAAAATTTACCAAATGGATGTGAAGTTGACACGAAACACATTGACACAAAGTTTCATTACATCAGGAAATTGGTAAACAATTGTTTTAAAAAATTGCAAAACTCAGGAGCAAGTTGCTGATATTCTGACCAAGCCATTGGGCCAAAAAAGTTTTGAATTTTTGAGAAAATGTCTGGGTATGACTGATAACCCAGCAGTTGAAATTAAAGGGGAGTGTTGAAATTGTAATTTCAACTGCCGTGCGGCACATTTATTTCAGAAAACCACCAGACTCCATCGCACCGCTTTTCACCAAGCAGTGGTTTTCCTCTGGAGGGCAGCGATAATATCCATCGCTTGACATGTGGCTGGCAGTTTTGCATAAGAGGTTTTCATCGAAGTGTAATGTTCGTTTGGCTTGACCGAGCGATATCCGTTCGATCGAAATGAAGCTTGTCCATCGTCAATTGAAACCAAGCTACGTACAGGCGTGCAGCACCATGGAGTTGACGTGAAGTTTTGGGTTTGACCATCGTTTGTTCCATTGAAGTAATTAAAGGTATTTACTCCGGTTCGTAGAATATAGGTAAAAGACTTTTAATTTTAATGTTTTTTATTATTGTTCACGGGAGTATGGCATATGTATTATTATGTTTCTGTTTTGTATTTTTTTATGGCAATGTGTGGGACGCAACAGCGTAAAGAAATTTTAATTTTTGTGTTCGTTAGTTGAACCAGCATTGTAAGCACGCAGCAGCGTGTGAGTAGGGAGAAAGGGAATGCTCGACAGAGTGTGAATGTAATGTCTTTTGTTCGTTGAATATGAATGTGTAATGAAAACATGCACAACAGCACAAGTGAATTATTTTTGTAGTTGCATATGAAATGCAATAGAATCAGCAAGTGAATGTAAGAGATTTTTACAACAGTAAATGTAAGTTTTATTTTTACACACAGTAGTGTAAAATTTCCAGAAGAGACAGAGTAATTTTTTTTGGTATGGAACTGGAAGTTCTTGGTGAATCCCTTTTTTAAGAGGAAGATCCTTTTGTAACAAGCAGTATTTATTAATGAATAGAAATCTTTTATGTGTGTGAAAGACTGTTCTTGTTCCGCAAACAAATTTTTGATCCTGTGGTTAAAACATAGCATTTTCTCTGTTCTGTTCAAGTTATTTTATTTTGGAATTAAACAGAGAATTCCCAACATACAGGAACCCTCTGTGGGTTTAGTGCCCAGAGGGAAAATAACGCAAGTTCTACTATGGCAGATGCATGGTCAAAACCACTACAAGAAGTTACGGTTGAAAAAAATCAAAGAAATGGAGGACGAGCAAAGGCAAGACTCGTTGCGTACATCACAACATGAAGGTTTTGAAAGCAGAATTTTCTGGCATATGAAATTCCAGAAGTTCCAATACGACCAAGAGCTGTCCACTTCCCTGTTTCAGAATCAAATGAATTTGAGGCAATGGCAAAGTCTAGTTATGCAAGAGCAATGCAGCGTGCTGCACCTGTTTCATCATCAACATGAGATACAATTTTCGATCACTAATGGTATCGAACTCCCGCTTCAGCAGTATCTCCTCCGGCTAATTCAGAGAAGTCCAGTAACGTGACACATGAAGGTACACTTGGTATACCCATCACTATACAAAACAGGGAGATCTCATATGAGTCGAGACAAATTGATCGAAGGCAACAAGTTGATCCCTCTAGAGAACCAGAAACTTGCTGCTTTATTTGGATCATCTTCTGCAAAAGTTGACAAGAGATTTTCAATGGCTAAACCAGTTGATAATGGGTAGTTTTGTGCAGTCGAGGAAGAACCAGACAGTAACCAAAGTTTCTTCCCATATGATGGATACAACCATATCTCAGTGTATATTTTTTCTTAACATTTTAATGCACCCATTGATCAAAACAAGCAAAACCTCGGGAGTCTTGCAAGCAATGCAGGGCGAAGATACGTAATGAAGAAAAGCTGTCGAGAGGATTCGAAGGAACCAACGTATATTTTTTTTAACATTTTAATGCACTCGTTGATCAAAACAAGCAAAACCTCGGGAGTCTTGCAAGCAATGCAGGGCGAAAATACATAATGAAGAAAAATTGCCGAGAGGATTCGACGGAACAATGTTTGGCTTGACTGGAAATTCTGGGGAAGATTGCCAATGTCGGTCTAGGAAGCTTGGTCGGTGAGTGTTTTTGCTGTTTAGTGGAGTGTTAGGGTAAAATTGGTAGACTGGATGCTGCAGACCTATTATGAGGAGAACGCATGTTTTTGCTATTTCCATGCTATTTGGGGACTGTGGGCAGAGAATTTAACTTGAGTTTAGCTGAGAATAGATTCATCACTTATAGCAGAAAACTGTTTATTAGAACATTATAGCAGAAAACTGTTTATTAGAACATTAGAGAGATGCACAAGAATGAAATCAAATTTCATTGATCGGACTGTTTGGACAACCAATTCATTATATAGGCACACATAGACAACGTCTAAGATAATCTAAGTCTAATCATCAACTCACAACGCAAACTACGAAGACACAACTCCTGACAAATAGACTCAAACACTGACTACTCAACTCTATCTAGACATATCATTTCTACATTATTCCAACACTGTTGGATATCAAGTGAGAGTCGTGCAACTAATAGCAAGATGAGAAAAAATGCAAGAAAACAAATAAAAAAAACCTCATAAAAAACAGTGGCAGAATAAAAATTAGCTTGCTCTGACACCATGTTAAGTAACACAGATAAACTTATAATACTTTATTATATTACATATAAATATATATGAGTGTTGGATTATTTGTAAAACTTATTGAATACTTTATTATATTACATATAAATATATGAGTGTTGGAGTCATTTTTAAAATCTCTTGAATACTTTATTATATTACATATAAATATATGAATGTTGGATACATCTTTAAAATCTCTGGACTTTTGTGGACTCTTCAAGATGATTCACCTTCCACATCATAACTCTTAGTGAATTAAGTTTCCAATCTCTAAAATAATTAAGAATATTATTAAGAATCCAAAATAAACACTCCATAAATACGTGAACTTCAAACTTTACTTCTGTATTTCCTCGGAGGGATATCTAGGAAGGCATGAGATGACGGGATACCAAGGGTTCCTAAGGAGAAGTGTTTGTTTTTTTAATGGAGATAATATAGAAGAAATTATAAATATTATGGAAAGCTAGTAGCGAATTACTAGATAATTTAAAGTATTTAGAGTATTCTTTACAAAAAGTTTGTAGTGTATCAGTTTCAAAATCTTTGTTGCAATATTGGTCTTCCTAGCCTTTTACGTTGTCAAAATTACAGTGAGCTCCGGAGGCTTCTCTCCAAGCTCTTTGAGCATATGAATAAAATCTTAAATCAAACTAAACAATTCGTTTCTTTAGGTCCTATAGGCCAAAATTTGGTTTCAGTGAACATTAACCATCATCATTATCATCATAAAATGATTTCTAAATAATTATTAATATTTTATAATTATTTATTTTAAAAAATTATCTAAAACAATTTAAAAATATATGAAACACTTAATATAATATTAACATACTAGACATTTATATAAAGCCTCAAGTAGTTGAGAAAGCTCAATTAGTTGAGTCTTTATTATTAAAACACTTAATATTAACATACTAGACATTTATATAAAGCCTCGATAAAACTATTTAAATTTTTTTTTTAAATAATATTATTTATATATAATATAATTAAATATTTTATTAATTTTACAAATATAAATTAAATTCTTTTCGTACAATATCCGATTTTCTAACTATAAGAATCATCGGATATGTTATAATTAAAATTTTCAATACAATATTTACAATATAATGTAATTTAAACCTTTTATAATGTAAATATTGGATAAGATGATCTAGCATTATCATTATTTAAATGTTGGATGATAAATTTGAAACTTTTCATAATTTAAATGTTGCATCACAATCCTTTTATCGTACCTACAAATATACATATAAACTATGATTCCAATGTTGTGACAAAGGTGTATCACTGTTCACCCAACAATTTTGGCCATCAACGATCGCGTACATGAATTTGGCAATCCATTGTTAAGGTGAAGGGCGAATCAAACCACTTTGGCTTGGTACTGGGAATACATTCCCATCTGCATGAAACAATGAAAAGCCTGGTGAAACATCAACTGGTGAAAGAAGAATCATATACGAGATAATATATTTATAGCTTACTTGAATTTTGTGACAAGCTGATGCAGAAAAACGGAAATAAACACCATAGCTAACTCATATCCGAGACAAAGCCTAGGGCCTCCTCCAAAAGGTATAAAGGGCGCTTGATCTGTATCCTTGCTCTGAAAGTTGTGTGATAACAATATAAATCCTACTGATAATAATTTTAACAAAACCAGATAGACAAGTAAAGGCTGCTCAGAATAATTTTAAGTTCACAAGCCATGGGTTCATGTCACACCTGCCACCGGCGAGGATTGAAGACAAGAGGGTTTTCGTAGTACTGGCTATCCATATTGGTGAATTGATCATATATTATGCACGTCCATCCTCTGGGAATTGTATATCCTTCACATAAGAGCACGATTGGTCAGAAATCACGATCATACATAAATTTTATGGAACAAAACTCAGTAAAATCAAACACTTCACTATATCCATTAAAATAATATTTTAGAATCCACTATCTATATAAGAATAGTTAAGGGTTAGTTTATATAGCCATTAATTGGTGAAGTAAAGTTTTTTTATATTATTACTAGTTATTGCTAAACAACGTTAGACTTTCTTGGATTCCCCTAAACCAAACTTTACCATCCACCAAATATAGAAAAATACTCTAAAATTTCAGTGTTTTCATTGCAAATATAAAAAAGCACTCCAGTATAAAGAGCAAAAAAATATGCTAATAATAACATAGTGCAGTTTCTTATAGAGAACGTTCCATACCTTTCACTTCCACATTTTCAATAGCTTTTCTGTACAGTAAGTTGTAGAGAGGTGGGTTCCCAAATCTCAACGTTTCTTTGATCACCTGAGAAGACAAACTGGAATTCAGTTCTTGATGTTCTCATTAGGTTTTGACAGAAAAAGGAGATCAGTTGTTATGGTGTTTATACAGTAACTTACACTTCTGGTAAACGTCATTGATTTATAGTCCTCCCATGATAGACTCTCAGTGTCTCCTTTGCTCCGTCTGATTGCTTCGTGTTCTTCCTGAGTCAACGGGGATTATTGTCATAATCCTCAGATAAGGTGATATCCATATATCTCTTTAAACTACTAGTGTGATTTCAGTGAATTTTTTCTTTTTAATATAAAAAATACAAACCCTGAGTTCTGAAATGATATGTGGATTTTCAGATAGACGCTTCACTACCCACGCCATTGTCCTTGGTGTAGTTTCAACGGCGGCGAACACACACAGCACAATTAAATCTACTATCTGCTCCGTTGTAAATTCAGTTTTGCCTGCAGCTTCTTTTTCTGTCGCATCTTTCAGTATGGACGATAACAGGTCGTCATATGAATGGTTGGACGACATGTTCTTTTTCCTCTCCTCGATGATGCTTTTGATCTGATTAGACAGCTTCTGCCTTATCTGCAAATTCAAAGGAAATTCTAACAGATGATAAAGGTTTCAAAGCATTTCATATACAATTGGTCACATATGGAAGGTGGTGATTGTAAGGTTTGGTTAGGGAGGGGTTGATGATAGGAATCTGTATAGGTTTATTTTAAATATAGATTTGATATGAGCAGAGAGAGATTTATTTGTTTTGATTACAAGTTTTTGTTTTGTTTTGTTTTGTTTTGTTTGTGTTTGTGTTTGTGTCTGTGTCTGTTTTTGTTTTTGTTTTTGTTTTTGTTTTTGGTTTATATGAGTAAAATTTTAATTTTGATGAAGAGTAGACATCTCTACGCATTATCAATTTTGATGAAGGACAGACATTCTTACACATCATACTGAATTATAAAATAAGTCTCTCCCCTCAATTACTTGTGGTGTTGGGATACTTAAAAGATATTTAGATTACATTTAATAGAGGTTAAGTTTTATATAATTTTAATAACAACATCTAGTAATTAGATTATTAAATTATTCTTCCATTAAATCAATCTAAATACTATAATGGTGAGTGAGAAAAATAAATAAATAAACAATTAGAAAATTATTACATATATTATTGGTAAAAACTTACCAGTGATTTCTGGCATAAAATAGATATATAATTGGTAAAAACTCAGAGGTGGTTTTTTTGCACAAAGTTGAAAAATACCTTTCTAAAAAAACAAATCCTATAAGATGAGGAGTTTTTCGCACAAAGTTGAAAAATACCTTTCTAAAAAACAAATCCCTATAAGATGAGGAGATCGCTGGTCAAATATGATCACTGGCTCAAACATTGGCACTATGGCCGGTTGAACTGTATAAAAAATGGATGATCAAAAGAATTAGTTTGTTAAGTGGATTGGAAAATTATTAAGTAGATTGAAAAATTCAAAATTAAATTAATTATTTATTTATTATTAATAAGTTGGGTGAAAAGGGGAGATTTAAAAATAGTTGTTGATTTTAAGTGTTTTCGAAAATTATGAGAATAATTTAAATAGCTTATAAAAAATGGATGATTAAAAGAATTAGTTTGTTAAATAGATTGAAAAATTTAAAATCAAACTAATTATTTTTTAAATAATAAGTTTTGTGAGAAAGAGAGAGTTAAAAGTGCTTGTTGATTCATAAGTGTTTTAGAAAATCAGGAGAATAGGTTAATGGTTTAAAAGTTTTTTTTTTTTTTTTAAGAGAATAAGTTTAATGATTTAAGAGTAAGTTTTTTATTAAGAGGTTATAAGTTCCCAAAGTCTCACTAAGAACATCCAAGCCAACACTTACCAAATAACATCTTTCTTGGGATCAACACCTTTCTTCTAAGATTATGCATTCTTTAACAAGCTACTAATTCAAAGCTTCATAAATTTAATGAGTAGAGTCTGTACACTTCATAAATTTTAGCAAAATTATCAAATAAAAACAGATCACTTGTCTTATAAATAAAAATTCATATACACCAATTTAATATTAACTTAAATCCTAAAACAGATTAGGAATCAATCCTTATTCTAATAATTATATTTTTAAAGTTTCATATTAATTGTTTAGGGTTTTTATATTAATTGTTTTTGGATATTGATTTGAATAAAATTTTTTAATCAATTTAATTAAAGACTAAGAATCAATCTTAATTTTAACAATAATATGTTAATTTTTTCAATATTAATATTTAAAATTTTCAAATTAATTATTAATTATTTTTAAATATGAATCACAAAAAACACTTTTATCAATTAAAAGAATTTCAATACAAGTGCTTCACTCCTGAAATATATTCTTTTGTTGTTAATTTATACTATGAAAGTATCAAGCCAATGCCAAAGCACACATAAGGTTATAATATAAGTAGATAGAAGTGTGCACATGTCATACAATCATAAATCTCGAGGGGGAATGAGATATTATATGAATTTCAACACAAGTGCTTCACTCCTTAAATATGTTTTTTTGTTGTTAATTTATACTATGAAAGTATCATGCCAATGCCAAAGCACACATAAGGTTATAATATAAGTAGATAGAAGTGCGCACATGTCATACAATCATAAATCTCAAAAGGAAATGCGATATTATATGAATTTCAATACAAGTGCTTCACTCTTGAAATATATTCTTTTGTTGTTAATTTATACTATATAAGTATCATGCCAATGCCAATGCCAAAGCACAAATAAGGTTATAATATAAGTAGATAGAAGTGCGCACATGTCATACAATCATAAATCTCAAAGGGGAATGAGATATTATATGAATTTCAATACAAGTGCTTCACTCCTAAAATATATTCTTTTGTTGTTAATTTATACTATGAAAGTATCATGCCAATGCCAAAGCACACATAAGGTTATAATATAAGTAGATAGAAGTGAGCACATGTCATACAATCATAAATCTCAAAGAGAAATGAGATATTATATGAATTTCAATACAAATGCTTCACTCCTGAAATATATTCTTTTGTTGCTAATTTATACTATGAAAGTATCATGCCAATGCCAAAGCACGCATAAAATTATAATATAAATAGATAGAAGTGCGCACATGTCATACAATCATAAGTCTCACAGGGGAATGAGTTAGGGAAGATAAATGATTATGGATTTTGTAAACTCCTAATTACATCAATTCAATCCTGTATACTACTCAGAATCACATTTATTAAATTTAAACTTGGAACCCCTATTCTGAAGAATACAAGACACAGAATACCAAGCCTATCGACATAATTATTATTTTATAATTGTTTTATTGTATAATATATTTAATAATGATACAACTAAGAAAATCTTCCTGGATCCATTAATATATAGTATTACCTGAAAGCTTTTGTAGTAAGTTGTGCCAGGGACATTCAATGGGACGCTGTAAACGCCCTTTATCACATCACAAAAATCGCGCTTCATGTTCTCCAGTTCGGGGCTCGCTGAAAGACTTAATATGTGACTAGCCATGAGCGAAAATATCATCTGCACCATCCAAACCGAGTCGAATCCAGGCAATTATTATAAAAAATGCAATAGTCATTAGATAATAATTGAATGAAGGATCGAACATTAGACCGCGTGATGACCTCTTTTGCTTCCTGCAGGACATTCACATTTCTTCCTCCCCAACCTGACAAACTGGAAGTTATGATATTTTGTATTTCCAACAGAAGCTGGTCTCTGACAACCGAAATATTCACGAAACGCAAGACAGTTCCTCGCATTCTCTTGTGAAAATCTCCACGAGCTGCAAAGATATTCCACTTTCCTAATAACTGTGTGAAGTGGGACGGATATTAAGGAACAAAAAGCCGATCATCGTTGTGCAGAATAAACTTGTTGACATCGGGATCAGTTGAGATTAACATTGGATATCCCAAAATACTTGTTCTAAACACGTTCCCATACCTGCAGAAATGTGCGCAGATGTTCATCTTTCATCCCTGACAGCTAGTTGGGATTGGGGTTGCTAGGTCAAAAGTTCAGGTGAAGAAGGTGCAGAGCCTCATGCTTTATGTTTATTGCAGATTTTTGAAATATATGAGAATTTGAGGGTTAGGAGAGCCTCAAACAATGGGTCTAGACCGCTAGATTCTAGGATATTTTTGGAATCTGCAATAGACATAAATAAAGATACTTCATTCAAACATTTCAGTTTTCAAGAGTTTTTATGTATGACCAGAACTTAAAAATGGATATTTTATATGTCATCTTTATTTTGATGGTAAATTTCAGAAATATTTTGAAATATTTAATAAACGCACAAGTGATTTCACTCTTATCTATCAGATTCCAAAATTTTCTTAAAATCTACAATCAAATTAACTTTAACATATATAAATAGCAATCAATTAAATTTAACATATATAAATAACTCAAATTCAAAATTTTATTGAAATTTACAATCAAATTTAATTTAACATATATAAATTAAAGTTAAGAGCTAGGGACAAAGAAAAAATAATATATTGAAGTGTTTAATCCCACTCATAATCATCAACAAAAAGACTAATATTTCTTCGAGAGCCAAAATTTTTATTGCTTAATTAAGGACTACGTCTCATCAACTTCATTGTGAAACAGGGCTTTGGAAAAAGCCAAAAGAAGGGGCTGGAAAAAGCTAAAAGAAGTGTGGGAGGAAAGAGAATGTATTTTTTGTTGTTCCAAAAAGTGGAAACAAAAACGCAGTGCATTTTAGAATGTCAGACCTTCAAAGACAATCTAACTCTTGGGATAATCTATTTAGCAATGAGGGTTTATTGTGAAGAGGGGTTTGTCGAGAAGCTAGGGCGTTTATTGTGAGGCTTCACAGGAAAACGGCCTAATACATCAACACGATGAAGAAGCAATCTGTCTCATAAGCTATCTTTAGCCAGATGAACCTAAAAATAAGTTCATTTCTTTAAATAACCTAAATTCAAATTCTTAATCATATGAAAAGTTTATGAATCAAAGATAAAGGAAAACAAAAAAATCTCAATCTTAACACACCATAGCCAAGATAACTAAGGTCCCTTAAACACTTTGAAGTTGAAGTTTCAGACTATTAAAGACATCCTTATTTTCACTACAAATTTTGAAATATTTTAAAAATTTAATGAATAAAAGTGAAATCACTATAATTTCATTCTCATTTTCATTACATATTTAAAATATTCTTAAAAAATTAAAATTAATAAATAAAAATGAAATACCAAAAAAGAAAAATGTTCCGAAATCTACCATCAAATTACACTGTAAAACATATCTAAAACATTTGCTTGAGCTCAATTCTACAACCTTGAGCTTTGCATACTAATGCTGGGTCTGCTACATTTAGAGATTCCCTACCTCTACTTAGGCTTCAGGACATCTAGCTTATCTGGGTAAGGAGCAATTCTTAAAAAAGTACTGAACATAATTAGGTGCTTACATTTTACGCCGCTCCTCCATGAATTTCTGCGTCCGAAAATAAAATGAGATAATCTCTCCGAGAAGGGGCCATCCTACAGCCCCTGGGGGCAGATTCCCCTGGTTCCTCTTTGGCCGTTGCCGTTGTATGACTAAACGCCGCACTGCCATTGCCATTGCCCCTGCTACTAGTATCCCTATCATCATACTGGTCTCCATTGCAGGATGAGTCTCGCAGTGGAATGGATGCACAAATATAGCGACCCTTACAAGCGTTCCTCAGCCAAGGCAGCCAGCGGGTGAAAAGTAGAAGCCTCACTTCAACCTCACAAATCGCAATTATATTGTTTAATTATATTGACCATTAATGCGCGGGCGCAGAGGTTGTATATCCACATCACTGGATAATATCACAGTAAATATTGGTGGCCTTTCATCATCACATATCGCCATTATTTTACAGCAGTTAGCTTTGTAAATTTTTTAATTGTAATAACACGTCTCTAAAGCATTAGCGGCATTTTTTTAAATTTTAATGTCACGACTTTTGAGGATTGTTGTCTGCCATGAGCGCGCTGAGATTTAGAAATTGGATGAGCTTCACGGAGGCACCGAGTCATTTCAACTCGATCTAACAGTAACGTGGAGTCATTTTCAACATAACTCAATCTAACAGCAACATTGTAAATATTGAGGATCATAGAGTAATATTTAATGGATAGATGTAAAGACACAAATTCCGAGATTGTTTTTTTTCTTTTTATTCAACATTAGTAGAAAATATGTTTTTGGTTTGATTCTTGAAATTGAGGTGAAAGGCAAATATTCATTGCTTTCATTTTTGCAGTTGTAGTGAAAGGTAAATATTCATTCATTTTTAATAATTATGAATTTTTTTTTAAGAATTATGAATGTTTATATTGAATTAGCTTAAATTTATTGTATTTAACGGTATTTTACTATGTTATATTTAAAATTAATATAATAATATTTATATTAATAAATAAATAAAAAATGATATAAAAAAATTAATATGGGTCATAAATAAAATAATTGAATTAGAGATAAAATAAATTAAAAAATAACTTAATTTACTTTTTCATATGGGAGATTCTTCACTATTTAATATGAAATTGACAAATGACTTGTGAAAATAATATAATTGATATTACATAAAAAAAATTGTTGGTTTGTTTGTTTTTTTTTTTTATAAGCTTGGTAGATCTTTTTTCTATTGATATTTCTTAAACATAAGTATATCTTTAACAAAATTTGCAGGTGGCCTCAACCTGCCCGAATGCTGTCCAAAATTTAAAGTGAGTTTTCATGACCATCCAAGCTACATTGGCAGTTTTATCTGCTATAAAATTCAAATTAAAACAGTAAATGCTAGCCGACATATAAACAAAATTCTATTTGAGGACCTGATTCATTCATTTGATGAATCCACCGGGGCTAGGGCTTTCGCACTGGATCCCGGGATTTCGCTTCTCTTCATGTCATGTATCCTTTGTTCATTATTGTTCACCGTGAGGTTGTTTCGGTACAATTGCATCTGGATAACTACAATCTCCATGTGCAGATCTTTCATACTAGGCTCGGTTGGTCTGTCCTCCTTCGGTTCCTCTCGCTCCTTATATGTTGTCATTGCTTGGTCCAAGATATTCTTCATGACCCAGTACTGTTGAATTGTTTGTCAGAACAACGTTTGACGTCCTCCGGCATTCCTGGGGTCTTTAACCATGGTTTCCCATTCTTCTGCCTTGATCTCCTGAGTTGCTATACTATCGTTTAGCTCCCTCTCCCACTCGGATATTTGTGCTTTCACCTCTGACGGTGTGCCAACCACGTAAGCATTTATCAGGTTCTGCATATTCTCCTTCTCGGTCTTCCTTCCTCTTTTACTTGGTCCTCTGCTGGAGGTTGCTTCCAACCCTTTCGTTTTTTTTCCTGCCTTGCCCATTACTCTATTTCCTCTCTTTCCCGCTTCTTTTCTCTGGGTTCAAATTTCCAATGAGACATTGGCTCATCGTATCTTAAAAAAAAGGGTAGGCATATGCCTTCACTATTATGTCTCATCCTTAAGAGGTTGACTCATGAGTTTCTTCTTAAGTGTGGCTTGTGCCTATTGCACCTAGTCTAGGGCTTATAGTTGTAGGAAACCTAATTTGAGCTAGGGTCTTTCCCATTAATAAGAAGCAATAACTAAATTAAACTTGGGTTTTTTTTATTAATATGAAGTAAGGACTAAACTAAACTCGAGTCTTCTTAAAAAATGTATCTGGTGTTAGGATATTCCGACACATAGGAAATAGTTAAGTACAACTTGGTCTAGTATAGAGTTAGGTAAAGTGTTTCTTTACCTTGTACATTTTGTAACTTACAATCCGACGATCACAATATGTAGTGATCTGATGGTTCATTCTCTCCTCAGTATTACCGACACTTGATTCGTGGCTTAACACCCGATTGGTCCATGAATTCTATTTAAAGTGCATGGAGGGTCATTTGTAGGGTAATCCGTCTATGAGAGAAGCATATGTAAATTTTCATTCTTTTATTAATAAATTGCCTGAAGTGGCCGCGTTGGCTCAGGCCGTGGACTATTTCCCTCTTTGAGGGTTTTAACCACGTCAAAATACTAGTGTATTGATCTGAGATCTGGTTGTGAGCGGTGTCCTTTGGTGTTCTGTCTGAGGAACTTACCCTGTAAATTCCTACATGGTATCAGAGCTATTTGAGGGCCGCGTCCGTTGGTGATCCAAATCTGAAGCCGGTAGAGCTGCATCCGACTATTGTTTCCTAGATCTACTGTTTCTGACTACTTTCGGGCCGAGAGGACTACTCTGTTGTGTTGGGAGCACCTGTTCCAGTGAGGAACCCCTTTCGTTTCATGCGAAAAGGTTTCCGGTAGCCCTAGCTGCGTCATTTTTAAGATCTGGTGGTATACAGTGTTTATTTGCAGTTTACAGTTATTTTCTCTCTGTTTATTTCGGTTTCGGTTTATTTAGCTTTTTTATTACAGGATCTATACCTTTCATTTCTGTGTATGCTCTTTGCCCTGCGACTCTGTGCGATCTGGGCAAATCAGAAACAGAAAGGAAGGATTTTTCTCATGCGTATGCTCTTTTCCCTGCGCCTTAGTGTGATCTCAGAAAATCAGAAACATTGAGGAAAATATTTGGTTTCCGACTAAAGCTAACTTTGAGCTGCAAGGTTCATTTTTGAAGATATTTAGTTTTTCGGCTAAAGCTAACTTCGAGCCGTATGGTTCGTTTTCTTTGCATGTCCATGTTGGGTTTTGTGTTTTTTGTTTTGTATGGAAAAAGAGCTTTCTCAAAGCAAGCACGCAACCCAAAGCATCACCCCCCCCCCCCTCTCTCTCTCTCAATTTTTTTGTATAACCCAGTTGGTTCAAAGTTATTTTAAGAGAGTAGAGGTCTTGGGCTCAAATCTCCTTTTTGTGAGGGCGGATTTTTCATTTCCGCACATTCTCGCACTTTGTCAGCATCTTCAACAACTTTTTTTTCAAAAAGCCATAACTTCTTCATCCAGAAGCCGTTTTTTTAAACCAGCCTAATTTTTCGAGATCTATCCATTGGAACACTTAGTTTCAGCATCTTTAGCTTCAGTTTCCGTTGAAATGGAAAGTCAATACCGAGTTACCCTTGACAGCACCAATTACTTCCAATGGTTATCCTACATTGAGGATTTACTTAGAATTAAAGGTCTCTACAGAATAGCCTCAGGCCAAGAAAAGAAACCGAAGGATGAAGATAAGGCTGCTAAATGGGAAAATAGGCAAGATCAAGCACGTGGATTGATAGGTATGTCTATTTCTCCAGATCTTAGATTCCATATTGCAGAACTTGATACTCCTGATGAAGCAATGAAACAAATCAATAAAGTTTTTGGGATTAAAAATGAACTTAGAGCCCATCAACTTGAAAATGAGTTGCTTACATTGGACCCTAATAATTTTTCCTGCATTGAAGATTTCTTGTCCAAGTTCAAGACCCTTAAATATCTCTTGGAAGGTGTTAAGGTTAAGAAAGAAGATAGTAACCTTATCTGTTCCATTCTTACTAAGATGGGACCAGCCTACTCTGTGTTTGTTTCCACCTTCCATTCTACAAGAGAAGCTTTCATTTCTCAAGGAACAAACTACAAGTCCCCTTCCTTTGACTCTTTTTGTGATTCTTTAATAAGAGAATAAGAAAAACTCTTACACCTTGGTCTTCTTAATCTTGGAAAATCTTCCAAGAAAGTGTTTGCCGCCCAGAAACAACCAAATTCAAAGAATCCTAAGAAGTCATATCCTAAAAAGAATGCTCCTAAACCAAACAAGGGTCCTAAGAAATTTCAGCCTCAAAATGAAAAATCATTTCAACAAAATGATAAGACAAATAAAAACAAAGGGAAGAAGACTGATAGACATTGAACCTTTTGTAATCGAGATGGCCACTTATAATCCAAATGCTTTAAGAAAATGGAAGCCTTGGAAGCAGCAATGAAGAAGCATAACATCCATTTGGAGCAATCTTCAACTTCAACTTCATCTTTAGGAATGGCACTTTCTGCATGTGGTTGTCAAGCATCTCGGTCTGGCTATGCACTAAATGTATCTTCTTCTTCTCATTCTCATGAGTGGCTCATTGATTCTGGAGCTTCTTATCACATGGCCAAAAACAAAGCCATGTTTTCTTCTTTAAATGGTTGTAACACCAAAAATATATATGTTGGTGATGATAGATCTCTTAGTGTTGTAGGGACTGGAACTGTTCATCTAGACAATGGTCAGTTTAATGATGTATTATGTGTTCCAACCTTATCCTGCAACCTTCTATCTGTATATCAGATAACTTATTCAGGTGAAGGTAAAATCGTTGAATTTTCACCTCATGATGTTGTAATCAAGGAACTAAGAGATCCTAAACAGATTTTAGCTACTGGCATTGTTGATGATTCTACAAGGTTGTATAAGTTTCACTACTTTGGGTCATCAAATCTTCCCTCAGTATTTGTTGCTCATAACGATGAAGTGAGCAAACTTTGGCATGAGCGATTTGGTCACTTAAACTATCGCTCCCTTCAGCATCTATGTAAAGAAAATATGGTGACAAGTCTTCCTATGGTATCTTGCAGAGATGGTGATTGTTCCGGATGTGTACTCGGAAAACATCATCGGGACAGTTTTGAAAAACGTGTCTCTTGGCACGCCTCATCCCCTTTACAGCTTGTGCATAGTGATTTATGTGGTCCACTTCCAGTTGTTTCATTCTCTGGCTGCAAGTATTTCTTAAATTTCATTGATGATTTCTCCAGACGCACTTGGGTATACTTCTTAAAACTCAAGAGTGAAGTATTTAACACATTTTTGGCCTTCAAGGCCTTTGTTGAACAACAATTTGGACATCAAATTCTTAAGCTAAGATCTGATAATGGCGGAGAATATGTTAAAAACACATTCATCAACTTTTGCACTGAGAATGGAATTCAAATGCAACATACTGTTCCATATACTCCACAACAAAATGGTGTAGCTGAAAGGAAGAATCGCACCTTAAAGGAAATGGCTAATTGTATGCTACAATCTAAAGGACTTGGTCTTAGTTTTTGGTCAGAAGCAATTAACTGTGCAAATTACATAATAAATCGCACTCCTACTAAGGCTTTAAAGAATATCACTCCAGAAGAAGCATGGAGCTCAATCAAACGAGATGTAAGTCACTTTCGTGTTTTTGGAAGTGAAGCGTGGGCCCATATTCCAGATGAAAAGCATAAAGCTTTAGAACCTAAGAGTGAAAAATGTACTTTTGTTGGATATTCTGAAGATGTCAAAGGCTATAGACTTATTCCATTTAAGTCCAAAAATGTTATCATTAGAAGAGATGTAAAATTTGATGAAAATATATCGGCTTGCGAGCCTAGTCCGGCGGATGTGCCACCTCTCCCTATCTCTTCTACTTTTGAAAACATTTCTTCTTCAGATGATGAAAGTGAGGATGAAAATCCTCCCCCACCATCTCAGGATCCTCCTTCAGCTCCTCAGCTTCCAAAATGGGTTCGTGCTACTCGAGATGCAGCAGGTGATCTTGCCGGTGATCCTACAGATCAGCGACGCACACGTTCTCAGTTTGACAAAGCCTCTTCTTTACTGGCTCAAGCTCTAGTAAATTATGATCCTGACACCTTTGCAGAAGCTTCAGGCCATCCAGATTGGGAATCAGCTATGAATGAAGAATATCATTCATTATTGGCAAATGATACATGGGATCTTGTTCCTCTACCAAAGGGACGAAAACTTGTTAGATGCAAATGGGTTTACAGAACCAAGTATGGACCAGATGGGAAAGTTGATAAACATAAAGCTCGTCTTGTTGCTAAAGGTTTTTCGCAGGTTGAAGGCATTGACTACACTGAAACCTTCTCCCCTGTTGCCAAAATGAACTCTATCCGCCTTGTTCTTTCCCTTGCTGCCTCGTTCAAATGGGAAGTCCATCAGATGGATGTTAAATCTGCCTTCTTGCATGGGGACTTGCATGAAGAAATCTACATGGAACAACCCATTGGCTTCATAAAAACAGACTCTAGCCTTGTATGTCGGCTTAAGAAATCCCTTTATGGTCTCAAGCAAGCTCCTCGAGCTTGGTATGCCAAAATGGATAGCTTTCTTTTAGAATCTGGCTTTTCTAGGTGTCATTCTGACAATACTGTCTACACCAAGAAAGTGGGAAAGTCTCTTATCATTCTTGTTCTTTATGTTGATGATCTTATCCTTACCGGTAGTGATCCCAACCTTATAAACCATGTGAAATCCAGCCTTAAAAAGAAATTTCAAATGACAGACTTAGGACACTTACATTATTTTCTCGGTCTTCAAGTCTTGCAATCCAAGGAGGGTATTTCCTTTTCCCAGTCCAAGTATGCCTGTGATATTCTATGCCATTTTCACATGGAAGACTGTAAGCCAGCCCCTTCTCCCTTCCAGTCTAGAGTCAAACTTTCAGTCACTTGTACTTCTCCTGAAGTTGATGCTACCTTATACCGTCAACTTGTAGGAAAACTTTTGTATCTAACTCATACTCGTCCTGACCTTTCCTTTGTCGTTGGCCTTGTTGCTCGGTTTATACAAAACCCACGTGAAAGTCATTGGAAAGCAGCTAAAAGAATACTTCGTTATGTTCGAGGTACAGTTCAGTTTGGGATCCATTACAGTGCTGAAGCAGCTCCTCTATTGGTTGGTTTCACTAATTCCGATTGGGCTGGTGACCCTGATGATCGGAAGTCTACTGCAGGTTATGTGTTCACTCTTGGTTCAGGACCTATTACATGGGCTTGCAAGAAACAAGGTGCCATTTCTCTTTCTTCAGTAGAAGCAGAGTATCGTGGTGCCGTAGAAGCTAGTAAGGAAGCCTTGTGGCTTCGTCAGATCCTGTCAGAGTTTGGCTTTCAGCAGCAGCATCCAACTACACTTTGGTGTGATAATCAAAGTGCCATTCAGCTATGCAAAGATCCAGTCCAACATCAGCGCAGCAAACACATTGAACTGCACATGCACTTCATCAGAAAGCTCATTCATGACCATGCACTTGAAGTGCAATATTGTTCAACAGATGATCAAGTTGCAGACATCTTTACAAAGGCTCTCACAGAGGCGAAGTTCACTAAACTTCGAATTATGGTTGGAGTTCAGGAAGTTGTCACTAAGGGGGGATAGGCTCTAGTGCCTCCTTCCTTCTCCTATTGTGTCATATTTGTAAATCCTTCAATCCTGTCCTAAGTTGTTCTTAAGGGGGGATGTTAGGATATTCCGACACATAGGAAATAGTTAAGTACAACTTGGTCTAGTATAGAGTTAGGTAAAGTGTTTCTTTACCTTGTACATTTTGTAACTTACAATCCGACGGTCACGATATGTAGTGATCCGACGGTTCATTCTCTCCTCGGTATTACCGACACTTTATATGTGGCTTAACACCCGATTGGTCCATGAATTCTATTTAAAGCGCATGGAGGGTCATTTGTAGGGTAATCCGTCTATGAGAGAAGCATATGTAAATTTTCATTTTTTTATTAATAAATTGCCTGAAGTGGCCGCGTTGGCTCAGGCCATGGACTGTTTCCCTCTTTGAGGGTTTTAACCACGTCAAAATACTGGTGTATTGATCTGAGATCTGGTTGTGAGCGATGTCCTTTGGTGTTCTATCTGAGGAACTTACCATGTAAATTCCTACATCTGGTGCACATGTAATTGATAATTGCAATGACAATTTCTCTTCACATTATTTTGTTAGATTCACACTTATATTGCGAAGGGGGGAGAGGGAAGGGAAGGGTGTGGTTGAATCAACATAACACAAATTTCTTACTTGTTCAATGTAACAACCCTCCTCCCACATCTACCCAAGTAACCGACCAACTGAGGTAAAAATGCGATGAGAGACTACTATGATATGATTCAACCTCCTTGGTGACCTTAAGGAAATGGAATCAACAGAAACACATCAAACATACCTTCCACATCAGAAACAACACTCCCAAGAGGCATTCCAACCACCCAGGCATCCTAAATCCTAGGTCCCACTGAGTTTTTAGACCTCTGGATGATGTCATGCTATGGGCATGCCAGCATCCACGGACCTCTAGACGCTCTCACAGGCCTACAGGTACATGTCCAGGGACTTTCCCCAGAAAACCTGTGCTAGTGTCCACGAAATTTAAGACACTTTTCTAGCCCAAAATATCGACCACTGCCCAGAATTTGCTGTAACTTTCAAAATCCATCAAAGACATGATGTCAAGACTAGTTTACCAAAAATATACCTTAGGACTAGGCCTAACCATCCCCAACCGGGACTGACATTTTGTCAAACACTTGGCATCAGTGCAATCTACAGGTCTAGGATACAAGACATAGCATGAATGAATGAAAACTCTTATGAAAAATGATAAGGAGCATCACCACCTTCTCGCTTGAACTGTTATAACGTTAATTAGGACTTGCAGCCATCATTTTAATAATTACAAGTAAATACATGAAACAAACATGACATGAACCAGTCAATTAGCCATGCTTATAACCAACATAAAACCATGTAAATAACATATATATAACAACCATTAAATCCACATATAAACAGGTGCAAAAGCAAGAGAACTTAACTTTCATTAATCATAGGAAAATTTGACCAAGTTCAGGACTTACACGTACCACCCCACTGTATACATGGCTGGACCAATTCTTTCTTTCAACTACTCACCCTCGTGCCATATTCCAAGCATGAATATGAAATCTCATTGATATACTAATCCAAAAACAACCAAGGGAATCCAGAGGTTAAACCACCTCCACCTTCACCAAATAGTGATCACACCAAAACTGGTGCTCCGATCACAAAACCGAACCAAACTTGGAATGTCATCTGGAATCCATCACTATCCTTGAGGAAATTTTTGTCTCGTCTCTCAGGATTTACTGCAATCCAATCCTGGATCACTGTGACCTAAATCGAGACTAGTCTCTCAGGCTTTACCGCAATCCAAACCCGGATCACTAGGCCCTAAACTAAGACTCCTCCCTCAGGTTTTACCATGTATCCCACAAAAATCGGTCACGGGATTCCAAGGCCTTTGGGAATGAACCTTGATACCACCTCTACCTCGGATTCTGAAATCTATCTGGAAAATCCAAATATTAAAACCGAGATAAACATCCCAACACACCATGGCATCCGAAAAAGGCAAGGCTAGGTTGAAAACACTGTCATACACGGAAAAACCATGCCACTGACAGCAAGAGAGCCATACACCAATATGAAAAGCCATGTAGGTCAAAACCAATTAGGAAATGACACATGAAATATGTTACCTGCAAGTATTCCTGTTGAAGCTGCTTGATCCTACTCTTCCTTGCTTGATCCTTACTTTCCTTCCTTTCCTTTCCTTGTCCTTCCCTACCTTGCTCCAAAACCTGAGAAAAAGCTTGAGCCAAGAACTTGCCAACTGATACTCAGAAGCCTTTTTATCAATGAGGCCTCTATTTTCTTCATTTTCCATTATTTTCCTTCAATTTCCTTATCACGTGCAACCTATGACATTTCACCTTACTTTTCTTCTAATTTCCTTTATTTTCATAAATAAATGTGCCAAAAATGACTTTTTTCCTTTTAATGCCTTTGTCTTTGCCTTTTCCAATCTCCTTAGCCATAATAAACCAAAATGGACACCCACACCAAGATGTCCTACCCAATATTTAGCTTGGAATACGTGTCCCTTCAAGACCGTGGTCTTATTTTGCCTTTATTTATTTTTGTTACATGGAATTTTAACCAGGGTTGTTATAGAACTCTCCCCCTTGGGGAACACTGTCCTCGGTGTTAAACCACACCAAGACCTCAGCAAAATTGTTGAAAATAGAAGATACTGCCCATGGAGCTTTATAACTTAGATCCTTGCAGTATTTACAATGAAAAACCTGCTCAAAAGAAAAACATCATGACAACATGACCAGATAAAAACCATACCACTTACTGGAGCTTTATAACATAACTCATTACGATATTTACAATAACCACATATACACATATGCACATTTTCTAAACCAACAAATAAAAGGAGATGATGCCTGCATCCACAACAAGGGAATCCAGAGGCTCACACCTTCACGCCCAAAAAAATATGAAGATTCACCTCTTTCCCAGGAAGTCCAGAATCCACTGTCATAGTAAAAGCTACATCCAATGTCTAGTGCTACAATCCTACGCCACTTGTCCTCTCAGTGAACAGTTACAGGCTCATTGTTCCAGGGTGCACTCTCAATGTGCATCTGATTCCATCTGGCAATGCTCATGACCAAAAAAAAAAATATCTCCGACCTTCCTTCTCTGCAACGCAGTGCCTTGGGAAATACGTTCACCCCCTTCCGTGTAGTCACTCACCTTCCAAGTTCCCTGACATCCCCTATCCAAGGAGATCCATCCCTTAGCAAGGATTCCTCGCATCAGAAAGTCAAACAACCAAGGCATATACCTGCCTCAAACCATCATATTGGTCATAACATGTTCATGGAAATCAATGGACATTATTGGGTATCAATGTCCCACAATGGCCCTGCTCTTGAAGTGCTTTACCATCATACTGGTGCATGTTCCAATTCCTTTTGTCGTTGCTGCTAATGCTTATAGTTGATTTCAACCACCCAACCGGGCATGTTCATGCATCCCTGTTCCAAGCACATAATTGCCATGAAAAATAAATTGAAATAACATCACATCATACCTCATTGGTAGCTCGTCAATAAGGTTCACTTGCAATCCTATTTACTTCCTGTCACAACAAATCAAACTAGCATCTTTGATCAAATCAACATGTTATAAAAATATCACATCAGGTTATCTCAAAACACAACCATCATAGATCAAAATTATGAATCACATGCAATCATCATAAACTAGAATCATAACTCACATGTAATCATCGTAGACCAGAATCATAAATCACATGCATAATAAAACTGAAATAAAATACTGATACTTATCCTTTAATCAATCCTGAACTTCTACCTTTTTTCTTATTCCGTACACACTTCATATCAGTTTCCACACCTGACAAACACCCAATGCTTTCTTCTCAACCATGTGCACATACAAATAGTGTGCATCACACACATAAAACCACACACGACATACAACACCATGCAATACATGCACCTACACTTGACCTACAACTCATACATCTACACCTAGTGTACAACACAACATAATACATATGCCTACATCCAGTGACAGAACCACACAAACATACACCTACACCTGATATACAACACAATACATATGTCTATATACCCGATGTACAACACCACACAATACATGTACCTACACATGACATACAACACAACACAATACATGTACTACACATAGTACAACACAATGAGTACACATGTCACGATACCACAAATACACCATGTACATACTTAATACTGCATGTACACAACACAACATGTACGAAATGAGCATGATACCACATGTGGAACATGTACAAAGTACCACCTATACACAACACCACCTGCACAACATGTACACAACATCACATGTACATGACACTACCTGCACAACGTGTACACAATGCCACATGTACCTCATACCACGTGTAAAATGTGTACACAACGCCAGATGTACACAACACCACATACACGACATGCACACAACACCATCTGCACACAACACCATATGTACAACCTGTACACAACACCACATGTATAATCATGCACACAACACCATATGTACATAGTACCAAATGTATAGCATGCACACAACACCATATGTACATAGCACTGCATATACAACATATACATAGCACCCTATGTACACAACACTACATATCCAACATGCGCACAACACCATATGCACACAACACTGCATATCCATCATGCACACAGTACAATATGCACACAACACCGCATATCCAACATGTACATAGCACCATCTATACCGATCGTTGTATATGTAACATTCACACAACACTATATGTACTACCATGTACATAACATTGCATAAACATGCACACACACTATATATACACAACACCGCATGCGCACAACATCACAGATGCAACTTGTACACCATATACAACATATGCACCATAGTAGTACCACACTTCCAAAACCACACTATCTCTACCAAGCAACCTTGCGTTAAGGCCTCCAAACCCTCGATGGGGGCTATATTTTCTTCGTTAACCCTTTACACACGGTTTGACATGTGTTTCATGAGAATGACGCTAAATACACATGGAAGCCATTTTATTTACATTTTTCATCTGTTGCGCTTTTGCCAGGCACCAAGGATCGCCGATTACCGATAGGCGATAAGCATCCTATACTAAGCCTTGGCCTTTGGTTTCCTTAGGACACCATGACCACCTACTTTCCTGCATATCTACGAAATTAAACTACAACACATGAATCAACCATTGCAGACCTCCAAGCGTGGACAGGACCAGCAACCTCCTTGACGGCTCTGGCAACAGCATTCAGTGATAGGTTCGCGGCAGGCTACGCCCTCCAGCACGGCTTCAGCTCTCCACGACGGCGGCAGGCAAAGCCCTCCTCTCTGCTCCAGCACACAGAGGTTTCAACATCTCTTCCTCTCTACTCCAGCATGCAGAGGTCTCAACGACTCTTCCTGTCTTCTCCAGCACGCAGAGGTCAAGGCTCTCCTCGACACATGCACGTAAACTTGACAGAGCTTCCACGCACCACCTAGCAAACCGTGGTTCACCTCTGGTTTTTAACACGCAGCAATGTAAATGCAGAGCGGCGGTTTGTCTTCACGTAGAGGGCAGAGATTTGGTGGTAGGCTCTCTGAGCTCTGGTCTACGCACACACAGAGATACTCTGGCCCAACCCTTGAACATGCAGAGGCAAAAAATGACCACGCAGGCTCTTATGCATCCTTTTCTTTCACACGCATTTCACTCAACTCGACTGGCACATATTTGTCTCAAAAAAAAAACTCAACTCAACTGGATCTGATACCATTTGTAGTTACATGAGTTACTGATCAAGAAAGAAAGAAGGCATTTACAGTTATAAATTAATCAAGAAAGGAAGGTAACTGACAGGAAACTGAATACAACCACACAAGTAATAACTCAGGATTTATGTGGTAAAACCCTGACAGAGTGTGAAGGAAACATCCACAGGCCAAAGGATTGGAATCTCTATTCAATCAATAAATGATTCTCCATACAATAGTTCGGGAATTCATCAGTGTTATATGTCTCTTCAGTTACATAACTGATTTTTCGGTATAAAACTAATTTGTTAATAACTAAATACATTTTACCCAAATTTACATAATTAGTTGTCAATTTCCAACATGTCATGGCATACATGGTGGATATAGCCTGTTTGAAAAAAATGAGATTAAGCATTAAAAGGAGTATAATCATAAAAGCTTTTGGGTTTCTTGTGACTCAGACTCCTTCCCTCTAGTCAATCATTTTTGCGCGTACCTTTCTTGAAAAAACTTGTTCCATGCCTCCATCGTTCCTTTTGGAAGACAGTTGTAACCAAGATACAGTAAATCAAATGCCTCTCACCGGGCTCACTTGAATTGAAAACCAGGGACCCATGCCTCAATGCTTCAAAATATGTAACTAACGCTCCTATCGCCCACATGTTTTCACATCTTAGGTTGCCTCATCAGAAATACAATTTCTGGACATGATAGAGTTTATTATATAGTATCAGCAACAAAGGTAATTGGGAACGACTTTCAATTGTACGAGAATGATGAGATATAGCAAGAGTCAAGGGTTACAGTGTTGAAATTGTAATTTCAACTGCCATGCAGCGCATTTATTTCAGAAAACCACCAGACTCCATCGCACCGCTTTTCACCAAGCAGTGGTTTTCCTCCGAAGGGCAGTGATAATATCCATCGCTTGACACGTGGCTGGTAGTTTTGCATAAGAGCTTTTCATCGGAGCGTAATGTTCGTTTGGCTTGACCGAGCGATATCCGTTCGATCGAAATGAAGGTGTGCCATTGTCGATTGAAACCAAGCTGCGTACAGGCGTGCAGCACCATGGAGTTGACGTGAAGTTTTGGGTTTGACCGACGTTTGTTCCAGTGAAGTAATTAATGGTATTTACTCCGGTTCGTAGAATATAGGTAAAAGACTTTTAATTTTAATGTTATTTATTATTGTTCATGGGAGTATGGCATATGTATTATCATGTTTCTGTTTTGTATTTTTTTATGGAAATGTGTGGGACGCAGCAGCGTAAAGAAATTTTTGTGTTCGTTAGTTGAACCAGCATTGTAAGCACGCAGCAGCGTGTGAGTAGGGAGAAAGAGTCAGCAGAGCGTGAATGTAATGTCTTTTCTTCGTTGAATATGAATGTGTAATGAAAACATGCGCAGCAGTGCAAGTGAATTATTTTTGTAGTTGCATATGAAATGCAATAGAATCAGCAAGTGCATGTAAGAGATTTTTACAGCAGTAAATGTAAGTTTTATTTTTACACACAGTAGTGTAAAATTTCCAGAAGAGACAGTAATTTTTTTTTGTATGGAACTAGAAGTTCTTGGTGAATCCCTCTGTTAAGAGGAAGATCCTTTTGTAACAGGCAGTATTTATTAATGAATAGAAATCTTTTATGTATGTGAAACACTGTTCTTCTTCAGCAAACAAGTTTTTGATCCTGTTGTTAAAACAGATCATTTTCTCTGTTATGTTCAAGTTATTTTGTTTTGGAATTAAACAAAAAATTCTCAACATGGTATCAGAGCTTGTCGAGGCTCTTTGAAGGTGTCAAAGAAGCTAAAGGAAGGATTTTTTTTACTGCAACAGCTTCTCCAACAGAGTGAAGACTCAGTGAAAAATCCAAGGTATTTCTCAAGTTAATTTTTGGTGTTACAGTTGAAGACAGTCAGCGATTTTAAAAACACAGTCAAGAATTTGAAGCATAGTTTAGAGTGCAAGAATGGTTGGCTTCAACATCGGCATCAACACCAACACTAGCATGGGTGTCTGTAATACCTAGCTCTCACAGTTTAATGGGAAAAACTATGACTATTGGGCAATAACCATGAAAGCTTTGCTTGCCTCACAAGACTTATGGGAATTTGTTGAGGATGGATTTGAAGAGCCAACAGATGAAAATGAGTTTAATAGGTTAACTCAGGCAGAGAAAGATCTGTTGAAGAGCTATAAGAAGAAGGACTCAAAAGCCCTCTGCTTTTTGTATCAAGCAGTGCATGAGAGTGTGTTTCCAAGGATAGCAGCAGCTAAGACATCCAAAGAAGCATGGCAAACTCTCAAGACAGCCTATCAAGGCATGGAGAAAGTGAAGACAGCAAAACTACAGTTGCTAAGGAGAGATTTTGAGAATCTTTGCATGAAGGATTCAGATAATATTGACTCATTCTTCACACATGTGATTGGTCTGGTCACACAAATAAGGTCTCATGGAGAAATTTTTGAAGAAAGGAGGATTGTGGAGAAACTATTGAGGATCTTACCCTCAAAGTTTGATGTGATTGTCACCACCATAGAAGAGACAAAGGATCTCACAAACTTTTCAATTGATGAACTACATGCATCACTGATAACACATGAGCAGAGATTGAGTAGAAATGGAAACTCATCTCTAGAACATGCCTTCAAGACCCAGATGTTCTTTGGAAGAGCAAGAGGTCAAGGCAGAGGAAACAAGAGAGGAAAAGGCAAAAGCCAAAACAGAGGTGGAAGAAACAGTCCAACAAATGCTCAAGGAAGAGGCAGCAATCCAAATCAGAACTAAGGCCAAGGCAGCAGCCAACAAAGTGGACAACATCATGCTCAAGGACAAAGGTATGAAAAATCCAATGTCCAATGTCATTATTGTAAAAAATATGGGCATTATGCAAATGAATGTAGGAAGAAGCAGCATGATATGAATAATAGATCTAGTGCAAATTTCACTAGAGAAATATCAGCCAAGATAATTTGTTGTTAGCTTGTAATATGGCTGAAACAAGAGTGATGTATATGGTTTCTAGACTCCGGTTGCAGTAACCATATGACAGGGAACATAGCCCTGTTTTCTAAGTTAGATCAGAGTGTGAAGTCACAAGTCACACTTGGGACTGATAGTAAAGTTTATGTTATGGAAAAAGGAGAAGTAAATAACCTAACAAAGAAAGGTGAAAAGAAAACCATAGCAGATGTCTATTATGTTCTTGGAATGAAGTGTAACCTCTTGAGTATTGGACAGCTTGTTCAAAAGGAGTACAATGTTTTCTTTGTGAATGATGTATGCACCATCATGGATAGAGCACCCAGCAAATGATGTATTGTTGAAGTGAAGATGACAAGGAACAGGATGTTCCCTCTTAGGATAAAAGTAGTTTTAAAAGATGGAGTAGAAATAGCAGCAATTACACAAGAGGCTTTCCAAAGCGAACCAAAGGATGAAAATTGGTTGTGGCACTTGAGATTTGGACATCTCAACTTTGGAGGTCTTAACTTGTTGAGTAGAAAAGGAATGGTAAGAGGATTACCATTGATATAGAAACCAGACAACCTTTGTGAAGGTTGTATCTTGGGGAAACAACACAGAGAAAGTTTTCCATCAGGGAAAAAGCACCCTTAGAGATTGTCCACTCAGATTTATGTGGACTGACGCAAACTCCATCACTTGCAGGCAGCCTCTACATTCTAACATTCATTGATGATTTTACTAGAAAAACTTGGGTTTATTTCCTGAAGAACAAAACTGAAGTGTTTGAAAGATTTTGCAATTTCAAAGCACTTGTGGAAAACCAAAGCGGGCTGCATATCAAATTTCTAACAACTGATAGAGGAGGTGAGTATATCTCCAAGGAATTTCTACGGTTTTGTAGAGAAAATGGAATTCATAAGTAGTTTACCACTAGGTACACTCCGCAACAAAATGGAGTTGCCGAAAGAAATAATAAGACAATCATGGATATGGCGAGGAGTATGTTAAAGGCAAAGCATTTGCCAAATGATTATTGGGCTGAAGCTGTACACTGTGCAGCGTATATTTTGAATAGGTTCCCTACAAAAGTAGTCATGAGCAGAGTGTCGGAAGAAGCATGGAGTGGGACAAAGCAAAGAGTCACCCACATGAAATTTTTTGAATGTGTGGCTTATGCACACATTCCAGATCAGCTAAGGAAGAAGTTGGACAACAAAGGGGAGAAATGTATTTTCATTGGATACAGTGAGGAATCCAAAGCTTATAGGTTGTATAACCCATCCACCAAGAAGCTTATTGTGAGCAGAGATGTTCAGTTCATTGAGGAGGAAGCTTGGGATACAAGGATAGAGAAAACAGTGAATGTTAAGAACTGTTTGTCCCATGATGAAGATGATGAGGAGATGGCTGAAATACATCCCCAAACAGCAGCACCAACACAAGGGCAGCAAGGGACACCCTTGAGGAGAAATGAAAATGCTTCTCCAAGCACACCACAAGGAGGAAATTCAAGTGCTTCTTCAAGCACTTGTACACCAAATGAAAGAGGTAAGAAGTTCAAAAATTTAAGTGGCATTTATGATGAAGGTATGAATTCTTTGTTTGCTTTATATTGTCATGTTGATGACCCTATTCATTTCGAAGAAGCAATTAAGGATAGGAAATGGATAGAAGCTATGGATGAGGAGATCAATGCCATAGAAATAAACAAGACATGGGATTTAGTTGAACTACCAAAAGGAAAGGAAGTCATTGGAGTTAAATGGGTCTACAAGACCAAGAGTAATGCTGAAGGCAAAATAGAAAGACACAAGGCAAGATTTGTTGTCAAAGGATACACGCAGCAATATGGGAGAGATTATGAGGAAACTTTTGCACCGGTTGCTAGAATGGAAACCGTGAGAGCAGTGTTGTCCATAGCAACACAAAATAAGTGGAAATTTTACCAAATGGACGTGAAGTTGACACGAAACACATTGACACAAAGTTTCATTACATCAGGGAATTGGTAAACAATGGAGAAATTGTTTTAAAACATTGCAAAACTCAGGAGCAGGTTGCTGATATTCTGACCAAGCCATTGGGCCAGAAAAGTTTTGAATTTTTGAGAAAATGTCTGGGTATGACTAATAACCCAGCAGTTGAAATTAAAGGGGAGTGTTGAAATTGTAATTTCAACTGCCGTGCGACACATTTATTTCAGAAAACCACCAAACTCCATCACACCGCTTTTCACCAAGCAGTGGTTTTCCTCTGGAGGGCAGCGATAATATCCATCGCTTGACATGTGGCTGGCAGTTTTGCATAAGAGGTTTTCATCGAAGCGTAATGTTCGTTTGGCTTGACCGAGCGATATCCGTTTGATTGAAATGAAGGATGTCCATCGTCGATTGAAACCAAGCTGCGTACAGGCGTGCAGCACCATGGAGTTGACGTGAAGTTTTGGGTTTGACCGCCGTTTGTTCCAGTGAAGTAATTAATGGTATTTACTCTGGTTCTTAGAATATAGTTAAAAGACTTTTAATTTTAATGTTTTTTATTATTTTTCACGGGAGTATGGCATATGTATTATTATGTTTCTGTTTTGTATTTTTTTATGGCAATGTGTGGGACGCAGCAGCGTAAACAAATTTTAATTTTTGTGTTCGTTAGTTGAACCAGCATTGTAAGCACGCAACAGCGTGTGAGTAGGGAGAAAGGGAATGCTCGGCAGAGTGTGAATGTAATGTCTTTTGTTCGTTGAATATGAATGTGTAATGAAAACATGCACAACAGTGCAAGTGAATTATTTTTGTAGTTGAATATGAAATGCAATAGAATCAACAAGTGAATGTAAGAGATTTTTACAACAGTAAATGTAAGTTTTATTTTTACACACAGTAGTGTAAAATTTCCAGAAGAGACAAAGTAATTTTTTTTGGTATGGAACTGGAAGTTCTTGGTGAATCCCTTTTTTAAGAGGAAGATCCTTTTGTAACAAGCAGTATTTATTAATGAATAGAAATCTTTTATGTGTGTGAAAGACTGTTCTTGTTCCGCAAACAAATTTTTGATCCTGTGGTTAAAACATAGCATTTTCTCTGTTCTGTTCAAGTTATTTTATTTTGGAATTAAACAGAAAATTCCCAATATACAGGAATCCTCTGTGGGTTTAGTGCCCAGAGGGAAAATAACGCAAGTTCTGCTACGGTATATGCATGGTCAAAACCACTACAAGAAGTTACGGTTGAAAAAAATCAAAGAAATGGAGGACGAGCAAAGGCAAGACTCGTTGCGTACATCACAACATGAAGGTTTTGAAAGCAGAATTTTCTGGCATATGAAATTCCAAAAGTTCCAGTACGACCAAGAGCTGTCCACTTCCTTGTTTTAGAATCAACTAAATTTGAGGCAATGGCAAAGTCTAGTTATGAAAGAGCAATGCAGCGTGCTGCACCTGTTTCATCATCAACATGAGATAAAATTTTCGATCACTAATGGTATCGAACTCCCGCTTCAGCAGTATCTCCTCCGGCTAATTCAGAGAAGTCCGGTAATGTGACACATGAAGGTACACTTGGTATACCCATCACTATACAAAACAGGGAGAGCTCATACAAGTTGAGACAAATTGATCAAAGGCAAGAGGTTGATCCCTCTAGAGAACCAGAAACTTGCTGCTTTATTTGGATCATCTTCTGCAAAAGTTGACAAGAGAGTTTCAATGGCTAAACCAGTTGATAATGAGTAATTTTGTGCAGTCGGGGAAGAACCAGACAGTAACCAAAGTTTCTTCCGATATGATGGATACAACCATATCTCAGCGTATATTTTTTCTTAACATTTTAATGCACCCGTTGATCAAAACAAGCAAAACTTCGGGAGTCTTGCAAGCAATGCAGGGCGAAGATACGTAATGAAGAAAAGCTGCCGAGAGGATTCGACGGAACCAGCGTATATTTTTTTTAACATTTTAATGCACTCGTTGATCAAAACAAGCAAAACCTCGGGAGTCTTGCAAGCAATGCAGGGCAAAAATACGTAATGAAGAAAAACTGCCGAGAGGATTCGACGAAACAATGTTTGGCTTGACTGGAAATTCTGGGGAAGATTGCCAATGTCGGTCTAGGAAACTTGGTTGGTGAGTGTTTTTGTTGTTTAGTGGAGTGTTAGGGTAAAATTGGTAGACTGAATGCTGCAGACCTATTATGAGGAGAACGCATGTTTTTTCTATTCCATGCTATTTGGGGACTGTGGGCAGAGAATTTAACTTGAGTTTAGCTCAGAAGAGATTCATCACTTATAGCAGAAAACTGTTTATTAGAACATTATAGCAGAAAAATGTTTATTAGAACATTAGAGAGATGCACAAGAATGAAATCAAATTTCATTGATCAGACTGTTTGGATAACCAATTCATTATATAGGCACACATAGACAGCGTCTAAGATAATCTAAGTCTAATCATCAACTCACAACACAAACTACGAAGACACAACTCCTGACAAATAGACTCAAACACTGACTACTCAACTCTATCTAGACATATCATTTCTACATTATTCCAACACTGTTGGATATCAAGTGAGGGTCGTGCAACCAGTAGCAAGATGAGCAAAAATGCAAGAAAACAAATTAAAAAAACCTCATAAAAAACAGTGGCAGAATAAAAATTAGCCTGCTCTGGCACCATGTTAAATAACACACATAAACTTATAATACTTTATTATATTACATATAAATATATATGAGTGTTGGATTATTTGTAAAACTTATTGAATACTTTATTATATTACATATAAATATATGAGTGTTGGAGTCATTTTTAAAATCTCTTGAATACTTTATTATATTACATATAAATATACGAATGTTGGATACATCTTTAAAATCTCTGGACTTTTGTGGACTCTTCAAGATGATTCACCTTCCACATCATAACTCTTAGTGAATTAAGTTTCCAATCTCTAAAATAATTAAGAATATTATTAAGAATCCAAAATAAACACTCCATAAATACGTGAACTTCAAACTTTACTTCTATATTTCCTTGGAGGGATATCTAGGAAGGCATGAGATGACGAGATACCAAGGGTTCCTAAGAGAAGTGTTTTTTTTTAATGGAGATAATATAGAAGAAATTATAAATATTATGGAAAGCTAGTAGCTAATTACTAGATAATTTAAAGTATTTAGAGTTGGTCTTCCTAGCCTTTTACGTTGTCAAAATTACAGTGAGCTCGGGAGGCTTCTCTCCAAGCTCTTTGAGCATATGAATAAAATCTTAAATCAAACTAAATAATTCTTTTCTTTAGGTCCGATAGACCAAAATTTGGTTTCAGTGAACATTAACCATCATCATCATCATAAAATGATTTCTAAATAATTATTAATATTTTATCATTATTTATTTTAAAAAATTATCTAAAACAATTTAAAAATATATAAAACACTTAATATAATATTAACATATTAGACATTTATATAAAGCCTCGATAAAACTATTTAAATTTTTTTTTTAAATAATATTATTTATATATAATATTATTTATATATAATATAATTAAATATTTTATTAATTTTACAAATATAAATTAAATTCTTTTCGTACAATATCCCATTTTCTAACTATAAGAATCATCGGATATGTTATAATTAAAAATTTTAATACAATATTTACAATATAATGTAATTTAAACCTCTTATAATTTAAATATTGGATAAGATGATCTAGCATTATCATTATTTAAATGTTGGATGATAAATTTGCAACTTTTCATAATTTAAATGTTGCATCACAATCCTTTTATCGTACCTACAAGTATACATATAAACTATGATTCCAATGTTCTGAGCAGCATTGGACAAAGGTGTATCACTGTTCACCCAACAATTTTGGCCATCAACCATCGCGTACATGAATTTGGCAATCCATTGTTAAGGTGAAGGGCGAATCAAACCACTTTGGCTTGGTACTGGGAATACATTATATATAGATATACATTATATTAATCAAACCACTTTGGCTTGGTAATGGGAATACATTATATATAGATATACATTATATTAATCAAATTGTTTAGACAATCAATTCATTATATAGATATACATAGACAGCTTTTAAGATAATCTAATTTGGAGCACCAACTAATAACACAAACTATAAAAACACAACTCATCATAATAAATAGACTCAAACACTGACTTAAACTCTACGTACATTATTCCAAAACTATGAAATATCAGGTAAAAGCCATGCAACAAAGAACAAGATAAATAAAAATACAAAAAAAATTGAAAAAAACCACCTAAAAAACAGTGACATAGTAAAAATTAGCCTACTCTAATACCATGTTAAATAACACATATAAACTTAGAATACTTTATTATATTACATATAAATATATAAGTGTTGGATTATTTTCAAAGTTTCTTGAATACTTTATTATATTACATATAAATATATGACCGTTGGATTCATGTATAAAATCTCTTCACTCTGATTCACCTTCTGCAGCATAACTCTTAGCGAATTAAGTTTCCAATCTCTAAAATAATTAAAAATATTATTAAGAATCCAAAATAAACACTCCATAAATGCGTGAACTTCAAACTTTACGGGATACCAAGGGTTCCCAAGGAGAAGTGTTTGTTTTTTAAATGGAGATAATTTAGAAGAAATTATAAATACTATGGAAAGCTGTAGCAAATTACTAGATAATTTAAAGTATTCAGAGTATTCCTTACAAATGGTCTGTAGTGTTATTATATAAAACGATTTTTAAATAATTATTAATATTTTATTTTATTTATTTTAAAAATTTATCTCAAACCACAATTTAAAAATATATAAATAAAATAAAATCAATAATTTATTTTTAATTATATTTTATTTATTTTAAAATTTTATCTAAAAACACAATTTAAAAATATATAAATAAAATAAAATTAATAATTTATTTTTAATTATATTTTATTTATTTTAAAAATTTATCTAAAAACACAATTTAAAAATATATAAATAAAATAAAATTAATAATTTATTTTTAATTAATTTACCTGTATTAAATTAACTTCAAAATATCGAATCAATCCAATGAAATAAACAAAAATAAAAGCAGTTGTCTATAACGTGATTTTTTGAAAGCTTTTCTGGCGGGTTTTTCTGGTCGAAATCCGGCAGGAATTTATTGGAATCGCAAGTTTGATAGCTAGTTTCTGCACAATGAAAGCGTCCCAAGGGTTTTTCAGGGTGTTGAATCCAAATATGCAGTTAAAAAACCATTTTAACTGCAACAAATCAAGATTTAACCTCAATTTCTTCCGCCGGATTCCGTCACCGGAATCTCCAAAAAGTCGCATTATAGACAACTCCAAAATAAAATGGTATATATGCTAATAATTTTGCGAACTAGAAATTTAAATTCGTTTACATGTGATGGTATAAAATAATTAATAACATTTTTGAATAAATAATACTCCTAATTCAATTACATAGGCTTTTCTATTCTGACTATCTAGAACTTTGATGTTTACACAAAATAATTAAAACATAATTAACAAAATTATGATGATGATCTAAATATAAAGGTATGTGTTTGTAAATGAAAGCTGAGAGAAAAGTTAATAATGAGCATGTTAGGGAAAAAAATTGATAGTAAAATTATAATTAGGAATATAATTTTTTAATTAGTAAAATGATTTTTTACAAAATAATTAATAATGTTTATATTAAAAATAAAATGGATACACTTAAATATAAGAATAAAGAGATTAAAAAATATGTTGTGTGGTATTATATAAATTTCACATTTTTATATATGATTTTTTTTTTTTTTTTTCAATATAGAAAACTCAATTAGTTGAGTCCTTATTTTTAAAAAGCTTAATATTGACATATTAAACATTTATATAGAACCTCAATAAAACTATTTTAAAAGTTTTATATTAAAAAATTAAAAAATAATATTATTTATATATAATATAATTAAAATTAAAAAATAATAATATTTATATATAATATAATTAAATACTTTTATTAATTTTACAAATATAAATTAAATTCTTCTAATACAATATCTGATTTTCTAAATATAATAATCATCAGGTATATTATAATTAAAATTTTTAATACAATATTTACACCATAATGTAATTTAAACCTTTTATAATTTAAATATTGGATAAGATGATCTAGCATTATCATTATTTAAATGTTGGATGATATATTTGAAACTTTTCATAATTTAAATGTTGCATCACAATCTTTTATCTTACCTACCAATATACATATAAATATGATTCCAATGTTCTGAGAAGCATTGGACAAAGGTGTATCACTGTTCACCCAACAATTTTGGCCATCAACGATCGCGTACATGAATTTGGCAATCCATTGTTAAGGTGAAGGGCGAATGAAACCACTTTGGCTTGGTACTGGGAATACATTCCCATCTGCATGAAACAATGAAAAGCCTTGTGAAACATCAACTGGTGAAAGAAGAATCATATACGAGATAATATATTTATAGCTTACTTGAATTTTGTGACAAGCTGATGCAGAAAAACGGAAATAAACACCATAGCTAACTCATATCCGAGACAAAGCCTAGGGCCTCCTCCAAAAGGTATAAAGGGCGCTTGATCTGTATCCTTGCTCTGAAAGTTGTGTGATAACACAATAAATCCTACTGATAATAATTTTAACAAAACCAGATAGACAAGTAAAGGCTGCTCAGAATAATTTTAAGTTCACAAGCCATGGGTTCATGTCACACCTGCCACCGGCGAGGATTGAAGACAAGAGGGTTTTCGTAGTACTGGCTATCCATATTGGTGAATTGATCATATATTATGCACGTCCATCCTCTGGGAATTGTATATCCTTCACATAAGACATAAGAGCAGTATTGGTCAGAAATCATGATCATACATAAATTTTATGGAACTCAACTCAGTAAAATCAAACACTTCACTATATCCATTAAATTTACAAAATATTTTAGAATCCACTATCTATATAAGAATAGTTAAGGGTTAGTGTAAGGGTTACTTTATATAGCCATTAATTGGTGAAGTAAAGTTTTTTCGATATTATTACTAGTTATTGCTAAACAAGGTTTAGACTTTCTTGGGTTCCCCTAAACCAAACTTTACCATCCACCAAATATAGAAAAATACTCTAAAATTTCAGTGCTTTCATTGCAAGTATAAAAAAGCACTCCAGTATAAAGAGCAAAAAAATATGCTAATAATAACATAGTGCAGTTTCTTATAGAGAACGTTCCATACCTTTCACTTCCACATTTTCAATAGCTTTTCTGTACAGTAAGTTATAGAGAGGTGGGTTCCCAAATCTCAACGTTTCTTTGATCACCTGAGAAGACAAACTGGAATTCAGTTCTTGGAATTAGGTTTTGACAGAAAAAGGAGATCAGTTGTTATGGTGTTGATACAGTAACTTACACTTCTGGTAAACGTCATTGATTTATAGTCCTCCCATGATAGACTCTCAGTGTCTCCTTTGCTCCGTCTGATTGCTTCGTGTTCTTCCTGAGTCAACGGGGATTATTGTCATAATCCTCAGATAAGGTGATATCCATATATCTCTTTAAACTACTAGTGTGATTTCAGTGAATTTTTTCTTTTTAATATAAAAAATACTAACCCTGAGTTTTGAAATGATATGTGGATTTTCAGATAGACGCTTCACTACCCACGCCATTGTCCTTGGTGTAGTTTCAACGGCGGCGAACACACACAGCACAATTAAATCTACTATCTGCTCCGTTGTAAATTCAGTTTTGCCAGCAGCTTCTTTTTCTGTCGCATCTTTCAGTATGGACGATAACAGGTCGTCATATGAATGGTTGGACGACATGCTCTTTTTCCTCTCCTCGATGATGCTTTTGATCTGATTAGACAGCTTCTGCCTTATCTGCAAATTCAAAGGAAATTCTAACAGATGATAAAGGTTTCAAAGCATTTCATATACAATTGGTCACATATGGAAGTTGGTGATTGTAAGGTTTGGTTAGGGAGGGGTTGATGATAGGAATCTGTATAGGTTTATTTTAAATATAGTTTTGATATGAGCAAAGAGATTTATTTGTTTTGATTATAAGTTTTTGTTTTGTTTTGTTTTGTTTTGTTTTGTTTTGTTTTGTTTTGTTTTGTTTTTGTTTGTGTTTGTGTTTGTGTTTGTGTTTGTGTTTGTTTTTGTTTTTTTGTTTATATGAGTAAAATTTTAATTTTGATGAAGAGTAGACATTTCTAAGCATTATCAATTTTGATGAAGGACAGACATTTTTACACGTCATACTGAATTATAAAATGAGTCTCTCTCCTCAATTACTTGTGGTGTTGGGATACTTAAAAGATATTTAGATTACATTTAATAGAGGTTAAGTTTTATATAATTTTAATAACAACATCTAGTAATTAGATTATTAAATTATTCTTCTATTAAATCAATCTAAATACTATAATGGTAAGTGAGAAAAACAAATAAATAAACAATTTAGAAAATCATTACGTAAAAACTTACCAGTGATTTCTTGCATAAAATAGATATATAATTGGTAAAAATTCAGAGGTGGTTTTTGCACAAAGTTGAAAAATACCTTTCTTAAAAAAACAAATCTTTATAAGATGAGGAGATCGCTTGTCAAATATGATCACTGGTTCAAACATTGGCACTATGGCAGGTTAAACGGTATAAAAAATGGATGATCAAAAGAATTAGTTTGTTAAGTGGATTGGAAAATTATTAAGTAGATTGAAAAATTTAAAATTAAATTAATTATTTTTTATTATTAATAAGTTTGGTGAAAATGGGAGATTTAAAAGTAGTTGTTGATTTTAAGTGTTTTAGAAAACTAGGAGAATAATTTAAATAGCTTATAAAAAATGGATGATTAAAAGAATTAGTTTGTTAAATAGATTGAAAAATTATTAAGCATATTGAAAAATTTAAAATCAAATTAATTATTTTTTAAATAATAAGTTTTGTGAGAAAGACAGAGTTGAAAGTGGTGGTTGATTTATAAGTGTTTTAGAAAACCAGAAGAATAAGTTAATGGTTTAAAAGTTTTTTATTTTTTTTTTTTTGATAAAAGAATAAGTTTAATGATTTAAGAGTAAGTTTTTTATTAAGAGGTTATAAGTTTCCAAAGTCTCACTAAGAACATCCAAGCCAACACTTACCAAATAATATCACTGGATAATATCACAGTAAATATTGGTGGCCTTTCATCATCACATATCGCCATTATTTTACAGCAGTTAGCTTTGTAAATTTTTTAATTGTAATAACACGTCTCTAAAGCATTAGCGGCATTTTTTAAATCTTAATGTCACGACTTTTGAGGATTGTTGTCTGCCATGAGCGCGCTGAGATTTAGAAATTGGATGAGCTTCACGGAGGCACCGAGTCATTTCAACTCGATCTAACAGTAACGTGGAGTCATTTTCAACATAACTCAATCTAACAGCAACATTGTAAATATTGAGGATCATAGAGTAATATTTAATGGATAGATGTAAAGACACTAAATTCCGAGATTGTTTTTTTTCTTTTTATTCAACATTGGTGGAAAATATGTTTTTGGTTTGATTCTTGTAATTTTGGTGAAAGGCAAATATTCATTGCTTTCATTTTTGCAATTGAAGTGAAAGGTAAATATTCATTCATTTTTAAGAATTATGAAGGTTTATATTGAATTCGCTTAAATTTATTGTATTTAACGGTATTTTACTATGTTATATTTAAAATTAATATAATAATATTTATATATATATTTTTTTTTTTCTGAGTAAAGACTATTCTATTATGTATAAATAAAAGAGGAAAAAATATTTACAGAGAGGTTTGAACCTCTAAGGGGGCCCTCTGTTAAAAAAACTGCTGCATTCAGCTCTTAACCGTCTCTTTACATAGTTGAAAACTAAGAGCCCAAAACTCAGAAGAGCTAGATAGGATCTATACTTTGTTTCCCCCACCCTGTTAGATAGGATCTATACTTTGTTTCTCCCCACCCTATTACAAGATACATTTGTATGCGGCTATTATCAAAAACTGAAAAGCCAGACTTATAAACTAGGAGACGATAAAGGATTATACTGAAAAATACCATAGAGCATACCCACTGAGAAATACATTCAAACAAAAAACCACAGTCCTGAGATGTCTTGCTGAGACGGAGAGAGTTATGCCTGAGGTGGTAAGTCTGCATCTTCATCGTTGGCCTTGCAAGGAGAGCTGATCCATTCAATCATCACATTGTCTTCTACATCCATATTATTGCAGCCTGGAGGCATCACCGGATACAGAACAGTGCCTGAGAAATGCGCCGGTGCACAAGGAATGATCTCCTCATGAGAAGAGGACCGGATACAGAACAGTGCCTGAGAAATGCGCCGGTGCACAAGGAATGATCTCCTCATGAGAAGAGGTTTGCTGATGTCGCGAGTCCTCTTGATGACCTTCAGCCTGCTGCGCCTCTGGAATATTGAGGATATCCCCTGCCATGCTTCCTTGAGAGTCCTTAGAATTCTGAGAGAGAGACCTGTCCATGGATTGTTCATCATAATAATATTTATATTAATAAATAAATAAAAACTGATATAAAAAAAAAAGTTAATATGGGTCATAAATAAAATATTTGAATTAGAGATAAAATAAATTAAAAAATAACTTAATTTACTTTTTAATATGGGAGATTCTTCACTATTTAATATGAAATTGACAAATGACTTGTGAAAATAATATAATTGATATTACATAAAGTTTTCTTTGTTGGTTTGTTTGTTTTTTTTTTATAAGCTTGGTAGATCTTTTTTCTATTAATATTTCCTAAACATAAGTATATCTTTAACAAAATTTGCAGGTGGCCTCCACCTGCTTGCAAGAAACAAAATCTGTTGGTCACCTATCTGCATCGAATGCTGTCCAAAATTTAAAGTGAGTTTTCATGACCATCCAGGCTATAAAATTCAAATTAAAACAGTAAATGCTAGCCGACATATAAACAAAATTCTATTTGAGGACCTGCTTCATTCATTTGATGAATCCACCGGGGCTGGGGCTTTCGCACTGTATCCCGGGATTTCGCTTCTCTTCATGTCCTGTATGCTCTGTTCATTACTGTTCACCGTGAGGTTATTTCGGTACAATTGCATCTCGACAACTACAATCTCCATGTGCAGATCTTTCATACTAGGCTCGGTTGGTTTGTCCTCCTTCGGTTCCTCTCGCTCCTTATATGTTGTCATTGCTTGGTCCAAGATATTCTTCATGACCCAGTACTGTTGAATTGTTTGTCAGAACAATGTTTGACGTCCTCTGGCATTCCTGGGGTCTTTAACCATGGTTTCCCATTCTTATGCCTTGATCTCCTGAGTTGCTATACTATCGTTTAGCTCCCTCTCCCACTCGGATATTTGTGTTTTCACCTCTCACAGTGTGCCAACCACGTAAGCATTTATCAGGTTCTGCATATTCTCCTTCTCGGACTTCCTTCCTCTTTTACTTGGTCCTCTGTTGGAGGTTGCTTCCAACCCTTTCGTTTTTTTTCCTGCCTTGCCCATTACTCTATTTCCTCTCTTTCCCGCTTCTTTTCTCTGGGTTCAAATTTCCAATGAGACATTGGCTCATTGTATCTTAAAAAAAAGGGCAGGCATATGCCTTCACTATTATGTCTCATCCTTAAGAGGTTGACTCATGAGTTTCTTCTTAAGTGTGGCTTGTGTCTATTGCACCTAGTCTAGGGCTTATAGTTGTAGGAAACCTAATTTGAGCTAGGGTCTTGCCCATTAATAAGAAGCAACAACTAAATTAAACTTGGGTTTTTTTTATTAATATGAAGTAAGGACTAAACTAAACTCGAGTCTTCTTAAAAAATGTATCTGGTGCACATGTAATTGATAATGGCAATGACAATTTCTCTTCACATTCTTTTGTTGGATTCACACTTATATTGCGAAGGGGGGAGAGGGAAGGGAAGGGTGTGGTTGAATCAACATAACAAAAATTTCTTACTTGTTCAATGTAACAACCCTCCTCCCACATCTACCCAAGTAACCGACCAACCGGGGTAAAAATGCGATGAGAGACTACTATGATATGATTCAACCTCCTTGGTGACCTTAAGGAAATGGAATCGACAGAAACACATCAACCATACCTTCCACATCAGCAACAACACTCCCAAGAGGCATTCCAACCACCCAGACATCCTGCCCCTAGGTCCCACTGAGTTTTTAGACCTCTGGACGATTTCATGCTATGGGCATGCCAGCATCCACGGACCTATGGAAGCTCTCACAGGCCTGCAGGTACATGTCCAGGGACTTTCCCCAAAAAGCCTGTGCTAGTGTCCACGAAATTTAAGACACTTTTCTAGCCCAAAATTTCGACCACTGCCCAGAAGTTGCTGTAACTCTCAAAATCCATCAAGGACATGATGTCAAGACTAGTATACCAAAAATATACCTTAGGACTAGGCCTAACCATCCCCAACCGGGACTGACATTTTGTCAAACACTTGGCATCAATGCAATCTACAGGTCTAGGATACAAGACATAGCATGAATGAATGAAAACTCTTATGAAAAATGACAAGGAGCATCACCACTTTCTCGCTTGAACTGTTATAACATCAATTAGGTCTTGCAACCATCATTTTAATAATTACAAGTAAATACATGAAACAAACATGACATGAACCAGTCAATTAACCATGCTTATAACCAACATAAAACCATGTAAATAACATAGATATAACAACCATTAAATCCACATATAAACAAGTGCAAAAGCAAGAGAACTTAACTTTCATTAATCATAGGAAAATCCGACCAGGTTCAGGACTTCCACGTACCACTCCACCGTATACATGGCTGGACCAATTCTTTCTTTCAACTACTCACCCTCGAGCCATATTCCAAGCATGAATATGAAATCTCATTGATATACTAATCCAAAAACAACCAAGGGAATCCAGAGGTTAAACCACCTCCACCTTCACCAAACAGTGATCACACAAAAATTGGTGCTCCGATCACAAAACTGAACCAAACTTGGAATGTCATCTGGAATCCATCACTATCCTTGAGGAAATTTTTGTCTCGTCTCTCAGGATTTACTGCAATCCAATCCTGGATCACTATGACCTAAACCGAGACTAGTCTCTCAGGCTTTACCGCAATCCAAACCCAGATCACTAGGCCCTAAACTAAGACTCCTCCCTCGGGTTTTACCATGTATCCCACCAAAATCGGTCAAGGGATTCCAGGGCCTTTGGGAATGAACCTTGAGACCACCTCTACCTCGAATTCTGAAATCTATCTGGAAAATCCAAAGATTAAAACCGAGATAAACATCCCAACACACCATGGCATCAAGAAAAGGCAAGGCTAGGTTGAAAACACTGTCATACATGGAAAAACCATGCCACTGATAGCAAGAGAGCCATACACCAATATGCAAAGCCATGCAGGTCAAAACCAATTAGGAAATGACACATGCAATATGTTACCGGCAAGTATTCCTGCTGAAGCTGCTTGATCCTACTCTTCCTTGCTTGATCCTTACTTTCCTTCCTTTCCTTTCCTTGTCCTTCCCTACCTTGCTCCAAAACCTGAGAAAAAGCTTGAGCCAAGAGCTTGCCAACTAATCCTCAGAAGCCTTTTTATCAATGAGGCCTCTATTTTCTTCATTTTCCATTATTTTCCTTCAATTTCCTCATCACATGCAACCTGTGACATTTCACCTCACTTTTCTCCTAATTTCCTTTATTTTCATAAATAAATGTGCCAAAAATGACTTTTTCCTTTTAATGCCTTTGCCTTTGCCTTTTCCAATCTCCTTAGCCATAATAAACTGAAATGGACACCCACACCAAGATGTCCTACCCAATATTTAGCTTGGAATACGTGTCCCTTCAAGACCGTGGTCTTATTTTGCCTTTATTTATTTTTGTTACATGGAATTTTAACCAGGGTTATTATAGAACTCTCCCCCTTGGGGAACACTATCTTCAGTGTTAAACCACACCAAGACCTCAGCAAAATTGTTGAAAATAGAAGATACTGCCCATGGAGCTTTATAACTTAGCTCCTTGCAGTATTTACAATGAAAAACCTGCTCAAAAGCAAAACATCACGACAACATGACCAGATAAAAACCATACCACTTACTGGAGCTTTATAACATAACTCATTACGATATTTATAATAACCACATATGCACATTTTCTAAACCAACAAATAAAAGGAGACGATGCCTGCATCCACAACAAGGGAATCGAGAGGCTCACACCTTCACGCCCAAAGAAATACGAAGATTCACCTCCTTCCCAGGAAGTCCAGAATCCACTGTCATAGTAAAAGCTGCATCCAATGTCTAGTGCTACAATCCTGCGCCACTTGTCCTCTCAGTGAACAGTTACAGGCTCATTGTTCCAGGGTGCACTCTCAATGTGCATCTGATTCCATCTAGCAATGCTCCAAAACAAATATATCTCCGACCTTCCTTCTCTGCAATGCAGTCCCTTGGGAAATACGTTCACCCCCTTCCGTGTAGTCACTCACCTTCCAAGTTCCCAGACATCCCCTATCCAGGGAGATCCATCCCTTAGCAAGGATTCCTTGCATCAGAAAGTCAAACAACCAAGGCATATACCTGCCTCAAACCATCATATTGGTCAAAACATGTTCATGGAAATCAATGGACATTATTGGGTATCAATGTCCCACAATGGCCCTGCTCTTGAAGTGCTTTACCATCATACTAGTGCATGTTCCAATTCCTTTTGTCGTTGCTGCTAATGCTTACAGTTGATTTCAACCACCCAATCGGGCATGTTCATGCATCCCTGTTCCAAGCACATAATTTCCATTAGACGAAAAATAAATTGAAATAACATCACATCATACCTCATTGGTAGCTCGTCAATAAGGTTCACTTGCAATCCTATTTACTTCCTGTCACAACAAATCAAACTAGCATCTTTGATCAAATCAACATGTTATAAAAATATCACATCAGGTTATCTCAAAACACAACCATCATAGGTCAAAATCATGAATCACATGCAATCATCATAAACCAGAATCATAACTCACATGTAATCATCGTAGACCAGAATCATAAATCACATGCATAATAAAACTGAAATAAAATACTGATACTTATCCTTTAATCAATCTTGAACTTCTACCTTTGTTCTTATTCTGTACACACTTCATATCAGTTTCCACACCTGACAAACACCCAATGCTTTCTTCTCAACCATGTGCACATACACATAGTGTGCATCACACACATACAACCACACACGACATACAACACCATGCAATACATGCACCTACACTTGACCTACAACTCATACATCTACACCTAGTGTACAACACAACATAATACATATGCCTACATCCAGTGTACAGCACCACACAATACATAGACCTACACCTGATATACAACACAATACATACGTCTATATACCCGATGTACAACACCACACAATACATGTACCTACACATGACATACAACACAACACAATACATGTACTACACATAGTACAACACAATGAGTACACATGTCACGATACCACAAATACACCATGTACATACTTAATACTGAATGTACACAACACAACATGTACGAAATGCACATGATACCACATGTGGAACATGTACAAAGTACCACCTATACACAACACCACCTGCACAACATGTACACAACATCACATGTACATGACACTACCTGCACAACGTGTACACAATGCCACATGTACCTCATACCACATGTAAAATGTGTACACAACGCCAGATGTACACAACACCAAATACACAACATGCACACAACACCATATGTACAACCTGTACACAACACCACATGTATAATCATGCACACAACACCATATGTACATAGTACCAAATGTATAACATGCACACAACACCATATGTACATAGCAATGCATATACAACATGTACATAGCACCCTATGTACACAACACTACATATCCAACATGCGCACAACACCATATGCACATAACACTGCATATTCATCATGCACACAGTACAATATGCACACAACACTGCATATCCAACATGTACATAGCACCATCTATACCCATCGTTGTATATGTAACATTCGCACAACACTATATGTACCACCCTGTACATAACATTGCATAAACATGTACACACTATATATATACACAACACCGCATGCGCACAACATCACAGATGCAACTTGTACACCATATACAACATATGCACCATAGTAGTACCAAACTTCCAAAACCACACTATCCCTACCAAGCAACCTTGCGTTAAGGCCTCCAAACCCTCTATGGGGGCTATATTTTCTTCGTTAACCTTTACACACGGTTTGACATGTGTTTCATGAGAATGACGCTAAATACACATGGAAGCCATTTTATTGACATTTTTCATCTGTTGCGCTTTTGCCAGGCACCAAGGATCGCCGATTACCAATAGGCGATAAGAATCCTATACTAACCCTTGGCCCTTGGTTTCCTTAGGACACCATGACCACCTGCTTTCCTGCATATCTACGAAATTACAATACAACACATGAACCAACCATCGCAGACCTCCAAGCGTGGACAAGACCAGCAACCTCCTTGACGGCTCTAGCAGCAGCATTCAATGATAGGTCCGCGGCAGGCTATGCCCTCCAGCACGGCTTCAGCTCTCCACGACGGCGGCAGGCAAATCCCTCCTCTCTGCTCCAGCACGCAGAGGTTTCAACAGCTCTTCCTCTCTGCTCCAGCATGCAGAGGTTTCAACGGCTCTTCCTCTCTGCTCCAGCACGCAGAGGTCTCAACGACTCTTCCTGTCTTCTCCAGCACGCAGAGGTCAAGGCTCTCCTCGACGCATGCACGCAAACTTGACAGAGCTTCCTCACACCACCTTGCAAACCGTGGTTCACCTCTGGTTTTTAACACGCAGCAATGTAAATGCAGAGCGGCGGTTGGTCTTCACGTAGAGGGCAGAGATTTGGTGGTAGGCTCTCTGAGCTCTGGTCTACGCACACACAGAGATACTCTGGCCCAACCCTTGAGCTCGCAGAGGCAAAAAATGACCACGCAGGCTCTTATGCATCCTTTTCTTTCACACACATTTCACTCAACTCGACTGGCACATATTTGTCTCAAAAAAAAATACTCAACTCAACTGGCTCTGATACCATTTGTAGTTACATGAGTTACTAATCAAGAAAGAAAGAAGGCATTTACAGTTATAAATTAATCAAGAAAGGAATGTAACTGACAGGAAACTAAATACAACCACACAAGTAATAACTCAGGATTTACGTGGTAAAACCCTGACAGAGTGTGAAGGAAACATCCACGGGGCAAAGGATTGGAATCTCTATTCAATCAATAAATGATTCCCCATACAATAGTTCGGGCATTCATCAATGTTATATGTCTCTTTAGTTACATAACCGATGTTTTGGTATAAAACTAATTTGTTAATAACTAAATACATTTTACCCAAATTTACATAATTAGTTGTCAATTTCCAACATGTCATGGCATACATGGTGGATATAGCCTGTTTGAAAAAAATGAGATTAAGAATTAAAAGGAGTATAATCATAAAAGCTTTTGGGCTTCTTGTGACTCGGACTCCTTCCCTCTAGTCGATCATTTTTGCACGTACCTTTCTTGAAAAAACTTGTTCCATGCCTCCATCGTCCCTTTTGGAAGACAGTTGTAACCAAGATACAGTAAATCAAACGCCTCTCACCAGGCTCACTTGACTTGAAAACCAGGGATCCATGCCTCAATGCTTCAAAATATGTAACTAATGCTCCTATCGCCCACCTGTTTTCACATCTTAGGTTGCCTCATCAGAAATACAATTTCTGGACATGATAGAGTTTATTATATAGTATCAGCAACAAAGGTAATTGGGAACGACTTTCAATTGTACGAGAATGATGAGATATGGCAAGAGTCAAGGGTTACAGTGTTGAAATTGTAATTTCAACTGCCGTGCAGCGCATTTATTTCAGAAAACCACCAGACTCCATCGCACCGCTTTTCACCAAGCAGTGGTTTTCCTCCGGAGGGCAACGATAATATCCATCGCTTGACACGTGGCTGGCAGTTTTGCATAAGAGCTTTTCATCGGAGCGTAATGTTCGTTTGGCTTGACCGAGCGATATCCATTCGATCGAAATGAAGGTTGTCCACCGTTGATTGAAACCAAGCTGCATACAGGCGTGCAACACCATGGAGTTGACATAAAGTTTTGGGTTTGACCATCGTTTGTTCCAATGAAGTAATTAATGGTATTTACTCCGGTTCGTAGAATATAGGTAAAAGACTTTTAATTGTAATGTTCTTTATTATTGTTCATGGGAGTATGGCATATGTATTATTATGTTTCTGTTTTGTATTTTTTTATGGCAATGTGTGGGACGCAGCAGCGTAAAGAAATTTTTGTGTTCGTTAGTTGAACCAGCATTGTAAGCACGCAGCAGCGTGTGAATAGGGAGAAAGGGTCGGCAGAGCGTGAATGTAATGTCTTTTGTTCATTGAATATGAATGTGTAATGAAAACATGCGTAGCAGTTCAAGTGAATTATTTTTGTAGTTGCATATGAAATGCAATAGAATCGGCAAGTGAATATAAGAGATTTTTACAGCAGTAAATGTAAGTTTTATTTTTACACACAGTAGTGTAAAATTTCCAGAAGAGACAGAGTAATTTTTTTTGTATGGAACTGGAAGTTCTTGGTGAATCCCTCTGTTAAGAGGAAGATCCTTTTGTAACAGGCAGTATTTATTAATGAATAGAAATCTTTTATGTATGTGAAACACTATTCTTCTTCAACAAACAAGTTTTTGATCCTGCTGTTAAAACAGAGCATTTTCTCTGTTCTGTTCAAGTTATTTTGTTTTGGAATTAAACAGAAAATTGCCAACATGGTATCAGAGCTTGTTGAGGCTCTTTGAAAGTGTCAAAGAAGCTGAAGGAAGGATTTTTTTTTGCTACAACAGCTTCTCCAGCAGAGTGAAGACTCAGTGAAAAATCCAAGGTATTTCTCAAGTTAGTTTTTGGTATTACAGTTGAAGACAGTCAGCGATTTTAAAAACATAGTCAAAAATTTGAAGCATAGTTTAGAATGCAAGAATGGCTGGCTCCAGCATCAGCATCAGCACCAACACTAGCATGGGTATCTGTAATACCTAGCTCCCACAGTTTAATGGGAAAAACTATGATTATTGGGCAATAACCATGAAAGCTTTGCTTGCCTCACAAGACTTATGGGAATTTGTTGACGATGGATTTGAAGAGCCAGCAGATGAAAATGAGTTTAATAGGTTAACTCAGGTAGAGAAAGATCTGTTGAAGAGCTATAAGAAGAAGGACTCAAAAGCCCTCTGCTTTTTGTATCAAGCAGTGCATGAGAGTGTGTTTCCAGGGATAGCAGCAGCTAAGACATCCAAAGAAGCATGGCAAACTCTCAAGACAGCCTATCAAGGCATGGAGAAAGTGAAGACAGCAAAACTACAGTTGCTGAGGAGAGATTTTGAGAATCTTTGCATGAAGGATTCAGATAATATTGACTCATTATTCACACATGTGATTGGTCTGGTCACACAGATAAGGTCTCATGGAGAAATTCTTGAAGAAAGGAGGATTGTGGAGAAACTATTGAGGATCTTACCCTCAAAGTTTGATGTGATTATCACCACCATAGAAGAGACAAAGGATCTCACAAAATTTTCAGTTGATGAACTACATGCATCACTGATAACACATGAGCAGAGATTGAGTAGAAATGAAAACTCATCCCTAGAACATGCCTTCAAGACCCAGATGTTCTTTGGAAGAGCAAGAGGTCAAGGCAGATGAAACAAGAGAGGAAGAGGCAGAAGCCAAAACAGAGGTGGAAGAAACAGTCCAGCAAATGCTCAAGGAAGAGGCAGCAATCCAAATCAGAACTAAGGCCAAGACAGCAGCCAACAAAGTGGACAACATCATGCTCAAGGACAAAGGTATGAAAAATCCAATGTCCAATGTCATTATTGTAAAAAATATGGGCATTATGCAAATGAATGTAGGAAGAAGCAACATGATATGAATAATAGATTTAGTGCAAATTTCACTAGAGAAAATATCAGCCAAGATAATTTGTTGTTAGCTTGTAATATGGCTGAAACAAGAGTGACGTATATGGTTTCTAGTCTCCGGTTGCAGTAACCATATGACAGGGAACATAGCCCTGTTTTCTAAGTTAGATCAGAGTGTGAAGTCACAAGTCACACTTGGGACTGATAGTAAAGTTTATGTTATGGAAAAAGGGGAAGTAAATATCCTAACAAAGAAAGGTGAAAAGAAAACCATAGCAGATGTCTATTATGTTCCTGGAATGAAGTGTAACCTCTTGAGTATTGGACAGCTTGTTCAAAAGGGGTACAATGTTTTCTTTGTGAATGATGTATGCACCATCATGGATAGAGCACCCAGCAAACGGTGTATTGCTGAAGTGAAGATGACAAGGAACAGGATGTTCCCTCTCAGGATAAAATCAGTTTTGAAAGATGGAGTAGAAATAGCAGCAATTACACAAGAGGCTTTCCAAAGCGAACCAAAGAATGAAAATTGGTTGTGGCACTTTAGATTTGGACATCTCAACTTTGGAGGTCTTAACTTGTTGAGTAGAAAAGGAATGGTAAGAGGATTACCATTGATAGAGAAACCAGACAACCTTTGTGAAGGTTGTATCTTGGGGAAACAACACAGAGAAAGTTTTCCATCAGGGAAAAGCATAAGGGAAAAAGCACCCTTAGAGATTGTCCACTCAGATTTATGTGGACCGACGCAAACTCCATCACTTGCAGGCAGCCTCTATATTCTAACATTCATTGATGATTTTACTAGAAAAACTTGGGTTTATTTCCTGAAGAACAAAAGTGAAGTGTTTGAAAGATTTTGCAATTTCAAAGCACTTGTGGAAAACCAAAGCGGGCTGCATATCAAAGTTCTAAGAATTGATAGAGGAGGTTAGTATATCTCCAAGGAATTTCTACGGTTTTGTATAGAAAATGGAATTCATAAGCAGTTTACCACTAGGTACACTCCGCAACAAAATGGAGTTGCCGAAAGAAAGAATAGGACAATCATGGATATGGCGAGGAGTATGTTAAAGGCAAAGCATTTTCCAAATGATTATTGGGCTGAAGCTGTACACTGTGCAATGTATATTTTGAATAGGTGCCCTACAAAAGTAGTCATGAACAGAGTGTCGGAAGAAGCATGGAGTGGGACAAAGCAGAGAGTCACCCACATGAAATTTTTTGGATGTGTGGCTTATGCACACATTCCAGATCAGCTAAGGAAGAAGTTGGACAGCAAAGGGGAGAAATGTGTTTTCATTGGATACAGCGAGGAATCCAAAGCTTATAGGTTGTATAACCCATCCACCAAGAAGCTTATTGTGAGTAGAGATGTTCAGTTCATTGAGGAGGAAGCTTGGGATGGAAGCATAGAGAAAACAGTGAATGTTAAAAATTGTTTGTCCCATGATGAAGATGATGAGGAGATGGCTAAAATACATCCCCAAACAGCAGCACCAACACAAGGGCAACAAGGGACACCCTTGAGGAGAAATGAAATTGCTTCTCCAAGCACACCACAAGGAGGAAATTCAAGTGCTTCTTCAAGCACTTGTACACCAATTGAAAGAGGTAAGAAGTTCAGAAATTTAAGTGACATTTATGATGAAGGTATGAATTCTTTGTTTGCTTTATATTGTCATGTTGATGACCCTATTCATTTTGAAGAAGCAATTAAGGATAGGAAATGGATAGAAGCTATGGATGAGGAGATCAATGTCATAGAAAGAAACAAGACATGGGATTTAGTTGAACTACCAAAAGGAAAGGAAGTCATTGGAGTTAAATGGGTCTACAAGACCCAGAGTAATGTTGAAGGCAATATAGAAAGACACACGGCAAGATTTGTTGTCCAAGGATACAGGCAGCAGTATGGGAGAGATTATGAGGAAACTTTTGCACCGGTTGCTAGAATGGAAACCGTGAGAGCAGTGTTGTCCATAGCAACACAAAACAAGTGGAAAGTTTACCAAATGGACGTGAAGTCAGCATTCCTAAATGGAGTGTTAATGGAAGAGGTTTACATTTAGCAACCTCTAGGCTATGAAAACAAAGGCCAAGAGCACAAAGTGTGCAGATTGAAGAAAGCTCTTTATGGGCTGAAGCAAGCACCAAGAGCGTGGTACAGTAGGATATATTCCTATCTACTGGAAAATGGATTTGAAAAGTGTGAGGGAGAACCCACCCTCTACATCAAAGAAAAAGATGGTAAAATTCTAATTGTTGTGTTATATGTTGATGATGTTATTTTCACAAGTAATGATGTATATCTTATTGAAAACTTCAAAACAGTCATGAAAGAAGAATTTGAAATGACTGACATGGGTTTGTTGAGATACTTCTTAGGAATAGAAGTAGAACAAAATGGAAATGGGATTTTTATCTCACAAGCAAAATATGTTAATGAAGTGTTGGAATAATTTAATATGTAGGACAGCAAGGTAGCAATCACTCCCATAGTGATGGGATTAAAACTCAGCAAAGAGGACAGCAGCAAGTATTTTGATCCTAGTTTGTACAAGAGCATAGTTGGCATCCTCATGTATTTGACTGCAACTAGGCTGGATATAATGCATGCTATTAGTTTAATTTCCAGATCCATGGAGAGGCCAAAAGAAGCACATTGGCAGGCAACAAAAAGGATTCTAAGGTATGTTACAAGTACAAAAAGGTTTGGCATCTTATATGCTACTTCAGAATGTTCAGATTTAATTGGATACACTGATAGTGATTGGGCTAGAAGTGTAGATGATCAGAAAAGCACATCCGGTTATGTTTTTCACATGGGTTCAGGAGCCATTTCATGGGCTTCTAAAAAACAACCTATTGTAGCATTGTCTACAGTAGAGGCAGAATATGTGGCAGCTACAGTAGCAGCATGTCAAGCAGTTTGGATGAGAAGGATGTTAAGGAGCTTAGGCCAAGAACAAACAAAAGCAACTGTGATTTTTTGTGACAATAGCTCAGCTATTGCATTATCCAAGAATTCGGTGTTTCATAAGAGAATGAAACACATTGACACAAAGTTTCATTACATCAGGGAATTGGTAAACAATGGAGAAATTGTTTTAAAACATTGCAAAACTCAGGAGCAGGTTGTTGATATTCTGACCAAGCCATTGGTCCAGAAAAGTTTTGAATTTTTGAGAAAATTTCTGGGTATGACTGATAACCCAGCAATTGAAATTAAAGGGGAGTGTTGAAATTGTAATTTCAACTGTCGTGCAGCACATTTATTTCAGAAAACCGCCAGACTCCATCGCACCGCTTTTCACCAAGCAGTGGTTTTCCTCTGGAGGGCAGCGATAATATCCATCGCTTGACATGTGGCTGGCAATTTTGCATAAGAGGTTTTCATCGAAGCGTAATGTTCGTTTGGCTTGACCAAGCGATATCTGTTCGATCGAAATGAAGGTTGTCCACCGTCGATTGAAACCAAGCTACGTACAGGCGTGCAGCACCATGGAGTTGACGTGAAGTTTTGGGTTTGACCGCCGTTTGTTCCAGTGAAGTAATTAATGGTATTTACTCTGGTTCATAGAATATAGGTAAAAGACTTTTAATTTTAATGTTTTTTATTATTGTTCACGGGAGTATGGCATATGTATTATTATGTTTATGTTTTGTATTTTTTTATGGCAATGTGTGGGATGCAGCAGCGTAAAGAAATTTTAATTTTTGTGTTCGTTAGTTGAACCAGCATTATAAGCACGCAGCAGCGTGTGAGTAGGGAGAAAGGGAATGCTCAGCAGAGCGTGAATGTAATGTCTTTTGTTCGTTGAATATGAATGTGTAATGAAAACATGCGCAACAGCGCAAGTGAATTATTTTTGTAGTTGCATATGAAATGCAATAGAATCAGCGAGTGAATGTTAGAGATTTTTACAACAGTAAATGTAAGTTTTATTTTTACACACAATAGTGTAAAATTTCCAGAAGAGACAGAGTAATTTTTTTTGGTATGGAACTGGAAGTTCTTGGTGAATCCCTTTGTTAAGAGGAAGATCCTTTTGTAACAAGCATTATTTATTAATGAATAGAAAGCTTTTATGTGTGTGAAAGACTGTTCTTCCTCCGCAAACAAATTTTTGATCCTGTGGTTAAAACATAGCATTTTCTCTGTTCTGTTCAAGTTATTTTGTTTTGGAATGAAACAAAAAATTCCCAACATACAGGAACCCTCCATGGGTTTAGTACCCAGAGGGAAAATAACGCAAGTTCTGTTACAGCAGATGCATGGTCAAAACCACTACAAGAAGTTACGGTTGAAAAAAATCAAAGAAATGGAGGACAAGCAAAGGCAAGACTCGTTGCGTAAATCACAACATGAAGGTTTTGATAGCAGAATTTTCTGGCATATGAAATCCCAAAAGTTCCAGTACGACCAAGAGCTGTCCACTTCCCTGTTTCAAAATCAACTGAATTTGAGGCAATGGCAAAGTCTAGTTATGCAAGAGCAATGCAGCGTGCTGCACCTGTTTCATCATCAACATGAGATACAATTTTCGATCACTAATGGTATCGAACTCCCACTTCAACAGTATCTCCTCCGGCTAATTCATAGAAGTCCAATAACGTGACACATGAAGGTACACTTGGTATACCCATCACTATACAAAACAGGGAGAGCTCATATGAGTCGAGACAAATTGACCGAAGGCAACAGGCTGATCCCTCTAGAGAACCAGAAACTTGCTGCTTTATTTGGATCATCTTCTGCAAAAGCTGACAAGGGAGTTTCAATGGCTAAACCAGTTGATAAGGAGTAATTTTGTGCAGTCGGGGAAGAACCAGATAGTAACCAAAGTGTCTTCTCATATGATAGATACAACCATATCTCAGCGTATATTTTTTCTTAACATTTTAATGCACTCGTTGATCAAAACAAGCAAAACCTCAGGAGTCTTGCAAGTAATACAGGGCGAAGATACGTAACGAAGAAAAGCTGTCGAGAGGATTCGACGAAACCAGCGTATATTTTTTTTAACATTTTAATGCACCCGTTGATCAAAACAAGCAAAACCTCGGGAGTCTTGCAAGCAATGCAGGGCGAAAATACATAATGAAGAAAAACTGTCGAGAGGATTCGACGGAACAATGTTTGGCTTGACTGGAAATTCTGGGGAAGATTGCCAATGTCGGTCTAGGAAAATTGGTCGGTGAGTTTTTTTGCTGTTTAGTGGAGTGTTAGGGTAAAATTGGTAGATTGAATGCTGTAGACCTATTATGAGGAGAACGCATGCTTTTGCTATTTCCGTGCTATTTGGGGACTGTGGGCAGAGAATTTAACTTGAGTTTAGCTGAGAAGAGATTCATCACTTATAGCAGAAAACTGTTTATTAGAACATTATAGCAGAAAACTGTTTATTAGAACATTAGAGAGATGCACAAGAATGAAATCAAATTTCATTGATCACACTGTTTGGACAACCAGTTCATTATATAGGCACACATAGACAGCGTCTAAGATAATCTAAGTCTAATCATCAACTCACAACACAAACTACGAAGACACAACTCCTGACAAATAGACTCAAACACTGACTACTCAACTCTATCTAGACATATCATTTCTACATTATTCCAACATTGTTGGATATCAAGTGAGAGCCGTGCAACCAGTAGCAAGATGAGAAAAAATGCAAGAAAACAAATAAAAAAAACCTCATAAAAAACAGTGGCAGAATAAAAATTAGCTTGCTCTGACACCATGTTAAGTAACACAGATAAACTTATAATACTTTATTATATTACATATAAATATATATGAGTGTTGGATTATTTGTAAAACTTATTGAATACTTTATTATATTACATATAAATATATGAGTGTTGGAGTCATTTTTAAAATCTCTTGAATACTTTATTATATTACATATAAATATATGAGTGTTGGATACATCTTTAAAATCTCTGGACTTTTTTGGACTCTTCAAGATGATTCACCTTCCACATCATAACTCTTAGTGAATTAAGTTTCCAATCTCTAAAATAATTAAGAATATTATTAAGAATCCAAAATAAACACTCCATAAATACGTGAACTTCAAACTTTACTTCTGTATTTCCTCGGAGGGATATCTAGGAAGGCATGAGATGACGGGATACCAAGGGTTCCTAAGGAGAAGTGTTTGTTTTTTTAATGGAGATAATATAGAAGAAATTATAAATATTATGGAAAGCTGGTAGCAATTTATTAGATAATTTAAAGTATTTAGAGTATTCTTTACAAAAAGTTTGTAGTGTATCAGTTTCAAAATCTTTGTTGCAATATTGATCTTCCTAGCCTTTTACGTTGTCAAAATTACAGTGAGCTCGGGAGGCTTCTCTCCAAGCTCTTTGAGCATATGAATAAATTCTTAAATCAAACTAAATAATTCGTTTCTTTAGGTCCAATAGGCCAAAATTTGGTTTCAGTGAACATTAACCATCATCATTATCATCATAAAATGATTTCTAAATAATTATTAATATTTTATCATTATTTATTTTAAAAATTTATCTAAAACAATTTAAAAATATATAAATAAAATAAAATTAATAACTTATTTTCAATTAATTTACATGTATTAAATTAACTTCGAAATATCGAATCAATCAAATGAAATAAACCAAAAATAAAATTATATATATACTAATAATTTTGATCACTCGCTAAAAATTAAGTTAAAAATTTTCTATTACATATATAATTGGTAAAAATTGGTGGTTTCTTCCATAAAGTATAAGTATAACTGGTAAAAACTGGTGGTTTCTTACATAAAGTAAATGTATAATTGGCAAAAGTAAATGTATAATTGGCAAAAGCTTAGAGGTGGTTTCTTGCATTAAGTTGAAAAAATAAGGTTATAACCTGTGTGCATGGAGAATATAGGTAAAAGACTTTTAATTTTAATGTTCTTTATTATTGTTCATGGGAGTATGGCATATGTATTATTATGTTTCTGTTTTGTATTTTTTTATGGCAATGTGTGGGACGCAGCAGCGTAAAGAAATTTTTGTGTTCGTTAGTTGAACCAACATTGTAAGCACGCTGTAGCGTGTGAGTAGGGAGAAAGGGTCGGCAGAGCGTGAATGTAATGTCTTTTGTTCGTTGAATATGAATGTGTAATGAAAACATGTGTAGCAGCGCAAGTGAATTATTTTTTTAGTTGCATATGAAATGCAATAGAATCAGCAAGTGAATGTAAGAGATTTTTACAGCAGTAAATGTAAGTTTTATTTTTACACACAGTAGTGTAAAATTTCCAGAAGAGACAAAGTAATTTTTTTTTGTATGGAACTGGAAGTTCTTGGTGAATCCCTTTGTTAAGAGGAAGATCCTTTTGTAACAGGCAGTATTTATTAATGAATAGAAATATTTTATGTATGTGAAACAATATTCTTCTTCAGCAAACAAGTTTTTGATCCTGCTGTTAAAATAGAGCATTTTCTCTGTTCTGTTCAAGTTATTTTGTTTTGGAATTAAACAGAAAATTCCCAACATGGTATCAGAGCTTGTCGAGGCTCTTTGAAGGTGTCAAAGAAGCCAAAGGAAGGATTTTTTTTTTGCTACAACAGCTTCTCCAGCAGAGTGAAGACTCAGTGAAAAATCCAAGGTATTTCTCAAGTTAGTTTTTGGTGTTACAGTTGAAGACAGTCGGCGATTTTAAAAACACAGTCAAGAATTTGAAGCATAGTTTAGAGTGCAAGAATGGCTGGCTCCAGCATCAGTATCAGCACCAGCACTAGCATGGGTATCTGTAATACCTAGCTCCCACAGTTTAATGGGGAAAACTATGACTATTGGACAATAACCATGAAAGCTTTGCTTGCCTCACAAGACTTATGGGAATTTGTTGAGGATGGATTTGAAGAGCCAGCAGATGAAAATGAGTTTAATAGGTTAACTCAGGTAGAGAAAGATCTGTTGAAGAGCTATAAGAAGAAGGACTCAAAATCCCTCTGCTTTTTGTATCAAGCAGTGCATGAGAGTGTGTTTCCAGGGATAGCAGCAGCTAAGACATCCAAAGAAGCATGGCAAACTCTCAAGACAGCCTATCAAGGCATGGAGAAAGTGAAGACAGCAAAACTACAGTTGCTGAGGAGAGATTTTGAGAATCTTTGCATGAAGGATTCAGATAATATTGACTCATTCTTCACACATGTGATTGGTCTGGTCACACAGATAAGGTCTCATGGAGAAATTCTTGAAGAAAGGAGGATTGTGGAGAAACTATTGAGGATCTTACCCTCAAATTTTGATGTGATTGTCACCACCATAGAAGAGACAAAGGATCTCACAAAATTTTCAGTTGATGAACTACATGCATCACTGATAACACATGAGCAGAGATTGAGTAGAAATGAAAACTCATCCCTAGAACATGCCTTCAAGACCCAGATGTTCTTTGGAAGAGCAAGAGGTCAAGGCAGAGGAAACAAGAGAGGAAGAGGCGGAAGCCAAAACAGAGGTGGAAGAAACAGTCCAGCAAATGCTCAAGGAAGAGGCAGCAATCCAAATCAGAACTAAGGCCAAGGCAGCAGCCAACAAAGTGGACAACATCATGCTCAAGGACAAAGGTATTAAAAATCCAATGTCCAATGTCATTATTGTAAAAAATATGGGCATTATGCAAATGAATGTAGGAAGAAGCAGCATGATATGAATAATAGATTTAGTGCAAATTTCACTAGAGAAAATATCAGCCAAGATAATTTGTTGTTAGCTTGTAATATGGTTGTTCAAACAAGAGTGATGTATATGGTTTCTAGACTCCGGTTGCAGTAACCATATGACAGGGAACATAGCCCTGTTTTCTAAGTTAGATCAGAGTGTGAAGTCACAAGTCACACTTGGGACTGATAGTAAAGTTTCTGTTATGGAAAAAGGGGAAGTAAATATCCTAACAAAGAAAGGTGAAAAGAAAACCATAGCAGATGTCTATTATGTTCCTGGAATGAAGTGTAACCTCTTGAGTATTGGACAGCTTGTTCAAAAGGGGTACAATGTTTTCTTTGTGAATGATGTATGCACCATCATGGATAGAGCACCCAGCAAATGGTGTATTGCTGAAGTGAAGATGACAAGGAACATGATGTTCCCTCTCAGGATAAAAGCAGTTTTAAAAGATGGAGTAGAAATAGCAGCAATTACACAAGAGGCTTTCCAAAGCGAACCAAAGGATGAAAATTGGTTGTGGCACTTTAGATTTGGACATCTCAACTTTGGAGGTCTTAACTTGTTGAGTAGAAAAGGAATGTAAGAGGATTACCATTGATAGAGAAACCAAACAACCTTTGTGAAGGTTGTATCTTGGGGAAACAACACAGAGAAAGTTTTCCATCAGGGAAAAGCATAAGGGAAAAAGCGCCCTTAGAGATTTTCCACTCAAATTTATGTGGACCGACGCAAACTCCAGCACTTGCAGGCAGCCTCTATATTCTAACATTCATTAATGATTTTACTAGAAAAACTTGGGTTTATTTCCTGAAGAACAAAAGTGAAGTGTTTGAAAGATTTTTCAATTTCAAAGCACTTGTGGAAAACCAAAGCGGGCTGCGTATCAAAGTTCTAAGAACTGATAGAGGAGGTTAGTATATCTCCAAGGAATTTCTACGGTTTTGTATAGAAAATGGAATTCATAAGCAGTTTACCACTAGGTACACTCCGCAACAAAATGGAGTTGCCGAAAGAAAGAATAGGACAATCATGGATATGGCGAGGAGTATGTTAAAGGCAAAGCATTTTCCAAATGATTATTGGGCTGAAGCTGTACACTGTGCAACGTATATTTTGAATAGGTGCCCTACAAAAGTAGTCATGAACAGAGTGCCGGAAGAAGCATGGAGTGGGACAAAGCAAAGAGTCACCCACATGAAATTTTTTGGATGTGTGGCTTATGCACACATTCCAGATCAGCTAAGGAAGAAGTTGGACAGCAAAGGGGAGAAATTTGTTTTCATTGGATACAGCGAGGAATCCAAAGCTTATAGGTTGTATAACCCATCCACCAAGAAGCTTATTGTGAACAGAGATGTTCAGTTCATTGAGGAGGAAGCTTGGGATGGAAGCATAGGGAAAACAGTGAATGTTAAAAACTGTTTGTCCCATGATGAAGATGATGAGGAGATGGCTAAAATACATCCCCAAATAGCAGCACCAAAACAAGGGCAGAAAGGGACACCCTTGAGGAGAAATGAAAGTGCTTCTCCAAGCTCACCACAAGGAGGAAATTCAAGTGCTTCTTCAAGCACTTGTACACCAAATGAAAGAGGTAAGAAGTTCAGAAATTTAAGTGACATTTATGATGAAGGTATGAATTCTTTGTTTGTTTTATATTGTCATGTTAATGACCCTATTCATTTCGAAGAAGCAATTAAGGATAGGAAATGGATAGAAGCTATGGATGAGGAGATCAATGTCATAGAAAGAAACAAGACATGGGATTTAGTTGAACTACCAAAAGGAAAGGAAGTCATTGGAGTTAAATGGGTCTACAAGACCAAGAGTAATGTTGAAGGCAAAATAGAAAGACACAAGGCAAGATTTGTTGTCCAAGGATACAAGCAGCAGTATGGGAGAGATTATGAGGAAACTTTTGCACCAGTTGCTAGAATGGAAACCGTGAGAGCAGTGTTGTCCATAGCAACACAAAACAAGTGGAAAGTTTACCAAATGGACGTGAAGTCAGCATTCCTAAATGGAGTGTTAATGGAAGAGGTTTACATTGAGCAACCTCTAGGCTATGAAAAGAAATGCCAAGAGCACAAAGTGTGCAGATTGAAGAAAGCTCTTTATGGGTTGAAGCAAGCACCAAGAGCGTGGTACAGTAGGATAGATTCCTATCTACTGGAAAATGGATTTGAAAAGTGTGAGGGAGAACCCACCCTCTACATCAAAGAAAAAGATGGTAAAATTCTAATTGTTGTGTTATATGTTGATGATGTTATTTTCACAGGTAATGATGTATATCTTATTGAAAACTTCAAAACAGTCATGAAAGAAGAATTTGAAATGACTGGCATGGGTTTGCTGAGATACTTCTTAGCAATAGAAGTAGAACAAAATGGAAATGGGATTTTTATCTCACAAGCAAAATATGTTAATGAAGTGTTGGAATAATTTAATATGCAGGACAGCAAGGCAGCAATCACTCCAACAGTGATGGGATTAAAACTCAGCAAAGAGGACAGCAGCAAGTATTTTGATCCTAGTTTGTACAAGAGCATAGCTCGCAGCCTCATGTATTTGACTGCAACTAGGCCGGATATAATGCATGCTGTTAGTTTAATTTCCAGATTCATGGAGAGGCCAAAAGAAGCACATTGGCAGGCAGCAAAAAGGATTATGAGGTATGTTACAAGTACAAAAATGTTTGGCATCTTATATGCTACTTCAGAATGTTCAGGTTTAATTGGATACATTGATAGTGATTGGGCTTGAAGTGTAGATGATCAGAAAAGCACATCCGGTTATGTTTTTCACATGGGTTCAGGAGCCATTTCATGGGCTTCTAAAAAACAGCCTCTTATAGCATTGTCTACAGCAGAGGCAGAATATGTGGCAGCTACAGTAGCAGCATGTCAAGCAGTTTGGATGAGAAGGATGTTAAGGAGCTTAGGCCAAGAACAAACAAAAGCAACTGTGATTTTTTGTGACAATAGCTCAGCTATTGCATTATCTAAGAATTCGGTGTTTCATAATAGAACGAAACACATTGACACAAAGTTTCATTACATCAGGGAATTGGTAAACAATGGAGAAATTGTTTTAAAACATTGCAAAACTCAGGAGAAGGTGGTTGATATTCTGACCAAGCCATTGGGCCAGAAAAGTTTTGAATTTTTGAGAAAATGTCTGGGTATGACTGATAACCCAGCAGTTGAAATTAAAGGGGAGTGTTGAAATTGTAATTTCAACTGTCGTGTAGCACATTTATTTCAGAAAACCACCAGACTCCATCGCACCGCTTTGAATGTAATTCAGGAGTCTGCAAAAAGGTACAGAAAGAGGACGGACTGTAGTTTCTTGTGTGTGTGTTTCAGATTCAAAGGTTGAAAAAGTGACGCGTGGCACGTCGTACAAGTTCGATCTACTGAACCAATCTAAAAGCAAGTCATTGTGGGAGATTTCACATATCTATTCCTTGGAGAATCCAATTTGGCTCAGACTTGTGGCATTGGAAAGAGGACGCAGAAGGCTACTACAAGTAGAAATTTCAGAACTGGATGATCCGAAATTACAGAGATACATCAGATTCAATATTAGGCTTCTATAAAGTGAAAAAAGGTGTGTAGTTTTTTTTTTTTAATTTTTGTGTAAGCTTGGTTTAACAGAATTCAAAGGGCATAGTAAAGCATTATTATCGGTAACTGATGCCCCGAGGAAAGAAAATGCAAACACCTAGTAAGGAACCTGAAAGCTCTAGCATGACTCATGAAGAAGAAGAAGAAATGCTACATGATATATCAAAATTACAAGAACAAGTGCAACAAATGTCACGCTCACAAAAGCTAACAGAAGCTAAGATAAGTGGCTTGGAATCTAAGATAAAGGGCATGGAAGCTAAGATGGATGATCCGAAGACAGATTTGAAGAGAGACATGGTAGATTTGAAGACAGATATGGAAGAATTGAAGAAGTTGCTACAAGAAAGGGTCACTAATGGTGAAAAGGTAGTAAAGGAAACTCATGATGAGAACAAAAGAAATGTTAATCATGATTCCATAGACGCTAATGTTGGATCGAAGAATCACCATATTCCAAAAATCGATATGAGGAAGTTTGATGGCAAGGATCCCGCCACATGGATATTACAGATGGAGCAATTCTTCGATCTCAATAATGTGCAAAATGCACAAAAGGTACGTATGGCAACTATATATTTGGAACCAAATCAGTTTGTATGGTATCAATGGCTTTGCTCTCGTAAACAATTTATCACTTGGGCAATTTTTACGGAAGAATTGATAGCACATTATGAAGATACAAAAAGCAACACTTTTTTTAGCCAATTGATAAGTCTCAAACAAAAGGGTTCAGTAATGGAGCACATTGAGGAGTTCCAAAAATTGAACATAAGGGTAAAAGATATTCCAGAGGAGCATAGGATTGATGTGTTCATAGGGTCTTTAAAGGATAATATCCAACATGATGTTCGCCTTTGGGAACCTGATTCATTAGAGAAGGCATTCAGGTTAGCAAGAAAAATGGAAAGCAAAATTATGGCAACCAGGAAGCATACCACTCACAACTATAAAGACGGAAGTGTTGTTGCCCCTAGTCTTCCACAACCTATAAGGTTGACACCACAACAATTGGAAGAAAAAAGAGCAAAAGGGCTTTGTTACAGTTGTGATAGCAAATACACTAAAGGTCATAAGTGTGCTGAGAAGAAATTATTCTACATAGATTGTGAAGAGGAAGAAGAAAAGGAGCAAGAAAGGTCAAAAGAAGAAGATATACTCCAGGAACAAAGCCTAGATGAAGAACAAATAAATCCGACCATATCTTGTAATGCATTGGCGGGAATTACCACTCCTCAAACCATCAAGATAGAAGGACAAATCAAGAAGAAAAAGGTAATAGTGTTGATTGATTCAGGAAGCACCCACAATTTTATTCATTGTAGGGTAGCAAAAGAATTGAATTGCTTCCTATATCCAGCACCAGAGTGTCAAGTGATGATTGCAAATGGAGGAACAATAAATTGCTCTGGAAAGTGCCATAATATCAAGCTATCCATGGGAGAATATGTATTGACTAGCCCAATGCTTTCCATTCCAATGGGAGGTGCTGATGTTGTACTAGGAGTCCAATGGCTACAATCCTTGGGTACAATAGCTTTTAATTTTCAAGAACTTTTCATCAAATTTTCTTCGGAAGGAAAGGAAGTTGAATTAAGGGGTATTGCAGGGAAACCAGGAAAGATAATCAGCTCTAATGGTATGACAAAGCTTCTAAAAAAGGAGCAAAGAGGTGTAATTGCACAATTATGTTCGCTAGATGTTTCCACATTGGAATCATCTATTTCTCCAGATCTCCAAAAAGTCTTGGACAATCATTCCAAGGTATTTGAGACTCCCAAGGGTCTCCCACCTATGCGTGATCATGATCATGCTATTCATCTGATTCCAGGAAGTGTTCCTCCAAACATCAGGCCGTACAGATATCCCTATGTCCAAAAAAGTGAAATTGAACGTATGGTTGCAGAAATGCTAGAGGCTGGTATAATTCAACCGAGTCAAAGTTCTTTCTCAGCTCCAGTAGTATTGGTGCACAAGAAGGATGGATCATGGCGCATGTGTCCCGATTATAGGGAGCTCAACAAGCTCACTATTAAAGATAAGTTCCCCATTCCTGTTATTGATGAATTACTGGATGAATTGCATGGATCAATTTACTTCACCAAGTTGGATCTTCGTTCGGGATATCATCAAATCAGAATGAAGATTGAAGACATTCCAAAAATGGCATTTAGAACTCATGAGGGTCATTATGAATTTTTGGTCATGCCTTTTGGCCTTACCAATGCACCTTCAACATTTCAAGGTTTGATGAATTCAATTTTCAAACCATTCCTTAGAAAATTTGTGTTAGTATTTTTTGATGATATACTAATCTACAGCAAGTCTTGGAAGGATCATGTTGAACATGTTGACAGGGTGCTACAACTATTGGAGGAGAAACAATTATATGCAAAAAGATCCAAATGTTTCTTTGGAGTCCAGGAGGTGGAATATTTGGGTCATATTGTATCTCATGAAGGAGTTAAGGTAGACCCTAGCAAAATTAAAGCCATTAAGGAATGGAAAATCCCCACATCCATAAAGCATCTGCGAGGATTTCTTGGGTTGACAGGGTATTATCGCAAGTTTGTTAAGAATTATGGGAGAATAGCAGCACCTCTAACAACATTATTGAAGAAAGATTCATTTTCATGGACTCCGGAAGCAACAAAGGCCTTTGAACATCTTAAAGAGGCAATGTGCCAAGCACCGGTCTTAGCTACACCGGACTTCACAAAAACCTTTATTGTGGAATGTGATGCTTCAGGAAATGGAATTGGTGTTGTTCTAATGCAAGATGAAAGACCCATTGCTTTTGAAAGTCGTCCAATCAAGGGAAAGTTTTTAAGCAAAGCTATTTATGAGAAGGAAATGTTGGCAATACTCCATGCACTTAAGAAATGGCGACCCTACCTAATGGGAAGACACTTCAAGGTAAAAACGGATCATGATAGCCTTAAATACTTTTTAGAACAAAGATTATCCTCTGAAGAGCAACAAAAGTGGGTCACAAAGATGTTGGGTTATGACTTTGAAATCATCTACAAAAAAGGGAAGCAAAATGTGGTGGCAGATGCACTCTCAAGAAAGGATGAGGATGTGGAAGCATTGTTGTGTGCCATTTCTATTATCCAACCAGATTGGATAAACGAAGCAAGGGAGGAATGGAAGAATGACGAAGAAGTGTGGGCACTTATTCGAAAGCTACAACAAGATTCCAGTACTTTTGATACATTTAGCTGGAAAAATGATTCGTTATGGTACAAAGATCGCTTATACCTCTGTAAGAATTCCCAGCTAAAACAAAAGATTCTTATGGAATTGCACACTTCTCCCTTAGGAGGGCACTCAGGATTTTTAAAAACTTACCACAGGGTTAAGAAGGAATTTTTTTGGGATGGCCTTAAATCAGATATTCAAAAGTTTGTGGCGGAATGTTTGGTTTGCCAGCAAAATAAAGTTGAAACAATTAAGACACCTGGTCTATTACAACCTTTATCCATTCCAAGCCAACGTTGGGAGGAGGTTTCAATGGATTTTATCACAGGTTTACCCAAGTCTGAGGGAAAGAGTGTCATCATGGTGGTAGTTGACAGACTTACCAAGTATGCACACTTTTGTGCATTATCACATCCATTTAAAGCCAGTACAGTTTCTACTGCATTTATGGAAACAGTTCAAAAGCTACATGGAAACCCAAAGATTATTGTAAGTGACAGAGATCCCATTTTCACTGGAAATTTTTGGACAAAATTATTTTCTTGTCTTGGTACTCAGTTAGCTCATAGCTCATCTTATCATCCTCAATCTGATGGGCAAACTGAGATAGTAAACAAATGTTTGGAAGGATATCTTCGTTGCTTTGTATCTGATAAACAGACACAATGGGTCAAATGGTTGCCTCTGGCTGAATGGTGGTATAACACTTCCTTCCATACAGCAACAAAAATGACCCCATTTATGGCACTTTATGGGTATCAACCACCATCCATCACATCATATTTAAGAGAAAATTCTAAGGTTCAAGCAGTGGAACATCACATCGAACATCAACAACAAGTCCTCCAACTCTTAAAGGATAACCTCGTGTTGGCACAAAATAGAATGAAACAACAGGCAGATCAACATCGCAGTGAAAGAAGTTTTGATGTAGGTGATTGGGTATTCCTATGGCTACAACCATATAAGCAAATGTCCCTAAAGCAAGCTAAGAAGGATAATAAATTATCACCAAAGTATTATGGTCTGTACAAGGTGTTGCAAAAGATTGGTACTATGGCATACAAATTGGAGCTTCCTGTATCTTCTCGATTACACCCAGTCTTCCATGTTTCATGTTTAAAGAAGGTTATAGGTGACAAGCTGCCAATTCAAACAATATTGCCAGAACTTGATGAGGAAGGAAAAATTATATTGGAACCAGAAGCAGTCACAGAAACAAGAACTCGACAGCTACGAAATCGATCAATTTCAGAGTATCTTATCAAGTGGAAGAACTTATCCGCTGAAGATTCCACATGGGAGGATGAGAATTTTATGCAGAAGTATCCAGAACTACTCAAGCGTTGAGGACAACACTTTTTTGAAGGAGAGAGGCATGTTGGGTCCCTATAATACTAGTGATTACCCCATTACTATTGTAGTTATACCCCTTATTTATATTTTTGTGCCCCTATTACCCCCATATTGTTATTTTTGTGCCCCATAGAATCCCTCTATTGTTATTTTTGTGGCTTTATATTATTATTGTTAGGTCGGCTGGATTATATTGTGACTCCTTAGACTCCTATATATAGAAAGGAGGTTTTTTCATTTGTATCATCTGAGAATTGTTCATTTATGTAATGTAAAGGAGGTTGCCCCCTCAAAGAGGCTGAATTCTAAGGCGTGGATCTCTCTTTCCTATCTTTTTGCGAGCTGGTTTCATAACAGCAGTGGTTTTCCTCTGGAGGGTAGCGATAATGTCCATCGCTTGACATGTGGCTGGCAGTTTTGCATAAGAGGTTTTCATCGAAGCGTAATGTTCGTTTGGCTTGACCGAGCGATATCTGTTCGATCGAAATGAAGGTTGTCCACCGTCGATTGAAACCAAGCTACGTACAGGCGTGCAGCACCATGGAGTTGACGTGAAGTTTTGGGTTTGACCGCCGTTTGTTCCAGTGAAGTAATTAATGGTATTTACTCTGGTTCATAGAATATAGGTAAAAGACTTTTAATTTTAATGTTTTTTATTATTGTTCACGGGAGTATGGCATATGTATTATTATGTTTATGTTTTGTATTTTTTTATGGCAATGTGTGGGATGCAGCAGCGTAAAAAAAATTTAGTTTTTGTGTTCGTTAGTTGAACCAGCATTGTAAGCACGCAGCAGTGTGTGAGTAGGGAGAAAGGAAATGTGTAGGAATTTACAGGGTAAGTTCCTCAGAAAGAATACCAAGAGGACACCGCTCACAACCAGATCTCAAATCAATACACCAGTATTTTTGACGTGGTTAAAACCCTCAGAGTGCAAGGAGGGAAACAGTCCACGGCCTGTCCCAACGTGGGTACAGACAATTTATTAATCAAAGAATGAAAATTTACATAAGCTTCTCTCATGCACGGATTACCCGAACAATGACCCTCCATGCGCTTTAAATAGAACTCATGGACCAATCGGGTGTCAAGCCACGGATCAAGTGTCGGTAATACCGAGGTGAGAGTGAACCGTCGGATCACTACATATCGTGACCGTCGGATTGTAAGTTACAAAATGTACAACGGTAAAGAAACACACTTTACCTAACTCTAACCTAACTCTATACTAGACCAAGTTGAACTTAACTATATCCTATGTGTCGGAATATCCTAACATCCCCCCTTAAGAACAACTTGGGATAGGATTGAAGGATTTACAAATATGACACAATAGGAGAAGGAAGGAGGCACTAGAGCCTATCCCCCCTTAGTGACAACTTCCTGAACTCCAAGCATATATCGAAGTTTAGTGAACTTCGCCTCTGTGAGAGCCTTTGTGAAGATGTCTGCAACCTGATCATCTGTTGGACAATATTGCACTTCAAGAACATGGTCATGAATGAGCTTTCTGATGAAGTGCATGTGTAGTTCAATGTGTTTGCTGCGCTGATGCTGGACTGGATCTTTGCATAGCTGAATGGCACTTTGATTATCACACCAAAGTGTGGTTGGATGCTGCTGCTCAAAGCCAAACTCTGATAGGATCTGACGAAGCCACAAGGCTTCCTTACTAGCTTCCACGGCACCACGATACTCTGCTTCTGCTGATGAAAGAGAAATGGCAGCCTGTTTCTTACAAGCCCATGTAATAGGTCCTGAACCAAGAGTGAAGACATAACCGGCAGTAGACTTCCGATCATCAAGGTCACCAGCCCAATCAGAATCAGTGAAACCAACTAACAGAGGAGCTGCTTTGGCACTGTAATGAATCCCAAACTGTATTGTACCTCGAACATAACGAAGTATTCTTTTAGCTGCTTTCCAATGACTTTCACGGGGGTTTTGCATAAAACGAGCAACAAGGCCAACAGCAAAGGAAAGATCAGGACGAGTATGGGTTAAATACAAGAGTTTTCCGACAAGTTGACGGTATAAGGTAGCATCAACTTCAGGAGAAGTACAAGAGACTGAAAGTTTGACTCCAGACTGAAAGGGAGAAGTGGCTGGCTTACAGTCTTCCATGTGAAAATGACGAAGAATATCACAAGCATACTTGGACTGGGAAAGGAAAATACCCTCTTGGGATTGCAAGACTTGAAGACCGAGAAAATAGTGTAAGTGTCCTAAGTCTGTCATTTCAAATTTCTTTTTAAGGCTGGACTTCACATGGTTTATAAGGTTGGGATCACTACCAGTAAGAATAAGATCATCAACATAAAGAACAAGGATGATGAGAGAGTTGCCCACTTTCTTGGTGTAGACAGTATTGTCAGAATGACACCTAGAAAAGCCAGATTCTAAAAGAAAGCTATCCATTTTGGCATACCAAGCTCGAGGAGCTTGCTTGAGGCCATAAAGGGATTTCTTAAGTCGACAAACGAGGCTGGAGTCTGTTTGTATGAAGCCAATGGGTTGTTCCATATAGATTTCTTCCTGCAAGTCACCATGCAAGAAGGCAGATTTAACATCCATTTGATGGACTTCCCATTTTAAAGAGGCAGCAAGGGAAAGAACAAGGCGGATAGAGTTCATTTTGGCAACTGGAGAGAAGGTTTCAGTGTAGTCAATGCCTTCAACCTGTGAAAAGCCCTTAGCAACTAGACGAGCTTTATGTTTATCAACTTTCCCATCTGGTCCATACTTGGTTCTGTAAACCCATTTGCATCTAACAAGTTTGCGTCCCTTTGGTAGAGGAACAAGATCCCATGTATCATTTGTCATCAATGAATGATATTCTTCATTCATAGCTGTTTCCCAATGTGGATGGCCTGAAGCTTCTGCAAAAGTGTCAGGATCATGATTTACTGGAGCTTGAGCCAGTAAAGAAGAGGCTCTTTCAAACTGAGAACGTGTACGTCGCTGATCTGTAGGATCACCGGCAAGATCACCTGCTGCATCCCGAGTAGCACGGACCCATCTTGGAAGTTGAGGATCCTGAGAAGGTGGGGAAGGATTATCATCCTCGCTTTCATCATCAGAAGAAGAAATGTTTTCAAAGATAGAAGAGATAGGAAGAGGTGGCACATCCGCCGGACTAGGCTCGCAGGCCGATTTATTTTCATCAAATTTTACATCTCTTCTAATGATAACATTTTTGGACTTAAATGGAATAAGTCTATAGCCTTTTACATCTTCAGAATATCCAACAAAAGTACATTTCTCACTCTTAGGTTCTAAGGCTTTATGCTTTTCATCTGGAATATGGGCCCATGCTTCACTTCCAAACACACGAAAGTGACTTACATCTGGTTTAATGGAACTCCAAGCTTCTTCTGGAGTGATATTCTCTAGAACCTTAGTAGGAGTGCGATTGATTATATAATTTGCACAATTAATTGCTTCGGCCCAAAAACTAAGACTGAGTCCTTTAGATTGCAGCATACAATTAGCCATTTCCTTTAAGGTGCGATTTTTCCTTTCAGCTACACCATTTTGTTGTGGAGTGTATGGAACAGTATGTTGCATTTGAATTCCATTTTCGGTGCAAAAGTTGATGAATGCATTTTTAACATATTCTCCACCATTATCAGTTCTTAGCTTAAGAATTTGATGTCCAGATTGTTTTTCAACGAATGCTTTGAAGGCCAAAAAGGTGGTAAATACTTCGCTCTTGAGTTTTAAGAAGTATACCCAAGTGCGTCTGGAGAAATCATCAATGAAAGTTAAGAAGTACTTGCAGCCAGAGAATGAAGCAACAGGAAGAGGACCACATAAATCACTGTGCACAAGCTGTAAAGGGGCTGAGGCGTGCCAAGAGGCACGTTTGTCAAAACTGTCCCGATGATGTTTTCCGAGTACACATCCGGAACAAACACCATCTTTGCAAGATACCATAGGAAGACCTGTCACCATGTTTTCTTTACATAGATGCTGAAGGGAGCGATAGTTTAAGTGACCATACCGCTCATGCCAAAGTTTGCTCACTTCATCATTATGAGCAACAAATACTGAGGGAAGATGGGATGACCCAAAGTTGTGAAACTTATACAACCTTTTGGAATCATCAGCAAGACCAGTAGCTAGAATCTGTTTAGGATCTTTTAGATCCTTGATTACAACATCATGAGGTGAAAATTCAACAATTTTACCTTCACCTGAATGAGTTATCTGATAGACAGATAGAAGGTTGCAGGATAAGTTTGGAACACATAATACATCATTGAACTGACCATTGTCTAGATGAACAGTTCCAGTCCCTACAACATTAAGAGATCTATCATCACCAACATATATATTTTTGGTGTTACAATCATTTAAAGAAGAAAACATGGCTTGGTTTTTGGCCATGTGACAAGAGGCTCCAGAATCAATGAGCCACTCATGAGAATGAGAAGAAGAAGAAGATACATTTAATGCATAACCAGACTGAGATGATTGACGATGACATGCAGAAAATGCCGTTCCGGAAGTTGAAGTTGAAGTAGGCTCCAGATGGATGTTATGTTTCTTCATTGCGGCTTCCAAGGCTTCCATCTTCTTAAAGCATTTAGATTCTAAGTGGCCATCTCGATTACAAAAGTTACAATGTCTGTCAGTCTTCTTCCATTTGTTTTTATTGGTCTTGTCATATTGCTGAAATGATCTTTCATCTTGAGGCTGAGTTGGTTTAGGACCATTCCTTTGAGGATAAGACTTCTTAGGATTCTTTGAATTTGGTTGCTGCTGGGCGGCTAACGCTTTCGAGGAAGAGTTTCCAAGATTAAGAAGACCAAGGTGTAAGAGTTTTTCTTGTTCTCTTATTAAGGAATCACAAAAGGAGTCAAAGGAAGGGGGCTTGTAGTCTTTGCCTTGACAAATGAAAGCTTCCCTGGTAGAATGGAAAGTGGAAACAAATACAGAGTAGGCTGGTCCCAACTTAGTAAGGATGGAATAAATAAGGTTACCATCTTCTTTCTTAACTTTAACACCTTCCAAGAGATATCTAAGGGTCTTGAATTTGGACAAGAAATCTTCAATGCAAGAAAAATTATTAGGATCCAAAGTAAGCAACTCATTCTCAAGTTGATGGGCTCTAATTTCATTTTTAATCCCAAAAACTTTAGCAAGTTTTTCTAATGCTTCATGAGGAGTTTCAATTTCTGCAATGTGGAATCTAAGATCAGGAGAAACAGACATTCCTATCAAACCACGTGCTTGATCTTGTCGATTTTCCCATTTTTCGGCCTTGTCTTCATCTTTGGGTTTCTTCTCTTGGTCTGTGGCTATTCTGAAGAGACCTTTACTTCTAAGTAAATCTCATGTAGGCTACCCATTGGAAGTAGTTAGTGCTGTCAAGAATGACTTGGCATGGACTTTCCATTTTTTGAAAAACAACTGAAGCTGAAGATGCTGAAAGTAAGTGGTCCAATGGATAGATCTCGAAAAAATAGGCGGTTTTAAAAAAAACGGCTCTGAAAAAGGCTTCCGGATGAAGAAGTTATGGCTTTTTGAAAAAAAAATTGTTGACGTTGCCGGCAAAGTGCGCGAATGTGCGGGAATGAAAAAATCCGCCCCCACAAAATGGAGACTTGAACCCAAGACCTCTACTCTCTTAAAAGGTCTTTGAACCAATTGATCTATACAAAATATTTGAGAGAGAGAGAGAGAGAGAGAGAGAGAGGGGGGGGGCCTCGATTTGCGTGCTTGCCTTGGGAAGACTCTTTTCCCCTACAAAACACAAAACACAAAACCCAACACGAATATCCAAAGAAAAACGAACCTTACGGCTCGAAGTTAGCTTTAGCCAAAAAACTAGAAATTTTAAAAAAAATCTCAAAGTTAGCTTTTAGCCGAAAAACTAAATATTTTTCTCAATGTTTCTGATTTTCCGAGATCACACTAAGGTGCAGGGAAAAGAGCATACGCATGAGAAAAATCCTTTCTTTCTGTTTCTGATTTGCCCAGATCGCACAGAGTCGCAGGGCAAAGAGCATACGCAGAAATGAAAGGTATAGATCCGGAAAAAAAAGGCTAAATAAACCGAAACCGAAATAAGCAGAGAGAAAATGACAGTAAACTGCAAAAAAAACACTGTATACCTCCCGATCTGAAAAATGACGCAGCTAGGGCTACCGGAAACCTTTTCGCGTGAAACGAAAGGGGTTCCTCACTGAAACAGATGCTCCGAACGCAACAGAGCAGTCCTCTCGGCCCGAAAGCAGTCAGAAACAGCAGATCTAGGAAACGACAACCGCATGCAGTTCTACCGGCTTCAGATTTGGATCACCAACGGACGCGGCCCTCAAATAGCTCTGATACCATGTAGGAATTTACAGGGTAAGTTCCTCAGAAAGAATACCAAGAGGACACCGCTCACAACCAGATCTCAAATCAATACACCAGTATTTTTGACGTGGTTAAAACCCTCAGAGTGCAAGGAGGGAAACAGTCCACGGCCTGTCCCAACGTGGGTACAGACAATTTATTAATCAAAGAATGAAAATTTACATAAGCTTCTCTCATGCACGGATTACCCGAACAATGACCCTCCATGCGCTTTAAATAGAACTCATGGACCAATCGGGTGTCAAGCCACGGATCAAGTGTCGGTAATACCGAGGTGAGAGTGAACCGTCGGATCACTACATATCGTGACCGTCGGATTGTAAGTTACAAAATGTACAACGGTAAAGAAACACACTTTACCTAACTCTAACCTAACTCTATACTAGACCAAGTTGAACTTAACTATATCCTATGTGTCGGAATATCCTAACAAAATGCTCGGCAGAGCATGACTGTAATGTCTTTTGTTCGTTGAATATGAATGTGTAATGAAAACATGCGCAACAGCGCAAGTGAATTATTTTTGTAGTTGCATATGAAATGCAATAGAATCAGCAAGTGAATGTAAGAGATTTTTACAACAGTAAATGTAAGTTTTATTTTTACACACAGTAGTGTAAAATTTCCAGAAGAGACAGACTAATTTTTTTTGGTATGGAACTGGAAGTTCTTGGTGAATCCCTTTGTTAAGAGAAAGATCCTTTTGTAACAAGCAGTATTTATTAATGAATAGAAATCTTTTATGTGTGTGAAAGACTGTTCTTCTTCCACAAACAAATTTTTGATCCTGTGGTTAAAACATAGCATTTTCTCTGTTCTGTTCAAGTTATTTTGTTTTGGAATTAAACAGAAAATTCCCAACATACAGGAACCCTCCGTGAGTTTACTGCCCAGAGGGAAAATAACGCAAGTTCTGTTACAGCAGATGCATGGTCAAAACCACTACAAGAAGTTACGGTTGAAAAAAATCAAAGAAATGGAGGACGAGCAAAGGCAAGACTCGTTGCGTAAATCACAATATGAAGGTTTTGATAGCAGAATTTTCTGGCATATGAAATCCCAAAAGTTCCAGTACGACCAAGAGCTGTCCACTTCCCTGTTTCATAGTCAATTGAATTTGAGGCAATGGCAAAGTCTAGTTATGCAAGAGCAATGCAGCGTGCTGCACCTGTTTCATCATCAACATGAGATACAATTTTCGATCACTAATGGTATCGAACTCCCACTTCAGCAGTATCTCCTCCGGCTAATTCAGAGAAGTCCAGTAATGTGACACATGAAGGTACACTTGGTATACCCATCACTATACAAAACAGGGAGAGCTCATATGAGTCGAGACAAATTGACCGAAGGCAACAGGCTGATCCCTCTAGAGAACCAGAAACTTGCTGCTTTATTTGGATCATCTTCTGCAAAAGCTGACAAGAGAGTTTCAATGGCTAAACCAGTTGATAAGGAGTAATTTTGTGCAGTCGGGGAAGAACCAGACAGTAACCAAAGTTTCTTCTCATATGATGGATACAACCATATCTCAACGTATATTTTTCTTAACATTTTAATGCACCCGTTGATCAAAACAAGCAAAACCTCAAGAGTCTTGCAAGCAATACAGGGTGAATATACATAATGAATAAAAGCTGCCGAGAGGATTCGACGGAACCAGCGTATATTTTTTTTAACATTTTAATGCACCCGTTGATCAAAACAAGCAAAACCTCGGGAGTCTTGCAAGCAATGCAGGGCGAAAATACATAATGAAGAAAAACCGCCGAGAGGATTCAACGGAACAATGTTTGGCTTGACTTGAAATTCTGGGGAAGCTTGCCAATGTCGGTCTAGGAAAATTGGTCGATGAGTTTTTTTGCTGTTTAGTGGAGTGTTAGGGTAAAATTGGTAGATTGAATGCTGTAGACCTATTATGAGGAGAACGCATGTTTTTGTTATTTCCGTGCTATTTGGGGACTGTGGGCAGAGAATTTAACTTGAGTTTAGCTGAGAAGATATTCATCACTTATAGCAGAAAACTGTTTATTAGAACATTATAGCAGAAAACTGTTTACTAGAACATTAGAGAGATGCACAAGAATGAAATCAAATTTCATTGATCAGACTGTTTGGACAACCAGTTCATTATATAGGCACACATAGACAGCGTCTAAGATAATCTAAGTCTAATCATCAACTCACAACACAAACTACGAAGACACAACTCCTGACAAATAGACTCAAACACTGACTACTCAACTCTATCTAGACATATCATTTCTACATTATTCCAACATTGTTGGATATCAAGGAGAGTCGTGCAACCAGTAGCAAGATGAGCAAAAATGCAAGAAAAAAAATTAAAAAAACCTCATAAAAAACAGTGGCAGAATAAAAATTAGCATGCTCTGACACCATGTTAAGTAACACAGATAAACTTATAATACTTTATTATATTACATATAAATATATATGAGTGTTGGATTATTTGTAAAACTTATTGAATACTTTATTATATTACATATAAATATATGAGTGTTGGAGTCATTTTTAAAATCTCTTGAATACTTTATTATATTACATATAAATATATGAGTGTTGGATACATCTTTAAAATCTCTGGACTTTTTTGGACTCTTCAAGATGATTCACCTTCCACATCATAACTCTTAGTGAATTAAGTTTCCAATCTCTAAAATAATTAAGAATATTATTAAGAATCCAAAATAAACACTCCATAAATACGTGAACTTCAAACTTTACTTTTGTATTTCCTCGGAGGGATATCTAGGAAGGCATGAGATGACGGGATACCAAGGGTTCCTAAGGAGAAGTGTTTGTTTTTTTAATGGAGATAATATAGAAGAAATTATAAATATTATGGAAAGCTGGTAGCAAATTACTAGATAATTTAAAGTATTTAGGGTATTCTTTACAAAAAGTTTGTAGTGTATCAGTTTCAAAATCTTTGTTGCAATATTGATCTTCCTAGCCTTTTTACGTTGTCAAAATTACAGTGAGCTCGGGAGGCTTCTCTCCAAGCTCTTTGAGCATATGAATAAAATCTTAAATCAAACTAAATAATTCGTTTCTTTAGATCCGATAGGCCAAAATTTGGTTTCAGTGAACATTAACCACCATCATCATCATCATAAAATGATTTCTAAATAATTATTAATATTTTATCATTATTTATTTTAAAAATTTATCTAAAACAATTTAAAAATATATAAATAAAATAAAATTAATAACTTATTTTCAATTAATTTAGATGTATTAAATTAACTTCGAAATATCGAATCAATCAAATGAAATAAACCAAAAATAAAACTATATATATACTAATAATTTTGATCAATGGCTAAAAATTAAGTTAAAAATTTTCTATTACATATATAATTGGTAAAAACTGGTGGTTTCTTCCATAAAGTATAAGTATAACTGGTAAAAACTGGTGGTTTCTTGCATAAAGTAAATGTATAATTGGCAAAAGTAAATGTATAATTGGCAAAAGCTTAGAGGTGGTTTCTTGCATTAAGTTTGAAAAAGTAAGGTTATAACCTGTGTGCATGGAGAAATACCTTCCTGAAAAAGAAAAAGCTTTAGAGATGAGGAGATCCCTCGTCAAATATGATCACTGGCTCAAACATTGGCACTATTGCAACTGGATGATCAAAGGAATTGAAAAATTATTAAGTGGATTGAAAAAATTAAAATCTATGCTTTATTTTCTTTTATTTTAATAACAAGTCTTGTGAAAAGGGGAGAGTTAAAAGTGGATGTTGATTTATAAATGTTTTAGAAAACCAAGAGAATAGGTTAATGGGTGAAAAATAATTATTTTTTATTAAAAGGTTATAAGTTTTCGAAGTTTTAATTTAAGAACACTCAAGTTAATATTAACTACATGATGGAATACAAATTTCATCCTTTTTCGGATCAATATTTGTTTTTTAGAATTTTTTTTTTTTTAGCTATTTCATTTTTTTTTTATCACTATCTTTCTTTTAAATGCATTTTTAACAAGATATTAGTTCAAAACTTCTTAAATTTAATGACTAGAGTATGTATACCTTTATAAATTTTAGCAAAATTATCAAATAAAAACAAGTAGCTTGTTTTATAAATAGAAAGTCTTATACACCAATTTGATATTAACTTAAATGGTAAAACAGACTAAAAATCAATACTTATTCTAATAATTATTTATTTAAGGTTTCATAATGAGGATGATGGTTAACATCCATTAAGACCAAACTTTTCATATTAATTATTTTTATATATCGATCTAAATAAACTCTTTTAATCAATTTTACTAAAGAATAATAATCAATTCTAATTTTAACAAAATAATTTAGAATTATATATTACTTTTTCAATATTAATATTTAAAATTTTATTTTAAAATATGAATCCCACTACACTCTTTTATCAATTTTGTGAATTTCAATACAAGTGCTTCACTCCTCAAATATTTTGTTGTTACTTTATACTATGAAAGTATCATGCCAAAGCACATATAGGTTATAAATTATAATATAAGTAGACAGAAGTGTGCACATGTCTCAAGTCTCCCCTTCTCTGTCTTTTTTTTCTTGATATCTATATTCTGATCCGATACCACCCACTGTTCTATGAATTCATAGATTACATTTTCGCTCCATCTACTGGAACCAAAAATCAGTGGGTTACAACTTTTCCAAATTTCCCAAAAAATCACGAGAGTGAGCAATCTCCTGCTTTTACTCTGAGTACTCCACCATTTTAAGCACTCCTCAATTGTGTTAAACTGAATGAATGGAATCTGCATCTTGTTGGTGAAGTGTTTCCAAATATTAACAGATCTATGGCAGTGTAAGAATAAGTGTTCATTGTCCTCAAAATTTTGCCTGCACAGATAGCATATCCCAGGACCATGGTGGTTCTTCTTTTGTAAGTTTGCCCATGTAAGATTCTTGTTCTGCCACGTTAGCCAAAGAAAGATTACAATTTTTATTGGAATATTAATTTTCCAAAAGCTGTGAAACTAACAGTATTCTACATTCTGAATTTCCTTCATGCATATTTTGAGATAGCAGTCTGCCACCTCAATTTCTCCTGTAATCTTCTTTTTTCCAGCCCATGTAATATAATCCCCTTTGCTGTCAAAACATATCCCTGCCTCCTTTAATGTTTTAATAAGTTGAAGCCAATCCAGTTTATACTGATCAGCAAGATTCAGTTGGGAGGAGTCAAGCCAAATTGGAATGTTACCATTCCAGTCACTGATCAGCTGACTAAGGACATAAATGCCTCTTCTGTTCAGGTGTTGTATCAATTCCACTGTCCCAGGTGGATCCTCACCAGCTCCTATAATGCAGTCTTTTCCCAACATAATTCTGTTACCTAATCCAAAGAACCATGAGATATTTTGGAAGAGAATATTCTTGACCCTTCTAAAGCTGTTCCAAATCTGTGAGCCTCCTTTTTTCCCAATTGCTCCTTGTCTGAACCAAAAGGAAAATTCCTTATTCTTCATGTACTTAGATCGGATCAGCTTCCCCATATGCCTTTGTTGTTGATGCCTCTCCATAATGATTTTAAAATAATAGCCCATCCAAAAAGATTTAAGTTTAGAACACCCCAACCTCCCAAAATTTTGGGTCTAGTGATCTTTTCCAGCTTCACTAAATGATATTTGTGGTTCCTTCCTGCACCGGACCATATATAACATGCCATTACTCGATTCAGAAGATTAATAATCATTTGAGGAATGTGAAACAAGTGTGCCTAGTAAATCCCCAGTTGAGTAAGAACTGATTGTGTGAGGATGATACGTCCTCCCATAGATAAAAATCTATGTTCCCATCCCTTAATCTTCAGATAGAATCTTTCCACCAACCACATCCAGTCTGCATTTTTGTAGCTTCCTGGTTTTAGACGATACCCCAAATATTTCAAACCCTTGTCTAGATTTTCTGCATTTACTCCAAAATAGTTCTGGATATATGTGATATCATCCTGATTACATGAGCCATAGAGAATAATAGACTTCTGTTCATTTTGAACAAGTCCCGTGGCTATCCCAAACTTCTTTATGATTAAGGAAAGTGAAAACCATTTGATCCTGTTTATCATACCCATCAACAGAATATCGTCAACAAAAAAGCTGTGAGAAACTGTGACACGACTGCTGATTTTCAATGCTTCAAATTCTCCAATGGACACAACTTTTTTAATTTTTAGACTTAATCCATCCATCGCCAGGATAAAAAGGAGAGGGGATAATGCACATCCTTGTCTAAGTCCTCTACCGGCAGCAAAGAATTTGGATGGGAATCCATTGATTATTACTGCATAGCGAACTGTTGACACACACCCCATGATCCATTCAGTCATATTTGAGTTTATTCCAATTTTAAACAACACCATTCTTAGGTATCCCCAATCTAAGCAATCATAAGCTTTTTTTAAATCTACCTTCATCACTGCAGCATTCATCTTTTTTGACTTAATATTGTGCATACATTCTTGTGCCACAGCCACTGCATCATGAATTATTCTATTATTTAAAAAGCCATATTGCTTAGGAGAGATGAATTTTGATAAAGAAACTTTCAATCTGTTGGCTATTATCTTAGAGATAATCTTATATGTTAGATTGCACAGTGATATTGGGTCATAATCAACAAAAGTTTCCACCTCTGACTTCTTTGGGATAAGGGAGATATATGTGGAGTTTTGCTGAGGATGTATGAAGCCTTTCGTCCTAGATTCCTCAACCATCTGTAGCAGGTCCTCTTGAAATATATCTATGAAATGAGCAAAAAACTCAGTTGTCCATCCATTTGGTCTCAGGCTTTTATCTCCTTTCATTGATTTAATAGCTTGTGCCAGTTATTCCTCCTTAACCTCCTTAAACAGATCTGCATTATCCTCATCATTAAACATTTTAGGATATTCTTCAATTTCCCACAGCTAAGCATCCACATCCTCCACTTCCACTCTACTATATTCTTTTTTAAAATATGAAACCGCTAGAGATGTAATATTTGACTGCTTGTTATAACTTATTCCTTCCCCATCCATTATTTGCCAAATTGTATTTTGTTTTCTTCTATGATTGGAAAAGCGGTGAAAGAACTTGGTATTTTTATCTCCTTCCTTGATCCATAATGCTCTGCTTTTCAATCTCCAGGTCGTCTCCCTAATTTGAAGGATTTTCTTTTTCCCTAGTTCTAGAGCATGAATTTTCTCCCTTACTATGGGAGGAAGAGAATGGGTAGTCATTTGGTTATGTAGGGTCTTTAATTCCTCCTCAATAGTAGCCAACTCCCTTCTCAGTTCCTCCTTCTTTTTCCTTTCCCATTTTTTAACCTCTACTTTAAGGAAACATAGCCTATTTATAAAGCTTTCAGAACTGGAAATGCCCTCCTCTGTATTTCTTCTTTCCTTCCAGAGTAATCGGATAAGGGAATCAAAATTTGAATCTTCTAGCCAAATTCTATTAAACTTGAAAGGCAAACCAAACCTTGTATCAGAGCTATGCCACAGAAGAGTGATTGGGCGATGGTCTGATACATAATTTTCAGAAATAAAATATCTAACATCCCCCATCTTCTCTATCATGTTTTCTTGGAAAAGAAATCTATCAAGTCTCTTAGCTATATATTTATTACCACTTCTTCCATTATCCCAAGTGGGAGCATTTTTGGGTGGGCAAACATCTATCAAGTTGTGAGATAGAATAATTTCTCTTAACTTTTGTGTCATTTTGTCTACCACCCTAGATTATCCCCACAGTTCTCCTATGCCTAAGGTATAATTGAGATCCCCTGCCAAAATCAGAGAGGGTGCATTTAGAATCCCTGATACCTCCATTGTATCCCAAAAACCTTCCCTCTCTTTGTAAGGGGCATATACATTGAGAATATGCGATCTTCCAGAGATACCTCTGATATAACCAATCAGGAATATACCCACCGAACAAGAAAATGCCTTCAATTTTTCCCATCTTGGGTCCCAGAAAACAGCAAGACCTCTAGATCTACCAGTGGCATCAGTTGCCACGATATACCATGATGGAAGCATCCTCCTAAAATAGTCAACTTTTTGGGCTGCAGAGTGCATTGATTCTTGGATGAGAATTATGTTGGATTTAGATGAAATGAAAAGATCTCTTAGAGCGAGGAATTTTGGATGGGCCCCCAAACCCCTTATATTCAATGATAGAATTGAATTCATTTGGGCCTATTGGAGGGAATGCACACTCTAAGTGCCTTAGGAGAGATGGGAGATGAAATAGGTATATCAATGAGAGACGACAAATTTGTCAAGGTAGTATGTGTTTGATGAGGACGACCTCTAAAGTGTCTGTTGCCTCTGTTGTTTTTCCGCCTCACAGTAATATTTCCTACAGATGTTGGGTTGATTATAGGAGACCCAGATCCCTTCGGCTTATGGATAGTAAGCGACTTGAGGTCAAGAGTTTTCCTTTGTAGAAGGAAATCAAGGTCGCTGTCTACAGAATTAATTGGTGAGGACACAGAGAAAATTGGGCAGGTGCGTTATCTTTATCTTTTGGTGAATTTGGTTGAGTAGCTGGAGAATGAAATCTACGGGCTTGTGTGTAGGTAGCATATGAGGTGGATGGGATATCTATCATAGTATGTTGCGACTGTATCAGCATCTGAGGAAAAACTGGAGATGAAAACATTTGGGGATGTTGTTGAATTGAGGCTTTTGTGATCCATATCAAGTTTACGAGAGATTTTTCGGTGTAAATCACATGATATTTCATTTGTCGATGTGTTTCGAACCAACCAGTGTGGTTCATCGTCAAGACAAGTTGAAAAGATAGATCAAGCTCTGCATGTTAAATAGACAGATCAGACCTCCAACGGCTATAATTCATGACCAGTAGCCGTTGGAGGTCTGATCTATCTATTTAACATGCAGAGCTTGATCTGTCTCTTCAACTTGTCCTGACGATGAACTACACTGGTTGGTTCGAAATGCGTCAACAAATGAAATATCATGTGATTTACGCCCAAAAATATCTTGTAAATTTGGGGATGTTCTCGAAATGATGAATCAACAACTATATGGGATCCTGACTACTCAGATGACGGAGAAGATGATTGGATTTGAATAGGAATAGAAGCAGATGCCCTTTTTATAAAACTGGGAGAAGGTTCAGAAAATATCTCGTTTGAGTGACTAGAATTACCTAAGCTCGAAGAATTTCCGGTATGTTTGTTGACATAACCGTGACGAGGCAGCACAAGGAGGAAGATGTGGGTGTGGTTTCTGCTTAAAGCTGTTAGAAGAGCAAGAGTTCTGGGTACACTAGTACAAGGGAAAAGGAACTAGTATGAAGGCAAAAGTTGTTGCTCTATGGGGTCTATTATGGTTTATTAAGTTTTTGGATATCCCTCAAGTACAAATTTTTGGGGATTCCAAATGTATGGTAGATCATCTTAATGGGAAGAACAACATCCAACAAGTTTCCCTACAAGGTTGGCTGAGACGTATAAAAAACATATGGAATTCCTTTCAGAATCCGTCCATCGAGCACATTAGCAGGGCACATAACAAGACCACGGATGAATTATCGAAGAAAGGATTAATAGTCGCAGAAGAAGGTATGTATATCACGATGAGAATGGGATCAGAGGAGACAGAAGTAGAAAATCTAAAGTTGCCAGGATAGACCACTGAAGAACTCACAAAAAAGCAGAACTTCAATGCAGATAAGTTCATATAAATTCTCTGTTCCTTTTTGTTTAAAGTTTTGTACAAATTTTGGTTCTAATTTTGTATAGAAAACATATGTGGAATGACTACTTTAAGGTTGTGATTTACAGATGCAAATGATCTGAATTGCATCTTAGTCTTATAAAATCTCTTAGTGAAATTCTGTGTTATATTGCAAATATGGCAGAGAGTATATAGTATCACAGATGTAATTATTAGATAACAATTTCGCTGTATGTAAGTTGAATATTTTCTCCCATATAGTCATGTTGTGAATACCACAGGGTTTATGAGGATGATATGTCCTTCGTAAATATGTACTATTTTTATCATAATATAAAACATAAAGTTTTTTCCTCCTGAAAAAAAAAATGCGCACATGTCATACAATCATAAATCTCAATGAAAAATAAATAGTTATAGATTTTGTAAACTCCTAATTACATCAATTCAATCATGTATCCTACGAAGAATCACATTTATTAAATTTAAACCTGGAATGCCTATTCTGAAGAATAAAAGGTACAGACTACCAAGCCTATCGACATAATTATTATTTTATAATTCTTTTATTGTATAATATATTTAATAACGATACAACTAAGAAAATCTCTATGCATCCATTAATATATAGTATTACCTGAAAGCTTTTGTAGTAAGTTGTGCCAGGGACATTCAATGGGACGCTGAAAACCCCCTTTATTACATCACAAAAATCGCGCTTCATGTTCTCCAGCTCCGGGCTCGCTGAAAGACTTAATATGTGACTAGCCATGAGCGAAATTATCATCTGCGCCATCCAAACCGAGTCGAATCCAGGCAATTATTATAAAAAATGCAATAGTCATTAGATAATAATTGAATGAAGGATCGAACTTTAGACCGCGTGATGACCTCTTTTGCTTCCTGCATGACATTTACATTTCTTCCTCCCCAACCTGACAAACTGGAAGTTATGATATTTTGTATTTTCAACAGAAGCTGGTCTAAATATTTTGGAAAAGTGGAAATAGAAAAGCATTTTATTTTAGAACGTCACACTTTCAAAGACAACAAAGAAAGTTATGCAGAGATTCTAGCAATTAGCTCTTGGGATAATCTATTTAGCAAGGAGTTTATCCAAGAGCATTTATTGTGAGGCTTCACTAAAAAATGGCCTAATACATCAACAAGATGAAGAAACAATCTGTTTCATAAGCTATCTTTACCCTAATGAAAGTAAAAATAATTTTTCTTTAAATAATCTAAATCAAATTCTTGATCATGTAAAGTGATTGTGACTAAAAAAATAAAAATAAAAAACAAAAAAATCTAAATCTTAATAAGATAATTCAGGTAACACATAACTAAAGTCCTTTGAGCACTTTGAATTTAAAGTTTTACAATTAAGGAAATCCTTATTTTCATTACAGGTTTTAAAATATTTTAGGAATTTTATGAATAAAAGTAAAATCACTATTACATTTTTTTAATATTCTAAAAAAATTTAATAAACAAAAATTAAATACCATAAAAAAATGTTCCAAAATATACCATCAAATTACACTGGAAAACATATCTAAAACATTTTCTTGTGCTCAATTTTACAACCTTGAGCTTTGCATATCAATGCTGGGTCTGCTACATTTAGAGATTCCCTACCTCTACTTAGGCTTCAGGACATCTAGCTTATCTGGGTAAGGAGCAATTCTTTACCTCTACTTAGGCTTCAGGACATCTAGCTTATCTGGGTAAGGAGCAATTCTTAAGAAAGTACCGAACAGAATGAGGTGCTTACGTTTCACGCCGCTCCTCCATGAATTTCTGCGTCCGAAAATAAAATGAGATAATCTCTCCGAGAAGGGGCCATCCTACAGCCCCTGGGGGCAGATTCCCCTGGTTCCTCTTTGGCCGTTGGCGTTGTATGACTAAACGCCACACTGCCATTGCCATTGCCCCTGCTACTAGTGTCCATATCATCATACTGGTCTCCATTGCAGGATGAGTCTCGCAGTGGAATGGATGCACAAATATAGCGCCCCTTACAAGCGTTCCTCAGCCAAGGCAGCCAGCGGGTGAAAAGTAGAAGCCTCATTTCAACCTCACAAATCGCAATTATATTGTTTAATTATATTGACCATTAATGCGCGGGCGCGGAGTTTGTATATCCACATCACTGGATAATATCAGAGTAAATATTGGTGACCTTTCATCATCTCATATCACCATTATTTTAGAGCAGTTACCTTTGTAAATTTTTTAATTGTAATAAGACGTCTCTAAAGCATAAACGGCATTTTTTAAATTTTAATGTCACGGACATTTAGGAATTGGATGAGCTTCACCGAGGCACCGAGTCATTTCAACTCAATCTAACAGTAAGTGGAGTCATTTCAACCCAACTCAATCTAACAGCAACATCGTAAATATCGAAGATCATAGAGTAATATTTAATGGACAGATGTAAAGACACTAAATTCATTAGTTTATTTTGTTTAACCAGATTGGATAGTTGTTATATTATCAAAAGGATTTTGGACCAAATTTTTTTTGCATTCTGTTGTTCTTATGTGATAGACTGAGCGGTTGAATAGGCACGCAGACCTTTCTCCGGTGCTTGGTATCAAAACTTCAGAAGTTTTTTTCGCTATTCTAGAGTACTGTTTAACATATTGTCCCGCTAAAAAAACAAATTTACATCGCATACGTCACAAAATTTTTGGTTTGTGCGCTGGAAGAGTAAATCGGTCTGTTGTTTCTTCGGCTGATGCTCCTTCTACTGTTGCTATTCCTTTTGGTTGTTGTTCCTTCTGGCGTTGTTCCTTCTGTTGTTGTTCCTTCTAGTTGCTATTCCTTCTACTGTTGTTCCTCCGTCTTCTTGTTGTTTCTTTTGCTGTTGATCCTTTTGGTCGTTGTTCCTTCTGGTGTTGTTCCTTCTTCTATTGTTCCTTCAATCTGCCTCGATTTTTCCCAGTGCTTCTGCTTTTTTCATGAAAAATGTGATCCGAGCTGCCATCACTTACATTTTTCATATGATGTTCTTCGCTATCATGATTTTTCCTTTGAGTATCCAAGTTTTTTTGGATTTCCCAATAGCTGTGGATTCCTTGTTGCGTTGTACAATCTCTTCCTTTATGTTTTTCTCTACTCCTTCTGCGTTGTCCTCTGCTTAGCTCATGTGCATTGATAATTGAAGTTCGCTGCTCTCTACTTTCTATTTCCCGATACTACCTGTGATAATGAAGGTTCCTACACTTGAGGTTATTTTTAAAGGCTTGAATGCGCATGCTGAGCTCGCGACTCTTGTCGGCCGGCTCATGAATATCTCGCTGACTACGGTGCTTGCTCGATTTTCCATTCGACTCAGAACGATTTTCCATTCGACTCAGAACGAACACTGCCAAGATTGATTTGACCTTTAGCTACTATGTGTTGATCTTAGGGGCAATTCTTTCTCTGTTGCAAATCATGATGCCTCCAATTCTTAATTATGAGGATTCTCCTCACTGTTCGAGAAGGATTGGCTAAGATTTTTCTACCAGTCATGTACAAATGGATCTCCTGTTGCTTATTCATATTTTGATTCCTTGCTGCAATTGATTTGATGTGATTAACTATGCTTTGAGTCTTAGGCCTGTCCCTTTGAGGGAACGAATTATGGGATTGTTTGTTCATAAATTTCATAGTTTTCTTTTGCCATTCCAGCTCTCCGTTCCACTACCTTGTTGGTCAGTGAGTCAGTCTCCTTGTTTTGGGTTCTAAGAACGTGTTTAAAAACAACATTCCCCGGCTTCTTTATGTTGTCCATAATTCTTTGTCGAATTTTATTTAAAGCTAGATTTTTGAAGTCTCTCCCTGCTTCCATTGTTGTTATTATAATTGTCGAGTCGCCAATTATAATAGGATCTTTTAACTGATTTTTTTTAGGATATTGGTGCCCATTAACAAACTGTATGCCTCCGCCCTATTATTTGTCATTGTTCCTAGCCTGCATTCATAAGTAGCTATTGTCTCGCCTTTCGAATCCAAAATTAAACCGCCTGCCCTTGCTCTTCCAGGGTTGTTCTTTGAGGCTCCATCAAAGAAAAGAATGTGATTTCTTTGATTTTTAATCCATTCTTCCATCTCTTTGTCGTTCCCACGAAGCTTCAAATCTCTTATTTTTCTTCCTACCTTCTTTGGTAATTGATTCCTTGTTGAGTCTTTAATGAGGGCTTTTTTATACCAATCATTTTCTTTTTGCTGCAGACTATTTTGGTCCAAACTTGGCACTCCATTTGCACTTATCATTTCCGAAATTTGACCCCATGTCTTGGCTAAAATGGTCCCAATATTTGGCTTTTGGCCTTTAAAGATACACTTATTCCTGGCTAGCTATAAATGCCAGTGCAAAGTGGAGGGGAGGCACTTCCAGAGTCGATTTGTGACAATTTTTTTCCTTGCATATGGATAACTTTGCTCCCACTTTACATTTAGAGTTGTCAACTGCTCAAATGTGTCAATGTTCATTTCAAGAGTACTGATGATTTGCTTCCACCATTCTCTGGCAATAGTGCATTTCAAAAATAAATGTTGAATACTTTCTTCTTCCCTTTGACACATAACACATATAGAAGGACCTTGAAAACCTTTTTTCCTTAAATTTTCCGCCGTAAGAATCTTGCCTTTAAGAAGAGTTCAGGCAATTTTTTTTGTTTTGGGTAAACATTCATTCTTCCATGCTGCTGTCCATAAATTCCAGTTTTCGTAATTGTGTTATTTTTGCAGAAATTGTACCCTGATTTTATTGTAAATTTTCCTCTGAATGGGTGCCATATATAACTATCTTGCCTCTCTTTATTTATTGGGGCTGCTCCTGCAAGTAAAAGCTTCAATTCTTCCCACTGATTTTTCATTCTATCTAGAAGAAACTGCACTCTCCAAGCTGTCCATCTGTTTTGTTCCCACTCTGATATGGAGTATAATGAAGTTGTGCCTTTCTCCTCCAACCAATCTTTCAGTCCTCTTAAGTTTTGATATTGATTCAAGGGAGCTGTTCCCATGATCCTGTCATCCCAAATAGAGGTAGAGTTCCCATTCCCCGGGTTCTTGGAGATTTGGTCTCTAACTTGAGGAATAATTTTTTTGATGAGTTTCCATACTTGAGTACAAGGACGATCAGGGATAATTTCAGTGAGCATCTTTGACCGCTGATAGTTGAGGTATTTCCTTGAAAGTGCTTCGCCCCACCAATGATCCTTCCCATTTAACATTCTCCAAACTAACTTGATCCCAAGTGCATTATTTGACAAACCTGAAATTCTAATAGAGATACCTCCTTTTTCAAATGGAAGAGTCACTTGATCCCAACGAACCAGACTGAATCTTTTGGATTCTTTTTTTCCTCCTTGCCATAGAAAGCCTCTAATGATTAATTCCATTTGTTTGTGGGCACTTGTCGGGGCCATAATTATGGCAAACTAATATATTGGCAAGGCTAAAAAAAGAGCTTTGATTAATATTGTTCTGCCTGCTAGATTTAACCATGTCATTCCCCAACTTTGTATTTTCCCCCTCATTTTTTCAATATATTTGTTCCAGACCTCTGACTTAACTACTTCTTTTGCCAAAGGTAAACCTAGATAAGTAAAATGGCTCCAGTTTAGCTGAATCGGAATATCCATTATATGAGAAATCCTCTGCATAATGTTAATTGGCACATTCCAAGTGTAGATTCTGCATTTTTTATTGTTTAGAAGGCATACTGAAACATCAAGGAAATCATCTAGAACTTTTTAAAACCGCCTGGAAATTATACTGGAGGCTCCCCAATAAGAAGAGTATCGTCAGCAAAAAGCGAGTGGTTTATTTCTTTAACTCCTCTGGCGATTGTAATACATGTGATTTTCCTCTTAACTCTTTGGTTTTCTAGCTGAATACTCAACATTTCCACCATTAAGATGTAGAGGAAAGGAGAAAGTGGACACCCTTACCTCAGACCTCTTGTGCTGCGAAAATATCTGCTTGGCCTCCCGTTGATCAACGATGCTATCCAAGGGGTGGAGATGCAAGCCATAACAATACCTATGAACTTATAAGACATGCCAAACTTTTGAAGGACAACTACAAGGAAATTATGATTTACTCTGTCGAAAGCATTGGCCATATCCAGCTTTATGACCATGTTCTTTTCATTTCTTTGAATACTGATGTGTATGGCCTCCTGTATTGTAATAACATTATCTGTAATCTGTCTTTTTGGGACAAAGCCACCTTGGTTTTCGGAGATGATGTAAGGCAGAATTCTTTTCAGTCTATTTGCCAAGATTTTTGTGATGATTTTATAGAAGGAGTTACATAAAAAGATAGGCCTGTATCTATCAAAGGAGATAGGATTCAGAGCTTTTGGGATGAGAGCCAAATGAGAAGCTTTGGTATTTTCTCCCGCTTTATTTTTTTAAAACATTTTTTATCATTCTTACTAGATCTTTTTTTATTGTCATTCAATGGTTCTTGTAGAAAGCAATTGTAAAACCATCCGGCCCTGGTGCTTTTTCCAGGTGCATACTCCAAATTGCCTCTCTTATTTCCTCCTCTGTGACCTCTTTCTCGAGCTCTCTGTTTTGTTGTTCATTGATTTTGCTGCTAATTTGCTGAAGAAAGTCTTCGCTGTCCACTTGATAGTGCCCTGTTGATAGAAGGTTTTATAGTAGTCATGGGCAGGCTTTTTGATAACTTCTGTTTCCCTTATTTCCTGTCCTTCCACTTGAATTTTTTCGATTTGGTTACCTGCTCTTCTTATCTTAAGGTTGTTATGGAAAAAGGCAGTGTTTTTGTCCCCCGCTTTTAGCCATAAACATCTTGACTTTTGCCTAATTTCCTCCTCCTCTAGCCTGTTTTGCTTGTATAGGTCCATGAAAATTTCTTTTTCCTGAGCATGCTCTTGCTCACTATCTTGCTGATTCTCTTTTTCCTTGCTCATTTTTTCGAGTTTCTCTTGCAACTCTATTTTTTTTTCCTTGAGAGCGTTTTCTCTTGCCCATGCTTTTAGTTGTAATCTTAAAATTTTCAACTTGGTTTCCCATACATAATGGGGGGAGCCTATTACATTGGTTTCCCAACTTTCCCTTATTAGTTTACCAAAATCTTCCTTGCTATCCCAGATTTTGTTGTATTTGAAAAGTATCGGACCTTGATTCTTCAACCTATCTAATATCAGCACAATAGGCTTATGGTCAGACGCTGAAGCATGCACTATTTTGCTTTTGATTATGGAGAAGGCTACTACCAAATTTTCTTGTATCATGATTCTATCTAATCTTTCCTTTATATTATGTGCCCATGATCTTTTATTACTCTAGGGGAATTTTCCATTACTTGGAGGAATATCAAGGAGTTTGTGCTCTTCTATAAGTTCTTCCAACGCTGCTCTTGAGGGATCGCTGAAATAATTACCTCCCAGCTTCTCATCTATATTTTTAATCAAATTGAGATCCCCTCCTATCACTAATTTTCCCCTCTATCCTTCTTGTGCTTCTTCTTTTACTGATTTCCAGCATTGAGCTTTATCTCTATAATGGTTTGGAGAGTATATATTTATGAAGGTATACTCTTCATTCGTGCTCCTTTTTTTTTTTAAATATATTCTTACCCAATAATTATTGAGTTTTTGATTAACAAGTTCCCATTTCCATTTGTTCCAAATTGTGCATATACCGCCTGAGGCTCCATTGGAGTCCATGGTTGTTCCTTCAAAATTTTTTTGAGTTTTGATCAGTTTTTGAACCTCTTGATTGCTGAATTTGGTCTCTTGGATCATAAGAATATCTTGTTATCCCTGTTTTATTATGTCTCATACTGCATTGATTTTCAAAGCGAATCCCAGACCCTTGCTATTCTAAGAGACCGTAATCATTATTTACTAGAATTATGATGGGTCCCTCCATTTTTCTTTTGTTGATTTTTGTCTCCACTTCCCTTCTGTTTGCAGAGAAAAGATTTCATTGGCTGTTGGGTGCCTATGGCCATTTCCTTTGCTCCTGTCTCGTCCTTTATTTCTTTATTGGATTTCCTTCCGACTTTTTTCCGCTGTTCCCATGCTTGGTTGTTTTCTTTTACTTTGTTTCGTGTAAGAATTCAGTCAACTGTGGGTGGGGGAGAGAATGGGCTCTGGGTGGGGGATGAGATGATGGCTAATGCATTAGCTTGGGAAGGAGAACAAGGGGATGGCAGGTCTTCTCCCAGAAGTTCGAATGGATTTGAGGAAGGATTTGCTGGAGGGGCCATGTTTATTAGGGGGATAGAGGCTGTTGCATTGGTTTCATGAGGCTGAGAGGAATTAGTGGCAGCTTGTTTATTATGAGGTTTCTTTCTTTTTACTTGTTCCCAAGTATCTTCTTGAGCTTCAGCATTCTCTACTTCTTTTAGTTTACTACATCTATTTGCAAAATGACAGTATTCATGGCATACCTTGCATTTTAATGGGATTTGTTCGTAGTCCAGCTGATGGATACGTGTCCATTGATCCACCTTGATTTTAATAGCCTTCGGTAGCCCTTTCCCCAGGTCTACTTCCACGCAGATTCTAGCACAGACGTGCATATTATCTTTTGGTTCACATCTGTCTATGTACTTGCCTACCGCATTTCTGATTGCTTTCACCGACTCATCACCCCAACAATGAAGGAGAAGATGAGGCAACCTGACCCAAACTGGAACAACACTTGGGATGTCCATCTCTGGATCAAAATCTGGAGACCATCTGTTCAAATATAAGCCTCTTGAATCCATAAAATAGAGTCCATTTCTAAATATTAGGTTCCTGTCTTCCTTACTTTCAAATAGAAAAGTAAAATATCCCCTTCCACAGAATCTTATGGCTATTTTCCCTTGGATATTTTCACTTCAGTTTCTCTCTACCCATTTTTGGACTGCTCTGGGAGAGGGCCACAACCCTGTAAATTGTCCCACCAAACCACGTTAAGCTAAAGAGATGGCCACTTTTTTGGGGAGTGTTGGAGGTAATGAGATCCTTGGAATGCCTGTTAACTTCTTCATGAATTTACTAGCGGTTGACCTGGATTTTGGAGCTCCATTTTTTGCTAATAGAGAAGCAAAGGCTGCTTCGTGATCATCTGTTCCTTGCTGGGAGGAAGAATCTCCCCCTGCAGAGAGGGGCATAGTGAGGGAGAACTCAACAACAAGAAGCTGCCAAGAGGAAACAAAATAGCAGGAGGCTGCGCCGGGAGAGGGAATGCATTAGAGAGGGGCCAAGCTCGAGCTTAGGAGAGCTCAGCAGCAGGAGGATGCCAAGCGGAGGGGCTGCAAGAGGCGGCAATGGCTACTAGGTCAGACCTGCGCGCGCTGGAGCTTCGACCTCCACTCTCAAATTCATTAGTTTATTGCACAATGTTGACCAAGGAGATTGATTTTTTCTTTTTATTCAACATTAGTAAATTCGAGAGCAAAGTGGCAAAAGAAAAGATTTTTTGGGTTTGATTCTTGTAATTGAGGAGAAACACAAATATTCATTGCTTTCATTTTTACAGTTGAAGTGAAAGGTAAATATTCATTCATTTTTAAGAATTATGAATGTTTATATTGAATTTGCTTAAATTTATTGCATTTAACATTTTACTATGTTATATTTAAAATTAATATAATAATATTTATATTTAAAAAAAAAAAAAAAAAGTCAATATGTGTCATAAATAAAATATTTAAATCATTACTTCTTCTTCTTCTTCTTCTCTTTTTTTTTTTTACAAGGAAAAATCGTAATCTTTCATTATATGTTGAAAAATTACATATAGTATATGCTTATCAGCATATGCGTTCATGTCATTTTGGAATATGTCCAGAGTATCTACAATCCCATTCCTATGAATGGCTGTATCAAAATCAAAAAATCATCACGCAGGATGATGCTATATAGAGTTCAAAACATATATACACCTCGCAGGGTGATGTGCATAAATAAAAACTAGATATCTACATCATCATATATAGCCGGTGATCTGCAAAAATTTAGGTGCCATCCACCTGATGATAAGTCTGATCTATATAAGGTCTGTGATAGTACTAGTACTGTGTAGTACCCCTCTGTTCATGGATTATCCACTGTCCTCTTGGCAGGTGCGTGGCCTCCTTGGAAAGGCCGTCGGCACAGTTGTTATGCTCCCTGTAAATATGACGAACAAGTATGGAATTAAATAGAGATTTTAAATGCATCACTTCATCCAGAATGTTTATAAGTGTGTGTGCGTGGCATCTAGTGTTATTGTTGATCCAATTTATAATGATATTTGAGTCACCAAAGATCTGAATATCTCTGCATTCATGATTGAGAGAAAAATGTATTAAATGTCGGAAAGTGATTAATTCAGCAAAATTGTTCGTTCCTTCACCCAAACCCATTTTGAATCTGTAGTAATGATGATCAGAAAGGTAGAGAAGGAAGCCCCCCACATCCTTGTTGTTGGGTTGCTCCATAAAAAAGGCCCACGGTGAGGAGTGGTTTATTCGTTCGGGAGCAGTGGGTCTGCGCGGTCGAGGCGGAGAGTATTCAGGTAGCTCAAGGTAGGATGCTACGATTTTTGCAGTTATGCTCTGCCATCTGATCATGTTGTCCTCGAAAGTCATTTTATTTTTGGCCAACCATATAGCCCAGCAAATAATCAGGGGAAGGCATGGCAAATTTGTCCTAGTATGCGCACTGTTCCAGGCCTCCCAAGCTACCGTTATACTATCTCCTTTCCATTCTCCCGTGTATCAGATCTCAGCAGCAACAGATCTCCATATCTATTTTGTGGTATTGCAGTTGAGGAACAAGTGCTCAGTCGATTCTAAGCTCTGTTTGCATAGGATGCACTAATGAGGACCATACACAGATCTGTGAGTGAGTATGTCCCCTGTTGGTACCTTGTTTCGAAGGATGCACCAGAAGAAAAGTCTGGTTCGGGGAGGAGATTTTAACTTCCATATGTTCTGCCACCAATTTTGTATGTTGTTAGGTTGTTTATCTTGTAGCAAACCCCGGTAGCCTTACTTTAGAGTGTAGATTCCAGACTCTGCCATGCACCACATGAGCTCATCTGATCCCTCCTTTATACGGATGTGTGACTCACTCAAAGAATTTGTATATTAGTTCTAGATAAGGTGCCATTGAGGAGGCAGGTTTAGCTGAATAATTATTACTTTAATTTTATATAAAGATAAAATAATTTAATTTACTTTTTAATATGGGATATTTTTCACTACTTAATATGAATTGACAAATGACTTGTGAAAATAATATAATTGATATTACATAAAGTTGTTTTTTTTTTTTTTAAGCTCGGTAGATCATTTTTCTATTAATATTTCCTAAACATAAGTATATCTTTAACAAAATTTGCAGGTGGCCTCAACCTGCCTGCAAGAAACTAGGTTTGTTGGTCACCTGTCTACATCGAATGCTGTCCAAAATTTAAAGAGAGTTTTCATGACCATCCAGGCTACATTGGTAGTTTTATCTACTATAAAATTCAAATTAAAACAGTAAATGCTAGCCGACATATAAACAAAATTCTATTTGAAGACCTGCTTCATTCATCTGATGAGTCCATCGGGGTTGGGGCTTTTGCACTGGATCCCAGGATTTCACTTCTCTTCATGTCCTGTATGCTCTATTCAATCCTGTTCACCGTGAGGTTGTTTCGGTACAATTGCATCTGGACAACTACAATCTCCCTGTGCAGATCTTTCATACTAGGCTCGGTTGGTCTGGCCTCCTCCGGTTCCTCTCGCTCCTTATATGTTGTCATTGCTCGGGCCAAGATATTCTTCATGACCCAGTACTCTTGAATTGTTTGTTAGAACTGGTATTCCCCGGGTCTTTAACCATGGTTTCCCATTCTTTTGCCCTGATCTCTTGATTTTCTATACTATTGTTTAGCTCCCTCTCCCACTCGGATATTTGTGCTTTCACCTCTGACGGTGTGCCAAGCACGTACACATTTATCAGGTTCTGCATATTCTCCTTCTCGGCCTTCCTTCCTCTTTTACTTGGTCCTCTGCTGGAGGTTGCTTCCAACCCTTTCGTCTTTTTTTCCACCTTTCCCATTCCTTTATTTCCTCTCTTTCCCGCTTCTTTTCCTTCCTTTGCCATCCCATTCTCCTTCCAACTTAATACCTCTTCCTGAGCGACTCCTTTGTTTTGGGTCGCTCACCTGTTCTTGGGTTGGAGCACTATATGAGTTCCGTAACTCTGGGGTTCGCTGCACTCTGGTATTTATAATACCTAAAACAAAAACCAGTGAAAATTCCTTATAAGCTAGAATTATTTTGAACATAGTAAACATATGCTTCTCCAGCCCAAGCTTTTCCAAATGCTCTTGGCTTGGAGAATTGTGATAGCCCTCTTTAGCACTTGAATTCCCCCCTTCCACCTCTGGGAAATTGAGGCTTTTGTCCTCCACTTCGTTACTATGGTTCTCTGTTGAATTTTGAAGAACCTAGTTTCCCAATGCCCCTGGGGTTTCTCTGTTTCTCCTCCCTACTGAAGTTTCTTCCCCCCTGCTTATCCCCAACCCAACTGACGGGATAATGCTTCTCAGAATGAACAATTGTATGGACATCCCTATTCTGGGTCCCATTAGAGGGGCAAGACCAGGATTTGCTCATTATTGTTTCCCTATCCCAGTTCATTGTTGTTTCCCTATCCTCGTTGCTACCCCTGATACTACCTTTGAACCCTCGGCCTTCACCCAGGTCTGGGCTCGGCTCGATTCAGACATTACACAACCTTGCTGCAGGATCCCAGAAGGCGACTGACCCCCCACCCAAGACTATAACTCCTTCCTTCCCATGCCACAGACTCCACCATACTGGTGCAACAAGTTTCATTCTACCTCCATTGTGAAAACCCCAAAGGATGTCCCAACAGGCCACAGTCCCTCGGGACCTATCTACCCAGAGACCCATTACAAAGTTCCTAAGCCCCCTCACCCCGATAGCATTCCAGGCAGAATCACTCCAGCTTATCGGGTCAGAGCCCCGGAAGAAACAGGTCTCTACTCTTGCTTCGTCTTGGGTTACCATAGTCGTTAACCAATAATCCTCTGTAAAAATCATTTTTTCCATGTAGTCTAGAATGGGAGCCGAGATAACATACCAAATCTTGCCGACAAAACCCGGTTGCAGCTCGACGTCCTCCAGGCTACTTCCACCACCTTCCGCAGCACATCCTACCTTCGCACTCTACATGCAAATGCCTCTTCTCCTAACTGTTTTGCCTTTTTGTTTCTCTTTCCAGCTGCCCCACCTGTCATCTAAAGGACCCTCCACGTGTCTTCGTCCCCCTTCCGCCACCCATTTCGTCGTTTGGTTTACTCGAGATGGGGTTTCCCTGACACTGCCATAATTTCCCTTCATAACTCCACACTTATCACCGGCTGCTCCCGTGGGCTCACTCCATCCACCTTGCCACTTGCTAGCTACTCTTTCTTGCCCTCTCCCACACTCGACACCGGGTCACCGTCTCCCACCTCTGCCCTTGTCCACATCTTCCTTAACCCTGTATTGCTTGCTGCCGCACTGCCTTGTACTGCCTGCTGCCCCACCTGCGCTTGTGGCCTCCCACCATCCTCTTCCACCTCTACCCTTCTAGTGAGTTGGGTGTCTGCTCTCACCTTGGCCCCCCATGCCCTATGACCCACCTCACCTTCTGTCACCGCTTCATGCTTACCGCACCCTGATTATGGGTTTTCTCTCTTCTCCTTGTTGGTTTTTAGGATTTCCTCTAAACTTCTCATCCCTTCCATTTGGCTTCACTCCTCTCCCCTTATATCAAGGTTTTTGCCTACTAGCCCACACCCCCTGTGGGCAAGGTTATCTGCTGCCACGTTACCCGATCTACGAACATGCGTTGAAACAATGTAGTCTATCCTTCGAATTAGATTTCCTATTTCTTGGACTAGCCATGCTGTCCTCCAACTTTGGCTGATCTTCTCCCATGTGGTTCCTTACTGAAGTTTTTTCACCATTTCTATTGCCAGCTTCAAGTCTCCCTCCACCTCGAGTCTCTGGAAACTTTCCCTCTTTTCTATTTCCAACCCTCGCTTCAGCGCATGCAGCTCCGCTTCATTGTTGCTCGCAGTTCCACACTCCATAGCAAACAGACAGATAGTTTTGCTTTTGTCATCTCTAAACACTCCTCCAGATCCTGCTGCCCCCGGGTTTCCTTTTGCAACTTCATCAAAGTTAAGTTTAATGAAGTCTTTCTGAGGCCGCATGAAGATGATTGCAAACTCACAGTGAGGGGAATTCTGTTTCCACGAGTTAGGATTCAACATGCTGGGTTTTAGGCTTAGTCCTGCCATTATTCGTCCTTCCTGGGGATTAGTTTCCCAGTCCTCTGTGTACCAGTTCTCGGCTAAGATCGTTTCTCTTATGTTCTGGACTATCATTCTCCATAATTCTACTGTTGTTCTCTTTTCCCCTTTGAAGATTCTTTTGTTTCTTTCCTTCTAGACTGCCTAGAGTAAGAATCCTAATGATATCCGCCAAGCGCGATTCAGGATGGGGTTCTGGTAAGGCTTTCTTCTCCATTTTTCCATTGTTGCTTTCATGCTTATTTGATCCCTATCACTAACACCGAAGAGTTGTTCATGGTTTTTCCAGAGGATTTCATGTAGCTGCTGTAGATTTTAACCCCATACAAAAATTACCTACATACGAATTCTAAAACATAGAAAATAAACAATGCGAGAGCATAACACATAAAACACATATACACAGAGATTTCCCCTGGATCCCAAAACTGGGACTACCAGCTTGATTTTTCATTATATTCCTTTCAATGTTACAATACATATTTATACATGTCGAAGCATCCAATACCATGGACCAAAAACCATCGCGTCCAAAACCATGGACTTAAAACCATCGCGTCCAAAACCATGTGCGAAAAATCAAGCACAAAACCATAGGTAGGTCCGCCCAACCTAATATAGGGTCCAAAAACAAAATTTTCTAGGGCGCTGCCCCGGACCCCATAGAGGGGGGTTATCTGCACTCCTCAAACCCCTTGTGACCCCCCGCTATGCAATCGGGGTAACGAAGGGGGGGCTCTGCCCCCCCTCTAACTCTCTGGTTAACTACGTGGGCTAGCCGTGGAAAGAATATAACACAACCCAACAACCGCAGGCATTTGTTAGATGTTCCATTGATTCTGAGTGTCCTTCAGAGGTTTGACAGGCCGATGGTCCCTGTAGACCTTTTATCTGGAGTTGATCCTAAGTGAGTGCTCTCCCATGCCGAATTATCCACAGAAAGAAAGCAATTTTCAGCCATGATTTATCTTGCCAGATTATGTCCCATATAGGTGTCCCCTGTTGCAGGTGGTGCGCTGCTTGTAGATAGTATCCTTCTTTAATAGTGAACATCCATTTGATTTTATGCCCCCACCTTATTATATCCGGCCCTTTCGATATTGCAATTTTTCGAGTTTCCATCTCTTTCTTATATGTTTCCCATTGGGTGGATTTAGGAGCATCCGACCAGTCTTGTTTCTATTTCCATTTTCTCCAATGTTCTCCTATGTCCAGGCTCCAAAAGTTTTTCACTGTCTGATTTGCAAGGCTATTGGTGAATTGACATATTACCCCTAGATCAGGTCTATTGTAAAGTTTTTCTCTCTGCTGCCACGCCTCATCCCAAAATTTTGCTTTGTCTCCTTCCCTTGTTTCCCAGAAGTTGTGAGTTCTTATCAATTCTCTATTTTCTAATGCTAAATTCCATATGGCCGATCCCTTGATGTTTTCCTGGACTCTTAGCCTTCCTTTGATCGAACTTGGAATTCCATATTTCCTCCCCCAAATTTCCTCCCATAGATCTTCTCCTCCCTGAATCCAACGCCACCATAGCTTTGCCCCCATGACCTGGTTGAGAATGTGCGGGCCTCTAAGACCTAATCCTCCTTCTTTTAATGGCTGGGCCCTTTCTTTTTTTTGGGTCGTTGCCACAATTTTTTTTTTAAATGTCAATCATCCCTTGGCACACTGTTTTGGGTGTCACTTGACTAGATAATTGGTAGATTAGAATCGACTGAAGCACCACTTTCAGTAGTATAACACGGCTTGGCATATTCAATGATCTGAAGGTCCAGTTCTGCATTCTCCCTTGGATTTTCGCCAGCAAAGTCTTCCAGTTCACCACTCTGGTTTGGTGGTCACTTAGCGAAATTCCTAAATATTTTGAAGGGAGATTGCCAATGCGAAATCCCATTATTCTTGCTAGGAAGGCTTGAGATGGGGCTGTAGTATTAAAGAAAAATATATCTGACTTATCCTTATTGATCTCTGTCTTAGAGGCGCTTGTGAAGTCGTTCAGGATTTCCATCAGACCTCTAGCTTCCTTGAGGGTTGCTTGCCCAAACATCATTATGTCATCAACGAACTGTTGGTGTGTTAACGGAAAATCATTGCCCCACATTCTAAGACCAATAAATTGATCCCTTTGCACTTTCTCTTTTACATACCTTCCTAGTCCTTTAGCAGCCAATATAAACAGGAACAGGGACATTGGATCGCCTTGTCTAAGCCCTATGGTTGCATTGAACACCTCAGTGGGCGTCTCGTTGAGTAGGATTGAAAATACCGGGGTAGATATCATCGACGTTATCCAGCTTATCCATCTTGAATCGAAGCCAAACGCCTTTAGTATGCCCTGTAAGTACTTCTAGCTCAGGTGGTCATAGGCTTTCGATAAGTCTAATTTTACCAACATCCCTTTAGTTTTTTTTCTCTTTAGGGAGTGTATTTCCTCTTGAGCTGTAACAATTCCATCTACTATTTGTCTCCCTTTGACAAATCCTGTCTGTTCTTGAGAGATTAAGCCAGGTAGGATAGGTTTGAGGTGATTCACCATGATTGTGGCCATGATTTTGTAAATTACGTTGCAGAGCGCTATTGGTCTGAAACCTTGCGGTTCTTCCGAGTGGTCGGTTTTGGGAATGAGGGCAAGAAAGGTGGAATTCAGGGCAGGATGCATTCTTTTATTGCGTCGGGACTCCTCCACGATTTCCATAATATCATCTCCCATGAACGACCACATAGCCTGAAAGAAATCGACTGTGAACCCATCTGGGCCTGGTGCTTTGTTTTTCGCAAGGCCTTTGATTACTTCTTCCACCTCGGACTTGGAGATTTCCCTTAGAAGGGCCAAGTTCTGATCCCTGCTCACTAATTGGGGAATATGCTGAGTTAGTCTATATATATTCTCCATCCTATCTATGTTGGGTTCAGTCAACAAGCTTTGAAAATGGTGAACTAGCAAGTTTTCCATATCTTCCTTTTGAATGAGGCGATTTCCTTCCTGATCCACTAGGGAGAAGATCCTGTTATGCTACATGTATTGAATCATTGCTTTGTGAAAAAATCTAGAGTTCCTTTCCCCTTACTTTAAGCACTGGATTCTTGATTTCTGTTTCCATAGGATCTCTCCTTGTTGCCTTCTTTCCTTTAATTTATTTATCAGTTGTCCTTTTGCCTCTATTAGGGATTCAGATCTACCCTCATTAATTATCTGTTGTTGCACTTTCCTCATCTTAGATTGAATCAATTACTGATCTTGATGTATGTTACTGAACTCTTCCCTGTTCCATTTTTTTTATTTTACTTTCAATATCTTTGAGTCAGAGTTGGAAAGTATGCATTAGGTTTCTGCTTTCTTTCTCACTCTCTTTCCACTATTCCTTCAGTTTTCCAGTGAAGTTCAGGTCTCTTAACTAAAAGGTTTCAAACCTGAAGGGTGCCTTTTTTTCCCTTGTTTCATGTCCACTTATAATCTAATTGGCCAATGATCCGAGCCCAAGCAAGGTAGGCTGGATGCCTCATAGTAGACATCCTTGCTAATGAGATTTTCTGTTGCCAAGAATTTATCGAGGCAAGACGTTATTTTCCTATTTCCTCCCTGTCTATTATTCCACATATATCTTCCATTAATTTTTGGGATATCCACGAGGTGGAGCTCTTCTTAGATATCCCTGAATTGCTCCATTTCTGGCTCCTCCCTTCGAATTCCTCCTTTTTTCTCCTCTAGCGATGTTATCAGGTTGAAGTCATCTTCTATCAGCCATAGTTTTTCGTCATGCATTTGGTTTAGGGTCTTTATCCTTTGTAGGAAGTTTTCCTTTTCAATTGGGATGTGCGGGCCATAAACTGCTGAGATCAGGAACCAGTCATTAGTTCCTATGAGGCGGAACCGACCTGTGAGGATGTGTTGCATGCCTATCCAATAGTCTACAGTTACTTCTGCTGGATTCCACAAAATTGCTATCCCTCCTGCACTTCCTTTTGCATCTGTTTTCATTCCCTCATACCGTGGTTTCATCTTACTCAAGATCTCTTCTAGTTTTTCTCCTGTGATCTTAGTTTCTTGGAGAAGCATGAATTGTGGTTTTTCTTTTTTCAGTCACTCCACTAAGTATCTATGTTTTCCTCGGTTGTTTAGGCCTCTTATGTTCCAGGATATTACTATCATTGGGAAAATTTATTTAGTTGTTGGTATACCGCTGATAGCGGTACCACCCTGCCCGTGTTCACCATCATTTCACCCATTATATGTATTGATTCCTGTAGGTTTCTCCAGCCTCTTTTCTTCCCCCCTTTTTCTTTGTTTTGGTACTCTTGGGGATTTTCGTAGTGCATTCCCAATTGTTTTGCGATCTCGACCTGTCCCTGTCCTTGCTTAGCTTGATATTGTTGAAAAGTCTCTTTGTACAATTTCTTTTGGTCTTCTGGGATGAATCTTTCATCTAAGTGTCTCCATTCATTCAATAATTTCTTAAGGACTTCTTCTTCCATACTAAGCTCCTCCCCCTTTCTTGGGTCGATTTCCATTATAGTGGTTTCCATCCCTACCTGTTCATCTTTGTCTGTGAGGTCTCTTTGGGCTTTCCGCTTGGGTGTTGTTTTTGCTTGACTGGAGCTGCTCTCTTTTCCTTTTTCCTGACAATCCATGGGTTGGGTCTCGTTTTCCGCTTCTTCTTCCACCTGTAATACTTCATATCTGTTTTTACTACTCGACTGGGTTTGGGTTTCTTTTTTCTGGGTTATGGAGTCCCTTTGGTTGCCTCCTCTTGGTTTTAACTTCTTAGAACCCTTCATTTCCATCTCGTGGGTTCTTCTGCTGCTTGTCCTTGTTCTCCATCTCTTCCTCGTTAAGTGGGAATTCCTTGACTAAATGCCCATATTCATGGCACCTTCGACATTTGAACGGAATATGCTCATAGTCTAGGGTCTGCTGCTAAACATCCTCATGGTATTTTAGCTCCAATGATTCGAGTATGGGTTATGCTATGTTCATATATACACAGATTCTCGCATAGGATGTATATAGGCCTCTTTTTGTGGTTTCTGCTATTTTGACAAATTTTCCTATCGTATTCCCAATTCCCTCTAAAATTTCTAGATCTCAGAAGTCCATTGGGAGGCCAAACAGTCTTACCCATACCGAGGCTGCTAGGAATTTCTCTTTGTCGGGTTCATATCATTCCTCCCAATATCGCATGAACAGGCCAACATTATAATGGAAATAGGGGTCATTTTCAAATATTCTTTCTCTATCTTGCAGGTTTGAGAAGATTACCGTAAAAAAGCCTCTGGCTCCCAGCGTGAGTTCGATATGGCCCTTGGGTTGTTGTTTTTGTTGTATCCACTTGATGAGGTATTTCTCCGTCAGCCACACTCTCATGAAGTTGCAGATCATCGCATGGTCCTTCATGAATATTCTATATCTTTCCAATTTGTTCATCAGGATGACAAATCTCGGTTTCTTTGCTGCACATGGCAGGCACTTTCGCCTACGACAAGGCTGCCAATGCGTCTCGAGGACAGGGCCATTTGTCTGCTTCGTTTCTTGGGCTTGCGGCTGGGTGCTTGGTTTATGGCGGGAATCGCCCGCTGCAGCGTCCCGGTAGGAGGGGATCTCTCCCCCCCTAACTTCCTCTGTCATCACAGCTTGTCTTGTGACCCACATGCAGGCTGCACTATTGAAATAGTCAGGAAAACAGGTATCCGACTTAGCTTAGGGCATGATAGAGTTTCAAGTCTGCTAGGGTTGCAGACCACAGTTCATTAAGGGAATCCCATTCAACGTGTAATTTATTAGATGTTCAGTGGACACAAAATATTTAAAACAAAAATATATTAATAGTAAACCACACTTGTTGGTTCAAAACACGTCCGCCAAAAATTTCTCTTATGTGATTTCGACTGAAAGACTATGCTTAATTCGTTTTGGATCACAGAAGCCTGAATACAGAAATAAAAAATTGTTTTAATGTTAGTCATAAATTAAATGTATCAATGTCCATATTAAAAAAACATAATTTTATACCAACTTTATATAAAGAAAAACAAATTAATTTAAATTAAAAAATTCTTATATTTTCATTTTCTACAACCCAAGTGAGTATGAGGGAGATATTGTCACATAGCATTACATTTAAAAATAATAAAATAACAATTGCATAAACAAATTTAAAAATAATCTTACTAATATAATATAAATGATATTACACGATGTGTAATTCATTCCGTATTCACTGTACATATAATATTTAAAACAAAAATATATCAATAACAAAAATTGTTTTAATGTTAGCCATAAACAAAATATATCAATATATCAATGTCCATGCTAAAAAATATGATTTTATATGAACTTTATATAAAGAAAAATAAAGTAACTAAAAAAAAAAAAAAAAAAAAAAAAAAAAAAAACCCTTATATTTTCACTTTATTTCATTTTAAGTTGATATATAACATCTTAAAAAATCTAATAACAAATATAAGTTTGATGCGAGTTATAAATTAAATATTTCAATATCCATGTTGATAGAGAAAGAAGGAGAAAGTTTTTATTTCATTAATATATGTTTTCTAATTCAAGATATGAGGAAGATTTGTAATTCTTTCATTGTTTAATATGGTAAAACATTTTATTAGTATGTTGGTCAAAACTAGCATAGACCCATTACCAAGAACAGGGGGAAATCAATTCTCTTTTGGTGAAAAACTTTCCTCAAGTTTTCCACTCAGAAAGAAGTTTGCATCTTGACAAATACTTAGTAGATAGATTTGTATTGGTCATATAACATTTATCATCATCTTTTCATATAAATTTTTTTATTATAGTGCAGCGTTGCATGCTCCATTTGAGGAATATGACCAGTGGGGATGATTCCATTCCTTCCTCCCAACCACACAGGATAACCCCAATTGACACATTTTGTTAATAATTATTGTTAATATCTATTGATATTGAGATTATGGGTACTTGGGTGGGGAGGATTCCATTCCTTCCTCCCAACCACCTAGGATAACCCCAATTGACACATTTTTATAATATCTATTGATATCGAGATTATGGGTAATATCTAGAATGGCTAGAAAGCAAGTTTGTGTGCTTGCTCTTTTCTCTAGATTCAAATTTCCAATGAGACATTGGCTCATTGTATCTTCAAAAAAAGGGCAGGCATATACCTTCACTATTATGTCTCATCCTTAAGAGGTTGACTCATGAGTTTCTTCTTAAGTGTGGCTTGTGCCTATTGCACCTAGCCTAGGGCTTATAGTTGTAGGAAACCTAATTTGAGCTATGTTCTTGCCCATTAATAAGACACAATAACTAAATTAAACTTGGGTTTTTCTTATTAATATGAAGTAAGGACTAAACAAAACTCGAGTCTTCTTAAAAAATGTATCTGGTGCACTTGTAATTGATAATGGCAATGACAATTTCTCTTCACATTCTTTTGTTGGATTCACACTTATATTACGAAGGGGGGAGAGGGGAGGGGAGGGTGGGGTTGAATCAACATAAGACAAATTTCTTACTTGTTCAATGTAACAACCCTCCTCCCACATCTACCCAAGTAATCGACCAACTCGGGGAAAAATGCGATGAGAGACTACTATGATATGATTCAACCTCCTTGGTGACCTTCAGGAAATGGAATCGAAGGAAACACATCAACCATACCTTCCACATCAGCAACAAAACTCCCAAGAGGCATTCCAACCACCCAGGCATCCTGCCCCTAGGTCCCACTGAGTTTTTAGACCTTTGGACGCTCTCATGCTATAGGCATGCCAGCATCCAGGGACCTCTGGATGCTCTCACAGGCCTACAGGTACGTGTCCAGGGACTTTTCTCAACAAGCTTGTGCCAGTGTCCGCGGAATTTAAGACACTTTTCTAGCCCAAAATTTTGACCACTGCCCAGAACTTGATGTAACTTTCAAAATCCATCAAAAACATGATGTCAAGACTAATATACCAAAAATATACCTTAGGACTAGGGCTGACAATCCCCAACCGGGACTGACATTCTGTCAAACACTTGGCATCAATGCAATCTACAGGTCTAGGATACAAGACATAGCATGAATGACTGAAAAATCTTATGAAACATGATAAGAAGGATCACCACCTTCTCCCTTGAACTGTTATAACATCAATTATGTCTTGCATCCATCATTTTAACAATTACAAGTAAATACATTAAACAACCATGACATCAACTAGTCAATTAACCATGCTTATAACCAACATAAAACCATGTAAATAACATAGATATAACAACCATTAAATCCACATATAAACAAGTGCAAAAGCAAGAGAACTTAACTTTCATTAATCATAGGCAAATCCGACCAGGTTCAGGACTTCCACGTACCACCCGACCGTATACATGGCTGAACCAATTCTTTCTTTCAACTACTCACCCCCGTGCCATATTCCAAGCATGAATATGAGATCTCATGGATAAACCAATTCAAAAACAACTAAGGGAATCCAGAGGTTAAACCACCTCTACCTTCACCAAACAGTGATCACACCAAAACTGGTGCTCCGATCACAAAACCGAACCAAACTTGGAATGCCATCTGGAATCCATCACTATCCTTGAGGAAATTTTTGTCTCATCTCTCAAGATTTACCGCAATTCAATCCTGGATCACTATGCCCTAAACCGTGACCAGTCTCTCAAGCTTTACCACAATCCAAACCCGGATCACTAGGACCTAAATTGAGACTCCTCCCTCAGGCTTTACTGTGTATCTCGCCAAAATTGGTTAAGCGATTCCTAGGCGTTTGGGAATGAACCTTGAGACCACCTCTGCCCCGGATTCCGAAATCTATTTGGAAAATCCAAAGCTCAAAACCGAGATAAACATCCCAACACACCATGGCATCCGGAAAAGGCAAGGCTAGGTTGAAAACACTGTCATACCTAGAAAAACCAGGCCACTGACAACAAGAGAACCATACACCAATATGCAAACCATGCAGGTCAAAACCAGTTAGGAAATGACACATGCAATATGTTACCTGCAAGTATTCCTACCGAATTTGCTTGATCCTACTCTTCCTTGCTTGATCCTTACTTTCCTTCCTTTCCTTTCCTCGTCCTTCCCTACCTTGCTCCAAAACTTGAGCAAAATCTTGAGCCAAGAGCTTGCCAACTGATCCTCAAAAGCCTTTTTATCAATGAGGCCTCTATTTTCTTCATTTTCCATTATTTTCCTTTGATTTCCTCCTCACGTGCAACCTGTGGCATTTCACCTTACTTTTCTCTTAATTTCCTTTATTTTCATAAATAAATGTGCCAAAAATGACTTTTTTTCTTTTAATGCCTTTGCCTTTGCCTTTTCCAATCTCCTTAGCCATAATAAACTGAAATGAACACCCACACCAAGATGTCCTACCCAATATTCAGCTTGGAATACGTGTCCCTTGACCATGGTCTTATTTTTCCTTTATTTATTTTTGTTACATGGAATTTTAAATAGGGTTGTTACACAACTCTCCCCCTTGGGGAACACTATCCTTGGTGTTAAACCACACCAAGACCTCAACAAAATCGCTGAAAAGAGAACATACTTCCCATGGAGCTTTATAACTTAGCTCCTTGCAGTATTTACAATGAAAGACCTACTCAAAAGAAAAACATCATGACAACATGACCAGATAAAAACCATACCACTTACTGGAGCTTTATAGCATATTACGGTATTTACAATAACCACATATGCACATTTTCTAAACCAACAAATAAAAGGAGACGATGCTTGCATCCACAACAAGGGAATCCAGAGGCTCACACCTCCACCCCCAAAGCAATACCAAGATTCACCTCCTTCCTAGGAAGTCCAGGATCCACTGTCATAGTCAAAGCTGCATCTAATGTCCAGTGCTACAATCCTGTGCCACTTGTCCTCTCAGTGAATAGTTACCGGCTCATTGTTCTAGGGTGCACTCCAAATGTGCATCTGATTCCATCTGGCAATGCTCATGACCAAAACAAATATATTCCCGACCTTCCCTTCTCTGTGACACAGTCCCTCGGGAAATCCATTCACCCCCTTTCGTATAGTCACTCACCTTCCAAGTTCCTCGACATCCCCTATCCTGGGAGATCCATCCCTTGGTAAGGATTCCTCACATTAGAAAGTCAAACAACCAAGGCATATACTTGCCTCAAACCATCATATTGATCATAACATGTTCATGGAAATCAATGGACATTATTGGGTATCAATGTCCCACAATGGCCCTGCTTTTGAAGTGCTTTACCATCATACTGGTGCATGTTCTAATTCCTTTTTTCGTTGCTGCCAATGCTTACAGTCGATTTCAACCACCCAACCGGGCATGTTCATGCATTCCTGTTCCAAGCACATAACTTCCATTAGATGCAAAATAAATTGAAATAACTTCACATCATACCTTATTGGTAGCTCATCAATAAGGTTCACTTGCAATCCTATTTACTTCTTGTCACAACAAATCAAACTAGCATCTTTGATCAAATAAACATGTTATCAAAATATCACATCAGGTTATCTCAAAACACAACCATCATAGATCAAAATCATGAATCACATGCAATCATCATAAACTATAATCATAACTCACATGTAATCATCATAGACCAGAATCATAAATCACGTGCATAATAAAACTGAAATAAAATATTGATACTTATCCTTTAATCAATCCTTAACTTCTACCTTTGTCCTTATTCCGTATGCACTTCAGATCAGTTTCCACACCTGACAAACACCTAGTGCTTTCTTCTCAACCATGTGCACATACACATAGTGTGCATCACACACATACAACCACACATGACATACAACACCATGCAATACATGCACCTACACCTGACCTACAACTCATACATCTACACCTAGTGTACAACACAACACAATACATACGCCTACATCCAGTGTACACCACCACACAATACATACACCTACACCTGATGTACAACACAATACATACATCTATACCCGATGTACAACACCACACAATACATGTACCTACACCTGACATACAACACAACACAATACATGTACTACACATAGTACAACACAATGAGTACACATGTCACAATACCACAAGTACACCATGCACATACATCACACTACATGTACACAACACAACATGTACGGCATGCACATGGTACCACATGTACAACATGTAAATAGTACCACCTATACACAACACCACCTGCACAACATGTACACAACATCACATGTACACGACACCACCTGCACAACGTGTACACAATGCCACATGTACCTTGTACCACCTGTACAATGTGTACACAACACCAGATGTACGCAACACCACATGCACGACACCACATGTACACAACACCATATGCACGACATGTACACAACACCATCTGCACACAACACCATATGTACAACCTGTATACAACACCACATGTACAATCATGCACACAACACCATATGTACATAGCATTGCATATGCAACATGTACATAGCACCCTATGTACACAACACTACATATCCAACATGCGCAAAACACCATATGCACACAACACTGCATATCCATCATGCACACAGTACAATATGCACACAACACCGCATATCCAACATGTACATAGCACCATCTATACCCATCGCTATATATGTAACATTCGCACAACACTATATGTACCACCCTGCACATAACATTGCATGAACATGTACACACACTATATATGCACAACACCACATGTGCACAACATCACAGATGCAACATGTACACCATATACAACATATGCACCATAGTAGTACCACACTTCCAAAACCACACTATCCCTACCAAGCAACCTTGTGTTAAGGCCTCCAGATCCTCGATGGAGGCTATATTTTCTCCGTTAACCCTTTACACACGGTTTCACATGTGTTTCATGAGACTAATGCTAAATACACATGAAGGCCATTTTATTGATGTTTTTCATCTGTTGCGCTTTTTCCAGGCACCAAGGATGGCTGATTTCCAATAGGCGATAAGCACCCTGTACTAAGCCTTGGCCCTTGGTTTCCTTAGGACAACATGACCACCTGCTTTCTTGCATATCTGTGAAATTACACTACAACACATGAACCAACCATCGCAAGCCTCCGAGCATTGATTTATGGAGCGATGTCATATCATGCCACACGGCGTCTTCTGACCAATGACACATGTCACCCAGATATGGCCTCTTAGGCCATTCAAAAACATAGAAACAACCTGTGATGTGTCCCTCCATACCATGATGTCTATTAGTGTCGGTCATGATGCCCTCCATCAGTGATCAAAAAAAACTCTTTGCATATGCATAAGTAGGTGTCTCATCGATGTCAGTTTTGCATTCCATTAGGCATGCCATAAAACTGATGGAGGAGCTGGTCCTTGTTCCCTTCTTGGCTTTGTTGGATCAGGTCATATCAGTTAATGAACTTGTGTCACGCTTGTTTTGTTTTGTCTTGAAGTCCAAAGTCTTAGGTCTAGGGTTTCGGTCAAATGTCATTGAAAGATCATGAGTCAGAGGTCCATGGGTCCCCAGCAAGCCGGAAGGAGGTATGTAAATATGTTTCATGGATATTTTCATCAGGTACAGCTCATTTATACCTTGGATTTAAAAACCATGTTTTTAAAGCCAAGGTCATGTCAATTTTGCAAAAAATAAGGAAATTTTCAAAATTCTTCAAAATGCCGGCAATAACCCTGGTCTCCTCACTAGAGTCCATCAGATGGTCAACCTGCAAAAAGAACGGAGTTAAAGCACCCAAAAAGTCAAATTCAGGACAAAGCAAACTCAAAACAGTGTTAAAGAGAATGTCAAAACAAAACATTAGAAAGTGGGTTTGGTAAGTAAATTTTTTCAAATTGGGCTTATAAAGAGTCAAATTCCCTCTAAAACACCCTCATTGTGCATCTACGAGCTTGCAAAGAAGAGTGAGAGGGCGAAGAAGGCGAAAGGAGGCGAATTGCAGAGAATTTGGGTCATTTTCAGGTGCGCGACCACTCGGGAGCCGTGCGCGACCAGTTGGGCAGTGCGCGACCAGTCAGCAACTCCTCCGCAGTGTTAATTCCTAACGGGCGCGACCAGTCAGGCTGTGCGCGACCAGTCAAAGCCCGTGCGCGACCAGTCAAACTGTCTTCCACAAAACCACTTCAAATTTGCTCAATCGCCCTCTTGCTTGCTAAATTGATCGAGGTAGGGTCTTCTAACATGCTGGATGCTTGAAATCAAGGATGTTGGGCTTGTGCTTATATATATTTGCTACCAAGAATGTAAAGAGGAATGGATTTTAGTTATTGCTTGTTCATGTAGGCATTATGCTAGGGTTGGTGTTCTTTTTCAAGGTTTTAAACTCCCATTTATTCCCTCCATTGTTTCCCATTAAATTCACAATTGTTATGATATGTCTCTATCTTATGTCATTTGCAAAGAATGTTAAATTTCCCATCCCCAATACCTAAACCCTATCCCTCCGTCACATACATTCCCTAAACCCTAATGCCCTCCATCTAATCTACCCAAAACCCTAACGTCCTTCACACAGCAAGGATAACAAATAAACACAGCAAGAATAAAATGATGTGCAAAAAGAAAAAGGCAATATGATGGAAAAATGACAAAAACTAAAAGAAAGGCAAAATGACTGTGCATAGTCATTACAAAATAGAGAACATATTTGCTGTGTATATTCAAAGCAAAAACAAAGACAATGCAGCTGTGTATATTTATCAAAAAGACATATTGCTTTGAGTATTCATTACAAAAATAATGTTGCTGTGTCTCCCAAAACCAAACCCTGTTTTTCCTTTTCCCTTCTATCCCCTAAATATCCTTGTTTCAATACAACTCTTTTCCCTTTTGAAGTTGTCAATGAAATCCCTTTTACCCTTTTGACAAAAATGTAAATAAAGCCCTCCTTCCCCTATGACAAATGTAAAAGAATCCCTTGTTTCCCTTAGCATCAAATGTACATGAATCCCTTGAAAAACAGAGTATGCCTTATAATGTACAGTCAAAAGACAAAAATCAAAGAGCAAGTTGTTGATGCTAGTGATCTATGCTGCCCCATACCCCTGTTATACATGCTGTCCCTTACCCCCTGTTGAGCATGTATGTCATTTCCCTTGGTTATTATCATCCATGTTTCCCTAATAAAAACATTTCTTTGCAAATGATTTCCCGGTGATTAAGATGAGATTGTATGTTTGACAGTTTGTGAATTGTCCCTTAGAAATTCCCTATTTTTATATGTTTCCCTTTCCTTATGAAAAATCCCCTTCCCTAACATTTCCTTCATGATTTTGTTCCCCTTGAAAACAGCATACAACTCAGCATTTTTGCAGGCAAGGGCAGCAGTTAACTTTGTCTATTTTCTCCACTTTGCTCAAAAGCACCATGTCAACCACTGAAACCTATGAGCAAGGTGATGACCGGTCTTCTTCCACAGAGGTTGAGGTACAGCAGAGGCCTCATAGGGGTGGCAAAGGTGGTCATCATAAGAGAGAAGAGCCCACATCTTTAGCAGAATTGCAGGCCTGCCCTTTGGCAGTGAATTGTTTCCGTTATATGTCATGTTTTCAGTTCTGTGAGAGGCTTGCCCAGATTCAGCACCACAGGGAGTTGGCCCGCTTATTTGTTTTTCACCTTCATGATGGGCAGTTCACTCTTGCAGGGGTGAATTTTGTGCTATCTCCGGAGGTGATTTCAGAGGCTACCGGGATACCAAATGTGGGTGAGGTGTGGCCCAAGCGCAAACTACTGGATTATGTTTATTTTGAGCCATATGTCAGGCCAGCATTCATGAGCCACTTGTCGGGGTTCTTTCCTTTCAGATTCCTCCGGGGGGAGTATGCTCCGATCATGCGGCTTATCATGCATTACTTCACATGTGAGGGGAGATTTTCACAGGTCTTCTCTTATCACATTCGCCTGTTGATGCACTTTACCCGAGTGAGGATGATGAACATCCCGGTTTTCTTCTTCCAGGACATTCAGAGGATGGTGTCCGTGTTCCAGAGGCGGTCCCCAGCTCAGCAATATAGGAGTTTGTGCCATCATGGTCTCATCCAGCTCATTGTTTCCCATCAGTTGAGTCAGCAGGGCATTCCATGGGCAGACTTCATTTCTCATGAGTTCTTTACAGTGCCACCACAGCCACACCCAGAGCCAGAGGTCATTTATGAGGAGGGAGGTCCATCTCACCAGCCCGAGATCATTGTTCCAAGACAGGTTGCTTCCTCACCTCAGGTCACCTACCAGAGAGGTCACAGGACCTTGTTTGCAGCAGCTCGACGAGTACTTTCTCCACAGCAGGTGGAAGGGGTCTCGCCATCATCATCTACAGGTCAGCGAGTGTTATCTCCACACCAGGTGGAAGGGGCCTCGCGTTCTCCATCAGCAGTACGGGAGGGCAAAAAGCCCATGACAGAGGAGGAGAGATCCGGTGACACACAGGTTAACATCATTAATCTTGATGCTCGCTCCCCCACTTCAGATTTGCATGAGATCATCCGACAAAGAGAGGCGGAAAACCGCTTGTTACAGCAGAAGCTCGACATGGCCCAATGGACAATAAACTATCTTGAGCAGCGCAACAAGCAACTTGAGGATGAGAAAGAGTTGGATGAGCTGTGGAGGATTCGAAGTGACCGAGTCATCAACCGTAGGAGGCCCGGTGACTTGCTGCCCAAGGAGAGGGAATCCATGCTTATCCGTGTGAATGCACACTTGCAGAGGCTGTTAGAGAAGGCAAACGAGGACAAGAGGTTGCTACGGAACATGAAGAATCACTATTGGGCGAGGATGCATGTTTGCAAGGCGAAAATGAAGATGTTCCAAAGGAGGTTGTCCGAGGCCCATAAGAGGAAGAAGAAGACCAACCCGCTCCATATCTTGGCTGAGGCCTCTCTCACTCACCATGATACTCATTAGCATCCTCCTAGCAGCAAACCCAAGAAATTTTGAGAGTTTTGAAACATTTTTGGCATTTTTGGGAATTTTACAGGTTTTGGCCATTTGACTGGTCTCACCCCGCGTGCGACCATACATGGGGGCAACTCAGAACGGGGAAAACTTTGCATTTTTGGAATTTTCATGCAAAAATACACTTGCCTATGGATGGGTTTCAGATTTTATGGAGATTTGGGTTTCCAAAAGCTCAAAACACATGCAAATTTTGACTTTCTGCCCCTATTTTGAGTTGCAGAAAGCTATCTTGGGAGAAATGACTTTTGAGGGGTCAAATCAACTCCAAATTCAGAAATTCTAGTGGGGTTGGAAAGTAGACTCACAGACCTTTCCAACGAGCTATCTTGCACCTGATTTGGACACCGGGAAGGCCCTCAAACAGAGCTGTGAATGTGCGCGACCAGTCAGGGAAATTTGCCTGTTTTGACCAGTTCGGCCAGCAAAACACTGTTTTCATCTTGGTTGACTTTTGAGGCATGTAAATGATGGATTTTTGTGTAATTTTCATGGCATTTAGATGCTTTTACTCTCCTTCATCACTTCTAGAAGATTCTTTGATGTAAATGGTAAATATTTAATGCATGGATAGGTTTCCTAAGTTTTAGAGGCAAGTTGTTTTCACTGCCTATTATCTAGTGCTCAGTTTAGAATTAGTTGAAACAGCTCCTAGGAAGCTGAGCTCGACCCCTAGAGGTGGGGAAAGGAGTTAGATCATCTAAATTATGCCTTCTCTTTCTCATTTTCATGGTTGGACTCTTGAGGGAGAAGCTCCTATTGTATATTTTACTTGTATCTCTGCAATTTGAGGAAAAGGAAGACCAGGGTTTTGCAGACATCATTGGGATTCTTGTGGACTCTTGTGTTGATGGTGTGTTCTCTTATTGTAATTGTAAGTGTGTTTATGTGTTCCATCTCTTTCTTTACTGCAGCTTATTAAACAAATGAAGTGATAAAGTTTGAATTCATGCTTGCCATGCTCAGCTTTCAAATTTGTTTAATGTTTATGTTTTCCACTGTCTAGAGAGGATTCAAAGTCATTGTTTGCCCTCTTTAGCTTCTCTTTTTTCTTCCTTGATCATCCATCTCAGCTAAAGGCATCAGCACAAACTCCTACCTTGCCCCAAAGACCCACCTGCAGAAACTGTGTCAAATCCCCGCACCCTAAAATTGCAGATCCTCCAATTGCCACCAAAAACCCCAAAAACTTTAAATCAACCCTCCTTATCAGTTTACTAGCCTAATATCAGTGTTCCTAATTGGGTCAGCTCATCCTATTGAAAGATCTACCGAGTTTGACCGGAGAGAGCCTTCTCATACCCCGTAGGGCTAGCTACGAGGTGAAATGGTTTGATGTTGCCTTGAAGGTTTACCTTCCTCAGCCTAGGGTGAAATCTCAAGTGCTAACAATGTCATGCTAACATAAGCGACCATGTGTCCCTTATTGGAACCAATTAGATCCTACCACTTGTCCTTATCAGAGCTCCTCTGATGCTACCATATGTCCTTATCGGAGCAAACCAGACACCTCCACGTGTCCACTTGAGGAGAGAGAAAGGGCCTCACCCTTCTTGGTTTTGCATCGATATTCTTTGTAAAAAAAATTTCGGCTCTCTCAACGATTTAACACTGGAGGCCTTAATCAGAAAATTCCAATGGCTGTGACGTATGGAACCACCAATCACCGATCTCGTATGCATCATTGTGCACCGATACATAACTTGTGCGCCGGTACACCTTTGTGCCCACTGCCATGACCTCCGATACACGATATTGCAAATCACATATCACAATTTGTTGTTGCACTGCACCACTGGGAACCTCCGATCATTGATTGCGATATTCTGGGACCTCCGATTGGACACATGTCACACAGACATTAGAAGTTCTCTTTTGAAGAGGCAAAAAATCAACAGGCTATAACTTTCGAATGACAAGTCCATTTATGGACTTCTGCATACTATTGGAAAGCTCTTACAGAGAAATTTCCAATGAAAGGAGCTCGATTAGCCACTGAGTCGATTTTCTGTCTCAAAATATGACTCCAAGGTCACTGCGTACCTTCTTCTCCTTGAATCTCTAGACAATTGGGAAACACACCCACAATGTGTTCTTATCATGAGGCCTACAACAACCATGTACATCCTTCCTAGTCCATCACTGTAATCATCATGTTATGGATTCTCCAATAAGCCTGCTACTATGATGATTTTCTACATGAAGCCCTTAGCTACCATGTGATTTCATTTTGACCAACATAGTAGCCAATATTTTATGGCCTTTCAATAAGCCTACCGCTGTGATGATTCTCTACAAAACAATGTAGTAACCATGGGATTTATCCTTGCCTGCCACTATCAACATCAAGTACCATAACTCTCCATGTTAGGTTGGTTTGAGATCAATTCCAACACTCCTGCCAATAGTTAGGCAATGCCAACTTCCCAACACATCTCCTCAACAGGATTGTTGACATCAATGCCAACATACTTGCAGACATCTTTACTAGACCACTAGCTATCGACACAACGTCAACTGTCCAACAATATCCCTCTTTGGCATTGATGGCAACACTGTAGACTCCCCCTCAGCTTGTCATGGTTTGCTTTGATGCCAAATTTATCCCCCTTTGACATCAGTGGCAAAGAAAGCTTCACTTGTATTCCCCCTGAACCAATGCAACCTACTCTCCCATGTATTCCTCCTGCTCAATAGTTTCCACCACCTATCAAAGAGAGATCATTTGGAGGGAGGAGTGACAACCCCTATATTTTGCCTAAGATACTCAAATGGTTCTCTTGCAAGTGGCTTGGTAAAGATATTTGCCAGTTGCTCTTTAGTGGGCACATACACAAGTTTAACAATGTTGGTTGCAACTTGTTCCCTCAAAAAATGATACTTGATGGAATATACTTGGTTTTTTAATGCATGACTAGATTTTTTGAGATGTTGATTGCACTAGTGTTGTCACACATTATTGGAATGGGATTAGACAACTCTACTTGTATATCCTTTAAGGTCTGCTTCATCCAAATAATTTGTGTACAGCAAGTCGCAGCAGCAATATATTCTGCTTCAACAGTCGATAGAGAGATGGAGCCTTGTTTCTTACTAACCCACGATACCAAGCAGTCACCCAAAAAGAAGGCTGCACCTGAAGTACTTTTCCTGTCATCAAGACTTCCAGCCCAATCTGCATCTGTGTAGGCCTTCAAATTGAAGTCTTCACTCCTAGCATACAACAACTCATATTCAACAGTGCCTTGAAGATATTTGAAAATCCTCATAACAACTACCACATGACTTTCTCGCAGGCAAGCCTGAAATATTGCCACAATGCCCACAACTTGCATGATATTTGGCCTTGAAGCTGTCAGATACAGTAAGCTTCCTATCATCGATTTGTATTCAGTCTGATTTACCTGTGGCGTTGCATCTTCCTTGCACAATTTACAACCTGTAGTCATGGGTGTGCTGACCGGTTTGCAATCCTCCATTCCAAACTTCTTCAAAGTTTCCTTGAGGTATTTGGATTGAGATATTAAAACTCCTCATGAAGACTGAGTAATTTGCAGACCTAAGAAGAAGGAAAACTCACCAATCATCAACATTTCAAACTCTGTTTTCATGTAGTTTGCAAACTGATGCCCCAACTACTCCACATTGCTGCCAAATATGATGTCATCCACATATACCACCACTATCAAAAGATGATCATCTTCAGATTTTACATAGAGATTGCTAGCAACTGATCCTTTCTTAAAACCTTGTTGCTGGAGATACTTATCCAACTTTTCATACCATGATCTAGGGGTCTGCTTCAAACCATACAAAGCCTTCTTTAATTTGCATTAAATCCCTTCATTATAGGAGAGCGAATACCTTAAGGCTGCTCAATGTAAACCTCCTCTTCTAAGTCTCCATTGAGAAAGGAAGACTTTACATCCATCTGCTAAAATTTGATGTTCTTGTGGATGGAAAGAGCAAGGAAGATTCTTATAGCTTATAGTCTTGCTAATGGTGCAAAGGTTTCTTCAAAGCATACCCCTTCTATCTGGGTATAACTTTTGAAAAACAACCGATCTTTATTCCTGATTACTTTACCTTTTTCATTCATCTTTTTCATGAAAACCCACTTGGTCCCAATAACATTTTTCTATTTTGGTCTTGGGACAAGCTCCCATGTGTCATTCTTTTCAATTTGGTCTAGCTCTTCATTCATGGCTTTCACCTAGAACTTATCTTCACTTGCTTGATAGATATTTTTGGGTTCTATTTGTGATAGTAGAGCCAAATTTGCATGATTTTTATTTCCCACAAGTCTCCTTCTGGTCTGGACACCCTGTCTTTGAACTCTAAGAATCTGGCTCTTAGGGTGTTCCTTTTGCACATACCTAGAAGGAATTTTTGGCCTTGAAGATGTGCTTGCTTCCTCACCTTCATTGTATGAATTTGTTTCATTCAGATCTGCGTCCCTCAAATCTAAACTCTCTTCATCATCTGAGTCCAAGTTATTTTCAAAGGGTTAAGGTTGTGAGCCTACTTCATCAACCATTATTCCAATGCAGTCTTCTATCTTCCTTGTCCTCTTGTTGTAGCATATGTACCCTTTGCTTCAAATAGAGTATCCAAGAAATATTCCTTCATCAGCTCAAGCTTCCTAAGGTTCTTTTCATTTCTTTTAATGAAGCACTTGCTCCCAAACACCTTGAGGTGTTTAACTGATGTAGGTCTACCCTTTCATAACTCATATGGAGTTTTGTCACTGTCAGGCATGAGATGAGTTATGTTTGACAAGTATATTGCTGTCTGAGTTACTTCTCCCTAGAAGTGGTGAGCCACTCTTGCTTCATCTAACATCGCTCTGGCCATTTCCTAGATTGTTCAGTTCTTCCTCTCCATAACTCCATTTTGCTAAGGAGTTCTAGCCACTGAGAACTACCTTCTAATACCTTGCTCTTCATAGAATTATTCAAACTCTTTTGAGGTGAACTCTCCCCCTCTATCTGATCTCAAGCATTTTATCTTCAAATCTTTCTCATTCTCTACCTGAGCCTTAAACTTCTTGAAGTGCTCAAATGCTTTTGACTTTTCTTTTAGGAGGAGAATCCAAGTAGCCCTTGTGTAATCATCAATGAAAAACAAGAAGTACCTTTCTCCTTTTGATGTTTTTGTTCTTGTGGGGCCACAAATATCTGTGTGAATAAGCTCCAGAGGTCTGGATGAGGAGAACTCTTTCATTTTGAAATGAGTCCTAGTCTTCTTGCCAAACTGACATGACTTGCAGATGGTGTTATCAGGCCTTGAAAATCTAGGTAATCCTTTTACTGCGCCTATATTTCTTATCCTTATCAAGCTATCAAAATTCATGTGTCTGAGCCTCTTATGCCATAGTTGTGCTTCACTAGTTTTTCTCAAGTAACAACTGACCCTTGAGTCATCAAACACATAAATGTTATTGTGAGTCCTGACTGCCTTCCCCACTAGTTTTCCATCTTTTATATTGTGGATCTCACAATCTTTAGATCGAAAGGTCACATTATACCTGTTGTCACACATCTAACTAACACTTAGTATATTGTGTTTGAGGCCTTCAACATACAACACATTTTGTGCTTCTGTCTTCTGATCAAGGCTGACCACTCCTTTTCCTTTGATTCTTGCTGGAGCGTTGTTACCAAAGGTGACATTGCCTCCTCTGTATTTTTCTTTTAGTGACACAAACTTGCCTTTGTCTCCAATCATTTGTTTGGAAAAACCATTGTCTACATGTCATTTGTTTCCTTTATCATGTGCTGATAATGCGAGCCCACATGACATGCTCTTTTTGGTCTTTTGTTTCTAGATTTTTTTATCCTTTTATATGTGTGTCTGTTTGTCAGTTTGAGATTTAGACATGTATTCAAACCTGCTTCTACACTTGCTAGCCTTGTGCCATAAATGATTACATTTAAAACATTCAACTTCACTTTGTAGGGGAGTGAAGGCATTCTGATTCCTAAAAGAGGAATCTTGAGACTTAAGAGTCCGGTGAGAATTAAACCTACGATTTTCATCTCTTTCAACTTTGACACTTCTACAGTCAATGGATTTGTGTCCAAATATGTGAAACTCATAGAAATGACCATAAAAATAGTAGGAACACCTATTGTTAAAATCATTGTGAGATTTATCAGAGAAATACCTTGGTCGACTGATTGTTTGGCTCATCCTATATTGACGATCTCCCATTTGTCTGATTGCTTTTCTACCTTCATGAACTCTTTCGTGATGCTTCTTCCTCTGACTTTGTTGTTATCCAACTCTTGCAAACCTGAAGCTTATATTCTTCTTTCCGTTAGAATATTCTTGTCCCTTAGAGTACCCCAGTCCACTTCTGATTCCTGAGGGCCTTTGACAACTCAGAATCTGATTTAGTTTCCTAGTTCCTTCAACGATTTTTTCACTTAGAACCCTCTCATTCTTTGCTTCCTCAAGCTCATTTCTTAGAGAGACCACCTCTGCTTCAAGATATTGGAAGTTTTCTTCCCATTCATGAATCGTATCTTGAAGTACCTCCTCCTTTCGTCTGGATTCATCCACCTCAACCTTTAAAGACAAAAAATCATCTTTGCAGGTTTTTGAGGTTGTTTCCCTTCTCACCTTGAGCAGCGCTTGTTTCAGCTGCTTGTTCTCCTCTTCTAGTCTTTCACAACTTCCCTATTCTCCTTTCAGCAGAAGAGCTAGACTATCCTTTCTCTTGATAGCCTCTTTAAGTTTTTCTTTATGGCATGCAAACTCCTCATTATCTGAGTTATACATTACTTATTCTACATGCTGCAATTGTTCCTTTAGCTGCTTGCTTTTCATCCTAGCTTTCTTCAACTCATCAAGGGCACTGATGAGTTTTGCTTCAAGATCTACCACTCCTCCCTCTTCTTCCTCTTCAGAGTTCACAATACCCTGTTTCTCGGAGTCTGTTTTGAGGGCCATAAAAAGGTACCTTTTTGACTCATTTTCAGATGAGTCTCTAGAGTCTAATTCCGGAGCAGAACTATCCTCTTTGGAATAAAACCCTTTCTTCTTGTAGGGTTTCTTCTTCTGAAATGTCTGAGACTTATTTCTAACTTTCAAAACTTCTTCTCTTTCAACCTTTTCCTTTAAAGGGAATTTGGAAGAGAAATTTCCAACTCTTCCACAGTCGAAACACTTAAAGGGAAACTTCCCTTTATATTTACCAGAGCCATGCTTCAGTTTTTTGGCTAGTTGAGCTAGATCCTGATCAGACTCACTACTAGAGTAGTCTTGATTAACTCTGTGTTCCTTGCCCTTATTCGATACTCTAAATGCATCTTCATTTGGTTCATATTTATCCATACCTACTCTCATCTCATAAGCTGTGAGAGTACCATGTAGTTGATCCATGTTGCGATCCTTTAGGTTGACCATTTCCTCTAAAGCCAAGATTTTGGCATTAAATTTCATGGGAAGAGGTCTTAATATGTTTTGAACGATCAATTATTCCTTGACTTCATCACCAAGTCCCCTAATCATATTAACCACCTCATCAACTTTGAGGAAGTATTCAACTATGCTCTCATTCTCAGTCATCTTCAAGATTTCAAACCTCATTCTGAAGCTCTGAAGTTTGGCTTGCTTCACTTTTTCATCCCTTCATGACATTGGTTAAGATTCTACCACATTTCATAAGTAGACTTACAATGCATGACTTTCACAAGTTCTGACTGACTTAGACCAGCAAGAATGACATGCTTGGCTTTACCTTTACTTCGATATAGTTTCTTTCCATTTGCATCTGTGGGGGAAATATTTGGGACATTGTAATTTACTAGTATTGAGGTCCAAACATCTATCCCTAGGGACATAAGGTATGCCTCCATTCTTACTTTCCAAAAGGCATAATTGACTCCATCAAAGACTGGTACCCTACTCGAATAAACTTCTTGACTCTCTTGCCTATTCATAATTCCTTAAGGATCTACCTTCTAGTGGTTAAACTGTTATTGAGGGAACCTTGCTCTAATACCAATTGTTGGAATTAAGGAATTGTTGAGAGGGGGGGTGAATCAGTAATTTAAGAAACTATTTATTTTCTTTCCTTACTATGCTTATAGTTCCTTCTTATGTCTTATGTTCTTTCATATGTAAATCATTCATTCATGAAGCAGTATAGTGATAAAATTTTAGAACACATTTTCAAACAACAATATCATTATCAACATACATTTGACAAAGTATTTTCACGTGTAAACCATGAGGGAAAAAACCAACAATGTTGTTTGTTTTATGATGTAATTTAAGCACCAAATTAATTACATCTATTTGTTTTGAGCACCCACTCACTGGAGTCACCAACTCCCTTTGTTTAGCAAGCACCAACTTGCCAAGAGGAACCAACCTCTTTTGCTTAGAAAGCCCCAAATTTCCTAGAGGAACCAACCTCTTAAGTGTGCAGCCACCAACATGTCACTGCCACTGTTCTTCTATTTCATACAATTTTCAAACTGAAAACAGAGGTATACAAATTACAAGTAAAATACCAACTTAATGGTTGTCTGCATATTTGAAATCTGCACTCTGCTTTCTGAACACTTGTGGCAATCTTCCTCTTGGAGCTCACTGCAACACTTGTTATGTGCTCTTCTTTCTCTGCTGATGGCTCTCCACTGTTTCACTACAACACTACCCTTGCAAGACTCTGCCCTGATGCTCAACTCATTGCTCTTCTCTCTCGCACATATGCTTACCCTCACACTTTTCTCAATAGAGGTTCTTAATTTTGTTCCCTGTGATGCTCTTAGCTCAATGTGGTCAATGTCATAATCAATTCTGCCAACACATGTACTCCAGGCATGGCACCCCATTCTTCTACTGATATACGCTAACTCCAGTTCAGTTGTTGCATTAAACTCATAAGGATGGGCGATGATCACTTCTCTGTCATACCACTGAATCTCCATGCTATGTATTAAATCTTAGTCATACTGCATATTTCACAGAGGCTCCACATGATTCTCTGTGGCTCGTAAATATCTACCTGTACATCGTCATGGAGTCTCTGTTCTGTATTCAAGACTACAACTGCTGATTCATACATCTTTAATATGCCTATGTAATTTTTTTCTATCGACGTATTCACACTAAAGAACACTAGCAGAGCTTTTTCAAATCAGCTCTTTTACACATAAAATCCATACAAAACAACGGGGTCTGATCGTCCTTAGCCCTTTTCGTATAAACTCATTTTTCTCATTTTTCTCCATACGACTGAGGGCTATGACCGAGGGCTCATCCTCAAGGTGCTAAGACCTCTAGACCCTCGATGGGGGCTATATTTTCTTCATTAACCCTATACGCATGGTTTCACATGTGTTTCATGAGACTGGCACTAAATACATATTGAGGCCCTTTTATCAGCGTTTTCCATAAGTTTCACTTTTTCCAGCCACCAACGATCGCCGATCACCGATTTCCGATAGGTGATAGGCACCTTGTACTAAGCCTTGGCCCTTGGTTTCCTTAGGACTCCATGTCCACCTACTTTCCTACATATCAGCGAAATTACACAGCAACACATGAACCAACCATTGCAAACCTACGATCGTCGATTTCCGGAGTGACGTCATCTCATGCCACATGGCATCTTCTAACCAGTGACACATGTCACCCAGATATGGCCTCTTCGGCCATTAAAAAACACTGAAACAACCTGCCACATGTCCCTCTGTACCATGATGTCATGCTGATCTAAGCATCCACGTGTCCCTTATCGGAACTAATTAGATCTTGCCACTTGTCCTTATCGGAGCTCCTATGATGTTGCCATCTGTCCTTATCGGAGCAAGCCAAACAACTCCATGTTTCCTCCTGGAGGAGAGAGAAAGGGTCTCACCCTTCTTGGTTTTGCAACGATTTTCTTTGTAAAAAAAATTTGACTCTCCTGGTGATTTAACACTGGAAGCCTCAATCGACGTTCACTGATCGGCAAATTCCAATGGCTGTGACATATGAAACCACTGATCGCCGATCTCTGAAGCATCATTGTGCACCGATACATAACCTATGCACTGGTACACCTCTGCACTAATTGCCAGGACCTCCAATACACGATATCGCAAATCGCATATTACAACTTGATGTTGCTCTACACCATTGGGAACCTCTGATCACCGATTGCGATTTTCCGGGACCTTCGATTGGACACTTGTCACACAGACACTAGAAGTTCTCTTTTGAAGAGGTATAACTTCAACTAGCTCTAACTTTCGAACCACGAGTCCATTTCTGGACTTCTAAATACTATTGGAAAGCTCTTCCAGAGAACTTTCTAATGAAAGGAGTCTAATTAGCCATTGAGTACATTTGTTGCCTCAAAAGGTGACTCCAAAGTCACTTCCTACCTTCTACTCCTTGAATCTCTAGACAACTAGGAAACACACCCACAATGTGTTCTTAGCATGAGGTCTGCAACAACCATGGACATCCTTACTGGTCCATCACTATAGTCATCATTTTATGGCTTCTCCAATAAGCCTGCTATTATGATGATTTTCTACATGAAACCCTCAGCTACAATGGGATTCCATTTTGAACAACATAGTAGCCATCATTTTATGGCTTTTAAATAAGCCTTCTACTGTGATGATTCTCTACAGAACAATGCAGTAACCATGGGATTTCTCCTTGGCCATCATTATCAACATCTGTTACGACAAGTATCCATGCTAGGCTGGTTTGAAATCAATGCCAACTCTCCTGCCAATAGTTATGCAATGCTAACTTTCCAACACATCTCCCGAGCATGACCTTTGACATCAATGCCAACATACTGGTAGACATCTTTACTAGGCCATTGGCCATGCACACAATTCCAACTGTGCAACAATCTCCCCCTTTGGCATTGATGGAAACACTGCAGACTCCCCCTTAACTTGGCATTGTCTGCTCTGATGCCAAATTTCTCCCCCCTTTGACATCAGTGGCAAAGAAATCTTCACTTGTACTCCCCCTGAACCAATGCAACCTACTCTCCCATGTATTCCTCCTGCTGAGTAGTTCCCACCACCTACCAAAAAGATATCATTTGGAGGGAGGAGTCACAACTTTTATCTATTGCTAAGATATTCAAATGGTTCTCTTGAAAGTGGCTTGGTAAAGATATCTGCCAGCTGCTCTTTAGCGAGCACATACACAAGTTTAACAATGTTGGCAGCAACTTGTTCCCTCAAGAAATGATACTTGATGGGAATACGCTTGGTTTTTGAATGCATGGCTGGATTTTTTAAGATGTTAATTGCACTAGTGTTGTCACAGATTATTGGAATGGGATTAGACAACTCTACCTGTATATCCTTTAAGGTATGCTTCATCCAAAGAATCCGTGTAGAAAAAGTCACAACAAAAATATATTCTGCTTCAACAGTCGGTAGAGAGATGGAGCCCTGTTTCTTACTAACCCACATTACCAAGCAATTACCCAAAAAGAAGGTTGCACCTGAAGTAATTTTCCTGTCATCAAGAATTCCAACCCAATATGAATATGTGTAGGCTTTCAAACTGACGTCTTCACTCCTAGCATACCACAACCCATATATAACAATACCTTGAAGATATTTGAAAATCCTCTTAAAAAATATCACAGGAATTTCTCACGGACAGACCTGAAATCTTGCCACAATGACCACCACTTGCATGATATCTGGCCGTGAAGCTGTCAAGTACAGTAAGATTCCTATCATCGATTTATATTCAGTGTGATTTACTTGTGGTGTTGCATCTTCCTTGCACAATTTACAACCTGTAGTCATGGGGGTGCTGACCGATTTGCAGTCCTCCATTCCAAACTTCTTCGAAGTTTCCTTGAGGTATTTGGATTGAGATATAAAAAATCCTCGTGAAGACTGCATAATTTGAAGACCTAAGAAGAAGAACAACTCACCAATCATCAACATTTCAAACTCTGTTTGCATATAGTTTGCAAATCGATGCCCCAAATCCTCCACATCGCTACCAAATATGATGTCATCCACATATACCACCACTATCACAAGAAGATCATCTTCAGATTTTACATAAAGATTGCTATCAACTGAGCCATTCTTAAAACCTTGTTGTTGGAGATACTTATCCAACCTTTCATACCAGGCTCTAGGGGACTATTTCAAATCATACAAAGAATTATTTAATTTGCATACAATCCCTTCATCAGAGGAGAGCAGAAAACCTCCAGGTTGTTCAATGTAAACCTCCTCTTCTAAGTCTCCATTGAGAAAGGCAAACTTTACATCCATTTGATAAACTTTGATGTTCTTGTGGATGGCAAGATCAAGGAATATTCTTATGGCTTCAAGTCGGGTTACTGGTGTAAAGTTTTCCTCAAAGTCTACCCCTTCTATTCGAGCATACCCTTTGCAAACGAACCGATCTTTGTTCTTGATTACTTGACCTTTTTCATTCAACTTGTTCTTGAAAACCCACTTGGTTCCAATAACATTTTTCTCTTTTGGTCTTGGGACAAGCTCCAATGTGTCATTCTTTTCAATTTGGTCTAGATCTTCATTCATGCCTTTCACCCAAAACTTATCTTCACTTGCTTGATAGATATTTTTGGGTTCTATTTGAGATATTAGAGCCAAATTTTCATGATTTGTATTTCCCACAAGTTTCCTTCTGGTCTGGACACCCTGTCTTTGATCTCAAAGAATTTGATTCTCAGGGCATTCCTTTTGCACACACTTGGAAGGCATTTTTGGCCTTGAAGATGTTCTTGCTTCCTTACCTTTATTGTCTGAATTTATTTCATTAAGATCTGCGTCCATCAAATCTGAACTCTCTTCATCATCCGAGTCCAAGTTATTTTCAGAGGGTTCAGGTTGTGAGCCTACTTCATCAACCACTATGTCAATGCAGTCTTCTATCTTCCTTGTCCTCTTGTTGTAGCATATGTACCCTTTGCTTCGAATACAATATCCAAGCAATATTCCTTCATCAACGCATGAGTCAAGCTTCCCAAGGTTCTTTTCATTTCTTTTAATGAATCACTTTCTCCCAAACACCTTGAGGTGTTTAACTGATGCAGGTCTACCCTTCCATAACTCATATGGAGTTTTGTCACTGTCAGGCCTAAGATGAGTTATGTTTGACAAGTATACTGTTACTTGAGCTTCTTCTCCCCAGAAGTGGTGAGCCACTCCTACTTCATCTAACATCGTGTTGTACCTCTGAGATGATAATGGTCAGCTATCATGCTACGAAATCTAACATGTTTGTTTTGGGGGTTTTGTTTTAATTTGGAGGACCAATGTATGAAACATATTTAAAGCAATGATGCCTAACCTTTTGAATAGTATTAATATTTAAACAGAGGGATGCTATTAAAATTCACACAGTGATATAGCTTGTATGGTGGTGAGCAGAAATAGAGAGATGATATGACTATCACAATCTTCAAATTGAAAATTAAATAATCATAAGTAAGAAAACCTTTAAACTATGTTCAGAAGGTTTAACAAAATATTCTTACGCTTACAAAAGATACTGATGATTTTATGATTTAGAGGGAATTAATTAAACAAACAATTTATATAATTCATTGTCTTTATAGATGATCACTTCAGAAGCTTATAGGAATAAATTGAAACACAATTACTCCTACCTGGTTATCTTTGTAAAATATAAGAATATGAAGCAAACATTGTGAAATAAAACTGGAAAAACTTACAGTAAAAACGAAACTGTATGAATCAGAATTCAGAATCCTTTGGTTTTGTATTAATGATTCAGAAAAGTCAAGTACATTTAATGTTTAGAAATGCTTCTTCAAGGGTGCAACCCTTAATAACTTGTGAAAGAGAGTTATTTATACAATCTTAGAACTGAGAAAATATCTTAAACTATTTTACAAAAATAAATAAATACAAAATCAAGAATATAAATTGATAGTCGATCTATCACTATTTTGGTGCTTAGCTGTTGATGACTGTTGCTGGAAAAACTGAGAACTATTGAGCTGGTGATGACTATTCCTGAAAATACTGAATGTTGTTTGATCACCCTTTTAGTCAAGTAAATCAGTTAATTCTTCCCAACGTTTCTTATATGGGATAGATAACTTAGTTACCCTTCTATAAACTTCATCCATCTCTATATATTTAGTAAAAGTGGGTTTTACTGGAAATATATGTCTGATTTCATTCAGAATGAAAAAGGAATCTCTGAGTGCATTCAGCACAACCCTTGGTGTTGCTGCACCTCTTATGTTTGAAACTGAAGCTGCATTGGTGCCTACCTCTATAAGCTTTCGAACATAATCTTCAATAGGCATTAATTTTTCGTTTATCACAAGCATAGAGGGAAAACCCTTGCTGGTCAAGGGTTCTAACCTACTGAAAAATCATTGAACTATGGTATTCACACTGCTGCACTTTTCCTCCAACTGAAGAATGAGGTTTTTCTTGGTAATAATCTTCTTTACTTCCAGTATAGTTTCTTTCCTGTCATTTATACCTAATTCTTCAAGCTCATAGCTATCTTTAGAATTCAGGAACTTGATTATTTCAGAAGCAATTTTTGGCATGTCCTCAAGCTCTTTAGAAATAGTCTCAATAGATTCTTGAGCTCTCTCCAACAAGTCTTTTTGATCAAATATTATCTTGATATAGGGCCAAATATCCTTGACCGATTCAGTAATTTCTTCCTATAGAATCTCCTTTGCCAAACCTAGTTTGCTTCTAAGGTAAGAATCTTTGATTTCCTTATGCAAAACTTAAATTTGACTTTTTGTCCTCTGCAACTCGGCTGCATGTGAACTGTCTGTAACTGCCTTCATATGTTTTAATTCCTTCAGTTCATCCTGCAACTTCTTAATTTCAACTATCTGAATGGACAGATTTTGAATAGCTTCTACAAGTTGTTCAGTGCCTTTTTTTGTACCTGTAGTTGGTGTTGTGCCTGAGGTAGAAACTCTGGTTATAGATACTGCTGAAAGAGAAACTACATCCATTGGAATTTGGGTCCTTTTCATAGCTTCCTCTTTCTCTTTGATCAATTTTTTCCATTTGCTCCTCCATCTGTTTTATTTGTAGATTTTGTTCCATGATGAGGTTCATCGTGTCCGATTTCTGAGTCTCTATTTCTTCAATCTCCTTGGTCATTGGGTCCTCAAAAGCTGGCAGTTTGAGCTGCTTCCTTAATGCTGAGAGCTCAACATTTTTCTTCTTGATAAGTTCTTCTGCAACATTTATATTTGAGGGATCATATCCCATCTTCAGCACCAGATCTTCCAAGGATTTGATCTTGGTGTCCTTTTGCAGTGAGGAAAATTTTTCCAACTTGAGTTGTGACTGTGTATTTGCCAAGGTAACCTGCAACTTTGACAAACTCATGGCAGTATGAGTTAAAGTGCAAGAAAACATCTGGCTAGTCTGTTTGTGCATCTCAATTTGGTTAACTGAATGTACATATTTTACATTAAACTCAAATGAGGATTGATTCTGATCATGTGCATGAATCATGGGGTGTGGAATTTGAGCTTGCAAGAAATTCATCTACATCTTTCCCTTCTGGGAGTCAAATATTGAAAGAAGTATGGCTTGAGGGGTGGAGGAATGTTTCCATAATTGGGTAAAGGTGTTTAATTTCAATTCTTCATTCTTCTTTTTAAATTCACTGAAAACATGAAAGATGTCCTCCTCCTTGTCCTTCTGAATGCTTCCACTAGTCTGAATTACCTGCTATTCCTGAGAAGTAGTGGAATGTGTTGGGGACTGGGTAGACTGTCCACTAGACTGTGTATAGAGCACAGTCTCTCCAAGTCTGTCAAATGTTACTTTCTGAGACTCATTTGTTGCACCAACAATCACAAAGATCCTAAGGCTCTTCTTTCTATGCACAATCCTAAAGGCCCGGCTTGATGCTTCAGTTGGAGGGGATGACTATTCTTCCCTTCCTCGTTTAGTTGTCTTTCCTGTGCAAGTGGAGTTTGCACATTTGAAGTAGAAACTGCCTACTCTTAAACTTCTTGAGGTGTGTTCTCTTTCCATTCCAACTGATTTTTGTACTGCTCTATTTCATGTCTGGTTGTGTGGTGATATGCACTATACTTATTTTCAACCTTGAGTTTAGAAATCACTCCCATTGGGTCATAAGACCAAGTGAAACTGAGACCAAACTTCATTTCCTCTAATAACCTATCTGCTTCTTCTCCTGCTGCTCTAGTGTTTCAGATGAATGGACCGTCCTGAGCTTTTAGCTTGAATTGTGATTTCTTGTTTACAGCCACAAAGTGTACTTCATCTGCATTTAACCTTTGCCTAATACATTCCAATGCAAATATTTTCATGGGGAGGTACTTGGGAAGTTTTTAGGGTGGAAGCTCACAACCATAAACCTTGATTTCAATGTAATTTTAGTAAATATACCAATCTCCTGTCCTGGCTTGATCAACTAGCTGCAATACTTTCACAATTTCATCATTGATTCTTGGTACTTGAGTGCTTCTCATATGAATAATAGCTGGATGAATAAACAATTCTATGAATTGTTTATATGTAAATTCTTCTATCTCCTTCATTCCCATTGAAGTCCAAAAGATCATTGATTACTGGTTTCCTTCCTCATCTAGCTTCTGTAAGGTGAATGAAAATTTGTCTCCCTAAAAATATATAATAAGGTATACAAGTATTGAAGCATACTTGAATAATTTTTCAGTGTTAAACTAGACAAATTGCTCATGTATAGTTTCAACAAGGAATTGACTAAAGTTATAGAGAAAAGTGGGTTTAGAATCAATAGAAAAGATTGACAAGAAACCTAGGATGGTTTCATTAACATATTGATCAAAATTGTAACCAAGTAGATAGGACAAAATAGTGGTGATCTGCTTGGTTCTATCAGGGAACATGGATGAATCATAGGGAGGGTTTCTGTTAGGCAAAGGAGTATCTATAGCTAGGAAAATTTCAAGAGTCTGGGATCTTTTAGTAAAATCTAGCTTTTGATAAGATTCTATGAGGCTTTCATGATAAAAAGGATGGGTTGGTGCAATAGTTGGGGCTTGCAACATCTTTTCAATGGACTCAACATTGATGAAACAAAGGATTTCTCCTGTGGGTGAAATGATTGCTCTTTGAGTGGGATCATAGGATTCATGGCATTTCCTGAAAAATTCAGGTGCTCTGTGTATTTGAGGGAAAATGTAGTGGGGAAGGTGGGAGTCCCAAAGTCCTATTTCATCTGTCTGATCAATTAATTGATCTTCCATCCAACAATAAATTTCATATAAATCAAATTGAGAGGAAGACTCAATGATTTTACAATCTCTGTCGACCAGGGGAGTATGATGGAAGTCAACTTGTGGATGAATAAGAGGATTTGGGATTTCTACAATTTCTTTTCCCTCAAGAGGCATTTTGTTAAGAGAATTACAGGTTGAAAGTGACAGAAATGTAAGAAATCAGTCTGAAACACAGTGATAACAGAAAAACAATATAATTGAAAGTAGATAGGTGGACCTGGATGTCGACTTGGTTCTGAACAGAATGATGAATTCGGTTGAATGATGAGTCTATCGTTTAGGCTGTAAGAACGAAATCTCCAGTGATGAATTGAGTTTCAGAATTATACTGTGTAACGGTTTTCATGAAGGAACAGGGCTTATAATGAACAAAAATGGAGTGGGGTTGTTTAATGAACGGCTAAATCCTCATTAATTATCCAACGAGACTGATAAATGGGTCTATGGGGCATACATTCACGGGAGTTGCGAATTAAATGAATAACGAATATGCGGAAGCTGATTGGATGGAGGAAGTGACATGGAGCAGACGTGGACGGTGACGTTGGAGCGGCAGTAAATGGTCAAATGTAAATCATGTTCGAGAGAAATTTCAGGTGGTAAGTTGTTTTGGGATTTTAAGTCCCAAAAGACTAAAATGAGGGAAAAGTAGTTTAAGAGGGAAATTTCCAAAACTGCCCACTTCGGACCCCCCCCTCGTCGATAAAGTTCAGACGACAAATGAGGGCTGAGGAGCGATGTGGGCCATCGGATCTCAGGGGAGTGTGCAGGATGTAAGGTAAGATGAAAGGGATTTAACAACGTGAGGCGGAAAGTGATGGTGGGGTCAAGATTTATGGTAGATGTGACAATTGTGGGTTATGGGCGAATAAATGGATGAATGAAGTTAGGATATTTACAAAATAACATTGGTCCTTAGACTTTATGGTTAATTAAAATCCATCACCATATGCACACAATTCCAATGTTACAACTTAGGATAAAATCCTTTCATTCTTCAATTATATCTCATATGTCTACCTACCCTTTACTCTCATAACATTTTCACTTATTTCTCCGAGTGCATTTAGACTAGCAACTCAATATTTTCCTTTTAATGACTAATCTACTTCTATCCCTTATTTCCTCCATTGGCTCATATTAAACTGTTAAGCCAATTTTATTTGCTACCTATTGACAAATAATTTAAATAAAATCCAATTATGATTAAACTGTACAATTGGATTGTATAAACTCTGTGGCATTTAAACAATCCGCTCACAACCTTTATTTACAAAACTAAACTGGACTAAGAGTAGTAGCATTTGGATTTGCAACACTTTCAGAGTTTATTATTTTTTCTTTTCTTCCTAATCTAACATTTTATTTTTGCCTTCAATTTTTAGGGCATTTGTTCTAACATTTTATTTGATATGGACTTATTCATTAAATATCCCTAACATTTTTTTTATTTAATATTCTTTTTTGTCCATATCCTAACTTAACATTTTATGAAATATATTTTCATTTTTTGACTAATTGATACTAACTTACCAAAACAAAAAAATGCCACAACATCAGCTCCAACAGGGGACTGCTTTCTCCGGTAGAATGCAGAGAACCTGCAGATCCATGTGCCTTCTCCTCAGGCTATCGAGTCTTTGCTGCGAAAAATCACACTGATAGTTTGAAAAATAAAATAAACCAGACTTTTTACGACGGTAGTAATGAAATCTACTTCAACTTCTCAGTACTTAATATAATGTTTGAGAAACCTTCCATTAACAGGATAAGTGGAATAGAGTCCATCAAGATTTTGTAGCACAAAAGTATTGTTTCCATTTACTTCAACAATAGCTAAAGGTCCAAACCATAGGTTATCAAACTTGCCATGTTTTCCCTTATCTTCTAATCTGGAATCCAATCTTAGAACTAGATCACCCTCCTTGAAGTCCCTTTCCCTTGCTCTTCTGTCAAACAGGCTCTTCATTTTATTTTGATATTTTTTCAATTTGTATTGAACTTCATCTCTGTTTTCATTTAGTTCAATAATCTGATTTATTCTCCTTGAAAAATCATCAGGTTCATCAGTTGAATCTTGCAGGAATTTTAAAACAGGGAAGGCCAAGTTGGTAGGGAAGATTGCATCTTTCCCATAGACTAACTGAAAAGGAGATTTTCCAGTAGATCTCTTTGGAGTAATTCTGTTTTCCCATACTGCATAAATTAGATGAGAGTCCCAACTCTTTTTATGATCTACTAAAGTCTTTTTTATTACATTTATTAGAATTTTATTTGATGATTCTGCAAGACCATTACCTTGAGGATAATATGGAGTTGAATGATGTAACAAAATCTGATATTTCTGGAAAAAATCAATCATTTTAACACTGGAAAATGTTGTGGCATTGTTAGTAACAATCTGGGTTGGGAAACCAAATCTAGACAAAATATTTTCTTCAATGAATTTGATTACTACTGAATTAGTAGCATTTCTTACTGGAATTTCTTCCACCCATTTGGTAAAGTGGTTTGTTGCAGTGAGGATCCATCTATGCTAATTGCTTGAAGTGGGATGAATTTCTCCAATAAAATCTAGTCCCCATTGGAGAAAAGGTGTTGAGACTATTGTTGGGATCAGTGGAAGAGCTGCTAGTTTTTGCTTACCAACAAACATCTGACAAGGGACACAACTTCTGACCTTTGCTCCTACTTGTAAGAACAATGTGGGGCAATAAAATCCTGCCCTTAATATCTTATATGCTATTGCTCTCCAAGCATAATGTCCTCCACAAAATCCTGTATGAAACTGATCAATGATTCCTTCAGTCTCTAATTCTGTTAAACATAATAACAAAATATTTAGTGGGTCCTTCCAGTATAGATTTGCATTTATGATACCATACTTGACTGCTTTCAATTTGAGGGTTTTATATTGGCTTTTGGAAAATGATGCTGGACATTCAAAATGGATCAAGAAATTTACAATACCATGATACCAATTTGAAGAAATAAATTTCTCATCAATGTGTAGAGAAATGGTCTGATCTGAAGGTAAAGGTTCTTGTGGATTCTTTTCTTCAGGATGGTGAGGAGGTTCTTGTGGATTCTCTTCATTCAAATTTTGGGAAGGTTCTTGTGGATTCTCCCCTTGTATTTCCAAAATAGAGTTGACGCCCAACACTTTAGAGTTGGATTCAGCTAGAAGCTTAGCTAATCCTTGACCCTTAACTAGCTTTGTGGTTTTGATAGTTAGATCAAACTCCAGTATTTGAGTGATCCATCTACCTCTCTTCCCATTTGTGTTTGGTTGTGTTAAAACAATTTTTACAACACTATTAGGAACATAAGTAGTGATAGTTGAATGTAGGACATACATCCTGAATGATTTCAGGGCTTGTATAAGGGCATGAGTTTGCTTCTCAATTATGTCATACTTAAGCTCGACATCTCTCATAACCTTACTGAAGAAGGCTATAGATTGGTCATGGGAATCTTCATTATTTTGTAATAAAACATTAGCAAGGGTTGTTTCAAAGGCAAAGGAAAATATATTGAATGGCTTGTTATAATCAGGACTAGTCAAGGTTGGGGATTCAGAGATAGCCTTCTTAATTTGGTCAAATGTATGCCTAGGAGAGACAGTCCATTTAACTTCATGATCCTTTCGGAGCATATCAGTTATGTATTTCACAATTTTAGCATAATTCAGGATGAGCCTCCTTAAAAAATTAATCTTGCCTAGAAAAGCTTGGATATCCTTCTTATTTCTAGGTAATGACAATATTTTTATTGCAGAAACACGTTTGGGATCAATCACCACTCCTTTTGAGATTATGTGGCCTAACAAATTTCCTTCTTTGATAGCAAACAGAGACTTTTTAGGATTGAGGCATATTCTGAATTTCCTACACCTGTCAAAAACCTTCATCAAGTGATTTAGATGTTTTTGATTAGAATTAGAAAAAACGGTTATGTCAACAATATAAATGACTACAAATTTGTTTACATGTCCCACAAAAGCTATGTCCATAGCTCTTTGAAAAGTTTCTCCAGCATTGGACAAGCCAAAGGGCATTCTAGAGTACATAAATGTACCCCAGGGTGTAGTAAAAGTTGTCTTCTCTCTGTCTGCTGGATCAACATTTATCTGATTGTAACCTGAAAAACCATCAAGCATGGAAAGTCTTTGTGCTCCTGAAACCATCTGAAGTAACTGATCCATTTTGGGTAAATGATAGTTATCTTTTAATGATGCTTTATTCAAATTCCTAAAGTCCACACAAAGTTTGATTTCCCCATTCTTCTTTTTGACAGGAACTAAATTAGCAACCCAATTAGAGTATCTAAGAGGGAGAATAATTTAGGCATCTAGCATTTTCTTAATTTCCTTTTCTACAGTTGGTAGAAGTGCTAGATTATTCCTCCTAAGTTTCTGTTGACAAGGTTTTTCTTCTAGTTTTAAAGGAACCTTATGTTGTATCAATGATGTATCATAAGTTTTTAGATCAGCATATGTCCATGCAAAAACATCCTTGTATTTATCAAATAACTTAAGGTATTGAGCTTTAATTCTGGGATCTAAGGATGCACAGATTTTGAGGCTCCTAATGACATCATTTGTTCCAATCTTTACCTCCTCTATGTCATCTTGTGGAGAGATTGACTGTGGGTTTCTAAGGACATCATTTTGATCAAACAATTTCTCTAAAGGAATGAGACCTTTGGGAATAAAATTGTTAGACAACTGAACGATATCTTGATTAGCAATTTTTGAGTTGAAATCCAAATTATCATTTTCATTTGAATTCTCAGTTTTTTCTGCTCTATTTTCATCAATTTGTAGAACTGAAAATTCCTCTATAACCTGCAGAAAAGATTTTAACTGTTCATCATCTTTGAATATCTGCTAGTATTTTAGGTTATCTGGGATGGATGGCCTGTATTTGACTTATATTTGATAGAGCACATTAGTTAGATCAGGGATTCAAAATGAACTATCTGAAACAACTAGGGAATCTACATGAATATTATGATCCCTTGGGATATAAGTCAAATTAAAACCATTGAAGAAATTTTCAATTGAATCCCAAACCTCATTTCGATATGATCTAAGCCTAGGATGTTTTGTTTAGAAAATATTTCTAACTTTTTTAACAATGAGCTCTGAGTCAGTAAAAACACTCAGGTTTTGTACTTTTAAGCTCTTTGCTAACTACAGTCCTAAAAGGAAAGCCTCATATTAAACTACATTATTCGTAGCTTCAAAATCAAGTTTACATGATTGTGTAATGTTTTCCTTTTTTGGTGAGATTAATACTACCCCGGCTCCTGCTCCATCCTTTGTACAAGAACCATCAAAGAATAGCTTCTACACATCAGTCTGATTTGGTACAGGTCTTTCAATTACATCTTCATTTTTTACTTGAGTTTCATGTGTTTGGTTTGAAGAAAGTTGGAAAAAACTAAAATCTTGATCAATTGCATAAATGGGATGGTTCCTTGGTTGATCTGTTTTGCAAACAATGTCTACAAATCTCACCTCTCTATACAACCTTAGTTGATCTCCCCCATAAACTGGAATAGTGGCATGAGACATTTCCATCTGAAGAGTTCCCCCTAATTTGGCACAACAAGACCTTGAAAGGAGCATTCCAAATTTGGGAGGGATATTTGTGACAACTATATCTAACACTACACCTTTTACTGGGATTTGGGCGAGAGTGACTACTAAATCCTTAATCAATCCTAGACAAGGCACCCTTTTGGAACCAAAGGTGTACAAATCATGATAGGATCTAGTAACATTGAGATTTAAATGATCCATGATAGTTTTTGGCATAAGATTATGTGATGCTCCAAAATCAAGCATACAATTGTATAACATAGAATCATTTGTTTTAAGAGTCACATATAAAGGGGGTATTATTTCATCTACCATATCTGAGCTAGGACCAAAGACAACTGCTGGTTTTTCATCTTGAAGACTAATGATATCACTTTCAACATCAACCGAGGTGTTTTGTATCCATTTGGAGACTTGATTTTTATATCCAGGGTTTTTGGAAAGTTCTAAAAGTGGTATAGGGATTTTAACTCTTTCTAACTCCTTTTCAACATTAAATGCAGTTAAAATAATTTTTTCAATTTGAGTAGTATCAGTTGATTGATTTAATGGTCAAATAACAGTTGTTTGAGTTTCAACAGCTTTGGTACGAGGTTCAATTGTTGGAGCTTCCTTAGGAGGTCTTCCTGGACCAGGTCTAGGCCTAAGATCACATCTTTTGTTTAGTTCTGCAATTAGGAATTCAGAGAAGGCATGGTATTTGGAACCTTGTGAGGAGTCTTGATCTTGTTGACCCTGCTTTTGTTGTGAGCGAGTAATAATAACAGTCTAACCAAAAGAGGTATCCATATTATTAATATCTTCAGTGATAGTTATAATATTGTCATCAGGTTGTTGATCATCTATCATAAAAGAAGTTCGAACCTATTGATCATTACTAGGCCTTTGAAGAATTTGTAATGGTGGATTTCTTTTGTATTGACCTTGATTTTGATTTTGGGGTCGAGTGACCGTTTGTTGAACTATTCTAGGTTGAGTCTCAATCTTGGAAATTCTATTAGATAGATTTATAAGAAGTGAAGTTATCTCATCTATTTTAGAATCTTTAGTTTTAGTCTTAGAGGAAGTAGAGGCCTCTTGACTTGATTTAAGTTTTCTTTGGGCTTTTTCCTCTTTAGCTTTTAAAGTGGCTGAGGCAGACCTATTTGCTTCCACCTCTATAGCATTAGTTTGCATGTCTTCAAGAGTCCTTGAAGTTCTTTCTCTTAACATCACAGCAAAATCATCTTCAAAAGCTTTTGAAAACCTAGATTTAGCTGCTGCTACAGGTGGTTTGCAATCAGGGGCATCTTATGATAAATTTTGTTGAACCTTTTGATAAAATTAGAGACAGGTTCACCAAAGTTTCTTTTAAGTTCTTCAAACTCAGTCAAAAAGTAAAGAGCATCTTTTTTCACCCCCATTGATTTTTGAATATATTTGTTAATTCTTCCCAGTTTCTAATGGAATTTGCAGGTAACTGCCTAAACCAAGTCCTCACATTTCCCTCAAGAGACTGAAAAAACAACCTCATGTAAACATTTTCTTGTTCTATGTTCATGTTATCTGCAAAGTCTAGAAATGCTTGAAGATGATCCTCAACCGAGGGACCAATTTCTCCATTATATCTAGGAAGGTGCTTTAAATATCCATTAGGGAAAGCATCAAGGACTGGAGGTAAAACTAAAGCTGCATATCTTGCCTGTACAATGGGTTGGAATGCCATAGTAGAAGATGATGTATGGGATGTTTGTGAAGATGATGATAGGGAAGAGGAAGATGGTGATAGAAGGGGTGAATTACTATGTGGGGATGAATAAGGAGGAGATAAACAAGGTGGAGACTTCCTCAATTATTTTAAAGGAGTTTTAATAACCAACATGTGGAACTAAGAGTGAGTATCCTCTTCAGTTTCAAAGAGTGGATTTGAATACATAGCAAAGGTCCCTTTAGGTTGTTTAGAAGTAGAAGATTTTGGTGGTTCAAAGGTGGAATGAAATGAATAAGTTGTGGGGGATATAAAGTCTGTAGGTTTGTATTCAGGTAAATGAACACCCAGGTCAAACTCATATTTAGGTGATCCTGGTGGAAGTGAGGGTTCAGGATGAGATTCAAGTGAATGAATAAGGAAAGCTGATTTGAAATCAAATCCCCTATCTAAAAGTTCAACAACCCTAGGTGATAGGTGAGTGTAATCTGGATTGGATGGAATGTTACTATAGGGATAAAATTGTAATATATCTTCAGACTGCAAGGCTGAAGTGGAAGAAGATGGTTGATGTCTTCTTCTAGAACTGGCCTTTCTCACAAGTCTTTCTGGATCTCACAGAGGACTAACTGTGTCAAATTTAGAATGAGATCTAGTGTGCTTAAAAGGTGCCTGTTTGGTACAGTGGAGTCACGAGGTGAAGGATTTTGACCTATCTAGACCTTTAATAACCTTAAAGGAATAGGAATAATATCGTTGACCCATGAAAACTTAATGAAATTCGAGTCCCCAGCAACGACGTCAGATTGATGTTGTATCTCTGAGATGATAATGGTCATCTATCATGCCAGGGCATCTAAGATGTTTGTTTTGGGGGTTTTGTTTTAATTTGGAGGACCAATGTATGAAACAAATTTAAAACAGTGATGCCTAACCTTTTGAATAATATTAATATTTAAACAGAGGGCTGCTATTAAAATTCACATAGTGATATAGCTTGTATGGTGGTGAGCAGAAATAGAGAGATGATATGACTATCACAGTCTTCAAATTGAAAATTAAATAATCATAAGTAAGAAAACCTTTAAACTATGTTCAGAAGGTTTAACAAAATATGCTTAAGCTTACAAAAGATACTGATGATTTTATGATTTAGAGGGAATTAATTAAACAAACAGTTTATATAATTCATTCTCTTTATAGATGATCACTTCAGAAGCTTATAGGAATAAATTGAAACACAATTACTCCTACCTGGTTATCTTTGTAAAACATAAGAATATGAAGAAAACACTGTGAAATAAAACTGGAAAAACTTACAGTAAAAACGAAATTGTATGAATCAAAATTCAGAATCCTTTGCTTTTGTATTAATGATTCAGAAAAGTCAAGTACATTTAATGTTTAGAAATGCTTCTTCAAGGGTGCAACCCTTAATAACTCGTGAAAGAGAGTTATTTATACAATCTTAGAATTGAGAAAATATCTTAAACTATTTTACAAAAATAGATAAATACAAAATCAAGAATATAAACTGATAGTCGATCTGTCACTATTTTGGTGTTGAGCTGTTGATGACTATTGCTGGAAAAACTGAGAACTGTTGAGCTGGTGATGACTGTTCCTGAAAATACTAAATTCTGTTTTATCACCCTTTTAGTCAAGTAAATCAATTAATTCTTCCCAGCGTTTCTTATTTGGGATAGATAACTTAGTTACCCTTCTATAAACTTCATCCATCTCTATATATTTAGTAAAAGTGGGTTTTACTGGAAATATATGTCTGATTTCATTCAGAATGAAAAAGGAATCTCTGAGTGCATTCAACACAATCCTTGGTGTTGTTGCACATTTTATGTTTGAAACTGAAGCTGCATTGGTGCCTACCTCTGTAAGCTTCTGAACATAATCTTCAATAGGCATTAATTTGTCATTTATCACAGGAATAGAGGGCAAACCCTTGTTGGTCAAGGGTTATAACCTGTTGAAAAATCGTTGAATTATGGTACTCACACTGCTGCACTTTTCCTCCAACTCAAGAATGAGGTTTTTCTTGGTAATGATCTTATTTACTTCCAGTATAGTTGTTGTCTTGTCATTTATACCTAATTCTTCAAGCTCATAGATGTCTTTAGAATTCATGAACTTGATTATTTCAGAAGCAATTTCTGGCATGTCCTTAAGCTCTTTAGAAATAGTTTCAATAGCTTCCTGAGCTCTCTCCAACAAGTATTTTTGATCAAATATTATCTTGATATAGGGCCAGATATCCTTGACTGATTCAGTAATTACTACCCGTAGAATCTCCTTTGTCAAACCTAGTTTGTTTCTGAGGTAAGACTCTCTGATTTGATTCTGCAAAACTTCAATTTGACTTTTTGTCCTCTGAAACTTGGCTGCATGTGAATTATCCGCAACTGCCTTCATATGTTTTAATTCCTTCGGTTCATCCTGCAACTTCTTAATTTCAACTGTCTGAATGGACAGATTTTGAACAACTTCTGCAAGTTTTTCATCTCCTTCTGTTGTACTTGTAGTTGGTGTTGTGCCTGAGGTAGAAACTCTGGTTATAGAGACTGCTGAAAGAGGAACTACATCCATTGGAATTTGAGTCCTTTTCACAGCTTCCTCTTTCTCTTTGACCAATTTTTCCATTTTCTCCTCCATATTTTTTATTTGCAAATTTTGTTCCATGACAAGCTTCATCATGTCCGATTTTTGAGTCTCTGTTTCTTCAATATCCTTGGTCATTGGGTCCTCAAAAGCTGGCAGTTTGAGCTGCTTCCTTAATGCTGAGAGCTCAACATTTTTCTTCTTGATAAGTTCTTCTGCAACATTTATATTTGAGGGATCATATCCAATATTCAACACCAGATCTTCCAAGGATTTGATCTTGGTGTCCTTTGCCAGTGAGGAAACTTTTTCCAACTTGAGCTGTGACTGTGTATTGGCCAAGGTAACCTACAACTTTGACAAACTCATGGCAGTATGAGTTAAAGTGGAAGAAATCATCTGGCTAGTCTGTTTGTGCATCTCAATTTGGTCAATTGGATGTACATCTTTTACATTAAACTCAAATGAGGATTGCTTCTGATAATGTGCATGAGTCCTGGGCTGTGGAATTTGAGCTTGCAGGAAAGCCATCTGCATCTTTCCCTTCTCAGAGTCAAAGACTGAAAGAAGTCTAGCTTGAGAGCTGGAGGAATGTTTCCAGAATTGGGTATAGGTGTTCAATTTCAATTCTTCATTCTTCTTTTTAATCTCACTAAAAACATGAAAGATGTCCTCCTCCTTGTCCTTCTGAATGCTTCCACTGGTCTGAATTACCTGTTGTTCCTGAGAAGTAGTGGAATGAGTTGGGGACTGGGTAGATTGTCCACCAAACTGTGTATAGAGCAAAGTCTCTCCAAGTCCATCAAATGTTGTTTTCTGAGACTCATTTGTTGCACCAACAATCACAGAGATCCTAGGTCTCTTCTTTCTATGCACAATCCTAAAGCCCTGGCTTGATGCTTCAGTTGTAGGGGATGACTGTTCTTCCCTTCCTTGTTTAGTTGTCTTTTCCTGTGCAAGTGGAGTTTTCACATTTGAAGTAGAAACTACTTGCTCTTCAGCTTCTTGAAGGGTGTTCTCTTTCCATTCCAACTGATTTTTGTACTGCTCTATTTCAGGTCTGGCTGTGTGGTGATATGCAGTAAACTTATTTTCAACCCTGAGTTTAGAAATCACTCCCATTGGGTCATAAGACCAAGTGAAACTGAGACCAAACTTCATTTCCTTTAATAACCTATTTGCTTCTTCTCTTGTTGCTCTAGTGTTGCAGATGAATGGACTGACCTGAGCTTTTAGCTTGAATTGTGATTTCTTCTTTGCAGCCACAAAGTGTACTTCATCTACATTTAACCTCTGCCTAATATATTCCAATGCAAAGATTTTGATGGGGAGGTACTTGGGAAGTTTGTAGGGTGGAAGCTCACAACCATAAACCCTGATTTCTGTATAGTTTTAGTAAAGATACCAATCGCATGTCGTGGCTTGATCAACTAGCTGCAACACTTTCACAATTTCATCACTGATTCTTGGTACTTGAGTGCTTCTCATAAGACTAATAGCTGGATGAATAAACAATTCTATGAAATATTTTTATGTAAATTCTTCTTTCTCCTTCATTCCCATTGAAGTCCAAAAGATCACTGATTACTGGTTTCCTTCCTCATCTAGCTTCTGTAAGGTGAATGGAAATTTGTCTCCCTGAAAATATATAAAAAGGTATACAAGTACTGAAGCATACTTGAATACTTCTTCAGTGTTAAACTGGACAAATTTCTCATGTATGGTTTCAACTAGGAATTGGCTAAAGTTATAGAGAACAGTGGGTTTGGAATCAGTAGAAAAGATTGACAAGAAACCTAGGATGGCTTCATTAACATATTGATCAGAATTGTAACCAAGCAGATAGGACAAAATAGTGGTGATTTGCTTGGTTCTGTCAGGGAACATGGATGAATCATAGGGAGGGTTTCTTTTAGGCAGAGGACTATCTATAGCTAGGAAAAGTTCAAGAGTCTGGGATCTTTTAGTAAAATCTAGCTTTTGATAAGCTTCTATCAGGCTTTCATGAGAAAAAGGATGGGTTGGTGCAATAGTTGGGGCTTGCAACATCTTTTCAATGGACTCAGCATTGATGAAACAAAGGATTTCTCCTATGGGTGAAATGATTTCTCTTTGAGTGGGATCATAGGATTCATGGCATTTCTTGATAAATTTAGGTGCTTTGTGTATTTGAGGGAAAATGTAGTGGGGAAGGTGGGAGTCCCAAAGTCCTATTCCATCTGTCTGATTAATTAATTGGTCCTCCGTCCAGCAATAAATTTCATATAAATCAAATTGAGAGGAGGCTTAAATGATTTTACAATCTCTATCGACCAGGGGAGTATGATGGAAGTCAACTTGTGGATGAATAAGAGGATTTGGGATTTCTGCAATTTCTTTTCCCTTAGGAGGCATCTTGTTAAGTGAATTACAGGTTGAAAGTGACAGAAATGGAAGAAATTAGTCTAAAACACAGTGATAACAAAAAAACAGTATAACTGAAAGTAGATAGGTGGACCTGGATGTTGGCTTGGTTCTGAACAGAATGACGAATTCGGTTGAATGATGAGTTTGTCATTTAGGTTGTAAGCACGAAATCTCCAGTGATGAATTGAGTTTCAGAATTATATTGTGTAACGGTTTTCATGAAGGAACAGGGCTTATAATGAACAAAAATGGAGCGGGGCTGTTTAATGAATGGCTAAATCCTCATTAATTATCCAACGAGACTGATAAATAGGTCTATGGGGCATAAATTCGCGGGAGTTGCGAATTAAATGAATAATAGATAGGTGGCAGCTGATTGGACGGAGGAAGTGACATGGAGCAGACGTGGACAATGACATTGGAGTGGTGGTAAATGGTCAAATGTAAACCGCGTTCGGGAGCAACTTCAGGTGGTAAGTTGTTTTTGGATTTTAAGTCCCAAAATATTAGAATGAGGGAAAAGTATTTTAAGAGGGTGGTTTCCAAAACTGCCCAACCCCTCCCCCCCGCTGATAAAGTTCAAACGGCAAATGAGGACCAAGCCCCCCCCCCCCCCCACGATAGAGTTCGGATGGAAAGTGAGGGCCAAGGAGCGATGTGGGCCATCAGATCTCGAGGGAGTGTGTGGGATGTAAGGTAAGATGAAAGGGATTTAACAACGTGAGGCGGAAAGTGATGGTGTGGTCAAGATTTATGAAGGATGTGACAATTGTGGGTTATGGGCGAATAAAGGGATGAACGAAGTTAGGATATTTACAAAATAACATTGGTGCTTAGAATTTATGGTTAATTAAAATCCATCACCGTGTGCGCACATTTCCAATGTTACAACTTAGGATAAAATCCTTTCATGCTCCAATTATATCTCATATGTATACCTACCCTTTACTCTCCTAACATTTTCACTTATCTCTCCAAGTGAATTTAGACTAGCAACTCAATATTTTCCTTTTAATGACTAATTTACTTATATCCCTTATTTCCTCCATTGGCTCAGTTAAATTGTTGAGCCAATTTTATTTGCTACCTATTGACAAATAATTTAAATAAAATCCAATTATGATTAAACTGTACAATTGGATTGTCTAAACTGTGTGGCATTTAAACAATCTGCTTACAACTTTTATTTGCAAAACTAAATTGGACTAAAAGTAGCGACATTTGGATTTGCAACACTTTCAGAGTTTATTATTTTTGCTTTTCTTTCTAACCTAACATTTTAGTTTTGCCTTCATTTTTTAGGGCATCTATTCTAACATTTTATTTGATATGGACTTATTCATTAAATATCCCTAACATTTTTTATTTATTATTCTTTTTTGTCCATATCCTAACTTAACATTTTATCAAATATATTTTCATTTTTTGACTAATTGATACTAACTTACCAAAACCAAAAAATGCTACAACACATCGCTCTCACCATTTCTTGGATTGTTCGTCTCTTCTTCTCCACAACTCCATTTTGTTGAGGAGTTATCGCCATTGAAAACTACCTTCATATACCTTTATCTTCACAGAATTATTCAAACTCTTTTGAGGTGAACTCTCCCCCTCTCTCCGATCTAAAGATTTTTATCTTCAAATATTTCTCATTCTCTACTTGAGCCTTAAACTTCTTGAAGTGCTCAAATGATTCCGAATTTTAGTTTAGGAGGAGAATCCAAGTACCCCTCGTATAATTGTCAGTGAACAGTAGGAAGTACCTGTCTCCTTTTGATGTTTTTGTTCTTGTGGGGCCACAAATATTTGTGTGAATAAGATCTAGAGGTATGGATGAGGAGAACTCTTTCGTTTTGAAATGAGTCCTAGTCTGCTTGCCAAACTGACATGACTTGCAAATGGTGTTATCAGGCCTTGAAAATCTAGGTAATCCTTTTATTGTGCCTATCTTGCTTATCCTTATCAAGCTATCAAAATTCATGTGTCCAAGCCTCTTATGCCACAGTCGTGCTTTGCTGGTTTTTCTCAAGTAACAACTGACCCTTGAGTCATCAAACACATAAACGTTATTGTGAGTCCTAACTGCCTTCCCCACTAGTAACAAATCTCACAATCCTTAGATTGGAAGGTCACATATACCCGTTGTCACACATATGACTAACACTGAGTATATTGTGTTTGAGGTCTTCCACATACATCACATTCTGTGCTTCTGTCTTCTGATCCAGGTTGACCACTCCTTTTCCTTTGATTCTTGTTGGAGCTTTATTACCAAAGGTGACATTTTCTCCTACGTCTTTTTCTTTTAATGACACAAACTTGCCTTTGTCTCTAATCATGTGTTTGGAACAAGCACTGTCTACATACCATTTGTTTCCTTTATCATGCGCTGATAATGCAAGCCCACATGGCATGCTCTTTTTGGTTTTTTTTGTTTCCAACTTTCTTTATCCTTTTGTATGTGTGTTTGTCTATCAATTTGAGATTTAAACATGTATTTAAACCTGCTTCTACACTTGCTGGCCTTGTGCCCAAAATTATTACATTTAAAACATTTAACTTCACTTTGCAAGCGAGTGAAGGCATTCTAATTCCTAAAAGAGGAATCTTGAGACTTAGAAGTCCGGTGTGAATTAAACCTGAGATTTTCATCTCTTTCAACTTTGACACTTCTACAGTCAATGGCTTTGTGTCCAAATATGTGACACTTATAGCAATGAACATAAAACAAGTAGGTGTGCTTATTATTAAAAGCATTGTAAGATTTATCAGATAAATACCTTGGTCTACTGACTGTTTGGCTCGTCCTATATTGACGATCTCCACTTTGTCCGACTCCTTTTCTGTCTTCATGAACTCTTAAATGATGCTTCTTCCTTTGACTTTGTTGTTCTTCATATCCTATGGGCCTGAAGCTTATCTTCTTCTTTCCGATAGAATATTCTTGTCCCTTAGAGTACCCCAGTCCACTTCTGATTCCTTAGGGCCTTTGAAAACTCAAAATTTGATTTAGTTTCCTAGTTCCTTCAACGAATTCCTCACTTAGAACCTTCTCATTCATCGCTTCCTCAAGCTCAGTTCTTAGAGAGACCACCTTTGCTTCAAGATACTGACATTTTTATTCCCATTCATGAATCATATCTTGAAGTACCTCCTCCTTTCGTCTGGCTTCCTCCACCTCAACCTTTAAAGACAAAAAATCATCTTTGTAGGTTTTTGAGTTTGTTTCCCTTCTCACCTTGAGCAGCTCCTGTTTCAGTTGCTTGTTTTCCTCTTCTAGTCTTTCACGGATTCCTTATTCTCCTATCAGCAGAACATCTAGACTATCATTGGTCTTGATAGCCTCTTCAAGTTTTTCTTTCTGGTATGCAAACTCCTCATTATCTAAGTTATACATTCATTCTTCTACATGCTGAAGCTATTCCTTCAGCTGCTTGTTTTTGTTCCTAGCTTTCTTCAACTCATGAAGGGCACTGATGAGAACTTCTTCAAGATCTACCACTCCTTCCTCTTCAAAGTCCACAAATCTATGTTTCTTGGGGTCTTATTTAAGGGGCATAAGAAGATACTTGTTTGACTCATTTTCTGATTAGTCTTCATAGTCTGATTCGAGAGCAGAACTATCCTCTTTAGAATAAAACCCCTTCTTCTTGTAGGGTTTCTTCTTCTGAAATGTCTAAGACTTATTTCTAAATTTCATAACTTCTTCTCTTTCAGCCTTTTCCTTGTAAGGGAATTTGGAAGAGAAATGTCCAATTCTTCCACAATCAAAACACTTAAAGGGAAACTTCCCTTTATATTTACCAGAGCCACGCTTCAGTTTTCTGGCTAGTTGAGCCAGATCCTGATCAGAATAACTGTTAGAGTAGTCTTGATGAACTCTATGTTCCTTGCCCTAATTGGATACTCTAAATGCAAATTCCTTTGGTTCATATTTCTCCATACCTACTCTCATCTCATAGGTTATGAGAGTACCATATAGCCATTCAAATCGACTCTTCTACACATAAAAGCCATTCAAAACAACGGGCTCCGATCGTCCTTAGCCCCTTTTGTATAAACTCTTTTTTCTCATTTTTCTCCATTGGACCAAGGGCTGATTCTCAAGGTGCTAAGGCCTCTAGACCCTCTACGAGGGTTATATTTTCTTCATTAATCCTTTACACACGGTTTCACATGTGTTTCACGAGACCGACACTAAATACAGATGGATGCCCTTTTATTGATGTTTTCTATCTATTTCACTTTTTCTAGCCACCAAGGATCGTTGATTGCCGATAGGCGCCCTATACTAAACCTTGGGCCTTGGTTTCCTTAGAACACCATGACCACCAAATTTCCTGCATATCGGTGAAATTACACTGTAGCACATGAACCAACCATCGCAAACCTATGATTTCCGATTTCCGGAGTGATGTCAGCTCATGCCATATGACGTCTTCTCACCAGTGACATGTGTCACCCAGATATGGCCTCATAGGCCATTCAAAAACACTAAAAGAACCTTCCACGTGTCCCTTCACACCGTGATGTCATGCTGACGTAACGACCACGTGTCCCTTAACGGAACCAATAATATCCTGCCACTTGTCCTTCAGAGCTCCTTCGATGCTTCCATCTGTCCTTATCGGAGCAAACCAGACACCTCTGTGTGTCCTCTCGGAGGAGAGAGAAAGGGTCTCTCCCTTCTTGGTTTTGTAGTGATTTTCTTTGTAAAAACATTTTCGGCTCTCAATCAACATTCGCTTATCAATGAATTCCAATGGCTGTGACATATGAAACCATCAATCACCGATCTTTAATGCATCATTGTGCACCGATACGTAACGTGTGTGCTGGTACACCTCTGCGCAGACTGTCGGAACCTCCGATACGCGATATCGCAAATCACATATCACAAATTGTTGTTGTGCTACACCACTGGGAACCTCCGATTGCCGATTGGGATTTCCCGGGACCTCCGATTGGACACGTGTCACACAAAAACTGTAATTTCTCTTTTGAAGAGGTAGAACTTCAACTGGATCTAACTTTCAAACCACAAGTCCATTTTTGGACTTCCGCATACTGTTGGAAAGCTCTTCAAGAGAAATTTCCAATGAAAGGAGTTTGATTAGCCATTGAGTCCATGTGCTTCCTCACAAAGTGATTCCAAGGTCACTACCTACCTTCTGCTCCTTGAATCTCTATACAACTGGGAAACACACCCACAATGTGTTCTTAGCATGAGGCTTGCAACAACCACTGACATCCTTCCTGGTCCATCACTGTAATCATCATTTTATTGCTTCTCCAATAAGCCTGCTACTATGATGATTTTCTACATGAAGCCCTTAGCTACCATGGGATTCCATTTTGACCAACACAGTAGCCATCATCTTATGACTTTTCAATAAGCCTGCTACTATGATGATTCTCTACAGAACTATGCAGTAACCATGGGATTTATCCTTGGCCATCATTATCAACATCATCTATGACAAGTATCCATGCTAGGCTGGTTTGACATCAATGCCAACACTCCTGCCAATAATTAGGCAATGCCAACTTCCCAACACATCTCCCCAGCATGTTTGTTGACATCAATTCCAACATACTTGCATACATCTTAACTAGACCACTGACCATCCACACAATGCCAAATGTCCAACAAGTAACACCGAACAGAAGTGGCACAAAACTGTGGGAGCATACTACCAAACTATGAGAGAATAATAGCAAACTGTGAGAACGCCAAACTGTGGGAGCATCACTCGAACTGTGGTTATACCGAAATCATCTAAACTCATCCCTGTAATGCCACTGAAACTCTGAAATGCCTTGTCTAAACTTCTGTCATGAGATCACCAAAACTTTACTTGAAATGCGAGCTAATGAGTTGGTATAATGCGAAGATCAAAAGATTGTATATATAGTGGTATGTCCATCCTAAATGAGCTAACATGAATCATGAAGAGATGTGTCTTTTTTGTAGGCCAACATGAGTTCATTTGATGGCTATTCCTTTGAGGCCGACTTGAAGGAGACTTTGATGGAGGAGTCTTTGACCAATACACAAATTTACTTTGACAATAACCTAAATCCTAGAATGAAGGCTTGACCTAAGAAAAATGACCCAAGCATGAAACCCATGCCTTAATAATTCAATTTCAATAATAATAAAATTATTTTTGCTTTTCTTCTAACAAATATATTACATTTTGACTTCAAGGACAATTATGAAGACCGAACCTAGTTACGTTTACCAACACTCCCTCTTAACTAGGGAGGTATACATATTTACATATAACCAAAGAGGTACATGGAAGATCTCAAACCACATCATCTATGAAGAAGTTTAGGCACCACAATGCCATGGACTAGATTCCTTTCCAGGGAAATCTATCCATTGGTCTCTCAACAATTTAGGCACCGCAATGCCACATACTAGATTCTTGACCATGGAAATCTATCCATTGGTCTCTCAACAATTTAGGCACCGCAATGACAAGAACTAGATTTCTGACCATGGATATCTATCTGGGTGGGACTAAGATGGACTTAAGCTTTCAGCCTCTCTAGGTACCATCAGGCTTACTGGCTAACCATCAACCCAGGGATCCAGGTGTGTATCCAAAATTAGAGCTCGAAAACCAATGACACCTTTCTAACTTCGGGACCTATACATGAACACAAAGTGTCGGCCAAATGTTCTTCCAGGCAATTATTCACTCACAAAGCCTCAACACCCCTTGATCTGGCAAATCAAGGACAAAAAATCTCTCCCGATCAAACTGATCAGTAACCAACATGTTATCAAAACAATGTAACATCAATAATATACTTTCACATATTCATAAACAAACACAAACCTTCAGAGTATTTCAGACAACCGATGTTTCTTCTCAACACAATAGGACTATCAATTGAATATTTGACAAAATATTGCTTAATCATACACTTTCCTTTCCTACTTCACATGTAGCAACATATCCTTCAAAATTCATTCTCTAATCAAAACTATGCTCTCCCTCTCAACCAAGGAGATTTCCTTTATCTAGGTTCCCTCTTAACTCAGGGAGATTTCTTCTATCTAGGCTCTCTCTTAACTCAGGGAGATCAACTTCTTCTTTTTGTCATTGGAGAATCTTTCGTGGCTTTCAACCATCTTAAAATTATCATTACTATCACTATTCACACCATGCTTATCACATCAACGAACATCTTCACCATCTTGAAGATTGTGTACCTGCACAACTTAGATAGCAAGTACAACCAAATTGATAGAAGCATGAAGTTAGCCATATCAAAATACTTTAATAACGGAAGCATTTACAAACATAATCAGCAACAGACTATACTTCAATACTTCAAATTCTTGCATAGGTTTTTGTTACAAACCTTAAATCTCATCAACTCATCAGGATATCAAATTCATTATATCTAGGGTTTCAATATTCTTTCAATGACTTGACAAGTTCTCTCATATAGAAAATCCTAGAAACAAATCAGATCAATGAATCTAACAACTTTCAGAATTCATATGTTAGACTCCTCACTAAGATTTCATACAAATCCTAGATTTTATACATGAGCTTCAACAATCAAAACCAATCACATCATTAGTAGCATCTACTAGGGTTTGATGTAAACCCTAGATTTCTTAACTCCACAATCTCAACAATAGATTCTAGATTTCCATATCACACATACTAGAGAATTTAACTACTACTATGGTTTAGTTGCAAAACCCTAGATTTACTAGACAACATCATCCAAAACATCAAACTTTGACTAGAGCTTGTTTCCAAACCCTATGACTCATGACCGTTAACACTTAGGTCAACACATATATCTAGAAATTCATTAGCATATCATAAGCACATCATATGTCAGGCAATATTAATATGTTAGAGATATACCGACCTAGAACAGGCTAGGGTTTCAACCAAATGAACACATACCTAGGGTTTCATTCCTAGGACTCTAAATAAATAACAAGGGTTTTTCTTATAGACCCAACCAAACCCTAAAGATCAAGGGTTCCAAAATTTCAAAGGTTCAGGATTTCAGACAACATCATTTAAACCCTAACAAGTTAGGTTTTCATGATCATAACAAAATCCCAAACATGACATCATCAACAAAAACTTCAAATATCATTTCCCAATAACCCTAAATAGTTTTAGGGCTTCAAACATTGACACTATCATACCCTTAGGTTAGGGTTTTCCAGAGAACCTATCTAGGGTTCTATAAGAACAATTAAGGATGTAAGGAGGGTAGATTTATCAAGTGATGAATCACCCAAAACAAGAATCTTCATGATTCAAGAGAGCTAGACATAACGATGTTAGTAATACAAATTTCAAAATAAGATGAAGATAGTTTTACAAGACGTATGGTCTAAGACATACTTGGATAAAAACCTTGTAGGAATTCCTTGAAGTGTAAACCATGGTCTTCTATATCTGTAATACATAATTTCAAGCAAAACATGTGATACCATGAACATGATTTAATTTCTTAAGTTAGATCTCCTACATAACCATGGAGGATGGTATCCTATAAAAGTTATTCCTTCTTTCAATCAAGGACTTCTACTTGACATCCTAGATTACTTGTAATCCCTAGAGGATAAGAATGCATGTTGCAATATTTATCCTAGAATAGCCATAAACAAGGATCATCGAAAAGTTAAAATATTATGTTATACGTACCTTGTGATTACATACCTATAATAACTTATTAGACTTTCATGTGCATTTTGAAAATACTTACTTGAACTTCCTTAAGGTTGAATTATAACAGACTTCGAATTCTTCAGTTATGTGGAGATGGCCTTGTCCTTGGTCTTGTAGTATCCCTTATCATATTTCTTGTAGACATAGATCTCCACAGGTGACATAATCGAGTTCCTTTCCCTTGACAAGTTGTGGATCGAATGTACTTCTTGATTGAACTCATAGACATGTCTTGACATGATCTTTAGTACTTAGTGATTCAACATATTCTTGAGCCCAAATATTGAAATCTATATGACTGAGACTTTGATAGGTACCATTGTAGCGATACTTATTCACTGTGATGGGCATCAAAACTATGATAGGAATCACTGTAACAACATTGAATCTTGTAATACTAAAGTTAGTTTACTGATGATAGCACCGAAGTTATTTTTGTGATTTTTCTTCACAAGATCATATCACTTCAATGGCACCAAGTCCAAGTTCTTTGTTATTGTGGAGGTATCGAAACCTTTCCTTTCTGTGGTTTCACTAAATTGAAGAGATCATCAACCATTCCGAACTCCTCCATTGTAACAATATTTAAATGTATTAATAGCACCGAGTTGAGGTCACGAGGTCATAATACTATGTAAGCATTGAGACTGTGTTCATATGGTGATTGAGACCCTTCTTCTTCTGCCTGTGATAGTACCAAGACCTTCTAACTTAATCTTTAATACAAATTCACCCAAGTGATCTTCAAATTTCCTTTTGACCATAGCTTTGATACCATGTTAGAGAAATCCAAGGAGATGGCAATTAAACGATTTCTCTTATTATGACATTAACTTGTGATGTTTTCATAATTAGTATTAGATATTTTAATTATATTTTCTTATCATCAATATTAATTCCAAGCAACAAATAGAAGAGAATACAAGATGTAGGCATGATGCCTGGGAAAAACCCCTCTCTAGCTGAAAACCTAGTCAAAATTCTCCCTTAAGTAGATTCAAGATGAGACGACCAAGACCCTTACAACTTAGACTCGAGACTCCTCCATCAGGTCATTCTCATTTCACTGTGTTTGCATACTATGATCCATGTCACTGTGTTAACTCTGATTTCTTGTCACTTTGTTGCACCGAGACTTCACCACTGACATTATATAGAGACCTCACTGTGATAACACCGAACTAAAGTGGCAACGAACTATGGGAGTATACTACGGAAATATAAGAGCATAATAGAAAATTGTGAGAGCACTAAACTGTGGGTGCATCATTTGAACTGTGGTTATACCAAAATCATCTAAACTCATCCCTGTAATGCCATCGAAACTCACCAAAATTTTCCACAGAGATCACCGAAACTTTCTATGAAATGCGAGCTACTGAGTTAGTATAATGCGAAGATCACGGGCTTGTATATATAGTGGTATGTCCATCCTAAATGAGCTGACATGAATCATGAAGATATGTGTCTTTGTTGTAGGCCGACATGAGTTCATTTGATGACTATTCCTTTGAGGCCAACTTGAAGGAGTCTTTGAGGAGGCTGACTTGATGATGATCAAGGAGACTTTGATGGAGGAGTCTTTGACCAATAAACAAATTGACTTTGACAATAACCTAAAGCCTACAATGGAGGCTTGACCTAAGACAAATGACCCAAGCATGAAACCCATGCTTTAATAAGTCAATTTCAATAATAATAAATTATTTTTGCTTTTCTTTTGACAAATATATTACATTTTTACTTCAAGTACAATTATGAAGATCAAACCTAGTGACATTTTCCAACACCTTTGTGGGTTGTGAGACAATTTCAACAAGAATATGGAAAAAATATGAACAAACCACAATGATTAAGGCTTCAATTCTCAGATTCTTAATGTAATTCGATTGAGAAAGTACAAACTTTTAAACATAAACAACACACAAGAATAAAACTATGATTAATAATAGTTCATAAGAAGACATCAATTTTCTTCAAACACTATACTAGATTCAATTCAAAACCACATCAACTTACAGTCCCATTGGCCATTCAATTATGCCATTCATATAGAAAACACTTCCCTGTTCACACAGAAGGAAAGTACAACAATTTGCAACCTACAGGACTGCAGAGAAAGCAATGAGTCCTCTCTTCTCCTCCTTTTCGTTTTCCAGGACTCGTTTTGTTTTAAAATAAAACTAACATGTGACAACCAAGAGTCACAAGAGGTGAATCGTTTCATATTCTCTACAAAACAAAGGAAACTAAAAAACCATATTTACAACATAAAATAACTCCTCCACTTAAAAAAAATAAATCAAAACTCCTCCTAAATTAAACATTCAAAATTTCTAAACAAATATTCCCCCCCCCCCCAACATTACCATGTGACCATCCCATCACATTGGCAAGATTTTGTCGAGTCTTTATTGAATTTTGTTCTACGTCTATGCAACTGCATCAGGATTCCCAAGTTTTTTTTTTTTTTTTTTTTGAGCTCCTACTCATAAGGTCTTCGATAGAATAACCTGCTTTCTGTAGAGATACAACATTCATCCAAGTAGAATCTTCAACCGGATGACCTTTCCACTTCACCAAGTACTCGAGATCTGTATGAAATCTTTTTAGCTTCCAATGTTTTTGCCATAGGAATTAGTTTTACCCACTATTGCTCACTGACTTCACCACTATCTGCGTTTGCTGTAGATGAGTCTTTGTCACCGGCTAGATAAGGATACATATCACTCACTTTGAAAGTTGGTGAAATATCCATGCTTGTAGGTAACTCCAGTTCATAATAATTTGTAGAAAACTTTCTAAGTAACTTGTAGGGACCTATCTTCTTCATCTTAAGTTTATTATACTCCCCTCTTGGAAACCTCTCCTTTCTCAAGTGAGCTAAGACCATGTCTCCTACCTCAAAGTTCACTTCTCTTCTCTTTAAATCTACTTTATACTTGTATTTAGAGCTACTATCTTGTGACCTCTTCATAAATTGCTCATGTAACTTACTCGTTGTTGCTACAAAATCTTCTCCTTCCACACTTGTTTGTTCCATTCTGCCCAAATCTCACAACTCACAAACTCCCCTAAGGTGCATTCCATACAAAATGTGAAATGAACTTTTCCCTATGATCCTATTTGGCAAATCATTATATGAGAAAGCTTGAGCTAATACATTGTTGAGCCTCTGTTTTATCCAGATTTTCATAATATTTGTTGAATAACTCTATACATGTACTTGGTGTTTATAATTATTATTATCCTTTTTGTATATCTAGAGGCATTCAGAGGTAACAATTATTGATTTATGAATTCTCCTTGTTTTATTAATTTGAAAAGTATTTAATGTGAAAATGTCATTAATAGTAAGCTCTCTCTGTGGCAGGTACTAGTAGTTCTTGTACCAGCAATGTAAAACAATGTTTTCAGCTTCGCGAATTTCATGCTTCGATGGGTTTTGAGGAGAAGGTGTTCGAGATGGATGACAGGTCTTATATATCAAGCTTGTGGGAAATATGAAAATGCCACAACCCACTTTACACACATGCTTCAGTCTAAGGAAGTCCTTTCTATGATGGGTGTTGATGGAGTGCAATTTGTCATTACACGTATAATTGAAAGCTATGTGGCTCTAATAGATTGGGATTCTCTTGACCATTGGATACAGGTTTATGAACTGATTTAGTCGCATTGGAGAATGTCAGGTTTATGGCCATGGTAGCTGTGCTTCTTTCGGTGGTTCTTGTGAGATTGAGCTTGGATGGAAAAGTTGATTGGTGTGAATGATCGATAGAAGCCATGTGTTAAATGCATTCATATGTTTTAGTCTTTGATATTTAAAGGTAGTGTGTACCCTCGTAAAGGAGATTATGACCGGAGCTTACCCAACACCATCCCTATTCGAGATTATGACTAGAGCTTGTGCATTGATTTTGATATGCCTCTGTACGTAGCTCGAGTGGAGAAAATTGAGAGGGATATCTGAAAGAACATGAATACGCAGGTGCAGATTTCATTCTCATTCTATGTTTGAACCATGTAGTTGACAACAATGCGATATGGTCAAACTACTCTTAGAATCACATAGTTGTCAACAACGTATTGGCACTGGTTGTTGTATTATCTCCAGAACTCAGTCAAAATCATATTTCCTTGTTTTGGTTCCAAATTAGTTTTAACAACCATTCTAAACTTGTATGCATAGATCCGAGTAATTAGGCAGCATTGCCGCTATAAGACAGAGGGAGGTGCACTAGAAAGGGGATTCAACATTGTATTTTGTAAATCACATTTCTTTGTTGAACATGGGAATTGGTTTCACTGTGCAGGAAGGGAGGAGCCTGTGTGCCCAATGGGATGATCCCTGGAGGGGACCACTAGAGCCCAGCGCTGCATTGTTCAGTAACTATGTAACAATACTTTAGAATTAATATACTCTGGCATTCGATTTATGTTTTCAGTGTTTTTCTAAGGCTTCTGGGATTGCGATTTAACTGCTGCAAGGGAAATGAATTGGGTAGTTTGGGCCCACTAGCCAATCTGTTGCCCCAAACCTTTTAGAATTATTTCGCATTTTATTTTAGATGTATGGTGTGAGTGTGATTTAATATAGTTCTGAAATTTCATTTTGCATTTCTACTTCTTTCTTTGGTCATTTGATTTCCAATTTCTTTTCCATTACTCTGGTCATTTGAGTTTAATGATGTAGTTGTTCACTTGGAACGTATTTCTATAGACATAGTACAGGCAGTGAATGTTTTTAACTGCATCTCTTATTTAGTGTGACACTTACCCTGATCTTATTTGCTGCATAATAAGAACATTATGGTTTACTAAGAATTCTGGTTGATTAAACTCATGACTGCCTTAAAACTATTTGAGATGCAAGACTGATTCCCGCACTATGAAGAGAAACATTCATTCTTGAAATTTTAATAATTAAATTCCAGGATCAGCTTGAGGAGAAATCACAACCCTGTATTATATTGGCAAAGTGAGAGCACTCACAGAATTCCTTCATTATAACTGAATGCTACACATATCATAGAGAATATTTTGGTGTTGCAGAGAAAGTATTTAATGATTTTATAAGATCGGGGTGAACACCAAAAATGCCTTTACATTATTCTCTTCTATTTCACACCTTCCTTAAAGTTGAAACACTGATTTGTCTTTAGAGAAGCAGTGCACATATAGTCTAGATTCTTTTAAAAGCATTCAAATTAGTTGGAATGAAGTTGCTTTATGATTCCTAGTTTAATTTCATGCTTTTCATCTTTGCAACATAGCAATAATTTTTAAGAGGTTTTGCATTCTTTATTTCCTGAATCACATTCTTTACTTCCTGAACGGTTTGTCAGTTTGAATGGGGCCTACATTCCCTTGTCCCCTGGACAACTGAGGAAGACTTTCTGCAGGAGTCAACTCAACCCAGAAGAGGAGCCAGAAGTAGATTCCCAGTGTGTTTACTTTTCTTTGAAGAGTCTTGTTCCTTTTTCTTGAATGATGCCTTTTTGAATTTCTTGCAAGAGCTTGATTTTTATTTGACAAATCCCTGAGGTCGTATTCTGACATTCACTATGCTACATATATAATCTTACCAACCCAAATTGAAAATTTAAATTTTGGTGTAAATCTTGCATTTATACCGCTCGACATTTTGGCGTTGTTGCTCGGGAGGCGTTGTAGGATAAGGCCTCATGATTTGTCATGCTTTTCCCTTTCCTTCGCAATTGAATTTTTAGATTAACGAGATTCCCCTTGCTTGTTGAAGCATACTGGACGATATTGCTAGAGAGCTCACAGGCCAGGTTTTCTTTACTACAAATGAGTGATTTCCTTTATTGCAAAGTGTGATGCCTAATTTGTTTCTTTTACTGCAATTGAGTTTTTATGAGTGATTTATTTTACTGCAAAGTGTGATGCTTGATTTACTACAATTGAGTTTTTAAGAGTGATTTTATTTACTGCAAAGTGTGATGTTGGGTTGCTTTCTTTTCTGCAATTGAGATTATTTAATTTCCACAAGTGTGATTTTCTTAGTTTACAATCTTGGCTTGTTCCTTTAACTGTAATTGAATTTTTGAGTTAGTGTGTTTCTATTTTTTTGCTTTTCAGGTGCTAAAAGAACCCCCCGCTCTCAATCCAGGTGCTGACAAGACTTTCCAGCTAGCAGGGAAATTCCAGGAAGTGTGATGTTATTCCAAGAACTATCTCAAATTCTAGCAGAAGCTGGGGTCTCTGCTTCACAGAAAGAACACATTTTGGCATCAATTAGAGATAGGTCTATCCCTCTGGAAGAAAAGACTCATGAAGATCCAGAAGATATTCCTAGGGAAACCGAGAAGCTATGGATCATGCTTGATGAGGAGAAGCCATCAAAAGCAGAGATTAAAGAACATCCATCTGATCTAGCCTGCACTTTAGAGGATAAACAAAGAAATGTGGAGGATTTGCATGATGCACCAGATGTTGTCCATGAATCAAATGACCAAGAGTATATGGATCCCATAGAATCTTGGTTTTAGATGACTGTCAGTATCCACTCCTCCTTTATCATTTGACAATTTGTAGCATCACATCAATTAATGCAACTGGTTCCTCATGTTCTGGTATTTTCTCGAATATGCTTTTCAAATTTGAACATGAGTAGGATTATCCTCCTGTTGCGCACATGGATGCATTGGAAGTACTCCTATACTTAAAAGGGAGTCTTCCACTTCTTAGGGTAGAGTAGGGTAGAAGAATAAAATCAATGCCATGAATAAAGATGTTACAACAATGCTATTAGGGTTTTGACTTCCAAAGCATAGCCACCAAAACTGCTTTTGATCCACATTGGTTGTTAACACACACATCTGTGACAAATCTTAATGAGTATGATTCACTCTAATACTGCATGATTCTGCAAAAGTAACCATGATTAACCACTCTAATGAGTTGTCATCTAAGATATATATTTTTAGTTTCCCTTAGAAGGTACTATTGGAGAGCCCCCTATGGTGGACCACTCATGTAAAGATCATAAAGAGTTGTTCATGAGAACACAAGCATTATAAACTCAAAGAATCTTTCAGTCATTATCTAGGATATTTTATTTAAAATAAGTCTTTAGGGTAGAGGAACTAACCAGTAATGACTAGTCATTAAAAACGTTTCACGCCATCCCACACTTTTAAGGAGTAGATCTGCCTCCCCACTTATTAAGTAAACTTCGAAGTTAATTACAATCAAAATTTACAAAAGATTTAGGGGAGGATAGGAGGTCTCATGATGAGCCGACCTACCATGATCATGATACCTAACATACATGACATTACTGTTGTTGGTCACCAAGCTAGAGTAATGGCTTTCAACCGAAAAGCTGGAAGACAGGAGGTCTCATCATGAGCCAACCTGTTCATCCATGTTAATTCTTGTGAGTGGCACTGCCATCAGCTGGTTACCAAGCTAGGACAATGGCCTTAATCTATTTTTTAAAATTAAATAAGATAACTCTGAATCTATATCTAGTAAGTGGGACACATGCATTTCACTGGGTTAAAAGACATCCTTGCCGAGGTTATAGACGACTGCAAGAAGCAGGGCCATGTCTGTGGTATTAGAGTTAATTGCATACTAAGATTTACTCGGTTATCTTTCTCTTTCCCTAAAAATCATTATTTTATTTCTTGGACAATGGTTTTAAGATGATTTGAACATGATGCTTTGAGTTATATCTTTCAAAATTTTGGAATCTTTAATGATGTGGTACTTATTTGTACCGGATTAAGAAGAAAGTTTGTTTTGCATCTGGATGACAACAAAATTTAGAGTTTTTGTTGATTGGTCCAGGAAGGTGTCATATTGTTCTATTTTTATTTCCCTTTTCTGATATCATAACTCACTTCATACACCCAATAATTATTAATAATCAAATTAAAATTCTAGAAACCTTATTCTAAAATAAACACACCTATTATCATAATAATAATTAGAGATTTAACTTCCACAAAATATCTAGAATCTTCAAATTAAACACTAAGGTTTATATTAAAAATTAAGGTTTATTTAAAAAAAAAGTAGACCTCTCTATTTTTCAATTAAATTTAATCAATAAAAATTATAATATACATGAATATAATATTTTTGCATAGTATTTAATAAATTATGAAATTTGTAACAAAACTTATTTACAATTATTTTTTAATACAAACTCATATATATATATATATAAAATTAATAATAATAATTGAAATAAAATTATAAATAAAATATTTTATATATACATTTTTAAATATTTTGATTTTATTTATATTTAATTGATATAATTACACTAATATATATAACACGACAATGGTTTCGGATTAGCGGCACTCTGCCCCAATGCCGCACTGCAAATCAAGCCTCACATTGTTCACCACTCTTCAAAAGACTGTGCACTCACCAAAACCTTCCCGGGCGGACCTTATCAACTGGATATGTGGAGCACTACACAGCGATAGAGTACAAACTCTCCTGTATTGATTTCACTTTAGTACAGGGGCCGAACCGGATGTTGGCCAGTCACCATATCTTCTGAACACAGGAGTCCCTTTTAAGTAAAGAGTAGGGATGCCTACGATGTTGCTGTAGAAAAATTGCTGCAAGGGAAAGGGAAAGAAACTGCTGCCAATATTAAAAATGGTAAAAATGTTAAAACTGATAAGGAAATCTCAGATTTTGTGGAAACAAATCATTTGGGTCAATTCAAAATTGCTTCAACAAACAAAACAAGAAAGTGGATTTGGGTAAATGCAAAGCAATATGAGGGCATTTTAAGGCGTAGACTTGCTTGCCTTAAATGGGAACAAATGAGAAGAAAATTGATCGAGAGAAAGAAAATAAATAAGAGAAACAAAAATAAAGAAGAATCAATCATTTACAGTCCCACATCTACACCTCTTACTTGGTCATCAGATCTATATGTCCAAGAATTGATGAAGGCCAGGACAAGGCTGGAGATTTTGGAAGCCAAAGAACAGGAAAGGGACCACAAAATTTCAGAGATCACAGTTGCAAACTGATGTCTAATGGAAGGTAATAGAATTTTAAAAGAATAGGTAACAATGTTACAAGAGGCTCTAGAGACAGGAAAACAAGAATGGAAAAGCATGAAGATAACATGGCAAAGCATGAAAGAATTAATAACAGCAAACAAGGATGTGATAATTTCTAAACAAACTCAGGTAGATACACAAGTATCTCAGCAAACAGACATTTCCAAAGAGAAGGCAAAAAGGAACAGTGGGAAAGATAGTCCAAAAGAAATCAAAGCTAGAGCTGAAGACACTAATGGTTACATAAGGACAGAGGAAGAAGAAGATGCAAGTGCTCGTAGAGCACAAGAAATAGAACACAAAGAAAGATAGGACAAGAAAACAAACTTTATTATCGGGGAATAAGAGATTATGGGAATAATGAAAATACTCTCAATTTGACAAGAGACTTTCTGAAAGAGAAACTACATTGGAAAGGGAAAATTTTCTAAGCAAAGAGGGTTGGGAGGATATGTGAAGAGGGGCCTCGACCCATAAAAGTCACCAGGGCAAGCATATAGACAAACACTAGCTTTTGGGCAAAAAGAAACTCTTGAAAGGCTCACACTTCTTCCTCGATGAAGATTTAACCAAAAAACAACAAGAGGAGAGAAGGGATGAAGTGGAGAAAATTAGAACAACAAGAAATGAAGGGAAAAGGGCATGGTTGTACAATGGTAAAGTCGTTATTGCAGTGTTTGGGCCTCCAGGCAAAACAGGGCAGCAAGCTGGCAGTAAAGAAAAAATAGAGAATTCAATAATAGGGACAAAAACAACAAGAGCAGTATGGACGAAAATGGGTGAAGACTCAAATTTGAGTCTTATGTGCCAAACTGTGTAGCAGTCAAATCCTACCCAGGTCTACCTAAGTTTAGTTTGTTGGAATTTTAGAGGTTACCCTTGGAGGAGGGGACCTGGGTTAGGGCCTATTGTGGAAGGTAGAGACATAATTTGTCTCACGGAAACTCATGAGCATGATGGTTGCAAAACTCCTGTGTTTGACGGTTATTTGAAGTTGGCAGTTTGGAACAAGGTAGAAGAGAATGGAAAAGGGTATGGGGGAATACTAGTTTTAGTGAAAGAAAAATAAGCCTGTCACATTCAGTTAATTAAAGAAGATGCAAATAAACAATATCTGTGGTTGAAAATATCAGAGAATGAGAATCACATAAGAATTGCAGCATGCTACTTTGCCCCTCAAGTCTCAAAAACTTACAAAAATAAGGGGCTTGACAGCAAGGATCCATATGCAACTTTAAAACAAGATATTGTCGTGTACTCTCAGCAGGGAGAAGTTCTTTTAGTGGGATATTTCTGTTAGCGCTTGAAATTTCACCTCAGGCTGAGAAAGGTAAACCTCAAGGCAACATCAAACCACTTCGCCTCGTAGCTAGCCCTATGGGGCGGGAGAGGGCTCTCTCCGGTCTATCTCGGTGAGATCTTCAATGGATGAGATGACCAATAGGGTAACACTGATTTTAGGCTAGTAAACTGATCAAAAAGGTTGTTTTGGAGTTTTTAGGGTTTTCGGTGGCAAATTGAGGGGATGGCAATTTTGGGTGCGGGGATTGGACACAGTTTCTGCAGGGGGTTCTTTGGGGCGAGGTAGGAGACAATATTGATGCCTTTGATTGAGGTGGATGGTCAGGAATGACAGGTGAGTAGCTAAGGAGAGCAAACAATAACTTTGAATTCTCCTTAAACAGTAGAAAACATTGAAATTAAACAAACTTAAAAGCAGAGCATGACAGTCATGAATTCTTACTTTAACACTTCGTTTGCTTAATGTGCAGAAGGAAAGGAAAGGAAATTATTCACATAACACACTTACAAGCACATAGAGAAACACACCATCAATATATGTAACCACAAGAATCCCAAAAAGGACTGCAAAACCCTGGTCTTACTTGGCCAAAAATTGCAGAGATACAGTGAATAATACAATGATAGCTTCTCCCTTAAGAGTCCAACCATGAAAATGAGCAAGAGAGTACATAATATAGATCATCTAACATCTTTCCCTGCCTCTAGGGGTCGAGCTCACTATCCTAGGAGCTGTTTCAACCACTTCTAAACTAAGCACTACAAACTAGGCAGTCAAAACAACTTGCCTCTATAAGCTAGGAAACCAATTCATTCATTTAATTTTCACCTTTTTCATGAATGAATCTTCTAGAAGAGGTACATAAGTGTAAAAGTGTCATAAAAGTACATTAATTACATCAAAGAGAATAATAATCCACCCCAAAAAGTCAAACAGGGTCAAACTGCGTTTTTCTGAGCTGTACACTGAAATTTGGAGAAATTTGCCTGACGGGTCGCGCGCCTCTGCCTGACGGGTCGCGCGCCTTTCGGACCACTTTTGGGGCACTTCCAGGTGGCCAAATTGAGCAAGAGTAGGCTTGTTGGAAAGGTCTATGAGTCTACTTTCCAACCCAACTGGAATTTCTAAATTTGGTGGTTATTTGCCCCTCCAAAATTACAATCTCCCAAGACTGCTTTCTGTGTTTCAAAAATGTGGCAGAAAGTCATTTTTTGCTTGTTTTTTGACTTTCTGGAGGCCCAAAACTTCATAAAATCTCTTGTCCATGGATGAGCATATGTAACTTATCATGAAAAATCTGGAAATGCTGAGTTTTTGCAAAATGGAGTTGCCAAGATGAAGGGTCGCGCGGGGGTGAGACCCGTTAATGGACAAAACCTGTAAATTGCCTGAAAAAACCAAAATTGACCCAAAATGCTCAAAATTTCTTGGGATTTGTGCTGGGAGTCCCCAATCAAGTACCATGCTCAGTCAAAGAGGCTTTGGCCAAAATTTGGAGTGGATCGGGCCTTTTCCGTCGTTTTAGTGCCTTGGCCAACCTCCTTGGATCCAGCGATTGTAATTTAACATTTCTCTAAAACCATAACACCTGTGCAAAAAGTGAAGGAGGTTTTTCTTCTTTGGCATGTTATGGACAAAAACCTCTCTCAGTTTTCCAAAATTCATCTTTGATTGCTCTAAAACATCTTTTGAGTGAGACTGATCCCGATGTGTGAAGCAAGGGATTTCGTGGAAATGAAGCGAAATGAAGGGGATAGGGGGCTTCGAAATTCTTGGGGAAATTTTTAGGAGTGGGGAGGGATGTTAGGAAGTAGGGGAAAGTGGAATCTCAGAGATTGAGCGAGGGGAAGGGGTCCAAAAGGGAAAAACACAGGCCAAACCTAGAAAATTGCCAGGTTGTAGCTAGAAACTAGGGTTTGTGCAAAAATGAGGAATTTGGGGGATCTCAGTGATGGGAAGCATTTGATAAGGTATATGAAGGATAGGGGAAGGTGTATGAACATCTGGATACAAGTTTTGCCGATGATTTGACCGTCCAAGAGAAATTAGCTTCAAAACCCTAGGAGAGGGAAATGACCTTGCCTGGGTGCAACTGAAGCATGAACAAGGTGTGTAATGACTCATTAGACACTGACATGATAATGACAACCCTATGAATGATGATAGACTCAGCTGAATGATGACATAGACCGACATTTGGACAACTTTAGAAGGAGTGAAAGCAAACCCTAGATCTAATGCCTAGTGACCAAATTTTGCTTGAAGACTCACTGAAATGACAAAATTTGACCTTGACACTTCAAAATCACTTTGTAAGAGCATATTTGATCACTGGAGGAAGGCTGGAAAGATTGACACTAACAATTTCAATGCTAGAACAATAAATAATCAAGCTAGCATTCTTTGTTGCAAAGAGGATAACAATCCTATTTGGCTCACTGAAGAGGAGAATCCCCAATGGGTGAGGTGTTCAGAAGATGACAAAGTTAGCAATCATTTTGGAGAGGAGTTGCTTACACTGTGTGGGGCTTTCAACTTAATTATTTGCAATGGTATAGATAGATGGAAAAGGTCTGGGAACTTCACTTGCAACACATACAATGGGGCAAGTGTCGTTGACTATGTGATGTGTTCACAAAGCTTGATAGAAAAGATAGATGAAGTTAGTATTGGAGAGCATATTTGGGACTTAAAATCAGACCATAACCCAATTTATATAAGGTTATCATGGTTAGAAGAAAGGCAACATAGGAGGAAAACCCAATGCTCTCGACAATCACTATCAAGGGGCAAAATTCTTCTAACACAAGAAAATTGTACTATCTTCAAGACAATGTTAGAGAGATTAATTTGGAAGGAGAAAACTAGTTTCAAAAGCTTCAATAGTCATGAGTTAACAAATATAATTCAAAGTGCACTTGAGAATTGCAAAAGAGAAAAAAATAGGAAATCATAATCAAATTGTTTTCCTGTAAATGCTTGGTTTGATGAGGAATGCAAAATGGCAAGGAGAACTTTGAAAAAGGCAGGAAAAGAGAAGATGAATGTAAAGTTATATAAGCAGATACTAAAAAGGAAAAAAGAAGAGTTCATGTAAACAAGGAGAGAAGAGTTAATATATTTAAGTAAGAATAATCCAAAGCTTTTTTGGCAGGAACTGCAACCAAGGAAGAAGCAAATTGAAAATAATATTACAGCCAATCAATGATTTGAATATGCAAGGCAACTCTATGGGAAAGAATTTGAGGTGGAGCCCCCCTATAGGATCAACACAAATTCAAAGCTCTTCATGTTACATGAGGTGGAGAATGGAATTAAGAAGCTGAAAACAGGAAAGGCAAAGGACTTGGTTGAACTTCAAGCAGAGTATCTAAAATGGGGAATGAACACTCTTGCACTGCACATCATGGAAATATTCAACAACATCATTCAACAAGGATTCCCAAGAGATTGGACAACTAGTCTAGCAATACCCCTTTCCAAATGTGGAGACATTAATAATCCATCCAACTATAGAACAATTATGATCAATCCTTTCTTTGCAAAGCTTTTCGATAGCATGGTAGTAGACAGAATTAGTAAGTGGGCAGAAGTAAAAGAAAAGAGGGCACAAGGACAAGCGAGTTTTAGGCCGAAACATTCTACAGTGGATCATGGTATCAGGTTGAGACACATTGTTGAAAATGTTTGGGAGGACAAAGAAGAAGTATTTTGTTGCTTTGTTGACTTCAAAAAATCATTTAACATAGTCCCTAGGGATAAGTTGTGGTGTAGAATGGAAGAACTTGAAATTCCTGTGCATTATAGAGCCGCTGTCCATAGACTTTATGAAGAAGTGAAAGTCAAAATTAGAACCTCAACAGGTATTTCAGAAAGCTTTAGAAGTGACATTGGAGTCAAGTAAGGTTGCCCTCTATCCCCTACTTTTTTTGGTCTATATATTGATAAATTGGAAGAGTGGCTAAATCTGCAAGGTGGAGATGGTGTTCGGTTGGGGGAGTTTGTGATAAAGCTTCTTTTATATGCTGATGATATTGTATTGATTTCTAAATCGGCCCATGGATTGCAAATGCACTTATATGCCCTTGAGCATTTTTGTAGAGAAGTGGGGATGCAAGTCAATACTAGCAAGACCAAAATAAGGATTTTCTTTAATAAAATGAAGCATATGCAGCATACTTTCTTCTTTGAAGACAACATTCTTGAAGAAGTAAATGAGTACAAGTACCTTGGGATTGATTTCAACAACAAACTCAATTGGGAGGATTGGAGAAAGAAGAGAATTTTAGGAGGGTGGAAAGCATTAAAGTGCTTTTTGGACTCCTAGTTTGTCCAGTGATGCTATATGGGTGTGAATTGTGGGCTAGCAACACTCTCGTCTCAAAATGGAAACAAATTGAGAAAATCCAAAAACGCTTGATCATGAGCAAGTTCAAAATAAAAAGTTCAGTACCTTATGAGATAATGTTGAGTGAAACAGGAGCAACTCCCATTGAAGCAATTGCTATGGTGCAGCTCATAAGATATCTAAAAAGAATTGAGCAAATGAGAGTAGGTAGATGACCTAATGTTATCTTCAATGAAGGCATGAGTGAAAGAAAGAAAACATGGATGAAACAAAACTACACATGGATGCAAAAATGGAATATCTACCTCAATGCCTGTCCCACAAATAGCAAGGAGCTAAAGGATTTTGTTATGGAGAAGTTTCGTAAAAAGGTATGGGGAAAAGAGTTGGGTAGAAAGAAGAAATATTACATTGAGGAATTCAACCCTACATGTGATCTACAACAAAAAGAGTTCATTGGAGCTAACATTTTGTGGAGGGCAAAGGCTCTTATTGCTCAATTAAGGACCAACTCACATAAACTTCGGTGTGAAACAAGACGGTGGAAAAGGCCTAGAGAAGCTTGGGAAGAACATGTGTGTACATTTTTCACGTATGGGGTTGTGGAATCGGAAAAAACATTTCATTTTGGAATGTGATGCATTCAAAGACATCAAAAAAAATTATGAGAACATATTAGCATCAGTTTCTTGGCATTGTCTTTTTAGCGAGGGAATTGTTGCAAGGTTAGACTAACTCATCATCAATTTAAATCAGAAAAGAATTAAATTACAAGAAGCAAAAATCAAAGAACTAATAATCTCATAAACTATTTTTAATTTGGTAAACCTTAAAATATCATTTCATTAACCACAACACATACCGAAATATATAAATCTATATAATATTCAATATGATTTATGTTCATTACATCAAGCAACATGTGCATATTGCCATCACCGGGGTACTCACAACTAATACACCGCCTTTAGCCATGCTACACTCCCTTACATCCATAATTGACACAGCCACCTTCGCGCCTTTTCTCCCCTATTTCCCTGCCGCGAAACGATATATATAAAAGAGAACCAAGAGAAGAGCAAATCTAACGTGTCATGTGCATCGATAGCATTTGTAGTTTTGAAAGTGAGCAGTGAGAGGATAGCGTTCGTAGTTTCGAGAAAGTGAGCGGTGAAAGCGATGGCCTGTCTGCACAATCACAGCTGCGAAGAGCACGACTGCAGCTCCGAATGGTCTCTTTACAAACACATTGACACGCCCCATGTACGATTATTCACTCTTTCCTCCGTTTAGATTTAATTAACACACGATACGCGCGTAACATGCCTAAATCCATCCATGCTCTCTAATTTTTTTGCAAGCGAAGGGGCCATTTACCAGAAGCGCGAATACAGACACATAATTTATGGATACCCCCTGCTATGATTAGTTCATAACCTTCACAGATTTCTATCACTGCAGATGAAAGATGTCAGAATTTGCTAATTAATGGTTACTTTGCCATGGCAAGTTTCCCACCGACAACAGATTTGGAGGAAGTGGGTTTTTTCTTGCCCTAAAGCGAAATCGATTACTTGATCAGAATTGATTGCTGGCTCCCCTTTCTTATGTTGGACATTATATTGGCAATGGCAAAGTAAAAATCCCCGATAGATTAGCCCTTCGACAATAAGGTCCGGAAAGGCTTTATTTGGTCATGAAATGAGGGTTGGTCCTAAATGTGAAAGTCCTGTCTGTTAAGGTCGTGCTCAACCCCTATAACAAGGGTTGGATTTGGTCCTCCCATGCTCAACCCGATAAGGTTTCGATCAATCCTTCTAAAATAACTTCTAAGGGTCAGTGCTGCATCTGTAGTCAGATCTTATTTCCCTGCATTAAAAATCGAGAATCGAGGTTAGAAATTTAAGTAGGTTAGTCAGGTAGCTATCTTGCGAGCTGCTGAGGTAAGCATCAATGTAGGGTGTGGCTATATTTAATTTAATTCCATCTTGTTAGGCAATCTTCATTCTACTAATATGTTAATGGCATTCGCAACAAATGTTGCATGCAGCTACATTTTTCAGAATTTCCTCATCTTCTTTGGAAGGGAATGTTTTGTTAGGCTATATTTCTATTGTCGGAGTTTACATAAAAATGAAATTGCCTTTAGCTAGTTTAGAGATTTTGTTTATGGTAAGGTGGTTACATGTTGATCTCGATCTTAGGTGGATAGATAATGATAACATCTATGGCTAATAATATGTTGTTATGAATGATAATTAACAAGTTATTTTAGAACGTTGTTTTTTTGGGTTGGAGGATTGTTTTCTAGAAATATTATTGTCATAGTTTCTTTTCACGATCTTGCCCTAAATTATCGCAGGTCGTGAATAATAATAGCGGGAGCGTTAATGGATATGACTTCGAAAGATCAGATAGACGTTCCAATACTGTTCTACTGCTGCTGTTTGCTTTTTTCATCCCTAGTATATGGCTTATAATTTTTGAAATCAATAGGGCACAATATCTACAACGTTTCCACACATAAAGTGGGGATGTTCCAACGGGCTACACGGTAACTGTGAAGACCGTGAAATGAAAATCCAAAATCAAATTGCCACCGTACAGAAAGTGGGATGATATGTTAACTATTTGGATGGTAACATGAAAGTCCAGAAAACAAAGTGCTACCATATAAAAAAGTAGGATTTGGATGGTGGCATGAAAGTCCAAAAGCCAAATTGCTTCCATATAAAAATTTGGGATGCTATGAGGGGCCAACAAAAAGCCCCTATACAAAAAATTGGGATGTTACGATGACATTAACTATTTATATGGTGGCAGTAAAGTCCAGAAACTAAAGCAAGTAGCAGATGGCATGAAAGTCCAAAAACCAAAGTGCCACATGCAACCTTCAAAATTATAGAGTGCCACAATACAAAAAGGTGGGATGCTATGACTACATTAACAATTTATATGGTTGCATGAAAGCCCAAAAACCAGTGGTAGGTGGCATGAAAGTCCAAAAATCCAATTGCCACCATACAAAAAGTGGGATGCTATAGGTTAACCATCTGTATGGTGGCATGAAAGTCCAAAAAACAAGGTGCCACCGTACAAAAGAGTGCAATGCTACAATGACTTTAACTACTTATATGGTGGCATCAATAGGTATACCTAAGGTTTCCTCACAAACCATAATCTCCAAGTCTCCAATGGATGAAACCCTAACCCTAGTATTTAAGATGCTCCAAAAGCTTCAAGAAAGCTTAGCACCTCCAAGACAAGGAAATAAAGTACAAATGTATATGAAGAGGAAAGAGGAAGGCTAGTGCTTTTCCCTTGTCATGTCTCTAACACAAGATATGAACAAAAATAAGATGAGTTTAGATCACAATAACCAACATTTTCTTCGCAAAAGTAAATTGTAGTATCTCACAAGAATCTTTCCATTACCTCCTAGGTTCTCACTAGGTGCAAATGTCCTAATCACGAGGATGAAACCCCAAGGGCAACTATAGGTAAGCCACCATTGCCACCTAAGTGGATTTGCCTTTCTCACTTTAGATTAACGACGATTCCTAGTCAAGGGGAGGGGGGCTTCCCTAAGGTCAATTAAGTTCAATGTGTTATAGTGTGTAGTCGAAGCAAAAACAGAGATTTTAGTGATGCTTTTATTATTTGATTTAATGATTACGATAACTGTTCTTTAACTCACAACTTCAAACTAGATTTCCAACTAGCCTTGAAGATTAACCAATGCGAAACAAGGCTAAATAAAAGCAAGTATATTCAATGTAATTTCTTGAAACTCAAGACACTTGCTTATGAAAGATAAGAGATCACTTCTAAGTTTGTTTTAAAGATAAACAATACAAAAATTTCCATACAAAAGGGGATCTATGGACAACCCACTTATTGAAGATATTACAAGTGTCAAACTAGGCTAGTATAGCAAATCGACTTAAGAGTTTTACCAAATGAATTTACTTTTTCCAGTTAAACATATAAGTCAATCCAATTCTGGTTGAAGATATTATTTCTAAGTGAATTTTTAGATTTTGAATCCAACTTATCAAATTCCCTTAATACAAATGAAACAAGCATGAAACTAGGGCACAACTGCAGAGGATGTCTAGGGTTTAGGGCCTAAATTCTTGGGCTTCAAGGCTAGATCTCCGTAAATGATATTGCAAAGAGTAAATTCCAGATTTATAACTAATTTTTAGTAATGTTTTTTCACAAGAAACATGACAATGCCAAACTAGTTCAAATAGAGCAAGATGTCTAGGTGCTCTAGGCCTAGGACTTGTAGTTCCAAAAATCTGTATGTGAGATATTTTAAGGTGCCAAAATCAGATTTAAAACTACAATTTTATATCTCTGTAAGTGATTTTCAACCATAACTAAGATAGAAAATAAGGGACATCTAGGGTTTTAAATAAGAAAAGTAAGATGATTTGCCTTTAAGCCATCTAGAACAAGTTCATGTATGTTTGTATGATTTTTAGCTTGAGGGAAAGAGAACCAAGCCTAAGATGGAATTTTTGCTTCACCCTATAAGCATAAAATCTTTGAAGATCAATGAAGAACTTGGTTTCGTTCTTCCGATGAAGTCGCCAAATGAGCAATTCTAAGCTTTGTTTTGGGGTATTCTCATCAAATGAAATTGAAGCATAGACTCAAATCACGAGGAGAAGGACTCAACTCCTCCCTGACAACGATGCCAAAAATGTTACCGCAAAATATAGTAGTCCAATGCAAAGGCTCGCTAGGCACTCTAGGTTAAGGGCAATAATGAGATCAGCCACCACTGTCACCTTAGTGGCTATTCCCCTATTGTGTTGTGGATGGAGATCATCTCCACAGGGGAGGCTTTCGAGGGTAAATGCCTTCTCAGGACTTTGTTGATTAGACACCCTAAAATAATATTCAGTAAGGCAAGGCTCCAAGTGAAAGGAGGTTGTGAGTTCAAAGAACCTATGACTAAGTTTGGAGGGTTGAGATAAGTTATGGAGTTGCTGAAATAGATTCCAAACGCTTGCTACTTTAATTAAATGATTGCTGTTATAAATTAGCCTTTATACTAAAGGGAATTTACAACAAGCCAAATTTATGATAGCAATGATAAAAAAAACCCACAATTAATGATAATCAATAAATAATCAAAGGCTATTCGATAAGGAAACAAGGGAAAACATTACAAACAACTTTTCAATGGCTGAAAATGCACAAAATAACTACTAAACCCTAGACGTCAGACTTAGAATTATTGTTGGAAAATGCATAAAATTGATATTTTTCCTTCTTAATTTAAGAGATGCAAAGCCTAACCCTAGCACTATGATGTTTGAGGTATTTTATGCTATTAGATGTAGATTTTGCTGTGAAATTTTCAACTATTGCAGCAACTGGAAATTATTCTTATAACTGTAAAATTTAAATTAATTAGCAATTTATTTGCTATGACAAAGAACGAATAATTCACAAATGCAATTTTCACCAAAATAAAATACCGTGGAAGAAAAAATGGAAATTGATAAAACATTGGCACACACAAAAAATATAACACCGTTATTTTTGGACAAAAGTCCCTGGAAAAACCCAATGTGGGAAAATCGGTGTAGCAGTTGAGGGTTTTTAATGCAGCAGTGAGAAATTCTAAGTACAACTGGATGCCGAAATCTGGCAATCCTAGAGAGAAAAATATTGGCAAAAATATTATGAGGAATTTTCCTCACCCCACAAGCAATCCAGGCTCTGACTACCAACTCGAAGGGAGCCGTCTAAACTGGTTTGCGTAGACCCTGTGTCACCTCTATGCAACCTGCCAAATGCACATCCTGGAACAACCGCTACTCAAGTCGTCCTGTCTGCTGTTGACTGAGAAATTATCTCTCCGACATTGGGAAAATTTTCCGGTCTTTGGAAGTGAAAACGACCTTCTCTCCAACAAGATTGAATTGTCCTTTAAAGGCTATTGTGCAGCCCTTGCGTCAACCTCTCTGTGGATGTCTCTGCCTCTCTGCAAGCTACTCTCTGGAACTGGAAGACTTCCTTCGGACTCACTGTCTCTACCCCTCTCTGTCTTTGCGTGCCCTCTCTGGCTCGAACTCTTCGGCAGAATGTGGCTGCTCTTTGGAAAGTCAAACTGCCCAAGGAAATCGATCTCAAGTGTATTCCTCTATCTACCCATTGACTTCTTTTCATAACCTCTAATTGGGACTCCAACTACCAAGATTAAAACTTAATCAATGATTGAGATCATTTCCTCATTGATCTGTGTGAGTTCATAGAGAAATCTTACCTTCCTCAATTAATTGCTGTTAATTAATCATTTTCCCTAAGTTAGACTTAGGAAAAATTTAATTATTGCTTAATTAACTTAATTAAGGAATTTCAAGGTGGATTTTCTTGAGACCTTTTCTAGGTTTTGGAGTCCTAGTGTTTCTTAGCCTCTCTGACAATTGTCGAGACTAGAACAACATCCGATGCTACAAAAACTAACACTCCCTCTTAGTGAGGAAGGTGTTCTAGTGTTGAACTGCTACAACACCCTGTCTCTGCATCATCCTCCATACACGTTGTTAATGTTTGGCCAGTGTGACTGCTTGTCACTACCCACCAACCATTGCGCAACTCTGATGTTGCATATATGCCGCTGCTGACACTGTTATACTGCTGCCAACTCTGCATTTGCACAACAACTCCCTCTCAACTGTTGTTGTTGCTATTGCAACTACTACAACTGAGAAGCATCCAAAATGCTAAATCGACCGTGTCTTTGTGTTGCAACTGTTTGTTGAGTCTCTGACTGCTACTAGCCTCTACACTGTCCACTAGGGAATTTGCGCTGCTGCTGACTTTGTTATTGAGCCTCCTGCTCTGTTGTCAATACTACTTTGCGCTCCTTAGCACCTGCCTGCGATTGTCACTCTGGAATATGACTGCATCAACTGACACTGATTCCTTCTGCTACTGAATATAGTGGGCCCCTATAGCAAGGTAATGATCCATGAGAAAACACCAAATGATGCTTGTTGTTTTTCCACGATCTTGGTTTCTGGGGTAGAATCATAAATCTTGGCTGCTACCAAACCAAGAATCACAACGAAACTACTTTGCATAGCGGAATATAAACAAAAGTAAATCACATGTGCACAAAATATGGACAACTTTTTACATTTTTTAACCCAAATTCGTTATATTAATCAAACATATAATACAACAATCTAGGGCTCCCGTACCAGGGATAATGGCTCTCATACATCCACTAGTGCAAGAATACAAAACTGGGGCTTGGTGTTAGTCCATCGACAACCAATTTACCCTCAACAAGATACTCTGACCATTTGGTTGATGTACTCGACTCTCTCAGCTCCTCTTAGTTGTTCTTTGTACCTGCCCAATCCTTCGACTCCCGATTTGCGGCTCCTACCTCTATCAATGCTCCATGTCCAACTATCCACTGGATCTCGACTATCTAATCTGTTCACTAGTTGTGCCTTAGTCCATCAAGGGCACAACACATCGAGAATCCTGTCGAGTTGTTCACAACTTTGTTTGTGAACAACTCTCAATCTGCCCACTACTGCTTCTACTCAACTACTCAGGGACTTCATCCTGCACTGCTCCAATGGGGCTGCCACAATGATGTCCATCTCCCACAATGAACACAGTCTCGAAGGACTGCCCATTTTCTACTGTAGATGTCCTTCTTCACACACAAGTCTAAGGCTGCTCAAATTGCTCCTGGTTAATCAGACCCTTGAGCTCGACTTCTACCACTCTAGCAACCATCTAAGTCCATGAAGATGGTGCACACCGGGCTCAAACTTGGACACTATCACGCTGTCCTCCAGTAGACCATAAATGCCCAATCCACGTCCACACTTGATCCACTTTCACCATGCCCTCCAACAAACCACGAGTGACCAATCCTTGATGTAGCATCTGCACCTAGTTAGGGCATCCAATCATCTAGGAAACCCCTCCTCTTGGCTGCCAACAGACTCCTCAATTTGTCCTTTCCTAGGGCAATCATCCTCTAGCATCCAATCATTAATCAAGATGACATCTGCAACTCCCTGTTGTTGCCACCTTGCCTTGGGATTTGTGTATGTAGCAGTCTGGTTAGGGCACACTTAACAACCCTAAATCCCTGCACAAATCACTATATCTCCTTCTCCAATTGGGCTGCCATCTATGCTGTCCACACAAGGCTCCTTAAGCATTGTACTTGGCCTTGGAAAACTTCACAAGACACCCTCCTGTACTCTGCCCAGAACAACAACACAAAATAGTCCCTTAGCACAAGAAGATACCATTGTCTGTGCTGTGGCTTCCTCTAAAAGTTTGCGGCTAGGAGAGAGGGTCTCTCTAGCCCTCTCGTCCCTCTCAACAAACCTCCAGAACTTGCTACTGTAGCAACCTATCTTTGCGCCCAGAACAATGCCAATCCATACACAAATATACCAAACTGTTGTCCTATTTGCACATCCACTCATCCACTAGTGAAACATCACAACAAGAAGACAAGCCACATCTCTCTGCTGTCACTCTTGTCCTAGGAATCTTGTACCTTCCTCTGCAATCTCGGCCCTCTGGTTAGGCAGACTGTAACCATTGTTACAAGTCCTAAATATTGGCCATCTATGCTTCTAGGACTGTGGTCTCTCTTCATAAACAAGTCCTCCTTGCTCATTGTCCAATACACCACTTACAACCCTCTTGTTCTAGACTTTCTGTCCTCCAAATGTCACCTACAGGTATGCTGCTGCAACTAGGGCTTGAACAAAGAATTCATACCAGAATACTTGAGGAGAAGACCCTTCAAACAAGGCACAAAACCCTCCTCCTTCTACGCTAACAACCCTTGCACAAACTCGGCCTAAACAATTAATGAAAACAGACCCAACCAACCCTCTTATTTCACCTTCGTTAGGACTCTTTTTCCCTGCGGCTACCTCAGAGAAGACTTTTGATATTTAGACTTGGATGGTGTTAAAATGGAGGTAACTCCTCCCCAATATATACACTTCTATGGGTAAAACGTCAAGCCCTTTTTGGGGGCACCTTTAGGCTAGCCGACCTACAACTTTGACATTTATGCCCATGCAATAATACCCTTAACTTCAAAAATTCATAACTCTTCAACGACAACTCAGAATCAGATGATTTTTGATGCGTCAGATTCGTCTCGACGCGCTCTATCATCCTACATCCATCACATGTCGAAATCTCTTCATGGTTTTGTCCCCAACATTGATGGGTGCAAAACCCCAAGCTTGGTTTTCAATCCCACAAGGCTACTTGTGGAGCTCCTTCCTCTAAACCCTCGATCCTCAAGGCTTGGAGTACCTCCCAAGCTACAAAAATCAACACTCCCTCTTAGCGAGGGAGTTACTTCCAAGACTAGGAAGTAACATTCATCGTTCGACGACTTTAGCCCATATGGCGTCCATCACTGCAACATACTTTGTAGAATGAACCCTACAATCTCGGTAGTGTCTCTGCCTCATCACATCTGAACTTGAAGATCGCAAACCTCCATAGGGTTGCTCCCTCTGAGGCTAGATTCCCTCTGAGCCTACACGATCTCCATTGGCTCAGTCCTGCAAGTACTCATCCTCTTGGATCAAATACCACTCGTGCAAATCCCTCCAATCTCGGATATGCAGCATCACGATCCAATGAAGACTCTATCCTGCCAACATGTAGTCCGCCACATGAAGCCATCACGATCATGCTGATCTCATCCATGCCAAAGCAATCCTCGAGCTGTCCCAACCATCCATGGCAAATCAACGGAAGTCCATGATCAACAATCTTCCCTACAACAAATTGTTGTTCTTCAGACTCTCCACTAGAACTCCCAGCTAATCTCGCTGCCAAGCAAGTCAAGACCACATCTCCATGTCTTCAGTTGAACCCTCTGCTCCATGATCTAGACACCCACAACTCCCTCTGAGTTGCTTCGCTGTGCAATTTCTGATTCATTGTCCTGAAAGTAGCTCAGACACGCTCTGATACCATGTTGCTTTTCCACGATCTTGGTGTCTTGGATAGAATCTTAAATCTCTAATGCTACCAAACCAAGAATCACAACGAAACTGCGTTGCACAACGGAATATAAACAACAGTAAATCACATGTGCACAAAATATGGACAACTTTTTACATTTTTTAACCCAACTTTGTTATATTAATCAAACATATAATACAACAGCCTAGGGCTCTTGTACCGGGGATAATGGCCCTCATACATCCACTAGTACAAGAATACAAAACTGGGGCTTGGTGTTAGTTCATCGATTGCTAATCTACCCTCAACAAGATACTTTGATCATCTGGCTGATGTAGTCGAATCCTTGAACTCCTCTCAGTTGTACCCTGTACCTACCTGGTCCTTTGGCTTCTGATCTGCAGCTCTTACCTTTATCAATGCTCCAAGTCCATTTGGCCATTGAATCTCGACTATCCAATCTGCTCACTAGTTGTGCCTTAGTCCATAAAGGGCACAACACATTGAGACTCTTATCGAGTTGTTCACAACTCCTTTTGTGAACAACTCTCAATTTGCCCACTACTGCTCCTCAGCTACTCAAGGACTTCAACCCACTATGGTCTTCTTGCGCTGCTCCAATGAGGACCAACATAGGGCATGGAGGGCTGCCACCTATCACTGCAAGATGTCCATCTCCCACAATGAACATGGGCTTGAAGGATTGCCCATCTTTTGCTGTAGATGTCTTTCTCCACACACAAGTCTAGGGCTTCTCAAACTGCTTTTGGTTGATCAGATCCTTGAGCTCAACTTTTGCTACTCTAGCAACCATCCGAGTCCATGAAGATGGTGCATACCGGGCTCCAATTTGAACACTATCACACTGTCCTCCAACAAACTATAAATGCCCAATCCATGTCCACACTTGGGTCACTCTTACGCTGCCCTTCAATTGACCACGAGTGACCAATCCTTGATGTAGCATCTGCTTCTAGTTAGGACATCCAATCATCTAGGAGACCCCTCCTCTTGGCTGCCAACAGACTCCTCAATTTGTCCTTTTGTGGAACACTCATCCTCTAGCATCTAATCATTAATCAAGATGACATCTGCAACTCCCTGCTACTGCCACCTTGCCTTGGGATCTGTGTATGTAGCAGTTTGGTTAGGGCACCCCCCCAACAACCCTAAGTCCCTGTCCAAATCACCGTATCTCCTTCAATCGCGCTGCCATTTATGCTATCCACGTAAGGCTCCTTAAGCACAGTACTTGGCCTGGAAAACTTCACAAGACACCCTCCTGTACTTTGCCCAGAACAACAACACAAAATAGTCCTTTAGCACAAGCTGTTTGTGCTGCGGCCTCCTCAAGAAATTTGCGGCTAGGAGAGAGGGTCTCTCTAGCCCTTTCAGCCCTCTCAACAAACCTCCACAACGTGTTGCTGTAGCAGCCTACCCTGCGACCCAGAACAATGCCAAATCCATACACAAATACACCAAACTGTTGTCCTATTTGGACATCCACTCATCCGCTAGTGAAACATCACAACAAGAAGACTAGCCATACCTCTTTGCTATCACTCTTGTCTTGGGAATCATGTACCTTACTCTGCAATCTCGACCCTCTGGTTAGGGCAGACTGTAACCACTGTTAGAATGCCTAAATCTCGGCCATCTGTGCTTCTAGGACTGCGGTCTCTGTTCATAAACAAGTCCTCCTTGCTCGTTGTCCAATACACCCCTTGCAACCCTCTTGTTCTAGACTTTGGGTCCATCAAATGTCACTTACAGGTATGTCGTTGCAACTAGGGCTTGAATAGGGAATTCATACTAGAATACTTGAGGAGAAGACCCTTCAAACAAGGCACAAAACCCTCCTTTTACACTGGCAGCTCATGCACAAACTTGACCTAAACAATTAATGAAAAGAAACCCAACCAACCCTCCTATTCCTTCTTCGTTAGGCCTCTTTTTCCTTGCGGCTACCTTAGAGAAGACTTGTGATATTTTCACACTTGGATGGTGTTCAAATGGAGGTAACTCCTCCCTAAAATATACACTTATATGGGTAAAATGTCAAGCCATTTTTGGTTGGCACCTTTAGGCTAGCTCACCTACAACTTTGACATTTATGCCCATGCAATAATACCCTTATAACTTCCAAAATTCATAACTCTTCAACGGCAACTCAGAATCGGATGATTTTCGATGCGTCAGATTCGTCTCGACGTGCACTATCCTCCTCATCCATCACATGTCGAAATATCTTCATGGTTTTGTCCCCAACATCGATGGGTGCAAAACCCCAAGCTTGGGTTTTAAGCCCATAAGGCTACTTGTGGAGTTCATTCTTCCAAACCCTTGATCCTCAAGGCTTGGAGTACCTCCCAAGCTACAAAAATCAACAATGCTCACCTCAATGGACCCTACCCAAATCTTTGCAGGACTCTGGGACTACAACTCCATATTGCCCCACCTCACTCCTAGAAGTATAGTTGCAAACATGGTGAAGTTTTCCTCCAGCCTAGAGGACAACTTGTCTATCTTTGCAGACGCTGCCGCCTGGCCCTGCTTCTCCTACTTGTCCTTCTTCCTTTGAGGACACCGAGTCCTATAGTGGCCAAACTCGCCACACCTGAAGCACTTGACCTTAGATAGTTCCTTCTTTTTCTTCTTCTCCCTCTATGAACCCTGTCCCTGACTGGGACCCTTTAATGCAAGGGCCACATTATCTTCCTCCTCACCTTTCGATCCCTTACTGCTGCTTTTGCTTATGGAGTCTTCACTAGTGCACGCCTCATCTCCTCCTGTTGTAGGTTTGACCATACCCTGTCCCACCTAGGTAGAGTATCTCGTCCCAAGATGCCTTGGACGAAGATTTCCCAGTCCTCTGAGACATTGTTTAGGGCCAAACGCACCAACTCTGTATCTTGAGGCGCTTCTCCTACGGCTGCAAGCTGATCTCGGATTTCCTGAATTCCGGTGAGAAAGGGATCAATGCCTTCACCCTTATACATCCTAATGTTCCTCAACTTCTCTTTCAAGAACATCTTCCGCTACTCGGAAGGATTCTGGTATAGTTGTGCATCCCACATCTCCTTGGTTGATATATGCGAGACTATATGGTCCCAAACTCCATCTAGGATCATCTGCTTTGTGTTGGCCATCTCCTTCTTGAATTCCTTCCTCCGATCTACATCAGTAGGTTTTGCCACAATGTTCTCTGCATAGGTCTTCAAGCCAAATTCATGTAGCAGGAATAACATCCTAGCCTTCCAGATGACGTAGTTGGAGGCTCCCTCCAACCTATCCTGATTGCGAAGCCCAACTATGGCCATCTTAGGAACGCGCAGAACTACTTTGTCTACCTCGCTCTGCCTTCAACTACTTCCTAGAACTACTCGCTCAACCTTTCTGAATGTCCTTTTCTGGAAAACAGGCACTCGAACTTTAACCCCAACAACTCGAACTGGATAGTTTGGCAAACTCGCACGACCTTTTGCAACTGGAAAAATATGGATCTCCTCTAGAAAATTGGAATTGGAAACCCTCTATGAAAATCTGGAAGTTCCTCTGTCTGTGTGTGCACTTTCTCTTCCACCTGACACTGATCCCTCTCTAGCAAACTGCTGTAAAGACCCTATGTGCCCAAACAAGAAAATATGCTCAGTGAAAATACTGACCTGCTTCATCAGAATGACTTCCCGGCTTCACTAATGCCTGCTAGAATTGTTATTGGGCTTTGCGATTTTTTCTTGCCACCTGCACTAGAAAAATCGAATCCTATGCCCAACAGTTTGAATTGCCTAGCCAACTTTTGCGCAAATCTGGAAATCGAACTGCGGAACTCTATATAAATATAGATGATTTCTTCCTTCCACTTCTGAGCTTCCTGTTTGATCAACTTTGCTTTGATACGATGTGGATTTTTCAACTCTTGTAGCAACTAGAAAATATTCTTCTAACTGTAAATTAATTAGCAGTTTATGTGCTACGACAAACAACGAAAAATTCACAACTGCAATTTTCACCAAACTAAAATACTGCAGAAGATAAACTGGAAATTGAGAAAATACTGGCACACACACAAAAGTATAACATCGTTATTTTTGGACAAAAGTCCCCGAAAAAACCCAATGTGGGAAAATCGTTGCAGCAGCGGAGGGTTTTTTTATTAATATATTATTAAGCAGCAATGAGAAATTCTAAGTACTACTGGATGTTGAAATCTGGCAATCCTATGGAGAAAAACACAGGCAAAAATATTATTAGGAATTTTCCTCACCCAACAAGCAATTTGGGCTCTGATTACTAGCTCCAAGTGAGCCGTCCAAACTGGCCTATGCAGACCCTGCGTCACCTCTGCGTAGCTTGCCAAATACACTGCCTGGAACAACTGCTACTCAAGCCGTCCTGTCTGCTGCTGATTGAGAAGCTCTCTCTGACACTATAGAAAAACTTTCCCGCCTCTGGAACTAAAAACGAGCTTCTCTCCAGCAAGATCAAATTGCCCTCTAGAGGCTACTGCTCAACCTTTGCTTCAACCTCTCTGTGGATATCTCTGCCTCTCTGCAAGCTACTTTTGGAACTAGCAGGGTTCCTCCAGACTCATTGTCTATGCCGCTCTCTCTCTGTGTCCCCTCTCTGGCTCGAACTCTTCTAGCATAATGCTGCTGCTCTCTGGAAAGTCAAATTTCCCAAGGAAATCGATCTCTAGTGTATTCCTCCATCTACCCATTGACTTGTTATAACCTCCAGTTGTGACTCCAACGACCAAGATTAAAACTTAATCAATGGTTGAGATCATTTTCTAGTTGATCTGTGTGAGTTTCTAGAGAAATCTCACCTTCCTTAATTAATTGTTGTTAATTAATCATTGTAATATCTCCAATTTTGATTTTTTGCAATAGAGACGATTTTTGGAAAAGGAGGCAATTCTGGCATTGGGACTTGGGAGGAAAAAGGGAAATTGTAGCTCTAGTGGAACGTGGGGCCCACAAGAAAGAGAGATTTAGCCAAGGAGGGAACTCACACTCTTGGAGGAAAGAGAGAGAGGAGGAGGTGCGAATTAGGAGAGAGAAAGAGTGGGGGCCACCAAGGGAGAATAGGAGGCCAACAATTATAAATAAGGAGAAGAGGCCTTCATTTGTATCTTTTGTCAACTTACTTCTGAACAAAAGTTCTCTTGTGCTGTTTAGCCAAGACAACCTGTGCTGTTTAGCACAAGGAATTCTCGAGTGGGAATTCCACCTCTACCTTCAGTGAACTTTGAGTGTCACCGAAGGAGAGTAAGAGGGAGTTTGTTCCAGGTGTTTGAGGAGCTAATTTGCAGATCATTCATCAGCTTGGACGTGTTTTTCCTAGGGCGCAGAAAGGGAATTCATGGGTTGAGAGGAGCTAGCAGGAAGTGGAGATTGGGCCAGAGATTTTGCAAGAATTTATCCATTGGAAGGGCAAGTCTCCTCTTGGTATTTTGTAGGGTTGAGAGTGTTGTATTTTGGAGGGCTGAATTGTCTAAAATCTGGGCTTGCGCAGGGGTCACTGGACATCTACTACACATCCATAGAGAGCAGGGAAATTTCGTGGGAATTGGGCGAGGAGAGATAAGGAGATCAGATGAGTGGTTGCAAGGGTTGGAGGAGGTTTCCCAGGAATTGATTTGGCTTCCTACAACAAGATTCTTTCTACAGGGTGTTTTCCTAGCCAATTGGAGCCACACACACTTCTTGGGGGTCACCGGGGCATGTTGGATTCAACCCAAACCCTTTCTAGGTTTTTGTGGGTTTATTGAGAGGAGTCTCTAGCTAATTTTACAAAAAATTTCAGGGCGATATTTGCGCTTGAAATCTTCATTCTTATAGAAGGGCGAATTGTTAGTTAGATGGGGAATTTACATCACTTTGTGGGTTTGATTTTGGCTTGGAGATAGGCCAAACCTTTTTGGGTATTTTTGGGTTTGAGGAGAGGAGCTCGTGGCTGTAATTTCAGAGCATTTCATGCATTATTTTGAGCAGAATTTCCAATTCCATTTGGCAGCCTATAGCAGATTTTCTGGGCAGTGTGCATTTTCAGTTTGGAGCCATTTCCGTGGTTGGGTCGATGAGATTTCACCTGGGGTTTGCATAGCAAGCCTAGGTTCCATTGTTCTTAGTACTTACTCATTATGTTCTTAGATTCCCATTGATTAATAAAATGGCTCAGTTATTTTGCTTATGTTCTATGGTGTTTTGATTTGGGTGCTTGGACTTTAATTTTAATTGTTGTTCCTAGTTCATGTTTTTGGTATTTACTGTTATTTTCTAATTAAGAATATTACAGTGGTATCAGAGCCATGACCTTGGCCAACTAGGGGTAGCCAACTAGATCATGGAAGATTTGGGCATCTATGCACAATGATGGTTTAAACCATAGATAACCCATGGCTCAAGGGAGATTTAGTATGTAGGTATTTTGGGGTGGAATCTGCTGGAATGATGAGAGGTTGGCCTAGTTGGGGAGGGTGATAGACCAAATCCATGCTCATCCTTACAACAAAGACACTAGGGGTGCGTAGGTCGTGGAGGTGCAAGTATCTACACCATGTGGGGAAAGTCGACAGATTCAGGGCACCAGATCCCCTCAAAAGGAGCAGGCAAGGCAGGGATAGGTAGAGGGTGAGACTGGGAGGCGGTTTTGCTGGTGGAGACTTGGCTTTAGATATCAAGAGCCTGAGGAGGAGGTTGAGCACGAGGTTGTGGGCACATAGGAGTGTGAGGAGCGTGTCGACGTGTCTAGTGTGATGCATGAGTCACCCTTGTTGGAGATCGCATTGATAGCTCCGGTTGACATGCCAGCGGAGAGAGTAGAGCATATACTCAGAGGACCATTTGTTGATGAGGTGCCACCCATGGATCAGGGGTTGTCCACTGTTGAGGGATCCATTGATGAGGTGTCCAAGGCCATGTCCGAGTTTTTAGGTGATACTAGCCCACAACAGATTGGTGAGGTGCTTAGAGACATATCCAACGACAAAGTGCCGGCTGGCGCAAAGTTATCTAGAGTCGAGACAGAGTTTCCAAACAATAGCTACTTGTAACTAATTGTTGAGGATGTTATGCATGATGAGCTATCTGTGGAGGGGCAGTTAGTGGCTCATGTTGAGCCCATGGTGGAGGAGGATGAGCAACCATCCTTGGAGTCAACCATCGATGAGGAGCAGTCAGGTGCATCAGCAGCCAACAGAGTTGTCGTACTTTTAGACGACAGTCCCCTTTAGGCATACATCGATGGGGCTTGCAACATTGTTGGGCTGCCTCTGCATGTTGGTGAGAGAGAGGCCGTGTTACCTAGGCAGATTACATGGATTGGCTAGACTAGTGAGATGAGGCGACACGAGTTGCGCAGGGTGCAACATTCACAGGATGGAGGACTTGTTCCGTGTATGGTTGTTCGTGCATTCGATCCCTCTCTTGGGGTTGGATGGCGAGAGATATTGAGTTGGTATCTAGTGGAGCTGGCTAGGAGGTTAGATGCATCCATGGCCACAATTCACGTGGTTGTTACATGGCTTTTGACTTGTGACCTTCGGCTTACAATGGTGCTCAAGAATGTTGCAATGAATCTATAGGTACCCTTGTTGAAAGAGGGGTAATAAGTGCAAACTCAGAAAATGATTTCAATGAAATATGAATATTTTGATGGCTGAAAATGATTACTTTTAGTTACAAATTAAATAAATGAATATGCAAAATCAGATCTAAAGCTAAAATAATGTGCGTTTAAGATACTTGAAAATGCACCCCATGTGGTAAGAAATATGTAGAAAATGTTGTGCTACAAGTGCAACTTATTGCAGATCTGTACAAATAACATAATGCGTACATGAAATATATGTGGAAACTATGTTAAAAAAGGATGTATTAATTCCTTGGCTTAGATCTAGATATAATTGTTCTTTTGCTGAAGGATCTACTAGCTATATATGATAAAACTTATGCAGCAAGCTAGCTTATAAACAAAAGCGAAAAACTTTGGATTTTATAAATGAGGTGGTTGATGGAGTGAGGTTTACCTTGGCCTTTTACTTAACACTTTGCTATGTTGCAATAACAACCTTCTCTTTGTTAGCTCTTACTTGAGCACTAAGATTGAATGATGAGTCGGGTTGAGATTTTCCCAGTCAAATTAGTTTGGAACACTTGCAAGAAATTCAATCCCACTAGGATCTACTCATTTAAGATGCCCCAACTGCTATATTAATAGTAACACCTATATTCCACATTCTTGTTGAAGATACCCCCTAGAGGGTTTGTTCAACGCTAGAATATGTCTTCTTGATCCGTAAGGGCAAAGTGAAGGCTTTGGGCCTAGATCCCCCCTTCCATGTGATTGTCTGTCCCTTAATGGCTCGCTATATCCGCACTATGGTAACCAAATAAAACCTGCAAATTATTTTGTGAAGTACAAATTAAAAGCGAAAGATAAGAAGAATAATCAACCCAATAACATAAGTATTTTGCAAAATGGTTTCTTTATTATGGCATAAATGATCTCATAGTTCAACAACCACCTTTTACTAGAGGGAGGATAGCCTTTTATAAAGTTTTTTTTTTAACGGACAGATAACGACAAGCTAACTGCTAGTTGGACGACTCCTCTAGAAAATAATATTTACTAGTCATCCACATGTCAGAGACTTGGTAATTTTAATAAAATATTGCAATTACATACATATTTTTTCCACCAAGGAGTCAAATTGACTCATGTATTCCCTTGGAGGTCCATGCCCCCTTTATTTGTAGTACGAAAGTTGATGTTTGGTCCATAGAAGCTCCAACCTTCCACTAGAATGCTCAATAAATTCTCTAATGGCTATATAGTAGTTTGACTTGCTCCTTGAAGAACTCAATTTGCTTGACTTGTGGCTCGATTTGGTTGAATATGACCTCTTGTTGACTTGCAATGAGTATACTTCTTCTTGGTCCAAGATGTCCAAACATTCCTCTTGACTTTTCGATGACTACCTTATCCTGTCTAATGGCTAGTTGACATGACTTTTCCAAGGATAGTAAACTTGATTTGCCAGCTTTTTCCTTTAGCTCCAATGCCTCGGTGACTTGCCAAGCATTCCACCTATTTAGGCCACTATTTGCCTTTTAGATCTAACCTGTGATGAGCCCATTGGCTCCCAAAGTCCAATACGTTGCCACATCATCATGCCCAATTGGAAGATCTCTAATGACCTTGAGGTTCTTGAAACACTGAGACTTAGCTTTTCTTCCTCTCTTTTTATAGGCCACTTTTGATGTTATCAATGTCAAAAATTGCTCAACATTGCCTTTGTTTGGCCATTTGGAAACTTGTAGTACTTGTTGACCAAAGTTGACTAGCCATAACTTGAGAATACCTTCACTGTTTGGAAAAATTGAATGTGGCATGTCATCCTCTCATCAAACTGAACAATTTGGGACCAAATTGACTTTCGGGACTACTTGCATTGGAAAATGTGAACTGTGTTGGGAAACGTTAAAAAGTAACAAGAAAATCTTGTTAAAAATAGCTTAAAATTCAGAAAATCCTATTTTAATTTGTTCTTGAATTAAATTGGGAATTAAATTGTAATTCTATTCTCATAGGAGCTTGTAGTTGTTAACTAAGTTAAGTTGACTTAGTTGGCACAGTGAATTCGAGTTGGAAGTCTATCTAGAGTCATGTAGAGTGATTCCTAAATTTTAGGGACCCAGGTTGAGTTCTTATTGAGTTGTAATTATTTAATTCAGTTTAACTGATTTAAATTCAGTTAAACTAGTTCTAACTGTTGGAGGAACTAGTGAGTGGTCAAGTGAATTAAATTGGATTTAATTCACATGCAGTGATCAATTAGATACTTGATAATTCACTCAAAATAGCTCATGCATGTTAGTTTAGAGGAAGACCCAATTGAGATTAGAGATTAGGGACAGTGTACTATCAGTGGTAAAATCATCTAAACTAAACCGATGGTGCATGCAATTAGAGGAAGGCTTATGGATGGATTCCGCAGTTGTGGATGAGAAATTTCCCAATTAAATATAGGCTAATTCCCTAGGAAACTGCGCAAAAGAAGTAGGAGCTCTGCAGGTAGCAGATTTGGCTAAGTATTGTCTTGCGCTGGTTTGTGAAGCAGTGAGATAGATTGTACTTGTCCAAAGATTGTTCGGGTTTAACAAACATTGTATTTTCTTCTCAGATCTTCTGAATAATGCAATATACAAATAGCAGGGTTTTTAACTGTTGCTTTCCCTAGAAAAATATTGTGTTATGTGCGATTGAAATTCTTCCTTTTGCTTCGTGATTTCATCGATCAATTTTTGTTTCTACTGATGAGTGGAGTAGATTTGAGTCTTTTGTTTTAGCATATTACATAAGTAGTTTGAATCTACAGTAAAAATCTACATGGTACAGAGCTGAAATCACTTTAGAAGAGGAGAGAATACGAGTTTGTTGTGCAGGTGAAATCGAATTTGCAGTTTCATACTTCAGAGTCAGTAGGATGTCGTTTTACAGTTTGAGACTTGAGTATGCCTTGGAGGGCAGCTCGAGTTACATAGCTTGGAAGGACAAGATGGAATTCATAGATCATGATATTCGAAAGCCTCCAACCTTCGATGCTAAAGATTTGGCTGAATGGAGAAAGTGTGTGGCAAAGGTGAGAAGGATTATCCTAGAAGGAGTTCGAGATCATATTGTCTCGAATCTCCACGGTAAGGAAACTGCATTTGCAATGTGGAAGGCATTGACAGACCTGTTTCAAAACAACAGTGACTACAGGATGTTGTTACTGAAGGACAAACTCAGAAAGATCAAGATGGAGAAGGGCGGCTCAATTCTGAAATACTTGACCAAGTTCACCCAATGTTAGGATGAGCTTGGAAGTGTCGAGGTTACTGTTGTAGAAGATGATCTGGTGAGCCTAGCACTTCTAGGACTTCCCAAGTGCTAGCACAACTACCAGGACTGATTTAATGGGAGGGAGAAGCTACTAGAGTGGGAGCGATTGTGGTTTGACTTGGTACATGAAGAGATTCAACAGAACACCAGATACGAATCCTCATCAAAGCATGATGATGGGGCGAACTGTGCCTTAGCTGGAAAGGAGAACAAAGGGAAGAGGAAGTCATCCCATTCCAAATCAGATTCTAGTGAGGGCAACAAGAAGAAGGACATGTTGAAAATCAAGTGTTTTCACTATCACGAGCTGGGACAATATGCCACAAAGTGTCTGCACAAGAAGGCTGCTAAGAAACTCTCAGGAGGAGCGATAGGTGAAGCTCTTGCTTCGCAATTCGAACTGGATTTCACCCTCATCGCTTGCATGGTGTCATCGGTGATGGGTAGTGTGTGGTACCTGGACAATGGAGCTTCATTCCATATGACCGGCAAAAAAGAGCTCTTCAATAACTTGGAGGAGAAGGACCTCTAGATGCACATCGAAATGGGAGATGATGGGAGGTATAGTGCAACTGATATCGGTATTGTTACCTTTCAGAGGGAGTTTGGTTCTCCCCTCACATTGAAAGATGTCATGTATGTTCTGGGTTTGAAGAAGAACTTGGTTTCTGTTGCCATGTTGGAGGATCGAGGCTATGATGTGATATTTAGTAAGGGAAAGGCTTTCCTTTATCACATAGCCACAGGACAGGTGAAGCAGATCAAGGTTCGAGTGAAGAACCTCTACAAATTGGAGGTAGAAGACTGTGCTGCTTTGAGCACTAAAGCAGAGAAGGTGCAGAGCCGAGACATCAGTGAGTTGTGGCATAGAAGATTTGGTCACTTGCACCTCAAAGTTTTGAAGATCACGCGGCAAATTTCTACAGGACTCGCTAGAGCAGAGAGACACATGCAAAGGGTGTGCATTGAGGAAGTACACCAAAGCTTCCTTTCATGACAAAGATAGTCGAGCGCAAGCTTTCCTTGATCGAGTTCACTCAGATGTGTGTGGATCGTTCTCGACAACATCTATGATCAAGCATGGGTATTATGTAATATTTGTTGATAATTTTTCGCGTAAGTGTTGGATTATCTTCATGTAGAAGAAAGATCAGACGTTCGCTAAGTTTTGTGAATTTAAAGCACTTGTCGAGAAAGATACTGGCAGGAAAGTTAACGATGGAGAATATGTGTCGAATGAATTCAAGAACTTTTGTGCATCAGAAGGCATTCAACAGGAGTTGATAGCACCTCATAACCCACAACAAAATGGGGTGGTTGAAAGGAAGAACATAAGTATTGTGGGAGCGACACAGGCGATGTTACGTGATCAGGGCCTACCATTACACTTGTGGGTTGAAGCATGCAACACAATTGTTTATTTACAGAACAAAGGCCCTCATCGAATTCTCGGGATGAGTACACCAGAAGAAGCTTTTTCAGGGAAGAGACCATATGTGGCACACATCAGGATCTTTGGTTCATTAGTCTACAGCCATGTTACCAAGGATGCACGGAAAAAGCTTGAGCCAACAATTGAGTAGGGCATATTTGTGGGGTACACTGATACACCTCACAACTATTGGGTGTACCTGCCAACCAATAGGATGACAGTGGTTCGCAGATATGTGAAGTTCGATGAAGAGAAGGCCATGAGATGTTTCATTGAGAGAGAGCTTCAACTACATGCAGTTGAGGAGCTTTTAGCTCCAAAGGAGGAACCTCATGATGATGTGGAGCAACCACATGCAGAGGAGCAGGGAGTGGGAAAACCCACTAATGTAGAGATTTTTAGAGATGGGAGAAAGTACACTAGAGAGGCTAACATGTTATTGCATGATGCTAGAGAGAATGTGGGAGCACCCACATCATAGTGCAGACAAAGGAGGTCACCAGAGCGGTACACTGGCTACATGGCTCTTATGAGCAAGAGTGTAGAGATTGAGCCATCCTCATTTGAGGAAGCAGTGCAACAACCAATGTGGGTTGATGCCATGGTTGAGGAGTATGACTCCATTATTAGAAACAATGTTTGGGAAGTGGTCCCAAGACCAGCAGACAAGTTAATGGTGAGTTCCAGATGACTTTACAAGGTAAAGCAAGCAATAGATGGGAGTGTGGAGAAACACAAGGCTAGATTTGTGGCCAGAGGGTTCTCTTAGGTGGAGGGAATTGATTACGATGAGACTTTTTCTCCTGTAGCAAGGTACTCATCAATCAAATCTATTTTAGCACTGTTAGTGCAAATGGGATGGAAGATACATCAAATGGATGTAAAGACAACATTCCTCAACAACATGATTGAGGAAGAGGTGTATATTGAGCAACCAGAAGGATGTGAGACCTTCAATAGAGAGTGGCATGTGTGCAAACTCAAGCGGGCATTGTATGGACTGAAACAAGCACCCCGTGCTTGGTACACCAGGACTGGTAGCTATTTCGCCGGGTTGGGCTTCACCAAAATTGAAGCAGATGCAAACCTTTACCATATTGTGGTTGAAGGTAAATTGTTGATTATTGTATTATATGTCGATGATTTGATTTTGATAGGTGATGAGAAGCTGATCAAGTCTTGCAAAGAGGATCTTGCAAGAGAGTTTAAGATGAAGGACTTGGGGCTCATGCATTAATTTCTTGGTATGGAAGTATGGCAAGGAGATGAGGAACTGTTTGTCTCTCAGGGCAAGTATGCCAACGAGATACTGAAGAAGTTCCACATGGAGAGAAACAAACCCATGGAGACTCCTTTAGCTGGTAATTGGAGGAAGGAGGATGCTACTTCAAGTGAAGTAGCGGATGCTACTATTTATAGACAGCGTGTGGGTTCACTTATGTATTTGGTAAACACACGACCAAACATGTGTTTTGCAGTCAACCAACTTAGTCAAGCCATGGTTAAGGCAACGAAACTGTATTGGAAGGCAGCTAAACATGTGTTGAGATACCTTAGAGGCACCACTCAGTTTGGTCTTTGGTACAGTCGAATAGAGGGAGTGAAGCTTCAAGGCTTCACTGATGCAGATTGGGTAGGGAGTCCATTGGATGGGAAGAACACATCAGGGGGAATCTTTAGTATTGAGTCAACAACAGTTTCGTGGTACAACAGGAAGCAGAGATTAGTTGCACTTAGTTCAGCAGAAGCAGAGTACATGGCTACTAGTCAAGCAGCTTGTGAGGTTATCTGGATGAGGAAGATTCTTGTTGGGTTGTCTGGTCAGCAGATGGATCCAACAATGATTTACTATGACAATCAAAGTTGTATCAAACTCTCTGAAAATCCATTTTTTCATGATCGGTCCAAGCATATTGAGATCCGGTATCACCGTCTACAAGATTGTGTGCAGAGGAGAATCATGTTGTTGAAGTACATTCCTACAAAGGAGCAGGATGCAAATATTTTGACAAAGGCATTGTCAAAATGCAAATTCGAGTTTCACAGAGGCAAGATTGGGGGAGCAGATAATCCCTTTCTTGTTGAGTGGGAGTGTTAAAAATAGCAACAAGAAAATCCTAATCTAATTTGTTCTTGAATTAAATTGGGATTTAAATTGTAATTCTATTCTCATAGTAGCTTGTAGCAGTTAACTAAGTTAAGTTGACTTAGTTGGCATAGTGAATTCAAGTTGGAAGTCTATCTAGAGTCATGTAGAGTGATCCCTAAATTTTAGGGGCCCAGGTTGAGTTCTTATTGAGTTGTAATTATTTAATTCAGTTTAACTGATTTAAATTTAGTTAAACTAGTTCTAACTGTTGGAGGAACTAGTGAGTGGTCAAGTGAATTAAATTGGATTTAATTCACATGCAGTGATCAATCAGATAACTGATAATTCACTCAAAATAGCTCATGCATGTTAGTTCAAAGGAAGACCCAATTGAGATTAGAGATCAGGGACAATGTACTGTTAGTTGTAAAATCATCTAAACTAAACCGATGGTGCATGCAATTAGAGGAAGGCCTATGGATGGATTGCACAGTTGTGGATGAGAAATTTCCCAATTAAATATAGGCTAATTTCCTAGGAAACTGCGGAAAGAAGTAGGAGCTTTGCAGGTAGCAGATTTGGCTAAGTATTGGCTTGTGCTGGTTTGTGAAGCAGTGAGATACATTGTACTTGTGCAAAGATTGTTCGGGTTGAACAAGCATTGCTTTTTCTTCTTAGATCTTCTAATTAATGCAATATACATATAGCATGGTTTTTAGTTGTTGCTTTCCGCAAAAAAATATTGTGTTATGTGCGATTGAAATTCTTCCTTTTCTGCTTCGTGATTTCATTGATCAATTTTTGTTTTCGTTGATGAGTAGAGTAGAGTAGATTCGAGTATTTTGTTTTAGCATATTACATAAGCAGTTTGAACCTACAGTAAAAATCTACACCAATGCCTCAGTGACTTGCCAAGTGTTCCACTTGTTTAGGCCATTATTTGCCTTTTTGATCTACCCTGTGATGAGCCCCATTGGCTCCCAAAGTCAAATATGTTGCCACATCATCACGCTCAATTGGAAGATCTCTAATGACCTTGAGGTTCTTGAAAAACTGAGACTTAGACCTTGAGGTTCTTGAAAAACTGAGACTTGGCTTTTCTTCCTCTCTTTTTATAGGCCACTTTTGATGTTATCAATGTCAAAAATTGCTCAACGTTGCCTCTGTTCTGCCATTTGGAAACCTGTGGTACTTGTTGACCAAAGTTGACTAGCCATAACTTGAGAATACCTTCACTGTTTGGAAAAATTGGGACCAAATTGACTTTTTTACTTTCGGGACCACCTGCACTGGAAAATGTGAACTGTGTTGGGAAACAAGAAAAAGTTGATTTTGTGAGACTGCTATGTTGAGAAACATGAAAATGATAATATACCATGGCCAAAAAGATGCATACAGACTTTATGACACATGACCATGCGGATAGACATAGGTGCAGCCGACATGGTCTGGACGAACCCCACATAGATGGTTCCTCAAAAGCACGTGTCCAAGGAAATCCATCCTAAGTCCTCCAATCCTATCCAAGACAAAAGAACTTTTGAATGAGATATGATTAGACTGGGCATGGCTGGTTGACAATTTCCTGGGATACCATGATACATAAATCAATGCATGGCCTACAAGGCTTTCTACTTGCATCTTTTTGGACTTACAATGGTGTAGCCAAAAGGAAATATGTCTATATACCCTTTGTTGAAATGGGGGTAATAGGGCACCCACCTATAATAGTCAATTGAGTCTCAACATAAGTTACTAGGCAATGCATAATATGTAATCACTTGTAACAACATCATAACTTAAGTTAATTTTACAAATTGTGTAAAGTTTACCATGGTGGTACAATCTTATTCTTATTACATGTGCCAATTTATGAGTTTAGAAGTATTTTCTAAGTCACTTGGCTAGAAGTAGGTAAAAAATGATGAATAACTTATGGAGGGGGCAAAATGACTTGTCACTTCCTATATATTAATCCTCAAAGTCATATATGATGTTTTTTAAGGTCTTCTAACTGGTCCAACTAGCTTTCTAGAGCTAGAAATCTTCCTTTTGTTCATGTAAGTCGTCTTTAGAGGAAGCTTTGCCTAGAGTTACCACCTCCACACTTTATTTTATTCCCCTTTTTGTATATATTTCTTTGATTTCTTGGTCCCTTGTCTTTAGATATGCATTTTGTTAACAGAGGACTTATTTGGGCCTTTTTAATGAAGTGGGATAGTTCTAGCTTCATTATTTTTTCATTTTTACTTTACATGCTCTTCACCTTTAACCATTTTTTGCTTTCAATTTTGGCTTACATTATTCTTCAATTTGCTTGATCAGACCTTGTTGAATGACAAATGATAAGTCAAACATGAGCAGATTAATATTTTTTTATAAGATGGGATGGGAGTGAAAGGGGAAAGTGGAAAGTGTTAATTATGGTTAGGATATGAAGTACGCCAACCCAACTAAATCCTTAGTATTATGATTTAATTGTGAAAATTTCATCTATTGCAACAACTAGAAATTATTCTCCTAATTGTATGTTAGTTTATTTGCTACAACAAACAATGAATAAAATCACAACTGCAATTTTCACCATAAAAATACTGCGAAAAATAAAATATCGGAGACTGAGAAATTCTAGCACACACATAAGAATTTTGACACAATTATTTTTGGACAATTGTCCTCGGAAAACCCAATGTGGGAAAACCGATGCAACAAATGAGGGTTTTATTATTAAGCTTCAACAACAATTTTGAGTACAATAATTTAGATGCTCTACTGGAAAAATTATTGTGAGAATTTTCTCTCACCCATAGCTAATTTCTGCCACCTGTTGATTTGGGGTAGCATTGGATGTGCTCTAGCCACTAAATTTGGTGGAGAGGTTGGGGCACACGAGATCTCCAATACTCAGAAAGGGTTTGGGCAAATTCTAAACAGATCAGGAGATATTAAAATAATTAATATTTTTAATGGTCTCCCTAAGTTTAAACTTAGGGAAAATAAAATATTAATGAGTATTAATATGAATTTGTGTTAGAGTGGTCCAAAAGACATGGATCAAGCCAGATCTAATCTTAGCCGTAGATTAGGGACTTAATCTCGATCGTTGAATCGTCAACAGGAAAAGTATAAGAGGAGGCTTGAGGGACACTTGGAGATCACACCAGATGATCAATCATTCTATTCTCTAGAGCGGAGTTTGCTAAGAGAGATAGAATCAGTGATTGAGAGAGCAGTTGAGGGGCGTTGAGCATAGAGGAATAGAGAACGCAGAGATTGTGCCGGGAGAGCAGCACAGCAACCAAGGAGGGTGACGCAGAGCTAGGAAGGGCTCACGCAGGGCCACGCAGAGGTAGCCAAGTGTTGCGTAGAGCACCAGAGGGGCTAGCATAGCTGACGCAGAGGCTCCTAGAGCTGACGTAGGGCCTCTTGCGGCTGACGCAAGGGCAGCGTGAGACAGAGAGGGGCTGACGCAATCCAGATTGGGCAGACGCTGGGGTTGCAGGAGCAGTTTTGTGCTGAGGAGCTGCTGGAAGGGTTTTCCGGGGTTTTAGCCAGGAGATTTCTCTCAAACTGTGAGGTATAGCTGCTAAGGAAATTCTTTGTTGGGTAGGCCAGTTACGACACCCAGATTGTACTCTGATATTGCTTAATAAGAAAACCCTCAGATAGCTGCACCGTTTTCTCGCATTGGGTTTTTCCGGGGACATTGGTCCAAAAATAATGGTGTCATGTGGTGTGTTTGTTCTTGTTTCTTTTAGTTGCTGATCTGTAATATGTTGAGCATGCACTGGTGTTTATTTTCAGTATTTACTTTGTAAATAACTTGTTAAAGAAAAATTAACAAGTAGGTAGGAATAAATCAGAAAAAGTGCATGAAGGGTTTCTAAATTAAGTAAACTTAGAAACTTCAACACCATTGAAATTGCCTCCCTAGCCACATGCTGAACCTTATGCGTCACCCTCTGCACAATGCTTGCGCAGATGCTCTGGGGATTTCGGCCTTCCTCTCATTGCCTCTTCCTGGAACTAGAATATTTCCTCCCAGAATGCTGCTAACCTCCTTTACCATCTACTACTCACCCTTTGGCTCTATCTTCTTTGCTGAATCTCTGCCACTGAGAAAATCGAACTGCTTGAGAAACTGAGTATTTGCACTGGTGTGTTCTCCATCACCACATCGATCTCTTCTTATATGTTCCTGTTGGGACTACAACGGTCAAGATTAAATCTTAATCAATGGCTCAGATCATTTCTGGATCGATCTGTGTGAGTTTCTATATGATTCTCACCTTTTCTCAATTAATACTGATTAATTAACCATATTTCCTAAGTTTAAACTTAGGAAATATTTAAAAATCAGTGAATAATCTAATTGAGACACTTCTGGGTGGAATTTTCAAAAACGATTTCTGGGTTTTAGAGGTCTCATGTATTCTAGCCTCTCTTCCAAATTTCGTGGCTAGGGCACATTTGATGCTATAAAAACTAACACTCCCTCTTAGCGAGGAATGTGTTCTAATGCTGTACACCTTGGGACAACACTCTGTCTTTGTATCATCTCTTGTCACGCTGCTGATGTCTGCCTGTTGTTGCCCACCAACTATTGTGCAACTCTGATGTTACATCTATGCTGTTGTTGACACTGGCATACTGTTGCCATCTCTACATCTGCATTGCAACTCCCTCTCATATGTTGCCGCTGCAACTGCAACATCTGCAAATGAAAATCTGTCTCTGCTACTGGAACGAGTTCTCCACCATACCCATCTGTTCTTTGAAATAGACGAACTTAGCTCTCCCTAGAGCTTTTGTGAGTATGTCTACAACCTGCTTTTTTGTGGGAACACACTGTAGCTTAACCGCCCCACGCTGTACACAATCTCTGATGAAATGACACTGAATATTTATGTATTTCGACTTGTCATGAAACACTGGATTCTCAGAGAGCTTGATGCAACTCTGATTATCACAGTAGACTCTGGTTGCCTCCATTCTTTGCTTGAACAAGCTTACTAGTAGCTTCTAAAGCCATATAACTTCGCACGTAGCTGTGCTTGCTGCCATGTACTTTGCTTCTGCACAACTCAAAGCTACCGACTTCTGCTTCCTGTTGCACCACGAAACCATCCTTGATCCAACGCTGAAGCAACACCCGGAGCTACTTTTCCTATCTACTAAACTGTCTACCCAATCTGCATCTGTGAATCCATATAGTCTGATGTCATCCCCTTGTGTATATGTCAACCCATACTCAATTGTGCCGCGCACGTACCTCAGAATGTCTCTCGTTGCTATCCAATGTACCTTCTTTCGCTTTACCATGAACCGACTGAGTGTATTGACTGCGAAGCAAATATCTGGCCTAGTGTTGACTAGATACATGAGAGACCCAATAAGCTGTTTATACAAGGTGGGGTGGACATCCTTGTCATCTGATGCATCTATCTTCTTCTATTTGGTGATCATGGGCGTAGACATGGGTCTACAATCTTGCGTTCTGAACCTCTTTAGAATATCTGTAGCGTATCTTCCTTGCCCAAGGAAGATCTCTCCATCCTTCTGCCACACTCCCAGTCCTTGGAAATAGTGCATCAATCCCAAATCCTTCATTTCAAACTTTGCTGCCAGGTTCCTCTTGTAGTCCGCTATGAGCCCCGATGATCCTGTCAAGAAAAGATCATCCACTTACAAAACTACGATGAGTGGCTCACCCTCTATCATCAAATAGTAGAGGTTGTGATCTGCGTCACTCTTGACGAATCCCATCTGCTGCAAGTAGCTGTCAATCCGACCATACCATGCCTTGGGAGCTTGCTTGAGTATGTATAGAGATTTCTTTAGTCTGCACACATGAGTGCGCCTATCATGAGCCTCGAAACCCTTTGGCTATTCTATGTACACCTCTTCCTCTATCACCCCGTTCAAGAAAGCTGTCTTGACGTCCATCTAGTGAATCTGCCATCCCATCTGAGCTGCCAGGGATATAACTGACCGGATAGAGGTGCATCTGGCAACTGGGGCGAAGGTCTCCTCATAATCTATCCCTTCTTTCTATGCATACACTTTTGCCACGAACCTAGCCTTGTACTTTTCCACACTGCTGTCTACAACATACTTGATCTTGTAGATCCATCTAGAACCTACAACTGACTTGTCTTCAGGCCTTGGCACCACATTCCAAACATCATTTGTCATGATAGAGCTATACTCTTCTACCATGGTGTCTACCCACCCATGATTCTGTGCGACCCCCTGAAAGCCGGAAGGTTCTGCAACCTAAGTCACCAATGCTTGGTACCTGTAAGGCTGTTTGCGCTGTCTTTTGTTCGTCCTAGGAGTTCCATTAAACTCCTCTGCATCTCTCAATGTCTGACGAACCTCTTTGCTGCTTTGACCACTAGTGGTGGGAGGTTCAACCAACTCCTTGTCATCCTGCCTCTGCTGCTTTGTTTGCTGAGATCTCCCCAGACCTCTTGCACCTGAGGAAATACTGGTACTAGTCATTGTACTCGATCCCTGTGACTGTCCTCTTGCCGGTCCCACTGGCTGCCTTGCTGTTGGACCAAAGGAGCTTCTATTGACTGATTTTGATCACCTACAAGCATCTCACGAGATCTCCTGAAAGCTTGGCCTCCATGAACTTCACGTCTCGTCTCAGCACAATCTTCCTACTGCTAGGAATGTAGATCCTGTATGCGTGTGAGGTTTTGCTATACCCAATGAGAAACCCCTTCTCTACAGTGTGATCCAATTTGGTACGCTTTTCATCTGGCATGTGGCAATAAGCAACACTGCCAAAGATCTTGAAGTGACTCACTTCTGGTTTCCTCCCTGTGAATACCCCTTCTTGCATTTTCTTCCCCAATGCTCTATGAGTAGTCTTGTTTTGAATATACACTGTCGTGTTACATGCCTCTAGCCATAGAACTCTGCCCATAGAAACCTAGGCAAATCTTGGTCATATAACATAGCCTTTAGCAACTCCAACTATGGTTTTGTTTTTCTGCTCCGCTACCCCATTGTGCTGTGGATTATACGGGTCTGTCCATTCTCTTTTGATGCCTTCCTTCACACAAAAATTTGTGAAGTTCTTATCAATATATTCTCCACCATTATCTAAGCAAAGCACCTTGATCTTCTTCCTTGTTGCACTCTCTACGAGAGCCTTAAACTCTTTAAAACGATCAAAGACCTCATCTTTGGTCTTCAGGAAGTAGATCCAGGCTCGAATGGTCATCAATAAAGGTGACCGAGTATTTGGCACCACATAGAGCTCTAGTGGACATCAGGCCACAAATATCTGAATGTATAAGTCCTAATACGCCATATGCTCTGCTGTCACTTCTTGGGAATGCTGCGTTTTCATACTTCTCAAGTACACATCCTCTGCACACATCATCGTGTTCTGTGCCAAGTTTTGGAACCCTTGTTACTGTTTACTTTAACATCTTGAGTGCTCCATGGTGTAGATGCCCCATTCTCCTTGTTGAAGTTTCTAATTTTACTTAGTTTAGAAACCCTTCATGCACTTTTTCTGATTTATTCCTACCTACTTGTTATTTTTCTTTAACAAGTTATTTACAAAGTAAATACTGAAAATAAACACCAGTGCATGCTCAACATATTACAGATCAACAACTAAAAGAAACAAGAACAAACACACCACATGACACCATTATTTTTGGACCAATGTCCCCAAAAAAACCCAATGCGGGAAAATCGGTGCAACTATCTGAGGGTTTTCTTATTAAGAAATATCAGAGTACAATCTGGGTGCCGAAACTAGCCTACCCAACAGAGAATTTCCTTAGCAGCTATACCTCATAGTTTGAGAGAAATCTCCTGGCTGAAACCTCGGAAAATCCTTCTGGCAGTTCCTCAGCACAAAACTGCTCCTGCAACCCCAACATCTGCCCAATCTGGACTGCGTCAGCCCCTCTTTGTCCCACGCTGGCCCTGCGTCAGCTCTAGGAGTCTCTGCATCAGCTGCGCTAGCCCCTCTGGTGCTCTGTGCAACACTTGGCTGCCTCTGCATGACCCTGCGTGAGCCCTTGCTGGCTTTGCGTCACCCTCCTTGGTTGCTGCGTTGCTCTCCCAGCACAATCTCTGCCTTCTCTGTTTCTCTGTACTCATTGCCCTTCAGTTGCTCTCCCGATCACTGATTCTATCTCTTTTAGCAAACCCTGCTCTAGAGAATAGAATCACTGATCATTTGGTGTTTTCTCCAAGTGACCCTCAAGCCTCCTCTTATACTTTTCCTGTTGACATCTCAACGGCCGAGATTAAGTCCCTAATCAATGACTAAGATTAGATCTGTCTTGATCCATGTCTTTTGGACCATTCTAACACATATTCATATTAATACACATTAATATTTTATTTTCTCCAAGTTTAGACTTCGGGACTCTATTAAAAATATAAATTATTTTAATATCTCCTGATTTGTTTAGAATCTGCCCAAACCCTTTTTGGGTATTGGATATCTCATGTGCCTCAACCTCTCCACCAAATTTTGTGGCTAGAGCACATCCGATGCTACCCCAAATCAACACTCCCTCTTAGTAAGGACTGTGCTCTAGCAATACTCCTCACTGAGTATTACTCTGATCATCCGACATCGGTACTTGTGCTGATGCTAGGCTTGCCTGCCCAACATTCTCTGCGCTGCTGCATCCTGTACTGCTGCCCATGGTTCTGCCACTGCCACTGCTGCATCTGTACGACAATTCCCTCTGCATCCGTGCTGTCGCTTGTCCTTTCTCCCAACACTGCATCTGCATTGCACCTCCTCTCATCAAGCTGCATTGTGCTGCACTGCAACTCAGTTACTGAGAAGTAAGTAACTAATCTCCCAACTGACCTCCCTGTTGGGCTAGAGACACCCACTGATGCTGAAGCTCCCTCTGTTGTTGACAAGTGTTCCCTCTCTGACCTCTACGCTCCTACAACAACTCCCTGCATCTCGCACTGTTGCACACCTCTCTGTGCCATCCTGCACTAGTGCAACACTCCCGTGCCTCTCGCACTGTTGCATCTTGCTAGCTCTGTGCTGTCTCCAGACTCCTGCACTGTAGCTCTCTTTGCCGCTCCAACCGCATCCGTCTCTACCCACTCAGCCAGTCCTGCTACTCCTCGTCGGGGTTCCCGTAGCAAGGTCTTATCCAAGAGGTTGGGTACCTCAAGGATCCTGCCCCTCATCACTTGTAGTCCGCATGACTACAACTCGATGTCTCCCCACTTCCGCTCAAGTGGTGCGTGTGCACTCATGGCACAGTCATCGTCTGTCAAAACTTCCTTCTCTGCCCGTGCTGGTGTTGCCTTATCTTAGAAAACTCTCCCTTACTCTTCTTCCTTGGGCACTGGGTCGCATAATGACCCATCTCCCCATAGTGGAAGCACTTGATCTTGGAGAGATCTTTCTTCTTTTGCTTCTCCTGCTTTCCCTCAGATGCTAGGGCCACATCCTCCTCCTCCTGCTTGACCTTGATCCCTTTGCTGCTGCTACCTGTCTTTGACTGTCGTCTGATCTCTTCCTGGCAAAGAGTTGCCCACATCTCGTCCCAAGGTAGGAGAGTCCCTCTGCCCAGGATGCTCTGGACAAACACTTCCCACTCTTCTGAGACAACATTTAGGGCTGTCCTCACCATAAGCTCCTGATCTGGTGTCGCTCCTATAATAGTCAACTGATCTCGGATCTCATTCAGTCCTCCGAGGAAGGAGTCAATCGTTTGACCCTTCTTCATCTGATACGACCTCATCTGGTTCTCGAGCAACATTCTTCTCTGCATAGAAGTATGCTGGTACAGGTTCTTGAGAGCCTCCCACATCTCAACTGTCGTTTCCTTGTTGGCTATATGTGGTACCACATGATCCTTGACCCCGTCAAGGATAATGCACTTGGCCCTCGCCATCGCCTCTTTGTACTTATCTTTATCATTGGGGTCGACTGGGATAGCTATAACCTTAAAGGCGAAGTTCTTGACACGATTCCTGTCAAGCACTGATAAGATTCTGACCTTCCAGATTGCGAAGTTCGATGCTCCGTCCAGCCTATCCTGGTCTCTTAACCCGTGTAGTGCCATGACGCTCCTCTACTTCCCTCCTGGAAGTTCTCTATTCGACTCCTCTGAGTCTCTACTTCCCGTCTGGAAGTTCTCTTCTGGACTCCCTGTGAGTCTTGATTTCCCTCCTGGAAATCCTTCTGCTGCTTGTCGAGATGTCCTCTACTTTGATCGTCTTGTGCAACTGCAATGCGGATCCAGGTTCCTCGGCTAGAAACCCTTGATAACAACTCATCTGGCCTTGCTCTGTCAGGTACTGTTCTAACTACAGTAGTACCTCACCAACTCCACTCTGCAATATTCCTGCAGCCTTCTAGACCCCAACAACTATCTCTCTGTGAATTGCGTCAGCCCCTCTCTGCCTCACGCTGGCTCTGCGTTACCCCGGATGGGTCTGCGTCAGCCCTAGGATGCCATGCGTTAGCCCTCTGGCCCTCTGCGTTAGCAACGCTGGCCTCTTTGAGGCTTTGCACAACTCCTGGCTGGCTCTGTGTCACACTTCTTGGCTTTTGCGCTGCTATAAACAACTTTTGTCACCTCGAGACAAATGTTTTCTGCTGCTACTGCTCCGCTCGACTGATGGTTTTTAGTCCTCCTGTGATCTGCAATCACGCTCTGATACCATGTTGAACTTTCTAATTTTACTTAGTTTAGAAACCTTTCATGCACTTTTTCTGATTTATTCCTACCTACTTGTTATTTTTCTTTAACAAGTTATTTACAAAGTAAATATTGAAAATAAACACTAGTGCATGCTCAACATATTACGTATCAACAACTAAAAGAAACAAGAACAAACACACCACATGACACCATTATTTTTGGACCAATGTCCCTGGAAAAACCCAATGTGGGAAAACTGATGCAGCTATCTGAGGGTTTTCTTATTAAGCAATATCAGTGTACAATCTGGGTGCCGAAACTGGCCTACCCAACGAAGAATTTCCTCAGCAGCTATACCTCACAGTTTGAGAGAAATCTCTTGGTTGAAACCCTGGAAAATCCTTCCGGCAGTTCCTCAGCACAAAACTGCTCTTGTAACCCCAGCGTATGCCCAATTTGGACTGCGTCAGCCCCTCTGTCCCACGTTGGCCCTGCGTCAACTCTGGGAGCCTCTACGTCAGCGACGCTGGCCCCTCTGGTGCTCTTCGCAACACTTGGTTGCCTCTGCATGACCCTACGTGAGCCCTTGCTGGATCTGCGTCACCCTCCTTGGTTGCTGCGCTGCTCTCCTGGCACAATCTCCGCCTTCTCTGTTTCTCTGTACTCAATGCCCCTCAGCTGCTCTCCCGATCACTAATTCTATCTCTCTTAGCAAACCTTGCTCTAGAGAATAGAATGACTGATCATCTGGTGTTTTCTCCAAGTGATCCTCAAGCCTCCTCTTATACTTTTCCTGTTGACATCTCTACAGCCGAGATTAAGTCCCTAATCAACGACTAAGATTAGTTCTGGCTTGATCCATGTCTTTTGGACCATTCTAATACATATTCATATTAATACATATTAATATTTTATTTTCCCTAAGTTTAGACTTAGGGACTCCATTAAAAATATTAATTATTTTAATATCTCTTGACATGTTTAGAATTTTCCCAGACCCTTTCTGGGTATTGGAGATCTCATTTGCCCCAACCTCTCCACCAAATTTCGTGGCTAGAGCACATCCGATGCTACCCCAAATCAACACTCCTATGCCATAACTCATTCAGATCCTTCCCACCGCTATTGTCATTGCCTATCAGTGCTATTGGAGAGTCGAGCTGCAACTTGTACAATCTGTTACTTCAGACTCCAATCTGTTTTACCTTCTTTCAGCTCGAGGGTTTAATAAACATTCTCTTCCCTATGAAGTGGATATCATACCCCTTATTTTGTAACTTGGATAATGAAATCAGCTTTATACCCAATCCTGGCACATGCTGTACATTTGTAGCGCTGGTGCTTGCTCCTGACTCTCTTTGAAAATTGATGGTACCTCTCCTTATTGGAGTATACTTAGTTTTGTTTCACATCATAATCTGGAAGTCCATCTGCTCCTCCTTGTATCTAGAGAAATATTCTCTAAACCTTGTCATATGAGCTAACGCTCCATTTGTCTATATACCAAACACCATATGAATTTGAGCATGATAAGCAAGCAAATTCATCCTCCAATCTGGAAGACAACTCTGAAGCTCCCTGAATATGAAATCAATCCATGGTGATACTGTATGCTATTCCTCTTCCCCTTCCGACACTGATTTTGCTACTGCAACCTGCCACAAAACCCCTTGCGTCCAACCAGGAATAGGCTCAGCGAAAAAACTGAGTTGCTGCAGCTCCCTTTGCCTACTGGAATCACTAATTTAGGAGATTCAAACTTTTTTTGCTTCCTGTATTGAAAAATCGAACTTCCCTAAGCAACTCAGCATTGCTAGCTATGAACTGCGCTGCCTCAAGAATTTTGGCCTGCTACTCCTTCTGAGCAGCGAAATTCTTTCCTTCGCTTATGAATTTCCTGCTGATCACTTATGCTCTGATACCATGTGAAAATTTCATCTATTGCAACAACTAGAAATTATTCTCCTAACTGTAAATTAAATTATGCAGTTTATTTGCTATGACAAACAATGAATAAAATCACAACTGCAATTTTCACCATAAAAATACTGTGGAAAATAAAATCCTGGAGATTGAGAAATTCTAGCACACTCATAAGAATTTTGATAGTTATTTTTGGACAATTGTCCCCGGAAAAACCCAATGTGGGAAAACTGGTGTAATAGATGAGGGTTTTATTATTATTCTTCAGCAATAATTCTTGAGTACAATAATTTAGATGCTCTACTGGCAATCTAATCTGAGGAAAATACTGACAAAATTATTGTGAGAATTTTCTCTTACCCGACAACGAATTTCTGCCACCAAAATTGCCTCCCTAGCCACATGTTGAACCTGCTGCGTCACCCTATGCACAGTTCCTGCACAGAACCTTTGGGGATTTCAGCCTTCCTCTCACTGCCTCTTCCCGGGACTAGAATATTTCCTCTCAGAATGCTTCTAACCTCCTCTACCACCTGCTACTCACCCTTTGGGTCTATCTTCTCTGCTGAATCTCTACCATTGAGAAAACCGAACTGCCTGGACAACTGAGTATCTACACTAGTGTGTTCTCCATCACCACATTGATCCCTTCTTATATCTTCCTGTTGGGACTCCAACAACTAAGATTAAATCTTAACCAATGGCTCAGATCATTTCTGGATCAATCCGTGTGAGTTTCTAGATGATTCTCACCATATTTCAATTAATACCGATTAATTAACCATATTCCCTAAGTTTAGACTTAGGAAATATTGAAAAATTGGCTAATAATCCAATTGAGACACTTCTAGGTGGAAGTTCCAGAAACGATTTCTGGGTTTTGAAGATCTCATGTATTGTAGTCTCTCCTCCAAATTTCTTGGCTAGAACACATCCGATGCTACATTAACCTAGGTGTGTAAGCTAGGTGTTGTGGCCTTGGTGGCAAAGCTCGGAGAAGGGGTTGTCACCTAATCCCAACTCTCTCCATTAAAACTCTTTCGTAGTAAAGCTAAGAAGGGTAGACCCTAAGGATGGATTCTAAAGGAAGGCTTGTTAAGGTAACAAGTTCTAGGAGATAGTACTTTAGAACATTCACCATTCAACAACTTGAAAGATAACTTGAAAGCAAATAAATGATAAGCAAGTTCAAATAACCATGAGCATATAAGTATCAACAATGTAGATGAAGCAAATGAATTTCAACAAGATAAATCCTACAAGAAAATTATAGTTAGACAAGTGCCAATATACTTGCAAGAAATAATATGCTCAAAGTGACAACACAATACTTGCATTTAAAGTGTGTTTTTCAAGATACAATAAATTGCTAGAATGGGAAAGCTGCCAAACAAATGTTAGTTCAAGATATGAAATATGAGTAATAAAAATATAACTTGCAAAAGTAAATGGAACTTGCACTTATAAGGGAAATGATCAAATAGAATGATAAAACATCAAATAACCGTCAGCAAGTAAACTTCAAGATGACAAGTACATAAAATGGTATTGTAAGTGAAATGGAAAATGCTCATAAATCAACTTAATGAGATGATGCAATTATCTTGGTTAATTTCAATTCTAAATGCCTAGTCTAAGGTGATAATTTTTTCTTTCAAATTCTTGCCACAAGGTTAATGATACCCTTCCCAAGATCCTTGCAATCCACGTGCCTTCGTTCCTACAAGGTCTCAGCCACAAGAGAACTGTGAGGTCACGCGTTTTAACCTTACTTTGTATTGGGTGAAAAAAATCAGAAGAATTTTGTCATAAAATGTCTATTCAACCAAGTTTAGTCTTGGAGGTAGTTTTTAGAGATGCAAGTCTAATTTTGCATGCAAGTGAAATGCTTAAATATGAGTGAAATACTTCCAATGAAATATGTTGATGACAATTTGATACCAATAGAGATATAACAATGATATTAACTTTGAAATGGTCCTCAATAGAACATGTACCAACAACTCAATGGAAATAATGAAATGGGGATTAGCTCAATACCTTAAGATACCAACGCACACACTTTGAAATAAAAATGATGTGATATGACAATTATTGCATGAAATCATAAGCTAATAAGTTGCTTATAAATGGAATGAGCTAATAAAAAGTACACAATTAGATTACTCAAGCTAAGTTGCAGGGAAATGAACTTGTAAAGACTTGCTCCAAGAATGCCCTCAAAAAGGGAGATACAAAGTTTGCCAATAAACCAAGATGAGCATGAAAATTCAAAACAAGGATATAAAATTGCAACTAGATGACTTGAGATAAAAATTAGTGATTAGCATGAAACCATGAAAACATCAACTTGCCAAATGAAATGAAAGTGCTATGCCTTGCTTATTATTCTATTTCAAAACTTAAAGAATAGATTTCACAACACAAGATAGATGGCAAATGAGATTTGCAAGTTAGGAAAATGTGATCAAGCAACTAATGAAAATGAGTTACTCCACATGCAACAAAATTAGATGGTAGAAATTAGGAATGAATGCAAATGAGGAAAGAGATTAAATGAGCAATTAGATCTAAGCTAAAGAAAGTCAACCACCCAAGAAGATTTCCTCCCTCTAAATTAGGAGGTGGGATACTATGGGAAAAACTTCCCAAGCTCCTTCAAGAAAAATCAGCCTTTTATTAACTTGCTACAAAGAGAAGAAACCTTCAAAAGGCCTCAACTAAACTCAAGGAAGGTTTTTACAATAATTGCTGTTCTTAAGCACTAGATCTCCTCCTTTGAAGTACAAGGCTAGTAGCCAAAGAAGTACAAGAAGAAAACTTTCAAAATATGAAAAGTCGAAGGACTTTTTTTTCACATCCAAAAAGTCAGACCTCAAAAGAAAAAGGTCTGAGCAAGAGTAAGATGTTGAAGAATCTAGGGCACATGTAGTTAATGAGATTCTTCTTGACTTGATAACTATTTGTGAGGCTTTTTAATTTTCTTATTAGCACAATCTTCTCTTCGACAAATTTAGAGTGTGTGTTTCTTATTTCATCAAATAGCTATCAAAAACAAAGAGACAAGAACACAAAATGTTGGTATTCTGTTAGGGCCAAAACCTCTCCCTCTCCGACAGGAAAACCCGCACATAATTATCCTTATAGAGATTCCAATTGATGAACACCAAGACCATGACACTTGACTATCTATGCCACTCCAAGACCAAGACACCAATCCTCTACTTTGTCACTGTTGAAATCATCTTCATCACTGTTGTTTCACTGAGGTCATCATTACAGTAGTACTAGTACCATTGCTGCACCTTCATCTAGATGATTGCTGCACTTTTACTGAGATCATCACCATGTCAACTAGATCTTTATACTGGCCTTGTCTTCATCGAGATCATGACAATGTTTACATGATTACTTCCATGAGAGTATAGTTGTTACTTAGAATGTATGCTGAGACAGAGAACATTACTGTAGGATCACCGAAGTTCTTATCATAATAGTTATGTCAAGAACGTGACTGTGTCTCTCTTACTGATGTCTTCACCGAGATTGTAACTATATTCTTCTTGCACTGAGATCACAGTTATGCCGAGACTGTGAGAGAGTGTATCCCCTGTCATACCCATCCGAAAGTCATGGTATCTTACTCCAACCGAGACACTGTAATACTCCTTCATTCGAGATTCTTGTAATACTGAACTTGACCGAGATTTCTGAGAGGTATGCGAGATCTTTGAGACTGTGATTACTTACTGTAATCACCACCGAAACTTCAGAGACATCTGAAATTTCTCTGCCTGTAATGTGGATACTTTCCACGCCTATATATAGTAGTGTGTCATCTTTTATAAGCCGACTTGACAGTTATATGACTTTTCTTCATCATTTGTTGGCAGTCATCTTCTTTGGAGCATGGTGCTTGTCTTGGATGACTACTTGACACTAGGTTGACCCATATTCATGCTCAAAAAGAGCTCTTTAACATGACTTTGATTCTTTGACTTTCCTAGACCTATGCAAAGAGCAAGAAACTCATTCGAATAATTTACAAAAATAATATTTCTTTTTCTTGACAAGTACAAAGATCAAAATTACATTTACAAATACCGAACCTAGTTACACTTTTGTTCAACAGAAGAGAGGTCAAGCCTCCTTAAGCCACAACCTTGACAATGGATATAGGCTGCCTCAAAAGGGGCTCACGGCCTTGCCAAATATATGTCCTCCAAGTACTCACGGCCTCGCCAAATGTATGTCCTCCAAGTGCTCATGGCCTAGTACATTTGGTCTCAAATCAGTGCCAAGGGTCCTGCAAAAAAATTGTAAGTAGTTTCAGCCTTGCCTTCCCTCAATCCTGCCAACAAAAGGGTGAGAAAACTCTACAACGAAATCTGATTTTTCTGCAAAGCAACCCTCAAGATCAGCGAAGTATAACCCTTATATCAGCTGTTAAACCTCTGCAAAATAGTGCCAAAAAATGAGTGGAAAATGGTGAGGGAAATATGCAAAATTTTTACAAATAATGTACAAGAAACTAGATCAAGGATTAGAGTAGAACTCCTCTCCTAGCCTAGCCATAAGAGTGCTCTAATTAGCAAGTATGATCAATGTAAGCACAATATTTAAAAGAAGTAATTTAAATGGAATAGACTTGACCACAAGCCCAAGCCAAAGAGACTCTGCAAACACAAATCAAATGATGAAAACTTTGGAATATCACAATGTGGGTTCTTCCATGTTCATGATCAAGAGTGGGTTAATTTATCCAAAAATTTCCCCACGCTTGAGACAAAATTTTTTTCTACAACACTTCAAATCAAATCATTGGATCCACATGGGTTAAGAAAATATAATGAGAAAGAAATTTTAGAGATTTATTTGAAAATCTACTAAAACATTCCTTATCTAGAATACATTTCTAAAACCAAATGCTCATGCAAGATAACTCTACACAAACAAATTTTTAACAAACATATGGAAATAATAAGCACAATATTATTAATAGAAAATGAAGCTCATGATCAAGAATTATACCATGCTCATAGATGAATAACACCTCATAGCTGAACCCCAAAGTCTTTTATTGCATTGAAATGTAAGTGTACAAAAGAGCAAAGCTTCCCCAAGCACAAGAGCTTGTATCAAGATACAACAATAGGAGCCAAAGGCTCATGTAAATAGGAGAATGGGAGATAATCCCAAAGTGGAGTGATGACAACCCAAGGCAACCACCAAGATTCCTCTCCATGCTAATTGAACCTCCAAGAATGCCCCACACAATCCTTGATGAGGAACTCGTGGTAGTAGAAGAGAGACATGTGTATAGTGAAGTGGAGTGGTAGGAGACCATTTCTCCACCTCATCTCGATCAAATCAAACCATATCATCACTTAACTCTTGACTCTATCTTGAAACTCGAGCTCACTTCCTTAAGAATTTGATTAGTCTCTTGGAACTCATGGTCTTCTCTAGATAATTCGTTTTCCTTTTTTGAGCACATGTCTTTCCTTGATTCTTGGTCCTTGGTGGAGTCCACATCACTTTTCAACTAGACTTTGACTCTTCGTGAATTTCCACCTCATTTCCACATCATTCTGGCATGTGTGGATATTCATTTTTCTCCCATTTATTTATTTTCTGGCTAATTTATTGCCACATTTTCCCCTAGACTTAAGAAAAGTGCGTTTTGAGGGTTTATAATTTATTTTTACCCCTCAAAGTGTGTCTTAGTAGAAAGTTGATGAGAGGTCCAATTTTGACCACTCATACCCCCTACAACTTCTCTAGACATCATTTATTACAATTTACATATACAATTTATTAAAATCCTTGTCCCACGTGAAATTTTAAAAATTCAAAAATTGACATCGAGACTTGATCAAAGTCCGCGAAATTTTACGAGTGATTTAACATGGTAATATATAATAACTTTAGACATTAAGACTCACTTAAGGCCTTGTTGTCAAGCTGCACTCCAGCTTTGGGGTTCTAACTAGGAGAAAAAACTCAATTAATTATTAAGTGCTGAAAAGTACCAATAATTAACCAAGTAAAAAAAACTCCCTAGAGTGAACTCACTTGATAACAAAACCCTCATCTACCTAGGCTTGTTACATGACTATTTCATCATGCTAACATCCCTTTACAATATCTACGCAAGGCTTGCGGAATTTGAGTACAATAGAGAAGAAGAAGGAGAAGAAAGAGCTTAAAAGCTCTGACGATATCTGAGCTCTGTAGGTGGAAGAATCCTCTAACATATCCTTGGGCATGGAGTCTTCAAGTGTACTTCAATGGTCAACATGATTGAAAGAACAGGCTTGAGGTGGAAAAAATGAGTGGGAGAGCTCATCCATGCAATGATGTCACACTCGAATGAGTGTCTTTAGAGGTAATTACCCAAAAGGGTAACATGAACCTTATTCTCGTGGAACACTCAAAATGACTTGTGATTTTCACCACAACATGTCATTTGAAGCCTTTTCCCTGTCCTTTAAAACCTCAACAACCTCTATGTCAACCTCTACCTTGTGAACTATTCTCATTTGTCTTATTTGTCTTATTGTGGTAACTTCCAACTTTTGTGTGGAATTCTGACCCCTATCATTGCAGCCACTTCGTCATCTGCCAATTTTTTTCAATTGCCCTTTTATGCTAGCTTCTACTTTACTTTCAATGCTAATTGGTATGCCTCTTCAACATATTGCATCTTATGCAAACATTTTGTTTTGAATTGCGATATTTACACCATTCCCATACCTTGAAACAGATTGGTCTTCATGTTTTATGTGTATTGAAATCATGTAGAATTACTCATTGTACAGTTGTACAATTTGATCTTTTGGTTTAAGGTTCTACAATTGCTGAAATAATGTATGTTTGTAGTCTCATATAGGTATTTGTCTTAAAATTTTGCAACTATTCTACTTTGGCTTTCAATCTTCTTAACCTTACTGATTTGCTTGTTGCACAGAATCCAACCATAATGTAGCATGTCCTTTCAATACTCTTTAATCAAAACATATAGTTGTTCTAAGTGACATGATTTACGTTTTAGGTGTGATCTATTTCAAATTTTAAATGTAGTTGACATTGAGGAGTAAAATATGCCTTCAAACTTGAATTCCGTAGTATTCTCTTTTCTGTGGTTAAATACAAATGCTCTTTTAGTGCGTTTCTGTCCCCATGTCTTGTGGTTCTTTGCATTTTGATATCTTTTCTTATTATTTTGAGTATTTGTCTCCAGGTTTCTGCATTAAATGAATCTGTGGTAGGAAGTGTAAAGTCTATTTTTAAAAGCTGGGAACAACGTTTGGATAATTCATCTGTAAGTTGGAATAATGCCCTTTCTTGAATATTGGTTGTATTGCTAAAATTTTGACATTCAATTTATTGTGCATATGGTTTTGATTCATTACATGATGTCTAATTGTGTAGGATTTGTTGATTTTATAAGTGTAATGTAGACTAGCACAATATTTCTAAAATACTGATATTTGCTTTTGATGTAGATCTTCTTTTGAATTATTCCAATATATCTTTCAATAATTATACTTCAGAAACTCAACCATACAAGAACAATAGAGATCACAATGCACAAGAGAAGACAAGATTTACCCTGGGAAAACCCACCATGAGGAAAAACCCAACAACCTTTTCAATAGAGAAATTTTTCTATTCAACAAGAGACACACCTAGACATATAGTCAAACTTGGTTTTCCCCTCCAAGTCAAGCCTCCCGATCTGATTCAGAAATTTGCTCAGTCTGATTTGACCCAAAAATTTCAGCCCTTTTGCAGTTGCCAGTTGTCCTAGAATTTCGGCCCCTGCAGTTGCCTAGAATTTTGGCCCCTGGGGTTGCTTAGAATTTCGGTTTCCTGCAACAAAATGCCTAGAAAAATTGCGAATTAGAAAGAAGAGAGACTATCCACACGTGCGAGTTGCAAGAGAGAGAAAGAGAGAGCCAATTCGTCTTCTTCTTCATCCTACTCGTCCTTGTCCTTCGCTTGCCTTCCCAAAAGACGTCTCGTGTGAGGGATTCAAATTGCATAAGTGGAGGAGATCAAACTTCCTTTATATAGTGCTTTGTCTTGGCTAAAAGGGTGTCTTTTGCCCGGGTCAACTTGACTTGGAGGGAGGCCAACTTGACAACTTTTGGAGCCAAAAAGTACAATTCAAAAATTTAAATTTTGGGTGTCTTTTGCCTGGGTCGACTTGACTTGGAGGGAGGCCAACTTGACAACTTTTGGAGCCAAAAGTACAATTCAAAAATTTAAATTTTCTTCTTTTAAAAGTCGCAATGGGACTTTGACTCGAAATAAATTTCCTTTTGACTCTAGCATTTAAAATATGCCTTACAATAATCAATACAAGTACATCAAATGGCCAAATAAACATTATGAAGACCGACCTTAGTTACAAATTCAACATCCCCTCTTAACTAGGGAGGTATTCATAATGATTGTCATAGATGTTCTCAAGTTGACAAATTTCTCTAAGAAAAGGTTATATCAAATCATCATCATGATTAGCATCATCTTCTACCATCAACGTCCACTAGTAGCCATATTTGGGGTGGTACGAAACCCATGGCTTACCATCAACAAACCAGGACTCACAACTCCAGGGTGATCGGTCCTAAAATCTAAAACTCAACCCTCTTGTGGAGTACTAGAAGGCGCTCACTCAACCCACCCGTTGAGTACTCACTCAACCCTTCGAGTGAACACTTCCTCACCCCTCTTGGGGAGCACTTTCTCACGTCTCTTGGGGAGCACTCTGGGCCTTGATGCTAAGAGACCTTTCTCAACCCTCTCCTAGGGAGTAATCAGGTTTCGATGCTAACAGACCTCACTCAACCCTCTCATGGGGAGTGATCGGGTCTCCTCATCAAGAGGCACTTACTCAACCCTACATGGGTAGCACTCTGAGCCTCTCAGACCATTCTCCCTTTTGAGGGAATGTCCATTCATGCTGGTGTCATATCAACACTCTCTCTCAACGAGAGGGGTAATCACCACACGCCCCAACTTGTCTCTGAAGTACACGAACTTCTCCCTGGGCAGCGACTTCATTAGAACATCAACTGTGTGCTCATTGGTTGAGATGTACTTGAGCTTTATCTCTCTCCTATGCATCATGTCATGGATGTAATGGTACTTGATCTCAATATGCTTCGACTTGTCATGGAACATAGGATGCTTTGAAAGCTTCTCACAACTGTGATTATCACAGTGTATCACAGTCGGTTCCAGCTCTTGATTGAACAATCCCGCAAACAACTTTCGAAGCTACACTGCTTTCATATGTGTTTCATTCGCTATAATATATTTTGCTTCTGCTGTGCTAAGTGCGACAGATCTTTGCTTCCTGCTCATTTAAGATATCATAACAGAGCCCAAGCTGAAGCACACCCCTAATGTGCTCTTCCTATCATCAACACTTTCGACCTAGTCAACATTTGTGTATCCCTGAAGCTGTATATCCTTGTGTGCAACATATCTCAGACCATAGTTCACAATACCACATAGATATCTTAGAATGTGCATTGTTGCAATCCAATGCTAATGCCGCGGTTCAACTTGGAATTGGATCAAGGTGTTCACAACAAAGCAAATGTCTGGCTTGGTGTTAACCATATACATCAACGAGCCAATCAATTGTTGGCACATCAAGGGATCTACCAATCAGATTTAGAGCCTCTCAACTTTTTCAAGTTAGTCACTGTGGGAGTAGCCATGGATTTGCAATCCATCATACCAAACTTCTGAAGGATCTCAATAACATACTTTCCGTGACCAGGGAAGACTTCACCAGGTTTTTGCCATACTTTTAGTCCCAAGTAATAATGCATCAACCCAAGATCCTTCATGTCAAATTTAGAAGTCAACTGCTTCTTACGCTCAATAATAAGAGGCTCAACACCTATCAAAAAAAAGTCATCAACATAAAGCAATAGGGCCACAGGTGCATTCTTTACAACCTTAAAATAAAGGTTTGGATCAACATCACTTTTGGTAAATCCCAACCTCATCAAATGATAGTCAATACGAGCATACCAAGCTCTTGGAGCTTCCTTGAGTCCATACAAGGCCTTCTTTAAGTTGTAGACATGAGATTCCTTTCCATGCGCCTCAAAACCTTGAGGTTGCTCTATGTACACCTCTTCACATCTATCTGTTGTAAGTTCCATCCCAATGAAGCAGCAAGGCAAATAATGGATCTAATGAAGGTGTACCTTGTTGAAATTTAGGCAGCTTAGGGAAAAATTTTCCCATAGGGAAAACCCTATTGCCCTAAAGAAGAAATCAAATTGGTTAATATGACAAATTCCATATGGGGCAAATGATTATTAAAGCGTCATCAAAGCAATTTTGTAAGTATTATTCAAAGCAAATTCGAATTTGGATAATCAAATTAAGATTGACTACAATCCAAGGAGGGGAATATAATTTGAATATTCAATTAGATTAAGTCGGCTCATACAAGGGACATGACCCTTCATAAGATGGAATCAATTATATATATACTCATCAACCCTCTGTTTGATACAGGCCATTCACTCCTATGTAGCTTGCATCTTCTTTTAAGCTCGCGAATCTCTGAGCTTCCAAAGTTCTGAAGTTCGTATGAAGTAATTCCATCAACGAATGGACCCAAGATTCCGTTCGATTTATAATTGTGGCTCTTATAAGATGTATGTCATCACATCTTCCTAATGGCTTGAATAAATATACCTTGGTGGCTCATATTACATTCCTATTGTCCGCTCTCATTCTCTACAATAACTCACATATGGTGATCGATTATTTTACGGTGATTCTTATTTGGCTTGTATTCTCTGTGAGAGCTCGCTTTTGCCATTGTTCACACCTCTACGCATTATAAAGGCTCGCTGTCTCTACAATCATTCGATATTTTTCTGTGGTATCGCTCTACGACTTTTATAGTGTCATTGGCTTTGCAGTGTGACATCGTTACAGTTTTACTTGGCATCACATGAATGAGCCGTGACATCTCTTTATATATCAACATCACTCAACTGCACAGTGGCTCACATACTTTGGCTAGCTACAATATATTCTCACTAGCTCGCATAGCAAAAACACAGTGACTTTACATGATGACAACACATGACAAATTCTCACTATGTATGATATCGTTTCTATGTGTGACATTGCTTTCATGATTTCTGTGGGGCATTGTTTCTATACTCATGGTATGACATTTCTTTTATATCTCTGTGTGAAATTCTGAGGCTCTCGCATATCTATGGTTTAATATTCTAGTGATATACATTATGTGATATGGTGTGAAATTGATCTATGTCACTATCATGATTTACATGACAGTGATATATGACTTGAAAATTGTTACATGACAGTGTATTGGACAAAAACCCCCGATAGATTTGTAACTTTGATGACAACTAAACAGTGACCCTTATATATCTGTAAACTTGTGACAGTGACTTTAATACTGGACAATGATCTATGTACTAAAGTGACTTGGCACAACAGTGATTTTGATGTCTGTTATGATGACAGTAAGATACATGATGACAATAGCTATGCTCTTATGATTACAGTGACCTTGAGTATGATAGTTGATGATAGTGACCTATGCTACATAATGACAGGAACCTTGTTTATGACACATGATGGCAGTGACTTCGTTATATCACAGTGATCTTGATCCATATGTCAGTAAGGAGGATTGACAATGATTTTCATAACAGTGACCTTGTTACACTACAGGGATCTCGATGCATCAGTATGACTGTGGTAGGATGTATGGCAGCTCATGTGACAGCAATATACTTGGCTTGATATAGTTTGACATAAGGGTCATGAATGATCCTTGGTTGGCCCTAGGTGGCCTAATGTGTTCGATGTGTCTCATTGCACTTTGTATCTCAACTGAATAATTGATGAATATCTAATAGAAGAAGAATTTGGTTGGGTTTTCCCCTTTGTTGGGTTTTGCCCTAGTCTCTGACCTAACTCCTAGTGTCTCTATTTGTGCATGCTTTTCTTCTGTTGTTCTTTATTGTTCCACAGCACTGTTGGTGTTATTATTCTTTCTACATAATTGCTAATGATGTTATGGGGTGAATGCAATATGTAAATGATGAAAAGTTTGTAAATGCAATTATCTACAACAAAGAACAATCTAGCCCTAAAAATTAACATGGTATCAGAGTTGGGCTGAAGAAAAGTCATTGAGATCACCCCTGATCAAGTAGAGTGAAAGGAATGAAGATGGTAGAGACCTAAAAGAATCCTAGGGCTTGAAGGAAACCCTAGGGAAGTTCTGTTCTTTCAAGAGAAGGTTAGGGTTTGGGAGAAACCCTTGAAGTGACCTTGGATATGGCCTAAGTTCTACAACATTGAAACCCCAGTGTGAAGCATATTCTTCTTAATCAGTGAGAAGCCATTCAATTCTTCAAGGATCTATGAGAAACCCTAGTTTGACTTGTCTCCTACCTAATGGGAGATAATGTGTTGCAATGATTATCTTGTACATTAATTACTGGGCTTGAAAGGATCTGAAAGAGAATACAAGTGATGTTCAAGAGCAGTGTTGCACGAAGCGCCCCCCCCCGGTTCCAAGCCTCGAAGCGCGTCCCGTACGGAAGCGCCTAGGAAGCTTGGCCGGAAGCGCGCTTCCGAAATTTTTAGACGCTTCCTGGAAATTTGGAAGCGCCGAAGCGCGCTTCGTACGGCGCTTCCCAGACGCTTCCCAGGCGCTTCCCAGACGCTTCCCAGACGCTTCCAGAAAAGCTTCCGAAAAAGCATTTAGAAAATCGTTTTTTTTTCAATTTTTTTTTAAATTTTAGGCGAGTTTGCTTGTTGGGGGTGGGTCCACCTCGGGTTAGGGTGACAAATGAAAGCAAAAAAAAAATATAAATATAGCAGATGCTCCCTCATGGTAATGTTAAATTCTTAAAGTAAAAGTGACATTCTCCTTTATTTTTCATTTTCATCATTTTACTTAAATTTTTAACATTACCATGAAATGACTCAGAATGTTTGAGAGTGGTTCCAGCCTCATTGGACTTCATATGGAGAAAATAGAATTTCATATCCTATTCAAAATTCAGCAGACCTAACAGTTTTCAGGTATTCAGGATCAATGGGATTGTGGCATTTCATTAGATTATATCAAGTATGAAGGTATGCGATTAGCATTTAATCAAGAGCACCAAGCCCTATATGTACCCTGGTGTTGGTGGTGTTAATTGTTGAACTCCTTTGTCACGCGGCACGCCCTTAGCAAAAAATTACCTTTCAATCAAGTCAAAATCATCGATCAAACATGTTAAGCTTTTTCTACCATATTTTAAGTCTTGAATTAGGTAGTTTGATCAAAATTGGGCAATGTTGACTAATATCCCTAGACAATCGAGGTAGAGGCAAAGGCTAGACAAGAGGAGAAGAATTTAGATTCTAGATCATTAATGTACAATGGATGTTATATCTATCTTGATCTATGCAAAAATATGCATGTTTTCATGTCTTCTACAATTAATTTGGTATTTGGGATGTTTGTTTTGAGTATAAATGCAAAAAAATATAAAAATATATATATATATATATATATATATATAGCAGACGCTTCCGCGGACGCTTCGCTTCCTAGATTTTTGGAAAATGACGCTTCGGCGTCCCCGCTTCCAAAAAATGCTTCCGCTTCGCTCCCGCTTCGTGCAACATTGTTCAAGAGGATGCATTTCTTCTGAAGACAATATCGACATATGATTGATGGACGATGGTGCCTCTTGGCTATGCTGAAATCTGGATCAAGAGAGAGTTGAGAGCCTCCTACAATCTAAATTAAAGATAAGTACTTTCAAAACTTATGCGATTTCTTTGTGTCATCATTCTTGTGAATTTATTCTTTTCAATTATCAGTAATTCTTCATGCATGAGTTTTTTGATTGTTTCACTAACTTCTTCATTGAGGATGTGATCCATCTTCAAGATCATCAAGATGCTAAGTACTGCAGGAAGAGCAAGCTCTTAGAGGTAGCTGGTGTAGGAAACCTCAGAGGGAGCTGGAGCAGAATAATAAAGAATCCACTCTCATTTTTAGAAAAGAAAGACAGTTCTGCCTCATCACCAGGTACACTTTCATTATGATTATTTACTTGGCTATTATTGCTCTTACACTTGTCCTTTGGTCAAAGGTATATTTGATGAATGTGAGGATCAAGCCCTCTATATCAAAGATTGAGGATGATGTAGAGCCATCCCATGACTTATGAAATATACAAGATCTGAAGACCTCATAGGAAGGATTGTTGTCTCCTTGGTTGATAACCATGATTGAAGAGGCTTCCCATTTTGAGGGAGTACATTGGCATATAATAGTTTGGGATAAGGAGATGCTGAAAGATATATGTCCTTCATATAAGGACTATTCTTAATGATAAAGATGTAGAAGTATTTGATGCTTCTGTGATATGGTTCAAACTATGATAAGAAGTATGTTCTCAGGGAAAAAAGGTTATGATAAGATCTTGACTCCTGTTTCTTGATGTATTCTTGTCAAATGTAAGTGAAGTAAGCTTCCTACATGATGAACTTACAAAATAAGCATACCTGGATTTACCTCAAGGCTTTGAGGCATATATGAAGGCGACTTATGATTACAAATGGAAGAAAGTTCGATATGGACTCGAGCAAGGCCTCTAGTCTTGGAATTTTTGTTTTGATGGTCATCTGATGCGGATACCAATCTCTCTTCAAGGTTGCAGGTATGTCTTTGATATTCGGTTTTATATGCTGAAAATTTATTTCTAATAGGATCAAGATCACCTCAACATTCAGTGCCAGAGGAAGTTGACTCTTGAAACCAAGATGATCCACTTCTTGAGATCACGAGTGTAACAAAGAGATGATGAGGACTTCCTTGCCAAAGGAAGTATGATGTCAAAGACTTGGCATGTTGATTTACACTAAGCTGTTGAGAGAGCCTCCTCTTTAAATACAATTTTGATGGATTTCTGATTTGCAGTATGTTCTTTGAGCCATATCGAGCTTGGATATATATATTTGAATGTTCCAAAGATGGTATTGGGATATCTAGACAATGTAGTCATTCATGAAGTGAGACACATTGTTAGATTGAGCCATTGATGTTGAAAATGTTGTTGATTGGAAGAGCACATTTGAGTGCTACCTTAAGTCTGCCCTGGTTTCCTGGATAATTTCCCGACGTAGAATTTTGTTGCTTTGAGAGGGAGTGTGCATTGTTGCTAGCATGGTTGGCTGCGAGACACTATGGTTGAGAAAGATCTTTGGAGAGCTGTTTGAGCATATTCTGGGTACGATTAATATATAATATGAAATATTGTGGGATTCAACATGCAGAGAATCTTGTGTTCCATGACAGGTCTGACCACATTGAGATCAAATATCACTATATTTGGGATATGGTGTAGAGAGGTGCTATGAGACTCCATCATATTTTGATTGATGAATAGGCAAACAATGGGATTCTTGAGTTGTGACATGTAAGCTTGTGGTGGACTCGATATTCTCTAGGTATCATGCACTATGGCCAAGATTAACAGTTGTAAGCCTAGCGAAGGCATTGATGAGAGGAAGGGGTCTTGGGTTGATCGAGAACACTGAGCTATGCTCTCCCCCCCTGTTTGAGTTCACAGGGAGAGGAATTGGGCCAAAGTGCTCCTGGGGTTGAGGGAACTCTGGACAATAGGATAGTCTGTGATCCTTATCTTGCATGTTAAGTCATATCCTACCTATTATCGAGCAATAAGATAGTCTGTGATCCTTACCTTCCACAGTAAGTCATATCTTGCGTATTGTCCCTCTTTGGTCTTAACAAAGTATATCCTAATTGGCATCCTACCCACAAGCTGGGTTTGTTGGGATTGTTTTCCCACCCATCTAGCCAATAGGTGCTAGCTACTTGAGCTAAGCACGAGCCTTACCATCTATGGTAAGTAGTATCCCGCTCAAGTTATGAGATGCATGTGTTCTACCTCTGACTCTTGAGGGTCAGGAAGGGCAGATCAACAGACAATATGATAGAGTGCGATCCTTACCCTTGGTGGTAAGTGTATCCTGCCTATTGTCACCAGACATTAGGATAGGCGTGATCCTCACGTCTCATGGCAAGTGGTATCCTTCCTATTGTCTGTGGATATAGGGTGGTAGCCGAAGCTCCCCTATGATGATTCTTCTTCTCTAGATCATCATTGTTCAACTGATGATCAGAGGAAACAAGTTGAGACGAGATGCCATGAGATGAATGTCTTGTTCACGTAGCTGAGATGAAGGTCATGGGACTTGTCCTGGAGACTAGTAGGGTTTGGAAGATTAATCTTGCCTACCATTGATTGTGGATTATTCTTCTATATGAGACCAGATGCAATGATGATGAAACTGCTTGCCTTCTTATATTGAAACATGTGATTCGAGATGAGACTCTTGATGCAGATTTAAATTCCTCCCTAGCTGAGAGGGAGTGTTGAAATTTAGGCAACCGAGGGAGAAATTTCGCCATAGGGAAAACCCTACTGCCCTAAAGAAGAAATCAAATTGGTTAATATGACAAATTCCATATTGGGAAAATAATTATTAAAGCGTCATCAAAGCAATTTTATAAATATTATTCAAAGCAAATTTGAATTTGGATAATCAAATTAAGGTTGGCTACAATTCAAGGAGGGAAATATAATTTGAATATTCAATTAGATTAAGTCAGCTCATACAAGGGACGTGACTCATCATAAGTTGGAATCAATTATATATATATACCCATCAACCCTCCGTTTTATATAGGACATTCACTCCTTTGTAGCTCACATCTTCTTTAAAGCTCATGGATCTCCGAGTTTCCAAAGCTTTGAAGTTTGTATGATTTGATTCCATCACTGAATGGATCCAAGATTTTGTTCAATTGATGATCAGAGGAAACAAGTTGAGACGAGATGCCATGAGAGGAATGTCTTGTTGACATAGCTGAGATGAAGGTCATGAGACTTGACCTAGAGACTAGTAGGGTTTGGAGGATCAATCTCCCCTACCATTGATTGTGGGTTATTCTTCTATACGAGACCATATGTAATGATGATGCAATTGCCTGCGTTCTTATATTGAAACATGTCATTTGAGATGAGACTCTTGATGCAGATGGAAACTCCTCCCTAGCTGAGAGGGAGTGTTGAAATTTAGGCAGTTGAGGGAGAAATTTTGCCATAGGGAAAACCCTATTGCCCTAAAGAAGAAATCAAATTGGTTAATATGACAAATTCCATATTGGGAAAATAATTATTAAAGCGTCATCAAGGCAATTTTGTAAATATTATTCAAAGCAAATTCAAATTTGGATAATCATATTAAGGTAGGCTACAAATTCAAGGAGGGAAATATAATTTGAATATTCAATTAGATTAAGTCGGCTCATACAAGGGACGTGGCTCATCATAAGTTGGAATCAATTATATATATACCCATCAACTCTCCATTTGATATAGGACATTCACTCCTCTGTAGCTCACATCTTCTTTAAAGCTCGTGGATCTCTGAGTTTCCAAAGTTTTGAAGTTTGTATGATTTAATTCCATCACTGAATGGATCCAAGATTTTGTTTGGCTTATATATGTGGCTCGTATAACATATATGTCATCACATCTTCCTTATGGCTTGAATATATATACTTCGATGGCTCGTTTTACGTTTCTGTTGTCCGCTCTCATTCTCTATAGCAACTTGCATATGGTGATCGATTATTTTACGGTGATTCTTATTTCGCTTGTATTGTTTGTGGGAGCTTGCTTTCGCTATTGTTCACACCTCTACGCATTATAAAGGCTTGTTGTCTCTATATTTTTCTATGGTATCACTATGTGGCTTTTATAGTGGCATTGCTCTGCGGCGTGACATCATTACAGTTTGACTTGGCATCACATGAATGACCCATGACATCGCTTTATGTATCATCATCACTTGACTGCACAAAGGCTCACATACTTTGGCTCACTACAATATATTCTTATTGGCTTGCATAGCAAATACACAGTAACTCTACATGATGACAGCGCATGACAAATTCTCTCTATGTATGACATCGTTTCTATGTGTGACATTGCTTTCATGATCTCTGTGGGGCATCATTTCTATACTCATGGTATGACATCGCTTTTATATCTCTGTGCAAAATTCTAAGGCTCTCGCCTATCTCTGGTTTAATATTCCAGTGATCTACATTATGTGATATGGTGAGAAATTGATTTGTCATTGTCATGATTTACATTACAGTGATATATGACTTGAAAATTGTTACGTGACAACGTATTGGATAGAATCCCTTGATAGATCTATAACTTTGATATGATAGCGAAACAGTGACCCTTATATATTTGTAAACTTGTGACAGTGACTTTAACTCTGGACACTGATCTTTATGTACTTTAGTGACTTGGCACAACGGTGATTCTGATGTCGATTGTGATGATAAAAGGAAGCTATGATACATGATGACATTTGCTATGCTCTTATGATGACAACAACCTTGAGTATGATAATTGATGACAATGACCTATGCTACATAATGACAGCAACCTTTTTTATGACACATGATGGCAGTGCCTTTGTTATATCACATTAATCTTGATCGATATGTCAGTAAGGAGGATTGACAATGATTTTTCATAACAACGACCTTGTTACACAACAAAGATCTTGATGCATCAGTATGACTGTGGCAAGATGTATGACAACTCATGTGACAGTGATATACTTGGCTTGATATAGTCTGACATATGAGGATCATGAATGAGCTCCGATTGGCCCTAGGTGGCCTAATGTGTTTGATGTGTCTCATTGTACGTTGTTTCTTAGCTGAACAATTGATGAATATCCAATAGAAGAATAATTTGGTTGGATTTTCCTCTTTGTGGGATTTTGCACCGGTCTCTGATCTAACTCCTAGTGTCTTTGTTTGTGCATGCTTTTCTTATGTTGTCATTTATTGTTCCACTAGTCTAATGATGTTATAGGGTGAATGCAATATGTAAATGATGAAAAGTTTGTAAATGCAATTATCTACAACAAAGAACAATCTAGCGCTAAAAATTAACATACCTGGCAACTGGAGCAAAGGTCTTTATTATAATCTTCCCCCTCTTTCCAGGAAAACCCTCTAGCTACAAACCTTCCCTTGCACTTGTCAATACTTCCATCTGCAACATGCTTGGTCTTGTATATCCACTTGGAAGTCACTATTGACTTACCTTCATGCATTGGCACAATCTCCCAGACATCATTCTTCATGATAGATTGATATTCTTCATTCATGGCCTCCTTCCACACTTGCTGGCTAGCTGCTTCTTCATAAGTGGAAGACTTTGCATCAATTGGGTTAGTCATGAGAGTTTCATAGCTAGAAAACCTCTTGGGTTTCTTAACTTCTTTGGATGTGCCATCGAGATCTGCATGTCCTTCTGCCTCTTCCAATGTAGATCTAAGTGATGTTGGTCTTTTTCTAATCTCTGGAACAACAACCGGTTCCACTTGTTCATTAGGCCCTTCTGTAGAACTCAAATGCTCATCCTCATGTTTTACTTCATCAAGTGAATCCATGGAAACTTCCTTGGACTTCCAACATGCCACTCTCTCATCAAAAGTGACATCCCGACTGACCTCAGTCCATCGCTGTTCTGGAATGTAGATTTATAGGATTTTGATGATTCACTGTAACCAACAAATATGCCTTTCTTTCCTGAAGGTTCAAGCTTGTTCCTCTTATCCTTAGGAACATGGATGTAGACAAGACAACCAAAGATTCTCATATGTCCAACCTCTGGCTTCCTTCTAGAGAATGTTTATTGAGGAGTCATGTCTTCCAGAATTTGATGAGGACCTCTATTTTGGATGTATACGGTTGTTAATAATGCTTCTCCCCACAGGAACATTAGCAAATTCTGATCATGCATCATGGCCTTGTCAAATTCTTTAATGGACCTGTTTTTACGTTTTGCTATACCATTTTGTTGACAATCAACTCCCTCTTAATCCCAACTCTCTTACAGAAAGCCACAAGTTCCTTCGAGGTGTATTCTCCTCCATTGTTAGATCTCATTATCTTAATCTTCTTACTTGTCAGTGCTCCACTTCATCTTTGAATTCCTGAAACTTTGTGAAGACCTCATCATCAAGGAAGACACGTTTTCTGTGGTTTTTCAGGGCATTTGTATGTTGGTTGGAGAGTTGAAAGAGGCTGCAACTGCTTGAAGGGATCTATGCCGTAGTTGCTTGTAGGGAGCCAAGCTACAACCAAGAAAGTAGTTGCCTGAGGTTGTGTTGAGGTCGAGTGGGGTCTGTTTCGAGGGTAATAGCCAACAAGGAGGGCCGCAGTGTTGGGAGGCCTGGAAGAAGCTTATAACAATTAGATAGGGGATGGTTGAAGGGTAGCTGCATGTTGGTTAGTGCTGAACAAGGAGGAGGTTGACCAAGTTCGAAAAGGGGTTGAACAACAAGGGCTGTGATCTAAGGGAGTAGGTCGAGGTGGTCTACAACTGGCTGAGGTGGGCAGTAAGGCTACTTCAAGTTGACAACAAGGTTTAAGGACTACTGAAGAAGAAAATGGCTAACAACAAGGGTATTATGGTGGATGTAAGGGACAACAACAGTTGAAGGAGGACTGTGGGCTAAAGGAACATGCCTAGGGAAGTGAATTTGTTTGCTGATTAACCTAGTTTGCTAGAGTAGGAGTATTTGTATTGCAATATGTCTTGGTTGTTGGGTAGATGAGAGCCTAAGGGATTTGGCTTAGCCCTAGGTTTATTGGTTAAAGGACAGATCTAATATTGGCGTTGTACATGGATTGAAAAGGGCCACTATCCCTGGTTAAGGAGCCCTAAGTTTTCTTATTGAAGGACTATTAAGAAATAAGTTTTGGGCCATAAATTATGTACATTGATTTGATTGTTGGTATATCCCGCTGTGCAAAAGTTTTTAATGGCATTGTAAGTGTGTTTATGGTTCTTAGCTAAGGCATGGACTAGACTTGGGGTGCGTGGATTTCTAACAAGGTATCATAACAACTTTGAAGAGCAGTTGGGTTAGATTTGTGCATAGGTGGCATCTGTGAGAGGGAGTTGTTGAATTGTTGTAGGAAGCAACAATGTTTCCAAGTGTGTTCGCTAGATGTGCCTTGTGAAACATGGAGCAGAATGTTCAGACAAGGAGTTGTGGATTATTGTAGCTTGGGTAGCAAGAATGGGAGTTTTGATGGATTGGTGGAGAACTCGGTAAATAATAGTATATCGCGTGGCAGGTTGCTTACACTATTGATGGACTTTCGTTGACTTGTCAAAGTAAGTTGCGACAACTTAGGTGCCTTGGCAAGGAGTGCTTTGGCTTGGATGAGGTAGCTTTGTGTGGATGGTAGGTTGATTGTGAGATGGAGTCTTCATCAAGTTGCAAAGTTGCACTTATGGAAGTAGAGCCATATGCATATAAGGTGTTTGACCCCGGAGGATGAGGACACTTGCAAAGTTGAGTTGTGGTAGTCTAGAGTGGACTAGGCCAAGTGTTCAGTCACAACTCGGGACTGAACTTGAAAGGACACAAGTTTAGTCACAACACTTTTCGGGAGGGAAAGCATAGTGAGCCAAGGGAAGGTTGTGTAAGCTCAGAGGGATTTTGGCTTCAAAGAGAGAAGCAGGCTTAGAGGGAGATTCAATAACCCAGTGGAAGTCTAACATTCAGGTTCAAGCAAGAAAGTGGAGTCTTCCAGGCCATGCAAGGAAAGTTGTGGACCATGCAAGGAAAGTTGCAAACCATGTAAGGAAGTCGTGGTGTGTGCAAGGAAAGTCATGGACCATGCAAGGAAGTCATGGTGCATGCAAGGAAAGTCATGGTACATGCAAGGAAGTCATGGACCATGTAAGGAAAGTCATGATCATGCAAGAAAAGTCATGGTGCATGCAAGGAAGTCATGGCCATGCAAGGAAAAGTCATGGAGATGGAGATTTTTAGGAACAAAAAAAGTCATTGTTTGGATGGCCATGCAGGATGATATGAAACGAGAGGTTTTTAGGAGCATGGTGTCTTTGAAGATCCAGGTCTTCTAGAACGATGTGGTTGCAAATAAGATTTGGAGGTAGGTGGAAATACCTTCCTGACTAAGAGGGAGGGTTGAAATTTGGTAGCTTAGAAGGTATTTCAGGGGCCTTCTAGTTTGGGGTTTTGGACATAAAGGAGTGGGCTTGAAATCCAAGGAAAAACATTTATAATTCTAATTTAATTAATAAGTCAACTTAAGGGTCAAGTTGGTTTAGTTCGGCCAACAAGGCCAAGAGACATGACCCTTGGGGTTTCACACCCCTTGGAAAAGTATAAATACGAAGGAAAGGAGACAAAAAAAGCATTCTTCTTGTGAGGATCAAGGCTAGAAATGACCTAGCCACAGGTAGCAAGAGGATCCGCAGGAAAGAGATCTTAGAAGCGAAGGAAAGTTCAAGGAAGACAAGTTTTCATTGGTTTTTTAGGGCATTTGTTTGCTGGTTGGAGAGATGAAAGAGACTGCTACTGCTTGAAGAGAGCCAAGCCGTAGCTAAGAAAGTAGTTGTCTGAGGTTTTGTTTTGGTCGAGTAGGGCCCCTTTGGAGGGCCGTAGGGATGGGAGGCCTAGAACAACTAGACATGGGCTGGTTGAGGGGCAACCACAACTTGGTTAGGGCTGGCTGCAGGGCTGAACAAGGAGAAGGTTGGCTAAGTTGGAAAAGGGGTTGAATAGCAAGGGCCAGGATCTAAGGGAGTAGGCTGAGGTGGATAATAAGGCTACCACAAGCTGGAAACAAGGTTCAAGGGCTGCTGAAGAAGAAAAGGCTAATGACAAGGGTATTAGGGTGGCTGCAAGGGACAACAACAACTGGACGAGTATTATGGGCTAAAGGAACATGCCCATGTAAGTGGATTGGTTTGCTGATTAACCTAGTTTGATACAATAATAGTATTTGAAAAGATGTAGGTGTTGGTTGTGTTAAAAAATCATAAGGGTAGAAAGATTCTCTTACGTTGATAACTACTTGTGATATTCTTGTAGTCTTATTAACTTTTCTTTATGTTCTTCTTTTATATTCTTTTCATCAAGCAATCATCAAATCTAAAACATGAAGATCAATGACACTAGATGTAGGCACTCAGCGAGGGATAAAATTCCTCTATAGGGGAAAACCCAGTCAAACTATTCCACTAGTAAATCAAATTGAGATAGACCAAGACCTTGACCTGACCAAAAGACCTTCCTCACTCCACCAAGTCAACCCTCAAGCTGTGCTTCCAAACTCCGAAGATCAACTGCAACAATATTGCATCAACACTGCATCAAAGACAAAATTTCAGCCCAGCTACTTCAGACTTTCAACCCAGCTGCTTCAGAATTTCGGCCCAACTTCAGTTTTGCAATTTTAGCGCTTCCAACAACCCAGAAATGTTGCACGTGTGGTAGTGGAGAGAAAATTTGACTTCTTTTTCTTGACAAAGACTTCCTTCTCCTTCGCTAGGTTTTCCTCCTTCTTAGGGATTTTGCTCTCTTTTCTTTCTCTAGCTACTGTAGATCAAACTTAATTGATGTGTGCTTTGAATGAGGTCAAGTTGCTGCTTTTATATAGTGGATTCTACCTATTAATTAGGCCGACTTGGTGGAGGAGACCTAAAAGACCTACTTTACATCAAAATAAATTTCTTCTTTGATAGAGAAATCCCAAGAAGGTTCCTTTACATAATGACAAGGACAATGATTCTTGACATAAACCTTGGAAGCATACATTGGAGGCTTTGACCCAAGCATGAAACCCATGCTTTAATAAGTCAATTTCTTTTAGAATAAAATTTCTTTTTCTTTCTTTTGACAAATACATTACATTATGACTAAAATCCATGAATCCCATTACATTATTCTTTCTTTTTCATTTACCCAAGCATGAAACCCATGCTTTAATATGTCAATTTCTTTTACAATACAATTTCTTTTTCTTTATTTTGACAAGTACATTACATTATGACTCAAATTCATGAAACCCATTACATTATTCTTTCTTTTTCATTGACCCAAGCATGAAACCCATGCTTTAATAAGTCAATTTCTTTTACAATAAAATTTCTTTTTCTTTCTTTTGACAAATACATTACATTATGACTCAAATACAATTATGAAGACCGACACTAGTTACATTTTTCAACACTCCCTCTTAACTAGGGAGGTATTCATAATTACATATATACAGAGGTACATGGAAGATCTCAAAATGATATGCTCTATGAAGAGTCACAACACACGCAGTGCTACAGATTAGATACTTGACCAGGGTACTCTAATTAGGTGGGACTAAGGTGTACTCAAGCTTTAGCCACTCTAGGTACCATCAAGATTTTAAGCTCTAACACCAACCCAGGGATCTAGGTGCGTATCCAAGGTCAGAGCTCCAAGACCAACGCCACCCTCCCTACTTCGAGATCTAGACATCAACACATAGGCTGACCAAATGTCCTCCCAAGCATCTTGTCGCCACAAGATGCTTTATCTCTCCCAATCAACTAAATTAGATATATATCCACCACTCTAAGCATGCTTTAAACGTTCAACTTTTTATGGAGAGATCCTTCAAAATCATAACCCCAATCAGTAATAAACCTTCAAGTATATAAGTAAACACAAACTTGTGGGGTCTACAATCATTCTGATGCTACTTATATCATTAAGTTATCCAAATACAACTTGTCAGAAGCTTTGTTCTTTCACTTCTTCAGTAGCACCAAATACAACCTTAATATTTTTCAAATCTTTTGTTTGCAAATCCATCTGTAGTACTTTCATTCATTCTTCGGTTTCATTCTTTCTTCAAGGTATTTACTTGTGACTGTCCTAATATGTCCTCCCTCTTAATTGGGGAGATATACCCTTCGTTTTATCCAAGCTCAACAACTTCTTTCTTTTGGAGAGACTTCAATCTTTCAAGGCTTTATTTCTTTCTCATGGCATCAAGGTCATCTTGATCATCATCATTCTTGTAGCTTCCTTCATCATGCTTATCATTATTATCATCTTCAATTATGAACATCTTCAACATGTTGAAGATTATGCACCTGCAAAACTTTAATAGCAAGTACAACCAAATAGAAGCATGAAGTCAACTATATCAAACTCATGTCATTACAATGGAAGCATCAAAACGTTCAAGTTTTAGACATCAAATACTTAAACCTAGTTAGGTTCATAATTAGCAAGGGTCATATCTTTTATATACTAGATTTCAACATCTTTCTAGGGTTTTATCATAAACCCTAGACTCCATTTTGACAGATAAAGCCGTAGATATCAACAATTTAGTCAAAATAACAATCCAATCATAGTACTAGACATCTAAGGTTTCAACCATATGCTTTTAGAATTACATGTCAAACTCTACTAGGGTTTGTTGCAAACACTAGATTTTATCATCAAAACTAAATCATATCAATAATAAAAAACGATATAGTTCTAGGGTTTTATTATCATGCCCTAGAATATCAATCTCTACTAGCGTTTTGTTATTTTACCCTAGATTTCATCAACAATCAAGATAGCATACTTGCATAAACATATCTAGGGTTTCATTATCATGCACTAACATCTCATATCAATATCTACTAGGTAAACCCTATATACAAACACCAAGACATCAATCATACGAAAAAATATACACCTAGTGTTTCATTCCTAGGATCTTACTTTAACTATTACAAGGGTTTTGTTCATAAACCCTAGTTTACCAAACCCCAAAACTCTAGGTTTCATTATATATCCTAGTCATATTAAGCAAAACCTAAAGAACTAGGGTTTTTACCATGACATTACGAAAACCTTAAACTTCAAAAGAATAGGATTTCATCATATGTTCTAGACTCTATTAACAGTCCCTAAGAAGACCAAGGTTTCATAATTAACATTGACATACCCTTAGCATCAAGAGGCTAGGGTTTTATGGTGAACCCTAAAGGGTAGGGTTTCACAAGAATGATCAAAGGGAAAGAGATGGTATAAGAAGGGTAGATTCAATCTAATGATTAATCGCCCTAACAAGAATCTTTATGGTTAAAAACCGTAGACATAAAGATGTAGTGGTGTTAGTTTTTGTAGCATCAAAGGTGTTCTAGTCTCAAAGCTTTGTGGAGAGGATAAAACACAAGAGTTCTCCATAACCCATAAATCGTTTCTAAAAATTCCACCTAGAAGTGTCTCAATTGGATTATTAGCCTATTTTTATATATTTCCTAAGTCTAAACTTAGGAAAAGGGGTTAACTAATCAGAATTAATTGAGATAAGGTGTGAATCATTTAGAAAGTCACATGGATGGACTGAGAAATAATTTTGGTCCTTGATTAAGTTTTAACCTTGGTCGTTGGAGTCCCAAGAAAAGATTATACAAAGAAGTTGATGGGTAGATGGAGAACACATACACAAGAGATCGATTTCCTTGGAGAGTTCGATTTTCCAGATAGTAGCAACAGTTGTCGGAAGAGTTCGAGCTTTAGAAGGGAGGCAGAGACAGTGATCTCGAGGAAGTTTTCCAGATTTGGAGAGGCAACAACAAGAGGCTGAGTTATTCCCAGTGAGACAGTGCCAAGGATTGTGCAGTCAGCTTCAGAGGGCAATTCGATTTAGCTGTGGGAAAATTCGATTAAGCTTCTAGAGGCTTGGAAAGTCTTCTAGAAGGTCACAGAATCATTTTCCACAACAGAGACATGTAGAACGACTTGATCAAAGGTAGTTCTGGGCTAGAATTCCAAGGGTCTGTGCAAGCACTGTGCAGAAACCAGCGTAAGGGGTTCAGGAGCACGAGTTTTTGAAGCGAAGTTGTGTTGGGGTTGCTTGTGGAGGAAGGGAAATTCCTGTAGATAATTTCGGCCATATTTTCTTACTGTGGATTACTAGTTTTGCCATCCAGATTGTACTCAGATTTTCACTGCTGCTTAATAATTAAAACCCTCAGCTGCTATACCGATTTTCCCAAGTTGTGTTTTTTCCGGGTACATTTGTCCAAAAATAATTGTGTCAATTTTTATGTGTGCTAGCATATTTCTTAGTTTCCAGCGCTATTATTTTCCGCACTTTTATTTGTAAAGGTTGCAGTGTGGTTTATTCAATATTTCCGTAGAAAACAAATTGTTAATTAATTAACAATTAGAAGAATTAATTCTAGTTGCTGCAATAGAATTTAGGTGGTGAATGTTTCACATTGTATCAGAGCATGATTGATCAGACGGGAAAGCTCAGAAGTGGAGGTAGAAATTCGCTATTCAGAGGGAGCAGCAAGACGAATTTCTGGAGGCTGCGCAGAGCCTGAGCCAGGCATATCGACTTGATTGGAGAAGATCGATTTTTCAGTGCAAGTTGGCAGAAAAATTTGGCTTGCCAGTTGAGTGATTCCGACAGGCAGAGGGAGCAACAACAACTCAGATTTTCGCTGAGTAGATTCCTTGTTTGGGCGTAGAGGATTTTGTAGCAGTTTGCAGAAGCAAAATCAACACCGGGTGGAAGAGAAATAACACATAAAAGGGAAATTTCTCTCAAAGGGTTTTTAGACAAGAAATATGATTTTCCCAGTCGCAGTTGGCAGTTGTTGCAAACAAAGTTCTTTGCTCTAGAAAGGAGTGCGAGTAGTAGATTTAGCAGCTGAGCAGAGGAAGAGGGAGTTTCCAGATCAATTTTAGAGATGGCCATAACTGGGATTAGAGATCAGGATAGGTTGGAGAGAGCCTCCAACTATGTCATTTGGAAGGTTAGGATGTCCTTCCTTCTGGATGAATATGGCTTGAAAGCTTACGTGGATAATGTGGTGGCAGTACCCCAGGATGTCGATTCGCTGAAGGAGTATAGGGAAGAAATGGTGTAGGCAAAGTAGATGATCTTGGATGGAGTCCAAGATCATATAGTCTCACATATATCTGTCAAGAACATTGCCAAGGAAATGTGGGATACTCTCTCCTAGTTATATCAGAGTTCTTTCGAGCAGCGAAAGATGTTTCTCTAGGAGAAGCTGAGAAGCATCAAGATGCAGAAGGGTGAAGGCATAGATCCCTTCCTCATTAGAATTGAGGAGGTCCGTGTTGATTTGGGGTAGCATCGAATGTGCTCTAGCCATGAAAATTGGTGGAGAGGCTAAAGCACATGAGATCTCAAAGACCCATGAATGGTTTGGGGAAATTCCACCCGGTTAGAGAGAGATTAAAATAATTAATATTTTTAATGGAGTTCCTAAGTCTAAACTTAAGAAAATGAAAATATTAATGGGTATTAATATAAAATTGGGTGAGAATGTTCTAAATGACACGGATCAAGCCAAATTTGATCTTAGTTGTTGATTAGAGATTTAATCTCGGCCGTTGAAGACTCAACAAATAAAGTATAAGAGGAGGTTGAGGGTCAGTTGGAGATACACCAAGATTGATCAGTCAGTTCGATTTTCTAGAGCGGGGTTTGCTGAGAGAAATCGAACCAGTGATCAGAGTTGCAATGAGGGGCAGTGAGTGCATAACACAGAGGCAGAGATAGTGCCGAAGGATCAACGCTGAGGTAGAGGTGGCTACGCAGAGCCAACATAAGCCACACAGAGGCAACCAAGGCCTGCGTGAGTGACGTAGAGGGCCAAAGAGCCTGCGCTGAGCATCAGAAGGCTAACGTAGAGGTCAGGAGGGCTGACGCAGAGCCTTAGAGAGGTGTTGGAAGGATTTTTCGTGGAGCAGACTTGCCGAATATCTGCTTCCGAAGAGAGGTATCACTGCCATATTGATTTCTTTGTCGGATGAGCCAGTTTGGCACCCAGTTGTACTCAAGAAAGCTGCTTAATAATAAAACCCTCAAAACTGCTGCACCGATTTTCCCAAGTTGGGTTTTTCTGGGGACAATTGTCCAAATATAACGGTGTCCCTTGTGTGTTTGTCTATTCTTTCAGTTGATGATCTGTGGATGGTTGAGACTGTAATTGTGTTTATTTTCAGTATTTATATGGTTAAATAAATTGTTAAGTAATTAAACAAGTAGGTGAAATAAACCAGATAGTGCAGGAAGAATTTCTAACGGGTTAGACTTAGAAATTTCAACATGGTATCAGAGGGTTGCAAATCACAGGAGAGCTGAAGGCACCAACTAAATCAGAGAATTTGCAGCAAAAACAGCTGTCCCGAGAGACAAAAGATGTTCCTAAGTAGAAAGAAGTAGAGGAGGAGTGATGCAGAGGGCCTGCGTCATCATTTCGAGCCAGAGAAAGGGTCAGCGCAGATGAGGCTCACGAAGAGCCATGTCATCCTGCTCAGCTAGGTAGGAATGACGCAATTGGCCAGAGGAGCGATTCAGCCACTGTTGGGATTGCGCAGAGCCAAGAGGCTCAATTTCTTCAGCTGCTGAGGCCTAGGGAGCTGTGTGCAGATTGTGGATTATGAAGCTGGTGGGGTGCTGTTGCTGTCGAAGCAGAATAGTACCTAACGGGACAGAGCCAAGGTAGAGGGAGTCGCTACCTAGGCGGATTTCTAGCTAAGAAATCCAGATCAGTATTGCAGGAGGAAAGAGATCGGAGAGGAGCGATTCGATTGTTGGCATAAGGATTTCCAGGAGGGAAATCGAGACTCAGAACGAGTCTGGGAGAGGATTTCCATGAGAGAAATCAAGACTCAGAGGGAGTCTAGAAGAGAACTTCTAGGAGGGAAGTAGAGACTCAGAGGGAGTCGAAGAGTAGAGCGGAGATGGCAATGAACGAATTGAGGGATTAGGACAGGTTGGACGGAGCATCCAACTTTGTCATCTGGAAAGCCAGGACCTTGTATGTTCTGGATAGACATCGTATCAAGGCCTTCGCCTTGAGAACTATGGTTATCCTAGTTGACCCAGGTGATAACAAAAGGTATGAGGATGCAATGGCCAAGGCAAAGTGCATAATCCTTGATGAGGTCAAGGATCATCTAGTTCAGCATATTGCCAAGAAGAATACGACAAAGGGAATGTGGGCTACCTTGACGACATTGTATTAAGGCACTTCGTGCAGAGGAAGATGCTACTGGAGAATCAGCTGCAGTCATATCAGATGCAGAAAGGGGAGCAAATAGATCTATTCCTCAGCAGGTTGTAGGAGATTCGGGACCAACTTACTTCCATAGGGGCCATGCCAGATCAGGAGTTAATGGTGAGGACCACCCTGAACGCAGTCTCTGAGGAGTGGGAGACATTCGTCCAAAGCATTTTGGGCAGAGCGACTCTTCCAAGATGGGAAGAGTTGTGGGCAGCTCTTCACCAAGAAGAGATCAGACGGCTGACCAAGGCGGGAAGTAGCAGCAAAGGAGGTCGAATCAAGAAAGAGAAGGAAGAGGATGTGGCTCTAGCATCTACGGGACAACAAGGGAAGAGGAAGAAGAAGGACATCTCCAAGATAAAGTGCTTCCATTGTGGGGAGTTGGGCCATTATGCAACCCAATGTCCTAGGAAGAAGAATAAGGGAGAGGCTTCTGACTCCAAGGCAGCGCCGGCTAAGGCAGAGAAGGAAGTGGAGACTGATGATGACTGTGCCATGAGTGCTCATGCACCTCTAGAGAAGAGGTGGGGTGACATCGAGCTGTAGTGAGGAGGACTATAGGAGATGTGGGGCGGGATCCTTGAGGTACTGAAACTCTTGGATCATATCCGGCTATGGGAGCCACGAGAGACAGTAGCATGATGACGGATGTCGGTAGAAGCAAGATGCGGATGGAGCGACAGAACAATACTAGAGTGGAGGGATCTGTAGCAGCGTAGTGGGGGTTCCAACAGTGCGAGAGGCACATAGGAGATTATAGCAGTGCAGGAAGGAACAAAGGTATTTGCAGCAGTGTGAGAGCCACAAAGTTGTTGCAACAGCGTAGAGGGAGCACAAGATAGCACCAGAGAGACCTTCAGTGTCAGGAGGGCTTCTAGCTTGACAAGGATGTCAGTAGTTGGGTAGATCAGTGACTTACTTCTCAGTAATTGAGTTGCAGTGCAGCAGTAGCAACGGTAGTGCTATGGGCAGCACGATGCAACATGATGAGAGAGAACTATAGTGCAGATGTAGTGTTGGGAGGAAGGACTAGCAGCAGCACAGATGTAGAGGGAGCTGCAGTATAGATGTAGCAGTGGCAGTGGCAGAGCCATGGGTAGCAGTACAGGAGGCAGCAATGCAGAGGATGTTGGGTAGCAGGCCAAGCATCAGCACAGGTACCAGTGTCAGATGATCAGGGTGATGTTCAGTGGTGGAGCATTACTAGAGCACATTCCTCGCTAAGAGGGACTGTTGATTGGGGTAGCATCGGATGTGATCTAGCCATGAAAATTGGTGGAGAGGCTAAAGCACGTGAGATCTCAATGACCCAGAAATGGTTTGGGGAAATTCCACCCGGTTAGAGAGATATTAAAGTAATTAATATTTTTAATAGAGTTCCTAAATCTAAACTTAGGAAAATTAAAATATTAATGGGTATTAATATAAAACTGGGTGAGAATGTTCTAAATGACATGGATCAAGCCAAATCTGATCTTAGTCGTTGATTAGAGATTTAATCTCGGCCGTTGAAGACTCAACAGAAAAAGTATAAGAGGAGGCTTGAGGTTAAGTTAGAGATACACCAAGATTGATAAGTCAGTTCGATTTTCTGGAGCGGGGTTTGCTGAGAGAAATCGAACTAGTGATCAAAGTTACAGCGAGGGGCAATGAGTGCATAGCAGAGAGGCAGAGATAGTGTTGAAGGATCAACGCTGAGGCAGAGGTGGCTACGTAGAGCTAGTAGAAGCCACGCAGAGGGCCAGAGGGATTGTGTAGAGGCTGCCAAGGCTTACGTGAGTGACGCAGAGGGCCAAAGAGCCTGCGCTGAGCATCGGAAGGCTGACGCAGAGTCCAGGAGGGTTGATGCAGAGCCTCAAAGAGGCGTTGGAAGTATTTTTAGTGGAGCAGAGTTGCATAATATCTGCTTCCAAAGAGAGGTATTACGGCCAGATTGATTTCTCTGTTGGGTGAGCTATGTAGGAATTTACATGGTAAGTTCCTCAGAAAGAACACCAAAAGGACACCGCTCACAACTAGATCTCAAATCAATACACCAGTATTTTTGACGTGGTTAAAACCCTCAAAGTGCAAGGAGGGAAACAGTCCACGGCCTGTCCCAACATGGGTACTACAGGCAATTTATTAATCAAAGAATGAAAATTTACATAAGCTTCTCTCATGCACGGATTACCCGAACAATGACCCTCCATGCGCTTTAAATAGAACTCATGGACCAATCGGGTGTCAAGCCACGGATCAAGTGTCGGTAATACCGAGGTGAGAGTGAACCGTCGGATCACTACATATCGTGACCGTCGGATTGTAAGTTACAAAATGTACAACGGTAAAGAAACACACTTTACCTAACTCTAACCTAACTCTATACTAGACCAAGTTGAACTTAACTATATCCTATGTGTCGGAATATCCTAACATCCCCCTTAAGAACAACTTGGGATAGGATTGAAGGATTTACAAATATGACACAATAGGAGAAGGAAGGAGGCACTAGAGCCTATCCCCCCTTAGTGACAACTTCCTGAACTCCAAGCATATATCGAAGTTTAGTGAACTTCGCCTCTGTGAGAGCCTTTGTGAAGATGTCTGCAACCTGATCATCTGTTGGACAATATTGCACTTCAAGAACATGGTCATGAATGAGCTTTCTGATGAAGTGCATGTGTAGTTCAATGTGTTTGCTGCGCTGATGCTGGACTGGATCTTTGCATAGCTGAATGGCACTTTGATTATCACACCAAAGTGTGGTTGGATGCTGCTGCTCAAAGCCAAACTCTGAAAGGATCTGACGAAGCCACAAGGCTTCCTTACTAGCTTCCACGGCACCACGATACTCTGCTTCTGCTGACGAAAGAGAAATGGCAGCCTGTTTCTTACAAGCCCATGTAATAGGTCCTGAACCAAGAGTGAAGACATAACCGGCAGTAGACTTCCGATCATCAGGGTCACCAGCCCAATCAGAATCAGTGAAACCAACTAACAGAGGAGCTGCTTTGGCACTGTAATGAATCCCAAACTGTACTGTACCTCGAACATAACGAAGTATTCTTTTAGCTGCTTTCCAATGACTTTCACGGGGGTTTTGCATAAAACGAGCAACAAGCTGTAAAGGGGCTGAGGCGTGCCAAGAGGCACGTTTGTCAAAACTGTCCCGATGATGTTTTCCGAATACACATCCGGAACAAACACCATCTCTGCAAGATACCATAGGAAGACCTGTCACCATATTTTCTTTACATAGATGCTGAAGGGAGCGATAGTTTAAGTGACCAAATCGCTCATGCCAAAGTTTGCTCACTTCATCATTATGAGCAATAAATACTGAGGGAAGATTTGATGACCCAAAGTTGTGAAACTTATACAACCTTTTGGAATCATCAGCAAGACCAGTAGCTAGAATCTGTTTAGGATCTTTTAGATCCTTGATTACAACATCATGAGGTGAAAATTCAACAATTTTACCTTCACCTGAATGAGTTATCTGATAGACAGATAGAAGGTTGCAGGATAAGGTTGGAACACATAATACATCATTAAACTGACCATTGTCTAGATGAACAGTTCCAGTCCCTACAACATTAAGAGATCTATCATCACCAACATATATATTTTTGGTGTTACAATCATTTAAAGAAGAAAACATGGCTTGGTTTTTGGCCATGTGACAAGAGGCTCCAGAGTCAATGAGCCACTCATGAGAATGAGAAGAAGAAGAAGATACATTTAATGCATAACCAGACTGAGATGATTGACAATGACATGCAGAAAGTGCTATTCCGGAAGTTGAAGTTGAAGTAGGCTCCACATGGATGTTATGTTTCTTCATTGCGGCTTCCAAGGCTTCCATCTTCTTAGAGCATTTAGATTCTAAGTGGCCATCTCGATTACAAAAGTTACAATGTCTATCAGTCTTCTTCCATTTGTTTTTATTGGTCTTATCATTTTGCTGAAATGATCTTTCATTTTGAGGCTGAGATGGTTTAGGACCATTCTTTTGAGGATATGACTTCTTAGGATTCTTTGAATTTGGTTGTTGCTGGGCGGCTAACGCTTTTGTGGAAGAGTTTCCAAGATTAAGAAGACCAAGGTGTAAGAGTTTTTCTTGTTCTCTTATTAAGGAATCACAAAAGGAGTCAAAGGAAGGGGCCTTTTAGTCTTTTCCTTGACAAATGAAAGCTTCCCTTGTAGAATGGAAAGTGGAAACAAATACAGAGTAGGCTGGTCCCAACTTAGTAAGGATGGAATAAATAAGGTTACCATTTTCTTTCTTAACTTTAACACCTTCCAAGAGATATCTAAGGGTCTTGAATTTGGACAAGAAATCTTCAATGCAAGAAAAATTATTAGGATCCAAAGTAAGCAGCTCATTTTCAAGTTGATGGGCTCTAATTTCATTTTTAATCCCAAAAACTTTAGCGAGTTTTTCTAATGCTTCATGAGGAGTCTCAAGGTCTGCAATGTGGAATCTAAGATCAGGAGAAATAGACATCCCTATCAAACCACGTGCTTGATCTTGTCTATTTTCCCATTTTGCAACCTTGTCTTCATCTTTTGGTTTCTTCTCTTGGTCTGTGGCTATTCTGAAGAGACCTTTACTTCTAAGTAAATCTTCCATGTAGGCTACCCATTGGAAGTAGTTAGTGCTGTCAAGAATGACTTGGCATGGACTTTCCATTTTTTTTAAAAAAACTGAAGCTGAAGATGCTGAAAGTAAGTGTTCCAATGGATAGATCTCGAAAAAATAGGCGGTTTTAAAAAAAACGGCTCTGAAAAAGGCTTCCGGATGAAGAAGTTATGGCTTTTTGAAAAAAAATTGTTGAAGTTGCCGGCAAAGTGCGCGAATTTGCGGGAATGAAAAAATCCGCCTCCACAAAATGGAGATTTGAACCCAAGACCGCTACTCTCTTAAAATAGCTTTGAACCAATTGATCTATACAAAAAATTTGAGAGAGAGAGAGAGAGAGAGAGGGGGGGGGGGCCTTGGTTTGCGTGCTTGCCTTGAGAAAGCTCTTTTTCCCTACAAAACACAAAACACAAAACCCAACACGAATATGCAAAGAAAAACGAACCTTGCGGCTCGAAGTTAGCTTTAGCCAAAATCCTAGAAATTTAAAAAAAAATCTCAAAGTTAGCTTTAGCCGAAAAACTAAATATTTTTCTCAATGTTTCTGATTTTCCGAGATCACACTAAGGTGTAGGGAAAAGAGCATACGCATGAGAAAAATCCTTCCTTTCTGTTTCTGATTTGCCCAGATCGCACAGAGTCGCAGGGCAAAGAGCATACGCAGAAATGAAAGGTATAGATCCGGTTAAAAAAAAGGCTAAATAAACCGAAACCGAAATAAGCAGAGAGAAAATAACAGTAAACTGCAAAAAAAACACTGTATACCTCCCGATCTGAAAAAAATGACGCAGCTAGGGCTACCGGAAACCTTTTCGTGTGAAACGAAAGGGGTTCCTCACTGGAACAGATGCTCCGAACGCAACAGAGCAGTCCTCTCGGCCCGAAAGCAGTCAGAAACAACAGATCTAGGAAACGACAGTCGCATGCAGTTCTACCGGCTTCAGATTTGGATCACCAACGGACGCGGCCCTCAAATAGCTCCGATACCATGTAGGAATTTACAGGGTAAGTTCCTCAGAAAGAACACCAAAAGGACACCGCTCACAACTAGATTTCAAATCAATACACCAGTATTTTTGACGTGGTTAAAACCCTCAAAGTGCAAGGAGGGAAACAGTCCACGGCCTGTCCCAACGTGGGTACTACAGGCAATTTATTAATCAAAGAATGAAAATTTACATAAGCTTCTCTCATGCACGGATTACCCGAACAATGACCCTCCATGCGCTTTGTATAGAACTCATGGACCAATCGGGTGTCAAGCCACGGATCAAGTGTCGGTAATACCGAGGTGAGAGTGAACCGTCGGATCACTACATATCGTGACCGTCGGATTGTAAGTTACAAAATGTACAACGGTAAAGAAACACACTTTACCTAACTCTAACCTAACTCTATACTAGACCAAGTTGAACTTAACTATATCCTGTGTGTCGGAATATCCTAACAAGCTAGTTTGGGACCCAGTTGTACTCAAGAAAGCTGCTTAATAATAAAACCCTCGGAACTGCTGTATTGGTTTTCCCAAGTTGGGTTTTTTCGGGGACAATTTGCGAAAAATAACGGTGTCTTTTGTGTGTTTGTCTATTCTTTCAATTGATGATCTGTAGATGGTTGAGACTGTACTGTTGTTTATTTTTAATATTTATATGGTTAAATAACTTGTTAAGTAATTAAAAAAGTAGGTGTAATAAACCAGATAGTGCAGGAAGAATTTCTAACGGGTTAGACTTAGAAATTTCAACAGTCCGTGATAAGATTTCAACAGTTGGAGAGGCACCTCAACTGACAGAGCTTGTATGATTGGCATTGAACAATGTTGTAGAGGAATGATAGGTGTTTGTCTAAAGTATCTTGGGTAGAGACACATTGCTTGGATGGGACAGGATGTGGTCTGATCTACAACAGGAGGAGTTGAGGTGGTCTCTAGTAAAGAGCACCATCGGCGGAAGCGACAACAAGGCCTTGAAAGGTGAGAAGGACAAGGAGAATGTGGCCCTAGCATCGAAAGGTCCCACCTAGGGACAAGGGAAAAAGAAGAAGAAAAAAGACCTATCTAAGGTCAAGTGCTTCAGGTATGGCAAGCTTGGTCACTACAATATGCAGTGTCCTTTCAGAAAAGACAAGCAAGAGAAGTAGGACTGGGCGACAACGTCCGCAGAGATAGACAAGTTGTCCTCCAGGCTGGAGGAAGATTTCACCATGTTTGCAGCTATACCTCCAGGAGTGAGGTGGGGCAATATGGAGCTATAGTCCCAAAGTTGCAGAGATTTGGGTAGGGTCCATTGAGGTGTCCTCCTCAAGGATCATTACCTTGCTACAGGGGCCCAATGTATTCAATACGAAGATGGATCAGTGTCAGTGATGTAGTTAGATTTCAGACTGATAGTTGTAGACTAGTAGCCACCAGGTGCTGAGGAGCGCAGTGCAGTGTGGAAAATAGTGTAGAGTGGCACAATGCAAAGTCAACAACAACGCAAATTCTCCAGTGGATAGTGCATTGGCTAGTAGCAGTTAAGACTCAAGAGACGGATGCAACAAACACAATTGATTTGGTATTTAGGATGCTTCTCAGTTTTAGTAATTGCAGTTGTAGCAACAACAAATGAGAGGGAGTTGCAGTGTACATGCAGAGTTGGCAACAATATAGCAGTGTCAGTAGCAGAATAGATGCATCATTACAGTTGCGCAGTGATTGGTGGGCAGTGGTAGGAGTCATAGTGGCCACACATCATATGCGTGACAAAGGGTGATACAGATACAGGGTGTTGTAGCAATGGTGGTAGCATCGGAGGTGTTCTAGTCTCGAAACTTTGTAGAGAGGCTAAAACACAGGAGTTCTCCCTAACCCATAAATCGTCTCTGGAAATTCCACCTAGAAGTGTCTCAATTAGATTATTAGCCTATTTTTAAATATTTCCTAGGTCTAAACTTAGGAAAAGGGGTTAATTAATCAAAATTAATTGAGATAAGGTGTGAATCATCTAGAACTCACACGGACCAATTGAGAAATAATCTTGGCCATTGGAGTCCAAATAGAAGATTATAAGAAGAAGTCGATGGGTAGATGGAGAACACATACATAAGAGATCGATTTACTTGGAGAGTTCGATTGTTTAGAGAGCAATAGTTTTTGCTGGAAGAGTTTGAGCTTCAGAAGAGAAGCAAAGACAGAGAGGGGCAGGGACAATGATCCGAAGGAAGTTTTTCAGATCTGGAGAGGCAGCAGCAAGAGGCCGAGTTATTCCCAGGGAGGCAGCGCGGAGGACTTCACATCAACGTCAGAGGGAAGTTCGATTTAGCTGTGGGAAAAATTGGTTCAGTTTCTAGACGCCTGGAAAGTCTTCCAGAATGCTGGAGAATCATTTTCTGCAGCAAAGACAGTTATAATGACTTGATCAGAGGCAGTTCCGGGCTAGACGCCCAAGGGCCTACGAAAACACTGCACAAAAGCCAACGTGAGGGGTCTGGGAGGACGAGTTTCTGAAGCGAAGTTATGTTGAGGTTGCTTGTGGAGGAAGGGAAATTCCCTTAGATAATTTCGGCCAGATTTTCTTGCTGTGGATTGCCAGTTTTCGGCATCCAGATTGTACTCAGATTTTCATTGCTGCTTAATAATTAAAACCCTTAGCTGCTGCATTGGTTTTCCCAAGTTGGGCTCTTCTGGGGACATTCGTCCAAAAATAATTGTGTCAATTTTTATGTGTGCGCTATATATTTCTCAGTGTCCAGTGCTATTAACTTCTGTAGTTTTATTTGTGAAGGTGGCAGTGTGGTTTATTCGATATTTGCCATAACAAATAAATTGTTAATTAATTCTCGTTGTTGCTATAGAATTTTAGTGGTGAAATTTTCACAAGTAGTGTAAAGCAAATTTCAAAAGAAAAATGATCATACCTTTTGTATGAAGAAAGCCTTGCAACAAATCTTGTAGTCTATGACATACCTTGAGTTGTTCTTTAACAAACCTTGTAGGACATCAATTCTTGAAGGGATTCCTTTGCAACAAACTTCTTTCATGATTCAAGTCTTTCCTTTGAAGTTTCCTCCACAACCTTTGTGTATTCTGCAAGCTTTCCTACCAAGGAAAATATAAAGAAAAAGGTTATGAGTATACAATACAAACAAATCTCGATGTGAGGAGGAAACCAAACATGAAAGATGAAACAAAGAACAATATACTTATCTTTTGGTAAAATGGTGAAGGCTCCCTCTTAATCCAATCTTTCTGAGGGATACCTACAACTTATCAAAACAACTTCAAGAATTTCTAACAAGACATATTAGATCTATGAATTCTAAAAATCAAAACATAGAAGAATTACAAAACTTAAAGCAAAAGGATATGGAAGGGATAGTATCCCTAAGAGATTTTAGCAAATAAGTCTTTGACTTTGGATTCTTTAGTCTTGCTCTTCTTGGGTGGAGCTTCATCGACAATATTTGCATGTTCTCTTTCTCTCTTCTTATTTCTGGGGTTTTTAGGACATTGACTTTGTATTGTCCCATTTTATGATAATTGTAGCATTCAATTTTTGATAGATCAACCTTCTTCTTTGGTCCTTTGAACTTCTTGTATACTCCCTTTTTCTTGTGATGAGAAAAGTAGGCATTTGAAGTGTTGTTTTCTTCATACACCTTTTTATCACTTAGTAAGGAGATGCGGGCTTCTTATTCCACATTTGTTCAAAGGTTGGTGTATCCTTCCAATTGCTAATTCCTGATGCAAAAGAGCTCCAAAATTTTGGTAGACCTAGTAGTGCAGCAATCACGAGTTCTTTCTTTGGTACAACTTCATCAATAGCTTGGAGTTCATCTCTTATTCTAGAGATCCTTACAAAATATGATGACACAATATCATCTTTTGTCATCTTTATTGTTCTTAGTTCATTCTTGAGACTAGCTATCTAACCAATGTTCTTGATGGTAAACAACTTGGAGAGGGCTTCATACATTTCTTGTGCATATATTAGATATATATGGGATTAGATTGTCTTTCACTCCATCTACTATTAGATTCACGGCCAAGACTTTTGTTTCCCTGTACTTTTCCTTTCCTGCATCATTTGTAGGTTTTTAAACTTTTCCCTGAGCAAAATCCAAAACTTTATGCTTAGCAAGAATAAGATCCATCCTTTTTTTCCATGCCCTGAAGTTGGAGGCTCCTTCTAGCTTATATTTTGTCTTCATTGAGGTTGTCATATCTCCTTTACTTGATATAGATAGTAGGCCTTTTCTTCTCAAATGATCCTCAATGACCTTCTTTTGTTCCTTCCTCCTTAACCCTTCTTTCAATAGACCTTCAAGTTGCCTTTTTCTTTCCTTCTTCACCTTAGCTCTGATACCATGTTAGAAAATCAGAAAGGCAAAACGATTCTCTTATGTTGATAATTACTTGTGATATTATTGTAGACTTATTAACTTTTATTTATGTTATTCTTTTATCCTCTTTTCATCAAGCACTCATCAAATCAAAAATATGATGATCAATGAAACCAGATGTGGGCACTCAGCCAACGCTAAAACCCCTCTATAAGGGAAAACCTAATCAAACTCTTACACTAGTAAATCAAATTGAGATAGACCAAGACCTTAGAGTTGACCAAAAGACCTTCCTCACTCCACCAAGTCAGCCCTCAAACTGTCCTTCCAAACTCCAAAGATCAACTGCAATAATACTGCATCAAAGACAAAATTTCGGCCCTAGTGCTTCAAAATTTTGGCCCAACCACTTCAGAATTTCGGCTTAGCTTTAGTTTTGCAATTTCGGCCCAACCGCTTCAGAATTTCGGCTTAGCTTCAATTTTGCAATTTCGGTCCTTCCATCAACCCAAAAACTTCGCACGTGTGGTAGTAGAGAGAGAAATTTCGACTTCTTTTGCTTGACAAAGACTTCCTTCTCCTTCGCTAGGTTTTCCTCCTCCTTAGGGATTGCGCTCTCTTTGCTTTCTCCAGCTACTGCAGATTGAACTTGATTGATGTGTGCTCCAAATGAGGTCGAGTTGCTGCCTTTATATAGTGGATTCTGCCTATTAATTAGGCTGACTTGTTTAAGTTGAGGTTGACTTGTTGGAGGAGACCTAAAAGACCTAATTTACATCAAAATAAATTTATCTTTTACATAATGACAAGGACAAGGATTCTTGACACAAATCCTGGAAGCCTACAATGGAGGCTTTGACCTAAAAATTTGACCCAGGCATGAAACCCATGCTTTATCAAGTCAATATCTTTTACAATAAAATTTCTTTTTCTTTCTTTTAACAAACACATTACATTATGACTCGAATACAATTATGAAAATCGACACTAGTTACATTTTTCAACAGGTTGTTGGGTAGATGAGAGCCTAAGGGACTTGGCCTCAACCCTAGGTTTTTTGGTCAAAGGATAGACCTAATATTGGCATTGTATAGGGATTGTAAAGGGCCACTATTCCTAGCATCAGAGCCTTGAGTTTTCTTATTAAAGGACTAATAAGGAATAATTTTTTGGCCATAAATTCTGTGCATTGTACATTGATCTGATTGTTGGTATACTTTGCTGTGTAATAGTTTTTAAAATTAAGCATCTTTAGTGTCTTTATGGTTCTTAGCTACGCCATAGACTAGACCTAGGGTGCTTGGATTTCTAACAGTTAAACCTAGTTGTATTTGAAAATCTACTACCCTCTTCATATAGAGGCTTAGATTTGCTTTGCATTAGTTAAAATGTAATGGATACTTTTAAGGTCAACATATTATTATAACTACTTTTTCTGTACCTATGAAATGTGTTCTCAATGCTAGTTACCCCTTTCATTGTTTAAAATTCTATTTCCTTTTTTACATTTCTCTTGGTTTAGAAAAGATAGCTTCTATTATAAGCCATTTGAAGTAGTGATGTGTACAAGATTTGGGAGATTGTTGCTTCACACCAAATAATTTTTCTGAAATCATATCATTACAAGTTTTGCGTCACCCTTGAATGCAGTTCTCAGAAGCCCACAAACATGTTTATATTGATATAAAAGAACAAAGTTCACTGGATAACCATTGACTAAGCTAGCATCCTTTTTTTTTAATATTAGTTTTTGTAGCTCGGATAGGTGTTCTAGTCTCAGGAAGTGTCATTGAGGCTAAGAGCACCAGTGGAATAATTATCTCCAAGCTTAGTTTATTTTTCTAAGTGAAAATGTCTTAATTAGATTATTAACTAGTTTTTAATTATTTTCCTATGTCTAATTTGGGGAAAATGGTTAATTAATCAGTACTAATTGAGACAAGTTGATTTCTCTCTAGTGACTAATAGAAAAGTGATTTGATGGAGTCAATATGATCTTAGCCATCAATTGTGATTAGATCTTGGCCATTAATTGCTCAACGAGAGATTATAAGAAGAAATCGATGGGCATCTTGGAGACATACAATTCGATTGAGCCAGGGCGCAGTGATAGTGTGGGACACAAGTAGAGGGTTTCAATAGTGATTGAGGAGAGATTTGTTGGAGAGATTCTTCACAATGATTTCCACTTTCTTAGAGATAGAAGGAGGCTAAGTTAACCAGTGTGAGTTGCTAGTTTACTAGTGCGAATTGCTGGAGGTCCAATCTGTGTTTCCTGTTGCCAGAGTGATTTATTGGAGGTAGTGCAAGTAGGCTGTGTGAGTTGGTGGAGGCATATTATCTTGTAGGATCAATTTCTCGGAGGTATTGTGAGTTGTTGAGAAGGCCGGTGCACATTTCTAGTGAGCCAGTGCGAATTACTGGAGGGCAGTGTGAATTGCCAGTTGGAGGTCGAGTTTATTTGCAGAGGTTCGATTTGGTTAGTAGAAGTGAAGAAAAATATTTGTTGGTGCTTTGCCAGTTTATGACAAACAGTTTATGTAAATTTTCAATTACAGATTTATTGAAGAATAATAAAACCCTCATTTGCAAAACTGGTTTTCCCCACATTGGGGTTTTTCTAGGGACAATTTGTCTAAAAATCTTGGTGTTTATTTTGTGTTGTTTTCTCAGTTCCTGTGGTTTATTAATTGGTGAAATTTGTAGTTGTGTTTTTATTTAGTATTTGCAGTAAATTAATTTACTGGGACAAATAATCATTTAAAAGATAGGTGAATAATTACCAGATAATTGCAATAGATTTTTCACATTTAAACCATTGACTATACCCAAGATTGTGTAGGTAAAGTCTAACATAAATATTTAAAGCAATGCTTACCAAATAAAGATATTTAGTTCCTTTTGGAGATATTTACTGTGTTTACTCCAAGTTATATTTGAAAATTTGGTGTCCTCTTTATTTTAGGGTTTTGTTTCCAATTTTTTGTATTTTTCAGTGGATACATATCAATGTTGTATATGGGCTGTATTTGAGCCCTTTTATGTACAAAAGATATCAGGGATGTATATGTTCTTGATAACGAACTCGATGGATCAAGGTGATGGTAGAGTGGATAAAATAACATAGTTTTTTGAAAGACACATTGTTTTCCATGTTTTTGACTTGTGTTCCCAGACCTGGGTAATGTTGACCCATTAAAATCAAACTTGCAAGAAATTTTTAAATACATTTTCTTGGTTTGCCTGAGCTTCTGTCTATGATACATTTTCTGTTGAGAAATCTAGGGCATTAGCATTAGGTGATTTCTCTTCGATTAGTGATTGTTTGTGAATGCTTTTAACTTGTTTAGATTAGGATCTTCTTCATGTTAGATTATTAGTGTTCTTCTTCATCAAACAATAACCAATGCATGAACAAAATAGATAAGAGACACAACATTTAGGCCATCAGCGAGGGCTAAAACCTGTCTCTTTGAGAGGGAAACCTGCACAAATTCTTCTTATATAGATTTCAATTGACGAATACCAAGACCAAGACCCTTGACCTCTAAGCCACTCCAAGACCAATACACTAATGCTCTTTTCTTCTTCTTGATTCCTCTTCTTCTTCAACCTACTTAACATTGAGATCATCTCCTCAACGAGCTATAGATGCACTAAAGAGGGCACGAAGACATGTCAGTGTAGTGTCACCAAAATGTGACCTCTGCAACAACACTGAAACACGGTGATACAAAACTGAACAATAGCTCCAAAATTTCGTTGTCCCTTCATCACTCCTCGTTGACCTATCTAAATTTTTCTCCCTTCTCTGTGATCCGAATCTGTAACGACCAAAAGTCGTATACGCAGCGGAAATATTTAAAATACTTCGTAGACAAAGACATCCATCATAGGATAGTAATTGTAATTGTATGTTGTATAAAGAATTGATATAGGATGATACAAATGAGAATGAGGGTCTTGTATATATAGCCAGGTAAGCACCTTTTCACGAAGAGTCGTGTCTGTAGAGACATGCCTCTTTGTTTAACTAGTTGTTATTTAATTATATATTATTAGGATTATTATTTCTTATCTATATTTATTACTTTTACATAATTTATGTTCATACCAAAATCTCAGAGGGATCCAAATTCCTTTGATTATGAGACAACACCGTACTGTAGTTTCCATAGAGATATCTTTCCATTGCCATCCGTAAAACACAAAGATGTATCCGAACCTCATTCTGTCTCTGTCCATCCGAATTCAGAGATCTGAACTTTGATGACTATAGCCTCATCTGAACTTCAAAGAGAGATATCCGAATCACTGTACTTGTAGCTAGCCCTTAGACCTTTTCATTGTTCCTTCATCATTTTTACTCGCTGCTCCTTCCATCCGAATGTGTCTCTGATCTAGAGATCCAAACTGTGTATTATTATTACCCATCCGAATTCAGAGGATGATTCGAATCTCTGAACTGAAGAAATGCGAAGTGCCTTGATGCCTATATATAGTGGTTGCCCCTTATAAATAAGCCGACCTGAGTGTATGAAGGGATGTGTCTCTATATTGTGAGTTGACATGAGATCCTTATTCATTTTAAGGCCAACATGAAGAGTGGAACTAGTGCTTGTCGTTGGAGGGCTTCTAGACACCTTTATTGACTCATATACATGCTCAAGAAGAGATCTTCATACATGACATTAATTCTATGACTCTAATGATAAATCCTAAGGCTCTCAATGGGAGCCATCTAAAATAAAATCACTTGCTCATGAAACCCATGAAGCAAGGCTTACAATAATAATTTTATTTTCTTCATTACATAATTTACAAAAGTCACAATTACATGTTATTATGAAGACCAAACCTAGTTACACTTTTCAACACTCCCTCTTAATTAGGGAGGTATTCATAATGGTACTTGGTCATTCTCAATCTGAAGAATTTCTCATAAGAAGAATCGAATTGGTAACCCATCTGTCTAGCATCATATCAACCAATGTTGTCACATAGCAAGGCCTTGACTAACAACTCTATCCACATGATTAGAGCACAATGCTGGCAAGACCAATGATTCATAGACACCAAAATCATTGTCTCTCAAGGTACATACTCCACCCGGGTGTTCATAGAGTATGACCTTCTGTGGACTATTCTTATCTTGGATAGCCAGTCCTCAAAGAATATCGGTCCACGACTACTCTTATCTTTGATGCCCTATCTCATCCTCAAAGAGTATCGAATGCCAGATGATTACCAATCCTCCATTTTGTCTTCCTAGGTGAATACCAGAATGATGTGTCTATCTCTCCCTCTCAAATAGGGAGGACATATCAATTCCAATAACGGAATGTACTCATTCCTATGAAAGGAATGTACCTAAACTCCCTCTTGGCTTTTCAAAGTTTCTTCCAAGTAAGAAACTTGCCTTCAGGATTAGGGACCTACAACAACTCCTCAACCAGTTGCTTGAAGAACTCCTTCCTTCGATGTCATGAATTTCTTTGTCCATGAGTCTTCATTTTTTGTGGCTTCTACATAGGGTACAAACCATCCTTCACTTTCATCCATGAGTCAGTCATGTCATCATTCCTTTCATCAAAAAGTGATCCATTAGTCTTCATCTGGCCTTGCTTCATGTTATGCTTCTTTCTTCAAGCCATATTTTCGGAAGGATCTTACATCCTTCTATATGGTCCTTTTGGAAGTCATCCACAGTTCTTCCCTTTGTCAGTTTTGCATAAGCCCATCCATATATTTGTTCAAAAATAAGAATGAACACTTAAATCAAAATTACGTTTGTGATGGTCTTTCATCATAACATCTTCCTGTAGGTATCAACATCCTACATACATGTTGACACATCTCCCAAAGATATCCATTGTCAAGGGTCTCCATCTTTTTCAGACTCCCATCAAAGTCCTCATATCTTTCCAGGAGTTTTCCTAGTCAAATCTTCTTGGTCTTTTGGATGTTGATTGCCTTTATCATGGCTGCATATCTCATGACCTCTTCCTTCCTTTCTTCACACATTCCATTCCCAGGAGCTTCCAATCAAAGTTCCTTAATTGTAGTCAACCAGCTCATACTACGTATGAGGACATATTATGTTGATTTCATCTAGTGTGACCTATGCCTTCTTGCATCCTTTCAGAGGAGGAGATCTTTTTCCCTTGATCATGCTTCTCAAGATAGAAGTAGTGATCCATGTTACCTGCAACCATACGACATGGCATTATAATATTAAATACAAGCATACATACCTCATTTACCTTTAGGTCATCTAGGCTTCTTTCAACAACTTCCTTGATTGAAAAGATCTTCAACCCTTTTATTTGCTACATCTCTTATGTCGTCATACCATCATCCCATGAACTCCACAAGTTGGAGTCCTTGATGAAACACTTGCTTCCTCTCTAGATCGGTGAACCCTCCGATGAGGATTCCATCAGAGAATCTTGAGGATCTTGTATATCCCTATCCGGCAGATGTTTCCTTTTTGACTTGATGTATGATGAGCCTTGTCCTAGATGACTTCTTCCTTTCCTTAAGTTTGCAATGAGGTTCCCAAGAGCTATATCCTTCATATTTGATTGCCATGGATTTTGTTCCATCTGTCCTTCATGATTCCCTATGGTGATGTCACGAGCTCTTGTTTCTAATGCTTCCATGATGCCACGATGCATCTTATTATTTATTATAGCCATATCCTATAAAGATTTAGGAGCTATGACAAGAACTTTTGTGAGGGAGACTATCTCGGCATAGTAGAGATCTCTTACTTCCTCTTTTCTTGGACTTCTTTTCTTCGGCTCTACTTCTTTGGTGATATGGGCTTCTTCGCTTCCTCTTTTGATATTGTCCCTTAAAGACAATCTTTCCTGTAATGTCCATAATTTTTACATCCATAGCATTGAATCTCAGCTATGCTCTTCTTTCTTTTCTAAGAACCAAAATTTTTCAAACTTCCCTTTCCTTCTTACAAATGCTTGAGTCCTTTAACCTTCAACGCTTTTGCCCTCAACTTGTCTTCTTCTATCTTGCATAGAAACCACAATTTGTCGACATTATAATACGATGCTATGCTGTTCACTTTTGGATCTGTTTGATTGCTCACCTTGCCCGATGCGGACAAGCTACTTCGTTCCTTACCATCCAGTTCGAGAATGAATCTAGTTCCAGCAGTGACACACCACGTATCAAGATGAGAACCTAATCACGTATCTTATCTTATCTTAAGAGAACCGTAATCACTCTTGCAGCCGTCTCTTGCAGCATCACCGTAAACATTGAGGGATTCGGGCGTCGATAGACCTAATTGCGTATATTGAACCGCTAGCTACTTCCGTGAAAGATGCACCGCTAAACAGTAGGCTTTCTATCTTTCGACCTTACTTCCTTGGATCTACCTCCATTAGATTGATCGGAGCCAGAGAACTCTTAACCAACACATTCATAGGCCTAGGCTTAGTCATAAGTCACAGCTGTGGGCTCACTTATTGGAATGAGCTTCCGTGGCGATTTTAGTTAAGATAAACAAAAGCTTTTTTGGATCTTCCAGATGGCGAAACACTGTTTGTGAGGTAACTTTCTTATCCCCATGGACATTTGTTACCTTTTTCATCAATTAGTGCATTTAGAACAATGATGATTATCTTCTTATCATCTCTCCCAGATCTCACAGTTGAGATCTTATGAAGACATCCCTTCATTCTTTGATACCTTCAATTTTGTGTAGATCAGATTTAGCGCACCTTCAGAGAATAGTGCTACGAGCTTATCATATACATCTCTTTGATGTCTCCAATATTGCTACATGATGGGACCTTTCATAAGAATCCCTTTCCATGTATTCAGAGGAGACCTTTTCATTGATGTGTTTGATGACTTCACTTTCTTTGAGGACTATGTCTATCCTTCTTTTTCCATGCAAGGAGTGTTGATGACCCAACCAACTTTGCAAACATGAAGTCATTTTACCAAATTTGATTAAAGAATGAAAGATACTTACTTGAAAAGTGAAGATGAAATCTTCAACTTGATCACTTTGATGATGGTTGAAGATGCATTAGTGCTCCCTTTTGGATGATCTTCTTCCAAATGAAAAGGCCTTTCTTCAATAAAGGAGATTGCTCCTTTTATGATGTCAACGCCTTTAGATCTAGCTTTCTTTGTTGATGGTGATTTTTGCTGCTTCCTCGGATGATCTTCTTCAAGGATAAGAAGAGGATCCTAGCTTCAATGAGAGGGAACTTGCTTTGTAGCTTTTGAAGATGATGGCAATGCCTTCTAGCCTTCTTTGTCTTCAAAATACTTCACCTTCTTTGGTAGTGAATGAGTGCAGATTAGAATTGCTTCCAGGGTTTCGACTTTCTTCAAGGTGGTGTGATATTCGTCTTTAAAGTCCTTCGAGCTACCTTGCTTTGTAGATAACTTGATGAGAGTCTTTGTGGTGACTGGTCGAGAGGATCCGAAACTTTTGCTGTTGTAGACTGCTTCTTCGATTTAGGGTTTTATTCTTCAAAGTAGATCTTGACCTTTTGCTTTGATAACCTTTGACTTGCTTAGATGCCTTTCTTGAAACTTGATCCGTGAGTGTCTCTTTGATTAGATGCCCTTCCTTTGACTTTAGCACCTTAGCTCTGATACCATGTTGAGAAATATGGGGCATTAGCATCAGGGGATTTCTCTTCGAGTAGTGACTGTTTGTGAATGCTTTTTACTTGTTTAGATTAGGATCTTCTTTATGTTAGATTATTAGTGTTCTTCATCAAACAGTAACCAATGCATGAACAAAATAGACAAGAGACACAGCATGTAGGCTATCAGCCAGGGCCAAAACCTCTCACTCTTTGAGAGGAAAACCCACACAAATTCTTCTTATAGAGATTCCAATTGACGAATACCAAGACCAAGACCCTTGACCTATAAGCCACTCCAAGACCAAGACACTAGTTCTCTGCTCTTTTCTTCTTCTTGATTCCTCTTCTTCTTCGACCTACTTAACACTGAGATCATCTCCTCAACGAGCTGTAGATGCACTAAAGATGGCACCGAGACATGTCAATGTAGTGTCACCAAAATGTGACCTCTGCAACAACACTGAAACACAGTGATACAACACTGAACAATAGCTCCAAAATTTCGTTGTCCCTTCATCACTCCTCGCTGACCTATCTGAACTGTTCTCCCTTCTCTGTGATCTGAATCTCAGAGGGATCCAAATTCCCTTGACTATGAGACATCACCGTACTGTAGCTTCCACAGAGATATCTTGCCACTGCCCATCCGAAAAACACAGATGTATTCAAACCTCATTCTGCCTCTGTCCATCCGAATTCAGAGATCCAAACTTTGATGACTGTAGCCTCATCCAAACTTCAGAGAGAGATATCCGAATCACTGTACTTGTAGCTAGCCCTTAGACCTTTTCGTTGTTCCATCATCATTTTTACTCGCTACTCCTTCCATCCGAATTAGTCTTTGTTCTAGAGATCTGAACTGTATATTATTATTACCCATCCGAATTCAGAGGATGATCCGAATTTCTGAACTGAAGAAATGCGAAGTACCTTGATGCCTATATATAGTGGTTGCCCATCATAAATAAGCCAACTTGAGTGTATGAAGGGATGTGTCTCTATATTGTGAGCCGACATGAGATCCTTATTCATTTTAAGGCCGACATGAAGAGTGGAACTAGTGCTTGTCATTGGAGGGCTTCTAGACACCTTTATTGACTCATATACATGCTCAAGAAGAGATCTTCATACATGACATTAATTCTATGACTCTAATGATAAATCCTAAGGCTCTCAATGGGAGCCATCTAAAATAAAATCACTTGCTCATGAAACCCATGAAGCAAGGCTTACAATAATAATTTTATTTTCTTCATTACATCATTTACAAAAGTCACAATTACATGTCATTATGAAGACTGAACCTAGTTACACTTTTCAACATTTTCCTTGTTTCCTTGACCCTTTTTTTTTCCAGAGAACTGTAATTTTTGTTAATAGATAATAAAAATTACATTTTGTAGATACACTACTATGTTTATGAATATTGTTGATCCATCAAGCATAATATTAGCATAAATATATCAGACCCAGGTCATATACTAACTGCTGTCTTTAAAATAAAAAAATATCATGTAGCTCAACAAACATGAGTGCATACAATGTCCAGAAAATTATACATAAATTGTTCTAATCAGAGATCATGATGAGCAAGAGTGCAGAAAATATAAAGAGCAAAAAGGATAAAACAGAATATACAGTTGATCTCAGATCATTGTGATCGTATCAAAAACACTGTTTGTGTATATGAGAAAGAAACTGGCTAAGTGAAGATGTAGACGAAGTGCCCCCATGAAACTCAGAGATCAGCCAACAATCCTGAGCCAGATTAAGAGCTTCATTGGAAAGGTTGTCAGCACATTGATTTAGTTCCTTGTATATATGCTGACAAGAAAAATATGAGAACATATTTTTTAACCACAGGACATCATCCAGAATAGGAGATAATTTTTTTTTGCAAGATTGAGTGCCCGTCAACCAGTTGACCACAAGCTTGGGATCTCCATAAATTTGTAAATGAGATGCACCTTGTTCTATGGCAAACGCAAGAAGGTACCGACAAGCATGAAGTTCAGCATAATTATTTGATCCAACACCCAAACCCACAGATACATGAAAATAGATGTCAGAAGAGAGATGAAGAATAAAACTGCCCCCACTATTCCCACCCGAATCAGTGGAAGCACCGTCAAAATATGCCCTCGGTTTAGACCTGTCAGGATGATTTGCAACAATTTGACTCACCCTACGTGTGTCTTTCTCTTGTGGATAGTGACTGAGGATTGCCATTGTTTCAGCAACAATAATATTAGGAGAAGAGACCTGAGTTAGAGATGTAATGCCAGAGAATACTAACCAAAAGATGCACTTTCCAGTTTTCAATGAGATGCAAAAATGGAAATGCAAGAGAGGGTTAGCAAATGGGTAAGATATTCAAGGATCTTTTTCGCCACTTAGAGATCAGCCCAAAACAAGATGCAAAATGCTAGAAGAACATTCCAATAATGCTTTATAAAATGAGTTCTTATGTTTCCAATGACCTTTCCTTTCCACTATAACAAGTATGTCAAACCTTAAAGAGCATACCTCGGATCTCAGAAATCATATACTAGACCTCGTAAAATTCTTGGAAAGTCACTACTAGAAGAACATATGAACTTATTAGTGTCTTATGGTTAATGTGCAATATTCTTAGGCTTATGTGATTGTATTTTAGAGTCCCTTTAAGATAGTTATTGAGCTCTTATGCCACTGTTACAAACTACTTCAGACCTGATAATTAAAGATAACAAGAAAGAGAAAGGATGAGAAACAGACCTAGTTGGGTGACTAGATGGACTTCCAAATATGCACTAGGACTTTTCCAAACATCTGTAACACAAATGTTAGTGTGCAAATTCTCAAAATCTTATAGATCAATGCTAAAATAATATGATGAATCACTTCAAACACTTACCACAAACCACTTTAGGCCGGCAAACACATCAAGTTAGCATGAAAACCCTCTACAAACCAATTATAAACTAGAAAAAGCCTGCGTTGAGGAAAAATAGGTCTAATTTAGGGTTCTGAGTGCAAGAAAGGGCTGCGGCCTAGCATTAGAAGCCCTTTTAAGCATACGGTTAAGGGAAAATAACCCTATTAGGGCTGCGGCTAGGAGGATTAGCCCTCTAGAGGGTGTGGCCAGGCCCTAGAGGCCGTGAAAGCCTTGTGGCCTAGCCCTTTAGGGCTTCTTACCTCTGTGGCACCCCTACAAGACAAAATTTTAGTTTTTGACCTTAAAATCTCTGAAAAATAACTTCAACAAACCCTCCAAGGGTTGCAACCTCCTCCTTTTGGCTAGACTTTGGTCTTTGGGCACCTGGGTCTGATAGATCAGCTCTCAAAAGTTTCAGATCATGCCTCCTAACCAGATTACACTTGTTCCTTGAGGAAGACAACCCCTCCTTAGGACTAGCAGCCCTCAAACCGTAGCTGTCTAGACTAGGAAAGGATATGGAGCCTCAGAATTTGAATTCTCCTTACAATCTTTGAGATGCAACACCTACAAAAATGAATAATAGAAGAGCCAATACCCAATATATGTACAAAAATTTAAAATAAAACCCCAAAACCCCGCAACTATATACAAAATAAGAAAAGGGTTGATATTTAAATTACAAGGGTTAGAATAATTTACAAATTTTTTTTACAAATTATTTACTATAATCTACAAATGGAAATTAGCTATATTTAGCAAATAAAACATTATTAGCCCAAGTAGATTTGAAAATAATTGATAGAAGTAATTTTTATTTTAATGTACTAGCCAAAATCCTGCACCATAAATCGTTAGATAAGCTCAGAGTCCAAACAAGATGTGGTCACCTTGAAGTCCATGTACTTGGGTTGTGCCCAAGGGCTGAATATCCGAAGATCTCTACAGAAAAGATAGACTATTAGTTCCAAAGGGGTTCGATTTACACAAATAGACTGGAGATCTAGAGATACCTGCTAGATCCACCAGCTTCAATGTGTTTACTCTAGCCCAATACCTAAAACAAAGTACCTGTGCTAATATATAATCCAATGATTGGATATGGAACAATAATCTTCAACAATAAACACAATTAGAGCATAAAAATTATTCAACACATACCATGAATCATCAACAGAGACACCTTGAATTGAAACCCCAAAGAATTTATTAAAAAATGTTCCAGCAGAGCTTAACTCTGTACATCAAATGATTTTCTGACGAGTACATTATACAATGAGGAGCTCAATAGCTTCCTTATATAGATAATGAGAGGATCAAACCCCTCCAAGTGGAAAATAACGACTAGTTTGACTTGATCCCGGAGAATAATGGCTAGTTGCTGCTTGATCCATGCCAAAATTAAATCCTGTCCCTTGATCTGGAAAAAAATCGAATTTGTTGATGAAGGCCTTGATCCCAGTCAAAAACATATTTTTTCCAACCTTTTTTCCTTGAAAAATGATCCTTGACTCAACCATCATGGTCCAAAGGTTTAATTTTTCTTGAAAATTTGACTTTTCCTTTGATGGAGGACCTCATAAAATTAATTTCTTCTGGACCCACGAATTTTTGAGGGACTTTTGATAATTTTCCACTTGGAGAGAATTTAATTTCTCTCAAATTAATTTTTGACACAATTTAATTAATTTCCTGGCTAATTATTTTCTTTAATTTTTTCAAAAAATAATTAATTAAAAAACTTAAGAGGGGATTAAATTATTTTTTCACCCTCAAAAAATATTTTTGGCAATGGTGTTTAGTTATGAGTAACCATTCACCAAAAAATATTTGTACATCAAAATTTTACAATATCCAACCCTTATAAGGGGACATTTACAATAGACACAGACCCCTTTAAGACTCAACCAAATTCTGCGACTCAAGACACATGGTCTAGTATGATAAAAATACATCGACTCAATAACACTAGGACACACCTAAGACTTTGTCATTTGTTCTGCCCTAGCTTTGGGTATATCTGGGAGAAAAACTCTGCCAATTATCTGTGTTTATAAACACAGATAATTTGGGGAGGTTAAAAAACTCCGTAGAGTGAAAACCTTTTGAGAAGAATCATAGGCTTACCTAGGTCTTGTTACATGGTGTAATAGTCATACTAGAATTATTTTTAAATACAATAGCAGAATTTGGGATTACAATGATAAAACTAAAGCTGAATGATGACAATGATCTTGAAAAATTATCCACTGTTTTGACTCTGCTTCTTGGAACTGTTGACACAAGTGTGGTCAACAATACCTATTGAATGCTGGGAATCCAAAGACATATGTTTCTTTAAGTGCTTTTAAATATTTATTTCTGCCCTCCCAGTCACAATTTTGGGGTAGAATTAATGCCTAGTGACATAATCGGAAAGCAAGAATAAATGAAAAAGGATAGGGAAACAATGCCCGTAATTGGCATGGAAAACACTCAATAGTACATATGAGATTGCTACAAATTTTGTTGTTTTAGTGAAGGAACGAACCGTATGATTCAATTCATGACTAGAGCATTTGACAAAAGATCAAAAACATTTGGACTTGTTTGCATGACATACAATCTTTTATGAACAATGTTCTTCATTTTGATAGTTGCAATTTCTTCTTGTTTTTTCTTTCTACCATTGAAAAATTATAATGGTAGTAAGAATTTTTCTTAGCATATGAAATGTTAAGTTATTATATGAACTCTGGAGAGCTCAAGTTCATAGTTGTTTTGGTGCTTTTTTCAACAGGAGTTTTTGGAGAGCAATGATGGTGATCCAGAGCTAATTGTTTTTATACCGTAAGCCACTAATTTGTATTAGCCAATGTTTTGATGCTGAATTAAAATGTTAAAATGATTCTGTTGGCAATAATTTCACCCAATATATATTTTCCTATGTTTATGTTGAATTTTATACATAGATTGCTTTGAGGCAAAAGTAAGTTTTTGCAGTTCCATAGAAATCTGTATTTTCTATTATATAGTGTAATATTTAATACAATCATATGAGTACCAGTAATACCTCAAGCACTTATCTTCCATTATTTCCATTCCTTGTTTCTTTGACAATATGACCAAGATCTCTAGAATTTGTGTTATTTTATTTTTCTATTCACACAAGTGTGCCAATAAAATGTTGTCTATATTATAGGGGCCCAAGAATAACTGTCTGGTACACATAATATAAGATTCTCAAACAATATTTTGGGCATTTTTATTTTGAAAAATGCATCATTGATCACCTCATCGAACAAAGAGAGTCACAACACTCTAACAACAGGTTTAGAAGGAAAATCCTGTACTAAATATGCAAGAAATGCTAGCATATGAGTTTGTGCCCCCACAAGAAGGGGGTTGATATGTAACATGTTTACTGAAAAAACTGAAGTAGACTTTAGCAAGCAAAGCCAAATTTCTGCTAAAAAGTTCCATTTCATCTAGACTAAGAGCATATAGTTACTTATGAAAAGTACCTACTACCCTGAGAACAGTGTTTCCATAGAAAAGCCAATAGTGGGCCACTGAACTATGTGCCATGAGGATTTGTGGCTGTCCCTAATCAATCATGTATCTCTAACGAGTGAACTTTTCCATGAAATTGAAGATGGAAAAAATGTTAATTTCAATTTGAAACCATGTTCAAAAAGTCATTGCAAACAAGCATCTACAAAAGACATGCTCAATTGTTTAATCCTTGCCATAAGGTGTGTATGCCATAGTTATAACACCAACTTTATAAGGCTTGGCGTTGATGGCAAAACCTTGGTGAAGCAACAATCACGCCATACATTGTGCTTGAAAGAAAAGTGGGATTTCCAAATAGATTGACATGTCCTTAACGATGTTCATTTGGATCCGTTACCACTCACTTTTTATTCAAGCATGAGAGAACATTAGAGATATGGTTGTGTTTATCACAGTTGTAGAAGGGTTTCCCACTAATCCACCTTCATAAATGATTGGATCTGTGAAGTTGCATTTTAAGAGTACATTTTTTAGGAATCATTCTATAGGTATCCTTATAAAGGCATCTGTTTGAGTGGATTAACATTTGAGTTTGGTTGAGATCCCACGTAATTTACCATTGATGATGCTCTTGATTCCACAAATCCCTCTAATAGAACAATCCTTTGTTGGCCAATCTTTCCCCACAAACACATTCGAGAGGCAAAGTTGACCTCAGGAAAATTGAAATGTTCAAGTAGGTTGGTTAAAGCGACATCTTATATAGAGTTATCTTGGATGGAGTCTCAACAATCTCTTGGTTAACTATTTAGAACTGTCCATTCGAGCATCCCCTTGCTTCAAGAATTGTGTCAAATACACCCCTTTTAACTTCATTGATATCACGACATTCTCATCCTTTTTTTCATTTTTCGTTGTGGTAAACACCTTTTAATTACTATCTTTGGGGTGTATAATTTCTTTGTCTACTTAAATTAATTGTTTTAAATATCAGTTTGTTTGACACTGAACAAATTCTTTTACTAGTATTTCTATGAGTCATGCACATAACTCAACATACATTTCTCTCAAAAAAGATATATAAGTTTGGATGCTAGGTCTCACGAAATTCAACTTCCCATTATTTTCCTAAAATTAAAATATCGAGCCTTCAACACCTTTGCCCATTTTTTTAGAAAGATAAATATCTAGAAACTACTCTTCTGTCTAATAATGCTCTGTTTGTCACATTAGATTATATGGGTTCATTGTAATATCTCATGTTCCCTAGCCTGTCACCCTTTCATGCTATGATGTTGACGAAACTACCGTACTCTAATAATGATTTGGGTGCCACATTAGATTATATGGGTTCATATGTAATATTTCACCTCGAGGAAATCTTCACAAGGTGCAAGTATATTAATTTCTTCTTTGTCGTGATGTTATGATGTGTGTCGACGTATGATGTCTTGGATTACTTTGGCGTCTTCGTGTTTTGCCTCTATGCCTTTGTAGTTGGCAACCTCTACCATGTTTTTCCTTTCTCATATTTCTTGATAGTTAATTCACATGGGTATGCCTCAAGTTATGCTGGCTTGAAACTAGTGTTATTAGAATTGGATTGGAGCCAGTGGAACTGGTCGATCTTGTTTAGAAATCCAATAGGGTGACAATTAATTGATTTCTCTTATTATGACATTATCTTGTGTTGTTTCGTTATTATTTTCTTCTTTCAATTTATCATATTCTTATCATCAAGACTAATGCCAAACAATAGAAAGAAGAGGACACGAGATGTAGGCACACAACCAGGGAAAAACCCCTACGTAAGGGAAAACCCAATCAAGAATTCTTCCTTCACTAGATTCAAAACAAAACTGAGATGACCAAGACTCTCATAACCTAGACCAAAGATTACTTCCATCCATCAAGTCAACCTTGTCATGTCATACTTCAGTTCCGTGGTAGTCCAATCATACTTCGTTCTTGAAGTAGCCTGTGTAATAACCATCTTCATGGTTCGGTCTTGAGATTCTAGTCATACTTCGATTTGAGGCAACCTTCTTTATACTTCTATCTGTGGTATTCCACATGTGCTTTGACCCTGTAGTGGCATCATTCATATGATAACATAATATGCTTTGATCTTGTAATAGTGGCATACATATTATAACACAGTCCTTCAACCAACACTGTCCTCGGTCATGTAATACTAGTCCAGTGCTTCGGTCCTGTAATGATAGCTTAGACTTTGGTTCTGTGGTAGGCTAGAATTTCGGCCATGTGGTGGCAGCCCAGACTTTGGTCCTGTGGTAGCTTGATTATCTCGGCTTGTAATCATATATTCCTTCTATCTGAATTGCCTTCCTTTGTGATCACCGAACTCATTACTGAGATGCTCTGAACTTGTCTCTCTTCTCTGCTTGATGAACTAATCCTACACTCATATATATAGTTGTTTCCCATTGTAAATGAGCCGACATGAGTTTATTTAGTGAAGCCGACTTGTTGACTATTAATTTGGAGGTCGACTACAAGGAGACTTAATGGAGGAAGATTCTTACATAAAATAGACTTTGACTTTGACTTACAAATCCGAAAACCCTACAATGGAGGCTTGACCCATGACAAACGACCCAAGCATGAAACCCATGCTTCAACAAGTCAAATTAATTAATAATATTTTTTTTTGCTTTCTTTTGATAAATATATTTCATTTTGACTCAGGTATAATTATGAAGACCAAACCTAGTTACTCCCTCTTAACTAGGAAGGTATTCATACTTACATATATCTATAGAGGTACATGGAAGATCTCAAAAGACATGATCTACGAAGAATTTAGGCACACTCAGTGTCACAGACTAGATTCCTGACCAGGGCAATTTATCCGGGTGGGAGTAAGATGGACTAAAGCTTTCAGCCAATCTAGGTACCATTAGGTTTACTTGCTAACCATCAACCCAGGGATCTAGGTGCGTATCCAAGGTCAGAGCTCCATGAAAAATGCCACCCTCCCTCTTAGGGATCTAGATATGCCGGCCAAATGTCCTCCTTGGCATTATACACACTCAATGCCTCAACACATCAAATCTCTCTAACCTCAAGCATGCTTTTTAAAAAACCTTGAGAGATTTACCTGAACAGTCGCAACCCCTTAATCAGTAACAACGTTTCAAGTACTCATGAGTAAATACAAACCTTCGGGGTATTCCGACTTCTTGATGTTGCATCACAATTCATCATAGTAGGACTTCGAGGCTTCCCAAACAAATCTTTGACAAATCATTTGGCTTCCTTTCCTACTTCACATGCGGAAACCAAAACCTGCTTTCCTTCTTTCAACAACACCTCAATATGCATTCTCCAATTTCTTCTACAAGGTATCCATCATGACTATAATATGCCCTCCATCTCAACTTGGGAGATATACTCTTTTCTTTATCTAGGCTCCCTCTTAACTTAGGGAGATCAACTTCTTTTCTATGACATCGAAGAATCTTTCATGGCTTCCATCCTTCTTGATCATCATCATTTATACAACTTTCTTTATCATGCTATATCAACTTTTCTTATGAATATCTTCACCATCTTGAAGATTATGTACCTGCACAACTTAGATAGCAAGTACAACCAAATACATATAGAAGCATGAAGTTAACTATATCATAATCATACACTAATGGAAGCATTAGACTTTAGACAATAATAACCTAAACTTAGTTAGGTTCACAAACAACAAGAGACACATACTTTATACTTCAACTACTTGCATGGGTTAGGTTATAACCCCTAAATCAAATTAGTAACTCAATTAAGATATCAGTCTTATTATATCTAGGGCCTCAATATTTCTTCCAGAGATTGACATGCTTTACTATAATATATTGCGAACCCTGTGTTAGGATATTCTGACACATAGGAAATAGTTAAGTATAACTTGGTCTAGTGTAGAGTTAGGTGAAGTGTGCTTCTTTACTATGTACTTTTGTAACTTACAATCCGATGGTCACGATATGTTCTAGACATGAAGTGATCCGACGGTTCATTCTCTCCTCGGTATTATTGACACTTGATCTGTGGCTTAACACCCGATTGGTCCATGATCTCTATTTAAAGAGCACAGAGGGTCCTTTGTAGGTTAACCGTTCATGAGAGAAGCTTATGTAAATTTTCATTCTTTTATTAATAAATTGCTTGAAGTGGCCGTGTTGGCTCAAACCATGGACTGTTTCCCTCTTTGAGGGTTTAACCATGTTAACAATACTGGTGTATTGATCTGTGATTTGTTTGTGAGTGGTGTCCTTTGGTGTTCTGTCTGAGGAACTTACCCTGTAAATTCCTACATGGTATCAGAGCTATATGAGGGTCGCATCAGTTGATGATCCAAATCTGAAGCCGGTAGAACTGCATCCGACTGTCGTTTTCTAGATCTACTGTCACTTACTGCTTTCGGGCCCAGAGGACTGCTCTATTGTGTTAGGAGCATCTGTTCCAGTGAGGAACCCCTTTCGCTTGACGCGAAAAGGTTTCCGGTAGCCCTAGCTACGTTATTTTTAAGATCTGGAGGTATACATTGTTTATTTGCAGTTTTTAGTTATTTTCTCTTTGTTTATTTCGATTTATTTAGCTCTTTGTTTTTTTATTACTGGATCTATACCTTTCATTTCTACGTATGCTCTTTGCCCCGCGAATTTGTGCGATCTGGGCAAATTAGAAACAGAAAGGAAGGTTTTTTCTCATGCGTATGCTTTTTTCCGCCACGCCTTAGTATGATCTCGGAAAATTAGAAACATTGAGGAAAATATTTAGTTTCCGGCTAAAGCTAACTTCAAGCCGTAAGGTTTTTTTTTTGTATGTCTGTGTTGGGTTTTGTGTTTTTTGTTTTGTAGGCAAAAAAAAGAGCTTTCTCAAGTAAGCACGCGGCCCAAAGCTTCAGTGACTAAAAAAAACCCCCTTCCTCTTTTCCAAAAATTACCGACCTTTTAATCTAGCGCACTTCGTCCAAAGCTACTTTATGAGAGTAGAGGTCTTGAGTTCAAGTCTTTCTTTTTGTTGAACTAATTAGATTAAGTTTGGAAAGGGGGCGGATTTTTTTAAAATATAACATTATCATTCATTTCCGCACATTCCCGCACTTCGTCGGCATCTTCAACAACTTTTCTTCAAAAAGCCATAACTTCTTCATCCGGAAGCTGTTTTAACTTTTCAGAGCCGTTTTTTGTGAATTAGCCTACTTTTTCGATATCTTTCCATTGGAACACTTAGTTTCAGCGTCTATAGCTTCAATCTCTGTTAAAATGGAAAGTCCATGCCAAGTTATTCTTGACAACACCAATTACTTCCAATGGTGGTCCTACATTGTGGATTTACTTAGAAGTAAAGGTCTTTACAGAATAGCCAGGACAAGAAACCAAACCGAAAGATGAAGATAATGCAGCGAAATGGGAAAATAGGCAAAATCAAGCACGTGGGTTGATAGGGATGTCTATTTCTCTAGACCTTAGATTGCATATCACAAAACTTGATACTCCTAATGAAGCAATGAAACAGATCACTAAAGTTTTTGGAATAAAAAATGAACTTAGAGCCCATCAACTCGAAAATGAGTTGCTTACATTGGACCCTAATAATTTTTCTTCCATTGAAGATATTTTGTCCAAGTTGAAGACCCTTAGACTTCTCTTGGAAAGTGTTAAGGTTAAGAAAGAAGATGGTAACCTGATTTATTCCATTCTTACTAAGTTGGGACCAGCCTACTCTGTGTTTGTTTCCATCTTCCATTCTACAAAAGAAGCCTTCATTTCTCAAGGCCAAGACTACAAGTCCCCTTCATTTGATGCCTTTTGTGGTTCTTTAATAAGAGATCAAGAAAAACTCTTACATCTTGGTCTTCTTAATCTTGGAAACTCTTCTAAGAAAGCCTTAGCCACTCAGTAGCAACCAAATTCAAAGAATCCTAAGAAGCCGTATCCTAAAAAGAATGGTCCTAAACCAAACAAGGGTCCTAAGAAATTTCAGTCTCAAAATGAAAAATCATTTCAACAAAATGATAAGGCAAATAAAAACAATGGGAAGAAGACTGATTGACATTGCCACTTTTGTAATCGAGATGGCCACTTAGAATCCAAATGCTTTAAAAAGATGGAAGCCTTGGAAGCAACAATGAAGAAGCATAACATCAATTTGGAGCACTCTTCAACTTCAACTTCATCTTCAGGAATAAGACTTTCTGCATTTGGTTGTCAAGCATCTCGGTCTGGCTATGCACTAAATGTATCTTCTTCTTCTCATTCTCATGAGTGGCTCATTGATTCTAGATCTTCTTATCACATGGCCAAAAACAAAGCCATGTTTTCTTTTTTAAATGATTGTAACACCAAAAATATATATGTTGGTGATGATAGATCTCTTAGTGTTGTAGGGACTGGAACTGTTCATATAGACAATGGTCAATTTAATGATGTATTATGTGTTCCAAACTTATCTTGCAACCTTCTATCTGTATATCAGATAACTCATTCAGGTGAAGGTAAAGTCGTTGAATTTTCACCTCACGATGTTGTAATTAAGGACCTAAGAGATCCTAGACAGATTTTAGCTACTGGCATTGCTGATGATTTTACAAGGTTGTATAAGTTTAACAACTTTGGGTCATCAAATCTTCCCTCGGTATTTGTTGCTCATAACGATGAAGTGAGCAACCTTTGGCATGAGCGATTTGGTCACTTAAACTATCGCCCCCTTCAGAATCTATGTAAAGAAAATATGGTGACAGGTCTTCCAATAGTATCTTGCAGAGATGGTGTTTGTTCTGGATGTGTACTCGGAAAACATCATCGTGATAGTTTTGAAAAACGTGCCTCTTGGCACGCCTTAGCCCCTTTACATCTTGTGCATAGTGATTTATGTGGTCCACTTCCAATTGTTTCATTCTCTGGCTACAAGTATTTCTTAACTTTCATTGATGATTTCTCTAGACGCACTTGGGTATGCTTCTTAAAACTCAAGAGTGAAGTATTTAACATGTTCTTGGCCTTTAAGGCCTTTGTTGAAAAACAATCTGGACATCAAATTCTTAAGCTAAGATCTGATAATGGCGGAGAATATGTTAACAACAAATTCATCAACTTTTGCACTGAGAATGGAATTCAAATACAACATACTGTTCCATATTCTCCACAACAAAATGGTGTAGCTGAAAGGAAGAATCGCACCTTAAAGGAAATGGCTAATTGTATGCTTCAACGTATAAAGGACTTAGTCTTAATTTTTGGGTAGAAGCAATTAACTATGCAAATTACATAATAAATCGCACTCCTACTAAGGTTTTAAAGAATATCACTCCAGAAGAAGCATGAAGCTCAATTAAACCAGAGGTAAGTCACTTTCGTGTTTTTGGAAGTGAAGCATGGGCCCATATTCCAGATGAGAAACATAAAGCTTTAGAACCTAAGAGTGAAAAATGTATTTTTGTTTGATATTCTGAAGATGTCAAAGGATACAGAGTTATTTCACTTAAGTCCAAAAATCTCATCATTAGAAGAGATGTAAATTTTGCTGAAAATATATCGACCTACGAGGCTAGTTCGGCGAATGTGCCACCTCTCTCTATCCCTTCTAGTTCTGAAAATATTTCTTCTTTAGATGATGACAGCGAGGATGACAATCCTCCCCCACCTTCTCAGGATCCTCCTTCAGCTCCTCAGCTTCCAAAATGGGTCTGTGCTACTCGAGATGCAACAGGTTCTCTTGCCGGTGATCCTACAGATCAGCGTCGCACATGTTCTCAGTTCGATAGAGCCTCTTCTTTACTGGCTCAAGCTTCAACGAATTATGATCCTGACACCTTTGCAGAAGCTTCAGGCCATCCAGATTGGGACGCAGCTATGAATGAAGAATATCGTTCATTATTGGCAAATGATACATGGGATCTTGTTCCTCTTCCAAAGGGGCGAAAACTTATTAGATGCAAATGGGTTTACAGAACCAATTATGGCCCAAATGGAAAAGTTGATAAACATAAAGCTTGTCTTGTTGCTAAGGGTTTTTCACAAGTTGAAGGCATTGACTACACTGAAACCTTCTCCTTTGTTGCCAAAATGAACTCTATCCGCCTTGTTCTTTTCCTTGCGACCTCTTTCAAATGGGAAGTCCATCAGATGGATGTTAAATCTGCCTTCTTGCATGGAGACTTGCATGAATAAATCTATATGGAACAACCTATTGGCTTTATACAAACAGACTCCAGCCTTGTATGTCTGCTTAAGAAATCCCTTTATGGTCGCAAGCAAGCTCCTCGAGCTTGGTATGCCAAAATGGATAGCTTTATTTTAGAAACTGGCTTTTCTAGGTGTCATTTTGACAATACTGTCTACACCAAGAAAGCGGGCAAGTCTCTTATCATTCTTGTTCTTTATGTTGATGATCTTATCCTTACTGGTAGTGATCCCAACCTTATAAACCATGTGAAGTCCAGCCTTAAAAAGAAGTTTGAAATGACAGACTTAGGACACTTGCATTATTTTCTTGGTCTTCAAGTTTTGCAATCCAAGGAAGGTATTTCCCTTTCCCAGTCCAAGTATGCCTGTGATCTTCTACGCCATTTTCACATGGAAGATAGTAAGCCAACCCCTTCTCCCTTTCAGTTTGGAGCCAAACTTTTAGTCACTTGTACTTCCCCTGAAGTTGATGCTACCTTATACCATCGACTTGTAGGAAAGCTTTTGTGTCTAACCGATACTCGTCCTGACCTTTCCTTTGCTGTTGGCCTTATTGCTCGGTTTATGCAAAACCCGCATGAAAGTCATTGGAAAGCAGCTAAATGAATACTTTGTTATGTTCGAGGTACAGTTTAGTTTGGGATTCATTACAGTGCAGAAGCATCTGCTCTATTGGTTGTTTTCATTGATTCCGATTGCGTTGGTGACCTTGATTATCGGAAGTCTACTGCAGGTTATGTTCACTCTTGGTTCAGGACCTATTAGATGGGCTTGCAAGAAACAAAGTGCCATTGCTCTTTCTTCAACAAATGTAGAATATCGTGGTGCCGTAGAAGCTAGTAAGGAGGCCCTGTGGCTTCGTCAGATCCTGTCAGAGTTTGGCTTTTAGCAGCATCATCCGACTACACTCTGGTGTGATAATCAAAGTGCCATTCAACTATGCAAAGATCTAGTGCAACATCAGCGCAACAAACACATTGAACTGCACATGCACTTCATCAGAAAGCTCATTCATGACCATGTCCTTGAAGTGCAATATTGTTCAACAGATGATCAAGTTGCAGACATCTTTATATAGGCTCTCACAGAGGCGAAGTTTACTAAACTTCGATTTATGGTTGGAGTTCAGGAAGTTGTCACTAAGGGGGGATAGGCTCTAGTGCCTCCTTCCTTCTCCTATTGTGTCATATTTGTACATCCTTCAATCCTATCCCAAGTTGTTCTTAAGGGGGGATGTTAGGATATTCCGACACATAGGAAATAGTTAAGTATAACTTGGTCTAGTGTAGAGTTAGGTAAAGTGTGTTTCTTTACTATGTACTTTTGTAACTTACAATCTGATGGTCACGATATTTTCTAGACATGAAGTGATCCGATGGTTCATTCTCTCCTCGGTATTACCTACACTTGATCCGTGGCTTAACACCTGATTGGTCCATTATCTATATTTAAAGAGCAGGGAGGGTCATTTGTAGGTTAACCGTTCATGAGAGAAGCTTATGTAAATTTTCATTCTTTTATTAATAAATTCCCTGAAGTGGCCGCGTTGGCTCAAGCCATGGTCTGTTTCCCTCTTTGAGGGTTTTAACCACGTCAACAATACTAGTGTATTGATCTGTGATTTGTTTGTGAGCGGTGTCCTTTGGTGTTCTGTCTGAGGAACTTACCCTGTAAATTCCTACACCCTAGAAGCAATTTAAACAAGTATAGTTCTACAATGCATCCAACAACTTTAGAATTCATATATTAGACTTCTTGTAGGATTTAATGCAAACCCTAGATTCCCTACATGAGATATTTAGCTTCAACAAACAAAACCAATCACAACATGGCCAATTTCTACTAGGGTTTTGTTGTAAACCTTAGATTCATAGTCAAGGCTAAATAATATCATCCTAGAATATCAAACTTTGACTAGGGCTTAGTTACAAACCCTAGGACTTATGACCATCAACAATTAGGTCAACACATATACATATCTAGGATTTCATTATCATGCACAAACATATCATAAGAACATATATCCAAGGCACATGTATCAATACATTAAAGTTAGACACATAACAAAGTTGATCAGATGGACAAACATGTACCATGGTCAGTGGGTCCGCTATGTCCAGGATCGAACAATGCTAGGGTGGACCCCACCCGAAGGGGGTCACACCCCTCGGCCTTTTGATTGATCTGACCCCAAGAGCTTTCGGGTTTCAACCCTGTGACCTCCCGTTGGCGAGGCCCTGACTTGACTGATTGAGCTAACACTTGGGGCTTTTAGGGATTTGATTTATCAAGTCATCATTCTTAATATATTCCTACACTATTTCTTGACAAGCACAAAATATGCAAATTCAATAGCGTGATAATTATCTAAAAATTTTCATTATCTTTTGAGTTACAAATTCTAGATATCATTTATTCTTGTTCAAGAAATTTATTTCTAACTATTCTTACATACCTTTGTCTTGATATTCTATTGAGCTTGTTGCTTGTTCTTGCAATCTGCATACACATGTTAGATGACTAAAAGAAAAAAATAAAGAGCAGTACCAATACTTGATGAATATTTTGAATTGGTCCTGAGATGTCTTTTCATTGACTGTAATTGAATGAAATTCCTATATGTTGATTGATGTAGATTGCTTCCCTTTTGAGATAGGCTTTGCTAAATGTTTGAATCTTCTTTTACTTCCTTAAACTAAGATTATGTTCTACTGATTTGGACTTCTTAAAAGTCTTGGCTGCAATGTCACTGTAAGGTTTGACCTTAGTAAATATATATCGTTTTTCCTTCACAGAAATTTATTTTGACTCCCTCATTCATAATGATGGCTGTAACTTTAGGTCTTTGAATGTTCTCAGTGAATTTGAATATTGTTCCCTTCCTTAAGAATGCCTTTTGTTGGAAATCTGAAGTATTGGATTCAATCTCCCTATAATCATTTGCACAAAACTCAAACTTCGTACCATCTTAGGTGACACCAAGAATTTGGATGGTAAAATGTCATGAACATATCTCACTTTAGATTAGCTTTGAATGGCTCTTTGACTTGGAACTCAGATGTCTCTTATTAGTGTGAAAATTTCTAACCCGAAATTCTACTGCAGTAGCTGATTTATTTTACCTACTTATTCTTCACAATAAGTTATTTACGAAATCCCTTTAGCGAACATTAAAATAAATTCTACTGTAGTTATCACATAATTACACAGAGTAATAACAATGATATACATGCACAAGAACCAATCACATCAACATAGTTGTTTTTGGACAATTGTCCCCAGAAAAACCCAATGTGGGAAAATCGGTGTAGTAGATGAGGGTTTTATTAATCTTCAGTAACAATCGCTTTACAAGGAATGATTTTACAGAGAAAATGAGAGAAAACACCTGAGACTTTCCCTGGAAACATTCTGACACCTTGGAGATCCTTCTCCTACTTCTGTGTCACGCTACGTGGTTCTGCATCCCTCTGTGTTAGCGTGCGTGAGGGTTGCGTCTCCCTTGGACTGCGTCTCCCTCTGTGTTGTCTCTCAATGCCCCTGCGTCACCTCTTCCTTAGTCACTGACTGCTGATGATGCCCTCTTCTTCCTCCACCTTGCAACTCTCCCTCTGAAATCGATCTCCTTCTCTTTGAGAATCGATTTTCCTTGGGACACTGAGTATCTGTTGGTGTGTCTCCAAATGATCCTCAAGTCTTCTCTTATACTTTTTTTGTTGATGAATCAACGACCGAGATCAAGTCTCTAATCAATGACTAAGATTAAAACAGACTTGATCCTTGTCTCTTAGAAGCTTCTCACCCTTATCTTTATTAATACCCATTAATATTTTTATTTTCCTAAGTTTAGACTTAGGAACCCATTAAAAATATTAATTATTTTAATAACTCCTCATCCGGGTGGAATTTCTCCAAACGATTTCTGGGTCTTGGAGATCTCATGTGCCTTAGTCTCTCCACCAAATTTCAAGGCTAGAGCACATCCGATGTTACCCAAAATCCAATTAGTCCTTGTGTATTGTACTCCTTTTGATAGTAATATATCTTTAGTCTTTTTCTGTACCTAAGAACTTGAATTATTGTTGAAATAGTTTCAGACCCTATCGTTTGAGCACAAAACTTTGCTTCCCTTATCAAAGGACTCAGTTTTGAATAGGTTGTACTCTTGACTTTTTGGAATTCCAGAATGGTGTTACTGAAGCTTTCTTTTAAATGCATTTGATCCTTTAGTTCAGGCTTATGGCCTAGTTACAGGGATATGTCCATAATTGACTTACTTCAAATCATTCCTCCTGTGTACTTCATGATAAGGCTTGAGACTCTATTTCATGAATGATCTTCTAGCTGCCTCAATTTACTTGTCCTTGGCTTTGATACCATGTTGAGAAATCCAATAGGGTGACAATTAATTGATTTCTCTTATTATGACATTATCTTGTGATGTTTCATTATTATTGTCTTATTTCAATTTATCATTTTCTTATCATCAAGACTAATGCCAAACAATAGACAGAGGAGGACAAGAGATGTAGGCACGCAACCAGGGAAAAACCCCTACATAGGGGAAAACCCAGTCAAGAATTATTCCTTCAGTAGATTCAAAACAAAACTGAGATGACCAAGACTCTCATAACCTAGACCAAAGACTACTTCCATCCATTAAGTCAACCTTGTCATGTCATACTTCAGTTCTGTGGTAGTCCAATCATACTTTGTTCCTGTAGCAGCCTATGTAATAGCCTTCTTTGTGCTTTGGTCCTGAGATTCTAGTCATACTTCGATCTGAGGCAACCTTCTTTATATTTCGATTTGTGGTATTCCAGATGTGCTTCGACCCTGTGGTGGCATCATTCATATGATAATATAATATGCTTTGATCTTGTAATGGTGGCATACATAATAAAACACAGTCCTTTAGCAAACAAAGTCCTTGGTCCTGTAATGATAGACCAAAATTTCGGTCCTGTAATGATAGCTCAGAATTTCGGTCACGTGGTGGCAGCGCAAAATTTCGGTCCTGTGGTGGCAACCCAGACTTCAGTCCTGTGGTAGCTTGATTATCTCGGCTTGTAGTCATATATTCCTTCTATCCGAATTGCCTTCCTCCGTGATCATCGAACTCATTACTGAGATGCTCCGAACTTGTCTCTCCTCTGCTTGATGAGCGAAGCCTACACTCATATATATAGTTGTTTCCTACTGTAAATCAACTGACTTGAGTTTATTTAGTGAAGTCGACTTGTCGACTGTTAATTTTGAGGCCGATTGCAAGGAGACTTGATGGAGGACTAGGGTTGGACCTATAATTAGAGTCAAAAGACATGATCTATGTTGATCAGATGGACAAGTCAAATTAATTAATAATAATATTTCTTTTGCTTTCTTTTGATAAATATATTTCATTTTGACTCAGGTGTAATTATGAAGACCGAACCTAGTTACATTCTTCAACAGATCCAACCTTTTTTGAGGCAAAACTTGTCTAATTGGTTGTCCTGAATTAGAAAAGGTTGGTTCTTGTATGAAACTGGTTGGTTCGGTGTTGATCTAGCCTTTTTTTCATCGAATTGGCTGGTTTTGTGCTGAACTAGCCTTTTTTCATCGAACTGGCCGGTTTTGTACAAAGTGAGTAAGGACCCTCAAAATGCAAATTAAAAAATATATATGATTTATGAGTGGGACAACATAATATTCAACCCTAGGGCCCTACTAATGCTATGTATTTAATGGTAATGTTCAATTCTTAAATTAAAAGGATGAAAATGAAAGATAAATGAGATGTTCTCTTTTATCTTTTTGTTTGTTTGTTTGTCTAGTTTTCTGAGTTGATAGCTATAGGCTTGGCCTTTGGCTTGAGAAACTGCGACCTAGGGGCATCTAAGTTGTTAAAATCACTTGGGGATTGCACTTGGCCTCGCCCATACCAACCTTTAAGATGATTGGATTTTTGCCCACAAAGTTTCGAACCCGGTGACCTTCACATCACGGAGTGACTTTGCAGTACACCCCATAGAGTGGCTTAGCAGTGCACCCCATCACTGTCTATTCTACCGTCTACGTCCTCAGGCGATATTCTCCTTTATCTTTCATTTTCATTGTTTTATTTAATTTTTTAACATTATCATTAATTGTTTTAGGATGTTTGAGAGTGGTTTCAGCCTCATTGGATTTCATATGGAGAAAGTAAGATTTTAGATTGATCCAAAAATGGGTACTGGATAAACCTCTAATTCTAAAAAACTTCATGTAAGAGGTGAAAGGTGCCAAATGGCACACATCCTTTGTAAATCAAAGGAAAATGAAAGTCGCAGGCTGCTCTCAGAAATAGCCTCATTGCAAGGATCCCTCCATTTTGAATCCAACGCAACTTAAATCGGCGAAAACAGACTTCAGATGGGAAAGCTATTACAAAATGAAGCTGCCATTTTTCAAAGGAAAAAGAGGCAAAATCCCTTGCTAAATGGGTCTAAAAACCCTCTAAGTCTTCCAAATCTCCCTAAAGGGATAGACCACCGAAAAAGGAGAAGTTATGGAGAAGGCAGATACACTATCGGGCCTTAAAAACTTGAAGAAAACCTTAAGAACAAGGCAATCGGAGGCTTGAACAGTGGTTGCATAGGGACCGTCGGATTTGGCCGATCAACGGTCTAGATCTGATCGGCATATCGCATTGGTGGGTCGGAGCAGAGGCATGGCACGATGGACCAGGGCGATGCGATGGAGTGATCATCGAAACCGGCAGATTGGCATCGGTGATACCAAAGGGGAAGCCAAAGGGTCATTGCGACTAGTGATGCGATATGGCCAGACCCGATAGGGTTCCAGAATGCAAATACATAAAATTTGAAATCCACCATAAGGCATTTTTTAATGTATTTTGAATTTTCAACATTTCAACGTGTTTTCCAAATACAAAGGGAGACTATGGAACAGGCCAATTGCGATTGCGATATGCGATTCCCAAGCGGACCTAATGGCGTTATAAAGCACATTTATGGGAATTTGAAGTCCGAAATGAACAGTGTTTTGTGAATTTTCCCGTCTGTTTGCAGCGTTTTCCTGTGTAGCAGAAAACAACTGTTTCAAAGGAATTTTAAGCGCCGATTGCCCTGTCCGTTACCAAATAGGTGGCATCCATCCCAGGAAGCGTTTAGCAATGACTGCTAACGCTCAGGGGAGGAAAATGAAGGGACAGCGGCTTGAAGACAGAGAGCTCGAGAGGGGAGATAAACAGGCAGCGCGATTTGGCTTAAAAGCTACTGAACGACAGAGAACAGGTGTTGCTGAGTTAATGTTGGTGGTCGAGTTGGTTGCTGCTGGGTTGTGCATGGTTGCTATTATTGATCCTTGAGGGGTCGCTACTGAGCAGAAGTCAGAGAGGAAGCTGAAACCAAAGGGACAGCGCAGAAGCCAAGGGAGTCACTTGGAGTGCAAGTGAAAAACCCAAAGAGAGCTGTAAACAGCCAGAGGGCAGAACGAAGCCAGGGTAGGAGAGCCAAAGAGCCAAGAGTCCGAGCCAAAGAGCCAAGAGTCGGAGCCAAGAGCTAGAACTAGAGCCAAAGAGCCAGAGTCAGAGCCAAGAGCCAGAACCAGGGCCAAAGAGCTAGAGTTAGAGCCAAGAGCCAAAAATGAGAGCCAACAAGCCAGAGCCAAGAGCCAAGAGCCAAAAGCTAGAGCTTCAAGAGCCAAGGGACAAAAAGGTGTCTGAACCCACTGTTTATGTGTAGAACAACAGGAGTTGAGTCAAAGACTTGTAAAAGACTTACACCATAATCCCAGAGAGCCAAGTCAAATTGACAAGAGCTCATGGAGATGTAGCCCAAGAGTTGTGGGTGAACTCCAAATTAATTTGTTGTCTTATGTGTCTGTTGTTACTGCTGCTTTATTTACTGTTGTATGCATTAATATATCAGTTTAAGCACATTCACATATCAGCACCAACAACAGATTTTAAAGTAAATAATCAGCTGAAACAAATACAAGCATACACCCATATTTTCAAGCATTTCTTATTTCCGCATTGGTTAATCAATAAGACTTGGGAAAATTCAAGCTTTGGAAGTGGGAGAGGTTCTTGTAAGCTAGACAAGAAACCTAAGAGCCCCATTTTCTTCAACAGATTCAACCTTTTTTGAGGCAAAACGTGTCTAACTGGTTGTCCTGAATTAGAAAAGGTTGGTTCTTGTATGAAACTGGTTGGTTCGGTGTCGATCTAGCCTTTTTTTCATCGAATTGACTGGTTTTGTGCCGAACTAGCCTTTTTTCATCGAACTGGCCGGTTTTGTACAAAGTGAGTAAGGACCCTCAAAATGCAAATTAAAAAATATATATGATTTATGAGTGGGACAACATAATATTCAACCCGAGGGCCCTACTAATGCTATGTATTTAATGGTAATGTTCAATTCTTAAATTAAAAGGATGAAAATGAAAGATAAATGAGATGTTCTCTTTTATCTTTTTGTTTGTTTGTTTGTCTAGTTGTTTGAGTTGATAGCTACAGGCTTGGACTTTGGCTTGAGAAACTGCGACCTAGGGGCATCTAAGTTGTCAAAATCACTTGGGGATTGCACTTGGCCTGGGCCATACCAACCTTTAAGATGATTGGATTTTTACCCACAAAGTTTCGAACCCGGTGACATTCACATCACGGAGTGACTTTGTAGTACACCCCATAGAGTGACTTTGCAGTGCACCCCATCACCGTCTATTCTACGCCCTCAGGCAATATTCTCCTTTATCTTTCATTTTCATTGTTTTTTTTAACGTTATCATTAATTGTTTTAGGATGTTTGAGAGTGGTTTCAGCCTCATTGGATTTCATATGGAGAAAGTAAGATTTTAGATCCAATTCAAAATCTAGTAGACTTAACACTTTTCAGGATTTCTAGATTGGGGGATTGCAACGTTTCTATTGGAGTATGTCATGTATGAGGGTATGGACTTGACATTTAGTCAAGAGTAGCAACCCCTTTATGTCTATCAATGTTGGTGGCATTGATTGTTGAGCTCCACTACCATGACCCTAAGTCAAAAAATGTATCCATAACTAAAACAAATTTTTGATTTGACATGTTAAGGTTTTTTTTTATTTATTATTTTTATTTATTATTTTATTTTATTTTAATTTCAATGCTTAGAGGGTGATATTGATGATGAGGATCCCAATATAGTAAATGATTTTGATGATATGTAGGTATTTGTTGTAGCATGATTTTTTGTTGGACTCTAAAGGGCCATCTATATCCTCTTTGTTGGCGTATTTTTGATTTAGAGATGGATTGCACTTGGTGATATTTGGGTTATATGCATCCTTGCTTGCTATATATATGAGAAACTTTGCATATTTGTGTATAATGGTTTGAATTCATATGGATGGACATGAATATATGTTTTTCTCAAAATTTTAATATTTATGTATTTTTTGGTCAACTGGTATTTTGTTTGGTTCTGGTCCAATTCTCGGTTTTAGGGTCAATTGGTTTGATTACTAGTCCAATTTTGATAACTTTGTTTGAAAAAATGTTTGATTTTGTGATTAGCATTGTTCTATTTGTAGATAATATGGGTGTTAAGGCGATCATCTCCTACTTGGAACTTTTTTGAATATATTTGCTTTAGAGTTGTTGTTGATATTTGCAACAAGTTTAGCATCATTTGCATTCTTCACAACAATTTTCACATGTTTGTTGTTACTTCTCCGATTGGTGAACATCTTGATGGATTGCCTCCCTTTATTTAGGAATTCTTTTGCTGCCCTTAGACATCTCCTTCCAAATAAGTATGAGATGAACTAGATTATCAAAAATGACTTAGATTGGGACTATTGCCATGTTACCTAGCTCGACCCGCCAGGTGGGTTGAAGTCTACAATGGCCTTCTATGTAGAGCGCATTTGGAGCCGAGAGATGTCCTCATGGTCTATCCCGTTTTCAGGCTATGACATTGAATGCATGCACTTAGGATCCCCCTGGACTAGTTTTGAGTGATTCATATTGACTCTAATTATAGGTCCAACCCATATTTCATAGGAATACATGATTTGGTAGCTTTGTCATATGTAGGAGACAAAGATAGAGGAACACTTTATTTTCTGGTGCCCTCTAGACTATGAGATGGGGGGATGGTTTTATTACCTTTTCAAGGAGTTTCAAAACTTTCTACTTTGTATATCTCTGGAAAGCTTTTGACTCCATCCCCTGAGATGCCTTGTTTTAGAGGCTTGGAGATGTTGGCATCTCCATGACCCCGCTAATTGCCATCATGCACCTATATGAGTCGTTCCTTGGTTGACTTTGCATATTTCATGTGATGTCCAATTTCATCATGTGTACCATTGGGGTTAAACAAGGTTGCCTTTGCGCCCCACCTTGTTTGGGATTTATATTGATGAGTTGGGAGGCCTTTATTCACAAACATATCCAATTTAGTGATGGGTGCCTCCTCCACTAGGTTTTGATATCCATCTTGATCTTTACTCATGACATGGTCCTCCTAGCCTCATCTCCAGAGGGGTTATAAAGATAGTTGGATGCCTTAACTTTTTTTTTTTAATGACCTTTTGGATTTGATTGTCCCTCAGATCCTCATTTTTTCTTTAGAGTGGAGGAGATTGAGATCACCAACTACACATACATGGGGGTGTAATTCTTAGGAGCTCACTTCAGTTTGTGATTGGATCTCCAACCTTGGATCAATAAGGGCTACAAATCCTTAACCCTTCTTAAGAGATAGCGCTTTTGACACCATTTTTAGGACATCCCATCTAACATGTCCATCCCATCTAAGATGTTTCCGACGACCTCCCTTATTTGATCCACTGTTCTTTATGCCTTAGAAATTTGAGGGCCTTCTCCACTTGAGTTTGATTTGTCCTCAACTAAGAGTCTAAACCTTTCTCATTCGGTGCATCAAAAGATGCATGCAAATAGTTCCTTAGCACATCATCATAGTAGAGTTTGGGGCCTATTCTTTTTGACTTGAGACAATGTTTAAACTGGTCTCTTTTTTGCATCACATTCAAAGCTTTGTTGATTCAATGAAAGGGTGAGATCGATAGCCATACTTGGCCCTATTGTTTTAAGAGACTATGGCCTTCTCTAGTCCTTCGGGTTTGGATTGAGTTTGGTTTGTGCGGGTTTTAGACTTTTAGATTTTGTGAGTATTCAAATGGACCATTTCCTTTCATTTAGATATTCCTTGGATGCACCTGGCCACCTCCTACCTTCTAGACAAGAGTTGAATAGGATCATTGGGGATGACATTTATAGGCAATTTATCCATATCACTTGAGTTAACCCTGAGGGTGGGTTATGCCCAAAGTTGGTCTTCTGTGCTGAGCACTTCTTGGAGTTTAGAGATGGGTTCATTGTTCAACCCTAGTATACACTTTTCCATTTGATGTATGCTCTTCCCATTCCCCTAGGCTAGTTAAGTGTGGGTTCATAGATTTCAGGTAGAGACAAAGCACCAGATTGATTGATTGGATAGGGTGCCATCCATTGGAGGTCGAGATTGAGGAGCACTTAATCTTCTGTTGCCCCATCTACTATGGTATTAGGGGGAGGCTCCATTTCTTAATTAGTGGGACTGGGACCCTCACTAGCTTTAAATATTTTGACTAGAGGTGCCTGGCCTTATACATTTAAGAAGTCCTTAGGCTCCAAGCCTATACTCTTGAACCTCTGACTAAACCAAACTCTACCCAGGGGATCACTTCCTTCTTCATGGTGCTACCCTTAGAAAGGGGCATTAAGAGACAGACCAATATTAGCATAACATCAGACTCCAAATTAGTGCTTGTGGGACGTTCGCCTATCCCATGAGATTTTAACAACATGATTAGATTAGATCCCTTCCTAGGAGAAACGAAATCCTCCTAGCTTCAATGACAATCTATGTTGAGACAAGTACTTCTGCATAGGTCTAAGTGTCTAGAGGTGTGGAAGTTGTTGACTACTGAGTTGCACTTAGCAGATATGAAGACTCCATAGCCCAAGACACAAAGCATCCATCAAGATTTTTTAGAATCCAGAAGTCAGCGGGCATTCTAGCCCCTTTCTCTCTCCTCTTTCTTTAGTTTGTTTTCAAATTCTGCAAAACAATGTGGGGAATTGTAAAAATGTCACTACATGATGAATAAAACTTTGTAACAGGCCTAGGAGACTTGGGACTTGATCGAGTACACCCTAGAGTGTTTGTTTCACTTAGCTAATTATTCTCGTTTTTTAGCGACAAATAATTAACTAAGTTTTTTCACTCACATATACCCCCAAAGCGGGGGTGACGACTTGAAGATCAATCCTTGGGTCCATCTTAGTGTCTATAATCGATGTATATTACCGTGCTAGGTCATCTCTGAAGTTTCACGAAATTTGACTAGGTCTAGGTATGCTTTTTTAATAATTAAAAAATTCCCACAAAATGAGATTTTTTAACTAATTTCTATGTAAATAAGTGGTCTTAGAAAATGTCTGGGGCATGTGACTACTCAAAATTCATCCTCAGAGCCCCGACATTATCCTAAAACCCACTTTGAGGGTCAAAAAATGATTTATGGCCCCTCAAAACCTACTTTTCCTAATGAAAGTGACAAAAGTGGGAAAAAAATTCAAAAAAGGTAAGAATTGGAAAAAATTATTATTTGTTCCAAAGTAAAAAAAGGGGAACGAGAAAATTAAAAGAATAAAGGGAAGGCACATTAAAGGGGGGACAACAATGGCACATGGGACAAATTTTGTCCCCACTTAAATCATACATTTGCACAAGATTAATTAATATTCGCTGCCAGGTCCCCGCAAAGTTGAGATCAGTCAACACAACATTATTAGGCATCATTTTAGGCTGATTTGCATTCAGTTTAGAGGGGGACAACAATGTCACATGGGGTAGATCTTGTCCCTCACATTCTCTTGCATTTGTTACACAACAATCATGAGAAATTGGGAGCACTGCAGAAAGAAGAGAATTTTAGGAGGGTGGAAAGCATTATATGCTCTTCAAAACAGATGTAGAGAGGCAGAGTTATGGGATTGAAAAACAATTAAAGTACTTTTTCGGCTCCGAGTTTGTCCAATGATATTATATTGGTGTGAATTGTGGGCTAGCAGCATCCTTGTCTCAAAATGGAAGAAAATTGAGAAAATCCAAAGATGCTTGATCATGAACAACTTTAAAATAAAAAATTCAGTTTCTTATGAGAATACTGAGTGAAACAAGAGCAACTTCCATTGAAGCAATTTCTATGGTGCGTCTCGTAAGGCATCTTCAAGGAATTAAGCAAATGGGAGAAGCTAGATGGCCTAAAGTTATCTTCAATGAAGGAATGAGTGAAAGAAAGAAATCATGGATGAGACAAAACCACAAATGGATGCAAAAATGGAATATTTACCTCAATGCATGTCCCACAAATACCAAGGATTTAAAAAGTTATGTTATGGAGAAGTTTCGTAAGCATATATGGGGAAAGAATTGGGTAGAAAGAAGTACTATGTTCAAGAATTCAATGCCACATGTAATCTCCAACAAAAAGAGTACATCGGAGCTAGCATTCCATGGAGAGCAAAGATTCTTATTGCTCAATGAAGAACTAACTTGCATCAATTATGGTGCGAAATAGGTTGGTAGAAAAGACCTAAAGAAGCTTGTGTTGGAATTTCTAAGTCTATCCGTCAGAAATTCTTCCTGCACTATCTGATTTATTTCTCCCTACTTGTTCATTTACTTAACACGTTATTTACCATGTAAATACTGAAAATAAATACAAGTACAATATCAACACATACAGATAATCAACTGAAAGAAACAAGAGCACAAGTGACAGTTATTTTTGGACTAATGTCCTTGGAAAAACCCAATGCGGGAAAACCGGTGTAGCTATCGGAGGGTTTTATTATTAAGCAGTTTTAGAATACAATCTGGGTGCCAGAAATGGCTCACCCAACAAAGAATGCCCTCAGTAGTAGTACCTCTCATCCGGAGATAGATATCAACTCGAATCTGCCCCACGAAATCTCCCAGCGTCAGCCTCTAGGGTCTGCTTCAACCTCTCTGGCCCAACGTTAACCTATTTGGCCCAACGTCAGCCTCTTGGGGCTCTGCATCAGCCTCTGGAGCCTCTGCGTCTCCCATGCTGGCCCTCCTCAGGCTCTGCGCAACTCCTCGCTGCCTCTGCATGGCCTCTGGCTGCCTCTGCGTGGCCTCTAGCTGGCTCTGCATCAACTCTCTCCTGGCTTTTGCGCTGATGCTCTCGGTACTATCTCTGCCTCTTGCTATTGTATTCACTGCCCCTCAGCTGCAACTCTGATCATTCCTTCAATTTCCTCAGCAAGCCCTACCCCAGAAAATCAAATTCTTGATCAACTCACTGTGTTCTCCAAGTGACCCTCAAGCCCCTTCTTATACTTTTCTCGTTGACAATTCAATGACTGAGATTAAGTCCCTAATCAACGGCTAAGACTAGATCTGAGTTGATCCATAACTTTTGGACCATTCTAACTCAGTTTTATATTAATTCACATTAATATTTTATTTTCCCTATGTTTAGACTTAGGGACTCCATTAAAAGATTCTGCCCAAACCATTTCTGGGTCTTGGAGATCTCATGTGCTTTAGCCTCTCCATCAATTTTCAAGGCTAGAGCACAGCCAATGCTACTCGAAATCAACACTCCCTCTTAGCGAGGACTGTGCTCTAGTAATACTCCTCATTGAGTATCACCTTGATCTTCTGGCATTGGTCCCTGTGCTGATGCTAGGCCTGCTGCCGAACATCCTCTGCATTGTTGCATCATGTACTGCTACCCATGGCCCTTCCATTGCCACTGCTACATCCATAGGACAACTCTCTCTGCATCCGTGCTGCTGCTCATGGCCTTGCCACTGCCACTGCTACATCTGCACTGCAGCCCCTCATCATGTTGCATCGTGCTGCTCATAGCACTGCCACTGCTAACTGCTGCACTGCAACTCAGTTATTGAGAAGTAACTGATCTCCCAACTCTAACATCTCTATCATGCTAGAAATACTCCTGATGTTGAAGCTCCCTCTGTCGCTGACAAGTGCTCCCTATTTGACCTCTGCGTTGCTGCAACAACTCTATGCCTCTTGCACTGCTGCCTCGCGCTGTCTTGGGACTCCTGCACTGTAGCCCTCTCTGTCACTCCATCTGCATCCGTCTCTACTGACATCCGCCAGTGTTGCTACTCCTCTTTGGGGCTCCCGTAGCAAGGTATAATCCAAGAGGTTGGGTACCTCAAGGATCTTGCCCCTCATCGCCTGTAGTTTGTCTCACTACCACTCGATGTCTCCCCACCTCTTTTCTCGAGGTGCATGAGCACTCACGGCACAGTCGTCATCAATCTCCTCGTCCTTCTCTACCTTAGCCGACGCAGCCTTGGTCTCGAAAGCCTCTCCCTTGCTCTTCTTCCTATGACATTGGTTCGCATAGTGACACAGTTCCTCACAATGGAAGCACTTGACCTTGGAGAGGTCCTCCTTTTTTTTCTCCTGCTTTCCCGCAGATGTGAGAGCCACATCTTCTTCCTCCTCCTCCTTGATTCTGACCCCTTTTCCGCTACTCCTTGCCTTGGACACCCGTCTGATCTCTTCTTGACGAAGAGCCGCCCACAGTTCCTCCCAATCTGGAAGACTCGTCTTGCCTAATATGCTCTGGACAAATACCTCTTAATCCTCCGAGACTGTGTTCAATGCGGTCCTCACCATCAGTTCCTGATCCGGTGTGGCCCCTATGGAAGTTAGCTGATCACGGATCTCCTTCAATCCACCGAGGAAGGCATATATCTGCTCTTCTTTCTGCATCTGATATGACCACAACTGGTTTTCAAGTAACATTCTCCTCTGCACAGAAGTATGCTGGTACAATTTCTTTAGGGCCTCCCACATCTTATTTGCCGTCTCCTTCTCGGCAATGTGTGGCACCACATGATCCTTGACACCTTCAAGGATGATGCACTTTGCCCTGGCCATTGCCTCCTCATACTTGTCATTTTCAGCTGGGTCAATCAGGTTCGCTATCGTTTTTAGGGTGAAGTGTTTGATGCGATACCTGTCAAGAATAGACAAGATCCTAGCCTTCCAGACTACGAATTTTGAAGCTCCGTCCAATCTATCTTGATCTCTTAGCCCATTCATTGCCATTTCGCTGCTTCTCTTTTGACTCTTTCAAGTCTCTCTACTTCTCGTCTGGAAGTTCTCGGTGTGGCTCTCTCTGAGCCTCGATTTCCCTCCTGGAAACCCCTCTACCAATGTCGAGATGCCCCACTTTGATTGTTAGTGCATCTGAACCACTGATCCAGATTTATTGGCTAGAAATCCTCGGTAGCAACTCCCTCCTTGGTTTTGCCTTGTTAGGTACTGTTCAAACCATAGTACCCCACTAGCTTCACTCCGCAACTTACCCATGTTGGAATTTCTAAGTCTAACTGTGAGAAATCCTTCCTGTACTTTCTGATTTATTTCTTCCTAGTTCTGTTAATTAACAAGTTATTTACCATGTAAACACTGAAAATGAATACAAGTACAGTCTCAACACATGCAGATTATCAACTGAAGGAAAATCAAGCACACAAGTGACACTGTTATTTTTGGACTAATGTCCCCGGAAAAACCCAATGTGGGAAAACTGGTGCAACTATTTGAGGGTTTTATTATTAAGCAGCTTCAAAATACAATCTGGGTGCCAAAAATGGCTCACCCAACAGAGAATTCCCTCGGCAATAGTACCTCTCAGTCGGAGACAGATATCAGACCCAATCTGCCCCGTGAAATCTCCCAGTGTCAACCTCTAGGGTCTGCGTCAGCCTCTCTGGCCCAGCGTCAGCCTTTCTGGCCCAACGTCAGCCTCTCGGGGCTCTGCATCAGCCTCTGGAGGCTCTGCGTCTCCCACGCTGGCCCTCCTCAGGCTATGTGCAGCTCCTGGCTGCCTCTGCGTGGCCTCTGGCTGCTTCTGCGTGGCCTTTAGCTGGCTCTGAGTCAACCCTCTCCCGAATTTTGCGCTGATGTTTCCGGTACTATCTCTGCCTCTCTGCTATTGCATTCACTGTGTAGCTCCTTCGATTTCCTCAGCAAGCCTTGACCCAGAAAATTGAATTCTTGATCAACTCGGTCTGTTCTCCAAGTGACCCTCAAGCCTCCTCTTATACTTTTCTCGTTGACAATTCAACAGCCGATATTAAGTCCCTAATCAATGACTAAGATTAGATCTGGCTTGATCCATGACTTTTGGGCCATTCTAACTCAGTTTTATATTAATTCACATTAATATTTTATTTTCCCTAAGTTTAGACTTTGACTTAGGGACTCCATTAAAAATATTAATTATTTTAATATCTCCCAAACGGTTTAGATTCTACCCAAACCATTTCTGGGTATTGGAGATCTCATGTGCTTTAGCCTCTCCACCAATTTTCGTGGCTAGAGCACATCCGATGCTACCCCAAATCAACACTCCCTCTTAGTGAGGACTGTGCTCTAATAATACTCCTCACTAAGCATCATCCTGATCATCTGGCATTGGTCCCTGTGCTGATGTTAGGCCTGTTGCCCAACATCCTCCGCGCTGCTGCATCATGTACTGCTACCCATGGCCCTGCCACTACCATTGCTGCATCTATACGACAACCCCTCTCATCATGCTGCATTGTGCTGCCCATGGCACTGCCACTAGTAATTGCTGCACTGCAACTCAGTTACTGAGAAGTAAGTAACTGATCTCCCAACTCTGACATCTTCGTCAGGTTAGAAACACTCCGATGTTGAAGCTCCCTCTGTCACTCCATCCGCATCCGTCTTTACCGACATCCGCTAGTCCTGCTACTCCTGTTTGGGGCTCCCATAGCAAGGTATAATCCAAGAGTTTGGGTATGTCGAGGTTCCTGCCCCTCATCGCCTATAGTCTGTCTTACTACAGCTCTATGCTTCCCCACTTCCTCTCAAGTGGCGTACGAGCACTCATGGCACATTCATCATCTATCTCCACTTCTTTCTTCGCCCTCGGTGGGGTTGCCTTGGTCTCAGAAGCCTCTCCCTTGCTCTTCTTCCTTGGACACTGGTTCGCATAGTGACCCAGTTCCCCACAGTGGAAGCACTTGACCTTGGAGAAGTCCTTCTTCTTTCGTTTCTCCTGCTTTCCCTCAAATGCTAGGGCAACATCCTCCTCTTCCTCCTTCTTGATTCTGACCCCCTTGCTGTTGCTTCACGCCTTGGTTAGCCTTCTAATCTCTTCTTGACGAAGAGTCACCCACAGTTCCTCCCAATCTGGAAGGGGTGACCTGCCCAGTATTCTCTGGACAAATACCTCCCAATCCTCTGAGACTGTGTTCAATGCGGTCCTCACCAACATCTCCCCATCCAGCGTGGCCCCTATGGAAGTCAACTGATCCTAGATCTCCTTCAATCAACCAAGGAAGGTGTTTATTTGTTCTCCCTCTTCATCTGGTATGACCGCAGTTGATTTTCTAGTAGCATCTTCCTCTGCACGGAAGTATGCTGATACAATTTCATCAGGGCCTCCGACATCGCATTTGCCGCGTCTTTTTCGGCAATATGTGGTACTACATGGTCCTTGACCTCGTCAAGGATGATGCTCTTGGCCCTTGCCGTTGCCTCCTCGTACTTTTCGTTCTCAGCTGGGTCAACTGGGATTTCTATCATGTTCAAGGCGAAGTGCTTGAGACAATTCCTGTCTAGAACGAACAAGATCCTGGCCTTCCAGACTACGAAGTTTAAGGCTCCGTCCAATCTATCCTGATCAATTACCCCATTCACTACCATTTCGCTGCTCCCCTTTCGACTCTTCCGAGTCTCTCTACTTCCCTTCTGGAAGTTCTCGGCGTGACTCCCTCTGAGCCTCGATTTCCCTCCTGGAAACCCCTCTGCCAATGTCGAGATGCCCCCACTTCGATCGTTAGTGCAGCTGCACCACTGATCCGGATTTCTTGGCTAGAAATCCTCGGCAGCAACTCCCTCCTCCTTGGTCTTGCCTTGTTAGGTACTGTTTTGACCTCAGTACCCCACCAACTTTACTCTGCAACTTACCCACAGCCTCCTATGCCCCATCAAACTGAATGTTAGAGCCTCTAGGCTCTGTGCAATCCTGACACTAGCAAAATCCGCACCTCCTGACCACAGGCGTCAATCCTTCCTGACTGAGAAAGGTGACCGGGCATTGCGTGGGTCAGGTCTGCTCCTCTTTGCCACTGCATTGATCCTCTTCCCGGCTCGAACTGATGATGTAGGCACTGCATCACCCCTTGTTGCTTTTTTGTTAGGAAAAACTTCTGTCACTCAAGACAACTGTTTCTGCTGTTGCTGCTCTGATCGGCTGATGCCCTCAGGTATCCTGTGATCTGCAACCACACTTTAATACCATGTTGGAATTTCTAAGTCTAACTGTTAGAAATCCTTCTTGTACTTTCTGATTTATTTCTTCCTACTTGTTCTTTTAATTAATGAGTTATTTACCATGTAAAAACTGAAAATAAATACAATTACAATCTCAACACATACAGATTATCAACTGAAGGAAAAAAAGCACACAAGTGACACCGTTATTTTTGGACTAATGTCCCCGGAAAAACTTAATGTGGGAAAACTGGTGCAGTGGTCTAAGGGTTTTATTATTAAGCAGTTTCAAAATACAATTTGGGTGCCAAAAATGGCTCACCCAATAGAGAATGCCCTTGGCAGTAGTACCTCTCAGTCGAAGATAGATATCAGCCCCAATCTGCCCTATGAAATCTCCTAGTGTCAACCTCTAGGGTCGGCGTCAGCCTTTCTGGCGCAGCGCCAGCCTCTCGGGGCTTTGCGTCAGCCTTTGGAGGTTCTGCGTCTCCCATGCTGGCCTCGTTAGGCTCTGCGCAACTTTTGGCTGCCTCTGCGTGGCCTCTGGCTGCTTTGGCGTCTAGCTGGCTCTGCGTGAACCCTCTCTTGACTTCTGTGCTGATGCTCCTGGTACTATCTCTGCCTTTCTGCTACTGCATTCACTGCCCCTCAACTACAACTCTGATCACTCCTTCGATTTCCTCAGCAAGCCCTGCCCCAGAGAATCGAATTCTTGATCAACTCGTTGTGTTTCCAAGTGATCCTCAAGCCTCGTCTTATACTTTTTTCGTTGACAATTCAATAGCCAATATTAAGTCCCTAATCAACGCTAAGATTAGATCTGGCTTGAACCATGACTTTTGGACCATTCTAACTTAGTTTTATATTAATTCACATTAATATTTTATTTTCCCTAAGTTTAGACTTAGGATATTAATATCTCCCAAACTGGTTAGATTCTGTGCAAACCATTTCTGGGTATTGGAGATCTCATGTGCTTTAGCCTCGCCACCAATTTTCGTGCCTAGAGCACATCCGATGCTACTCCAAATCAACAACCCACAACCTCCTATGCCTCAACAATCTGAAGGTTAGAGCCTCTAGACTTTGCGCAATCCTGGCACCAACAAAATCCGTACCTCCTGGCCACGGGCATCAATCCTTCCTGACTAAGAAAGATGATCGGACACTGCGTAGGTCAGGTCTTCTTCTCTCTGCCACTGCGCTAATCCTCCTCCTGGCTAGAACTGATGACGCAGGCACTGTGTCACCCCTTCCTTTCTTCTTTCGGCTAGGAACAACTTCTATTACTCAGGACAACTGTTTCTGCTGTTGCTTGCTCTGCTCGGCTGATGCCCTCAGTTATCTTGTGATCTACAACCACCCTCTGATACCATGTTGGAATTTCTAAGTCTATCTGTCAGAAATTCTTCCTGCACAATCTGATTTATTTCCCCCTACTTATTCATTTACTTACCAAGTTGTTTACCATGTAAATACTAAAAATAAATACCAGTACAGTATCAACACATACAAATCATCAACTGAAAGAAACAAGAACACAAGTGACAGTTATTTTTGGACTAATGTCCCCGGAAAAACCCAATGCGAGTAAACCAGTGCAACTATTAGAGGGTTTTATTATTAAGTAGTTTCCGAATACAATTTGGGTGCCAGAAACGGCTCACCCAACAGAAAATGCCCTCGGCAGTAGTACCTCTCAGTGGGAGACATATATCAGCCCCAATCTGCCCCACGAAATCTCCCAGCGTCAGCCTCTAGGGTCTGCGTCAACCTTTTTGGCCCAACATCAGCCCAGCATCAGCCTATTTGGCCTAGCGTCAGCCTCTGGAGCAGTGTTGCACGAAGCGCCCCCCCCCCCCGGTTCCAAGCCCCGAAGCGCGTCCCGTACGGAAGCGCCTAGGAAGCTTGGCCGGAAGCGCGCTTCCGAAATTTTTAGACGCTTCCTGGAAATTTGGAAGCGCTGGCGCTTCCGAAGCGCCGAAGCGCGCTTTGTACGATGCTTCCCAGACGCTTCCAGAAAAGCTTCCGAAAAAGCATTTAGAAAATCGTTTTTTTTTTCAATTTTTTTTTAAATTTTAGGTGAGTTTGCTTGTTGGGGGTGGTTCCACCTCGGGTTAGGGTGACAAATGAAAGCAAAAAAAAATATAAATATAGCAGATGCTCCCTCATGGTAATGTTAAATTCTTAAAGTAAAAGTGACATTCTCCTTTATTTTTCATTTTCATCCTTTTACTTAAATTTTTAACATTACCATGAAATGACTCAGAATGTTTGAGAGTGGTTCTAGCCTCATTGGACTTCATATGGAGAAAATAGAATTTCATATCCTATTCAAAATTCAGCAGACTTAACAGTTTTCAGGTATTCAGGATCAATGGGATTGTGGCATTTCATTAGATTATATCAAGTATGAAGGTATGCGATTAGCATTTAATCAAGAGCACCAAGCCCTATATGTACCCTGGTGTTGGTGGTGTTAATTGTTGAACTCCTTTGTCACGCGGCACGCCCTTAGCAAAAAATTACCTTTCAATCAAGTCAAAATCATCGATCAAACATGTTAAGCTTTTTCTACCATATTTTAAGTCTTGAATTAGGTAGTTTGATCAAAATTGGGCAATGTTGACTAATATCCCTAGACAATCGAGGTAGAGGCAAAGGCTAGACAAGAGGAGAAGAATCTAGATTCTAGATCATTAATGTACAATGGATGTTATATCTATCTTGATTTATGCAAAAATATGCATGTTTTCATGTCTTCTACAATTAATTTGGTATTTGGGATGTTTGTTTTGAGTATAAATGCAAAAAAATATAATATATATATATATATATATATATATATATATAGCAAACGCTTCCGCAGTATATATATATATATATATATAGCAAACGCTTCCGCAGACGCTTCGCTTCCTAGATTTTTGGAAAATGACGCTTCGGCGTCCCCGCTTCCAAAAAACGCTTCCGCTTCGCTCCCGCTTCGCTCCCGCTTCGTGCAACATTGCTCTGGAGGCTTTGCGTCTCCCATGCTGGCCCTCCTTAGGCTCTGCGCAACTCCTGGCTGCCTCTGCGTGGCCTCTGGCTGCTTCTGCGTGGCGTGTAGTTGGCTCTGCGTCAACCCTCTACTGACTTCTGTGCTGATGCTCCCGGTACTATCTCTGCCTCTCTGCGACTGCATTCACTGCCCCTCAACTGCAACTCTGATCACTCCTTCGATTTCCTTAGCAAGCCCTACTCCAGAAAATCAAATTCTTGATCAACTCAATGTGTTCTCGAACTGACCCTCAAGCCTCTTCTTATACTTTTCTCGTTGACAATTCAACCGCCGAGATTAAGTCCCTAATCAGCGGCTAAGATTAGATCTGGCTTGATCCATGACTTTTGGACCATTCTACCTCAGTTTTATATTAATTCACATTAATATTTTATTTTCCTTAAGTTTAGACTTAGGGACTCCATTAAAAATATTATTTATTTTAATATCTCTCAAACGGGTTAGATTCTGTCCAAACCATTTCTGGGTCTTGGAGATCTCATGTGCTTTAGTCTCTCCACCAATTTTCAAGGCTAGAGAACATCCGATGCTACCCCAAATCAACAGCTTGGGTGGGTGTGTACTTTTTGCACTTCTGGGGCAGTGGAATTGGAAAAACATTTCATTTTGGAATGTGATGCTTTCAGAGACATCAAAGATAATTACAGCAGTATGTTAACATCGGTTCCTTGGCATTGTCTTTTCAGTGAGGAAACTCTTAGAAGGTTGGGTCAGCTCATCATTAATTTGAATAATAAGAGGATTGAATTGCAAAAGGCAAAAAGCAGGGAAGCTAGTGGTCCCATAGACTATATCTAGTCTCGTGGACGTTAAAATTTCATTTATTTATTCATTCAACGCAAGCAGTCAACACTAAGATACGCATCAGTTTTGGAGTATACACGTAGCCTTGGATTCACAGCTAGTTGCCACGAATTGCAATCAGTTCCAGCACTTATTTGAACAGCAGTTAGGAGGAGACTTGTCAAAGCATACAAGAAGACTAGTATGCTGCCTCTCTCAATCGCCCATATGCTGGCCAGCAAGGATAAACTTACAACAGTCATGTTGCCACTTGGATATTTGACTTTCATTGGGATCATCTCCACCATTGCCACTTGTTACAAGGGGTTGTCATTGGGATTTGGTCTCAAACTTGTATAAATCAACCATTTTGGCTCTTATTTTGAGGATGGTTGGAAGCTTTATGATTGTTGTTACTCTACTGGAATTTCTATTGAAGCAATAAAAAGTCTTTGGGGGATATCTTCTTGTCTTGTGATGTTACGCTTTGAGCATGAGGTAATTTGTATCATGTGTTGAATTCCTTCTCATGTATTAATTATATTTTGTTGAATATACCTTGCTTAGCTATTTGATTTGTGTATAGCCTGAGGACATTTCTCTCTAGGGAGGGAAGATTGTAATTATTTGCAGTCTTCCTTGAGCTTGTCATATCCTGTGCATTGTTGTTCTCAGTTGAACAACAAATTCAACCTTTCCCTCATAGGATAAGATTCCATTTGCACTAATTTTTGGCATTGCAAGTGTTGCTTTGTTTAGACAGGTTACCGAGTGGCTTTGAAGATTGGGGAAGTCTTTGGTTGGACCATCCATCTTCATTGAATCACAAGGCACTCAAAAGTACTCAAGTCAAGGACTTCCCAAAGACACCAAAAGGATCATTGAAAGGGGGTTTCTATAAACCTAACAACGCTTCTTTCCATCATTTGAAATTCAAAATTTATTGGTTACTTTCCATTGTGCTTCATTTTATATCAAGCATAGAAGGCTAGATCATTGGGCTTAGGACTATCTTTCTCTCATGAGATCACCTCATGCGAGTTGATCTTAGTGAGTGATTTGGTATATCAAAAGTGTATTTAAATTAGTATCTAATTCATAGATTTCCTCCATCTTACGTTCTCAATTTCTCTTGCATATTTCAAGCATTGTTCCTCTTGTATCCTCATTTCCCTTTCACTGGCTTCTATGGCAGATTAGGTGGCTGCCAAGATATACTTATGTTGCAGACTTTAGGGGAAACAAGGAGGATCTTCAAGACTGCTTTTGGGACTAATTTTGCAGCTTTTGAAATCTGTCTTCTTGGCAGATTTTATCAGGAGGGACAACCAACGAAATTCTCCAAGATTTTCGTCATCCTCTTGTTGTCCACTTCTTCTAGATCCTGACATGTGTGAGAAGTTGTAACCATTCATATTCCTTTCCTCTGTAAAGGGCTTTCAAGCCTTCTTCAAGGAAGTTTTCTTTGTAACATTTCTCAAGTAATTTGTAATCATTCATTGTAACTTTTGGTAAAGGAGTGGTTTTGGTTTTTAAGCTCATATTGTAAGCTCTTACCAAATCCCTCATCTCTATAAGAGGGTCATCACATCACTAACAACTAATAAAAGTAAATATTTTTCTTTGGGAGCTTGGGGTTTTCCCCTTGGCATCCTATCCTTCTCTCTTGAGGGAGGGAAATCTTGTGTGTTTGTTCTCACTTTTCTAATTCCCTTATTTCCATTTGCATGCAAATAGATCAGCTTCATTGCCATCTTGTTTCATTTTAATGTTAATGATCTAATTGCATGAAACTTTCTCCATTTACTAATACATTTTGATATTGATTTAAGTGGTCATTTCAATTTCCATTTCACTTAGCTATCATCTTTTGCTAGTTGTTCATTTTTGCATGTTAATTTCCTCAAACAAATTCAATTTCATTTCCATGCTAATGTCCTTTTACAATTTAGTTTAGTTTCATGCAATTTCTAATTTCATGCTAATGTATGCTCCATTTCTTTTAGCTATCATTTCTTGCTAATTTTAACTCAATCATTTACATGTTTATGCTCTCAACTATTTGATTTCATTTACATGCAAGTGATATTTAATTGGTTAGTTTAGTTTTCATTTACTTGCAACAACAATCTAATTTACATCATTCAGGTTTGCTTACATAGCTCACAACAACTCATTTCATTTGCTCAATTTGCAATTTGCTACGTTACTTTGAACATCATTCACAATTGCAATTTATCATTTTGCTCACTAAAATTAACCTCCAACATAAGTTGGTTTTATAGAGACTAGGACCCCTTCCTCAATACTCCTTTCCCAAGTTTGTGAGAAAGGTAAACACGTGACTAGGTAGTTCAGGTTCGACTTGTTCAGTGTTGGAGCGCTGACATGTGGGTTGACTTGGTGGATACTCATTAATGAAGCTAAGCTTCTCCAGTTGAGGCCCCTTGCAACCATCCCTATCCTTACAAGGGTAAAAGCTAAGTTGCACAAAACGGGGAAATGGGTACGAGTTTCCGAAACGGGCACGGGTACGAAACGCGACCTCCCCAAATTTTGGAAACAGGGAAATGCGAATATATATATATATATATATATATTAGAATTTAGGACATTTAAGAAATGTTATGTGCAATCATAAAGCATACATGATACATTATAATTTATTACATTTAAACATTATGATTAAATTTACATCACATTTACTCATGAATGATCACATAATGAAAATAAAAATATCGGAATATCCAAAAGCAACCTTTATTATATATCCAAATCTCAAAATCAACCTTTATTATATATTAATATATGAGGCTGCAAGTACAATAAAGACTATAAGGCTGCAAGAACTATAGAGACAAAAGACTAATCCCAATGTTCCACCAAGTCTCCGGGACGGGGAGACGGGGGTGCGGGGAGACGCACAAGGGGGGTGTGTGGGAGTACATTTTAGGGAAATTTAGGGGGGACGGGGGGACGGCGGGGTATATAATTTTTTTTAATATATATATATATTTCAAATTCATATTCAATAATGAAAGCATAAATACAATGATACATACATAATTAAATTAAGTAATGAAATACATTGATTCATACTCATCATCCTTACTAATACATACATGATTCATCTATAGACCACGGGATTTAATAATGAAATACTCTGATACATATTCATCATTCATTATTCACCATTCTAGAATCTACATTGATTTAAAAATTAAATTCATCATTCTAGATTCTAAATTGATTTAAAATTTAAATTCAGCATTCATCGTTCTAGAATCTAATTAGTACTAAGCAAAATAGGCTATAATAGATATTGAAATCTAAACACTGGAATAGGTAATTGATATAACTAAACTCAAAAACAGTGGAGTGATGAGTCTAAAAGTCACTCTAAAGTACACAGAGGGCTTGGTGCTCTTGAGTAAATACTAATTCCATACCTTTGTACATGACAAAATGCAATGGAAACATTGCAATCCATCGAATCTTGAATTCCTGAAAAACTGTTAAGTCTGCTGGATTTTGAGTGAGATCTAAAATTCTACTTTCTCCAAATGAAATCCAATGAGGTTAGAACCACTCTCAAACATCTTGAGTCATTTCATGGTAATGTTAAAAATATAAGTAAAAGGATGAAAATGAAAGATAAAGGAGAATGTCACTTTTACTTTAAGAATTTAATATTACCATGAATTGCATAGCATTAGTAGGGCAATATGATCAAATACTAGGTTTCCCCTGTCATAAATCATTGTTTACAAGCAAATTTAAGGGGGGCTGCATAGCCTGTTTTGAGGGACATCTCCATTTTGGGGAGTTGCGTCCCCCACACTGGGGAAACGTCCCCCCTTGCGTCTCCCCACGTCTCCCCAATAGGGGGATGTGGGGAAACGTTTCCCCAGACGTCCCCTCGTCCTCGGTGCGTGGGGTGCGCGCACCCGATCTTGGGGGACGCGTCCCCGTGGAACACTGACTAATCCTCATCATCATAATCCTCATTAAAAATAGAAGCAGAACCATGCTCAACAGTTGATGGTGGTGCTGAAGAAGATGATGGGCCAATTCCACTTCTAGGCTGGACCTCAATATTCAGGGTAGCAAGAGAGAGATCCAAATCAGGACTTTCTGCATCCACATCCCATTCTTTAGAAGGACCACTATTGTATTTTGGACCCCTACGAGATGCAAGGCGAAGGTTGGAGTGCACATAAACAAGATCCTTTGCCTTCTGTGAGCCCAACCTATTGCGCTTCACAGAATGAATAAAACCAAAAGTGCTCCAATTCCTTTCTGCTGATGAAGAGCTTGCCACTTGTGAAAGAATACGAATGGAAAGGTTTTGCAAATGTACACCATTTGCTCCATGGCAAATCCACCACCTAACTGGATTCATGGTGCTTCTCTCCTCCAAAGCTCATATATCTGCATAATCATCTATTCCTGCAGCAAAACTGGCAAATTCTTCCTTTACCTCCCTGTGTAGATGAGAAGGAAACATTCTCATAAGGGCTTTTTTCACCCCATTAGCCACCTCTCTATCTTTATGGGGTGCCTTCTTCTTCCCATTGCTTTGAGGAATAAGCTCCTCATCATAAAATTTGGGGTTTAAGGCATGTGCTAAAGTGTGCAATGGAGTGTTGAAATTGTTCCACCTATCAACAATGATTTTCTTGATTAAGTCAGCAAAATGATCATCAACAAACAAAAGTTGTGGAGACTCTTGCGAAATGATTTCCATAGTTTTCTCAACCATGGAATCCATGCCATCATATACCTCTCCTAAGAAAGGTTGGTCAGTGTCAGCACTCCGAAAAAGCTCAAATGCAGGGTTGTTAACTTTACCAGGAAATCTACCTTGCTCCACCAATCCTTATCAAGGCACAATCTACGCACCATATATCCCCGCTTTGAATCTGGTTGTCTCCACTCAATCCAAAGTTGACTCACCACCATAGAAACTAATGCATGCTTAACCTCAACAAGGCGGCGCAACATCAGGAAGTTTGAGGCATATGTTGTCTCAGCAACTTTTAACAACTCTGATTTGGAGTACTCTCGAAATAGGGCCTGAGATTGGTGGTGGTTGGTGATGAATTTGACAATCTCCCTTACTTCTCCTGTGATTTCCTTTACCCATGAAACTTTGTTGTCGATCTCCTCTAAAATCAGATTCAGATTATGGACAATGCATGGTGTCCATAAGATGTGGTCATACCTCCTCTCAATAATTAAACTTGTAGCTTTGCAAACTGGTGCATTATTCGTGATAACTTGCACCACCTTGTTAGGCCCTATTTGTTCAATAGCTTTTATAATAATATCAGCAATGAACTGTGCATCTTTTACCTCTCTTGAGCAGTCTTCCGCCTTGATAAATATTGCTCCTTTGGGGGAAGTGGCAATGATGTTTATCAATGGTCTGCGCCTTGTATCTGTCCATCCATCTGAGACTATGGTAACCCCATAGCTACTCCAGGAAGAACGAATTGGTGATAAAATATCCTCCACAAGCTCCTTCTCATTTTTGAGAAGCTGAGTTCTGACTTTCTCATAGTTGGGCCTTGTGTACCCTTGAGGAGCTTTGTTAATTGCCCTTATCATATCTTTCCAGTAAGGAGAGCAAACAACATTGAATGGGATACCACATGCATAAATGCACCTAGCCACTCTGGAATCAGTTTCTTCTCTCGCTTGCACATTCACCAATTTAGCAATTCTGGTATTTTTGGGTGCTGGTTGTTCATGTTGTTGTGTGGCACCGACTTTCCTCTTTCTTACTTCAACTACAATCCTTGGCTCAATGTTAGATGAAGCTTGAGGAGTAGCTTGAGTAAGCTCATCATGCCTTCTCTTAATAACATCCGCCTCATCTTGCTCTCTTTGATATGCCCTCCTTGCCAATGGGTCTGCTATTTTTGTGCAACCCACAACCCCCTGTCCTCCTCCATGCAAAAGATGTGCCTTCACTCTTGGGTAGGAGCCCTTGTACGAATTATTGCAAAGATTACATTGCCATTCCCATGAGCTAGCACCTCCACATTTTTGAAGCTTCTGAACATGCCTCCAAAGAGGATAATATTCAGCCCTTGGGTTGGCCCTAGGGCTTGAACTTGCAGCTGCACTTTGGTTGGAAGCCATTGCTGCAAAAATAAATAAATAAAACAAATCTGTAAATAAAAAACGTTTTTCATATTTTTGGCAGCATAAACCCGCGAAAAATTGAAGAAATAGTAAGAAAAAACTAAGAAAATGAATGCTGGTTACCCAAATTAATTTTCTGTAGCTGAAGCTACCCCAATATGCCAGAAAAGACGAGAAATATCGCTGTAGCTGAGCCAAAAATCCAAGAATGTCGTAGCCGGAAACTCTGCACTCCAAATCTGCTGCTGAAATCTCTTTCTCTTGCTGCTGAAATCTCCTTTGCTCACTGTTGAAAACACCCTAGCTGAAACCACTGCTCTCTTCCTCTCTTCTCCTTTGCTAAAATCGCCAGTCTCTAAGAGAAATGACTTGCTCAATTGTGTGATGAGAGAATGAGGCGAAGGTCACTTTTATAACTTGAGAGAGGCATCTAGAAGCAACTAGAAGCCACTTTAGTCACGCAATTAAAAAAAAGAAAACAAAATAATAATAATAATAATAAGAAAAAGTCAATTTGCGTGGGGAAACTCCGTCGTACGGCCCGAAAACTCGTTTTCGGCCATACTGGCCATGTTTCCTCCTCGAGAAACGGGCCAGTACAGCCAGAAACGAGTTTCCGGGCCGTACCATATGGGTTTCCCCATTTCCGTTTTGTTTCCGTATGGAAACGGACCCTAGACCCACGTTTCCTGCAACTTAGGGTAAAATTTTAAAGAGGAAGCCTTACCTTAGAAAAGGTAGAATAGGCCTGATAAAACAAACTTAGAGCACTCTACATTACACATCACCTTACTTTCCTTGCAATACATTTCATGTTGATGCTGTCTTGAAGATCAAGTTTTATTTTCAAGTATCATTCGCTTCCAAGTAGCATTTCACATTTTGCAAGTATTGTGGGTTTACTTTAACAAGTATTTACTTTGTACTTAGAACATTTCATTTGAAGTTCACTTGTTTATCTTGAAGCATTTGGAGCTTATTTAATTATCTTGGAGTATCTTTCATTGGTGCAACTTTTCCTTCAAGTATATTTCATGTGAACACATTTTACTTTCAAGTGCAAATTGTATCTTTACTTTCCATGTTTTTACTTTATAAGTATCATTTCCTTCCTTGAGCATTTATCTTTTGCAAGTCCTTCTATTTGGCACTGGTCATATTATTTCAATTCTTGCAAAAGATCTATCTCGTTGATGTCATTGCTTATCTATTTGCTTTACATGCTCATGGTCATATCATTTACTTGTTGAAGTACTTGCATGTTTTAATTTGATGGTTGATGTATCTCTTGGTTAACTAATCTTTCATCTCCTAGAACTTGTTTAGTATCACTAACCAAGCCTTAGATTTTCCTTAGGGTCTACCCCCCTTGGCTTCATCTAGGAGAGAGCCTAGACGAAGGAGTTGGGAATTGGGTGACAGCCCCAACTCACAGCTTGCCCCTAAGGCCACACCAAGTGGAGTTAGGGATTTTCTTCATGCTAACCTTAGGTGTGGAATCAAGCGGAAATATTTTTGGTGCTGTTGCTAGGGATAAGTCCTCTTAAACCCAGAGTATGACTAATTTTGGCTTTTAGCTTGTGGAATTTTTGGAATTAGATTTCTATCCATGTGGCAACTCCACTTGATCAATTTTCTGCAATAGTTTCTACTAGGAGACATCAAAGTGGTGCACCAACTTTCGTATGTAATAATACTTGTTATTTATGTGCTTTGTCTTTCCATGGAATACTAGATCTTCATACAACCTTATGCAACTGGTGTTATCACAATGTATAACTGTAGGGTCCATTGGTCCTTCAAACAGGTCGGACAACAACTTCCTCAACCAGACAACTTCTCTACTAACTTCACATGCTGCAATGTATTTAGCTTCAACAATACTCAAAGAAATTGACTCTTGCTTTCTACTCATCCATGATATCATAGAAGATCCCAAGCTAAAACATCCTCCAATAGTGCTTCTTCCATTTGTCTCACTACCTCCCCAATCAGAATCTGTATATCTAATCAATTGGACATCATTCTTTCTATCATACTTTAGGCAATAATGGATTGTTCCCTGCAGATACCTCAGTATATGCTTGGCTGCTATCCAATGGTCATATTTAGGCTCTATCTGAAACTGATTGAGAATATTCACTGCAAAACAAATGTCTGGTCGAGTGTTCACAAGATACATCAAAGAGCCAACCAATTGTCTATAATTTGTAGGATCCACAGGGCTTGAATTAGAACTTCTTAGCCTCTTCAAATTTGTGATCATGGGGTTTGTCATAGGTTTGCAGTTCGTCATGCCAAACCTCTGTAGCATCTTAATCACATATTTTCCTTGACCTAGGTATATCTCACTAGGTCCTTGCCAAACTTCCAACCCCAAGTAATAGTGCATCAGCCCTAGATCCTTCATATTGAATTCTACTGCGAATTGCTTCTTGCATTCTTGAATACGACCTTCCACACCTGTTATGAGAAGATCATCCACATATAGAAGAATGATTACGAGTTCATCCTTCACTACCTTGATATAGAGATTCAGATTAGCAGAACTCTTCGAGAAGCCCAATCTTTGTAGATATTTGTCCATCCTTGCATACCAAGCCCTTGGAGACGTGCCAGCAGCGGATTGGGTCGGAGGAGCCCGCATTACAGGGTAGCCCAACTGGCTTACCTTGAGGGTTACAGTTGCGACGCAAAATGTAAAGCGTCGAGAAGCACCAAGTGGGTGGAGCCTGCTACCCACCACTTGTGTGTAGTATATATGGGAGATTTTTTTCTCTTAGATGTCCTCAGCTGGCAGTCAACAACCCCTTGCAGCCCCCAGATAGCTCGATGTGCCATTTTCTCCGCCACTTGAGCCAACCATGTGGTCCCTCACCTCTCCGTTATGAATGTATGTTTGAATGTGGGCCTCCCAACCCCAAAGGTATGGCTTTTCATTGGTAAAATTGAGTAGTTTTCCTTACTCATCATAAACACTTTGGGGCATGAATTGGTGGGGGGATTCGACGGAAAGAATGGGTTAGGTTTGTATTCTTGTCTCCATTGCTTTATTTCATGGTTACCCTTGTATCATAGTCCCGTGGGATCTCCTTTACTGGACATTAGCTTTAGGGTTGGCACTGCCTGGGAAATCCCGATTTTGGTTGCCTGGTCCCGCTTCTCGACACCACCCACATTGCTCCCCTTACACCCATCTTAACCCCATTCATCTTTTTTCCCATCTGGGTCCACATGTGTCCATTGGGTCCACATAGGGTTAGCCTCCCCCTCCCCTTGTCCACACCTTGGGTAGGGCCTAAAACAATGCCCCTAAGGTTGATGCAGTTAAAAAGAAAGTTCACCCCAGAGGTTACAGTTGCGGCGCAAAGTGTAAAGTGCTAGGAAGCACCAAGTGGGTGGAGCCCACCCAGTGGGGATAACCCGATGGCATTACCTCAGTGCAAAACCCCTTGGCGCACAAAGGGATGGGCCGAGAGGAATGTCTTAGGCCACGACAATGAAGAGCGACCAATGAAGAATAAGTGGGGAGGTCCACTTCGCCAACTCAGCCCGCACAAGACGAGATTGGAAAGAAAAGATCGAAGATAAACAGAGACAACACCGAGGAGATCTGACCCTTTAGAAGAGCACAGGGTGCACACGGCTAAGCAACGGGCTACATGGTAGCCATCCGATGACACTAAAGACAACCCTTCAGACGGGCTTTGTAGTCACGGGGAGTGGTTTCCCACACCACCAATCGCATAGATCAATGGCAGAGATTCACCCCAGGGACACCCCTCCGAAAATCACAAGCCGCTCAAGAGTGGTGTCGTAGAAAGAGGTCGGTAAGGCCAAAAGCAAAATAACAAAAGAATGGGCTGCAATACAAGGCCTCGAAGGACCTTTTCTCTCTCCTCTAAGAGGACAGGTTGCGGCTCGTGCTTGGTCTAGGCAACCAAGAAGGTGACATCAGCATGGACACGTGGTAGGTAGATTCAGGGTTTTTGGGCATTCGAATGGCCCTTTTACGGGTGACAAGTGTCACCACTTAGAGGTTGACACGTGGTAGGAGTGATGTCATAGTGACGTCATCCCAGAGGTATGACCTTGGCGGTTTATAAAAGGTGCAAAACTAAAGCGCGGGGAGGAGGAGAGTCGGGTCATGGAGGCGGAAGCAACAACCAATAATAGGAGGGTCGGGTGGTCCCTACTTGGACATCTCATTCCGGTGGTAAGACCCTAGTGGGTTATTGCAGTGCACTTAAGTGGAAGCGCGGGGATATGGGAGTTTCGGGCTAAGCGCTTTGACACAACCCTAGTCTGTTTCACGTAGAAACGAGTCCTGGGGCATAGAGAAAAGAGTCGTGAAGGCTCTTGGTATAGCTAAGCACTGGCCTTTGGGTTAGAAATTGGCTGCCTTGCGTAGAGGCGTGACTAACGACGCGGAGCTGTTATCACAGGAAAAAATACTCTTGGCAGAAATTAGAAGGGCTAAATGCCAAATGAGTTAGACAAAGGTCGCGGAGACCGGTTTTATGAGCGGAAAAGAAGGTAAGTAGCTGAGAAAACAGGTGCTTAAAAAGAAAAGATGGAACTTCTTGTTAAGAACCAGTTTTGGTAGTTAAAGTCAAATTAAACTACAAATAAAAATAACAGGTGTACTGCTAAATTTTGTAAGAAGCCAAAATGCATAAAAATAGCAAAAAAACTCAGTTCAAGTGGCAGAAAAGGTTGAGAAGGTTAGTTTAACATGGAGATGAAGCCCAAAATAACAAACATAGCCCGAGAGATAGAGATAAGCAGGACAAAGGAAAAAAATAAGGCTTGATGCACAAAATTCAAAGCAAAAGATAGTAAAAAGGAAAATCTATAAAAGCAGCGTGTTACCCCCTCAAACTAGTAGGGGTCCTAGGAGTGGGTCCTGTTACTGCTCAAACTAGCGGGGGACCTAAAGGGGATCCGTAAAGGGAAAATGCTATGCCAAGGGCAACAAATGGAGACTTAGCTCACTGTCACCTCAGCTAAGGCTCCCTTCTATTTACGGACTTTCATTGATGGGAGGAGACCCGATATATTATGGAGTCACCGATGAAGGATAAGTCAATGAAATGATGGGAAGTGACCCTAATAATCCCTTTCCTGGAAGAGTTAGAAAGATAAGGCTTGCTTTCTTTCTAATCAAGGCACAATGTCTTCTAGGGAAAGGGAGGGAGGATTTAAGGGTTACATTTTGGGATATGACTTATGAAGGAACTTCCCAATCCTTAAATCCCTTATTGTAATTGGTATCTCTTATGGTTCTTGAAGAATTGTCTTTTCAAAGGAACGAGACCACACAGGACCAAGTGGACTTGGTCTAGGATAGGAGGAATGAGTATGGCAACCAATGATGTTTTTATCCTAGAGAAGGTGGTGAAAGGATCAAAGATAGAATTTTCACTTGAAGGTGTGGATTTGATCCTATGAGACACTAGCATTGGGGATGCTAAGGCAAAGTCTGATCCTGGAGCTAGGGCTTGGATTTTCTCCCAACTTCACTGTTGGAATGGATTCAAAATTGGAGGACACCTTGAGGAAACACCAACGTAGTAGACCCTAAGAGATCAAACATTTTGGAGGGCTAGTGTTGGGTGAAACTATGTTCGTTTAATTCCGTTGTAGTACTTACCCAACTATTTAATTTATCAATCCGAGGTCCGTAGACTTACGAGACACATGCACTATATATGTAGGACTGAAGTGGAACTAATCTAATCTAAATTACTGAAATCAAATTAAAGCATTGAAACACTAACTAGGAAAGCATGAAATTGCATAAAGGAAAATAAATACAACATGTGAAGAAGTGAATGGCAAACAACAGATATGAGCTCATAACAATAAAACTATGTCAAATTATATTACAATAACTAAATTACAAATCATGAAAGAATCAAAGTTAATCTCCATTCTCTATTATTCATTATTCACCCCAATGAAGAGAGAGCACTCTCTTATATACATGAAGAAGATAACCTTTCCATAATTACATATCAAATATTCTCTCAAGCACTCTCAACTAGTTTCCCATTATTACAAGATATCATCACACAAATCTCTCAACCATGATCCCACAAATCTCTCATATCTTGGATAAGATATGTCTTCATGATTTTCTCCTTAGGATAAGATATGCTTCCATGATTTTATCCTTAGGATAGGATATGCCTCCATGATTTTCTCGATATGCCTCCATGATTTTCTCTGTAGAAAAAGGCTTGCATAATTATCTCCTTGATATGGTGGAGGAGATATTAATTCTTCACATATTTCCTACATCACAAAACTCACATATTCTTGAGATATATATAAAAATATGTACATTTTCTAATAATTAATCATAAATTCACTTATAATACAAAAATGAATAAAATGGAAAATAAGAAGGTGAAACCCAAGTGTATGTAGGAAAGTGATATGATAACATGTTAATGGGATGATGAAATGTAAGGAAAAAGTATATGACATTTTTGAGTCCCAACATCCTCCCCAACTGAACTTGTTGCATGTCCTCATGCAACCATGCATGGGTATCTTTTAAGAACATTTGGCATATTGAGCTTTGGCTTTACATGATGATGTCTTAAATGTTTCCAGGATATGTGAGAGACATTGGTAACAATTTACATTTTCTTATGGTTGGTTCTTGTGTGACAACCATGAATATGGTTGGTTCTTGTGTGACAACCATGAATACAAAGAATGTTGGTTCTTGTGTTAACAACATTCATTTCATTTTCTGTTCTCTTTTCTTCAATAATGTAAACATTCACTGGAAATCATAATGTGCATAAGAAAGCCCTTTTTGTAATATTAATAAAGCATGCCAATATTGCGTATGAAACAAAGTGCAACAAAGTATCATTGGAAAATAAATGTTGGTGAATGGTAAATGGAGTGATAGTGGTGAAGAAATGGAATCATGGAAGTGAATATGTAGTGAATGTAGTTCTCCCCCCCTCAACTGAATTGGTTGCATGTCCGCATGCAACTTAACATGGCGCATGAAAGGAAATGTAGCATGGTGAGGGAATTTTCCGAAATATTCAAGTTAGCATATAAGGAATTTCATGATTAAAGATTAGAAAACAACATACCTCTACTTACCCAAGAATGATGAAGTATGCAATAGGAATGTAGCTGTTGCTGCTGCTGGATCAGGAAAATGTGACTGATGTCACTGGATCTTGGAGAATGAAGGAATCTGAACTGCTGATGCTGAATCATGGAAAATGTGACTGATGTAATTGGATCCTGGAGAATGAAGGAATCTGAACTGCTGATGCTGAATCATGGAAAAGATAAATGCTGAGAGTGGTACTGTGGTACTCTCATAGATCAGAATGCATGCTGCTGTGACTGCTGAGGGAGTCATGAAAAAGTGTATAGTCTTCACCCGCTACAAACCCGATGGTACAATTCTAAACATGCGAATGAATGTGTCGATGTCGAGCATGAATAGAAATCATTGGATTACCGGCCATTGATGTATGCCGTTAACCAATGCGAGGCAACTCACCATTGATGTCAATGAGTGCCAAGGTACCGGAGTACATCTTGCGAAGTGCGAATGGATGTGTCGAGGTCGAGCCACTTGCAAGATCTGATGATCAAGGGACATTGAGGTATTCCCATGATCGCCAGCGAGAGAGCTTGCCATTAAGGCATGCAAGCCTCTAGGAACTCAAAATGAACTCTAGTCTATTTCCCAGATAAGGTGCTGATGTCGATGGGGCAAGACTTGTTGAAAGGTGGGCCTTAAGGAATCCCACATCAGTCAACGCGAGTTTGTACAAAAAGATTTGGTAGGACTATAAATGGAAAGAACTCACGGACAAGCAGTGTGGATCAACATGGCTAGGAAATCAAGGTAATGTGATCATGGAAAGGGAATGAGTTTTATTCAAAAGGCAAACTGAAAAGGATAAATGGATGTATGCGATTCAGAAAAATAGGCGTGCATGAAGTCGTGAAAGATAAGGAAATGGAAGATAGGCTGCAACACAAGGATGGTGAGTAGTCATGACGCAAAAGGTGTGTAGTGGAAAATGTCATGATATGTGCAGTGAAGAATTTGTTCCTTCAAGCGTCCAATGATGCATGCTTCATTGTGATTTGGAAAAATCACTTTGCATACTCTGAAAAACTTAGCACCATTCCTGCATAAAAATTGTCATCTTCGTGTGCCATCTCCATCGATCATTCCTGTATGAAGTGACTCAAAAACAAATTAGCGCATTTCAAGAATTTACAAAATGTCCATTTTTTAATTATTTTCCGAAATAACTCTAATTGTGGATGAAAAAGGTGTCGCATCGTAATGTTGAGCTTTCTGCATAAGCTTCTCGTTGTCCTACACATAACACCAATCTCATTTCACTTGTTAGTATATCTAACTTTTGCCCATAAATTCACAAAAAAATCCAACATACTTTGATTTCCCCCCAACTAAAATTATTGCATGTCCCCATGCAATGTACTCATTGATTGTGCAATACTTGTTTCAAAATGTTTTTAGTGGCTTGCAGAAAAATTCATTTAAAACATTTGAAAAAGCATTGTATTTGTTAGGGAACAAGTAGTGAGTGTATGAATGAATGAGGGCAATTATTATTTATTTTTTTCTTTTTTCTTTTTATTTTATGTTTTGTTTTTTTTTTTTTTTATTAGAATATTTTTATTTTTTTTTTTATTTTTTTTTGTTTTTCAATTGAAAAAGAGCAGGAAAAAAAAATCTATTACATGTGCCGGAAGAGAACAAATGAACCCAACTACTGTCAGCACTATAGAATTCAGGTTGAACATCAAAGCCTGCATACCTCAGAAAAGATGCAACTAATTAAATCAAATCAAATAATAAGGCACTAAACAGAGAAAAACAATGCAGACAATAATGGGGTCATACAATCAAATATTTAAAAAATATGACAATGTTGTCAAACTGCAAGCAGAAACAGCAAAAAAAAAAGAAATAATGCAGGAGGTAATTTTCTGCTACTTAGGAGATGTCACACTTGGATCATGCAAGCTTCTCACTCCTGTCGTTCCAACTCAGTCATTCTTTCAATAATTGCCTTTTTACTTGTTTCTTGCAACTCCCCTGCAAGGATAAATTCATCCAATATCAAATATACCTTGTGAAAATTGAATACTAGGTCAAGCTCACATACGTTGCTGAAGAAATGATCCAATATCTCAACAAATAAATGAATGCTCTCCAAATAAGCCAGTTCATTATCAGTTATGTCCACACACATGGAGAAAAAGAGGCCTGCATATCGCCTGTAAATCACCTTGTGTGTTCGAAACTCTACAAAATTCGTGAATTTTGGGTCTCTGTTAACGACAAGCCGATGCACCTCATATTCGAGTTTATGTTTCTCCGATTCCTCGAGTGGAATTTGGCAAGGCGGGTCTTTCCTTGTCTGTTCTGAAGCAATATAAATCGGATCATGGTGCCTGAGAACGAACGGATCCGGTTCCAGGGACAAGAAGTCGCGACACGGGCTTCTCTCCTTGGCTCCAAACGACAGGAGCTCGAGAGCTCGATGATCATGCAGGACTTGAGGGGGATTTTCACAGGTGCAAAGATATGATACTTGACATGCAACAATGCATAAAGCAAATGGCAATCAGCCTATCCACCTGACAGAGCCTTCAAAAGACAGATGTACAAAACCGTTTTTATTCACGCAGTTAGCAAAATAGGGCTCTGAAGAACCACGATTTCCTCTTAGACCGTGAGGAATTTAAGCAAACGATTTCTGGGTTATATAATTCGTTTTATTATGAAAAAAACCCATGTCTTCGTTTGTCTAGATTTTCCCTGGTTTGAACATAGACTGCTTTTTAAAATTGACGTTTGTAGGGATTGCGTATGGATGGGTTCTGGGTGAGGATGAGAAGAACATCATGAGAAGCTTGACCAGTTATGACCATCCTTAGTGCATCTGAAGTCAAAGCAAAATGATCCCCGCCAGTAATGACTTCACCAAGACGCAAGAAAGGCACCACCAAACTCAGTTCTATGGGTATGGCAACAAAGTTGGCAAGCATTGGGGTGGGTGTGTGAATATTGGATCCAAGCAAATCAGCAGCAATCCCACATAGTATCACTGTTGTACCGCAATTGGTTGAAGACAGGGCTAGTTCTTTGGTTCTGCACTCCTTTTGAGAATTACGAGAAGAGCCCAACCAGATTCTCGGCTACTACCCATCCTGAAAATTTCATTATTTTACTGTTTTACATGAGTGCGCTGGTTGACTGTTTTATTTATTTTTAATTTTTTAATTTTATTTATTATTTTATTTATTATTTTATTTATTATTTTGTTATTTTTATTATTAACAGTCTAGAAAATGAAATTAATCCTATCTTTAAAAACAAAAATGGTTAGTTTTAAATTTTCTTTTTAACAAATGGACACAAAAATTTGCATATTGAAAGATATTTTTGATGAAGCATATTGCAAAACATTTATTTATTCCTGAAATTGGTCGCCTAAATCATCCCTATTTTCTGATCCTCAAGATCGTACAAAGACGCAGGAGGAGAGCATACTTATTCTAAGCAAACCTGAAACCTATTTTCTGATCCTCGAGATCATACAAAGACGCAGGAGGAGAGCATACTTATTCTAGGTAAAAGCAGAACTGAAAATGAAAGCAAAAGCTAAATCTAAAAGCCTACCTACTCTATACTAATTAGAATTTACAAATTAGTTATGTGTAGTTAAACTTCCAATGAAGCCATTCACGTAGCAGTAGCAACAATAGATTCAATAGCAATTTGTCAAATGAAAAATGACAATATTCGAGAGTGGATGAGTCTAGTTGTTGTAACTGCAAATTAACTAAAAAATTAAAAGATGAATCTAATCTAGTACTTACCTGGAACCATTGTTCGATGAAGCTTTGATAAGCACAGTTACTCTCACTCAGATTATGCTGTAATTCCTGTTCTTCTTCTCCGATCTGCTGCTCTTCTTCTTCGATCTCCTGTTCGAATGGTTGTTCGCCATCAGATACGCAGGATTCTTCAGATGTTGAATCTTCATTTATTTCTTGGGGAGTAGTTGAACTTTCAATTTTTGTCCAGATCTCCTTTTCCAGGGAAGAGGAGATTCCAACTTCTGCAAGGATCTGAGTGAGTAGTTCCAAGCTGACATTCATTATAAAATCATGTTGAAAGAAAAAAAAAACAAATAAAAATCAGCACACTAAAAACAAAAGGACCACAGAAATAATCTTGAATTCAATACTTCAATTAAACCCTCTTACAAGGATTGCACATTAATTGAGTAATTGAATGCTTCAATTATAACCATGAACCATGAATTCATCACACATTCTTCACAGTTGCGAAAATCAAACACACTTGCAGAAATCAAAATTCACACTTGCATAAATGTAAACACACCCTACATGCCCTGATCCATAAGAGGTCGAGCCCATTACGGTATCTCGAATGCGATGCGTAGGCTGTTCCCCACGTCTTACCGCATTTAACACCTCGGAGTTAGGAACATGTCTAAACACACTTGCAGAAAAATCAAACTAAACTTCAATCCATCGTGCCTCCCCGGCAACGGCGCCAAAATGTTGGGTGAAACTATGTTCGTTTAATTCCGTTGTAGTACTTACCCAACTATTTAATTTATCAATCCGAGGTCCGTAGACTTACGAGACACATGCACTATATATGCAGGACTGAAGTGGAACTAATCTAATCTAATCTAATCTAAATTACTGAAATCAAATTAAAGCATTGAAACACTAACTAGGAAAGCATGAAATTGCATAAAGGAAAATAAATACAACATGTGAAGAAGTGAATGGCAAACAACAGATATGAGCTCATAACAATAAAACTATGTCAAATTATATTACAATAACTAAATTACAAATCATGAAAGAATCAAAGTTAATCTCCATTCTCTATTATTTATTATTCACCCCAATGAAGAGAGAGCACTCTCTTATATACATGAAGAAGATAACCTTTCCATAATTACATATCAAATATTCTCTCAAGCACTCTCAACTAGTTTCCCATTATTACAAGATATCATCGCACAAATCTCTCAACCATGATCCCACAAATCTCTCATATCTTGGATAAGATATGTCTTCATGATTTTCTCCTTAGGATAAGATATGCTTCCATGATTTTCTCCTTAGGATAGGATATGCCTCCATGATTTTCTCGATACGCCTCCATGATTTTCTCGATATGCCTCCATGATTTTCTCCGTAGAAAAAGGCTTGCATAATTATCTCCTTGATATGGTGGAGGAGATATTAATTCTTCACATATTTCCTACATCACAAAACTCACATATTCTTGAGATATATATAAAAATATGTACATTTTCTAATAATTAATCATAAATTCACTTATAATACAAAAATGAATAAAATGGAAAATAAGAAGGTGAAACCCAAGTGTATGTAGGAAAGTGATATGATAACATGTTAATGGGATGATGAAATGTAAGGAAAAAGGTGGATGAAAATATGACATTTTTGAGTCCCAACAGCTAGCTTGTCGGGAAATTGATGCCCTAGGTGCCCCAACTTGGCTAGACTTGAATGAAAGTGAAAGGATGTGATTTTTGGTGACTACCTCTTGGTAGATCAATGCCTTAGTCTTGGGAGAATGGAGTCTATGATGAAATATGAGTAGGATTCTTGATTCAGTCAAGGAGTCCTCAAGACCACTTCACTAGCCTTTTAGGTCAAGGAGAAGTAATCTTGTAGCTTTTATACTTCGATGTGCAAAGGAGATGGCTTATCAAGGTCGAGTTCTTCGATAGAATTACCGCTAGGAAATTTTGTTCACATTACGTGGCCCATACATTGAGAGATGTTATAATAGAGACAAAATTCCATAGTTTTAAGCAGTAAATGCACGCAACAATTAGCCCTAGAAATAGCGAAAAGTCCCAGTCCAATGTATATGAAAAAGTAAAGCAAGAATGACATTAAAAGCATGTACTTACATGTAACAGAGTATATCCAACAATCCATAATTGACAAAAGAGAAGCTCCGAGATAAGATAGACCAATATCCACACATCAAAATTCATCAATAAAGCTCCAATTCATCCTCTAGAAAAATTGCGAAATTCTCAAGAGAGAGAAGAGATCCAATCCAAAGTGATGATGAGCAAATGAACTCATCTCACTTGTATTTATACATGAATTAGGAGTTCGAATTAGCCTCCTTGGCCTACATAAGCCCCAAGAATAAAATAATGTTCTAATAATTCAACTTTTGGTGACAAACCCACCAAGCTAGCTCATAAATGAAAGAGTAAGCCTCTCAAGAGGTCAAATAATAATCTATGCATGTCATAGGGCCCTCTAAGAGGCCTAATGAGGTCCATGGGTGCCACAATGAAGAATATGACCCTCAAAAGCAGTGGACAAGGGGTTGACCCCTTGTAATAACCTGTGGTGCTCCAAATGACTTTTGGGGCCACAAAAGTGTCCTCATGGGTCTCCAAACAAATCGAAGATACCTGTAAATCCCCTACAAGGGCTAGGATGGTGGTGTAGGTGATGCCACATCATCGTGCAAGTCTTGGATCATTTGCCAAGTGTATGGTGCAAATATGGGGCCAACTGGGCATGATGGATCAAGTGCATCTTCCTTGTCCAATAAGTGAACCACGAGCAATCTCTGAATGGTTGTGGGGATCCATGGAGTGTTGTCTATTGCTGTGGAGGCCGATGGCTCTCAACGCACACCCTACATGTGCCAATATAGCACTTTAGAGGATTAGGACCCAGTATAGGGAGACAAAACCCAAAATGGAGACCATCTGCAATCTTGCATAAGATCCAATGCATCCCCTAGTCTTCCAATACAACAAGTCATTAGAGAAATCGAGTAAATGAGTCTACCAATCATGGACCACAAATGAGGACTTCATAATGGCCTGCCCTTCCATAATGGGCTTTGGGATGTGCCAATGTCTCCTGAACTCCAAATGGGGTTAACCAATAATCCTATTAGGTGGTTTCTACTTCTAAAGCGGATAATATAGTCAAGGTACATCCCTCAAAAGGTGGTGGCATGTGACAGATGGGTGAATGAAGTAGGGGATGAGAAGGGGCAACTTTGGGTCACATGCTGGGGTACAAGGGTGGCTAATAAGAGGGAAGCCCACACTTGGGTTTATGATGTATAGGAGGGAGGAATAGTGGTACATGAGGTGACCCCGACCTTGATTTTTCCACCCTTTTTATATTTGCCTTTTGTCTTTTTATGATTTTCTTTGATTAACTGCTCGGGGCTCAAGGGGTAAGAGCATGATGTATAAGATATAATAGTGAATACCCCCTTTTAAGGTGGGGTGGTTCATTGCCCACCAAGGGTTGGGACAATCATGGGTTCCTATGATGAAGGAGGCTCATAGAACTTGTAGGAACTAGGGTGATGGCCATGATGATGGGGTAGAGCTCATGTATTAGCTTTTGCCTACGTGCTAAATGTGTTTGTCCCGACCATCTTTTGCATTTTTTGGTACATTTTCTTGTTGAATGTGGGCATATATGCTTTTATCTTTCTTTTTAGTTGCATCAGCCTCCAGGCTTCGTTCCAGGCCTTGACCCAAGGTGTGGGCAAGGGGAAGGGGCATGCTAACCCTATGTGAACCTAGTGGAGGAATGTGGACCTAGGCGGGAGAAATGATGAATGGGGTAGTAATGAATGGAAAGAGGGTATTATAAGTGGATAAAGCAGTGGGACCACACAACCAAAATTTGGGTTTCCCATGAAATACCATCCCTAGAGCCAAATGGTCAGTAAAAGAGATCCCATGGGACTAACATCCAAGGTTAATACCTAAAAGGGGACTAGGGGACAAGAGCACAGACCTAGCCAATTCTTTCTGCCAAATCCCCCCATTAATCCATGCCTAGAAGTGTCCATGATAATAAAACCACAATACTCAATTTCCAAATGACAAGGCATACCTTTGGTTTGGGAGGCCCATCTTCAAACATAAGATCATGGCATATGGGCGAGAGACCACATGGATGGCTCAGGTGGCGGAGAAATGGCACAATGAGCAAGCTAGTGGCTGCAAGGGGCTGCAGGTTGAGGACCATCTTGGAGAAAAAAAATTTCTCCTAGGGATATTACCCACAAAATGGTGGGTAACAGGTCCTATAGGGCAACTATGAGGTCAAGGGCAATAAAGGAGCTATCGCCCATTGTCACCTCAGCGAAGGCTCCTTGCTCTTTACGGACTTTCACCGATGGGAGGAAACTTGGTATAATGAGGATCACGAAGATAAATGGATCAATGATAGGGTGAAAGGTGATGCTAGAAGCCTATTCACAAGAGAGGCTCAAATATATGGCTAGCTTTCTTTTAAAGAAAGATGAAAGGCTCTCTAGGAAGGGCTTAGGAGAACCCCAAGGGCTAGGATTTGAGTATATGATTTATCAAGGAGATTTCTAGACCCTAAGATCCTTGTGGAAACTTGTATACCAAGTGGTCTTTATGGAATTATTTTCAAAAGGTTACCTGACGACACGGGGCCAAGTGGATCCAGAATTAGGTCAAGGGGATGGAATCTATCAACCAAGGGTGTGCTTGACCTGATTAAGGGGGGGAGAAAGGGATTAAAGGAGAAATTTTCTTTGATTTTGATGCAATAATCCCAATGAGGTCACTAGCCAAGGGAAACCTAGGGCAAGAAATGGTCATCGAGCTAGGGTTTGCAATATCTCGAGGCCCCACCGTCGGATTTGCTTCAAATTTGCAAGGTCCCTAAAGCAAACTCCAACGCAGTTGTGGAGCAAAAATTGAAGTATTTGGATGGCTAGATTGTGAGATAAGTGATGCACTATGTGATCTATGTAGGCTAGGCCTAGAAAGAAAGAGAGAAGGTGCAAAAAAATGCTCTAAGGTGGTCACCTATGGAGGACCAATGCCTAGTCCTTTGGGAGAGATGGAGTCATGGAAGATCAAGAGTTTGGATTTATTTTCCACTTGTCAAGGAGGCCTAAAAAGCAACTTCGTTGGGCATTACGGCTTAATGGAAGGAGCTTCAAGGTCTTTATACTTCGTTCAACAATATTTGGCGACTTATCAAGACAAAATGTCTCTAGGAACATTCATTCATTCAAACATGGCCCATACATGATATATCACTATTTAGAGATGTTAGAAAATCAGAAAGGCAGAAAGATTTTCTTATACTTGATAATTACTTGTGATGTTCTTGACTTCTTATTAAATTTTCTTTATATCTTCTTTCTTTAGTTCATCAAGCAATTACCAAAGCGAAAGCATATAAAACAATGGACATCAGATATAGGCACTATGCCAGGGGAAACCCCCCTCAAGGGGAAAACCCAGTCAAAGTTCTCTTCCTTTCAATAGTATTCTTTGAGACTGTTCACCCTAGACAAAGACCAAACGTTCCCTCCACACCAAGTCAGCCTCCCAAATCTTTGACCTCTTTTCCTGCAACTTTGATTATGTAGCAGCTTCCGACGTCTGGCAGCTTCCGGGATTAGCGAAACTTGGAAGACTTCGATCTCTTAAACTAGGGCATGAAATGGAGAGAGAGAGGCACCAAAGTTTCATTTTTCTTCTTCTCCTTCGACTCCACCCAACTCGCACTTCCTTTGGATACCTTAGACCCACTTCGCACTTCTTAGACTTCCTTAGGGATATCGAACTTGCTTGAGATGAGATGCACCAATGAATTCGACTTGCTTCTATTTATAGGCTTCAAGGGAGGTCAAGTTGATGTCCTTAGACTGACTTGATCTCTTCTAGGCCGACTTGGTGTGGAGGATACATAAACTACATTTGACTCAATACTAAACCTTTTGACATGATTCAAAAGCCCAAGGAGGGTCTCTTTAAAAGTACAATGACTCTATTGACTCAGAATAAATCCTAGAAGTCCTTAATGGGGACTTTGACCTAAAACATGATGATCCAAGCATGAAACCCATGCTTTAATAAGTCATAATAATAATAATTATTATTATTTTCTTTATTCTTTTGACTAGTACATTACAAGATGACTCGAATACATTAAATGAAGACCGAACTTAGTTACATTTTTCAACATTCCCTCTTAACTAGGGAGGTATTCATCATATACAAGTATAAGGAAGAACTCAACTATATGAAACATGAAGAGCTTTAGGCATTGCAATGCCATGGACTAGATTCCTGACCAGGGCAATCTATCCATTGGTCTCTCAACAGTTTATGTTAGGCCCCTACACTAGTAGTATAGGGGCCCCTATACTACTAGTGTAGGGGCCTAACAGTTTAGGCACTGCAATGCCATGGATTAGATTCCTGACTGGGGTAATTTATCCAAGTGGGAATAATATGGAGTCAAGCTTTCAACCTCTCTAGGTACCATCAGGGTTACTTGCTAACCATCAACCCAGAAATCCAGGTGCGTGTAATGTTGATTTGGGGTAGCATTAGATGTGCTCTAGCCACGAGAATTGGTGGAGAGGCTAAAGCACATGAGATCTCCAATACCCAGAAATGGTTTGGGCAGAAGCTAACCAGTTTGGGAGATATTAAAATAATTAATATTTTTAATGAGTTAGAATGGTCCAAAAGTCATGGATCAAGCCAGATCTAATCTTAGCCATTGATTAAGGACTTAATCTCGGCTGTTGAATTGTCAACGAGAAAAGTATAAGGGGAGGCTTGAGGGTCACTTGGACAACACACCGAGTTGATCAAGAATTCGATTTTCTGGGGCAGGGCTTGCCGAGGAAATTGAAGGAGTGATTAGAGTTGCAGCTGAGGGGCAGTGAATACAGAAGCAGAGAGGCAGATAGGGTATCGGGAGCATCAGCGCAAAAGTCGGGAGAGAGGGATGCAGAGCTAGCGAGAGGCCACGCAGAACCAATTAGGGCCCACGCAGAGGCAGCCAGGAGCTGCGCAGTGCTAGAGAGAGCCAGCGTGGGTGACGTAGAGGCTCTAGAGGTTGACGCAGTGCCTCCAGAGGCTGACACAGGGCGAGTTGGGGTGATGCTGGGCCAGGGAGGCTGACGCAGTTCTTAGAGGCAGACGCTGGAGATTTCGTGGGGCATATTGCAGCTGAGAACTATGGGATTGTTCGTACAAGATTTTAGCTAGAATATCTGTCTCTGAATGAGAGGTACTACTGCCGAGATCATTCTCTGTTGAGTGAGACAGTTTGGCACCCAGACTGTATTTTGAAACTGCTTAATAATAAAACCCTCAAATAGCTGCACCGATTTTCCCGCATTGGGTTTTTCCGGGGACATTAGTCCAAAAACAACGGTGTCACTTGTTTGCTTTTTTTTTCCTTCAGTTGATGATCTGTAATGTGTTGAACATGTACTTGTATTTATTTACATGGTAAATAACTTGTTAATTAAACAAAACAAGTAGGTAGAAATAAATCAGAAAGTACATGAAGGATTTCTAACAGTTAGACTTAGAAATTCCAACATGTAAGAGCTCAAAGACCAATGCCACCTTTCCAACTTCGGGACCTATACATCAACACAAAGTGCCGACAACACACATTTCAAGAAAATCATTTCTAATACATTATAAGAGTCTTGCTTACACATTCCACCAAACCCTAATGAGTTAGGGTTTCAGTATAAGAACATAGCAAATCCAAAATTACCAAAACTTTGAAGGTTCGCAATTTTAGACTTTATCATTCAACTCTAACAAGTTAGGTTTCTATGATCATACCAAAAATCCCAAACATGACATTATCAATTAAGACTTCAAATAACATTTCTCAATAACCCTAAGCAGTTTAGGGTTTCAAACATTCACATTAGCATACCCTTAGGTTAGGGTTTTCCAGAGAACCTATCAAGGGTTCTATAAAATCAGTTAAGAATATGCGTGGGGTAGATTTATCAAGTGATGAATCACCCAAAATAAGAATCAAATATGATTCAATATAGCTAGACATAACACTATTAGTAAAAGATTTACAAATGAACAAAACATTTAAAGAAATCAATGTTTTGTAGTTTAAGGCACAACTTTGACAAACCTTACCTTGGGTGGCTTTCTTCAATACTCCTTGAGGGTATAGCAGATGTTTTCCTAATCAAGACAATAGAGGGAGAATGGTGATTAGTGTTAATATAATAAAAAACTTAAACTAGTACATGAAACAAAAACTAAAAGGAAATGAGATACTTATGTTTGGGAGATGTTGGGGGCTCCCTCCAAAGCTTTCGAGGGATACCTATAAACTTATAAAACAACAGAAGATGTATTTTCCAAAAGCATGTTAAAACCTATAGATTTTAAAACATCAAAAATACAAAATAGGACATCCAAGACTAAAAACAAAGGACTTAGTAGTGCAGGTCCCTTATGTCAGATTCTTTGGGTTTGGATTTCTTTGAATATGCTTCTTTAGCAATGTTAGCATGATCTCTTTCTCTCTTATTATTTCTTGCGTTTTCGAGACAATCACTTCTATAGTGACCCTTCTTATGACATTGAAAACATTCTACCTTGGACATGCCAACTTTCTTCCTTGGTCCTTTCTGTTAGAGTCGGTCTAGTAGCCCTCCACCAGAGATCAAAGCTCTTTGCATTTCATGATTAGGTGTCCCATCAATGTGATCATGTTGCATTCCGTTAGGCATGCCATAACTCTGGTAGAGGAGTTTGTGTCTTTTATTCCCCTCCTGTTTGACACTGCTGGTTCAAGTTTGCTTAAGTAAATAAAATCTTCAAAGGGTCATTCATCTTGTTTTAACTTTTGAAGTCTTAGGTCTAGGGTTGAGTCAATTTTTGTCTTGAGAGGTCATAAAGGCCAGCAGGCTAGAGGGATGTCCTTCATAAAGCATCATTTCAATAATTCTCAATCATTGTACAGCTAAATTTTCACCTTATTTTCAAAACTCTGTTTTTGAAAAAACAAAGGTCATTATCTTGTTTTTGTAAAAATTGTCAAAATTTCAAATTCTCCAAATGTTGAAGCGCAACCTTGGTCTCCTTTGCCAAAGCATCTTAGAAGCTATCCCTGCAAAAATTTTCAGAAGAAATCATCATTTCAATCAATTTTTTCAAAGAAAGGAAACCAGAAGTCAGAGCCAATTAATTCAAAAAAGTGTCAACACTCAAACATTATAAAGTGGGTTTTGGGCAAATAAAAATCTAAAGGGAGCCTATAAAAGCACATCACTCTTCATTAGCAACTCATTTGCCTCTCACAAGCTAAGAGAATCCTTGTAAAGGCGATTTTAAGAGTCATTGAGCAAATTGGGCAGTTTCAGAGGCGCGCTATGCATCAGGGAGGGCGCGCCACGCATCAGAGGCGCGCTACGCATCAGGCTGCCTTTCTCAGAGCAAAATTGCACATGCGCTACGCGTCAGAGGGGCGCTACGCGTTGGGCCAAGCGCGCTACGCGTTGGGTTTTTCGCCTAACAAACTGTCAGCAAGCTACCAAATCCACTTTTCTCTCAAGTAAATTGCAGCATTTGAAAAGTCAAACAGCAGTTAATTGGGTGCAAAGTCAACATTACATTTCAGCCATCTTGCCTTCAAAACCATGTCAGAAACCGAATCAGATTATCAACAGAGTTATGAAAGTGATTCAACACCAGAGGTAGAAGTGCCAAGGAGGCATCACAAGGGTGGTAAAGGTGGTCGGCATGTCAGGGAGGAGCCCACCTCTTTAGCTCATTTGCAAGCTTGTCCACTTGCAATGACATGTTTTCAGTATCAATCATGCTTTGGATAGTGTGAGCGGATCTCACAAATTCAACATCACAGAGAACTAGTCCGCTTGTTTGTCCTACATTTACACAATGGTCATGTGAACCTTGCAGGAGTGGACTTCACCCTATCACCCGAAATTGTTGCTCAAGCCACCGGGATACCAAATGTTGGAGAAGAGTGGAACAAGCGCCAGCAGCTAGACAGATTTCATTATCAACCATATATCAAACACGGGTGTATGAGGCACCTTACTGCTGTTTTTCCCTTTAGATTCCTAAGGGATGAGTATGCACCCTTGATGAGGCTCATTATGCGCTATTTCACTTGTGAGGGCAGATTTTCACGTTTATATTCGTACCATATCCATATGTTGATGCATTTCACCCGGGTACGAATGATGAACATCCCATTTTTCATGTGCCGAAATATAAAGAGAATGGTGCCCTTAGTGCAAAGGAAGAGCCCCGCACAGCAACGCAAGAGTATATATCATTATGCACTGATCGAGATCATAGTGATGCATCAGTTGGCACAACAGGGTATTGCTTGGGAGGATTTCATCTCTCGCGACTTCTTCACGGTGCCACAACCACCCCCTGAGATTATCCATGATGAGGGAGGGCCTTCACATCAGTTGCACATTCTAGATCTCGAGCATGTCAGCACCCCAGCATGTGTTACATATCAGAGAGGCCACAGTGCCTTATTTGCATCTGCACGGCGAGTATTATCTCCACACTAGGTGGAATGGGTCTCGCCTTCTTCATCCGCACAGCGAGTGTTATCTCCACATCAGGTGGAAGGGGCCTCGCTTTCGACAGCAGCACAGGTACAGGAGAGGGGCAAGCAGCCCATGATTGATGAGGGACCATCAGGTGATCCGGACATAGACATCATTGACCTTGACATCAGTTCTCCTAGCTCGGAGCCAAAGGAGATCATTCAGCAACTAAACGCTGGAAATCACTTGTTGCAGCAAAAGTTGGAAATGGCAAATTGGACAATCAAATACTTAGAGCAGCGCAACAAACAGTTAGAGGATGAACACACTCTTGATGAGTTGCGGAGGATCCGAGAAGACCGGAACTTGGCTCGCAAGAGACCCGGTGATTTGACACCTATTGAGCAAGGGTCTATGCTCATCCGGGTGAACACTCATTTAGAGAAGTTGCTAGCTAAGGCAAACAGGGACAAAGATATGCTCCGCCACATGAAGAATCATTATTGGGCCCGCATGCATGTGTGCAAAGCGAAAATGAAGGTACTTAAAGGACGATTGGCCAAGGCACTAAAACGGAGGAAAAGGCCCGATCCACTTCAGATTTTGGCTGAAGCCTCCTTGAAGGAGCATGGTGCTCAATGATACACCCCCAGCTCAAAATTCAGAAAATTTGGAGCAATTTTGGTCAATTTTGAATTTTTTTGCTAAAAACAGGTTTTTGCCCTCAACGCGTAGCACGCCGCGCGCTACCCTGAAGATGGGGAGGTCCATTTCACAAAAACTCTGCATTTTTGGATTTGTCATGACAAATTACACTTGCTCAGCCACTGCCAAGACATTTCATTGAGGTTTGGGCCCCCAAAAGGTCAAAAAACAAGCAAAAAATGACCTTCTGCCACTTTTTGGACACATAGGAAGCAGTCTTGGGAGATTGCATTTTTGGAGGGGCAAATGGGCACCAAATTGAGAAATTCCACTTGGGCTGAAGAGTAGACATCCAGACCTTTCCAACAAGCCTACTTGAGCTTCATTTGGATGCCGAGAAGTGCCCCAAAAGTGGGCTCAAAGGCGCGCTACGCGTTGAGAAATGGCGCGCTACGCATCAGGACATTTTCTCAATTTTTCATCTTCAGCTCAGGAAAACGCAACATTTGACCAGTTTTGACTTTTCATGGGATTTTTCACCCTCTTTGATGTAATTAATGTATTTTCATGTTGACATGATACTTTTTTACCTATTCTAGAAGATTCATTCATAAAATAGCAAAAAATTAATGAATGAATTGGTTTCCTAACTTATAGAGGCAAGTTGTTTTGACTGTCTAGATTGTAGTGCTCAGTTTAGAATTGGTTGAAACAGCTCCTAGGATGATGAGCTCGACCCCTAGAGGCAAGGAAATGTGTTAGCTTGCCTATATTATGTACTTTCTTAGTCATTTTCATGGTTGGACTCTTGAGGGATAAGCTTAGACTGTATTACTCTTTGTATCTCTGCAATTTTGGCAAAGGAAAGACCAGGCTTTTGCAGCACTATTTGGGATTCCTATGGTGATTTGTGTTGATGGTGTGTTTCTCTCATGTACTTGTAAGTTTGTTATGTGTATCATTTTCTTACTCTTCTCTTCTGCAAATTAAGTAAATGAAGTGTTAAGGTAGGATTCATGGTTTCTATGCTCTGCCTTTAAGTTTGCTTAATATCTATGTTTTCATCTGTTTAAGGAGAACTCTTGATGGTTTCTTGCTCTCCTTAGCTCCTCACCAGTCATACCTATCCATTCAGCTCCTTCAAAGGCATCAAGATAATCTCCTACCTTGCCCCAAAAAGACCTCTGCAAAAACTGTGTCTCATCCCCGCACCCAAAATTGCCGTGCTCAGTTTTCCAACAAAACCCTAAAAATTTGAAATCAAACTTTCCCTATCAGTTTACTAGCCTAAAATCAGTGTTCTTTATTGGTCATCTCAGCCCTTTGAAAACCTTTTTCCGAGATAGACCCGGAGAGAGCCCTCTCCTGTCCTCGTAGGGCTAGCTACGAGGCTAAGTGGTTTGATGTTGCCTTGGATTTTGCCTTCTTCAGCCTGAGGCCAAATTCGAGCGCTAACATATTGGCGACCATACTGGGGAAGAACAAATGGTTTGCTTGTTGATGTCATTTGTTTTATAAGCTACAGACGGAGCCTGAAGTTATGCCAGGTAGCCTTCGAAACGCTTTTGCTTTGCATTAGCGAAAGTAGATAAACGCTGCTTCAGTCAATCTCCGGTCTAGCTTGTAAACGTGACATTTAACTTGTTAATTACCCCAGTACATGTATCAAGTTCAGATCTGATTGTTGATGGTGGACAACGATCAGGCATAAGAAGGCTCAAATCATTCATCTGACGACTTCATTCACTGACAAATTCAGAAATCAATGCTTCATGGTAACTTCACTGCAGGGAGATCAGTGGCTGTGAGATTTTCAAGATGGACCGAATCACAAGAAGATATGCTCCCATGAGCCGAGATCACATCCTTGGTTTTCCAAATAAAATTCCGAAGGTAGATTGGTCAAGGAATTTGCCTACATTTAAAGATGATGGTAGGAAGGACGCTGCTTTACATCTGGTTAGATTTCACATGCATATTCGCAAGTTGAAAGTTGATTTTCCTGAAGATTGCTTGATGAAGATATTCCTGGCCACTCTGGAAGGTGAAGCCCAATCCTGGTATGAAAATTTGCCGCTGGCCTGTATTTACTGTTTAAAGGATTTTCATGCCTTGTTCATTGAAAAATATCAAGCATCTTATCCATCATTAAATTTAGTTCATGACTGTTGCAAACATGCTTCTACTTTTATTGAAAGCCTTGAGAAATATTATGAAGATGATAATTTTATGGATGATGAGATCATGGAGGTTTTGTATGAGAATCCATTTCAGCAACATGATGAGAACCTAGTGGATACCCATCAATATGATCAGGATATTTTGCAGCGGAATCAAGATCAACAGGTTGAAGATGGTCATATGGCTGTAATTGATGAAAGAGAAGAGCTTGTTTCAGATCTGCCCACAGAAGAAGATCAGATTGCAGAATGTGATAATGTTAGGATAGCTACTTCAGAACTACATTCAGATTGTGATGACCAAGCATACCTTGTGCTGAATCCTGAAAAGGAGAGTTTTGTTGTTGAGGTCATAGACAGAGTTTTGGATTCAGATGTTCATGAACAACAGAATGAGATCTTTGTGCAAGTAAGTGATGAATCTCCTTTCAATAACTCAGTAATAAATGATAGTTTGAATGCCCTGTCATATGAAGATAATTACTGTTTAAGCAGAAGAAAACAAAAGGCATTGTCTCCTTTGTCTGAAGATGAGATAGATCTACTTTTGAGAGGTCTTGTTACAGCCCAAGCTACAGCAAATTTGCAGTGCACACATAGTCAGGAAAGTGTTGGTGAAACTTCTTCCTCTTTTGAAAAAGATCACTGTCTTGTAGATCAGCAAAAAGATAATTTTTTCTTTCACAAAGATGATAAGGCTGTCATGTTTGATAATCTCGAAGATTGTTTTTTGTTTAAGAATGACCTACAACACATTCACACCACAGAAGATCAAAACATTCAGGATTTCCATTTAGATTCCTCTTCATATGTTTCATGTGCTGAAATGTTTTTTCAAGAAGAGATCTGCTCATCCATTTGTTCAGAGTTTTTTGAAGCCCATGAGCATACTTTTACCGAAGCACATGATAAAGACAGATCAGAATCAGAAGAGAAGGACACCTTGATATTTCAGCAGGAGGTGGCAATGGCAAATCTTCATGTTTTTTACGATCCTCTAGCAAGTTTGTTACAACCAGCAATGAAAGTGTTTATTACAGTGTTTTGTTGCAGCCATGGTCAACTATGTTTTTGGATGCCCAGTGATAGGTTTGTACTGTTGACCAGAAGATCTGATAAGAAGAATCAGTCAAGAAGCCATCTTCTTGATTGGTTGCATTGGCATTTTGATATATTTTGAGGATATATTGTCTTGTAAGAAACATAGGTGGTTGTCATCATGATTTCAAATCTTGATGGATTGCTGCCCTTCATAAAGCTTTGTAAAGTCTTGTTTTAAGTCAGTCATGAGTCATTTGTGTTTGGTCTGTTGAGTGAGTTTTTTCAAGTTATTTGTTTGCCATCGAGTCGGTTTGAGTCAAGCTTCAGTTAAGTTTCAGTCAGTTTTCAGTCAAGTTTTCATTCAATAAATGTGTCAAAGTTTTGTGTCAAAGGTGGAAATAATGACTCCATCGCCCAATGGTTGAAAGCACTGGTCTGTTCTCCCAGAGGTCTGAGGTTCTTGGCATCTCCAAGGAGCTACCGTCCCCATTGGAGCCAATGTTAGAGTCGGTCTAGTAGCCCTCCACCAGAGATCAAAGCTCTTTGCATTTCATGATTAGGTGTCCCATCAGTGTGATCATGTTGCATTCCGTTAGGCATGCCATAACTCTGGTAGAGGAGTTTGTGTCTTTTATTCCCCTCCTGTTTGGCACTACTGGTTCAAGTTTGCTTAAGTAAATAAAATCTTCAAAGGGTCTTTCATCTTGTTTTAACTTTTGAAGTCTTAGGTCTAGGGTTGAGTCAATTTTTGTCTTGAGAGGTCATAAAGGACCAACAGGCCAGAGGGATGTCCTTCATAAAGCATCATTTCAATAATTCTCATCATTGTACAGCTAAATTTTCACCTTATTTTCAAAACTCTGTTTTTGAAAAAACAAAGGTTGTTATCTCGTTTTTGTAAAAATTGTCAAAATTTCAAATTCTCCAAATGTTGAAGCGCAGCCTTGGTCTCCTTTGCCAAAGCATCTTAGAAGCTATCCCTGCAAAAATTTTCAGAAAAAATCATCATTTCAATCAATTTTTTCAAAGAAAGGAAACCAGAAGTCAGAGCCAAATTAATTCAAAAAAGTGTCAACACTCAAACTTTATAAAGTGGGTTTTGGGCAAATAAAAATTTAAAGGGAGCCTATAAAAGCACATCACTCTTCATTAGCAACTCATTTGCCTCTCACAAGCTAAGAGAATCCTTGTAAAGGCGATTGTAAGAGTCATTGAGCAAATTGGGCAGTTTCAGAGGCGCGCTACGCATCAGGGAGGGCGCGCTACGCATTAGGCTGCCTTTCTCAGAGCAAAATTGCACATGCGCTACGCGTCAGAGGGGCGCTACGCGTTGGGCCAGGCGTGCTACGCGTTGGGTTTTTCGCCCAACAAACTGTCAGCAAGCTACCAAATCCACTTTTCTCTCAAGTAAATTGCAGCATTTGAAAAGTCAAACAGCAGTTAATTGGGTGCAAAGTCAGCATTACATTTCAGCCATCTTGCCTTCAAAACCATGTCAGAGACCGAATCAGATTATCAGCAGAGTTATGACAGTGATTCAACACCAGAGGTAGAAGTGCCAAGGAGGCATCACAAGGGTGGTAAAGGTGGTCGGTATGTCAGGGAGGAGCCCACCTCTTTAGCTCATTTGCAAGCTTGTGCACTTGCAATGACATGTTTTCAGTATCAATCATGCTTTGGATATTGTGAGCGGATCTCACAAATTCAACATCACAGAGAACTAGTCCGCTTGTTTGTCCTACATCTACACAATGGTCATGTGAACCTTGCAGGAGTGGACTTCACTGTTAGGATATTCCGACACATAGGAAATAGTTAAGTTCAACTTGGTCTAGTATAGAGTTAGGTATAGAGTTAGGTAAAGTGTGTTTCTTTACCGTTGTACATTTTGTAACTTACAATCCGACGGTCACGATATGTAGTGATCCGACGGTTCACTCTCTCCTCAGTATTACCGACACTTGATCCGTGGCTTGACATCCGATTGGTCCATGAGTTCTATTTAAAGCGCATGGAGGGTCATTGTTCGGGTAATCCGTGCATGAGAGAAGCTTATGTAAATTTTCATTCTTTGATTAATAAATTGCCTGTAGTAGCCACGTTGGCGCAGGCCGTGGACTGTTTCCCTCTTTGAGGGTTTTAACCACGTCAAAAATACTGGTGTATTGATCTGTGATCTGGTTGTGAGCGGTGTCCTTTTGGTGTTCTTTTTGAGGAACTTACCCTGTAAATTCCTACATGGTATCAGAGCTATTTGAGGGCTGCGTCCGTTGGTGATACAAATCTGAAGCCGGTAGAACTGCATGCGGCTGTCGTTTCCTAGATCTGTTGTTTCTGACTGCTTTCGGGCCGAGAGGACTGCTCTGTTGCGTTTGGAGCATCTGTTCCAGTGAGGAACCCCTTTCGTTTCACGCGAAAAGGTTTCCGGTAGCCCTAGCTGCATCATTTTTCAGATCGGGAGGTATACAGTGTTTTTGCAGTTTACTGTTATTTTCTCTGCTTATTTCGGTTTCGGTTTATTTAGCCCTTTTTTTTAACCGGATCTATACCTTTCATTTCTGCGTATGCTCTTTGCCCTGCGACTCTGTGCGATCTGGGGAAATCAGAAACAAAAAGGAATGATTTTTCTCATGCGTATGCTCTTTTCCCTGCACCTTAGTGTGATCTCGGAAAATTAGAAACATTGAGAAAAATATTTAGTTTTTCGGCTAAAGCTAACTTTGAGCCGCAAGGTTCATTTTTTTAAAATATCTAGTTTTTTGGCTAAAGCTAACTTCGAGCCACAAGGTTTGTTTTTCTTTGCATATTCGTGTTGGGTTTTGTGTTTTGTAGGGAAAAAGAGCTTTCTCAAGGCAAGCACGCAAACCAAGGCTCCCCCCTCTCTCTCTCAAATTTTTTGTATAGATCAATTGGTTCAAAGCTATTTTAAGAGAGTATAGGTGTTGGGTTCAAGTCTCCATTTTGTGGGGGCGGATTTTTTCATTCCCGCACATTCGCGCACTTTGCCGGCAACTTCAACAAATTTTTTTCAAAAAGCCATAACTTCTTCATCCGGAAGCCTTTTTCAGAGCCGTTTTTTTTAAAACAGCCTAATTTTTCGAGATCTATCCATTGGAACACTTACTTTCAACATCTTCAGCTTCAGTTTTAAAAAAAAAAATGGAAAGTCCATGCCAAGTCATTCTTAACAGCACTAACTACTTCCAATGGATAGCCTACATGGAAGATTTACTTAGAAGTAAAGGTCTCTACAGAATAGCCACAGACCAAGAGAAGAAACCAAAAGATGAAGACAAGGCTGCAAAATGGGAAAATAGACAAGATCAAGCACGTGGTTTGATAGGGATGTCTATTTCTCCTGATCTTAGATTCCATATTGCAGAATTTGAGACTCCTCATGAAGCATTGGAAAAAATCACTAAAGTTTTTGGGATTAAAAATGAAATTAGAGGCCATCAACTTGAAAATGAGTTGCTTACTTTGGATCCTAATAATTTTTTTTGCATTGAAGATTTCTTGTCCAAATTCAAGACCCTTAGATATCTCTTGGAAGGTGTTAAGGTTAAGAAAGAAGATAGTAACCTTATTTATTCCATCCTTACTAAGTTGAGACCAGCCTACTCTGTATTTGTTTCCACTTTCCATTCTACAAGGGAAGCTTTCATTTGTCAAGGAAAAGACTACAAGGCCCCTTCCTTTGACTCCTTTTGTGATTCCTTAATAAGAGAACAAGAAAAACTCTTACACCTTGGTCTTCTTAATCTTGGAAACTCTTCCAAGAAAGCGTCAGCCGCCCAGCAGCAACCAAATTCAAAGAATCCTAAGAAGTCATATCCTAAAAAGAATGGTCCTAAACCAAACAAGGGTCCTAAGCAAACTCAGCTTCAAAATGAAAGATCATTTCAGGAAAATGATAAGACCAATAAAAACAAATGGAAGAAGACTGATAGACATTGTAACTTTTGTAATCGAGATGGCCACTTAGAATCTAAATGCTTTAAGAAGATGGAAGCCTTGAAAGCCGCAATGAAGAAACATAACATCCATGTGGAGCATACTTCAACTTCAACTTCCGGAATGGCACTTTCTGCATGTCGTTGTCAATCATCTCAGTCTGGCTATGCATTAAATGTATTTCTTCTTTTCCTTCTCATGAGTGGCTCATTGATTCTGGAGCCTCTTATCACATGGCAAAAAACCAAGCCATGTTTTCTTTTTTAAATGATTGTAACACCAAAAATATATATGTTGGTGATGATAGATCTCTTAATGTTGTAGGGACTGGAACTGTTCATCTAGACAATGGTCAGTTTAATGATGTATTATGTGTTCCAACCTTATCCTGCAACCTTCTATCTGTATATCAGGTAACTCATTCAGGTGAAGGTAAAATTGTTGAATTTTCATCTCATGATGTTGTAATCAAGGATCTAAGAGATCCTAAACAGATTCTAGCTACTGGTATTGCTGATGATTCCACAAGGTTGTATAAGTTTCACAACTTTGGGTCATCAAATCTTCCCTCAGTATTTGTTGCTCATAATGATGAAGTGAGCAAACTTTGGCATGAGCGATTTGGTCACTTAAACTATCGCTCCCTTCAGCATCTATGTAAAGAAAATATGGTGACAGGTCTTCCTATGGTATCTTGCAGAGATGGTGTTTGTTCCGGATGTGTACTCGGAAAACATCATCGGGACAGTTTTGACAAACGTGCCTCTTGGCACGCCTCAGCCCCTTTACAGCTTGTGCACAGTGATTTATGTGGTCCACTTCCTGTTGCTTCATTCTCCGGCTGCAAGTATTTCTTAACTTTCATTGATGATTTCTCTAGACGCACTTGGGTATACTTCTTAAAACTCAAGAGCGAAGTATTTAACACATTTTTGGCCCTCAAAGTCTTTGTTGAAAAATAATCTGGACATCAAATTCTTAAGCTAAGAACTGATAATGGTGGAGAATATGTTAAAAACACATTCATCAACTTTTGCACCGAAAATGGAATTCAAATGCAACATACTGTTCCATACACTCCACAACAAAATGGTGTAGCTGAAAGGAAAAATCGTACCTTAAAGGAAATGGCTAATTGTATGCTGCAATCTAAAGGACCCAGTCTTAGTTTTTGGGCCGAAGCAATTAATTGTGCAAATTATATAATCAATCGCACTCCTACTAAGGTTCTAAAGAATATCACTCCAGAAGAAGCTTGGAGTTCCATTAAACCAGATGTAAGTCACTTTCGTGTTTTTGGAAGTGAAGCATGGGCCCATATTCCAGATGAAAAGCATAAAGCTTTAGAACCTAAGAGTGAGAAATGTACTTTTGTTGGATATTCTGAAGATGTAAAAGGTTATAGACTTATTCCATTTAAGTCCCAAAATGTTATCATTAGAAGAGATGTAAAATTTGATGAAAATAAATCGGCCTGCGAGCCTAGTCCGGCGGATGTGCCACCTCTTCCTATCTCTTCTACTTTTGAAAACATTTCTTCTTCAGATGATGAAAGTGAGGATGATAATCCTCCCCCACCTTCTCAGGATCCTCAACTTCCAAGATGGGTCCGTGCTACTTGGGATGCAGCAGGTGATCTTGCCGGTGATCCTACAGATCAGCGACGTACACGTTCTCAGTTTGAAAGAGCCTCTTCTTTACTGGCTCAAGCTCCAGTAAATCATGATCCTGACACTTTTGTAGAAGCTTTAGGCCATCCACATTGGGAAGCAGCTATGAATGAAGAATATCATTCATTGTTGACAAATGATACATGGGATCTTGTTCCTCTACCAAAGGGACGCAAACTTGTTAGATGTAAATGGGTTTACAGAACCAAGTATGGACTAGATGGGAAAGTTGATAAACATAAAGCTCGTCTTGTTGCTAAGGGTTTTTCACAGGTTGAAGGCATTGACTACACTGAAACCTTCTCCCCTGTTGCCAAAATGAACTCTATCCGCCTTGTTCTTTCCCTTGCTGCCTCTTTAAAATGGGAAGTCCATCAGATGGATGTTAAATCTGCCTTCTTGCATGGGGACTTGCATGAAGAAATCTATATGGAACAACCCATTGGCTTCATCCAAACAGACTCCAGCCTTGTATGTCGACTTAAGAAATCTCTCTATGGTCTCAAGCAAGCTCCTCGGGCTTGGTATGCCAAAATGGATAGCTTTCTTTTAGAATCTGGCTTTTCTCGGTGTTATACTGTCTACACCAAGAAAGTGGGCAACTCTCTTATCATCCTTGTTCTTTATGTTGATGATCTTATTCTTACTGGTAGTGATCCCAACCTTATCAACCATGTGAAGTCCAACCTTAAAAAGAAATTTGAAATGACAGACTTAGGACACTTACACTATTTTCTCGGTCTTCAAGACTTGCAATCCAAGGAGGGTATTTCCCTTTCCCAGTCCAAGTATGCTTGTGATATTCTTCGTCATTTTCACATGGAAGACTGTAAGCCAACCCCTTCTCCCTTTCAGTCTGGAGTCAAACTTTCAGTCTCTTGTACTTCTCCTGAAGTTGATGCTACCTTATACCGTCAACTTGTAGGAAAACTCTTGTATTTAACCCATACTCGTCCTGATCTTTCCTTTGCTGTTGGCCTTGTTGCTCGTTTTATGCAAAAACCCCCGTGAAAGTCATTGGAAAGCAGCCAAAAGAATACTTCGTTATGTTCGAGGTACACTACAGTTTGGGATTCATTACAGTGCCAAAGCAGCTCCTCTATTAGTTGGTTTCACTGATTCTGATTGGGCTGGTGACCCTGATGATCGGAAGTCTACTGCCGGTTATGTCTTCACTCTTGGTTCAGGACCTATTACATGGGCTTGTAAGAAACAGGGTGCCATTTCTCTTTCGTCAGCAGAAGCAGAGTATCGTGGTGCCGTGGAAGCTAGTAAGGAAGCCTTGTGGCTTCGTCAGATCCTATCAGAGTTTGGCTTTGAGCAGCAGCATCCAACCACACTTTGGTGTGATAATCAAAGTGCCATTCAGCTATGCAATGATCCAGTCCAGCATCAGCGCAGTAAACACATTGAACTACACATGCACTTCATCAGAAAGCTCATTCATGACCATGTTCTTGAAGTGCAATATTGTTCAACAGATGATCAGGTTGCAGACATCTTCACAAAGGCTCTCACAGAGGCGAAGTTCACTAAACTTCGATATATGCTTGGAGTTCAGGAAGTTGTCACTAAGGGGGGATAGGCTCTAGTGCCTCCTTCCTTCTCCTATTGTGTCATATTTGTAAATCCTTCAATCCTATCCCAAGTTGTTCTTAAGGGGGGATGTTAGGATATTCCGACACATAGGAAATAGTTAAGTTCAACTTGGTCTAGTATAGAGTTAGGTAAAGTGTGTTTCTTTACCGTTGTACATTTTGTAACTTACAATCCGACGGTCACGATATGTAGTGATCCGACGGTTCACTCTCTCCTCGGTATTACCGACACTTGATCCGTGGCTTGACACCCGATTGGTCCATGAGTTCTATTTAAAGCGCATGGAGGGTCATTGTTCGGGTAATCCGTGCATGAGAGAAGCTTATGTAAATTTTCATTCTTTGATTAATAAATTGCCTGTAGTAGTCACGTTGGCGCAGGCCGTGGACTGTTTCCCTCTTTGACGGTTTTAACCACGTCAAAAATACTGGTGTATTGATCTGTGATCTGGTTGTGAGCGGTGTCCTTTTGGTGTTCTTTCTGAGGAACTTACCCTGTAAATTCCTACATTCACCCTATCACCCGACATTGTTGCTCAAGCCACCGGGATACCAAATGTTGGGGAAGAGTGGAACAAGCGCCAGCAGCTAGACAAATTTCATTATCAACCATATATCAAACGCGGGTGTATGAGGCAGCTCACTTCTGTTTTCCCTTCAGATTCCTAAGGGATGAGTATGCACCCTTGATGAGGTTCATTATGCGCTATTTCACTTGTGAGGGCAGATTTTCACGTTTATATTCGTACCATATCCGTTTGTTGATGCATTTCACCCAGGTACGAATGATGAACATCCCATTTTTCATGTGCCGAAATGTAGAGAGAATGGTGCCCTTAGTGCAAAGGAAGAGCCCCGCACAGCAACACAAGAGTATATATCATTATGCACTGATCGAGATCATAGTGATGCATCAGTTGACACAGCAGGGTATTGCTTGGGAGGATTTCATCTCTCGCGACTTCTTCACGGTGCCACAGCCACCCCCTGAGATTATCCATGATGAGGGAGGGCCTTCACATCAGTTTCACATTCTAGAGCCCGAGCATGTCAGCACCCCAGCATGTGTTACATATCAGAGAGGCCACAGGGTCTTATTTGCATCTGCACGGCGAGTATTATCTCCACACCAAGTGGAAGGGGTCTCGCCTTCTTCATCAGCACAACGAGTGTTATCTCCACATCAGGTGGAAGGGGCCTCGCTTTCGACAGCAACACAGGTACAGGAGAGGGGCAAGCAACCCATGATTGATGAGGGACCATCAGGTGATCCGGACATAGACATCATTGACCTTGACATCAGTTCTCCTAGCTCGGAGCCAAAGGAGATCATTCAGCAACTAAAGGCTGAAAATCACTTGTTGCAGCAAAAGTTGGAAATGGCAAATTGGACAATCAAATACTTAGAGCAGCGCAACAAACAGTTAGAGGATGAACACACTCTTGATGAGTTGCGGAGGATCCGAGAAGACCGGAACTTGGCTCGCAAGAGACCCGGTGATTTGACACCTATTGAGCAAGGGTCTATGCTCATCCGGGTGAACACTCATTTAGAGAAGTTGCTAGCCAAGGCAAACAGGGACAAAGATATGCTCTGCCACATGAAGAATCATTATTGGGCCCGCATGCATGTGTGCAAAGCGAAAATGAAGGTACTTAAAGGACGATTGGCCAAGGCACTAAAACGGAGGAAAAGGCCCGATCCACTTCAGATTTTGGCTGAAGCCTCCTTGAAGGAGCATGGTGCTCAATGATACACCCCTAGCTCAAAATTCAGAAAATTTGGAGCAATTTTGGTCAATTTTGATTTTTTTTGGCTAAAAACAGGTTTTTGCCCTCAACGCGTAGCGCGCCGCGCGCTACCCTGAAGATGGGGAGGTCCATTTCACAAAAACTCTGCATTTTTGGATTTGTCATGACAAATTACACTTGCTCAGCCACTGCCAAGACATTTCATTGAGGTTTGGGCCCCCAAAAGGTCAAAAAACAAGCAAAAAATGACCTTCTGCCACTTTTTGGACACACAAGAAGCAGTCTTGGGAGATTGCATTTTTGGAGGGGCAAATGGGCACCAAATTGAGAAATTCCACTTGGGCTGGAGAGTAGACATCCAGACCTTTCCAAGAAGCCTACTTGAGCTTCATTTGGATGCCGGGAAGTGCCCCAAAAGTGGGCTCAAAGGCGCGCTACGCGTTGAGAAATGGCGCGCTACGCATCAGGACATTTTCTCAATTTTTCATCTTCAGCTCAGGAAAACGCAACATTTGACCAGTTTTGACTTTTCATGGGATTTTTCACCCTCTTTGATGTAATTAATGTATTTTCATGTTGACATGACACTTTTTTACCTATTCTAGAAGATTCATTCATAAAATAGCAAAAAATTAATGAATGAATTGGTTTCCTAACTTATAGAGGCAAGTTGTTTTGACTGCCTAGATTGTAGTGCTCAGTTTAGAATTGGTTGAAACAGCTCCTAGGATGATGAGCTCGACCCCTAGATGCAAGGAGATGTGTTAGCTTGCCTATATTATGTACTTTCTTAGTCATTTTCATGGTTGGACTCTTGAGGGATAAGCTTAGACTGTATTACTCTTTGTATCTCTGCAATTTTGGCAAAGGAAAGACCAGGCTTTTGCAGCACTATTTGGGATTCCTGTGGTGATTTGTGTTGATGGTGTGTTTCTCTCATGTACTTGTAAGTTTGTTATGTGTTTTCTTACTCTTCTCTTCTGCAAATTAAGTAAATGAAGTGTTAAGGTAGAATTCATGGTTTCTATGCTCTGCCTTTAAGTTTGCTTAATATTTATGTTTTCATCTGTTTAAGGAGAACTCCTGATGGTTTCTTGCTCTCCTTAGCTCCTCACCAGTCATACCTATCCATTCAGCTCCTTCAAAGGCATCAAGACAATCTCCTACCTTGCCCCAAAAAGACCTCTGCAAAAACTGTGTCTCATCCCCGCACCCAAAATTGCCGTGCTCAGTTTTCCAACAAAACCCTAAAAATTTGAAATCAAACTTTCCCTATCAGTTTACTAGCCTAAAATCAGTGTTCTTTATTGGTCATCTCAGCCCTTTGAAAACCTTTTGCCGAGATAGACCCGGAGAGAGCCCTCTCCTGTCCTCGTAGGGCTAGCTACGAGGCTAAGTGGTTTGATGTTGCCTTGGATTTTGCCTTCTTCAGCCTGAGGCCAAATTCGAGCGCTAACACTTTCAATATCTTTCCTTTATGTTGAGCAATGTAAGCATTTGAAACATCTTCAGAATTGGCAACCAATGAAATCATTAATTCTTCCTGACTGCAGGTAGTCAATAGTTCTTCAAAATTGGGAGCTTCCTTCCAACTGTTAAGTCCTGTAGCAAATGCACCCCAAGAAGGTGGAAATCCTAATAGAGCAGTGATCATGAGTTCTTTGTCTGGAATGATTTGATCAATGGCCAAAAGATCATCTCTGATTTTTGCTATCTTTACAAAGAAGGAGGCCACTATGCCTTCTTTATTCAACTTTGTGGTCCTTAACTCATTCTTGAAACTTGCTACTTGACCAATGTTCTTAATAGTGAATAACTTTGACAAGGCCTTCATGCATTTTCTAAGAATGATTGATGTTGGCTATGAATGGGACAAGTTTGTCCTTTATTCCTTCTACCATTATGTGAAAATCCCTGAATCTAACACATCAGAAACCCCCACTGTAATTACTGGTTTACAATTTCCTACTTGTTCTTTACATTAACAAGTTATTTAATTGCATAAACATCGAAGTAAACACTATTGCAACGTTCACAAATATATGGACTATGCACTAAATTAAACTGAGTCAATAACAAAAGGGACACTGTTATTTTTGGACAATCGTCCCCGGAAAAACCCAATTCGGGAAAACTGGTGCAGCATATAGAGGGTTTATATTATTAAGCAGATTTCATGAATACAACTAAGGTGCCAGAAATGGCTCACCCAACAGAGAATATCCTTGGCAATAGTACCTCTATCCGAAGACAGATATTTTGGCAAATTAGTAACCAGATAATCAAACCCCACAGTGACTTCGACTGTTCCCTATGCCGGACAACGAAAGCTACTCCAAGCACTGCTCAGGAAATGTGTCACTCGTCTAGGAGTTGCGTCACCGTTTCCTGGCTCAAAATCTGCTGATCTGCTCTCAGTCTGCCCCACAAAATCTCCCCAGTGCTGCCTCTGAGGCCCAGCATCAGCCTATATGGCTTCTGCGTTGCCTGCGTCAGCGTTTGTGTCCTCTGTGTCAGTTTTATGGCCTTTGTGTCAAACCTTCTTGGGCATGCACTGTCTCTCTCGACACTGCGCTGCCTCTCTGCTATGTATTCTTCAGCCTTGGATGAAAATCCCTTGCTGAACTGCCCCTCGCTGCAACTCTGATCACTAACTCGATTTCCTTAGCAAACCCTGCCCCAGAAAATCGAATTCTTGATCTCTCTTGGTGTGTCTCCAACTGACCCTCAAGCCTCCTCTTATAGTTTTCCTGTTGACGATTCAATGGCCGAGATTAAGTCCCTAATCAACGACTAAGATTATAACTGGCTTGATCCTCGTCACTTAGAACTTTCTCACCCATTTTATATTAATACACATTAATATTTTTATTTCCCTAAGTTTAGATTAAGGAACCTATTAAAAATATTAATTATTTTAATATCTCTTCATCTGGGTGGAATTTCTCCAAACGATTTCTGGGTCTTGGAGATCAGTGTTGAAAATATTGGTATCGGCAAAATATCGGCGAGGGTCCAGAAAATATCTTATCGGCAATCTTGGTGAAAATATCGGCAAGCATAAAAAATGCATAATATATATATATATATATATATATATATTTTGTTTTTTTGTTGTTGTTGTTGTTTTTTTTTTGTTTTTTTTTTCATTTTCAGATTTTTAAACATATAAAGCAATAACAACATGAAATAAACACATTGGCACATATTAATGAAGAAAGCACTGATATATATGATGTCAAATAGAAATTATACATGAAAGGTGATACCAAATCTTGCTGATCCTTGATAATTGTCCATTCAAGGACTCAAATGTGGAGAACCTATACAAAATAACATCACATATATAAAAGTATCTCATCATCATGAGTTATATGTAGCATAACAAATAAAACTAGTAGCTATCTATCTAAAATCACTGCCCTCTCCCCGTTTTACGGGAAAATATGATGGGTTGTTTGCTAGGCTTGCCCCTAGTAGTAGAAGGCCCTAACCCTGCCTTTGCACCTAATGTCAAATAATGATTGCTAGGTATGGGGCTGTGCTCTCCTATATCTATAGCAGATGGTGTAGATGCTAATGCTCCCATAGTGTCCTCCTCCTCCTCCTCCTGCTGCTGCTGCTCCTCCCAGTCCTCCTCTTGCTGCTCCTGTTCTAATGGATCATCTGGCTCCAACCATGAAGGTGTCTCCTCCAAGATGGGCTCCTCAGACTCCACCCTCCACTGAGACAATACATCAATATTGTCTAAGGAAATGACATCTGGATCCATTGGTGATTCTATTTGCCTCACTCGAAGTCGGATGTTGTAATGCAGATACACTAAATCATCGAGGCGTGCAAACTCCAACCTATAAAAGTGTCAAAAAAATTAATGAGTCTTGACTCTTGACTCTTGACACTTGAAGGTCATAAATTAAAAATTAAAAATTAAAAATTACAATAAGTGTAATTGCTCAACTGAAGGCTGGAGCTCAAAGTTATACCTGTTGCGCTTTTTTGCGTGTATTTTCTCAAATACACTCCAATTGCGCTCACACCTTGAAGAGCTACATGTTTGACTCAAGATTTGTATGGCCAATTTTTGCAAATTTGGTGCCCTTGCACCATAGCTTCGCCACCAAATATCTACAACAAAATAAAGAAATAAAAAATTAAAAAACTTAAAACATAATTAAGCTTTCAAATAAAAGTTACAAAATTGAATTTAAAAAAATAGAATTATAAGTAAGGAAATTCTAAATTGAAAATTCTAATTTCTAATGAGTGATGACTTGTCACTTATGTGGCATGAAGAGGGTCCTTTCCCTAATAGCATCATCAAAGCCAAATAGGCCAACACAATCCCGATAAGACTGTATCTCGCGATTGATTTTGGTACGAAGCTCAGGATCAGGTACCATCCTATGAATACAAGAATGAAGCCCTTCCATCACCTTGCCATCAAAATAAAAGCTGCATTTGTATGAAAATGCGAGGTTGAGGAAGAGTGCTGCTGCATGAATGGGTCGATGAAGCATCCCTGTCCACCGACTATCAATCACATCCCATAACATCATCTGCCTATCAAGGCCAACAAAACCCTTGTCTGCATAATAAGAACGAATGGCCTCCTTGGCCCTATCCATGCCCTCATAAAAATAAGCCATTGCAGGCTTCTCCCCATCTACCAATCTAAGAACCTTTACTATAGGTTCACTAACTGAGCATGCTTCTTCTACTCCACACCAAAACGTCTCAGAGTACACCATTTTTGCAATGGCTTTCCTGTCCTGTCTCCTGCTGTATCTACAATTATGCCAGTCATCAGACACAAACATTTGCTTCAACTCGAATTTACATTGAAGCAAAGACTGAAGAGTAATAAAGTTTGTGGCAAAACGTGTGATCGCAGGACGCCGCAACTCCTTGTTTCTAGTGAACCTCCTCATGAGGCTAAGAACAAAAGCATGGTTATAAATAAACTTGGGGACGCTCCTAGCCATATCAACCGCCTCCTTGATGAAGGAGAGTTTCCCCATATCCTCAAGCAACAAATCAAGACAATGCGCTGCACATGGAGTCCAGAACAATGTGCGATGCCTCCCCATAAGCATCTTGCCGGCAGACACATAATTAGCTGCATTGTCTGTTATGACTTACACCACATTTTGCACATCAATCTCCCGAATGAACCCATCTAACAAGTCACAGATCGTTGTTGCATCTTTGATATGTTCTGATGCATCTAACGATTTAATAAACATGGTACCTTTAGGACAATGTACCAAGAAATTTAGAAGGGTCCTACCCTTCCTATTTGTCCAACCATCAGACATCACTGTGCATCCAGTAACTTCCCATGTTTTTTTCAACTTCGCCAATCTAGAGTTGATGTCTTGCTTTTCTGCTTGAAGAATTGGCCCCTGCAACTCCTCATATGTAGCACTTTTGTACCCTGGGCCCATGGCAGCAATAGCATCACACATTGGCTGCCAAAATGGATTGGTTTTGGTGATGCTGAGAGGTAAGTCGCTCTAGAAAATACACCTCCCCATGACTCTATCTGCTTCTTGCTTCTCCTTTTTTTTAACAAGCAATTTTATGCTAGCTTGTGATGCATGTCCTGTTCGTGGAACAAAAAATGATGACCTCACGCTAGCAGTAGCAGGTGATGATGTGCCAGCTGTGGAGCCCCTCCCACTACCCTCAACATCAAAATAAGGAGAAGATATCCCGAAAGATCTACCTATACGTTCAGCCTTGTTTCTTTCTGTCTGTTCCTTCTTTCTGCCTTTTTCATCAATTGCCTCAAGAGATTTTTGTATAAGCTCCGGACTAGAAACTATACAAATCCCAACATCATGTCCACTGAGTCTAGCCATATGGTATTTCAGTTGTGTAACCCCTCCTGTCATCCTGGTCCCACACAATTTGCATGTAAGATATGCTCGATTTGTCCCACCATCAGGGTTCCCATACTCCCAAAATGGGTCCAAGGCTTTTGGCATATTTGAATTTTGTAGTGGGCTAACTCAAACCTAGGGCACCAAAAAAAAATTTGGAATTAATAACTTAATAAGTAATAACCACATCATTTTACAAAATAACTTTTTTGCTACATTATTTGCAATTTTGCAATGTGAATTCAATGAAAAACCATAAATGACAATAAGAGGGTGTATTTGAAAGTTAAAAAAAAATCGACTTTGCTCTCCAAATATGGAGAAAATTTATAACCCTTGCATTTGCTCATGGGCATGAAAATCTTTTCAAATGGAAAAAAAACAAGCAAAATGATTGTAGGCAAATAGGCAAGCAAGAATAATCCTAAAACTAACAAAAAATTCATTAACATAGGGGTTTATTTGAACATACCTGTTAATGGAAGAAATGAAATTGTCTCACTGTTCTTCAAGCTTAGATCAACAAAATCTTCGTTGTTGGTGGCGATAATAGCTATTCAACGCTCAAACCCTCCTTGGCAGCAAGCACATAGCTCTCCCCTTCCTTCTCCAGCAATCAGAAATGAAAATGATTGAAAAAAAAAAATCAGACTTTAATAGCCGTATGGAATTTTTTGACTGTCGCTGGGTGATTTTTTGCATCGTTGCGCAATATTTTGCCGATATCTCGGAAATATCGCGATATTTTCGGGAGCCAAAAATATCGCGATATTTTCTCGGCGATATTTCGGCTCGCCGAAAATATCGCGATATTTACGAAAATCGCCAATATTTCGGCGATATTATATACACTGTTGGAGATCTCATGTGCCTTAGCCTCTCCACCAAATTTCATGGCTAGAGCACATCCGATGCTACCCAAAGTCATCACTCCCTCTTAGTGAGGAATGTGCTCTAGCAATGCTTCACCATAGAAGCATCACACTGATCTTCCGCATCTGTCCTCTGTGCTGATGCTTGGCCTACTGCCCCACATCCACTGCACAACTGCTTCCTATACTGCTGCCCATGACACTGCCACTGCCACTGCTACATCTGTACTGTAGCTCCCTCTTAAAACGCTGCCTCACGCTGCACATAGCACTGCCACTGCTAACTGTTGCACTGCAACTCAGTTATCGAGAAGTAAGTAAGTGACTTCACCCAAACACTGACATTCTGGTCAGTCTGGAAGCCTCATGATGCTGAAGCTACCTTTTCTGCTATCCTGTGCTCCCTTTGCTGCCACTGCGCTGCTGCAACCTCTTCTGTGCCTCTCACACTGCTACAACCTCCATTGCGTTGTCTCAGATTTCTGCACTCTAGCACTACTGTGCCGCTCCATCAAACCTTGCTCCACTCGACACTTGTCATCATGCTACTGTCTTTAAGGGCTCCCGTAGCTGGATGTGATCCAATTGGGCACCTCAAGGATCTTGCCCTTGTTCTGTAGTCCGCTTGACTACAACTCTATGTCTCCCCATGCCTTCTCTAGAGGCGCATGAGCGCTCGTGGCACAATCGTCATCAGTCTTGACATCCTTCTTCACCTTTGCTGGAGCAACCTTTGAGTCGAAAGCTTCTCCCTTGCCTTTTTTCCTGGGGCACTGAGATGCATAATGTCCTAGTTCCCCTCAGTTGAAGCACTTGACCTTGGAGACGTCTTTCTTCTTCCGCTTCTAAACCCCCTGTTGTCCCGCTAGTGCTAGAGTTGCATCCTCCTCCTCCTCCTTCTTGATTCGAATTCCGTTACTGCTACTCCCTGCCTTGGTCATTCTCTTGAGTTCTTCCTGTCGAAGAACTGCCCACATCTCCTCCCAACTTGGGAGAGTCGCTCTGCCCAAAATGCTTTGGACAAATGTCTCCCACTCCTCGGAGACTGCATTCAGGGCAGTCCTGACCTTGAACTATGGATCCGCTGTAGACCCCACAGAAGTAAGTTGGTCCCAAATCCCTTGTAACCTGAGAAGGAAGGGATCTATCTCCTCTCCTTTCTGCATCTGATATGACCTCAGCTGATTCTCCAATAACATCTTCCGTTGCACGGAAGAGCCCTGGTATAAGGTGGTCAGGGTCTGCCACATCTCCCTTGCTGTGTTCTTCTCAGCAATATGTGGTATTACATGATCCTTGACCCCATCTAGGATCATGCATTTCGTCTTCGCCTGGGCCTCCTCATACTTTTCATTTGCATCAGGCTCGATTGGGACAACTACTGTTCTCAAGGCATAGTCCTTGATGCGATGTTTATCCAGGATTGCCAGGATCCTGGCCTTCTAGATGACAAAATTGGAAGCCCCATCCAATCTATCCTGATCCCTCAATACGTTCACTGCCATCTCTACTCCTCTTCTCTAGACTCCCTTTGAGTCCTAATTTCCCTCTCGGAAATCCTCCAGCCAACTGTTGAATCACTACTCTCCAATCCTCCTTTGCTGTTGCAACCCGGATCTGGATTTCTTAGCTAGAAATATGTCGAGATAGTGCTTCCCTCTACCTTGGTTCAGTCTCTTTAGATATTGTTCTGTACTGACAAAAACAACGTCCCACCAGCTCCTCAAATCGAAATCTGCTCAGCTCCCTTAGTCCCAGCAACTGAAAAATCCGAGCCCTTTTGACTCTGCGCTATCACGGTGAGAGCTGGATCAGCTGTTCCTGGCAACTACATCAATTCTTCCTGGCTTAGAAAGATGACTTGGCACTGCGTAGGCCTGATCTGCCCCCCTCTACCTCTGCGCTGGCCTGGACAGCTGACGCAGTTGCTGCGTGGGCTCCTCCCAGCTACTGTGTCACCTTCACTAGGCTTAGAGTGTTGAGGCAGGCACTGCGTGAGCCTCTGCATCACCTTATCTGTAATTCGTCACTCCTTCTGTGTCTTTGGCTCTGGAACAATGTTGTCACTCGGAATAGCTGTTTTTTTGCTGCAAATTCTCCGGATTTCTTCGCTGGTGTCTTCAGTCGTCTAGGATCTGTAAACTCTTTGATACCATGTGAAAATTCCTGAATCTAACACATCAGAAACCCCTACTGCAATTACTAGTTTACAATTTCCTACTCATTCTTTACATTAACAAGTTATTTAATTGCATAAACATCCAAGTAAACACTATTGCAACCTTCACAAATATACGGATCATGCACTGAAATAAACTGAGACAATAACGGAAGGGACACCGTTATTTTTGGACAATCGTCCCTGGAAAAACCCAATTTGGGAAAAACGGTGCATCATATAGAGGGTTTGTATTATTAGGCAGATTTCGTGAATACAACTAGGGTGCCAGAAATGGCTCACCCAACAGAGAATATCCTTGGTAGTAGTACCTCTATCTGAAGACACATATTCTGACAAATCAACAATCGGATGATCAAACCCCATAGTGACTCCCACTGTTTCCTATGCTGGACAGCGAAAGCTGCTCCAAGCATTGCTCAGGAACTGCATCACTCCTCTAGGAGCTATGCCACCCTTTCCTGGCTTAGAATCTGTTGATCTGCTCTTAGTCTTCCCCACAAAATCTCCCCAGCGCTGCCTCTGAGGCCCAACGTCAGCCTCTATGGCTTCTGCGCTATCTGTGTCAGCCTCTGCATCCTCTGCGTCAGCTCTACAACCTCTGCTTCAACCCTTCTTGGGCCTGCGCTGTCTTTCTCGGCTCTGCCTTGCCTCTTTGCCATGTATTCTTTAGCCTCAGATGAAAATCCATTGCTGAACTGCCCCTCGCTGCAACTTTGACCACTAACTCGATTTCCTTAGCAAACCCTACACTAGAAAATTGAATTCTTGATCTCCCTTGGCGTGTCTCCAACCGACCCTCAAGCCTCTTCTTATACTTTTCCGTTGACGATTCAAGGACCGAGATTAAGTCCCTAATCAACGACTAAGATTAAAACTGGCTTGATGCTCGTCACTTAGAACTTTCTCACCCATTTTATATTAATACACATTAATATTTTTATTTTCCTAAGTTTAGACTTAGGAACCCATTAAAAATATTAATTATTTTAATATCTCTTCATTCGGGTGGGTTCCTAAGGTTATACTTAGGAACCCATTAAAAATATTAATGATTTTAATATCTCTTCATCCAGGTGGAATTTCTCCAAACGATTTCTGGGTCTTGGAGATCTCATGTGCCTTAGCTTCTCCACCAAATTTCATGGCTAGAGCACATCCTATGCTACCCAAAATGAACACATTAGAGTCATGGTGACCAATTCTAGTTCCCTGAACTTTACTTTGTCAGCATCACTGGATTCTTCTGTAGGCTTCTTTACTTTTCCTTTGACCAAGTCTAGAACCTTGTTCTTTTCAAGGATGAGGTCAATCCTCTTTTTCCAAGACTTGTAGTTAGAGGCTCCTTCAAGTTTGCTTTCTCCCTTAATTGTATTAGACATTGTCTTTGAAGATGGTAGACTTCTTCCCTTGAATAACCCTTTTGAATGATTCCTTGATCAAGTGCTTGAGACTGCCTTTTTCTTCTTTCTTCACCAAAGCTCTGATACCATGTTAGAAAATCAGAAAGGCAAAAATATTTTCTTATACTTGATAATTACTTGTGATGTTCTTGACTTCTTATTAAGTTTTCTTTATATCTTCTTTCTTTAGTTCATGAAGCAATTACCAAAGCGAAAGCGCATAAAACAATTGACACCAGATATAGGCACTATGCCAGGGCGAAACCCCCTCGAGGGAGAATCCAGACAAAATTCTCTTCCTTTCAATAATATTCTTTTTGACACTTCATCTTAGACAAAGACTAAACCTTCCCTCCACACCAAGTCAGCCTCCCAGATCTTCAACCTCTTTTCCAACAACTTTGACTATGTAGCAGCTTCTAGCATCAGAGAAACATGGAAGACTTCGATCTCCCAAACTAGGGCATGAAACAAGAGAAAGGCACCAAAATTTCGTTTTTTTTCTTTTCCTTAGACTCCATCCAACTCACACTTCCTTTGGCTTCCTTAGATGCACTTCATACTTCTTCGGCTTCCTTAGAGATATCGAACTTGCTTGAGATGAGATGCAACAAATGAATTTGAATTTCTTGTATTTATAGGCTTCAACGAAGGTTGAATTGATGTCCTTAGGCCGACTTGATCTCTTCTAGGCCGTATGGTGTGGAGTGTTGAAGTTTCTAAGTCTACCAGTTAGAAACCCTCCATGCACTTTATCTGATTTATTCTTACCTACTTGTTCCGTTACTTAACAAGTTATTTACAATGTAAATACTGAAAATAAACACTAGTGCATGCTCAACATATTACAGATCAACAACTGAAGGAAACAGAAACAACCACACCAAATGACACCGTTATTTTGGACCAATGTCCCTGAAAAAACCCAATGTGGGAAAACCGGTGCAGCTATCTGAGGGTTTTCTTATTAAGCAATATTAGAGTACAATCTGGGTGCCAAATCCGGCCTACCCAACAGAGAATTTCCTTGGCAGTAATACCTCTCAGTTTGAGACAAATTTCCCGGTTGAAACCCCAGATAAACCTTCCGGTAGCTCCTCAGCTCCAATCTACCCCAGAAACCCCAACGTCTGCCTTTCTGGATTGCGTCAGCCTCTCTCTGCCCAGCGTTGGCCCTGTGTCACCCTGAAAGGGTCTGCGTCAGCCTCAGGAGGCCCTGCGTTAGCCTTCTGGCCCTCTACGTCAGCAACGCTGACCTCTTTGAAGCTTCGCGCATCTCCCGACTATCTCTGCGTGGCCCTGCGTGAGCCCTAGCTGCTAATGCGTCCCTCTCCCTGGCTACTGCATTACTCTCCTAGCACTATCTCTGCCTCTCTGTCTCTCTGTACTCAATGCCCCTCGACTACAACTTCGATCACTGATTCTATCTCTGTTAGCAAATCTCGCTCTAGAGCATAGAATGACTGATCACTTTGGTGTCCTCTCCAAGTGACCCTCAAGCCTTCTCTTATACTTTTCTCGTTGACATATCAACGGGCAAGATTAAGTCCCTAATTGACGACTAAGATTAGATCTGGCTTGATCCATGTTTTTTTGGACCATTCTAACGCAGTTTTATATTAATCCACATTAATATTTTAATTTTTCTAAGTTTAGACTTAGGGACTCCATTAAAAATATTAATTATTTTAATATCTCCTAAACTGTTTAGAATTTGCCCAAACCCTTTCTGGGTATTGGAGATCTCTGTGCTCCAACCTCTCCACCAAATTTTGTGGCTAGAGCACATTTGATGTTACCCCAAATCAACGTGGAGGATACATAAATTACATTTGACTCAATACTAAACCTTTTTACGCGCTTCATAAGCCCAAGAAGGGTCTCTTTAAAAGTACAATGACTCTATTGACTCAGAATAAATCCTAGAAGTCCTCAATGGGGGCTTTTGACCTAAAACATGATGACCCAAGCATGAAACCCATGCTTTAATAAGTCAGAATAATAATAATAATAAAAATTCTTTTCTGTATGCTTTTGACAAGTACATTACAAGATGACTCAAATACATTAAATAAAGACCGAACCTTGTTACATTTTTCAACAAGAGATTCAATTTCCACAATTTCGTTCTAAGAAAGGCAACAAAGTAACCCTAGAATATTGAAAATCCCAATATCATGAATGGAACAACATAAGGAATCAAAATAACATTAACATGGTACTTACATGTAAGAAGAATATATCCAATCACCAAGATATGTCAATCATAGAAGCTCCCAGACAAAGAAGATTAACCAAACATCTAAATTCATCCATTCATCCTAAAAATGTCATCCTCAAAAGATAGCGAAAATGTCACAAGCAGTTATGATCCAATCCAAGTGATGATGCTAAATGAATTCACATCAATTGTATTTATACATTCCTATTGTGTTCGATTTAGCTAATTAGGACTACATTAGCCCCTAGATTAAATGTGCAAAATAACTAACTTTTGGTGACAAGCCCACCGAACTAGCTCGTAAACAAAAGAATAAATCGCTCAAGAGGTCGAATGATCAATAGTACATGTTATTGGGCCATCTAAGAGGCCTAATGAAGTCCATAGGTGCCATAATGAGAAATAGGACTCCCAAAAGTAGTGGACAAGGGGTTGGCCCCTTGTTCTCCAAATAATAAACCTGTGGTGCTCCCAATGGGTGTGGGGGCACACAAGTGTCCTCATGGGTCTCCAAATAGATCGAAGATGCTTGTAGACCATTTGCAAGGGCTCGGATGATGGTGTAAGTGATGCAACATCATCATACAGGTTCTGGGTCATATGTTAAGTGCATGATACAATGGTGGGGTCAGTTGGATATGCTGAAGCATGTGCATCTTCCTCATCCAATAGATGAAACTCGAGTAATCTCCGAACATCTTTGGGGATCCATGGAATGTTGCCTACTACTGTGGAGGCCCATGGCTCTCTATACACACCCTTCATGTGCCAATGTAGCCCTCTGAAGGGTTAGAACCCTGTATAGGGAGACCAAACCCAAAATGGTGACCATCTGTAATCTTGCATAAGATCCAATGGGTCCCCTTGCCTTTTAATACAACAAGTCATTTAAAGAAATCGAGTTAAAGAGCTTACAAACCATGGACAATAGGTGGGCACTTCATAATGACATGCCCTTCCATAGTGGGGTTTGGCATGTGCGAATGTCTCCAAGCTCCAAGTGGAGTTAACCAAGTGCCCTATTAGGTGGTTTTTACTTTTAGAGGGTATGATATGTTCAACGTACATCCTTCAAATGGTGGTGGCATGTGATAAAGTGATGGAACGAAGTAGGGGATGGAGGGGGCAATCCTGGGTCACATGCCAAGGTACAAGGGTAGCTAATAAAAGGGAAGCCCACACTTGGGTATATAATGTATAGGAGGGAGCAATTGTGGTACATGAGTCACCCCAACCTTGATTTTTCTACCGTTCTTCATTTGCCTTTTACCTTTTATGATTTTTCTTTGGTTAGCTGCTCAGGGTTCAAGGAGTAAGAGCATGATATGTAAAGTATAGTAGTGGATACCCCCTTTGAGGTGGGGTGGTTCAGTGCCCACCACGGGTTGGGGCAATCATGGGTTCTTGAATGATAAAAGAGGTTCATCTAGGGCTTATATGAACTAGGGTGATGGCCATGAGAATGGGGTAGAGCTAATGTATTGGTTTTTGTCCACATTTTAAATGTGTTTGTCTCGACCATCTTTTGCATTTTGTGGTACATTTTCTTGTTGAATGTGGCCAATTATGCTTTTACTTTTCTTTTCAACAGATCAAGCTCTAGGGCATGGTTCTAGCCTTGACCCAAGGTGTGGGCAAGGGGAAAGGGAGGCTAACCATATGTGGACCCAGTGGAGGAATGTGGATCCATGTGGTAGAAATGATGAATGGGGTTATAATGAGCGGAGGGGGAGCGATGTATGTGGATGAGGGAGCAGGACCACGCAACCAAAATCGGGGTTTCTCATGAAGTACCATCCTGAGAGCCCAAAGGTCAGTGAAAGAGATCCCATGGGGGGCAAGAGCATAGACCTAGCCCACTCTTTCTGCCAAATCCCCCCATTAATTCATACCCAAATGTTTCCATGATAAGTAGACTTCAATACTCGATTACCAAATGAGAAGGCATACCTTTGGGTTTGGGTCTTGGGAGGTCCACCTTCAAACATACGAACATGATAGATGGGTGAGGGACCACATTGCTGGTTCAGTTGGTGGAGAAGTGGCACAACGAGCTAGTTGGTGGTTGCAAGGGTCTGTTGGCTACTGGCTGAGGACCATCTTGGAGAAAAATTTTCTCCTAGGAATATCTCCCACAAAATGGTGGGTAACATCTGGCTCCAACTGGGACGTGATCTATTGAACATTGGGTGAAGCTACATGAACAGGAGGTCACGAGAACAACAACAATCTCTTGGTACATCGTAGAGCTGTTACTTGCACATACAATAGATAAAAAAAACCGGGCAAGATGCTTTCGCGACATCTCATGATCGCAGATGCTTGGATTAGACCCATAAAATCGATCCATAAAAATAATTTCTTCAAATGGAAATTTTGAATCTAAATGAAGCTAATTCTACCATGAAAAATATCATATGTCATTAGTTCTAATGCGAAAATCAGCACGCAATGCATCCTACCCTAACATGCATATAATAATGTTAAGTGCAATCATATAGCTAGTGCAACCAACATATCATCATATCAATACACTTATGCCTGCCAGTACGACTAGTCATGTAGCAAATCCCGAAGCGAATGGGGATACATTTGTATGGAGGATGAAGTGGATAGGAAGTGGGAAAATATGATCTCCATTCTAGGTAAAAGGAAGCCCTAGGAAAAGGAGAATAAGTCAATCTAGAAGTGCAAGGCTTTCATTCTAAGTACGCAATAGTGGAATTTAAATTCACTCTCACCAACTCCCTATGACAACCATTGTTTATAATATTATGCTTTGTAGATGCCACAAGGTCGTGATGAGAGGGGAATGAATGACGAGGGAAGGAAGGGGTGGAATAAATAGGTTGCTCAAGGTGATGTTTACATTGGAGAGGGGAGGTCATGGAGTGATCAAAACCTGAAGGTAAAGTATAATCAATGAGGGGCTCTTTGTCGACACTATACTCGGAAGGGGGAAAGGGCTCACGTCACTTGAGATCATATGACAAGGGGTGAGGGAATCAGTTGATGAAGACCCAAGATGTTGAACAATAGAAAAGGGCAAAGGGGAAGGTGAAGTCTCAGTGGGAACCTTTTCCAGAAAATCCAACTCTAGAGGCTCAAGTGATTTGAATATACTCCCGGAATCATAAGGAAGGTAGGTATGAGAAGGGCCTTATCTATCCTATCATTGTTGCTATCAAAGATAGGGTCTTTCCAAAAAAGAGAATCAATCATCTCCAATTGTTCCTTTTCATGCAAAGGAAAATGATAATTCTCCTTCCCACGGTTATCGATGGATATGTCCTTATAAATAAATTGGAGAAAGGGAGGACCACTCTCAACCTCATCCTCCTTGTCGATGTCATAAACAGGAGCACAATCAAATTGAAGACCAACAATTTCCCATTTCTCTTTTTCAATATGGAAATAATCTCCAATGTCATCTTCTAAGGGGCTAATGGGATCACCTTCCTCAAGGTTCTCAAAAGGAGAATCATTAGGAGTACTATCCTTGAGAAAGGTAAGGTTAGTCTCAAGTTCACTTTCCATAAACTCATTCTTCCCAACACGTGTCCTCAAAATCATCCTTTTCATCATGTGGACCCAAGGAGGACTCATCTTCTTGCTCATTACTTAGATTCTTAGTGTCTTGATGATGCTCAATGAAGGCTTCCTCTTGGATGCTTAATGCAGGGTGTACTTGAAAATGTCTAAGAAAGCCATCAACGAACTCTTCAATAGATGAGATGCTCCTAGCTTCATGATTATGCAACCATGTGTTATGACCACAGAGAGATCTCATGAACAACAACATGATGACATCCTGGTGAACCACTTTCTCTTTCGAAGTATGCACATTAAATCTTTCTACATGGTCAATTGCGGAGGGTGGATCACAATCAAACATGGGCACCCCACGTACCATCCTTCCTATGCCATGATTAGGGTGCCCAAGGGTGCTAGCGATGTCTAAAGCGGGAAAATCATCAAAGAAAGACACGCTACTTCGGGTATACATGTAAATTTTGTAGGAGTTGCCAGGGTGAATTCAAAGATGCCTAGAAAAAATGTTTGCTTCAACCTACAAGCATCGGCCTTAAAGTTCAATGAAGAACTAGGGCTTCGTTCTTCAAATGGAGTCACCAATAATGATATGTCAATATGTTGTATGGGGAACAAAACACACGTCTCGTGTCCTCGACAACAACGCCAAAAATCTTATTGCTCAAACTAGCAGGGGCCTAGGAGGGGGTCTTATAATGAAACTACTAGGTCAACGACAACAATGGAGCGATAGCCCACTGTCACCTACGCTAAGGCTCCTTGCTCTTTACGGACTTTTACCGATGTGAGGAGACCCAACGAAGATGAATGCATTAATGATAGGGTGAAAGGTGATCCTAGAAGCCTATTCACAAGAGAGGCTCAAATATATGGCCTCTAGGAAGGGCTTGGGAGAATCCTAAGGGCTAGGGTTTGAGTATATGATTTATCAAGGAGATTCCTAGACCCTAAGATCCTTGTGGAAACTTGGATACCAAGTGGTCTTTATGGAATGATCTTCAAAAGGTTGAGAGACGACACGGGACCAAGTGGATCCAGAATTAGGTCAAGAGGATGGAATTTATCAACCAAGGGTGTGCTTGACCTGATTGAGGGGGGGAGAAAGGGATTAAAGGAGAATTTTTCTTTGAATTTGATGCAATAATTCCAATGAGGTCACTAGCCAAGGGAAACCTAGGGTAAGAAACGGTCCCAAGCTAGGGCTTGCAATATCTCGAGATCCCACCATCGGATTTGCTTCAAATTTGGAGAGCCTCTAGAGTAAACTCCAGTGCAGCTGCAGAACAAAAATTGAAGTATTTGGATGGCTAGATTATGAGATAAGTACTTAGGTGACCTATGTAGGCTAGGCCTAGAACGAAAGAGAGAAGGTGCAAAAAATATGCTTTAAGGTGATCACCTATGGAGGACCAGCGCCTAATCTTTTGGGAGAGATGGAGTCATGGAAGATCAAGAATTTGGATTTATTTCCACTTGTCAAGGAGGCCTAAAAAGCAACTTCGTTGGGCATTAGGGCTTAATGGAAGGAGCTTCAAGGTCTTTATACTTCGTTCAACAATATTTGGTGACTTATCAAGACAAAATGTCTCTAGGAACATTCATTCATTCAAACATGGCCCATACATGATATATCACTATTTAGAGATTCAATTTCCACAATTTCGTTCTAAGAAAAGCAACAAATTAACCCTAGAATAGCAAAAATCCCAATATCATGAATGCAACAACATAAAGAATAAAAATAACATTAACATGGTACTTATATGTAAGAAGAAAATATCCAATCACCAAGATATGCCAATCATAGAAGCTCCAAGACCAAGAAGATTGACCAAACATCGAAATTCATCCATTCATCCCATAAATCTCATCCTCAAAAGGTAGCGAAAATCTCAGAAGTAGATATGATCCAATCCAAGTGATGATGCTAAAATGAATTCACATCAATTGTTTTTATACATTCCTAATGAGTTCAATTTAGCTAATTAGGCCTACATTAGACCCTAGACTAAAAAATGTGCAAGATAATTAACTTTTGGTGACAAGCCCACCAAACTAGCTCATAAACAAAAGAATAAACCTCTCAAGAGGTTGAATGATCAATAGTACATGTCGTTGGGTCATCTAAGAGGCTTGATGAAGTCCATAGGTGCCATAATGAGAAATAGGACTCCCAAAAGTAGAGGAAAAGGGGTTGGCCCCTTGTTCTCCAAATAATAAACATGTGGTGCTCCCAATGGGTGTGGGGGCACACAAGTGTCCTCATGGGTCTCCAAATAGATCAAAGATGCCCGTAGACCATTTGCAAGGGCTCAGATGATAGTGTAAGTGATGCGACATCATCATACAGTTTCTGGGTCATCTGCTAAGTGCATGATACACCAATGGGGCCGGATGGATATGCTAAAGCATGTGCATCTTCCTCGTCCAATAGATGAAACTCGAGTAATCTCCAAACATCTCTGGGGATCCATGGAATGCTATCTACTGTTGTGGAGGCCCATGGTTCTCTACACACACCTTACATGTGCCAATGTAGCCCTCTAGAGGGTTAGGACCTCGTATAGGGAGACCAAACCCAAAATGGAGACCATCTGTAATCCTGAATAAGATCTAATGCGTCCCCTTGCCTTCCGGTACAACAAGTCATTTAAAGAAATATAGTTAAAGAGCTTACAAACCATGGAGAACAAGTAGGCACCTCATAATGACATGCCCTTCATAGTGGGCTTTGGCATGTTCTACTGTCTCCAAGCTCCAAGGGGGGTTAACCAAGTGTCCTATTAGGTGTTTTCTATTTTTACAGGGGATGATATGTCCAAGGTACATCCTTCAAATGGTGGTGGCATGTGATAAAGTGATGGAACAGAGTAGGGGATGGAGGGGACAATCCTGGGTCACATGCCAAGGTACAAGGGTAGCTAATAAAGTTGAAGCCCACACTTTGGTTTATGATGTATAGGAGGGAGCAATCATGGTACATAAGTCACCCTAACCTTGAATTTTCCACCATTCTTCATTTGCCTTTTGCATTTTATGATTTTTCTTTGGTTAACTGCTCGGGTCTAAAGAAGTAAGAGCATGCTATGTAAAGTATAGTAGTGGATAACCCCTTTGAGGTGGGGCGGTTTGATGGCCACTAGGGGTTGGGACAATCATGGGTTCCTGAATGGTAAAAGAGGTTCATCTAGGGCCTATAGGAACTAGGGTGATGGCCATGAGAATGGGGTAGAGCTCATTAATTAGCTTTTGCCCACGTGCTAAATGTGTTTGTCCCGAGCATCTTTTGCATTTTGTGGTACATTTTCATGTTGAAAGTGGCCAATTATACTTTTACTTTTCTTTTCAGCTGCATCAAACTTCGGGGCATTGCTCAAGGCCTGACCAAAGGTGTGGGCAAGGGGAAGGGAAGGTTAACCCTATGTAGACCCAATGGAGGAATGTGTACCCAGGTTGGAGAAATGATGAATGGGGTTATAATGGGCGGAGGGGGAGTGATGTATGTGGATGAGGGAGCGGGACCACGCAACCAAAATCGGGGTTTCCCATGAAATACCATCCCAAGAGCCCAAAGGTTAGTAAAAGAGATCCCACGGGGCTAGGTTCCAATGGTAACATCCAAAAGAGGTCTAGGGGACAAGAGCACAAAACTAGCCCACTCTTTTCGCCAAATCCCCCCATTAATTCATACCCAAAAGTCTCCATGATAAGTGAACTTGAATTCTCAATTACCAAATGACAAGGCATACCTTTGGGTTTGGGAGGCCCACCTTCAAACATACGATCATGACAAATGGGTGAGTGATCACATGGCTGGCTCAGGTGGCGAAGGAGTGGCACAACAAGGTAGTTGGTGGCTGCTGGCTGAGGAGCATCTTGGAGAAATTTTTTCTCCTAGGGGTATCACCCACAAAATGGTGGGTAATACAGCGTAAGCAAACAAAATTTATACACGAGTTTTGAGATAAGGTTCTTGGTTCATCGAGGTGTTGGTATGGTGTTTTCAGTGATCAGGGATTGTTGAAAGTGTTGGTGGTTGAGAAATTCACTTGTTTTGTAAGCAGAGAAGGCATTCATGTTTCTGAGTATGAAAATGGATGAAAGATTGAAACAGTGAGTGTCTAGCAAGTTGTAGCTTGTTGATTAGGGGTTGGTGCTCCTTCTAGTGGGTGCTGGAGAATAGTTGGGGTTGTAGCTCCATTCAGTTGCAACTGATAAATTAGGAAGTTGCTTCTGCTGGTTTTAGCCAGAACATTGTATTTGCAAGTTGTAGCTTGCTCTATTAATAAATTGGAGAAGTGGTTATGAAGTTACGAAGTTATCTGTTCTTTGCATGATTCCATTGATTACTGAAATTGTTGCTTATTGTTGAAAGTAGTTTTTACTGTCTTATCGTGAAAAGAAATTTTAATTGGTAAATTATTACAATTCTGATTCACCCCCCCAGTTTTATCATGGTTTACAACATGTTTCCTCCATGTTCCAGTTTCAGTGAAGTTGATCCAATTCCTCTTATAGGATAGCTCTTCTTGTCTCCAAGTTCAACAAAGTAGGAAGATTTTCCTCTTGATAGGGTATTTAGTTGTTTGTGCTCACCTGTCATATGTTTGGATGCTCCACTATCAATTACCCATATATTTTCATCTTCAAACATACTTGTAAGTGTTGAGAATAACCCTTTGTCTTCTATAGTAGAAGTCTTGGTCATATTATTCTTGATAGATAATAGAAGATTCCAAAATGCTTTGATGCCTTGCTTGAGATGATTTGCCATCATAGAAAATTGCTTCAATGAATTCTTCAAAGATGTAGTGATCTTCATCATGCCCTTTGTCAACCTTAGCTCTGATACCATGTTGAGAAATCAATAGGGCTACTATTAGGATGATTTCTCTTATACTTGATAACTGCTTGTGATGTATTTTTACTTTTTCTTGATTATTAGCTTCTTCACTTATTATTATGTTGTTCTTATCATCAAAGAACTAGCAAAAACATGAAGATCAATAGAACATAAGAACATAGGATGTAGGCTGCAAGCCAGGGCCAAAACCTCTCCTTTTGAGAGGAAAACCCACACATCTCTTATGTTGTTATAGATTCTCCAAATGATGAATTCCAAAACCTCTAGATCAAGACCAATACCCTTCCAAAAGACTAAGACAAACCTTCTTGATGATGTGCTTATTCTATCTAAGTCAAACCCAGTCAAATCTCTTCTAGCTTGCACAATTTTGACCCCCAGCTACAAAAGTTTGGCCTCCACTGTAGGTCAGAAATTTTCGGCCCCTGCGACAGTTGTTGCTTCCACACATGTGAGCGAAATTAGGGCTTCTAAGGTTTCCTTGCTACTTCACTTGGTTTGCTTCTCTTTCTAGGGCTAGAAGGTGACCTAAATGTCCTTTCTTCGACTTTCTTTTTTCAACTTGACAACTTCGATCTTGCAGCTGCAAAACCCTTGTCATATTTTCACACGTGTGAGAGCGAGAGAGAATTAACCGACAAACTTCGTCCTTAGTCCTTTTATCCTTCTTCACTTGCCTATCTTCTGCCTCTTCTTCGCTTGGATGATGAGGAATGAGTGAGTGTCCATAGGAGGTCGAGTTTTCTCCTATATATAGGCTTCCAGGGAGGACGACATGCCCTAATGAGGCTAACTTCTTAGCTGCCAGGCTGACTTGGTCTTGGAGCAGTATTTGGAGAATTTAAATACAAAAATAATTCTTTTGACATGATACAATAAGCCCAATGGGGTCTTCTTCACACGACAATGACTCTATTGACTTCTTGACTCAATGACAAGCCCTAAAAGCACTCAATGGGTGCTTGACCTCTAAATAAAATGACCTTGAGCGTGAAACCCATGCTACAAAAGTAACAATAATAATTTTTCGTTCTTTTTACAATATACAAGAATTAAGAGTACATTTCATATTTATGAAGACCGAACCTAGTTACATATTTCAACAAAAGTATCAAGAACCTTTGGAGCATCATCAAAGGAGGAGTAACCAACACCTTGGGACTATCATCAACGCAAGTTTGGAAAGACAGCTATTAAAGGCTACAAGAGTTCAAGATCTCTACAAGAGTTCAAGATCTCTACAAGAGTGACATTAACAAGTGTACCAATGGCATCATCAATGAAATCAGAAAATAAACTTCAAGGAGCTTCAAATTTTAGAGCCTGGAAGACAAGGATGGATCTTATCCTTACATGGAGCAAAGTCTTGGACATAGTGCAAGGCAAAGTTAAAGACCCATCAGATGATGCTGGAAAAGAAAAATTCAAGGAAAATGACATTATTTCCATGACCCTCATTGTGGATGTAGTGAAGGACAATCAGATTCCCTAAACTGTTTACAATCAAGAACATTGGTCAAGTAGCAAGCTTAAGGAATGAGCTTCAAACTATTAAGATGACAAAAGATGATATTGTATCTTCGTATTTTGCGAGAATCTCTCATTTAAGAGATGAACTTCAAGCAATTGATGTAGTCATCCATGATAAGGAACTTGTAATTCCAGCTCTATTAGGACTACCTAAATCTTGGAATGCTTTTGTAGCTGGAATTAGTAGTTGGAAAGAGGCTCCAACTTTTGAAGAATTATGGATTGCTTGCACTCAAGAAGAAGCTCGATTTACTCTAATAGGAGGAAAACAAGAAGATGAAGAAAATGCTATCTCCAATGCTTATTCAACTCGTTTCAAGAAGAAAGGAGGAAATAAGAATCCTGGTCCTCTCAACAGAGGTTCAAAGAAGAATCATCATAAGAAGTTTGACCTATCAAAAGTTCAATGTTTCCATTGTCACAAATTTGGACACTATAGAAACCAATGTCCTAAGAAATCAAATGATAACAAGAAGAGAGAAAGAGATCATGCTGGTGTTGCCAAATCAGAAGATTCTGATGTCAAAGATTTGTACTATTGATCAAAGAAAAGATTTAGGGTCTTAAGGGTTTTTGATAAAACCCTAGTGTATCATATCCCTTGTATAAAATCCTATTTAGGTCTTTGACTTTAGGCTTTTGTGAGAACCCCTTATAGGATCATGATTGACTTTAGGTTTTTTATTATAACCTTAGATTATGTCCTTCCATGTACATTGAGGTCTTTGATTTCTAGGGTTTGTGAACCTAGTATGACTTGATAAAAGATTGCCTAGGGTTTTGGACAAGACTCTAGGATGAGTTGTTAAAATGAAGAAATACCTCAATGATGTCTAAATCAATACAATATCCAGAGGGAGCCATTGTTGTTCACAAAAGATAAGTATTTATTTTCTTTCACTACATTGTTGTTGACTTCCTCAGTTTATCTAGCTTTGTCTGATTTCAGGCTTTTGTGATCAATGCTTTGAATATTGAGAAATCTTTCAGTAATATTCACATCAGAAATATTTTGGCGACGCGTTTCGAACCATCTAGTGTGGTCCATCTTCAGGACAAAATGGAGAATCAGATCTTGGCATCAGATTAAATAAAGAGAGCAATGTAGAGACTGTAGAAATTTCTATTTTCCCACCCCGGTTTTCAGTTTCACTTTATTTCTCCTATGTAGTTAAATGCCTTTTCCCATAACCATACATTTAACACACTGAAAAAATAAATATTGCTGAAAACATAAATTCTGGAAATTTTACAGAATGCTGGAAATTGCAGAAATAAAAATCAACAGTAATAAACAACCATTAAAACACATTTAAACACTGAGATTTTTGGTCAATGTGACCCTGGAAAAACCGCCTACAATCTTGGGGAAAACCAGTTCGAGAGCTCTTCTTTATTTCTGAAAATGCCTTTTTCACAGTGAGAAATATTCAGCAAAAAAATCAGCAAGCAAATTTACAACTTATCTCTTTTTCCATGCCTCACAGCAAACTGGAAATTACAACAAACAGGACAGCAATAAAAGCTGTACGCTCTCTTCGATTTTTGTGCCCATTTTCAGCATTAAATGCTGCTGTACGACCAACATTAAATGCGCTGTACGGACTGCAATAAATGCGCTGTATGGCCCTCGTTTTGCGTGCAGAAAAAATCAGCAAACTGCTCGATTTTTGTGCAAACCACTCCTCGAAAATCGTGCCAAAATCTGCCTTTCACTGTGTGCTGAACCAACTATACAAATCTGCTCAACTGTTGCCTTGGAATGTGTGCCAAGTTGCTGTCTCCTTCTCTTCCCTGCTCAGAAATCTCTCTTGCTCTCTTGCTCTCCTTCTCCCAATCTGCTCATGAAAGAATAAATGACCTTTTCCTCCTTTTCCTCCTTTAATCTAACCCTAAGTGACTTTTGGGTGATTCAAGTGACTTTTGGGTGATCCCTAAATCCAATGGCTGAAATAGATTGAGATCTAAGGCTGAGATTAAATGCTCATTTAAATCTCACTTTTTATGTTTTAATTCACCCCACTTTAATAAAGACCCACTTAGTCATTTATTTCCAAAGTCACTCTTCCTTTCAAATTTTTCATTGACTTTATAAAAGTCACTTTAAAATTAGACTTAGTAACTTTATCACTCAAAGTCACTTTTAAATTCGATTTAACTTTATAAAAATTATAAAGTTACTTTAGGAGAAAAATTAAATTCTTTTGGACACTTTTCCCTAGGCCAAAAATCAAAGCCTAAGGGAACCACCTGTCCTCCGATACCAAATTTCAACACTCCCTCTTATCGAGGAAGGTGTTCCTCACCACACCCATCTTGTCTCTGAAGTAGACATGCTTGCCCCGTGGTAAGGCTTTGGTAAGAATATCTGCAACCTTCTCATCAGTGGAAATATACTCAAGCTTCACAGCTCCCTTCTGAACATAGTCTCTGATGAAATGATATCTGATCCCGATATGCTTTGACCTGTCATGAAATACTGAATTCTTCGTGAGTTTAATGCAACTCTGATTAACACAGTAAATCACTGAAGGTCTCAATGGTTGACCAAATAAGCCAAACAACATCTTGCAAAGCCAGATAGCCTAGCTAGACTGACTGCCATATACTCTGCTTCCGTTGAATTCAGTGCTACTGACTGCTGCTTCCGGCTGAACCATGACACTACTGCTGAACCCAACCCAAAACAACACCCTGAAGTGCTCTTCCTATCAGAAGCACAACCTGCCCAATCAGAATCAGTGTATCTTGCCAATCTCACTCCATCTCCCTGCGTGTAGTCCAGACCATAATCCACTGTCCCCTGCAAGTACCGCAAAATGTGTTTTGCAGCCACCCAGTGAACCTTCCTAGGCTCACATATAAACTGACTCATCGTGTTGACTGCAAAACAGATATCTGGTCTAGTGTTGACCAAGTACATCAAGGAACCAATCAGCTGCTTGTACAATGTGGGATCCACCAACTCGGAATCCGAAGCATGAAGCTTCTTCCAGTTGGTGATCATCGGTGTTGACATGGGTCTACAATCCTCCATGTGGAATCTACTAAGGATGTCCACAATATACTTCCCCTGCCCCAGGAAGAAATGCCCCTCCTCTTGCCACACCTCCAAACCCAAAAAGTAATGCATCAAGCCGATGTCCTTCATCTCAAACTCCGTCGCAACATCTCTCTTGCAGTGCTTTATGAGTCTCTCTGCACCTGTAATGACCAAGTCATCCACATACAGCATCAGAATGAGAGGCTCCTCACCTATCACAATTAAGTAAAGGTTCGGATCTGCCTCACTCTTTGTGAAACCCATTCCCTGCAAGTATGTATCTATCCTGGAGTACCAAGCTCTGGGAGCTTGCTTCAGGCCATAAAGGGCCTTCTTCAGTCTGCACACATGGGACTCCTTCCCATGCACCTCAAAGCCCTGTGGCTGCTCAATGTACACCTCCTCCTGTATGAAGCCATTGAGAAATGCAGTCTTCACATCCATCTGGTGGATATTCCAACCCATCTCTGCTGCTATCGATATAATGGAGCGGATCGAAGTATATCGAGCCACGGGAGCGAAGGTCTCCTCATAATCAACTCCCTCTACCTACAAACCTTGCTTTGAATTTCTCAATGCTGCCATCTGCAGCATGCTTTACCTTGTAAAGCCATCTGGAAGTAACCACGGATTTGCCCTCAGGCCTCGGCACCACCTCCCAAACATCATTCTTCATGATAGAAGAATACTCCTCCTGCATGGCCTCTCTCCAGACCTGCTGGCTAGCTGCCTCCTCATAGCTAGAAGGATCAGAGTCAAGGATGCTGGTAACCATCGCCATATAGCTACAAAACCTCTCAGGTGGTCTACTCTCTCTGACCGGCCTCTTCGGCTCAGCAACAGATGAGGCATCTCTCAAGGTGTCCTGAAGCCACTTGGGCTTCCTCTTCCCTGAGCGCACTTCTCCCACCGGAGAATGAAACTCCTCCTCCTCCTCATCATCAGGAGCCTGAACTCCTGACTGTCTGTCTGCTGTCCTCCTGCCTGCACCTGAACCTGTAGAAGATGAGGTACGTGTGAACTGTCCATCAGTGGACTCCCTAGTGAACTGCTTTGCATGCTGCCCGGAGCACCACCCCTCTGGCTCGGTGAGCCACTGCTCACTGACGGACCTGACATCCTCATAGATGTACCTCCTGATCCTCCTGATCCCTGCCCACTGGATCCTTGCGACTGACTCAACTGCTGCTGAGGGTCTGGCTGATCCAGATACTCTAACTCCCGTGACCTCCTGAAGGCCCTGTCCTCCTCGAACTTCACATCCCGTCTGACAACAACTCTCCTCTATGCAGGAATGTAAATCCGAAAGGCCTTTGAGGTCTCACTGTAGCCCACAAAGATACCCTTCTCTGCGGTGGGCTATAGTTTGGTCCTCTTCTCCTTGGGTATATAGGAGTATGTAATGCATCCAAAGATATGAAGATGACCAATATCAGGCTTCTTCCCAGAGAAAGCCTCCTCCGAAGTCATGTGCCCCAAGGCACGATGCGGACTCATGTTCTGCAAGTAAACAGCTGTGTTGCAGGCCTCTGCCCACAAGAACAATGGCAACCCCTGATCATGTAGCATGGCTTTGGCAGCCCCTATGATGGATCTATTCTTCCTCTCCGCAACCCCGTTCTGCTGGGGGTTGTAAGGAACAGTGAACTCCCTCCTAATACCTGCCTCCGCACAATAGTCAACAAACTCTCCAAGGGTGTACTCTCCTCCATTGTCTGACCTTAGGGACTTGATCTTCCGACTTGTTTGTGTCTCCACAAGAGCTCTGAACTCCTGAAACCGCTTGAAGACCTCACTCTTGGTCTTCAAAAAATAAATCCAGGTCCTTCTCGAGTGATCATCAATGAATAAAACATAGTACTCATATCCACCCAAGGAAACATGAGACATCTGACCGCTCACACCGAAATGAATCAAATCAAGTATTCCAGTCGCTCTGCTGTCACTAATGGGAAAAGGGGATTTGGCAAACTTGCCCATCGCACAACCTCTGCAAGTATCAAAGTGATCAGTACTGAAATCTGGCACACCTGTAGTGATCTCCCGCAATGTCCTCAAGGCTCCATGATACATATGTCCCATCCTGTGGTGCCAAATCTCACACAGCTCAGAACTGCTAGCTTTGCTGTCGGTACTACTGCTCAATGCCAGAAGGGGCTGGAATGCAAACTTGTACACCTTTGCATGGCATACACCTATCACTCTAGCTGGATCAGCTGGAGTGCCCTTGGGATACATCAACACCTGTCCTCCCCTGAACAGTACCTCATATCCTCTGTCCTCCAAAGCTGAGATGGATATGAGGTTCTTCCTCATCCCTGGCACATAAAGAACATCTGACACTTTCAAGGGAGGTTTGGACTCCCTCTGAAATGTCAATGTTCAGACCCCGACTGCTCTAACAACTCTGTCATCACCGAGTACTACCTCTATATCAGTGCCACTCTCTGAAAGCTCTGAGAAGTACTCACGGACTCCTGTCATGTGACGTGAAGCCCCACTGTCCACATACTAGATACCTGAAGATGCTCCGCTAATCGAGGGAAAAGCATGCTCCCTCTGAACCTGTGTGGCAGGGACTCATACGTAGTGAACGCAAACTCCCGGTTAAAACGACCTGCAAAGTCCTCAATCTCTGCTGAAGTTGCCACGTCCTGGTTCTTCCCCTTCTTCTTCTTCTTCTCCGGACACACAACTGCATAGTGTCCCATCTTTTGACAATTCCAACACTTCACCTTGGAATAGTCCTTCTGTGTGTTACCCTGTTTACCTTTACCTTTGCTTTTGCCCCCACCACTGCCTGTGGAAGCCTGCTTCTTCCCTTTGCCTTTCTTGCCTGATGCCCCCAGTGCTACATCCTCATCCTGCTCAACTGGCTTGGCTGCCCCAAGCTGACCTTTCCTGATCTCTGTCTAAATGCAATCATCCCAAAACCTCTCCCATGTGGGAAGGGTCTCACGTGCACAAACCCCATCAACAAAGTTCAACCATGAACGGGAGAGGCCATTCACTGCAATCCACACCAACTCAGTGGGTGGAATGGCCTCTCCAATCGCTGCCAACTCATCTATCACATTAGTAATCTTTGTGAAATATCCAGCTGCACTATCATTACCCATCTTAATGTTCTTCAGCTTCTCCTTCAAGACCATCTTCCGGTTCTCATTGGTACGCTGGTAGAGATTGGACAATGCTGTCCACATCTCATGGGCATTGCTCTTTCCTCTCACATGAGGAATGCAATGGTCTTTGATTCTGTCTAGAATCAGCTTCTTACCCTTGTTGTTCTTTTTATTATACGCAGCCAACTGAGTAGCATTAGTAGGCACAACAACAGGGTTTTGTGTGGTATGCACCATGATATGCCAGACTTCTGCCTCCTCAAAGATACTTTGCATTCTCTCCTTCCAAATGCTGTAATTTATATGCCCATTCAGCCTATCCTCCACCCTCAATCCCAATGACATCCTGCTGTCTTAAAACTGAAAAATAGCACTGCTGTAGTAAAGATAAAATTGTTGTTTATGAAAAAATCAGCTTGCTGGAATTTTCTGAGTGAAAAATCAGCAGCGGTAATTTTTCCTTTTGCTGTCCCAAACTGCCCTTCAGCACTCAAGCTCTAATACCATGTAGAAATTTCTGTTTTCCCACCCCGGTTTTCAGTTTCACCTTATTTCATCCATGTAGTTAAATGCCCTCTCCTATAACCATATATTTAACACGCTGAAAAAATAAATATTGCTGAAAACACAAATTCTGGAAATTTTACAGAATGCTGGAAATTGCAAAAATAAAAATCAGCAGTGATAAACAGCCATTAAAACACATTTAAACACTGAGATTTTTGGTCAATGTGACCCTGGAAAAACCCCCTACAACTCTTGGGGAAAACCAGTTCGAGAGCTCTTTATTTCTGAAAATGCCTTTTTCACAGTGAGAAATATTCAACAAAAAAATCAGCAAGCAAATTTACAACTTATCTCTTTTCCCATGCCTCACAGCAAACTGGAAATTACGGCAAACAGGACAGCAATAAATGTTGTACGGCCTCTTCGATTTTCGTGCCCACTTTCAGCGTTAAATGCTGCTGTACGACCAGTATTAAATGCGCTGTACGGACTGCAATAAATGCACTGTACAGACCTCGTTTTGCGTGCAGAAAAATCAACAAATTGCTCTATTTTTCTGCAAACCACTCCTCGAAAATCGTGCCAAAATCTGCCTTTCACTGTGTGCTGAACCAGCTGTACAAATCTGTTCAACTGCTGCCTTGGAATGTGCGCGAAGCTGCTGTCTCCTTCTCCTCCCTGCTCATAAATCTCTCTTGCTTTCCTTGTCCCAATCTGCTCGCGAAAGAATAAATGACCTTTTCCTCCTTTTATCTAACCCCAAGTGACTTTTGGGTGATCCAAGTGACTTTTGGGTGATCCCTAAATCCAATGGCTGAAATAGATTGAGATCTAAGGCTGAGATTAAATGCTCATTTAAATCTCACTTTTTATTTTTTAATTCACCCCACTTTAATAAAGACCCACTTAGTCATTTATTTCCAAAGTCACTTTTCCTTTTTAATTTTTCATTGACTTTATAAAAGTCACTTTAAAGTTATAGACTTAGTAATTTTATCACTTAAAGTCACTTTTAAATTAGATTTAATTTTATAAAAATTATAAAGTTACTTTAGGAGAAAAATTAAATTCTTTTGGACACTTTTCCCTGGGCCAAAGATCAAAGCCTAAGGGAACCACCTGTCCTCCGGTACCAAATTTCAAAAGAGACAATTAGTTTTTATCAGTTAGAATATAGCAAGTAGTTTTGACTAAATAAATGTTATTTATTAATAAAGAATATTTTAATATATTGAATCTGCCCTTGGAATATAATAAATAATTTTTATTCAAGAAATAATGTTTATTCAAAAGGAATATTCTAATATAATAAATCATAAACTAACAATGAAATAAAAATAATAAAAATAATTTTATGGCCAAACTTAAATATTCAAATGAATAAATCTAATTAATAAGAATCTAAAACATTAAGGTAAAAAGAACGAGTAAACCAAGGTCAAGACCAAAAAAATGATATTAAATAATGAAACACATCGAATTTAAATTATTCAAAATTGAAAGTCAAAAATAAAAATAAAATAAAAATGTTAAAAAATAAAATAATAATTAAAAGGATTAAAAGTTAAAAGGATTAAAATAATTAAGGAAATTAAAGTAAATAAATTACACATACATTTATTTATTTATTTTATTTTTATTTTTGTAAAATTAATTAATTAATTAATTTTTGATGGTCGAAAAACTAAACAATCCAAAAATAAAATAAAAAAAATCAATAAAATAATAATAATAATAATAATAATAATAATAATAATAAACCTAAGAAGACAGGTAGGGAGGCTTAAAGGTCGAGGGAACCTTATGCTTCCTTAGGATCCTTGCAATTTTTTTAGTGGTCCCCAGGATAAATGGAAGATGCAACCCTGAAAACCGATCCTTGGGTTCAGAACGCGTCAACAAAATATTTCTAATGTGATTATTAGCGAAAGACTTCTCAATATCTAGCTGTTAAAACTGGCAACTAGGGCCAAATTCCACTTTAGATAGCTCATTTGATGGAGATGATGATTGCATTGAATTCCTCTTTTCGAGAGGACCAAAGTTGATCTAAGGATTATCAAATTTGGACAAGCAGAAATGTGTTTTTGAATTTATACCCACACGTGTAAATTGTCAATTTCGGCCACATCATCATGTAGGCTCACGAAGCCCAAGGGACATGTCACTTCACCCTCAATGACTTGTATAAATATAAGTGACCTCTCACCTCATTTGGCATCATCATCGCACACACATTCTTCTCTCTTCTCTCTTTGGTTCGTACAACTATTGGGCATCTTCTCTCACTCACACTTGTGGCAAAGGAAGACAAATTTTAGACAAAATTACAGGGCCGAAAATTTTACACTGACTTGTGGTTTATCCAGCGTTGACTTTGAATATCCAGGTAGATTTTGACTTCAATTTTCTGGGCAAGTTTCTATTTGGGCAGGCCGTACATCTCGGCACAAAAATTGAGGTATTTTGGGCACTTTGACTACAATAGCAAATTGCAGGTTGACCGCAGTCTTCAAGGTAGAGTTTGACCAAGTTTGACTATTGACTTTGTGACTGTTTTGGGATGATTTTGACCTCTTGTTTAGGTCGAGTTTGACTAGGTTTGACCAATCTTCAAAGGAGACATTTCTATGCTGATTTGACCATCGTTGACTTTCTGGTTAGGGCTGAATTTGACTGCAGGTGACTGCAAATTTGACAGGGCTGTTTTGACTTTGATTTGGCAAGTCAATTTTGACTTTTTGTACTCTCTCTCTGCTGAACATTCGATATCATAATAAGAAGAATTGATCAAATGGTTTTCCCCATCTTGGGGTTTTTCCGCATCTGCAAAATCTGGTGTTCTCTTGTGTTGGCTTGTCTCCTGCGTTTTATTTATTCATGTTCTGTCTACAGTTACTGTCAATGTGATTTATGGTTAATGTGATTGCTTGGAAAACTAAATTGGAAATTGTCATTGGGCTGAACATTGAAGTAATTGTGCTAAGCATAGAACATACAATTGTTAACTAAATTAACACTAGCTTTATTATCAATTGATTATAACCTTTTCTTTTATGATCTCATTGAAAAGGATTGCAAGTGAATTTTAAAAACTGTTTGTGAAAGATGATATCAAAAGTTTGTGGTTAGATTTAGAGGAAACTTCAAAGGGAGATTTGGATCTTGGAAAAACTGTGAATTTAAAAGAAGCTCTGATTTAGAGGGAGCAGTTCAACTCTCAAAGCCTTAAGGTATGTCTTTTCATTATAATCAAAGTTGTGATTAGCCTTCACAAGCCTCTGTTCAAGATGAAGTACTTGTACTTCAGAAACAAGGTTGGGATTGATAAAATAAATTTTCTCAATAGAAAGATAGACATCTTCTCTATGTGTGTAATGCATGATTAGATTAGAGAGTTGTGGGACAATTATTCTATCCTTGGAGAGTATTTTGGTAAGGGACAATCATTCTTTCCTTATCAAGGAAGAACGATCCTTCAGGTCTCGTTACTCAAAAGAGTAGGTACCTTTCTAAAATTTGACCTTGTTACTCTATAAGAGTGGGTGCCCTTATCAGGCTAAGATACTTATTTTGCAACCCTTCTTGCCTACAGTAAGGCCTGTAATGTTAGTGTTTTGGAGAATTTAGTATCTACAGATAAATACTAATTCTCTAGATAAGTCGCTGTATCTAGAACAACAATTTAAAGTGTTTTAGACTTTTCCTATAAACAATAGATAAGATGAGAAGATAGAAGGCCTACTTGTAGTTCCGCTTTCCTCTCGTCTCCCTTGTATCGATTTCATCGCTCCTTCCCGTACTTAATCCGCTTAAGAAGTACCCTGTAAACACAACAGAAGACAAAAACTGATCAAAGCATATGATCTATTGAATATAAGTGAAAGGAATCAGATACAATTCACACATATAAGCATTATGAAACAATACAAACATATGGGAAAAGGGTTCAAACACTTTATTAGATAGAAGAAGGAATTACAACCATTGGTGTCTGATTCAAAGCCATTCCTCCAGCTTGGATCCCATCCACATCACATCAAAAGCATGACAAACTTGTAGCATCACAATACTTGCTTCAAAGCCAAATCTCATAGCAGCATTATCTCCTTACAATTCAACATAGTCCAGCCCCTGATCACTTAGATGAGTGGTCAATTTATAGGAAGATGAAGGAGGTTTTGTCATTAATGGTGGCATTGAATGGCCTTCCATACTTAGAATTAGTTCCATGGAGGAAGGGACGAGAGGATAGGATGCACCTTAACTCATTCCTCATCTATTTTCGAGCTCATAGGAGTTGATAAGTGAGGGAAACTTCTAGATGACTCCAAAAGATAAGAATATTCCCCAAACCCTATGTGAATTTCGCTCATTCTCACCCATCGCAGGTGAAAGGAAGCCTAAGTGCTTTGCAGAGCATCCTGGCAATGGACTTCACTGCTCTGCAACGCACCTTCATATGGGCTTACCTGCGCTGGTCCCTCTAGAGGCTATTTTTGGATGCCTTCAAGTCATGAAACTGTCTGGGAAGGAGACATTCAAAGGGGTGACTTGTTTAGGGCGTGAAACAACTGAAATCAGGGTTTGATGAGCCCTAAAACACTAATCTGGATGTTGGGATTTGATGTGCCCAAATGGATCTGTAACAGTTAGGGTTTGCTCATTGATAATAATAACCTTGTGGTGTAAGGGTCCTTCAGGTTTTTAACTCTATGGTTTGAAGAATTATGTGTTCCCTAGGGTTTGGCCAACCTTGGGTAGCAGTAACATGATTATTCTTGGAGGTTTGACCTTAGTAATAACAAACCTGTACTAGTCTGTATACCATGAGGTTAAGGCGCCAACCAGATCATGGTGACTAGTTATATGATGTCACACAAAGTTTCCGAGTTGGTGCCTTGACAGATAGCCTAGATGGTACCTAGAGTTCTATTGAGTTGATGCCTTGGCAGATAGCCTAGATTGTACCTAGAGCTCTGCTGAGTTGGTGCTTAGCAGGTAGCTTAGATGATACCTACATCCCTGTTAGGGTTGCTATCTTGGCAAGTAGCCTAGATGATAACTAGATTCCTGTTAGGGTTGGTATCTTGGTAGTCACCTAGATGACACCTAGATCCTTGTTGGATTGATATCTTTACAGTAGCCTAGATGGTACCTAGATCCCTGTTGGGTTGATACCTTGGCAGTAGCCTAGATGGTACCTAGATCCCTGTTGGTTTGATACCTTGGTAGTAGCCTAGATGGTACCTTGATCCCTATTGTGTTGATACCTTGGCAGTAGCCTAGATGGCACTTGGGTCCCTGTTGGGTAGGCACCTTGGTAAGAAGCCTAGATGGTATCTAGATCCTTGCTGGGTTGATACCTTGGCATTAGCCTAGATGGTATTTAGATCCTTAGCATTGTATATGCTGTTTGTGATACTCTTCTTAGAACAATTCAACTTGATGTCATCCTTGTACCATTTGTAAATTATGAACACCTCCCTAGTTAAGAGGGAGTGTTGAAAATGTAACTTTGCTCGGTCTTCATAAGTGTCTATGTACATATATCATTATATATTTAGTGTAAAAATAAAAAGGAAGAAAAAGGAAATTATTGTTTGAGCATGGTTTTCATGCTCTTTTATTTGCCTCCTAAGTCAAAGCATGCATTTCATGCTTCTAGGGTTTGTCACGAGTCAACATTTTTTTATCATATTTATTAGACCCTTCTTGGGCTATTTGCATCAAGAAAGTTGGATTTGCCTCCAAGACCAAGTCGGCCCTACTTGTGACAAGTCGACCTTGATGTGGCTATTCGACCTCCTAGAAAAGGTATATATTGGAGGAATCTTCGACCTATTTGGCAATCCAATGATCACAAGTTTGATTTGGAATAAAAGAAGGAGAAAGATTAGAGCGAAGGACAATAAGTCAAGGAGAAAACAAAAGCGAAGGAAGAATACTTGAAATTGACCTTTTTCACTCACACGTGCGAGTTTGTAATATTCCTAATGGAAATATTAAGTGAATAACATAAACATGCACTATAACAACAACTAGGAAATTCAACACATACATAGGAAATCAAAACACAAGAGGAAATGCACCAAAACTTTGAGCCATTTTATTTATTTTGAGTAGAATGGAGTACAATGAGTATGGAAATAGGAACCTGGGCTTGCTACATTAAGATAGGCGAAACCCAGGTTGGAATTGTGATGCCCAAGTACTGGAATGACTCCACCAAAAACCTCTGGGTTGACCCAGTAAATAACTATCACTACTGCTATAGGTTACCTGAGATTTCAACCCTCAAATCTACTCCAAAAATTCTGCAAAATGAAATGTAGGCTCTCCATACCAGCGCCAACAAAACGCAGAAATAACACACGGACCCAAGTGGTGGAAATGGTCCCGAGATAAACTGTGCCCTCCAACAATTTCTATTACTGGTTGCTGAATGGAACTAGCAATTCTGCCCTTAGAAGTGCTCAAAAAATTCTATAAAATTAATCCTAGCCTCCTCTCATGAAACCCACAAAAACCCAGAAAGGGTTTGGGTTGAATCCACTGACCCTCGGTGTCCCCCAACAAATGTGAATTACCCAATTTGGCCAGAAAACGCCCCATAGAATGGAATTGTTGTAGGATGCCCAAACTATGACATTGAAAGCCTCCCAAAGTCCTGCAAAGATCCCCTTCGGAAAATGCTTGATTTCTCCAACCCAAATTTCCTTAGAAAGAAGCCACCTCCTTCTCTTGCGCAGACTTGAGCCATTGAGTTCTGCGCACTATCAAAATGAGGGGAAATTTGTCCCAAATTCTCACTTCACTCGCTGCCTTGCAAAATGCTCCAAATCTCCGACCTTAACTATGAAGAATGTCTCAGCAAAATCCTGGAGTCTCCAACCAACTGTAGCTGCTCCAAATGATGTGCCACGAACTCCTTCCATGCTCGGGAAATACGGATAGATGGGAAAACTCCTGCAATGAAGCTCAAGGAAAGCCCTGAATTGGACTCCCAAATTACCTCAGTACGGAGACACTCGAAGTTCTTCGAAATGAGGGTGGAATTCCGCTTGGAATTCCTAGTGCCAAACAACACTTTTCTTCTTGTGCTAAATAGCCGCCAAACAACACTTTTCTTCTTGTGTTAAATAGCCCTAAGAGAAGATGAAAGGTGAAATGTAATATTCAAAAGATGGTTAGCAAATGAGTCTAGCCTCCTTTTATAATTTCTCCCCATGCTTCTAGATTCCTTTTTTTTAATTATTATTTTATTGGTGGGGCTCATTTTCTATTAATTGACTTTTGCCTCCATTTTAATAAAATAATAATTTGCTGCCAATCTCCAATAAAATAATACTTGCCACCTTTCTCCAAAATAATATTTGCCCCTTTACTTAATATCACCAAAATTAGGCAAAATTCCCATGCTCACAAAATTGGGGATATTACAGAGTTTTTCTAGGAAGATTGCAGGTCTGAAGTTGCAAGTCGAGATTGCAGACCTAAAGTGAAGGCCGAAAACCTGATTGAGGCAGAATCTTGAAGCATTGACTTTCGTTGGTTTTAAGAGACCTTGACTTGTTTGAAGGAGAATCTTTTGGAAGGTTGACTGTTGATTTCTGGTAGCATCGGATGTGCTCTAAGCCTCAAAATTTGCATGGAGGATAGGACACATGTATTACAGAATACCCAGAAATTGTGTTGGGAAATTCCGCTCAGAGACAGTTTTATTAAAATAATTAATTATTTTTAATGGATGCCTAAGTCTAAACTTAGGAAATTAAAATAATTAAAGGGTATTAATTAAACTAGGGGTTAAACTTCTAGAAGAAGATGAGGATCAAGTCAAAATGATTTGAGCCATTGGTTAGAATCTAATCTGGACCGTTGATTGAACAACGAGAGGATTATAAAAAGTGGGTTGATGGGCATTTGGAAGACACATCGAGTGAGAGATAATAGATCGATTTTCTCAAGAGAGCAGCGCAACAGTTGCCAGAGAGGTCATCGAGGAGATTTCTTGCAGTGAGGGGCAAAGATAGTTTTCCAGTTGGAGAGTTTCCTGATCCGGGGATACATTGCAGAGGAGGCAGAGAGAGATCCAAAAGAGGCAACGCAGAGCCACGCTGGGCATCGTAGAGCCGCGCTGAGGCAGCATAGAGCTTGAGAAGAGATTCAAAATTTGCTGGAGAGTCGAGTTTTAGAGCTAGAAGCTGGGTTGTGAGACCGGAAGGGTAAAAGAGTCAAAGTTCCAGAGGCAAATCGACCAGCAAGAAGGGTGATGCAGAGCCTAGTAGCTGTGATGCTGGACTGCATAAGGCGACGCAGAGGCAGCGCAGAAGCAGTGTGGCGTTTGCCATCCAGAGCCTGGATCAATATCAAATTTCCAGTGATAGTGTGAGGTATTTCTCACTAATTCTCTGTTAGTCAGATTCTCTGTATCGGATAGCCAGTAAGGCATCCAAAGATTGTATTCAGAAACTACTGCATAATAAAACAAACCCTCAGCTGCTGCACCGGTTTTCCTGCATTGGGTTTTTTCTAGGACATTTGTCCAAAAACAACGATGTCACTTGTGTGTGTGTTATTTCTTCTTGGTTAGTTCTTGTTTCCGCATATTATTTATCTTGTCAAGGTTGCAGTTGTATTTATTTCGATGTTTACTGTGTAATACTGTAAATACTTGTAAGAGAATTAGCAAGTAGGAGAAATAACATCAGATCACTGCAGTAGGGATTTGGGTCACCAGATTCTCACATTGACTTAGTGCTAGGAGGAAATCTTTGTCTTGGTCTAGAGGTCTTGATGTCTCATATTTGACTTGGTTCTATAACAAGAAGAGAAATTTCACTGTGTTTTCCTCTAAGAGAGTGGTTTTTACTTGACTGAAAGCCTACATACTGTATTTTATTGTTCTTGTAATCTTCATGCTCTTTATGGGTTGATAGTTGCTTGATGAAAAGAAGACATAAGAAGATAATATAGTTCTAATATATCCCAAGCTATTATCAAAGTAAGAAAATCTTTTTTGCCTTTTGATTTTCTAACAGCCCGAACCTTGACGACACAGCTTCGGAGGGAGAATATTGCAAGTAATATTCCTATGCAGAATCTGTGAGGAATCTAAAAGATTCCCTAAGGGGCTAGAATTGTGGGGGGCGGAATGTGGCCGACTTTACACTCATTTTAACTAGAATTTCGCGAGGATCACAATGTTGCAGTCAATTTTTACATGCGAGCAACAAATCTCAAGGGTCATGGCTAAAACCCGCCTCTTCCATTAAATGTTGAGCATATAGTTCAAGATAAGAATATGCCTTTCAGAAGTAGGTCATTTATATAGTCAAAAGTCTAAGGAGGACAAGACGGACTTGTGGTCCTGTGATTGTTGTCATTTGAGTAGTCAAATTTACAGTGACTCCCAGGAATGGAGGTGTAATGATGTATTTTGCCATGTACTTGTCTTTCTTTTTGATGATATGAATGAAGCGACCTTCCCACTATTGAAGCAGGGCCCGAAGTCGTAGTCCACACTTGACAAACTACACTATCAAACTTTTGTGTGCATTGTTTTTGTTGGACACCTAATCCTCAATGGGTTAGTGTGGAAGCCGAATGGACAAAAGGAGTCCAAGAGACCTTGGGATGTGAAACCCAACGGTCACAATATGTACTATAAATGTATATCAGTTGTTAATAAAAAATTGTACTGTCATGTTTTATCTTTCCTATTTGTGGCTGCCCATGTGTGTTTAACATGGTACCAGAGCAGGCGTATTCCTGCCCTGCATAATTAATTTGAGCAATTTGTTTTATGGCCTTTCTGTGCAGGTTATTTCTGCCATGAATTTCATGAATATTTCTTTAGCTAAATTTTAGCTACCACCTGTTAATACAGCTGCTGGTATCTGCTCTTCTCTAACCGGCCTTTTATAATCACCTGCATATAGCACTGCGCTGCCTTGACATATAATTTTGAGGCATATGTGCTGCCCTGGCATGGTTTGCCTGTTTTGCTGCCTATTATTTTCCATCCCTATTAACACTGCATGCAATTCTTTGCCGATTTTTATGCTGCAACTACATATAGTTCCTGAAAGAAATTCTGAAACGACTCATATCATTTATGAGCGCTATTAGTATACGTTATTTTCTAAGAGCATTTTCTATATCAGTGTTCTGTGCTGAGACTGTCAAATATTTACCAATGCGTTTTACTAGTTGAACGACTGGGCAGCATTGAATGTCATGGTGCTCTTTTCGAATGTTCACAGAGAGAAGTGAGGGACCATTGAATTTTGTCACTGATGGAAGACGGTTCAACTTCTGAGCTATTACATTCAATAAAATCGCATTGATTGGCTATATGGTGGATCCTCCCTCCGCGGTCTATTTAAATTGCATGATTCAATTGGGTTAAATTGGTGATGACTTTATATTGATATGCCGGTGGTGGTAAAAGGAAATGGGACTGCAAATGAAATGCGTGCATTGTCCAAATGGGATGCAAGGGCGGTAGGTGAAATTTATGCGTTGTTTTCATAGCTGATATATACGTTGTTTTTAAATACGGGTTTTGGACAACAATTACAACTGCTTCCTCAGAATCAAAAGACATTACGTTCTTGCATCCGCTTTCTGCTTTTATTGTGGATTCCTGAAAGTTTACATGCTGGGGTTGATTGTTGAGGATTCAATGAAACAGTGAATTAAAACAACAGTGACAGAAGCGGTATTGCATGTAGCCAAAAAGTAATGATTCAAGTCAGGGCTCGGACCATTTCCCGTAAGTAATTACTTGGTGGGTATTCATACTGTTCACATATTAAGTTTGGCTTTTCAATGAATGAGATGGATTTTACACGTCCGGCGAATTGAATATAAAAGTCACTGAGATTTATGGTAAGCAATATAAATGATCTTATGACATAAGGAAGACTCCAGAATGGCAATCTGGACTTTCTTTATTACATTGGTGTTTTGTTATTAATTTCTCTGGTAAGAATATTCTTCTTCACATGAAATTTGGACATATATGCCCATGGTGATTCTGAAGCTTGGCAGGCATATGAGAATGCGTGTGAAAGTTTGTAAATTACTTGTGCTGTAGAGCATCGAATATACACGCCTGTTGTGATTTTGAAACCGCGGCATATGGTGAACGCACACCTGAAATTTAAATTTAAATTTCGTACAGTCTGGCAAGTCAGTTTTGAGATTTGATTTTTTCTGTTTCATTTACGGGACAGTGGATTTGGAAGGGAAGTTGATTGATTCTGGAGAGCACTATTCTTATCGTGGTAATAGAACTGTGAAAGGAAATTGTTCGATTTTCCTCTTGGAAAGAGCAACTCGAGCACCTGGCTACACTGATGGGTTATTCCAACTGCTGAACTGTTTTTGTGTTATCTGTGGACTGCATGTGAGAGAATGAGTTGACTGTACATCTGTGGGGCCTATCTTCTATTGTTCCCAAGCCGTATATTTTCTGCTGGATGTGGGCCCTACTCTTGTGCAAGAGTCGAGCCCTCTATGTCTCTCGGTTAATGCATCTTGTGGCTACGCGCCGGTCATTCTGACAACCCCGCTGTCGAATTCCCTTTTTTTCACCCGCTTCTCAAGCATAAATCCCCCCTTCCTCCTGCTACTCCCTCGGCTCTGCTGCACTTTTTCAGTAATCGCCATGCTTGATTTCTCGCCCTTTTTGCAGCAATGAAGATTGCGGGGTAACGCAGGATTCCAGCGCTGGAAACATCGCTCGTAAATTGGAATTTTTCTGATTGTATCATCGCCTCAGGTTAAAGATGGGATGCCGAGGCAAGAAAAAATCATCTACTCTTATGCATGGAAGCTAGATAACCAAACTTGGTGCATCTACTTGGTGCAGCCTGTGAGTATCAATTGGAACGTGGGTCAAATGCACCACCTCTGTTGGACATAGTTGTGATACCCTTCTGCGTGGAGTTTATTCTGACATTGTGGGGGCCACGAAACACTGTACTGTTGACTAATATAAGCCAAAGGACCAGCACTGTACAGTTTGCTAAGTATTTGGACATGTAAGGAGGTCTATCACTGTTGTTTCAGCGTGCTAGAGACTCATTCCAATGCCTATGACCTGAGCAAGTGTTGGAGCAGCATTCTGGGTCTGAAAGTCCTTGCTGGAATTTACTCTCATTGCTTATCTTCATTGCCAGAAAGTGGCAAGATCAGAGAATTGTGTTATAATTGTTGAAGTTTTGATAGCCATCATTTCTGATTTGAAAGTGAAGGAGTATTTGAAGGATCCAAGCAAGTTTGCAGTTGCTGCTGCCCCAGTGTTGGTATTAAAACTCATTATAGTCTCTGTCTACATACATATGCATTGATTCCTTGATTCATTTGCTGCACATTTATAAAGGATATTGCTGTGTACTATGAGTGGGTATTACTTTTCTGCATTGAGTAGTAGCTGTGATAAGTTTTTAAGGTGTAAATCTGACATTGAAGAAGAAAATGGCTAGAATCAGTGAAGTATTAGAGTTCCTCAAAACTCTCATATTGTCTACTAATCATGATACATTAAAAGTCAGCAAAGTTTCTCTCACAGACATTCAAGTTTGTCTACAAAATGCACAAGAGAAAATTGAATTTTTGCAGCTCGAATCTCAGCGACAGCAAGAAGAACTAAAACAGAGGAGTCATTCTGAACATGTTTCTGTTCAAAACATTGAAACTGCAACCCATCAAAAGAAAGCCAATAATGTTACAGTTCATTCAGATTTAGTACCCAATAAAGCAGCAGTTGTACATGCAGATCCAGAAACTCAGTCTGCACTTCCCAAGGCCATCATCAGACTTTGGGAACAGCTTGTCCACAACAAGCATAGAACCGGTCTTGGATATGAGAAGGACTTGTCCTTTCATATTCCAGACTACTCAAAGCCCATTCAGTTTCAGAGTGCTGGATTCATTCATGACAGTTCACCTCCAGCTGTTCCAAACTCTGCCCCTCTTCCACAGCAACAACAACAACAACAACAGATCGTGAAATGCCAACACTGTCACTGAGTTGGCCATTTGAAAGATCATTGTTTTGATCTTCATCCATGTAAGCATTGTCATAAAACCACCCATTCTTCACACAGATGATTCAGAAACAAACGTCCTGCAAGAACAAAGATTCATCTTGGATGGATCGCTTCTTGGCAATGGGCATCAACAGCCAAGAAGATATTCCAGTCACATGTCAGAACTTGTTCCAGAGTATTGAACAGCCTTGCAGTTGAGTTTTCTCCATCATCTCACCTTGTATCTGACAGGGGGGGAAATGATGGTCATCTACAAGCTTCAAAGTCACATCAAGCGAGCCTGAGCCACAACCTGCCACACTAGTTTCAGAGTTGTAGCCAGAGACAAAGATGCCCGTGAACATGCCTTCAGTTGGCAATCTGGGACACTTCCTCTAGTAGAAGACTTCAGCTTCTTGCCAGTTTCGGAAGAACTCCAAGAACAAAATTGAGAACACTTCCTCTAGCAGAAGACTACAGTTACTTGCCAGTTTTTGGAAGAGTTCCAGGAATTTCATTAAGCATTCCAGAGTTGTTGGTCATCCTTAAACCATCACAGGTTGAGACTTACATTTTCAGGTTGAAGTTCTCCCTTTTATGCGGGTTGAGACCTCCCTTTCATGGTTGAAGGTTTCCCTCTTCAAAACAATAGGAGCACTTCCTCTAGCAGAAGACTTCAGCTTCTTGCCAGTTTTGGAAGAGTTCCGGGATTGCACTAAGCGTTCCAGTGTTGGTGGTCATCCTTAAACCACCGCCCTTTATACCACATTTCAGAGAGCACATTCAACCTAGTGCTGCCATGCATTTTTGCACATTTTGTATTACAACTCTCTTCTTGGACTCATACATAACCCTTCGGATTAAGGGGGGGAATGTTGGACACCTAATCCGCAATGGGTTAGTGTGGAAGCCGAATGGACAAAAGGAGTCCAAGAGACCTTGGGATGTGAAACCCAACCGTCACAATATGTACTATAAATGTATATCAGTTGTTAATAAAAAATTGTACTGTCATGTTTTATCTTTCCTATTTGTGGTTGCCCATGTGTGTTTAACAGTTTTATCATCTCCGTTATGTTGCTTCTTCTTTAAGTGTTTACACATGGTTTTTGCATGCTCTTTCATGCAATTTTGAGAACGTCAATCGAAGAAAATGTCTTGGATAATCCTAGTAGATCAGTGAATTCCGGATCAATTTGGCCTTCCAAAACGGATCCAAAAACCAAGACAATTCACCTAATGTCAACGCTGGTCAAAGCTCCCTAAACATAAAGTCAACGTAGTCAACACAGTCAATGTAAATGTCTTCTCTCTCCTTTGCACCTGTGACCTCAAACCCTTGAATTGTAGGACAGATCAAACCAATTGAAGAAGAAATGATGTGTGATGTGATGCCCCCAAGCGATGACATGACTTGGTGAGAAGCTCACTAAGATAGCTTAATAATATGAAGACAAAGCCTCTCAAGAGGGCAAAATAGTATGCATAATGAGTCGTTGGGCCATTGAGAAGGCCTAGTGGAGTCCAAAGTGTGTCGATGCGAGAGAGAAGACTCCAAACATAATGATGAAGGGGATGACCCCTTGATATCCAAGCAAATCCAATGTGGTGCCCTAGATGGGTGTGTTGGAAATACTAAGAGGGGGCATGAATCAATTTTTCTTTTCAATTGTTACTTTTACCAGTTAGATCACTTATATTTAGAACACAAAATGAACAATAATAATAAATGTTTTTATTAATTTATTCTTTACAATAAATCAAGTACAATATATGTAGGGATCCAACCCTAGATGAAGACACCGATCTTCAATTCCCCAGGCTCCAACCTGTATTATGCCAAGCACGGACTGGGACTTCCCAAGGCTCCAATCTTGTCACTTTGAGGCACCAACCTCTAGGGCTCCAACCCTATCTCTGGTACAGGCACCAACCTGGTCTCTTGAGGACTCCTATCCTCTAGGGCTCCAACCCTATCTTCCAAGGTACCAACCTTGTCTCTTTGAGGCTCCAACCTCTAGGGCTCCAACCCTATCTTCCAAGGCACCAACCTTGTGTCTTTTAGGTTCCAACCCCATGGGCTCCAACCCCTAGCTTTACTCATCAAGATATGTTTGGCTATACTTCAGAGCTCCCAATGTCTTCTTCAACAAACCCTATCAATCTTTAGCTATGCCTTCACTTAGTCTCTACGTCACATCATCAATGACAACTTTGTTCTTCACATGAAGGTTTCACCACTGCTCTTCATGTTACCCAAACAAAACTTCTTCAAGGTCACCTCATGATGGCTTCAATGCATCATGGTCTTCATTGATCTCCACAAATCTTCAATATGCCGCTTCACAAATTTCTCAAACTCTACCCTGTTCTGTTCTCAAGAGAAGACTTCAACAAGCTCTATTTGTCCAATCCCAATAAATCAACACTTCGACCACGACAACTATGACAACTTCGACCACGACAACTTCAACCACGGCAACTACGGCAACTTTGACCACGACAACTACGATAGCTTCGACCACGACAACTACGACAGCTTCGACCATGGAAACTACGACAGCTTTGACCACGGCAACTACAACAGCTTCGATCACGGTAACTACGACAGCTTTGACCACAGTAACTACGACAGCTTCGACAACGACAACTTCGACCATGGCAACTACGACAGCTTCGACCACGACAACTATGACAGCTTTGACCACGACAACTACGGCAGCTTCGACCATGACAAATACAGCAGCTTCAACCAAGATTTTATGCCCAAACATAATTATCCTTTTTTTCGTCCTAAACAATAGTCTCCTTGTTCTCCTCGGCCTTTTGTCTTCTCCTGTACTTCGTATCTCTGAATTCTTGCTCGAATTGTTGATCAAAATGAAGTGTTTAGACGTCTATTTATAGAGATTTCGTTTATAACTGAAGGGACACGTCTATTTGAAGTGAGGCCGACTTGTATGATTGAGTGTAGGTCGGCTCACTGCTAGGAATAATTTCCTTAACTTAAAAATTCAATATCTCACAAACTATTGGGAGTTTTGGGGCAAATAAAGGCTCATTAGAAAGAGGAAAAATTCCTCTTTAAGATGATCTAGGATCCATTTTGAAAGGATGCCTCCAAGGTGTCCAAAATAATTTTTCTTTATGACTGTCCTTAAATTTTATGCATAAAAAGTTTGGGACAACATGAGGAATATTTGGAACAATGTGGCTTCTTCATTCTTTGGCTTCTTCATTGTTATCATGAAGGTGATGACCCCTTGATATCCAAGAAAATCCAATGTGACACCCTAGATGGGTGTGTTGGAAATACTGAGAGGGGGGGTGAATTAGTATTTCTTTTCAATTGTTACTTTTACCAGTTAGATCACTTATATTTAGAACACAAAATGAACAATAAGAATAAATGCTTTTATTAATTTCTTCTTTACAATAAATCAAGTACAATATATGTAGGGCTCCAACCCCAGATGAAGACATCGATCTTCAATTTCCTAGGCTCCAACCTGTATTATGCGAAGCACCGACTTGGACTTCCCAGGGCTCCAACCTTGTCACTTTGAGGCACCAACCTCTAGGGCTCCAACCCGTACAGGCACCAACTTGGTCTCTTGAGGACTCCTATCCTCTAGGACTCCAACCCTATCTTCCAAGGCACCAACCTTGTCTCTTTGAGGCTCCAACCCTATCTTCCAAGGCACCAACCTTGTGTCTTTTAGGTTCCAACCCCATGGGCTCCAACCCCTAGCTTTACTCATCAAGATATGTTTGGCTATACTTCAGAGCTCCCAATGTCTTCTTCAACAAACCCTATCAATCTTTAGCTATGCCTTCACTTAGTCTCTACGTCACATCATCAATGACAACTTTGTTCTTCACATGAAGGTTTCACCACTGCTCTTCATGTTACCCAAACAAAACTTCTTCAAGGTCACCTCATGATGGCTTCAATGCATCATGGTCTTCATTGATCTCCACAAATCTTCAATATGCCGCTTCACAAATTTCTCAAACTCTACCCTGTTCTGTTCTCAAGAGAAGACTTCAACAAGCTCTATTTGTCCAATCCCAATAAATCAACACTTCGACCACGACAACTATGACAACTTCGACCACGACAGCTTCAACCACGACAACTACGACAGCTTCGACCACGACAACTATGACAACTTCGACCACGACAACTACGGCAGCTTCGACCACGAAAACTATGACAGCTTTGACAACGGCAACTACGACAGCTTCGACCACGACAACTACGACAGCTTCGACCACGACAACTACGACAACTTTGACCACGGTAACTACGGCAGCTTCGACCACGACAACTACGACAGCTTCAACCACGACAACTACGACATCTTTGACCACGACAACTACGACCCCTTGGACCACGACAAATACGACCCCTTGGACCACGACAAATACGACAGCTTCGACCAAGATTTTATGCCCAAACATAACTATGACAGCTTCGACCACGACAAATACGACAGCTTCGACCAAGATTTTATGCCCAAACATAATTATCCTTTTTTTTCATCCTAAACAATAGTCTCCTTGTTCTCCTCGGCCTTTTGTCTTCTCTTGTACTTCGTATCTCTGAATTCTTGCCTGAATTGCTGATCAAAATGAAGTGTTTAGACATCTATTTATAGAGATTTTGTTTATAACTAAAGGGACACGTCTATTTGAAGTGAGGCCAACTTGTATGATTGAGTGTAGGTCGGCTCACTGCTAGGAATAATTTCCTTAACTTAAAAATTCAATATCTCACAAACTATTGGGAGTTTCGGGGCAAATAAAGGCTCGTTAGAAAGAGGAAAAAATCCTCTTTAAGATGATCTAGGATCCATTTTGAAAGGATACCTCCAAGGTGTCCAAAATAATTTTTTATTTGTGACTGTCCTTAAATTTTATGCATAAAAAGTTTGGGACAACATGATGAATGTTTGGAACAATGTGGCTTCTTCATTGTTATCAATGTCATCATAGGATCATAGAGTCATTATGTAGGAGTGCAACATCCATGTAGCATGACGCAAGAACAATGTCATCATATACTAGTGCAGTCATAGTGCAACATCATTAGGAGAACTCCAAATTAATCTTCCAACCATCAAATGATCTCCAACCATGTTATCAAGACCTCATCAAGTGACATCATCAATTGTGGTCATTTATCAAAAATATGACATCATCAAATGTAGTCCTCGATATGTCATCAAGGGCTTCTAAATACTTGGCACTTCTTAAGACTTTTTCATTAGTGACTTGACATATTAATTGATGACATTCTTATGAAACAAGAGTTATGACATCATCATTTGGAACCAGGCATCTCAACAATATTTTCCATCTCGGCTAATGCCATATTGACATCAATAACAACCTAGATTAACAATCTCCCACTTTGTCATTGATGGCAATATTCTTGCCCTTTCAACATTCTCTCCCACTTTGATATCAATTGCATACGGGGTGCCCAAGTATCCCCCTATGAAGCTCCTTCTTTTCTTTACGAATAGTAGTTCTTCATAGGTATGTTACTCCCTCTGTCATGGTGCTCTTCTTTCTGGAAATGTGGTCCATGATAGATGTGCTTAAATTCCTTGATGTGATGAACCAACCCCCCTTGTCTACACGACCTCCTCTAGCTCATGAAAGATTACTTGTTTAGTGATCAAGTGGAAGAGATCTTCAATAGTAGTTCATGGATGAATAAGGGATCATGTTCTTTAATAGAAATACTCTCGAGAGACGATCTATCAAAGAATGATTGTCCATGTGGCTCATCAAGGATTTCATAGGGCCCATTCATAGATAGTTTCTACAAGAATGCTTAATCATGATAAGCTCCCCCTAACTGTATGCATGGTCTTCCTCTTGGCAGAGTCTCCCCATCAAATACTTGGAATATCAAGGATGACTTCTTCAAGTCAACGACATGTGTTGTTGGCTAGAGTGTTCAAGGGACTTCCAAATTCAATTTGCTTCCTTCTCCATACTTGTATAACTTTCTTCTCTGGCATGGTTCTTCCTTCTGTAGGGGCCCAAGTCAAGTTACAATCATGTGACATATGTCCAATGTTATGACACTTGAAGCACTCTATGTTGTTCATGAATAAGAATTCATGACTTCTTCTTGCAAAATTGCTTCTCAGAGATTTACGGGGACCATTATATGCCCTACAATATTTTGCCATGTGTCCAAAGTTTGTACAAGCATAATAATAACCAAGAAATATACTTTGGTACCTGGGAGAAGAAGGTTTCCATGATGTACTTCTGAAGTCTTTTTTCCTTGGGATCCTTTGATGATAACCATTGCTTCTTGCATCCTTGACACCATCTACATGTCTTCTTGGAGGAGGGTTTCTTCCATAGTTGTCTTGACTCTTCTCCTTGCCTTTGCTGGAACTGGGAGCATCAACATTTCTTCTAGGCTTCCTCCCATCCTTATTGTTTGAAACATTAGGGTTTGCATCATTCTTGCTTGAGGATTCACCTGCATAGCCAAGACTCGATTTATCGAGGGGAGACCTTTGATGACTTAGAATGTCATCTAGGGTTCTTATTCAGCAAGTTCTTATTTCTTCCTTCATTTTCTTGCATTCTTCATCCTTCTTTGATAGAATGATCTTTATTTCTTCCTTCATCTTGGTTACTTCACACGATTGGGCCTTAAGAGAAGTGATTTCTGATTTTAACTTGGTGATGTCATCATCCTTTTCTTCTAGTTGGCATATCATGGTGTTTCTCTCCTTTTCTGCTTCATCAACTTGTCCTTCTATGAATGTCAAAGCTTCCATCACCTTCTTAGCTCCTTGTGCTTGTTTCCTTACTTCTTCTAGTTGAGATCTAAGGGAGGAGACCTCTTCCTTGTATTGACCAATCTCTGCTTCAAGTTTCTTCAAACTCTTATGCCTTTGTTCAAGGTGGCTTGACAAGGTATCTTCCCGTTTCTTTGCCTTATCCAATTGATTTGCCATAGATATGACTTCTTCATGATGCTTTCTTTTGTTTTGATGAAATTCTTCCTTAATCTTGGTGAGATCCTCATCTCTTTCTTGTACTTGAAGCTTGACAAGGTCAACTTCCTTCCTTGTCTTGTCCTGGTCAACAACTTGCGCTTTCTTCTTAAGTTCCTCATTTTCCTTTTTCAAATTGTTAATCTCTTCTATGGCAGCCATAAGTTTAGTGAGGAGATTTTCTTCAAAATATTCTTCATTCTCTTCATCTTCTAGGTCTTCTTTAGCCTTGTTGTCGTCGCTCTTATTTTCAGCTTCCTTGATGGGTTTTGGATTTCCTTCTTGCTTTCCATCATCTTCTTGACTTGTGGTCATGGTCAACACTCCTTTTGAGTGAAGGTCATGAAGTTTGTCCCATATACCCTTTGCTAACGAACATTTTTCCAAATTGGCCTTTATAGAATTTGGTAGCCCATTCAAGATTGCCTTCATCGCTTTTGCATTGTACTCCTTGGATTCTCCATTCATCATGTTATCGGCTAAGTCCTAAACCCTCTATGAATCCCGAATCTAGCGAATCAGATACGATTCGGTCCGGATTCGTGTCCAAATCATATGACACGTCGTGTCCTTTTCCGACACATCGAATTCGAGGTCGTGTCACGATTTTCAAAAGCGTGTCGCGATTTTGGGAAACGTGTCTTGTTCATGGTAATGTTAAATTCTTAAAGTAAAAGTGACATTCTCCTTAATCTTCATTTTCATCCTTTTACTTAAATTGTTAACTTTACCATGAAATGACTCAGGATGCTTGAGAGTGGTTCTGGCCTCATTGGATTTCATATGGAGAAAGTAGAATTTTAGATTTCATTCAAAATCCAGCAGACTTATCAGTTTTTCAGGATTTTAGGATTGGGGGATTGCAATGTTTCCATTGAATTTTGTCATGTATTAGGGTATGGAACTCATATTTAATCAAGAGCACCAATCCCTTTATGTACCTTGATGTTAGTGACATTGGTTGTCAAACTCTTGTATCATGACCCTCCTAAAAATGTACGCATCACTCAAACAAAATCTTGACTTGACATGTTATGCTTGTTCTATCTTATGTTAATGCTTAAAGGGTGATATTAATGACAAAGATCCCTATACAGATACAGAGGTAATGACAAAGATACCTCTGGATATTAATGCTTAGAGGGTGATATTAATGACAAAGATCCTGATTTTCCAACAAGACTAAAAAATTAGACATTTCTCGTGGTGGCAAGAGGGCCAAGTGTAAGAAATAGATAATAGATTAACATGTATTTGAATTTTGTATGTACTATGCATGCTAATAGCTATAGATGAAGATCTATGTTTGAAATCAATAAATTTGTATCATCAATTAAAATTTGTGTAAGAAATATGATAATATCTAATTTTTAATATATATATATATATATATTTTAATAAAATAATATATAACGTGTCCTGTTCCGAGGGGTCAGCGTGTCCGAATCCGACACCACGAATCTCAAATCCTACGTGTCTCGAATCCCCGTGTCAGGTGACTTAGGTTATCGGCAATTATTGATTCCCATACTTCAATGCCTTGAGTCTTTAAGAAATTCCTCATTCTTGCCTCCCATATATCAAAGTTTCCATTGAACAATGGAGCCTTCACAAATTGATTGATTTCAATTTCGGTGGTTGACGGAGACACATCTTTAGGAGGATTGGGACTTTCTTCCTTGGCTTCGCCATTTGTGTTCTAATGATCAATCTTCAAGCTGTTAGGCTTTGAGTGAAGGTATTGGCTCTGATACCAATTTTAGGAAACATTGAGAGGTGGGGTGAATCAATATTTTTTTTTCAATTGTTACTTTTACCAGTTAGATCACTTATATTTAGAACACAAAATGAACAGTAAGAATAAATGCTTTTATTAATTTCTTCTTTACAATAAATCAAGTACAATATATGTAGGGCTCTAACCCTAGATGAAGGCATCGATCTTCAATTCCCTAGGTTCCAACTTGTATTCTGCTAAGCACCGACTTGGACTTCCCAAGGCTCCAACCTTGTCACTTTGAGGCACCAACCTCTAGGGCTCCAACCCTATCTCTGGTACAGGCACCAACTTGGTCTCTTGAGGACTCCTATCCTCTAGGGCTCCAACCCTATCTTCCAAGGCACCAACCTTGTCTCTTTGAGGCTCCAACCTCTAGGGCTCCAACCCTATCTTCCAAGGCACCAACCTTGTGTCTTTGAGGCTCCAACCCCTTGGGCTCCAACCCTTAGCTTTACTTCATCAAGATATGTTTGGTTATACTTCACGACTCCCAATGTCTTCTTCAACAAACCCTATCAATCTTCAGCTACACCTTCACTTAGTCTCCACGTCACATCATCAATGACAACCTTGTTCTTCACATGAAGGTGTCACCACTGCTCTTCATGTTACCCAAACAAAACTTCTTCAAGGTCACCTCATGATGGCTTCAATGCATCATGGTCTTCAATGATCTCCACAAATCTTCAATATGTTGCTTCACAAAGTTCTCAAACTCTTCCCTATTCTGTTCTCAAGAGAAGACTTCAACAAGCTCTATTTGTCCAATCCCAATAAATCAACACTTCGACCATGACAACTATGACAACTTCGACCACGATAGCTTCAACCACGGCAACTACGACAACTTCGACCACGACAACTTCAACCATGACAACTACGACAACTTCGACCACGACAACTACGACAGCTTCCACCACAACAATTACGGCAACTTCGACCAAGGAAACTACAATAGCTTTGACCACGGCAACTACGACAGCTTCGACCACGGCGACTACGACAACTTCGACCACGGCAACTACGACAACTTCGACAACGGCAGCTTCGACCACGGCAACTACAACAGCTTTGACAATGACAACTACGGCAACTTCGACCACGACAACTACGACAACTTCGACCACGGAAACTACGACAGCTTCGACCACGACAAATATGGCAGCTTCGACCACGACAAATACGACAGCCTCAAACAAGATTTTATGCCCAAACATAATTATCCTTTTTTTCGTCCTAAACAGTCGTCTCCTTGTTCTCGTCGGTCTTTTGTCTTCTCCTGTACTTCGTATCTTTGAATTCTTGCTCGAATTGCTAATCAAAATGAAGTGTTTAGACATGTATTTATAGAGATTTTGTTTATAACTGAAGGGACATGTCTATTTGAAGTGAGGCCGACTTGTATGACTGAGTGTAGGTCGGCTCAATGCTAGGAATAATTTCCTTAACTTAAAAATTCAATATCTCACAAACTATTGGGAGTTTCGGGGCAAATAAAGGCTTGTTAGAAAGAGGAAAAAATCCTCTTTAAAATGATCTAGGATCCATTTTGAAAGGATGCCTCCAAGGTGTCCAAAATAATTTTTCTTTATGACTGTCCTTAAATTTTATGCATAAAAACTTTGGGACAGCATGAGGAATGTTTGGAACAACGTGGCTTCTTCATTCTTATCAATGTCATCATAGGATCATAGAGTCATTATGTAGGAGTGCAACATCCATGTAGCATGACGCAAGAACAATGTCATCATATACTAGTGCAATCATAGTGCAACATCATTAGGAGAACTCCAAAATAATCTTCCAACCATCAAATGATCTCCAACCATGTTATCAAGACCTCATCAAGTGCCATCATCAGTCATGGTCATTTATCAAGAATATGACATCATCAAATGTAGTCCTCCATATGTCATCAAGGGCTTCTAAATACTTGGCACTTCTTAAGACTTCTTCATTAGTGACTTGACATATTAATTGATGACATTCTTATGAAACAAGAGTTATGACATCATCATTTGGAACCAGGCATCTCAACAATATTTTCCATCTCGACTAGTGCCATATTGACATCAATGACAACCTAGATTAACAGGGTGTGGGGGCACAACAACAATTTCACGGGCCTCCAAGTGGATTATAATGTTTGTATAACATCTGCATGGGCTAGAATGATGACATAAGCCCTCCCATTGTCTCTCCTGTGGGGAGACACATCCTCATCTGGACTCTGGAATCTTTGCCAAGTGTATGGTGCAAGTGTGGAGGGGCATCATCGTCATCCAAAAGGTGGAACACGAGTAATCAATGAGTGGCGCTGAGGGATCCGTGAAGTGGACTACTGCTCTTTATTGTGGTGGAGTCCCATAGCTCTCAACGCTCATCCTACAACCCTCTTACCTTCATTTTTCCTCCTTGATCCTTCGCTTGAGAGAGTGGTCTTGTAGGCTTGGATTGAGCCCTAAGCAATGAGATATGGTGAGCTGTTAGTGAATGCTGTCATAACCATTGGCAACCTTCCTTAACTTCACACGTGTGGCTATAACTGTTCCAGAATGATCTCCCTAACTTAGGTTCTGTATACTTCTTCCTCGCTGCCCTTAAAGACCCTATAGACTTCCTTATCTTCGCTTTTATTTTCGCTAATTTTAGAGCTTGAGTGAGTACATTATAGCGGAGTGGACAACCTCTATATATAGAGGTTTGTCCCTCCATTTAGGCCGACTTGAGGACTTTTTTTATGCTTCGGATTTCTTCTTTCAGGGATGTCGTTGCTTGGAGGATGCTTGTGACTTTGATTGGAGGTATACTCTTGACCCTAATATATATACATAAAAGGTATAGCATGCCCTTAAGGTCTTCAACTCATTCTTTTGACTATTTGACTCACCTATAGCACTTTAAATAGTGCTCGACCTATTTCAATGAGAAAGAAACTCATTGACATATATTCTAAAAATAATATTTCTTTTCTTGAATAAATACAAATCTCAAAAGTACATTTATCAAGACCGAGCTTAAGAGAAACCGGATTAGCAGTCCATCTGTTATAGCATCATATTCATCAGCATTGTCATAGTGCAAGGCCTTGACTAACAACTCCATCTCTTTATGAGACCATGAGCTACAATGCTGGCGAGACTAATGATTTGTAGACACCTTCATCATTGTCTCTCAAAGTAGATACCCACCTGGGTGTTCACCGAGTATGACCTTCTAGGATATTCTTATCTTGGGTTCCTAGCCCTCAAAGAATATCGGTCCTCTTGCCTACTTGTCTTGGATGTCCTACACATCCTCAAAGAGTATCGAATGCTAGATGATTACCCAATCCTCCCATTCTTTTTTCCCAAGTGAAGACAAGAATGTTGTGTCTATCTTGTGTCTACATTTCCATTCATGGTCTTCATCTAGACTTACGGCTATTAGTCTTGGTCTAGTGCATGACTCATGAAATGGAAAACACAATTGTCACTCCTTTGTAATCAGGGGTGATCCAAAACTACCTCTTGATCAAGGACCTGCCAGAGCCCCCTCTTAACTGGGAACTCTTTCCTTCATCAACAACTTCTTCTTCGTGGGTCCTTCAGCTGCTTGATCTCCTTCCTTTCTTGATGTCATGAAGTCTTTGTTTGAACTTCTTCTAGGTAGGGCACCATCCATTGATCACTTTCCTCCCTGGTTTGTCATGTCATTGCTTCCGTCATGCATCAGGTTTTCTTGTCATCTTGGCTACTGCTTTGTCATCTTGTCCATGCTTTGGAATATTCTTCTCATGGATGCTTCCTTGTACTTGCTTGTTGACATGCTTTGACCTAGTAGCCCATCATGACTTTATCCTGATATTGCTTCAACATTACTTTTTGTTGGATGGTTTCTTCATCACGACATCTTCGTAGAGTAGAATTAGTTATCTGCATCTTTTATATCTCCAAGGCCTTCATAGGTGTCAAGGGTCCTTTCTTCCTTTATCAGAGTTGTCTTGCCTTCTTTCGGGAGATATCTTCAAAGCATTTTGTCAGATAGTGATTCTCGATGATCATGGTGTTCTTCACATGCTTGATCTCTTTCTTCATTTGCTTCTTCTTAGATGGATATGTCAACCATCTAATGCTTCTTGTGAGAACATTCCTTCATTGCTTGCTTTCTGGACTTGTCAACATTTCTTCTTGCTTTTTAGTTACCAATCTTATGCTTCTTATGTGAGCATATTCTTTTTTTGACCTTCATTGCATTGTGGTACATGCCTTCGAGCATGTTTTTGGTGAAAGAGATTCTTTCATGCTTGATCATGTTATAGAACTATCCCATGACTCAATAATATACAAATGATAACATGACTAAAATTTGATGCATACATACCTCATCTTGATTTTCCTTGGATCATCCTTTGGTGTGGCCCTTCTTGCTTTATCTTAGCTTGCTTGCATATCATCCTTTTCTTGAATCCCATGAATGGGATTCCCAATGAGACATTTGCTTTGGTCCATGAACCTTCTTTTGAAGATTCCATCATAGGATCTTAAAAATCCTTACCTTGCAAATGTTTCCTTTCTTTTGATGATGGAGGTCTTCTAAGATTCTTAATCATGATCAATTTTTCTTTCATCATATATGAGGTCCTATACTAGGTATGCTTCGTCTACATGAATATCATGAGCTATATCTGCCATGCTCCTATATTCTAGAAGATATTTCAACTTATGCATTTTTGTTCTTATCATAAATGCTACATCTTCACTAGTATCTAGAATTCTATGTACATCATGCTTCTAGATTCTAGAGGATGTTTCTAGCCATGCAATATTAATCTTATTCCTGCATGCTCCTATATTACTCAAAAAATTTGAAAGGAGTCTAGAAGTAAAGAGTTTGACCTAGTCATAGTAGAGATCCGAAGGATCTTCCTTCTTTTGCTTCTTTCTTTCTTCTTTCACCTCTTAAGTCAAGTGAGCTTCTTCCCTCTTTCTTTTGTTGTTGTTGTCCTTTTTAAGCTTAAGACAATTCCTTTTGTAATGTCCATATTCTTGGCATCCAAAGCATTGGATCTTGGACATGTCTTTGTTGTTTGTTCTTCGTGGACCAAACTTGCCAAATTTACCCTTTCTTTTGGCCATGGTAGCAAATGCTTGCTCCTTTGATCCCACATCTTCTTTTGCCTTAAGTCTGGTTTCCTCTGTTCTGCATAGAGACCACATTTCACTGAGAGTGGTTGCTTCCTTCTTGGCATATATGCTAGATGTGAAGTTTCCCCACTCCTCAGGTAGAGCATTGAGTACTACAATTGTCATCTCTCTGTTAGACATGACTTCCCCAAGCTCTTGAAGTTGATCTCTCATTTCAGATATTTTCATGAAGTAGGGAGCTATTCCTTCCTTTGTTATCTTCATCTTGTATAATTCATTCCTCAGAGATATTACTTCTCCGGTTGTGGATACCGAGAATAGCTCTACTAGCTTATCATAAATTTCTTTTGATGTCTCAAACTTGGAGACATAAGGAATGAGAGAGTCTTTGATTGATTCTATCAAAATCCTTTGAGCTCTTGTCTCATCCTTATTGTCCTCTTCTTCCATGCAAGAAAGTTATTGGTACTTACCAATTTATTGCTTTCCTTGCAAAAAGACATTGATGTGTATTAAGAAGGGGACATGTGCTTACTTGATAGATTTTGAGATGTAATGGATTTGCTTCCTCCTTGAAGGCTTAATGGCTTGTCTTCCTTGGATCTTGATGTTCTTCAAGTTGCCTTTTTCAAGTGGACTTGTTTGATGATTTGTAGCTTGATGTAGGTCCTGCTTCAATTTGATCTTCTTTGTATGTGTCTTTATGTAAGGCTCTTCTTCTAGCTTTGTAGACCTCCTTGAAGAATGATGGATTGTATACCCTTCTTGTCTTTGACGTGATTGAGACTTCTAGGCTTGATGCTTCAACTTTGTAGATGCTTCTTCTTGATGAGTGTTCTTGAGTTGCCCTCTCCTTGATGTGTCACCTTAGCTCTGATACCATGTTGAAAAATCTAGGGCAAAGTATTGTCGTATGATTCTTCGTTACTTGATAACAATTTGTGGAGTCCTTTTACTTTTCTTGTTAGCTTATTCTTCTTCTTCTTTTTATTAGTTCATAGTTGTGTACTTCATCAAACTGCTACCAAAACATAAAAACAAGAACACAGGATGTTGGCTCTCTACTAGGGCCAAAACCTCTCTACTCTTGAGAGGAAAACCCTTCAGTGAATTTCTCTTATTGAAGCTTTTGTTGATCAATGCCAAACGCTAGACCCCTGACAAAGAGATCCTCCAAGCACAAGTCAAGTCTTCACTCCTTTCTGCACCATTTACCCCAACACTTCTTCGGCACTTTGTTTCCCGGCACTTCGTCCTCCTACTTCTGACACTTCGTTCTTCTTTCAACTTATTAGTAACCTTGTTGCACTTGCTCTAGAGAAGATACTTTTGATGAGACCATTCTTCTTATGATGGTTCCTTTCTTCTCTTCACCAATAAACTAACTTGGATGACTGTAAGGTAGGGCTGTTATGACAACATAGGCAACCTCCTTTTCACTCGCATGTTGGATGTGCTCTAGCCATGAAAATTGGTGGAGAGGCTAAAGCATATAAGATCTCCAAGACCTAGAAATGGTTTGGGCAGATTCTAATCGGTTTGGGAGATATTAAAATAATTAATTTTTTTAATGGAGTTCCTAAATCTAAACTTACGAAAAATAAAATATTAATGGGTATTGTTTACCACTACGTGTCAACTTCCCAACAGTACACCCCCTTTTCTTCGCAAAAAAGGGATAGCGCTTGATCGACATGTCCGTGCCATTCGACAGTCATCGACAGCTTGATCAATTTATGTTGTAAACCCGGTCTGCATATTTAATTGTAAATAATCTTAGCAGAGTTGAGTCATGTATGTAAATTGCCTAGGTGGACCTAACTTTCTAGTGATAATCTATGTTCCGAAAGGTTTTTCATCTCACCGATCCATGATCGGCAGAGTTTTCCTTCAGCCTAACCCCAAAGCCGGAATGGATTTTGTCATTAGAATCTTAGGAGAATCCTAGTGTGTTAATCTACTAGATTATAGTTGTGTTGCAGAACTGGGTGGTTTATGAGGGTCTATGTCAAATGGGTTCTCCCCTTTGAGATGTAAAGTTGTAAAAGTCATCATGTAAAGTGTCTTGAGGGTGAGAAAATGTTTTAATCCCCTCATAAGTCCTAAGTCCTAGGTCCTAGGTGATTTTTCCAAAGGCTAAGTTCGAGGATCCATGTAAAAAAAATAAAAATAATAACTGAAAAATAAAAATTTTAAAAATTAAAAAATAATAAAATAATTAAAAATTAAAAATTAAAAAATAAAAAAGTAGAAAACCTAAAAATAATAAAATAATAATATTTTTGAGTAAATAAATGCAGAATTTGAATTTTTAATGCATTAAAAAATTCGACGGATGAGATTAAGAGATGTCTTGATCCTCATCGACGGTCGAGATCATTTTGACGTGGATCACTCGAACTAGCCGTTGGGAATTTTTCCTTTAAATAGGGTGCTAGGGGTCATTTGAGATCAGATTCGATCTGAGAGTCTGGTGCTAAAGAAAGCTCTCTTGTAGTCATTTTTGTGCAATAAAGAAGACTTTGGGGTTAAAAATCTTGCTGGTGTTACTCTTCTGAAAATGCTGTAAGATTGTTTTATTTTTTTCTGCATAATTTTATTTTCAGCCATTGATGATAGCTTAATGAAGATTGATCTAGGCACAGGTATCTTGTCTGATCTTTGGGGTTTGAATGATAGTTTAGATTCTGAAATATAGTGGCAGGTATCTCCATTTGATCGGGGTTTCACTATTGTTTTCTCCTTCTATGTTAATGGTTGATTTTAAGCTGTGCAGGGAATCCTTTTTTCAGATTACCGGGCGTTAGGGGAAGTTCTCGGCTGAACCAGCCAACTCCCGGGTTGTGTTTTCTGAAAGAGCCCAGCCAGTTCTTAATCCCGGGCTTATCATTCGAAATATTTTTTATGAATGCATGCAGGGTTTTCTGAAGCGTTTTACATTAAAATTAAATTCTGATAATATTACTGTGATTATTGATAAATCTGGCTTCTTAAGAGCTTTCAGTTTGTAAATACTGTAAATTTTTGCTGGGTTTAGGGTTTTCAGTTTTTGTTTTATGCACATATCATTTTTGGGTGATTTTTCATTCCAGGTTGCAGGGTTTCTGAAGATTTCCAAGGTTTATCTGCGCCGTTTTGCTGTCCAAGGGTTTCAGATATCAGTTGTTTTCAGATCTGGGGTTTCATTATTTGCAGGAAGTTTATTTTTATGTGCTCCCCATCAAATTCCAACTCCTGTACGCTGCCAAAGTCTGCAAAATTATTACGCTGCCACCATAACCTTGCATCGATTTCCTTAGCCGCCATAGCTGCAAGAAATAAATCGTTCACTCTGCCTCTCCACGTAGTTTTCACTGTCAGATCATTCATCTGCTCTTATTTAGCTGCCGGCATCCAGCAAATTTTTATCTGCCATCCGCTATATCTTCCTTCAACCTACACGAAGCTCTGCCATCGTGCTACCTTTTCCTCAGTTTTCTCCCACGCAGCTCAACCTTCCTACTGCGTCCATTTCTTGCAATCGATCCCACGCCCATTCTCTGTCCAAATCTGCAATACGGATTTGCTATCTTTCTCTGCGGAAAACCTGCGTTTTTTGTTTCTTCTCTCAGCCAGGTCCCTCTTCCCTCACCTGCACGAAAATTTGCTCCTCAGCAATTTCTCCACACTACATTTCCCTCACCCACGAACTCCTGAAAACCTTTACGCTATCTGCTTCACGCTGTCATAGAAACCCGCAAACAGCAAGACAAACGTGGTTATCATTTTTGTGTTTATGCAGCAGACAGAACTCAAAACGCTGCCATTCCTGCGTCATTTCCACGCTCAGCTCGTCGAGAACCTGCACCTGCAAGCACAAACAAAGCATTCGAAATTCTTTCTACATACGCTACGGGTTTTGGTTCAGGCTGTGCGTATATTTTGTTGTTGCGTTTCATTTAAAAAAAAAATTTAAAATTTTAGCTTCACTCTTAGAGATACGTTAATTCATTTCATTTCTTTAGTTTAGTTCACGTAATTAAATTAGATTCAGGTTCAGTTCACGTTTTTTTTTTAGATTTTATTTTAGTTTTAAATTCAGAATCATAATATAAAAAAATAAAAAATAAAAACAAATAAAAAAAATTAGTTTCATTTTTTTTTTAAAGTGTTAACTTTAGATTTAATTTTGGGCTCTAGTTTGATTTTAAATTTTAGTTTTAAAGTTTTAAGCTTATTAAATTTTTAGGTTTAGGATTGATTTCCTTTAAGTTCTTTTAAGATTTAGATTTAATTTTCATGTTAGTTATAAATAAGGCGTTCATTCTTTTAACTCTAACGTAGCTTTTTTGATTTCATTTATTTTTATTGTATTTATTTAGTCTAGATTTTTACAAAAGTTTCATTTAGTTTAATTAGAATTTAGTTTTGTTTTAATCTTAGAATTTTATTTAAAAAAAAAATAAAAATAATAAATCATAAAAAAATAAAAATAAATAAAAAATTATAAAAGACACAAAAAAATTCTTTCATTAAAGTTTAGGTTTTAGATTTTAATTTAGATTTGATTTTTAATTTTAGATTAGATTATATTAGATTTTATTTTTTCATCTTTTCTAGTTTTGTTTTGAGTTTAAAGTTTAAAAAAATCATAAAAATAAAAAATATAAAAATATAAAATTCATAAAAAAAATTCTTTAGTCTTCAGTTAGGGTTTCGGTTTTATATTTTGTTTAATTCCTAGATTTAAAGCCTCAGCTTCAGATATAGATTTTAGAGTTTTGTTTTAGTTTTAATTTAGATTTTAACTTTAACTTTTGTTTAAAAAAAAAAATCATATTTTGTTTAGATTTATTGATTTTAGGAATAGATTTTAATAATTTTAAGTTTTATTTAGTTTAGTTTAATTTAGAATAGTTTTAAGTTTTATTAAGATTTTAGTTTGTTTTATTTCTTCAAAAAAAAAAAAAAAAATTGAAAATTTCAGTTTTGGTGTCTCTATGGTTAAACGCACTTAATGTTTATCTTGAAGTTAGCTATGTGAAAGTGGTAACTGATCAACATTTAAATTTTATGATCATTTAAAGCATTTAATTTTCTTTAAGTTTAATTGCTGGATCATCGTTAAGGCGTTGTGCATTTGTTGAAAATCTTACATCGCTCGGGTTATTTGATGACAAATGTTTGTTTTACATGGTTCATATTTCTGCAACATTTAATCATTTAATCATTAACTCCACAAGGCACTGGTCCATTAACTTCTAAATCAATTAAGTGCTTGTTTCCCCTCGTGTCTCCCAACCCAACTGGACCATGGTTGGTCATCCATTATTCCATAGGGTCTACCCCCCTTAGCCGCGGGAGACAGGCTTAAACGGAGAGATCGGGGATCAGGGTGACAGCCCCCGGTCTGAGCGTTATCGTGACAATCCGTGCGACAACAGGTATTAATATAAAATTGGATTAGAATGTTCCAAAAGTCACGGATCAAGCCAAATCTAATCTTAGCAGTTGGTTAGAGATTTAATCTTGATCGTTGATCGACCAACGAGAAAAGTATAAGAGCAGGCTTGAGGGTCAGTTGGAGAACACACCAAATTGATCAGTCAATTCGATTTTTCTGGAGCGAGGTTTGCTGAGAAAATCAAACAATTGATCTGAGTTGCAGCTGAGAGGCAGTGAATACATAACAGAGAGGCAAAGTTGGTACCAGGGAGGCAGCGCAAAGCCTAGTGAGGTTGACAGAGAGGCTGCTGGAGGCTATGTAGAGGCAGCTAGGAGCTGCGTAGAGCTAGAGAGGCCAGAGTGTGAGATGCAGAGGGTCCAGGGGCTGACGCAAAGGCTCCAAAAGCTAACGTAGAGGCTAGCAGAGTTGACGCAGGGCCTAGAGGCAGAGCTGGGAGTATTTCGTGGGACAGACTGGGAGCTGGTGAACTGGATCGGGTGACACAATCCCTATTAGAGTGACGTAGAGCAGCTAGAAGCTGCAATTGTTGCTATGGGATCGTTCATCCGGTGATTTATCAACCAGAGTATCTGTCTCTGAGTGAGAGTTACTACTGCTGAGGGCATTCTCTATTGGGTGAGCCATTTCTGGCAATCTGGTTGTATTCTGAAAACTGCATAATAATAAAATCCTCTGAATAGATGCACTGGTTTTCCCGCATTGGGTTTTTCTGGGAACATTAGTCCAAAAACAACGGTGTCACTTGTGTGATTGTTTACTTTCAGTTGCTGATCTGTATGTGTTGATACTGTGCTTGTATTTATTTTCAGTATTTACATGGTAAATAACTTGTTAAGTAATTGAACAAGTAGGAATAAATAAATCAGATAACACAGGAAGAATTTCTAACGGGTTAAACTTAGAAATTCCAACATGGTATCAGAGTGTGGTTGTAGATCACAGGATAACTGAAGGCATCAACCGAGTAGAGTAGCAACAGAAACAACTGTCTCGAGTGACAGAAGTTGTTCCTAGCAGAAAGCAGCAAGGAAGGGGTGACGCAGAGAGCCTACGTCATCAGTTCGAGCTAGGAAGAGGATCAACACTAAGGCAGAGAGGAGACGATCTGACCTACGCAGTGCCCGATCATCTTTCTCAGTCAGGAAGGATCGATGCTGTGGCCAGGAGGTGCAGATTTTGCCGGTGCTGGGATTGCAGAGACCCTAGAGGCTCTAACTTTCAGATTGTTGGGGCATAGGAGGCTGTGGGTAAGTTGCGGAGTGATGCTGGTGGGTACTGTGGTCAGAACAGTACCTAACAGGGCAAGACCAAGGAGGAGGGAGTTGTTGCCAAGGATTTCTAGCCAAGAAATCTAGATCAATGGTGCAACTGCACAAACGATCGGAGTGGGGCATCTCGACATTGGCAGAGGGATTTCTAGAAGGGAAATCGAGGCTTAGAGGGAGTCAAACCGAGAACTTCCAGACGAGAAGTTGAGAGACTCAGCAGGAGTCGATAAGAGGACTTCTAGGAGGGAATTTGAGAGACTCGAAAGAGTTAAAAGAGGAGTAAAGAAATGGCAGTGAATGGGCTAAGAGATCAAGATAGACTGGACGGAGCTTCTAACTTCGTAGTCTCGAAGGCCAGGATCTTGTCCATTCTAGACAGGTATCTCATCAAACACTTCGCCTTGAAAACAATAGCGATCCCAGTTGACTCGGCTGAAAATGAGAAGTACGAGGAGGCAATCTCCAGGGCTAAGTGCATCATTCTTGATGGAGTTAAGGATCATGTGGTACCACATTTTGCCGAGAAGGGTACGACAAATGAGATGTGGGATGCCCTGAATAAGTTGTATCAACATACTTTCGTGCTGAGGAAGATGCTTCTAGAAAATCAGCTGTGGTCATACCAAATGCAGAGGGGAGAGCAGATAGATATCTTCGTTGAGTGATTGACAGAGATCCAGGACCAACTGACTTCCATAGGGGCCACGCCGGATAAGGAGATGTTGGTGAGGCCCACATTGAACGCAGTCTCAGAGGACAGGGAGGTATTTGTCCAGAGCTTACTCAGCAGGTCAAACCTTCTAGATTGGGAGGAACTGTGGGTGACTCTTCGTCAAGAAGAGATTAGATGGCTAACCAAGGGATGGAATAACGATAAGGGGATCAGAATCAATAAAGAGGAAGAGGAAGATGCTTCTCTAGCATCTGCGGGAAAGTAGGAGAAACGGAAGAAGGACCTCTTCAAGGTGAAGTGCTTCCACTGTGGGGAACTGAGTCACTATCCGAACCAGTGTCCAAGGAAGAAGAGCAAGGGAGAGGCTTCTGAGACTAAGGCATTGCCAGCAAGCGCGGAGAAAGAAGTGGAGACAGATGATGACTGTGCCATGAGTGCTCATGTGCCACTTGAGAAGAAGTGGGGAGACATCGAGCTGTAGTCAGATAGACTACATGCAATGACGGACAAAATCCTTGAGGTACCCAACCTCTTGGATTATACCTTGCTACGGGAGCCCCAAAGAGGAGTAGCAGGATTGACAGATGTTGGTAGAGACTGATGCAGATGGAGTGACAGAAAGTGCTACAGTGCAGGAGTCCCGGGATGGTGCGAGGCTAGCAGGCTGCAACAATGTGGGAGGCACGAGAATGTCGCAATAATGCAAGATGGCACAAAGAGGTGTGCAACGATGTGAGATGCATGGAGTTGTTGCAGCGGCGAAGAGGTCAGTAGAGGGAGCACTTGTTAGCGACAGAGGGAGCTTCAGCATCGGGAGTGTCCCTAGCTTGACAGGGATGTCAGTGTTCGGTGGATCAGTTACTTACTTCTTGGTAACTGAGTTGCAGTGCAACAGTTAGTAGTGACAGTGCTATGGGCAGCACGATGCAACATGATGAGAGGGGGATGCAGTGCTGGGAGTATGGACCAACAACAACATAGATGTAGAGGGAGTTGCCGTACAGATGCAACTGTGGCAGTGGTAGGGCCATGGGCAACAATTCAAGATGCCGCAGTGCAGAGGATGTTGGGCAGGGAGGCCTAAAATCAGCACAGAGACCGGTGCTGGATAATCAGGGTAATACTCAGTGTGGAGTATTACTAGAGCACAGTCCTTGCTAAGAGGGAGTGTTGATTTGGTGTAGCATTGGATGTGCTCTAGCCATGAAAATTGGAGGAGAGGCCAAAGCACATGAGATCTCCAATACCCAGAAATGGTTTGGGAAGATTCTAACCAGTTTGGGAGGTATTAAAATAATTAATATTTTTAATGGAGTTCCTAACTCTAAACTTAGGAAAAATAAAATATTAATGGGTATTAATATAAAACTGGGTTAGAATGTTCCAAAAGTCATGGATCAAGCCAAATATAATCTTAGTCGTTGATTAGAGATTTAATCTCGGCCGTTGATGGACCAACGAGAAAAGTATAAGGGGAGGCTTGAGGGTCAGTTGGAGAACACACCAAATTTATCAGTTAGTTCGATTTTTCTAGGGCGAGGTTTGCTGAGAAAATCGAACATGTGATTTGAGTTGCAGTTGAAGGGCAGTGAATACATAGCAGAGAGGCAGCGTAGAGCCTAGTGAGGTTGACGCAGAGGTAGCTCGAGGCTACCTAGACGCAACTAGGAGCTGTGCAGAGCCAGAGAGGCCAACTCGTGAGAAGCAAAGGCTGTAGAAGCTGACGCAGAGGCTGGCATAGCTGACGTAGGGCCTAGAGGCAGCACTAGGACGATTTCGTGGGACAGACTGGGAGCTGGTGAGCCGAATAGGGTGATGCAGTCCCTATTAGAGTGACGCAGAGCAGCCAAAAGCTGCAATTGTTGCTGTGGGATCATTTATTCGGTGATTTATTAGCTCGAATATCTGTCTTCGAGTAAGAGGTACTACTGCCGAGGGCATTCTTTGTTGGGGGAGCCATTTCTGGCACCCTAGTTCTATTTTGAAAACTGCATAATAATAAAACCCTCTGAATAGTTGCACCGGTTTTCCCGCATTGGGTTTTTTCAGGGACATTAGTCCAAAAACAACGGTGTCACTTGTGTGCTTGTTTACTTTTAGTTGCTGATCTGTATGTGTTGATACTGTGCTTGTATTTATTTTTAGTATTTTCATGGTAAATAACTTGTTAAGTAATTGAACAAGTAGGAAGAAATAAATCAGATAGCATAGGAAGAATTTCTAACGAGTTAAACTTAGAAATTCGAACACCTTAGAACATCCCTCTTACTTTCGTTTTTCCTCCTTGATTCTTTGCTTGAGAGAGTGGTCTTGTAGGCTTGGATTGAGCCTTAAGCAATGAGATATGGTGAGCTATTAGTGACTGCTGTCATAATCGCAAACAACCTTCTTTAACTTTGCACGTGTGGCTGTAGCTGTCCCAGAAATGATCTCCCTAACTTAGGTTCTATAAACTTCTTCCTCATTGCCCTTGAAGATTCCTATAGACTTCCTTATCTTTGCTTTTGTCTTCGCTAATTTTAGAGCTTGAGTAACTATGCTATAGAGGAGTGGACAACCTCTATATATAGAGGTCTGGTCCTCCATTTAGGCCGACTTGTCAACTGTATTTAGGTCGACTTGTGAACTGATTGTAGGCCGACTTGAGGACTGCTTTTATGCTTCAGATTTCTTCTTTTAGGGATGTTGTTGCTTGGATGATGCTCGTGACTTTGCTTGGAGGTATTCTCTTGACCATAATATATATACATACAAGGTATAACATGCCCTTAAGCTCTTCAACTTATTCTTTTGACTGTTTGACTCACCTATAGCACTTTAAATAGTGCTAGACCTATTTCAATGAGCAAGAAACTCATGGACACATATTATAAAAATAATATATCTTTTCTTGAATAAATACAAATATCAAAAGTACATTTATGAAGACCGAACGTAGTTACATTTCCTTCAACAGAAATGAAATATTTTAATATAATAAATGAATCATATTATATGAAATCAGGATCATATGGATCCTACCAAATAATTTATATCATAAGAAAATTGTAAAGGATATAGAAAATTCAAAAAGTTCTTAAATATGATTTTTTTTTATGGATGACATAAAGAAACCCTGAAAAGGATATAGAAAAAGTTCGTAGATATATTTTTTAAATTTTTTGTATTGATCTCACATAGTAAAATTGAAAGAAATTATTATGGGTTATAAAATAAAAATATGAAACTTATACATGCTAACTTTATATGCAATTAAAGAACTTACCCTAAGTGTTCCATGTTTAGGCTTAGGTTGTCTGATGTTCTTTTCTATTTAGTATTTCGAAATGCTAGACAAAGCATATTGTCCCTCTACATAATAGCAACCTAATCAGGTTAGATAGTTGAAAAAGTGCATGTTGAAATTTTTTAAGGAGTACAGACAGAAGATAATGATGGAAAGAAGATGATAACAGTGAGTTATATTTCCTATTACAGGATGTAGTAAATCAAAATGTTATGAATGAACTATTGAAACCATGTTGCCTTTCTCTATAATTTATTTATCTTTGTGATTACTTTTGACTCGACACAGGAGCAATCTTTGGTAGCGTGGAATCATATATTCATCTCCTGTGAACCTACAAAAAATTAAAATCGAAGTCTAAAACTATTTCCAGTACTTTGGTAAACCACCATGAGACAAATCCTATTTTTTTTTTGGTATCTACAGGTCACTCTCCTCAGATAGCAGCCTGTTGGAAGGACTTTCTGTACTATTACTGTGCATAAGTAACACAAACCTTCTACCTAACGAAAATACAATAAATTCAATTTTTTACTGAACAGTTATCCAAATCACTACATCAATCACATAGCCCACATTGTTCAACCTGTAAAACTGTAAAACATGACGATAGGGAGCTTCTTGAATAAGCTGAGTTAGGACAGGGAATTAAGGAGGGACAAACGATCTTCCAATGTTAGAAAGGAATTAAGGAGGGACATGCATCTTTCCTTCAACTTGAGAGTATGCCAAGAGCAACATTGCTAATGAGGATGGAGAAGCTAACCTAAACCAAATTCAGATGGTAGTTCTTCAAAGAAGGAAATGCCAGTTTTGACGTTGGCATCTTGTTTGCATTTTCATACGTCTTGGCTTGTCCTGCGAAAACCAAGTTGGATGAGTGAAGCTAATGATAGTGCGGCTTCAGAAATTTTTTCCTCAATTTCTTATACAGTAAAGCAAGAGAAGGACAATATGCTTACGAAAAGAAGAGAAAAAAATAAAAGAAAAGATAGGAAACTTTTGTATGTATTGGGAAGAAGATGGGAGATGGATGGGATAGCATGGCAGGCGAAAAATAACCAGAAGAAGGTGAGAAGTTAACTTCCTATAATTTAACGGAATAATTCAACTAAACTGTGTTCCATACCATATGATGCGAGAAAGTAATTAACAAAGCCAACGCTGTCATGAATACCTGAACAACACTTGAACACAGCTGCTAACTCCGAGTCCTCACTAATAGTATCGCCAAAACACAAGTGATTACTCCTAACCAGTGAACACAATGTCTTAATCCCAAGATGACGAACCGAAACAGGAAGAGCTGATGAATTTAGAGCTTATGAGGGACAAAATTATGTAGAAAATCTGAGTCAGGTTTGCCGCCAAATCCGAGTCAGAATTGCTGCCAAGAAATTGCACTCATTTTTCCTGGGCTTTTCGAGTACACGTGGATTAGGAGCGTGTGGGAGGTACGATCCATCGAGGAGCGTATAGATGCTCCTTGATGGATCAGAGCTCCCACAGGCTCCCAATCCAAGCTCCCACTTGAAACCCACTTCAGAAACCACGATTTTTGCAGATAGAAGCTCTTGGAAAGCTCCAACGCTCCTACCAAAGTTTCTGCCTGTTTTGGAGCATTTTGTACTAGCTCCTAAGCTCCCAGGAGCACCTCTACTTGGGGTACTTGCTCTCTAACGACCATGAGTGGTACCTTTGCAAAATTGATTTAAACCTGGTCTCCCTCATTGTAAAGACATTATCTCATTTATATTTTATTGAGAAAATAATGATGATTTGTGGTAGCATTGGATGTGCTTTAGCCATGAAAATTGGTGGAGAGGCTAAGGCACATAAGATCCCCAAGACCCAGAAATGGTTTGGGGAAATTCCACCCGGTTGGAGAAATATTAAAATAATCAATATTTTTAATGGGGTTCCTAAGTCTAAACTTACGAAAATTAAAATATTAATGGGTATCAATATAAAACAGGGTGAGAATGTTCTAAATGACATGGATCAAACCAAATCTAATTTTAGCCGTTGATTAGAGGCTTAATCTTGGCCGTTGAAGACTCAACAGGAAAAGCATAAGAGGAGGCTTGAGGGTCAGTTGGAGACACACCAAATTGATCAGTCAGTTCAATTTTCTAGAGTGGGGTTTGCTGAGAGAATTGACCTAGTGATCTGTTGGAGGGAGGGGCAGTTCGACACGAGGCCGAGAATACATAGCAGAGAGGTAGAGATAGTGCCATAGAGAGCGTAGAGCCTGGAGAGGCTGACACAGAGGCAGTTGGGTGCTACGCAGAGGCAGAAGAGGCTAGCGTGGGTGACACAGAGGGTCTGAGAGATGACGCAGAGGCTTCAGTAGCTGCGCAGAGGCTAGTAGAGTTGACACAGGGCCAAGAGGCAGTGCCAGAAGAATTTTCGTGGGGTAGACTGAGTGCTGGTGATCTAGGAAGGGTGACACAATCCCAACAGAGTGACGCAGAGAAATGGAGGCTGCAATTGTTGTTGTGGGATCGTCCATCCGGTTATTGATCAACCGAAATATCTGTCTCTGAGGAGAGGTACTACTGCTGAGGGCATTCTCTATTGGGTGAGCCATTTCTTGCACCCTAATTGTATTCAGAAACTGCATAATAATAAAAATCTCATATCTGCTGCACCGATTTTCCTGCATTGGGTTTTCCCAAGGACGATTGTCCAAAAATAATGGTGTGCCTTGTGTGTTTGTCTCAGTATTTCAGTTGCTGATCTGTATATGAGTTAAGGCTGCATTTGTGTTTATTTCAGTATTTATGTTTATAAATAACTTGTTAATGGAATAAACAAGTAGGAGAAATAAACCAGATAATGCAGTAGGGATTTCTAACGTGTGAGACTTAGAAATTTCAAATGGTATCAAAGCATTGCAGATCACAGGGGAACTGAAGGCACTAGCAGTAATCTAGAGAATTTGCAGCAGTAACAACGCGTGTGAGACTTAGAAATTTCAAATGGTATCAAAGCATTGCAGATCACAGGGGAACTGAAGGCACTAGCAGTAATCTAGAGAATTTGCAGCAGTAACAACTGTCTCGAGAGAGAGCATTGTTCCAGAGTAGAAGCAACAGAGAAGAAGTGACACAGAGGGCCTGTGTCATCATTTCGAGCGTAGAGGCAGAGAGGGGTAGATCAGACCTACGTAATGCCCGGTCATCTTTCTCAGCCAAGAAGGATTGACGTTGTGGCCAGGAGGAGAAGATTCTGCCATTGTTGGGATTGCACAGAGCTTGAAAGGCTCAGTTTCTTCAGTTGCTGGGGCTTGGGGAGCTGTGGGCAGATTGTGATTGAGAAGCTGGTGGGGTGTTGTTTCTGTTAGTGCAAAACAGTAAGGGGACAGAACCAAGGTAGAGGGAGTCGCTACCTTGACGGATTTCTAGCCAAGAAATCCAGATCCGAGTTGCAGTTGCAAGGAGGATTAGAGAGGAGCAGTTCGACATTTGGCGGGAGGATTTCCAGTAGGGAAATCAGGACTTAGAGGGAGATTTCCAGCAGGGAAGTCGAAACTCAGAGGGAGTCTAGAAGAAGAGCGGATATGGCAGTGAACGGACTAAGGGACCAGGACAGGTTGGATGTGGCTTCCAACTTTGTCATCTGGAAGGCCAGGATCCTGACAGTCTTTGATAAACATCACGTCAAGGGCTTCACCTTGAGAATCATGGCTATCCCAGTTGATCCAACTGATAATGAGAAGTATGAGGATGCAATGGCGAAGGAAAAGTGCATAATCCTTGACGGGGTCAAGGATCATGTCATACCACATATTGCTGAAAAGAACACAATAAAGGAGATGTGGGATACTTTGACGACATTGTATCAGGGCACTTCCATGCAGCGGAAGATGCTATTGGAGAATCAATTGTGGTCGTATCAGATGCAGAAGGGGGAGCAAATAGATCTATTCCTCCTAAGAGATTCGTGACCAACTTAGTTCCATAGGGGCCACGCTGGATCAGGAGTTAATGGTGAGGACCGCCCTGAATGCAGTCTTCGAGGAGTGGGAGACATTTGTTCAAGGCATTTTGGGCAGAGCTAATCTTCCAGGATGGGAAGAGATGTGGGCAGCTCTTCGCCAGGAAGAGATTAGACAGTTGACCAAGGCGGGGAGTAGTGGGAAGGGGAGTCGAATCAGAAAGAGGAGGATGACGATGCGGCTATGGCATCTGCGGGACAACAAGGGAAGAGGAAGAAGAAGGACATCTCCAAGGTGAAGTTGGGTCATTATGCATCTCAGTGTCCCAAGAAGGAGAACAAGGGAGAGGATTCCGACTCCAAGGCAGCTTCCGCTAAGGCGGAGAAAGAAGTCGAGACTGATGACAACTATGTCATGAGTGCTCATGCACCTCTGGAGAAGAGGTGGGGAGACATAGAGCTGTAGTCGAGAGGACTACAAAAGAAGGGGCAGGATCCTTGAGGTACCTAAACTTTTGGATCATATTCGGCTACAGGATCCCTTAACGACGGTAGCAAGATGACAGAGGTCGGGTGGAGCAAGTTGCAATGGAGCGACAAGGCAGTGCTAGAGTGCAAAGATCTATAGCAGCGCAGTGGGGGTTGCAGTAGTGCGAGAGGCACAAAGGTGTTTGCAGCAACGTAGAGGCAGCAGAGGGAGCACAGGATAGCGACAAAGGTAGCTTCAACATCAGGAGGCTTCCGAACTGACAAGGATGTCAAAATTTGGCTAGATCAGTTACTTTCTTCTCGGTAACTAAGTTGCAATGCAACAGTTAGTAGTGGCAATGGTATGGGCAGCATGGGCAACATGTTGAGAGGGAGCTGCAGTACAGATGTGGCAGTGACAATGGCAGTGTCATGGGCAGCATTACAGGGAGCAGCAGTGCAGTGGATGCTGGGTAGCAGGCCAAGCATCAGCATAGGTACCGGTGCAGAAGGATCATTGTGATGTTCAGTGGTGGAGCATTACTAGAGCACATTCCTCGCTAAGAGGGAGTGATGATTTGTGGTAGCATCGGATGTGCTCTAGCCATGAAAATTGGTGGAGAGATTAAGGCACATAAAATCTCCAAGACCCATAAATGGTTTGGGGAAATTCCACCCGGTTGGAGAGATATTAAAATAATAATTATTTTTAATGGGGTTCCTAAGTCTAAAGTTAGGAAAATTAAAATATTTATGGGTATTAATATAAAACTGAGTGAGAATGTTCTAAGTGACATGGATCAAGCCAAATCTAATCTTAGCCGTTGATTAGAGGCTTAATTTTCGACCGTTGAAGACTCAACATGAAAAGTATAAGAGGATGCTTGAGGGTCAGTTGGAGACACACCAAATTGATCAGTCAGTTCGATTTTTTGGAGCGGGGTTTGTTGAGAGAATCGAGCTAGTGATTTGTTGCAGCGAGGGGCAGTTCAGCACGAGGCCGAGAATACATAGCAGAGAGGCAGAGATAGTGCCAGAGAGACAGTGCAGAGCCTGGAGAGGCTGACGCAGAGGCAGTTGGGTGCTACGCAGAGGCAGCTGGGAGCTACGCAGAGGCTGAAGAGGCCAGCGTGGGTGACGCAGAGGGTCTGAGAGCTGACGCAGAGGCTTCAGTAGCTGCGCAGAGGCTAGCAGAGTTGACGTAGGGCCAAGAGGCAGCGCCAGAAGAATTTTCGTGGGGCAGACTGAGTGCTGGTGAGCTGAGAAGGGTGACGCAGTCCCTGCAGAGTGACGTAGAGCAGTGGAAGCTGCAATTGTTGCTGTGGGATCGTTCATCCGGTGATTGATCAGCCGGAATATCTGTTTCCGAGTAGAGGTACTACTGCCGAGGGCATTCTCTGTTGGGTGAGCCATTTCTGGCACCCTAGTTGTATTCAGAAACTGCATAATAATAAAACTCTCATATCTGCTGCACTGGTTTTCCCGCATTGGGTTTTCTCCCGGGACAATTGTCCAAAAATAACAGTGTCCCTTGTGTGTTTGTCTCAATTATTTTAGTTTGGTGATCTGTATATGAGTTAAGGTTACATTTGTGTTTATTTCAGTGTTTATGTTTATAAATAAGTTGTTAATGAAATAAAGAAGTAGGAGAAATAAACCAGATAATGCAGTAGGGATTTCTAACGTGTTAGACTTAGAAATTTCAGCAAATAAATATTTTATTTTCAACATCTTCCCAGTTATGCAGGTAAGAATTTACAAGTGATAACACACTTTTAATGCTTGCCTTGGAATTATGGTGTTAAAAAAAGTTTTCTATTTTACTGCTTTCAGAGTCATTTTGAAGGTATATATAAGTCGGATTAATTTTGTATATGTGGGAGCTTAATGAACAGAGCTAGCCAATGTGACCTTTAGTACATGCTTTAGTTTTAAGGTGTATCATTGTTGTTCTTTGCATAAAACATATTTTCAGATTTACAGGTGCCCTTGTCATTTTTCTAAAGAAGCTTAGCTGCTGTACGACATTTAGTCCATTTATATATATTTAAATGAATCAAGGTCTTTTGTAAAGTTCTATTTGCAGTTCAAGTTATGGCTTCTCAATATTTTTGAGGTATCCAAACTGTGATATAAAAACTTTTTGGTTTATCTTTCTGATAAGTCTCTAAAACTAATGTATTCTCTAAGTAGTTTGGTATGGTGCATTGCAGATTCACGTCTGATGTAAAGATAAAAAGTATTTCTGTTATTGGTGGTACTGGAGGAACGAGTCCTTCAAGAATGCGAGCGTAAGTTTCAGTTATTGTTGCAGAAAGTCATTACTACTGCCTTTTCCTTTTTTTAAGAAGGAAAATATATGAATTGACCCAGAATGAAATTAATCAAAACGATGAACTTGCAAAAGGATATGTTTATGCAAAATGGACTGAGTTTGTCAATCTGCATATAAATAAAGGTGGAAATATATAATTGAGCCTTTTTTTGAGACAATATATTTCTCATTATTATTCTATTACACAAAATATAGGTAAGAAAGAAAATGCTATTTTAGTGAACCTAGAATGATTACAAGCAAAGCATTGCAAAGAAAGAGACCATGGCTGTTGGAGCACTTACAGATTGAGCACTGCCAAGACCGTTCATTATCATGAATTTTAGCAACAAACCCACTCAGAAACATCAGGTCAGTCATTCGGTGGTCTCATCTTTGGTATCTGAGGTTCACATCAACAAGGAAAACTGAAATTGAAATTTTATTCTTGTCGAAAGACCAAAATAAGTCAAAGGGACAAGAAAAAGTTTGATATTTGTTAACATCCAAATACCAAGATAGGTCGAAGGGACAAAAACAAGTTCATAAACATATAAACATTTGTGGAAATTAGATACTCTAGAAGAGGGTGAGGGAATAGGTGGCTGATTAATGGTTCTGCAATGCTCATGATTTACCAGTTTATTTTGATGAATGAAATAAAAATTTATGGGAATCGGTTTGGTGTAATATCTTTTAATACAAAATGTATAGAATAACCAATGATTCTTATATTGTAGCTTTTTTAGTGGTGTTAAACTTTACCTCTACTGTAGGGAAAGCACTTTCAGAGACTAAGTTTGTTTGGAGAGGAGCAACCTTAAGTTTTCTAACATTTATTAAATAAACAAAGGGGTGGATATGTGCTTATATCAATTGTGGTGTAAGATGTGCACTAATGTTAATTCCATAGGGTAGGTGATATTGTAAAATCGAAGGTGAAGATATATATATATATATATATATATATATATATATATATATCAATTAGAACTCCTTTTATTATTTTAGTTTCCCAATATTCTTAGACACTTTAGGTTAAAACTTAGCAAATTGAGTTTGAAAAATGACCACCTAGAAATATTGATGGTAGAGTTCTATTACCCACGGTGGAGGAAAATACTTGTGGGAGACTTAATGGCTATGCAATGGAGGAAGAGAGCCAATGTTGATTTTTGTTTAGTATCAGGGGGTATTCGCGCATGCCAAGAGGCCTCCTAAGTCAGTCTAGGGGAATTATGAAAATTAAAATAAAATAAATTTTATTTTGGGCATTGTTACCCACCACTTTGTGGGTGACACCCATAGGAGAAAAGTTTCTCCTAGATGCTCCTCAGTCGGCAGCCAACAGCCCCTTGCAATCACTAGATAGCTTGATGTGCCATTTCTCTGCCACTTGAGCCAACCATGTGATCCCTCCCCCATCTGTTATGATCATATGTTTGAAGGTGGGCCTCCCGACCCCCAAAGGTTTGACTTTTCATTGGTTTAGTTGAGTAATTTTGTTTACTTATCATAGACACTTTTGGGCATGGATTGTGGGGGGATTCAAGGGAAAGAGTGCCTAAGTTTGTACTCTTGTCTCCTATGCCTGCTTTGGTTGTTAGCCTTGTATCCTAGTCCTGTGGGATCTCCTTTATTGGTCATTAGCTTTAGGGCTGACACTACATGGGAAATCCCGATTTTGGTTGCATGGTCCCGCTTCCTGACACCATATACATCACTCCCTTCCACTCATTTTAACTCCATTCATCACTTTTCCTATCCGGTTACACATGTGGCCACTGGGGCCACATAGGGTTAGCATCCCCCTCCCCTTGTCCACACATGGTGTCAAGCTTGGAACAATGCCCCAGAGGTTGATGCAGCTAAAAGGGAAAAGAAAAAGCGTAATTTGGCCACTGTCAACTAGAAACGTACCGCAAAATGCAAAAGATGGTCGGGACATACAAATTTAGCACGTGGGCAAAAACCAAACATGAGCTCTACCCCTTATTTATGGCCATCACCTTGGTGCCTGTGGGCCCTAGATGATCCCTCTCCACATTAAGTAACCCATGATTGTCCCAACCCCTGATGGGCAATGAAATGCCCCACCTCAAAAAAGGGGTACCTACTGCTACATCCTACACATCATGCTCTCATCCCTTGGATCTCTGAGCAGTTATGAAGAAAAATCAATCAAAGGCAAAAGGCATATGAAGAAGGGTGGAAAAAACAAAGGCTAGGATAACTCATGAACCATGATTTGCCCCCTCCTACACTCATATACCCAGGTTTGGGCTTCCCTTATTATAGCTACCCTTGCACCATGGCATGTTGCTTGGAGCATCCCCCTGACCCCCACTTTGTTCCATCACTATATCATTAGCCACCTGCCACTTGATGTGTGTACCACAGACATGTCACCCCCTTTAAAGGTTGAAACCACCTAATAGAGTTCTTGATTAACCCCCTTATTGAGCTTGGAGACACTTGTAGATGCCAAAGCCCGCTATGGAAGGGCATGCCACCATGAAGTTCCCCATTGATTCCATGACTTGTAAGCTATTTTACTTGATTATTCTAATGATTTGTTGTATTGGAGGGCAAGGGGACACATTGGATCTTATGCAGGATTACAGGTGGGTCTCCATTTAGGCCTTGGTCTCCTTATACGGGGTCCTGGCCCTGTAGAGGGCCACATTGGCACTTGCAGGGTGAGTGTTGAGAGCCATGGGCCTCCACCATAATAGAGAGTATTTCATGGATCCCCAACACCGCTCATTGATTGTTCATGTTCCACCTTTTGGATGAGGATGATGCACCTAGTTCACCATGCCCAACCAGCACCACACTTGCAACATACACTTGGCAACTGTTCGAGGGTCCGGATGAGGATGTGTCTCATTGCAGGAGACAAAGGGAGGGATTATGTCATCATCCTAGCCCTTACAGATGGTTTACAAGCATCTTCGATCGTCTTGGAGACCCATGAGGATGTTCTTGTGACACCACGCTCACTTGGGAGCACTAAAGTGACTTGCTTGGAAAACAAGGGTCCAACCCCTTGTCCACTATGTTTGGAGTCCATTTTTTCACCATGGCACACTTTGGACTTCATTAGGCCTTCCCAATGGTCCAACGCCTCATTATGTTGTTTATTGTGCCCTCTTCAAAGGCTATTCTTTGTATTATTGAGCTATCTTGGTGGGCTTGTCACCAAGTCATGTCATTATTATGTATTATTTTATTATTTGGGGCTAAATTAGGCCAATTAGGCAAATCAAAACCCCTCTAGAATTGTATAAATGTGAGAGAGGCTCATTCTAACCTCTCATCATCACTTTGGATTGGCATCTCTTAAGAGATTTTCGCATTTTTTGCTATGTAAACTTTTTGGAGCTTTCTTGATGCACTATGATGTTTGGATTTTCGCTATTGTCTTTGGAGCTTCTTTCTAATGCAAAGTTGTTGAATGGATATACTCTCTCTCATGTAAGTCGAATTTTGATGCTATTCTAGTTATTTTACTAGTTTACTGCATGTTATGGTTATCATTATTCTTGTATGGGTTAAAGTAAATGCGAAATTCTTCTGGGAACCTTGAATAAGTGATTTAATGCAGAATGTTCCTAGAGGCACCGAATAGGTTTTAAGCCTTGAAACTTCATCTCTTTGGCAAATTTGAAGTATAAACCCCTATTAACCTTGTTGTTACCCTTGGAGAGGCTAACAAAGATCAATTAGGGCTCCTTAGCTCATGAAAATTCTCGATCCATGTGTATCTTCACTCCATTAAGCCCAAGCAATAAGGCAATTATCCTCATATCCCTTTGGTAATTGAATTTACCTCTTTTCTTCTCTTTTCCGAATTCTAGGCCTAACCCTAGAGGGTCACCTAGGGCATCAAGAGAATTCTTTATATACATCCAAACACCTTGAAAATTGGTCCACAGCTGTGCTGGGGTCTTCTCAAGGGGTCCTCCAAATTTACGCACAATTCGATGATGGAATCCTGAGATATCGCAAACCCTAGCGAGGTTCATTTGTCTCCCTAGGCTGAGTTGGGTTAGTGTCCTCATTTGGATCATTGCATTCAAATTACAAAAGAAAATTAGTCCTTTGATCCTATTCTCGCCCCTAATTAAGTCAAGCCCCTCCTTGAGTGGTCAACTCCACACTCTTGACCTAGTATAGGTCCACTTGGCTTCTTTATGGTCCCACAAATCTACAACTCAAAGTCCACAAGGATTACTTGGAATCCATTCCTTCATTAGGATCCTTGGCTCTACGAACCTTCTTGTCAAAGCATATTCCTTAAGCCTAAAGTCAAGAATCCCCACAACCCTTCCTAGGGAGCACATCACCTTGCTTCTCAAGCAAGTAATCCATTTATTTGAGGCTTTCTTATGAATAAGCCTTAGAATCACTCTATCCATTCATAGATCAATCCTTTCTAGTGATTCCCCTTATACCGGGTCTCCTCCCATTGGTGAAAGTCCGTAAAGAGTAGGGAGCCTTAGCTAAGGTGATAGTGGGCTATCCCTCCATTGTTGCCCCTTGACCTAGTAGTTGCTCTACAGATCCCCTCCTATGACCCCTGCTAGTTTGAGTGTAATAGGCATCATGTGGGTCCAAGAAGTCAAGTTGGCGCTGTTGACCACTACCGGTCAACTGCCTATAGCAGTACACCCCCTTTTTCTTTGCAAAAAGGGTAGCGCTTGATCGACATGACCATGCCATCCTCCAGTCATCAACAACTTGATCAATTTATGTTGTAAACCCAGTCTGCATGTATAAATTGTAAATAATCATAGCAGATATGAGTCATGTCTGTAAATTGCCTAGGTGGACCTAATTTTCTAAGTGATAATCTACGTCCCGGAAGGTTTTTCGTCTCACCGATCCATGATCGGCAGAGTTTTCCTTCAGCCTAACCCCAAAGCCGGGATGGATTTTGTCACTAGAATCTTAGGAGAATCCTAGTGTGTTAATCTGCTAGATTATAGTTGTGTCGCAGAACTGGGTGGTTTATGAGGGTCTATGTTAAATGGGTTTTTTCCCGTTAAGATGTAAAATTGTAAAAGTCATGATGTAAAGTGTCTTGAGGGTTGGAAAATGTTTAATCCCCTCATGAGTCCTAAGTCTTAGGTCCTAGGTGATTTTTCCAAAGGCTAAGTTCGAGGATCCATTTAAAAATGAATTAAAAAATTAAAAATAAATAAATAAATAACTAAAAAAAAATTAAAATAAAGCAAAAACCCTAAAAAATAATAAAATAATAATATTTTGAGTAAATACATGCAAAATTTCATTTTTAGTGAATTAACAAATTCGACAGATGAGATTAAGAGATGTCTTGATCCTCATCGACAGTCGAGATCATTTCGACATGGATCACTCGAACTAGCTGCTGGGATCTTTTCCTTTAAATAGGGTGCTAGGGGTCATTTGAGATCATTGGATTTGTGAGTCTTGTGCTGAAGAAGCTCTCTTGTAATCTGATTCTGGTTAATAAAAGAAGACTTTGGGGTTCAAATCTTGCTGGTGTTACTCTCTGGAAGTGCCGTGAGCTATTTTATTTTCTGCATATTTTGTTTTTCAGCCATTAATAATAGCTTATTGTAGAGTATTGTGAGCACAAGTATCTTGTTCACTTGCTAGGGTTTGAATGGTGTTAGGGTTTCTGGAGTAATGGCAGGTATCTCCATTGCTTTTTGAAAACTAGTATTATTCTTTCTCTCTTTACTGATGGTTGAAGTGAGGTGTGCAAGAAACCATTACCTAAAAAAAAAAAGGTGGGCGTTTGGGGAAGTTCTAGGCTGAACCAGCCAACTCCCACAAGCTTTTCCTTGCAGAGCCCAGCTCGTTTTTACCCTGGGTTAATCATTTAAATTTACTTTTCTGGTTTGCATGAGAGATTTTTCTAGCCCCTTTTCACAACAAATTTGAAGTTTCTGATATTCTGAAAATACTACTGCTGTTGTTGCTAAATCTGGCTGTTAAAGAGCCAAAATCTGTAAATTACCCAGCTGATCAGTGGTTTCAAATTTTTCCTTATACACAGTTTTCATTAGGGTTTTATTTTCTTTTAATTGCAGGTACAGGGTTTTGAGAAATTCTTTAGGATTCTGGAGCTGGAAAGATTGAAAATTTTGTGATCTGGATTTTAAGCACTATTACTCTCATCCTGCTGCCATCTCTGCAATACCGTTTTCAGGCCATACCAAATCCTTGCACGCAGTTATCCTTTTTTCACCCATCTGAAAATTTCCACACTGCCTTCCTTGCGTAGCTGTTTTCTGCGCCTCAACGCTTGTCCATCTGCGCAAATAAAAGTTGGTCTGTCAGTTTATTTAATCCCTGCTGCATCTATTTCCCCATTCGATTTTTTTAAACCCTGCATTGCATCTTCTCCTTGTCGCCATTACATCTGCAACTCCAGTCACCCCTGCATTCTTGTGCCGTCTTCCATTCACTTCGCAGCAGCCGTCACAAGCAAGAGAACGTTTCAATTTTTTTTATACGGGCCAGTAATTTCATGTGTTTGGCATCAGGAAGCATTTTTGTTTCAGTCTCATCGTAAATACAGCTGCGCTGTTGTCTATCCTTCTAGGCCGAAGTCTCACTGCATCTGCTGGCAACCTGCGTAAGACCATCGAACTCACCTCCGTCTGCAAGTCTCAGACAGTTCACGCGGGCCAAGATTATCACGAGTTTTGCGTAAGGTGATTTTCTGAAGGTGCGTTAAGCGTTTTTACGCGTGGGCATCAGGTAATATTCCTTTCAGCTCATATACGATTCAAGGTTTTTGACAGCGTCTTCCTCGCACGCCCACGCAGTCGTATTACTTCCTTGTTCTGGATATGCATCTTCGTCGTGGTTAACGACTGCCTTTTTTTATGTGCTGGTTAAATTTGCGTTCATTCCAGATTTCAAACTCAGTTGTTCTGGTTAGATTACGATTTCAAAATTTGAGTTTAGATTTGTTTCTTTGTTTAGCAGTTAGTTTTAATTTCGTTGTTTTAGTTGTCGTTCTATATATGATTAGCATAGTTAAGCTTTAAATTTATTTATGTTTTAGATTAGGGTTTAGTCATAGTTTTAATTTTATCATTTTTAGATTTTAGTTTTATTTTAAATAGTTTCTTTTTTTTAGATTAAATATAAAATCAATAAAAAAAAGGGGTTTCGGCTTTTAATTTTATAGTTTAAATTTTATTTTAGGATTTAGATTTTATCCTTTATTTTTTAGGTTTTGTTTTAGTTAGAGTTAAAAAAAATAAAATATTTTGGAAATATTTTGGGAAATTTTTGCCAAGATAGTTTTTCTCAGGAAATTTACATGTCATTTTATTTTTCCTGCTGAAATTCAAATTTATTGATGTGGAATGAATGTTTATCATTTTAGACAAGTCTGCACATGAATGATTATCTTAAAGATTAGCTGCATATGATATCTGGTTAATGATTCATAATTGCGTGGTTGTTTAAAGCATTGATCTTTTCGAAATTTTTAATTGCTGGATATCGTTATTGAGATTTGGTCATTATAAGAACTTTGTGGTTTTAACAGATATCTTGCACTGTTCTAAGTTTTTTGATGACAAATGATTGCTGTTCATGGTTTATATTTCTATATCATCTAACAAGTAATTGTTTAAATATCAATCTCTTAAGGCACTGGTCCCTTAATTTAACTAAATCAATTTAGTGCTCTTTTCTTCGTGTCTCCCAACCCAACTGGTTCACAGTTGGTCACTCATTTTCCTATAGGGTCCACCCCCCTTAGCCGCGGGAGACAGGCTTAAACGGAGAGATCGGGGATCAGAGTGACAACCCCCCGGTCTGAGCGTTGTCGTGACAATCTATGCGACAACATTTTTTGGCGCCGTTGCCGGGGATAGAGTTTTTCTGTCCTTGGTTCTTTCATCTCAAGCTATTTCGTGTTTTACTTCTTGTTCAGGTGGCGACTCCACTTCATATATTATCTTCAAGAGTGTACACTAGAAGACATCCAAGCAGTCTGTGCAACCCTACTCCTGATCCTGAAAAGGTCCTCAGGGTACGATTACACAAACTCGCTTCTCGTACACTTCTTGTAGACCTTGGACAAGAAGCCCTCTCTGATATTCATTTGCTATTTAAAGGTCAAGCTAGGCACAACATCATGGATATGTATGCCCCTTGTGATTTTTCTAACATTCCTGGATATCCCAACGATATTTCCTCTATTGGGATCGATAAATTGCCTAATTTTCAAGGAAATAATGCGATTAGTGCTAACTCTCATTTGCGAGATTTTAGCATATGGATGGCTAAGTACGCAAGATCTGCTGATTTTGATCATGAGGATGTCAGAATGACTCTTTTCATCTTAACTCTAGGAGGCGATGCTTATGATTGGTTTGCAGAAAAACCTCAGAATTCATTTAACTCCTTACAGTCGATCATTAATGCATTTAAAGAAAAATATGGAGATAAGAGAGAAGGAAGACACCTCGTAAAAGCTCTTAGCCTAATAAAAAAGAGAGAGGATGAAAATGTTGAAGAATTTAATAAAAGGTTTAATGGTATTGTTAGAGAATTACCTCAAGACTATAAACCTACAGATAAAACTCTCCAAGATTTTTACATTGATGCCTTTAGTCCTGAACCATCTTATGAATTAAGGCGTGCTAAACTTAATGATTATAGAGATTGCCAATCCTTAGCTATAGAGTTTGAAAAGGACAAAGCCGCATCTGGAAAGTCTGAGATCCCAGGTTTCGATAGGGCTGCTACGAAACTAAAAGAACCTAAGGGAAAAGCAGTCCAGGAACCTGAAAGTGAGCTTGTTCTCAAATTGCTTCAAAAAATTGAAACTATGGAAATTAATCATAATAAGGAGATAACCACTTTGCAGAATAGGTTGATTCAAATGGAAAGATCGCAAATGCAGAATTTTCAACCTCGAAACAATAATAATAGAAATAACAATTGGCAAAGGAAGGGTCAAACTAGTAAGCAGAGACCTCCTAATCCGCTGACTAATTTGGTTGATAATGCTCCTCCTTACTGTCGGGTTTGTGATGCTCTTCATGAAGAGGCCACTTGTCCCATTGTTAGAAGAATTTTAGATAATGGAATGTTTGGAACAGGTGATCAAATAAATGTAGTAGGCAGCAAGTTTCCTTTGTCTATGGATGATTGGATAGAGGTCAAGGAAAGGAGTCGTGATGTTGTGAATCTTTCATCAACTTTTAGTATAAATAACCTTGAAAATGAAGATGATATTTTGGCTAGGTTATATGGTGAAAAACCCTCTCCCGAGCAAATATCGGAAATTGCTAGAGATAAGGGTCTGACCTATCAGAGAAGGGATAAAGATCAAAGCGGAAATCAAATTCCCCTTCGAACTATTAACCCTGGTGTAAACTCTGGAATAGATGTCGATTTGGGAAGTTGGTATAACAATGCTAAAATCTGGGTTCCTGTCTCCGAGATTGCTAAAATCCCTTCCCAAAGAGACAAGTTACTAAAAGCAATTCAAGGTCCTCAAGTCAATACTTCTCAACAGAAGACTCGGGAAGTTGACTATCATGATGCTCCCATATATCTGCAAAGCTTAGATGCTGATAACAAAGATCACCATCCTTTCTTTATCACCTTATTAGTTAATGGGTATAAATTGAATAATTGCATGTTGGATTCTGGTGCATCCGCTTGTGTAATGACTAAAAGGGTCATGGAACAACTTAACTTAAGAGTTTCTAGACCCTATTATAACATATGCGCCATGGATTCTAAGAAAATCGAAGTGCATGGTTTAATCAAAGATTTGCAAGTTCATCTTTCAGTTTACCCAGACATCATGGTTGTCATGGATATTGTTGTTGTGGATGTGCCTGATGCCTGGGGTATGCTGTTATCTAGAAAGTGGGCCTCTGATCTAGGAGGAAGTATTCAAATGAATTGGTCATATGCCATGATTCCTTCTCCTAGTGGTGATGGTTTTGTAAGACTAAATAGAGAGCCCGAAAGAAAATTTCATTTTGAAGATCCTAAGAGACCTCATAACGAAATAATCCCTCATAACGAAATAATCAAAGAGCAATCTGACATTGGGAACTATGCCATCATGTCTAATTTTATAATTCCTCCCGATGATAAGATTAGGGGTCTCAAGGATAAAGTTTGGTATATGTACTTCGATGGTGCATCATCTAGGACTGGTAAAGGTGCGGGAATAGTGCTTAAATCTCCCCTTGGTCACATCTTCAAGTTTGCCTATCGATTAGAATTTGAGGCAACCAACAATGTCGCTGAATATGAGGCTATATTGTTGGGTCTTGAGTTGGCCAAGTCCTTGAAGGTTAGATTGCTTAGCATTAAAGGAGATTCTGATTTGGTTATCATGCAGCTTAAGAATAAATTCACATGCAGAAATCAAAGATTAAGAAACTATAGAAATGCTGTGTGGGATACTATGGAGCATTTTGATGCCCTTGACCTCGAAGCAATTCCAAGAGAGCAAAATAGTTTGGCAGATGAACTTGCCGTAGCTGCTACTACTTTCCAGTTGTCAGATGAACTAATTAACGATAAGATTAAAATGGAAGTAATATTCAGACCATCTGTTCCAGACAACTCAGAGCATTGGCAGGTTTTTAATGACGAAAAACAAGTCATTCGTTTCCTTAATAGTTTGGATGAGTTTGAGGATTTCCGGATAATTTCTGAGGAGGATGGAGTTTTAAATCGTGAGCATATCATAAATCCTACTCCTAGGAATGTGGTTGCTCTAGAGCAACATTTTGATCGGCATGATGCTACGAAGCTGAAAGAAGAAAACAAGATGGACCCAAGCGAATATCTCGAGATTAACATTGGTACTTCTGAAAACCCGAAAATGGTTAAAATTGGTAGAGGTACTAGTTTGGAGGAAAGAAAGAAGTTAACTGATTTACTTCACGAATATCGAGATGTTTTAGCTTTTTCTTATGATGAATTAAAGGGCTATAGGGAAGATGTTATGGAACATACTATTCCCCTAAAAGATGAAAATGCTAAACCCTTTCGACAGAAACTTAGGCAAATTAATCCTAAGTTAGCCCCCTTGGTCCAGAAAGAACTTGCAAAGATGCTTGCAGCAGGGATCATCGCTCAAACTAGGCATTCGACATGGTGTTCGAATTTGGTGATTGTTAGGAAGAAGAACGGTACAATAAGACTTTGTGTTGATTTCCGAAACCTTAATCTAGCATGCAAAAAGGATAATTACCCTTTGCCAAACATGGAAACTTTGTTGCAAAGAGTAATTGGGTCTGGAATGATGTCGCTGCTAGACGGTTTTTCTGGGTACAATCAAGTATGGGTTAAAAAGGAAGATCATCACAAAACCACATTCACAACGCCGTGGGGTCCCTCATAATCTTAAATCCCTTCAGTCTTTCCTTGGAAAGATAAATTTTATTAGAAGATTTATTCCAAATTACGCAGAAATAGCTAAGCCTATTCAAAGTCTTTTGAAGAAAGATGCAAAATTTGTTTGGCAAGAAGACGACAAAAAGGCTTTCCAAGAAATCAAGTCTGCTATCGCAAAAGCTCCTGTCTTAGTTAGCCCTGATTATTCCAACGATTTCATGATTTTTTCTTTCGCTTCCGAAGATACCATTGCCGGTGTCCTGCTTCAAAAGAATAAAGACGGTCACGAGCAGCCTATTGCTTTCATGAGTAGAGCACTTCAAAGCTCCGAATTGAAGTACAATACCATGGAAAAGCAGGCCTATGCCCTGGTCAAGTCTCTTAAGCACTTTAAAACTTATGTGGGTTATTCTAAAATCATTGCTTTCGTCCCACATTCTGCTGTTAAGGATATATTAACTCAAACCGATTGCTTAGGGACTCGTGCTAGGTGGGTTACTAAAATACAAGAGTATGATTTAGAGATCAGACCCACCAAGCTGATCAAAGGCCAAGGTTTAGCTCAGATGTTAACTGAAGGTAATGAAAAGACTCTTGGTTTGTTCTGTCTTAGTGATTTATCTTCGCCAGAATTGCAAAGATTAGCAGAGCATGAGTGGTATAAGGACATAGTTTATTACTTGATGAATCTTGCGTGTCCTAACCATTTAGTTGCTCATAAGAGAAGGGCTCTTAGACTAAAAGCCACTAAGTATTGCCTTATGAAGGATGGCCTTGGATGGAGAAATCCTGAGGGCATAGTGCTTAGGTGTGTTGATGACGTTGAGTCCAAGAAATTAATCTCTGAGTTTCATTCAGGATTTTGTGGTGGTCATTATGCTACTAGAACTACCGCCCACAAAATCCTGAGAGCTGGCTATTATTGGCCTTCAATCTTTTCTGATGTGCACAAGTTTGTTAGAGCCTGTCAAGCCTGTCAACTATTCACTGGGAAACAGAAGCTTGCTGCCCTGCCTCTACAACCTGTCATTGTAGAGGCACCTTTTCAGCATTGGGGTCTGGACTTCATAGGGAAGTTCCATGAAAATTCTAGCAATGGCTACTCATGGATTTTGACTGCTACGGATTATTTTACTAAATGGGTTGAAGCCATTCCTGCTAAGAATGCCACTGAAAAGGTTATTATGGATTTCATTGAAAATAACATCATTACTAGATTTGGTGTCCCCGCTAAGATCACTACTGACAATGCCAAGGCTTTTAGTTCCTTAGAGTTTTCATCTTTTTGTTTCAAGTATGGCATTGTCTTATCTCATTCGTCAAATTACTATCCTCAGGGTAATGGTTTGGCTGAATCAAGTAACAAAAATCTCATAACCATTATCAAGAAGATAGTAGGAGATAATAAGAGATCATGGGACAACAAAATCAAGTATGCTTTATGGGCAGATAGAATCACTAAGAAGAAAGCTACTGGTAAATCTCCCTTTGAATTAGTTTATGGTTTGGATGTAACTTTACCTGTGCACCTCAAATTGCCAGCTTATAAGCTCCTCCAGAATTTTTCTACTAATAAAGATGTTGTTCAGAATATAATAGATCAGATTGTGGAGTTAGATGAAGCTCGTAGGACAACTTTTGATGCCATATGTAAAAATCAATCTAACATTAAGAAAAGCTTTGATAAATTCTCTCGATCTAGATCTTTGCAGGTGGGAGATATGGTATTGCTTTGGGACCGCAAGAATGAGAAACCAGGAAAACATAAGAAGTTTGACAGTTTGTGGCTGGGACCTTACATCATTCGAGATATAGCTGGACCAAACTCATTCCACTTGAGCAGATTGGATGGCGAACCACTCGATTTACCAGCGAATGGCCAAATGCTCAAACTATTCTTCAGAGATGATATCTGATGCCATGGGGCATCCTTTGTATTGTATTTCTATCCCTACTCCTTGTCTTTTCAGCATTTCATTTCTGTTTTAGGATTAGATTTACTTTTCATGTTACTAGATAGTTAATAAATGAAGAGCTTTTATCTTTCCTGTGCTTAATGTATATGATGATTTTTGGATGGATGCTACTTATTTTTATCTGTGTGTTGCGTGGATGCAGATTCTGGATTCTCACATTCCTACAGTGCAGCAACGTGTCCCCAAGTAGAGCCAGATGTTGACCACTACCGGTCAACTGCCCATAGCAGTACACCCCCTTTTTCTTTGCAAAAAGGGTAGCGCTTGATCGACATGACCGTGCCATCCTCCAGTCATCAACAGCTTGATCAATTTATGTTGTAAACCCAGTCTGCATGTATAAATTGTAAATAATCATAGCAGATATGAGTCATGTCTGTAAATTGCCTAGGTGGACCTAATTTTCTAAGTGATAATCTACGTCCCGGAAGGTTTTTCGTCTCACCGATCCATGATCGGCAGAGTTTTCCTTCAGCCTAACCCCAAAGCCGGGATGGATTTTGTCACTAGAATCTTAGGAGAATCCTATTGTGTTAATCTGCTAGATTATAGTTGTGTCGCAGAACTGGGTGGTTTATGAGGGTCTATGTTAAATGGGTTTTTTCCCCTTAAGATGTAAAATTGTAAAAGTCATGATGTAAAGTGTCTTGAGGGTTGGAAAATGTTTTAAATCCCCTCATGAGTCCTAAGTCCTAGGTCCTAGGTGATTTTTCCAAAGGCTAAGTTCGAGGATCCATTTAAAAATGAATTAAAAAATTTAAAAAAATTAAAAATAAATAAATAAATAACTAAAAAAAAAATTAAAATAAAGCAAAAACCCTAAAAAATAATAAAATAATAATATTTTGAGTAAATACATGCAAAATTTCATTTTTTAATGAATTAACAAATTCGACGGATGAGATTAAGAGATGTCTTGATCCTCATCGACGGTCGAGATCATTTCGACATGGATCACTCGAACTAGCCATTGGGATCTTTTCCTTTAAATAGGGTGCTAGGGGTCATTTGAGATCATTGGATCTGTGAGTCTTGTGCTGAAGAAGCTCTCTTGTAATCTGTTTCTGGTTAATAAAAGAAGACTTTGGGGTTCAAATCTTGCTGGTGTTACTCTCTGGAAGTGTTGTGAGCTATTTTATTTTCTGCATATTTTGTTTTTCAGCCATTAATAATAGCTTATTGTAGAGTATTGTGAGCACAGGTATCTTGTTCACTTGCTAGGGTTTGAATGGTATTAGGGTTTCTGGAGTAATGGCAGGTATCTCCATTGCTTTCTGAAAACTAGTATTATTTTCTCTCTCTTTACTGATGGTTGAAGTGAGGTGTGCAGGAAACCATTACTAAAAAAAAAAAGGTGGGCGTTTGGGGAAGTTCTAGGCTGAACCAGCCAACTCCCACAAGCTTTTCCTTGCAGAGCCCAGCTAGTTTTTACCCTGGGTTAATCATTTAAATTTACTTTTCTGGTTTGCATGAGAGATTTTTCTAGCCCCTTTTCACAACAAATTTGAAGTTTCTGATATTCTGGAAATACTACTGCTGTTGTTACTAAATCTGGCTGTTAAAGAGCCAAAATCTATAAATTACCCAGCTGATCAGTGGTTTCAAATTTTGCCTTATACACAGTTTTCATTAGGGTTTTATTTTCTTTTAATTGCAGGTACAGGGTTTTGAGAAATTCTTCAGGATTCTGGAGCTCGAAAGATTGAAAATTTTGTGATCTGGATTTTAAGCACTATTACTCTCATCCTGCTGCCATCTCTGCAATACCGTTTTCAGGCCATACCAAATCCTTGCACTCAGCTATCCTTTTTTCACCCATCTGAAAATTTCCACACTGCCTTCCTTGCTTAGCTTTTTTCTGCGCCTCAACGCTTGTCCATCTGCGCAAATAAAAGTTGGTCCGTCAGTTTATTTAATCCCTGCTGCATCTATTTCCCCATTCGATTTTTTTAAACCCTGCATTGCATCTTCTCCTTGCCGCCATTACATCTGCATGCTCCAGTCACCCCTGCGTTCTTGTGCCGTCATCCATTCACTTTGCAACTACCGTCACAAGCAAGAGAACGTTTCAATTTTTTTTATACGGGCCAGTAATTTCATGTGTTTGGTTTGAGCTGGCATTAGGAAGCATTTTCGTTTCAGTCTCATCGCAAATACAACTGCGCTGTTGGCAATCCTTCCAGGCCGAAGTCTCACTGCATCTGCTGGCAACCTGCGTAAAACCATCGAACTCACCTCCGTCTGCAAGTTTCAAACAGTTCACGCGGGCCAAGAGTATCACGAGTTTTGCATAAGGTGATTTCTGAAGGTGTGTTAAGCGTTTTTACGCGTGGGCATCAGGTAATATTCCTTTCAGCTCAAATACGATTCAAGGTTTTTGACAGCGTCTTCCTCGCACACCCACGCAGTCGTATTTCTTCCCTGTTCTACGGATATGCATATTCGCCGTGGTTAACGACTGCCTTTTTTTATGCGCTGGTTAAATTTGCGTTCATTCCAGATTTCAAACTCAGTCGTTCTGGTTAGATTACAATTTCAAAATCTGAGTTTAGATTTGTTTCTTTGTTCAGCAGTTAGTTTTAATTTCGTTGTTTTAGTTGTCGTTCTATATATGATTAGCATAGTTAAGTTTTAAATTTATTTATGTTTTAGATTAGGGTTTAGTCATAGTTTTAATTTTATAATTTTTAGATTTTAATTTTATTTTAAATAGTTTCTTTTTTTTAGATTAAATATAAAATCAATAAAAAAAAGGGTTTTGGCTTTTAATTTTATAGTTTAAATTTTATTTTAGGATTTAGATTTTATCCTTTATTTTTTAGGTTTTGTTTTAGTTAGAGTTTAAAAAAAAAAAAATATTTTGGAAATATTTTGGGAAATTTTTGCCAAGATAGTTTTTCTCAGGAAATTTACATGTCATTTTATTTTTCCTGCTGAGATTCAAATTTATTGATGTGGAATGAATGTTTATCATTTTAGACAAGTCTGCACATGAATGATCATCTTAAAGATTAGCTGCATATGATATCTGGTTAATGATTCATAATTGCGTGGTTGTTTAAAGCATTGATCTTTTCGAAATTTTTAATTGCTGGATATCGTTATTGAGATTTGGTCATTATAAGAACTTTGTGGTTTTAACAGATATCTTGCACTGTTCTAAGTTATTTGATGACAAATGATTGCTGTTCATGGTTTATATTTCTATATCATCTAACAAGTAATCGTTTAAATATCAATCTCTTAAGGTACTGGTCTCTTAATTTAACTAAATCATTTTAGTGCTCTTTTCTTCGTGTCTCCCAACCCAACTGGTTCACAGTTGGTCACTCATTTTCCTATAGGGTCCACCCCCCTTAGCCGCGGGAGACAGGCTTAAACAGAGAGATCGGGGATCAGAGTGACAACCCCCGGTCTGAGCGTTGTCGTGACAATCTGTGCGACAACAGGCGCCACCATGAAAGGGTGTGTCCCTTGGTAAAATTCACCCATTCTTCTTGTAATTCATGCTGTGACACTTCATTTCATAACTCATTTATCATCATCTCTCCTCTATAGTAGCCACTTGTGGGAGCAGACAAAGGACAAATTGATTGAAGTTTGGACTTGAATTTTGGTACAAATTTTTAGACAATATAATATTGTAAACCTTGTTAAAGAATAATTTCTCGTAGAAGAAAAGTTGCTGGGTTTTCTCCCAAATTTGGGTTTCCCAGGGAAAATTTGTTGTCTCTATCGTGCATGGCTGTCCCTTTAGGATCTCACTGTGTTTGTTACATTATGTTGAGATTTTCTGTGTATATTTGCTTAATGATATCAATGGCATAAGATAAAATTGTTAAAGATCATCGGTAGTAATTATCAGATCAGAAAATTAGTTTTTGTTGTTTATCTTGTAGAAAATTCAATATTGTATCGGAGCTTTGTTGATAGAGCAACCACTAAAAGGGATCTCATTTGCAGACAAAAAGAAGCCCTAGAGAGCCGTAACTGTCCAAGAGCTATTGGATTTAGCGCATATTGTGTTGCTCGCAGGCGCTGCTGGAAGAACAAGGTAGGCCAGGTTGAGTATGAAGGATGGTTGAGTTGTGAGGGTTGGCTGACGCAGCTAAGGGAGGTTTGGACAGACCTGGGAGAGGTCTAGAAAAACCTAGCAGAGGATTGGACAGTAGCCCGAGACCTAAGGATAGGGAGAACAAAGTGGTGAAGGTTGGAAGCAAGGCATTCTGAGGTATCCGTGGCTAGGAAGGGTTAGATCAAGGAGGATTTGGGTTGCTATAATAGCCAGCAAGGTGTCTAGTCATCCACTGAAGAAATCAGAGGTTGCCAGGGCTTAGAGAAGGGTTGAATAGTAGTCTAGTAGCCTTGGTTAGGGTAGAAAAGAAAGCTGCAAGTAGGTGGAGACCTAAAGGAGGACAACTGAGTGCTAGAAAGTGCCTAGATCAGCTGAACCAAGTGTTAGAAGGCAAATAAAGGGCTGCAAGGAAGTCTATTAGGTAAAGGAAGGGGCAAATAATAAGGTGATCAATGGCTATTATGATCAAGAAGCTGAGGAGTGTTTATTGATCTATTCATCTTGGAGTCTTTATGCTTGTATAGTACAGGACTGAGAAGACATTGAGGTTACAAGTTGTATTGACACCTTGGACAAGAAAATCCTAGGGTTTGTAGGATGAAACCCTAGAGTAAGACTTGGAATGCTAAATGCAAGTGGAGTTTGTCTGATGCATATTGGGTTTATCTCCTTGATAGTGTGGAATGACTCTGTGTTGATGCTAGCTTGTTGTTGAGCCTTTGGTGTGGCTAGATAGCTTGATGATGAGGACGAGGATGAGCATCCACCTTAGAAAAAGACAAAGGAATCTAAGCTTGATAAGATTGAAGATGAACTTATTGATTCTTGCAAGGAAGTAAGGATCAAGAGGGAGTTGACAATTCCCTACAACCCTCAACAACAATTTCCTTCTTAATCAAGAGACAAGTACTTCATATTTTCTCCCTTGATTATTATTATTATTTCTATTCTCTGAAATCGTATTCGCTCTTAGAGGGCCACGTGTCCGAATCCGTCGAATCCCATACGGTTCGACCTAAATCATGTCTGGATTTCGTGACACGTCGTGTTCGATTGGGACATGATCGAATCTAGATCGTGTCTCGAAATTCGGACACGAATCTGACAAACTGGGACCAACGCAGCTATAAAAGGGTGGAAATGCCTCTTATTTTCATCATTTGCTGTCATTTCTTTTGCAATAGTTGTGCTGTGGGTTTGCGGTGAGGAGTTTGGAGCAAGGAGCCAAGGGTTTGGAGCGTTTTCAAGGAGATTCAAGCAATAGGTAAGTGAATTTCCTCTCCATTTTTTTGCATTTGTATTAAAGCAGTTTGTATCTGCAATTTTTTCACAATATTCATGGCTTAATCAAGGGCAGCAGATAGGGGGCAAAGGAAGGGGAAGAATGTCCCCATTGGAGATGCCCCTCCTCACCCAATTTCATCAGAGTCTGCTGCAAGTAATGCTGAGGGAAGACTTCCTCCTAAAGGTAACATTGAGAAATATCTATTGTGGAAATATGTCACAAGAGAGGATGGGCCAAGTAGCAAGGTGAAGGGAGTAGGCAATGTGAATTGGAGATGCAACTTTTGCCACAATACTTTCATAAGCACATATTTTCGTGTGAAAGACCATTGGTTGGCTTTACCAGGTTGTGGACTTGGAGCTTGTACACAAGTTCCTTTCAGAAGAGGAAAGAAATGGAAAAAGAGTTCATTGTTGATATAGCGAATGTGGCTGCAAAATAAAAAAAACCAAGAATGATGACCCCCTTCCATTTTTGAGGAAAGGAGGCAACAAATTTCCATTTGAGAGTTCTAGTGGGGGACAAGCAACAAAAATAAAAGCAATTTCACTTGGTCCAATGGACAAGATTTTTCAAAAAGAGAAACAGGAAGAGCTTGATCTCACCATTGCCTTTTTTTCTATCAAAACTTCATATCCTTTAATGTTGCACGCTCACTTCTATTTATTGAGATGTGCCGAGCTCTAACTCACGGGGCTCCGTCATGGTATGTGCCTCCTGGTTCAGAGAAGCTTAGAACCACATTGCAGAGACGACTTTGGATACAAGGGAGGAGGAGGATACAGAGGAGAGCAGTGGTAACCATGATGATGAGGACAGTGATGCTGATTTTGATGATGACTATGAGGATTGATGACTCATGAGTCATGGGCTACCTACTGCGTTGAGGCTTGTATACTTGGAGTTGTTTTGTATTTTCTATTTGTATTTGCCATTGGCATTGCACTACCTATGTAACACATTTTGATTTTGATGACTTAATGAGAAAACTATAGCTGTCGGCATCTTTATCTTACTATCTTGTCTTTCTCCTATTGGATCATTGATGAATTAAATATGTATTATGATTTATCATTTATGAATTTAGAATTTATGATTCATTGATTTATCATTTATGTGACATGTATTTGAATTTTGTTTGTACTATGCATGCTATAATGTTACTAACTTAATTTGTAAACAATAAAACTTACATCTAGATAAAGATCTATGTTTGAAATCAATGAATTTGTATCATTAATGAGAACTTGTGTAAGAAATATCTAATTTTTAATATATATATATTTTAATAAAATAATATATAACATATCCGAACGTGTCTTGTTCCGGGGGGTCAACATGTCTGAATCTGACACTCGAATCTCCATATCCGACGAATCCCGAATCCACATGTCAGGTTACTTAGTTTCTATTCCTTGGTCAACCTCTTATATTTGTATTTTTTTGCTTGGTTATGATTATTTCTTCCATGGCCTCTTGAATGACATTTGCAAGTACATCATGAAGGCTGACAAGGCAATGATTCTGGTAGCAGATGGCAACGTTAGGAAGTACAAAGCAAGGCTTGTGACAAGAGGCTTCTCCCAGTAAGGGGGAGTGGAATACAAGGATAGTTTTGCTCCAGTGACTAGATGAGCAGTTTTTTGTATGACCTAAGGGCTTTGTTATTGCTCAATCTAGCATGCATCTTAGAAGGGGTTCCTATAGAGCAACTACTAGGTCAAGTGGCAACAATGGAGCAATAGCCCATTGTCACCTTAGCTAAAGCTCCCTACTCTTTACAGACTTTCACCGATGGGAGGAGTCTCGGTATTAGAGAAATCACTAAGAATAATGTATCAATGGTGTAGAGGTAGTGATTTCAATAGCCTATTCAAAGGAGAGACTCTAATGATAAGGATTGCTTGCTTTAGAAGCAAAATGAATGACTCTCTAAGAAGGGCTAGAAGGAGACCTAGACTTAGGGTTGAGAAGTATTCTTTGATATGCGGAGCCTTAGACCAAAGAATCCTAGAAGAATAGGGTTTCTAAATAATCCTTGTGAAATTGGAATGACAAGGTTGCGAGACCACAAAGAAGCCCTAGTGGACCCAAATGAGGTCAAGGGTTTGTGGTAAAACTTCAAACAAATGGACTTGACCAGGTGAGGGAGGAGGAAAGGATCAAAGAGATAGGATTTGACTTGGATTTTCAAATGCAATGATCCTTAATGAAGACACTAACCAAAGGAAACCTAGGGAAAAATGGTCTTCGAGCTAGAGCTTGACTCAACTTAAGATTCAACCATTGGAATGGCTTGAAAAATGGAAGACCTCTCAAGGACACACCAACGCAGTTCTAGGGCAAGTTTCATCAATTTTGGATGGCTACAATTGGTTTTGTGTGATGCCTTAGGAAACCTACTAGGGTTAGGGCTTAGAAAAGAGAAAATGAGGTGAAAAGTTTTTGTTTTGGTGATCACCTAGGACTAGACCAGTGCCTAGCCTATTGGGAGAATGGAGTCAAGGATGAGATTGATTTAGGGTTTTTTCTCTATCAAGGAGCCTAATTGCAACTTCAAATGCCTTAGTGAAGTAGCTACCCAACTACAACAAAGATTTATACTTCGATTTGACAAAATAATGGAGTTTCAAGGTTGAATCTTCAATGATAACCCCTAGGAACATTCACTTTTCATGCCCATTGGATAACACATGCAATAGATCAAGCCTACTTAGTGATTCAAGCTTTTCTCTTAAGTTTATAGAACAAGCAACATCACAATGTAATATTTCATACATTAAACATAAAATGAAAATTTCGCATAGGAGGGAAACTTACATGGCACAAAAAGTATATCTATCCATTATTTTTGCAAGAGAGAAGCTCCAAAATAGAATAACATCAATGCAAACATCAAAATGCATCCAAGGACCTCTAGTTCATTGTTAATAGCTAATGCAAAATTCTCAAGAAGACATACCAATCCAAATCCAAATGATGATCAAATGAAATGATCATCACAGCAATATATATCCTCCCTAAGGGGTTCAATTTCCCTAATTAGGCTTAATAATGCCCTGACCAATGTTGCACGAAGCGGGAGCGAAGCGGAAGCGGAAGCGGAAGCGTCATTTTCCAAAAATCTAGGAAGCGAATCGTCCGCGGAAGCGTCTGCTATATATATATATATTTATATTTTTTTGCATTTATACTCAAAACAAACATCCCAAATACCAAATTAATTGTAGAAGACATGAAAACATGCATATTTTTGCATAAATCAAGATAGATATGGCATCCATGATTCCATTTAGTTACTAGTATGTACAACAATCATCTATATTCTAGCTATTACAAACATACATCAAATTTTTAAGCATATTATAAAACATAAAACATAGAGCATATTATGATTTATCTAGCAAGTGAGCAACTGTCAACATTTGTCATGTCCAAAATTCAAATAATAATGTTTACAAAATATGTCACTTGGTCACCGCCAAGCCAAAAAGGTTCAAAATTCAAATTCACAAGTCTACAAGTCTAATGAGTAATCTATGACAAAAAGTAGTAGATTGTGAATATATCTACTAATCTCTCCTCCTTCCACCACGAATAGAATGTGGTGGCGGGCCTCCACGTGGTGGCAATGAAGAAGATGGTGCCTGTGTAAGTCGTGGCACTGAAACTGATGAAGAAGAACCCCCTGCTGTTGGTGTTGAACCATGGAACCTAGGAACCAAGGGACCAGATGGGGGTGGGGGTGGTGGCATATCAACACGGTCATCATCATCCTAGAATCGCTCAAAAAATTCATGCAAAAAAAAAAACACCAGTTAACAAAAAAATTAAAAACATGAATTAGAGAAATGCTTTATAAGGGAAAATTGGAAAATTCATACCACAATGGACATACCTGGATAAGAGCATCCTCTAATTGCTCTAGTCGCAACACTCCATCCTCCAGATTGGGCTCCTCTGGATTCTTGTCCCAAATCAACAAGTCTTTATTAGACTTTGCATCTTCATAGTAATGGGACAAGAATCGCAAGTTGTAATGAACATAAACCAAGCTTTCTGCCCGGTCTAAACTCAACCTGTTCCTTTTAACACTGTGGATGAAAGAATAAGAGCTCCAACACCTCTCTGCAGAAGAAGTGTTTACCACCTGTGATAGCACCCGCAATGCCAAACTCTGTAGAAGTGGAGTACCCCCTCCATGCATGTTCCACCACTCAAGAGCAGAAAAAGTCTCTCGATCTTTAATTGCATGCATGCTCCCAAATGGACCAGTGTTGAGCGTATAGTTGCTCACCTGTCTCCGTACCAATGCAACGTCCTCCTCATCAGGGATTAATTTACTCAATGCAGCCATATATTTTTCGTGAACCTCTTTATCTTGGTGTGGTTTTGTCCTGCTTCCCCCCCCAGGTGCTGGTGTTGAAAGCCATGATGGATGATAGTATTTAGGTGTCAAAACATATGCTAATGCATGCAATGGAATATCTAGCATTTCCCATCGGTTTTGCACCTCTACACGAATATAATTGTACAAGGTGGTATCTCTAGGCTCAACAATGTCTTTAATCTGCCCCAACATGCTATCCATTTGCTCATACACCTCCCCAATTACTGGTCGATCTGAATCTGCAAACTTGATCATGTAATAAATTGGTTTGGTGAATTGCAAAACATATTTAACCTGTGACCAAAAGTAACTGTCAAGAACAGTGTCCTTGACTGCATTAGCACCATCTGTGTCAGTGTTAATTTCATCCCATGTTTCTCCTCTCCTCTCTTCTCTTCTCCAACTCTCATAAACTCAAAGTGAGAAAATGAGGAATGAATGGGGGCTTTATTCTTTTCATTCCTCACCTTAACCTCACCCTAACCCACCCCCTTAAGGTTGAGTTAACTTAACTTTAAAAAAAAATTAAAAAAAAAATTGTTTTTCTCCCTTGGGCGCGCCCCTTTCCGCCGAAGCGTACGGAAGCGTGCGTGAAGCGCACGCTTCTTGCTCCGAAGCGCCACGCTTCGGCGGCCCGAAGCGCCGTACGAAGCGCGCTTCGGAGCCGGCGCTTCGGAAATTCCAGGAAGCGCAAATTTTTTTACGAATCGCGCTTCCTAATTTTCGAAGCGCGCTTCGTACTGCGCTTCCGTACGGGGCGCGCTTCGGAGCTTCGGAGGGGGGGGGGGGGGGGGGGCGCTTCGTGCAACACTGGCCCTGACTAATAAAATAATGTGCAAAAATAACATTACTTGGTGACAAGCCCACCAAGATAGCTCCATAATACAAAAATAAGCCTCTCAAGAGGGAAAAATGATAGATACAATAGGTCGAAGGGCCATTGAAGAGGCCTAGTGGAGTCCAATGTGTGCCAAGATGAATGAATGAGCTCCAAACATAGTGATAAAGGGGGTGGCCCCTTGATATCCAAGCAAATGACCTGTGGTGCCCCCAAGTGGCTATGGGGGCACAAAACATCCTCATGGGTCTCCAAATGGATCGAACAAGCCTGTATCCCATCTGTAAGGGTTGGAAGAATGATGCAAGCCCTCCCATTGTCTCCCATGGTGAGACACATCCTCATCTGGGCCTTGGATTAGCTGCCAAGTGTGTGGTGCAAGAGTGTAGCCGGCTGGGAAAGGTGGTCCAGGTGCATCATCATCATCAAATAAATGGAACACAATCAAACAATGAGTGTAACTGAGGATCCCATGAAGTGTCAATCTACTCTTTGTTATGGTGGAGGACCATGGCTCTCAATGCTCACCCCACAAATTCCAATATGATCCTCTGGAGGGCTTACCCCATATAGGGAGACCAAACCCAAGATGAAGATCCACCTGCAATCCTGCATAAGATCCAATGCGCCTCCTCACATTCTAGTACAACAAATCATTAGTGTAATTGAGCAAATGAGCTTACAAGTCATGGAACCATGTGGGCACTTCATAGTGGCATGCCCTTCCATAATGGGCTTTAGAGTGTACAAGTGTCTCCAAGTTCAAGAAGGGGTTTAATAAAGGACCGTATCAAGTGGTTTCATCCTCTAAAGGAGTGATAGGTCCATGGTACATCCATCATATGGTAGGTGTCATGTGATATAATGATGGAACAAAGTGGGGCATCAAGGGAAGGCTCCAAACCACATGCCATAGTACAAGGGTAGCTATAATGAGGGAAGCCCACACTTGGGTGTATGAATGTAGGAGGGAGCAATCGTGGTACATGAGTTACGTTGGCCTTTGTTTTTCCACTCTTCTTCATATGCCTTTTGCCTTTTATTGATTTTTCTTTTTATAATTGCTTGGGGCTCTAGGGAATGAGAGCATGAAGTGTAAGATATATCAGTGAATACCCCCTTTAGGTAGGGCAGTTCATCACCCACCAGGGGTTTGGACAATCATGGGTTCCTTAATGATGCAAGGGACCAATATAGGGGCCCTAGGAACCAGAGTGATGGACATAATGATAGGGGGTAGAGTTCATGCTAGCTTTTGCCCACGCGCTAAATTTGTATGTCCCGACCATCTTTTGCATTTTGTGGTACATTTCCTGTTGAGAGGCCAAATTATGCTTTTTCCTTTCTTTTTAGTTGCATCAACCTTTGGGGCATCATTTCAAGCCCGACCGCAAGTGTGGACAAGGGGAGGGGGAAGCTAACTCCTTGTGAACCCAATGGACAAATGTGGACAAAGATGTGAAATGTGGTGAAAGGGGTTATATTGAGCAGAAGGGAATGATGTATGTGGTGTCAGAAAGTGGGACCATGCAACCAAAATCGAGATTTCCCATATTGTGCCACCCTAAAGATAGCAGCCAATAAAGGAGATTCCACAAGACTAGGATACAAGGTTAACTATCAAATTGGATAGAGGAGACAATAGTACAAACCAGGCTCACTCTTTTGCTGAATCCCCCTACTAATCCATGCCCAAAAGTGTCCATGATAAGTAAACAAAAATTGAAACTACACAATGAAAAGCCATACCTTCGGTGTTGGAAGGCCCACCTTCAAACATACGGATCATAACAGGTACTCGAGGGAGCATATGGCTGGCTCAAGTCGCGGAGATAGTGGTAGATCGAGCTATCTGGTGGCTGCAAGGGGCTGTTAGTTTCCGGTCGAGGACCATCTAGGAGATATTTTTTCCCCTATGGATGTTACCCGCAGGTAGTGGGTAACATTTGGCTCCAATTGGGACATGATCTCTCAGAAAAGTGCACAAACGTACTCGAACGGGGAAGTCATGAGAACACCAACAATCTCTTGGGACCGCAGATCTGTTACTTGCACATGTCAAAGACCAAGCATGCGGGGAAGCATGTTTTTGAGGCGTCTTATGCTCGCCCATGCTTATATTAGGCCATGCAAATCAACAACAAATAAACATTATTCTAAATGCATCTATTCTAGCGTGATAAAAGGATCTGATCTTAGTTCTAATGCAAAAATCGATATGCAATGCATCCTACTCTAACATGCATATTATTTCAGACAAATACTAAGTGTAATCTTAGAGCTAGTGCAACCAACATATCACTAGATCAATGCAGACATGCCTGTCTATATGATTACTTGTGAAGTAGATCCAAAATCCAACATAGACACAATCACATGGAGGATGATGTGGGTGGGAGGCGGGAAAATAAAATGGCCACTGATCAACTTGGAGATGATCTTAGCTGTCGATTCAATTTTAATCTTGGCCGTTGGAATCCCAACTGGAGATTATAAGAAGAGGTTGATGGGTAGATGGAGAAATACACAGATACATAAGAGAGCGCCAACAATGCGAGTTCCTTGGGTTGTTCGAGCTAGCCAGTAGCAGAGTTCGAGCCAAAGAGAGGATGTGGGGTTAGAGGGGGAAAGACAATGATCCAGATGAAGTTTTCCAGTTCTGGAAAGGCATAGAGAGGAGGCTGAATTATTTTCTCCAAGAGGCAGCACAGGACCTGTGCAAAGCTTTAAAGAGGCAATTCGATTTAGCTAGAGTGGAGGTCGTTTTAGGTTCCAGAAGGCAAGATACTTTTCCAGAGGGTCGGAGAGACACTTCCTTAGTCAGTAGTAGGGAGGACGACTTGAGTAGCAACTATTTTGAGTTGAGCATGTGACAGGTCATGCAAAGGTGACGCAGAGCCTGAGCAGAGAGTTTGGACAACTTTCTTGTGTTGGTCAGCTTGAGTCGAGCTTGCTTGGAGAAGAGGGTAAATTCTCTTAGTTGATTTTGCCAGTATTTCTCTCAGGTTGGATAGCCAGTTGGGCATCCAAATTTATTGTACTCAAAATTCACTACTGCATAATAATAAAACCCTTAGTTTTTGTACTGGTTTTCGCGCATTGGGTTTTTTCGAGGACATTTATCCAAAAATAATTGTCATTTTTATTTGTGAGTGCTAGCATTTCTTAGTTCCTATTTTTTTTGCTTCTGCAATATTTTATTTGGTGGAGAAATTGCAGTGTGAATAATTTGTTATTTTGTTGTAAACAAAATAAACTGCATAATTAATTTATCAGTTAGAAGAATTATTTCCAGTTGTTGCATTTCAAGGAATTTTCACATTGTATGGGTTTGTAATGGATTTACTCCATAACATGGTCAAGTTAGTTTCTAATGTGGGAGATTTTGCGAAATAATACACAAGTTTGAGGTTGTCTAAAAAAGAAACCATGGTTAAAAATGTGAGAATTGCAACTAATTGGATGAAATGGACGAATTTTTTAAAGCAATGGTAACCGGGTATAAAGGGTTGAACTTTGAAGGATTAGAGTAACATTATCAAGGTGAATTTTGTATAATTACTAGATAATATCCGAGATCCCCATATCATGTAGTTAAGAAATTTGTTCAAGGGTAACTAAGAATTTTGGGAAAGAAGTTGCTTTTGAAGTCCCATCGAAGTTTTGCAAATTTTGCAACGGTAAGTGCTATTGCTTTAGAGTCTAGACTATTAGTAGGCATATAGGCTTATGTTTCGTCTTATTAAGAGGTTGTATAATTAGCCTCCAAGCTATAGGGTAATACTTAGATCTAACTATTTAATAATATTGGACTGATATATTATCCAACAATGGTTTAACATAACGATGGAAACCTTGAATCCTCCCTGAAATAGGGTTTTTATCCATCCATAAACCCTAACCATGAAATGTGAGATTATTGGGTTGTTCCTTTGGGTCTCACATTTGGAAAAGAAAGTGCAAAATTGTGAAAGTTCGTGGGAGTTTTTTGTGAGTGCTTTCGGAACATTTAGGGAGTACATTTCCCATAGGAGCAAAGAGTTAATTTTTTTCCATGGTGCACACTTCTGAAAAAGGGTCTAGGTTGGGAGCTTCCAAGAACTTCTTATTCTAGTTTAGAGTGTATATACATTAGATATGCACATAAGATCAAGTTCGACAAAGTAGGTGGTATGATGCAAAAGTATACAATGGTAATGACTCCATTCATGATGATAACTCAATAAAGGGGATCATATTTATGTAGATAAAGATGTTATCCACTCAATAGTGGGGAACACAATTGCTCAAGCAAGTAATTAGGATTCCCTAGTGATGTCTTCCATGCTCTTCCATTGTTTCTTGACACTCGAAGACCAGGTTAGAGCCCCTTTTGGCTAAGAAAACATTGACTTCTCGCTTGCCCACACAAAGGATCTTTCTCAATCCCAATCTCACAAACTCCCAATAGTTGGAACTCAAGTTATCTAGGGATCGGATCATAGTTGCACATAAAGAAGAGAAGTGGGCAGTTATTTGTGTTCTCAAGGCTATCATTTGTGATTAAGCTCCTCTGGGATACTCTCACCCTTGGCCCAAATGATGGTCTTGTTTAGCTAGGGGATATGTCAGGAGGAGTCGGCCCACCATCTCCATTGGCCACTAGAACTGTAATGGTGTGTTTGGTGACACTTTGGTCTTCATTGGGTACACTTTGTGATGTGGTTGGGGGCCATGGTATCCTTATCCTTGCAAAGGTGCATGCCATCCCCTTGTGGACGCCACCCTTGATCCATGGGTATTGCTAAGCATGGTTATGTCATTAGGAGATTAGATCCAACAACATCATAGGGATCGGGGAGTGGCATGCCTTATATGAGACTCCTTTAAAGCGGAGTTACTATAATGTCATTTTATGAGCATGCCAGATTGTTGTGGGTTCGGTTCCATCGGAACAACCTCCTTCTCCGAGACAACTACATTGTAGTGTGGCAGTCACCCCCAAGCGCGTTGCGTTTTGCACTACATAGGGAGTTTGAGGGAGGCCCTTTCCTTGATCTTTGAGGTCATTCTTCTTGGTGACTTCAATGCATATGTCAAAGACTTACAGTTACCCCTTCATGACAAAGCCGAGGACATACTTTGCCTCATGAAGCTATAGCCAAAGTCTACGGGTCTTACATAGGAGTTCGTAGGATAGGAATGGACCCCTCATTGGTTATAACTTATAAGAGACCCCTTGCAATTGGGTGAATCCCATTACTTACTAATCCTTAATAGACTCCCTTGTTTTCTGGCTCTAGGAGCTTTTTCTTGCTTTCCCCATCCAACACCTGTCAGTTTCCCAACTTCCCATGGCAGTTTATGTCCTCCTTACTTTCTCCCTCTCTACTTCTCCTCTCCCCTCACCCACCCCCCAACTCACCCTGCCACCCCCTGACCACCTTCCTTTTTGATAGGGAATATGCCGCATATGACACCGCTTGCCTTAAGGAGTTGGTCCCCCCCATTTCCCACTTTAGGTCATTGGAATTGACCACAACCAACTATGAGATACTTTCCTCAATCCTCGTTGAAGCAACCCTTGACTCTTAATCTACTCATTGTCACATCTATAAACCTACCCTCGGCTCTTGTCCCATGAATCAATGGTTTGGTGATGAATGCAAATCCATCTACAAACAACTTTGTCTCACTCTCACACGTGACCCATCTTCCTCCCCTCATCTCTGTGATCTCCTTCATTGTAAAAAAGGGCATTTCTCTCCTATAGGATATGGGAACTCTGTAATTCCCTCGGCCACTGAATTTGTTTGGAAACAATTGGTTATAAAATGATATACGGGACTTTTGATAGCTATGGTCGGTATTTTCATTGGAAAATTGATGGAGAGAATTGAATTGTTGATGTTTGACCAAGCCGACCCCACTTGTGGAAAAGCCACCTCCTAAGACACATAAATAAGACTTTGTTGGAGCTCATTTGGCACACATCACATCCATCCATTCGATCTGAAATAGCAAGGAGACATCCACATGTGCGAAGTAGTCAAAGGAGAGTTTTCTGTTCTGCATTGACCAGCTTCTATTCTTCTGTTTGACCAGCGTTGATTTGGGAGATTCTTTCTCTGTTTGACAGAAATTCTGACTGTTTGAAGAGGCCGACAATTGCAGAGATTCATTGGCCTAGTTTAACTGAAGTTTCGCTCCTGTTTCTGGCTCGTTGACTTGGGTTGACTGCAGGTTTGATTGAGGCTTTGACTGAGAATTTCAGAGGCTAATTTGACTGTGGTTTTAACTGAATTTTGGCCCTCTGATCTGAGCTACCTCAGATCAAAATTTGGCCCTCTGTTGCAGATTTGACTTTGACCAGTGTTGACTGCACTTTCTCTCTCCTTTGACTGGTTTGACTTGGTATTTGTTGAGGTCAAAATTTGGAATCTTGTTGGAATATTCTGATGCACTTTTGATGAACTGAATTTCTCTCTCAAGGAATGATATGTTGGCTTTTCTCCTTGTGGGTTTTTCCCTGGCTGCTAGCCTAATTTCTGGGGTGTCTTGTTTTATTGTTCATTGTGATCTCTATTGCTCTATTGAACGGTTGAAGTTTTCTTTTTATGTATAACTGCTTAATGATTGGAATGCTATAAGAAGATTAATTGTATCATTGGAAGTAGTTAACAATTTTGAAAAACTGTACTACTCTTGATTGCAGTAGAAAATCAACAGAGACTTCATAGAAACCGCAGTCCCATTTTCACTATTATGTTAAAATTAATTTGTTTAGATGTTTTACAAATGCCCAATATCTTCAGTTATTTCTGAACCAATAATTTGACTGGCTTCATTGCTACTATCCATGTTAAACCATTTTTCATTCAGGAGTGTTTATCAAGATATTTCCTTGAATGCATTATAGATAAAGGTGTTACTGAAAAGAATGATTGACAAATAACAAATGGTGTGCAAGCCCCGACTTGTATCATATGTTCAAAGTTTTTTTTCTAAGATGGGAAGAAGTTATAATAGCATCACAGTTGCATGGATCTTTAATCTTAGCCTGGCCATCTTTAGTCGTGGTTAGGCATATGTAATTCCCAATATCAGTGAACAAGATGGAAGAAAAGATAATTAAGATTGAGTATTTCCAGTCTATTCCAACTTCCAAGTAAGGTCTACCTTCATATTTTTCAATTTTAAGATGAGTAAACCATGTCTATTGCTTTTTCCTTGAAATATTTATATTCAAGATCATTTTTTATACTAAAATTGCAGGTTCATAAATCGGGATGGCATTGATTTTTCAGATGCTCAAGAAATAGCACCAGTTCAGGTATTTGAACTTTTCTTAATACCTAGTAAAGTAGGTAGTGAATTGTAATTTTTTAGGTGAGATTTCAGTTCTAAGCAATTGTGCTGATTGGTTTGCAGGAATGGGAATTGGCAGAAAACACTCAAGGAGAACTTGAATATCAAACAAAGTGAGGATTCAGTTCCAACTGTTTCACTCATAAATAGGATTCTCTGTTGCTGGGCACGTTTTCTTGGTGGCATAATCTTTATCATCTTTATCTAGTTGTATGGGTTTGACTTGGTTCCTGATTTGAGTGTTAGCAAGGTTCCTTTGTAGTGTGTGTCTCATATTCTTGAATCTTTTGACCTGACTGTTTAAGCTTGGAAACTTGATTTATCCGAACTCTTGGAATTGGAAGAAAACACTCAAGGAGAACTCGAGTATCAAACAAAGTGAGGATTCAATTCCAAGTGTTTCACTAGCAAATAGGATTCTCTGTTGCTAAGCACGTTTTCTGGGTGACATCATCTTTATCTAGTTTTAGGGATTTGATTTGCTTCCTGATTTGAGTGCTAGCAAGGTTCCCTCGTAGTGTGTCTCCGATATTTTGAAGTCTTTTGACCTGTTTGTTTAGCCTTGAAACCTTGTTTAACGCGAAGTCTTGAATTTATGTTTTGTGTTTCCTCGCTTTCAATATTGCATGTTCATCTATGTTTTTTGCCCCTTTTTTAAGCTGTAAGTCATTTTTCATGAGTAGAACTTTTAACCCCCTATAATATATAATTCTGTAAAACCCTTTTAGTAGTTCCAAATCTTGTATTTTTATAGAGACCTTACGTATTTTAATTGCTTAGCAAACTTGATGTCTACACAATTATGAATGCTACCGGCTCTAAGTCTTATCAATATTCCTTAGGCATAGTTGGAATATATTTAATTGCTTAGCAAACTTGATGTCTACACAATTATGAATGCTAGCGGCTCTATGTCTTATCAATATTCCTTAGGCATAGTTGGAATATATTTAATCATAGCTTCTTGTGTTTCTTCTTTAGAAGTAATAGTTCCTTTTTGGGATACCCTATCTTCATTCTTATTTTGGTGGTTGCATGAGATTGAAGGTAATGATGTTTTTGGGATTGCTTCATCATGAAATATAGGCATTTGGATATTGATCTTATTCGGCTAACTTGTCCTACCTTTGTTTCTTTCATGATTTGCGGTTGATGAATTTGGATTTATTGATAGAAATAGTTATAGAAATGAATTATTAGCAAGTTGTTGCAACACAAGCAAATAATTACCATGCTTGTTAGTTATGTCATATCTCGATTTATAGGAGTTTGTTGAATTATTTTTCATCTTATATATGTATGCATTTTCATGATCAATGGAGGTGGTGGTGAGACAAATTTGTCTCACCTTGTGTGAGTAACTATTGTGCTTAAGTCAGAGGACATGTCACCCCCTATGTCCTATATTTCACTTGTCAGACAAGACACGTGGGTGACAGGTGTCTGATGCGAGTTTGACTCATGTCTTGTTCGTAGGATGAGTTTGATTGGTGTTGGACATGAGCCCTATTGGTGTCCCAAAATTTGGACACGTGTCCAGTGAAGAAAAATCTTAAAATTGATTTATTGCCTCATTCTCATGCAATTTTGTCACAAATTTGGAGCTCTCAAAGGTTTTGGAGTGCAACTAAGGGCAATTAAACAATGTTAGAAGGGATTTCATTTTCATCCTTAAATTTTTAACATTACCATTAATTGAGTCATGATGTTTGAGAGTGTTTCAATTTCACTGGATTTTACTTTATGTGTTAAAGTCTAAAGCGTAAGAAAAACTCAAGGATCACTAAAGAAGGGCTACCCACTATCACCATGGTAGCTCCATCACTTTTATTTGGTCAGCTATTATTCAATACAAGGGTGTTGAGAAACCAAGTACTAGAAGATAATGATTGATTTCTCTTAACTTGATAATTACTTGTGAATGTTTGTTGGCTTCTTAATTCTTATATTATCTTCTTCATCAAGTAATTATACGATTGTGCAAAACATAAAGATCACGAAGAGACAAAGAACACCAGAAATTAGGCTTCAAGCTAAGCACAAATTATTATGATTATAATTAATATAAAAATAATATAAATAAAAATAATAGTCATAATAGTAGTTCAATAATGGTTCAGAGCTTCAAGGAAGCAAAACCCTTTCTAAGAAAATCCTTAGAAATCAAGGTTCAAGACCTAGGGTTTTGAGGTTTTTCGATGGTGATAGGTATTCAAAAGGTCAAGAACAAAGAGAGAGGGTTTCTTGCAAAGATAGTCAACTATTCCAAGTCTCATGAAACCCTCAAGAAAGTCCTCAAGTTGAGGGGATAAGAAGCTAGGGTTTCCTTCTTGGAGAAACACCTAGGGCAAGAGATTTTATGGATGAAATTTGAGTGGATGTGCACCAAATTTATAGGTTACATAACCTAGACCTATCTCTTGATGTTTATGTTCAGAAATCTAGGGGCAACAAGTTAGGTGATTTCTCTTAATTTGATAACTGCTTGTGATGTATTTAGACTTAACTTGATTAGTTTCTTCTTTCACTTGTTATTATTATGTTCTTATCATCAAACAATTACCAAATCATAAAGAACATTGATACAAGAAGACATAAGATATAGGCTATCAGCCAGGGCCAAAACCTCTCCACTTGAAAGGAAAACCCATAAGAACTCCTCTTCTCATAAAACTTGTATTGACGAATTCCAAGACCCATGACAGTTGTTAAATGATCCTCCAAGAGCAAGTTACAATTCTTCTTGAAGACCTTACTCTTTACAAAGTCAACCCAAGTTTCTTTGCTTCAAATTTGCCTTCACATCATAAGCTCAGACCTACACCTTGTCTGTAATATCTCAGCCTCTTCTGACTTGCAACTTTCAGGCTACAAAAACCCTAGCATGGCACGTGTGAGAAGAAATGGAGAAATATATATTCTTTTCCCTTCGCTTGGCCTCCTTTTTCCTTGTGAACTCGATCCTCAAAAATAATTCTTCTTATTGACACCAATGAATGACTTCTTGATGGTACTGCAACTGGGCTTCCCCGCAATAGATAGAAGCCCTAATTTCTTCGCATGTGTGAGGTATAGGAGGCCCAAAAACAATCCCAAACTTTCGGTCTTCCTTCTTCTTTTCTTCGCTATTTAAGAGGCATCTTGTCCTTTCCTTTTCACACTTCTTGCTTTCTCTTGGATGCTTGCTTGCTTTCTCTTGGATGCTTGATTGATGCTCCTTTGAATGAGGCCAAATGCTCTTATATATAGGCTTCCTTGAGTACCCTAATAGGTTGACTTGCCCCTTTGAAGGCCAACTTGTTATTTGGACTATGACGAGGTCTTTGAGGGTTTTTTGACTCTAGATTTGACTCAAATAAATTTTCGATACAATATGTAACATGCCCAAAAGGGTCTTCCATACATGATAGTGACTCAATTGACTTGTAGACTCAATGACAATCCCTAGAAGCACACAATGGGTGCTTGACCTAAAAATATATTTTCCTTGAGCATGAAACCCATGTCTCAAGAATGACCATAATAAATATATTTTTCTCTTTAAAACAAATACATAAAATCATGATTACATGTGTCATTATGAAGATCGAACCTAGTTACATATTTCAATGCTCCCTCTTAACTAGGGAGGTATTCATAATTTATACAAGGTACTTGGACATTCTCAAACTGAAGAATTCTCATAAGAAGAGTCGGATTGGTAAGCCATCTCATAAGCTACTTCCTTAGCTTATGCTAGAGCATCTCATCATAGCAACTAACCTTGTCACATATAAAGGACTTGACTAACAAGTCTATCTCTCCACAAGATCAGAGCATAATGATGGCGAGAACAATGACCGATAGACACTGTCATCAGTCTCTCAAGGCACATACCCCACTCGGGTGTTCATAGGGTATGTTCTTGTAGGACAATTCCTATCTTTGAATAACACATCCTCAAGGAATTTCCTCTTCGGCTACTCTTGCCTATTAGATGCCCTACCACATCCTTAAAGAGTATCAAAATCAATCTCAGATGATTACCCAATACTCCATTCTTTCTTCACAACATGAAGACAAGAATGATGTGTCTATCTCTCCCTCCCAACTAGGGAAGACATACTCATTCCTATAAAAGGAATATACCCAAGCTCCCTCTTATCCAGGGACTTGTCCAAGCTCCCTCTTAAATAGGCACTTGTTACCAACAACAACTATCTGCTCTTTGGTGGAGATCATGGTACTATCAGCTGCTTGTAAGGCTCCTCCTTTCGGTGTCATGAACTTGATTTTCTTCATTATGGAGCCTTCATCTTCTAGATTTTTTTTGTAGGGCATTGACCATCCATCACTTTCCTTTCAATGAACCATGGTGTTGAACTGATAGTCACGTCATCCTTCTTTGCATCGGAAAGTGATCTTTCAGTACACATATGGCTTTTCTTTACATAGCTACCTCTTCCAAGTCATGTTTCTCTCAGGATCTTTCATCCAATCACATGAGTACTAGTTGTAGGTGACATCTACAACTTGTTACCCACCATTTTGTGGGTAATATCCCTAGGAGATATTTTTTTCAAGATGGTCCTCAGCTAGTAGCTAGCAGCCACCAACTAGTTCATTGTGCCATTTCTCTGCCACCTGAGCCAGCGATGTGGTCCTTTGCCCATCTGCCATGATCGTATGTTTGAAGGTGGGCCTCTCGAACCTAGAGGTATGCCTTGTCATTTGGAAAATGAGTAGTGTAGTTTGCTTATCATGGACACTTTTGGGCATGGATTAATAAGGGGATTCGACAGAAAGAATGGGCTAGGTTTGTGCTCTTGTCCTCTAGATGCCTTTTAGGTATTAACCTTGGATTCTTAGTCCCATGAGATCTCTTTTACTAACCATTTGGCTTTAGGGATGGTATTTCATGGGAAACCCCGATTTTGGTTGCGTGGTCCTACTCCCTTATCCACTTATATTACCCTCTTTTTATTCATTATTACCCCATTCATCATTTCTCCCACTTGGGTCCTCATTCCCCCATTGGGTCCACCTAAGGTTAACATGCACCTTAGCCTTGCCCACACATTGGGCCATGGCCTAGAATGAAGCTCGAAGGTTGATGCAGCTAAGAAAAAGGATAAAAGCATATATGGCCACATTCAACAGGAAAATGTACCACAAAATGCAAAAGATGGCAGGGACAAACACATTTAGCATGTGGGCAAAAGCCAATACATGAGCTTGACCCTGTTGACCACTACCGGTCAACTGCCCATATCAGTACACCCCCTTTTCTTTGCAAAAAGGGTAGCGCTTGATCGACATGTCCGTGCCATTCTACAGTCATCGACAGCTTGATCAATTTATGTTGTAAACCCAGTCTGCATGTATGAATTGTAAATAATCTTAGCAGATATGAGTCATGTATGTAAATTGCCTAGGTGGACCTAATTTTCTAAGTGATAATCTACGTTCCGGAAGGTTTTTCGTCTCACCGATCCATGATCGGCAGAGTTTTCCTTCAGCCTAACCCCAAAGCCGGAATGGATTTTGTCATTAGAATCTTAGGAGAATCCTAGTGTGTTAATCTGCTAAATTATAGTTGTGTCGCAGAACTGGGTGGTTTATGAGGGTCTATGTCAAATGGGTTTTCCCCCTTTAGGATGTAAAGTTGTAAAAGTCATGATGTAAAGTGTCTTGAGGGTTAAGAAATGTTTTAATCCCCTCATAAGTCCTAAGTCCTAGGTCCTAGGTGATTTTTCCAAAAGCTAAGTTCGAGGATCCATTTAAAATAAATTAAAATATATATATAGATATATAAAAAATAATAAAAAAATAAAAAATAAAAAATATATAAAGTAAAAAACCTAAAAATAATAAAATAATAATATTTTGAGTAAATAAATTTTTTAATACATTAAAAAATTCGACGGATGAGATTAAGAGATATCTTGATCCTCATCGACGGTCGAGATCATTTTGACGTGGATCACTCGAACTAGCTGTTGGGAATTTTTCCTTTAAATAGGGTGCTAGGGGTCATTTGAGATCATTCGATCTGTGAGTCTTGTGCTGAAGAAGCTCTCTTGTAAACTTTTTCTGGTGCTAATAAAGAAAGACTTTGGGGTTGAAATCTTGCTGGTGTTACTCTCTGGAAGTGCTGTGAGCTATTTTATTTTCTGCATATTTTAGTTTTTTTCAGCCATTAGTAACAGCTTATTATAGAGTATTGTTGAGCACAGGTATCTTGTTCACTTGCTAGGGTTTGAATGGTATTAGGTTTTCTGAAGTAATGGCAGGTATCTCCATTGCTTTTGAGATCTAGTACTGCTTTTTCTCTCTTTATTGATGGTTGAAGCGAGCTGTGCAGGAAACCCTTATCAAAGAAAACCAGCGGGCATTTGGGGAAGTTCTCGGCTGAACCAGCCAACTCCCGCAAGCATTTTCTTGCAGAGCCCAGCTAGTTCTGACCCTGGGTTTATCATTTAGTTTATTTTTCTGAATTGCATGAGAGATTTTCTGAGGTTTTTCATAGTAAAACTGGAATTTTGATAAAACTACTGATTATTATGGATAAATGTGGCTGTTAAAGAGTCAAAAGCTGTAAATTGTTTTGCTGATCTAGGGTTTAAATTTTGTTTTATACACAGATTTTATTAGGGTTTTCCTTTCTTCTGCAGGTTACAGGTGCCGAGAAATTTCTGGGGTTTCATCAATTAAATCTGAGCAAACCTGCAATCAAGCGGCAGAATACCTTTTCCCTTGCCCTCCTCATGTGCTGCCCATGCTATCTCCAATCCTCATACTATAAATCTCCTGCGTATTGATTTCCAGACTACTGCATCTTCATTTACCTGCACGATTGCCTCCTCATCCACATAGCTTTCTTCTCCTTTTCTGCTGCCAAACGAGCTTCATTTCACTCCGTCAGCCGTCAAATAATTTGTAAAGCAAAACGCATATAAGGGCCAGAGCTTTCCGTCATTAAGAGTTGCTGGGAATTGCAAAACGTAAGTCCATCCGCCGTCGATCGATCTGCAAACGTTTTGTAAGAATCTCGCCCCTTTTTCACGCGAACCAAATACGTGGGGTAAGCAATAATCAAAACGGATGATCATACGCTGCTCATCTGCAAAAAAGAATTTGCTGCCGTCAATTTTTATCATCGCCTGAGCAGTAAGCAAGACGTTTGTATACGCGGGCCAGCGTTTGCGGCTAGGGTCTTTGCATCCAGTCGTTTCCATTTCTGATTTCCGAGCGCTTCATCAGTTCGAAATTTTTTTATAACAGTTCAGGTGAACGCAGTGAGGTATATTTGCATTTCAGGTTGTAATGCAGGTAAGTTATATTACGCAGCAAGTGTATGGTGATCGCTTTCCTTTGCTAAGTTGCTGTAGGGCATAAGTTACGTTTTCGCATTTCCTTTAAGGTATAGCTTAGTTATCGTTTAGTTTAGATTTCTTTTAAAATATATATATATATATATATATATATATATATATATATATATATATATATATATATATATATATATATATAAAGGAAGGGGTTTTACTTTTGATTTTAATTTTGTTTCATTTAGATTATAATTTAGATAAATGTTTTCATATATATATAAAAGTCTAGTATTTGTTTAATTTTTAGACTTACGTTTTAGATTTAGGTAGGGTTTTAATAATTTTAAGTTTGTAAGCTGTAGATTTTAATTTAGATTTAATTGTTTTATAGTATTAGAATTATATGCTTTTTAGTTTCGTTTTGTTTTATGTCATAAAAAATCAAAAATAAAATATAAAATAAAAAAATAAAATAAAATAAAAAATTTCCTTTTTATTTTTTTTAAATTTTGGATTTAAGGTTTCATTTACTTAGTCTTTAGCTTTGCTGTATTTGAAAAGCATAAAATATTTCGGAAATATCTTTCGGTCTTGGCTCAGGGGTTTATCACGCTTTATTATCTTTGCTAAGGCTAAAATTTTTGATGTGGAATGAATGTTTATCATTTTATGTGCATGAATGATCATTTTGAAGATTAGCTACATGAATATGATATCTGGTTAATGTTCATAATTACGTGGTTGTGTATCAAGCTTTATCTTTCGAAGTTTTAAAATTGCTAGATCATCATCGTGAATTTACTGGATATCTTATGATAAATGATTGTTGTACATGGTTTATATTTCTACAACATCTAGTAAGTAATCGTTTAAACATCAAGTCCATAAGGCACTGGTCCATTAAATTAATAAAATCAATTTAGTGCTTGTTCCATCGTGTCTCCCAATCCAACTGGTTCACAGTTGGTCGTCCATTTCCCTACAGGGTCTACCCCCCTTAGCTGCGGGAGACAGGCTTAAACGGAGAGATCAGGGATCAGAGTGACAACCCCTGGTCTGAGCGTTGTCGTGACAATCTGTGCGACAACAGACCCCATCATCATGGCTATCACCTTGGTTCCTATAGGTTCTATGAGCCTTCTTCATCATATAGGAACCCATCATTGTCCCAACCCCTAGTGGGCAAGGAACCACCCCACCTTAAAAGAGGGTATTCGCTGCAACATCTTATACATCATGCTCTTACCCCTTGAGCCCTGAGCAGTTAGTCAAAGAAAATCATAGAAATGCAAAAGGCATATAAAGAAGGGTGGAAAAATCAAGGTAGGGGCACCACTTGTACCACGATTGCTCCCTCCTACACATTATAAAAGTGTGGGCTTCCCTCTTATTAGCTACCC